>OY759168.1:32184637-33669429 GCA_963662145.1 Sturmia bella | reverse complement strand
TATTATGACAAGCGTCCAACTCTCATAAGGGCCGCAATAATTGTTAACGAAAATTCGTTTTCAAATGTTGCAGCTTGGTTATAAAAGTTTGACGTTTGCTGCAATAAATGCTAAATATATTAATTGCATACTGTATAGTCGGGGAGTTAATTTGAAATTTAATTGATTTAGAAATTTATTGATTTATTATGAAATATGAAGCAAAACTACATTAAGATATAATTTGTAAAAATCTTGTATGTTTAATTCAATTAATATATAAACAATAGCTGAAATTAGCCATCCTTACAAACTACCCTTGTACATAAATGTTCCAAAACAAGGAAATTCAGAAAATACATACATATGTATGTATATTGTGGCAAGACCACGAAATGGCACTATCAACACAAAACAAAAGAAATTTCAAAGTTTAAGAAAGTAGTACGTGGAGTAGTAGGGAGGTAACGATCGGCGATACCTATGAGCATATTAGACTTGAACTGAATTTAAAACCAACAAAACATTCGTAGAGTATTTTTTTGATCATATAGAATGACAGTCTTAGATATTATTAATATTTGAAATTTATGTGAGTAAGAGCAAAACATTAATCTAAAGTCAGGGAAAAACTAAAAAAAAACTTATTAAATAACAAGTAAGAGTTTAAACAAATGCAACTCCGTGCTTATGAGATGGAAAAAAGCCATCCGAAAAGCACAAAAATATGATTAAATAACTCTATGTGAAACAGTGATTGTGATTGATATAAATTAATCAAGACAGAGAAAACATTAGGGACCTTGTTTAATTAATATCTTGTTTAATAATATCTTGTTTAATTAATATCAATCGCAGTCACTGTTTCACATATGTATATGTAATCATATTTTTATGCTTTTCGGATGGCTTTTAATTAAGGTCCCTGATGTTTTCTCTGTCTTGTTTGATTAATATCAATCACAAAAATATATAGAACGAACTTAAGCCTGATAAACAACATCTTTTATCTGTAGAAAACATTTCTTTCTTATATCTCAAGTTAAGCCTATGTTATGTTATGCGGGCCGCAGGTCCTGAGGCCGGCTCACTAAGTTAAGCCTAAGTTGCAATAAAAAAAGGTTTATCCGTTGTTGTAGTTTTGAAAATTTTAAATGAATTTTGGTGGCTTTGAGGTTTTTAGTGATATTGCAACGTTACAATAAAAGAGTGATATGTATATAATTTAAGAATCTCATTCTTTTTATATTGCCATTGCAATAATATATTTATTTGACCTGGTTAAGGGAATTTCAAGCATTATTGTTCTATTCGATGCATAATTTATATTAAAGTACATACATACACATTTTTCTTTGCAGATAAAACAATTCCTATTCAGGATTCAAACTTTAAAGTGGAGAACAAAAATAGAATATTACAATATACATATATATACAGTCGAACTTCCATAACTCGAACCACCATTATCCCAAAAAAAACTTCGACTTACGGAGACTTCGAGTTACAGAATTTTTTGTCAAAATAGAATAAAAGGTTTTTGTATCATGTCTTTTTATTTAAAATAGCCTCTAATGGAAAACTACATACTTAAAAATATAAAAGAACAAGCATATGTACTCATATACATATGTATTTAAAAATTTACAATTAAGTAAAATATTCTTAAATAAGTGACTGAGCAAAAATAGCAGGTAAAGTATACAAACCAGCTCAAGCAACCAAAGAGAGTAAAACAAACCAAAACTAAAACAAAGACAAAAAGCCAATTTAACAAGCAAAATTCTTCGAGCTATGAGTTCATGTGTATGTTTTTTGTACGAGTTATGGAGAACTTCGACTTATGGCAGTTCGAGTTACGGAAGGAAAATTGTATGTGATTTGTTCTTTTAACGCTACTGCCAATAAAATTAGTTCGAGTTAGAGAAAATTCCAGTTAGAGAAGTTCGAGTTATGGAAGTTCGACTGTAATACATATATATATATATATATATATATATATATATATATATATATATATATATATATATATATATATATATATATATATATATATATATATATATATATATATATATATATATATATATATACATATATATATATATCTCGTGCAGTTTAAAGGAGTTAAAAATATGTTATAACATAAACATACATACATATAATATAAACATACATACACAAAGACTAGGGTAAACAACTTGACAAAAGTGTAAAAGTGTTCAAGGAACATGCATTTCATTAAACTGTTTCTGATTAAAGACCTGTATGCAGCTCTTACAGAATTTCAGGTTTCAATTTTTCCATTTAGTTCACTGATTTTCGTACTCATTTTTCTTCTCATATGAAGAGTAAAAAAAATGTCCCAAATCTTCGCTTTCCACTTACTATTTGAATGTATTATTTTTTTTTTTGAAATTTACTTCAGAAAATTTACATTTAGTGAAAACCTGAACTTTTGTAAGAACTGCAAAAAGTGTTTAAGTCAAAAATATATTGCAAATTCATTTCTTTACGAAGCGATAATAAAATAATTTCAGCATACGAGTATTTGTATGTAACAACAACTTTCATTGAGTACGTGAGCAAAGAAATGTCTCCAGAAGAGTTTATGAATCCATACAGAGCACTAAGTGTGCGAGTAAATTTCTGGGTTAAAAAAATGTTCAGCAAACATTTTTCTTGAACGATGAATAAAAAAATTTTGATAATGTTAATTAATTTCTATTATTCGAACTTTTTCTTATAATTATTTCTGTATTAAGTTTATCAGGCTCAAGTTCTTTCTATATTATCCTTGTGATGGATATTAATTAAAATGTCTTTGATGTCTTCTTTGTCTAATTTAATTAATATCAATCACAAGGATAATATAGAAAGAACTTGAGCCTGATAAACTTAAACAGAAATAAATGTTGATAATTTTATCGGGCTTTCTAGTTCGGTTTTTACTACCTCAACATTGGGAGAGATTATTTGTGATAAAATTGAAGTGATCAACGTTTTTAAAGAAGACAGTAAAGTTGAAGACTTAGTGGCTGGGGTACATACCATGGCTGTTTGACGACCACCACGTCGCTCACCAGCACCCAAATTTGCTTCGAACACAGGCCAAGTCTAATTGTATACTGGTTTTAAGCAGCAGCTTATAGACATTCTACCACCTGATCTCTTCATTGCTGACTGTCTATATTTAATATTATTGATCAACTTTTCACTACAGCTGGTAATGAAGAGCTCAGGTGATAGGATGGCTATAATCTGCTGCTTAAAAACTTATTCGCACTAATGAGACAAATTTGAAGTTTTTTATCCTTGAATATTCTACTTACAGCTGCCGTTGTTACTATTTCTACTACATACAAGGAATACAATATGCTATCTGTGTGGGCAGCAGTAACTGAGTGAAATTACCATCATACAGGGTGCCCCGTAACTTAACGTCCAAACGAAAACTAGTGATAAGTCAAGTGGTGACTGCTCCCAGAAATGTTATTAAAGAAGAAGAAGAAGATATTGCCACATTGAAAAAAGAAATCAAAAAATGTTCTAGATACTCGTTCTTCGACCTTTTTTTATTTACTTTTATTTGGTTTAATATTTGAGCTCAAGGTCACTTTATTTTCAATAAATATACTTTCTATTTATTGTTAAATTATTCAATATTTCGATACGCCATTGTGTATCTTCTTCATGAAAATGTGTTTTCTAATATTTTATAAATTTTCAAATCAAAAAATAAATTTGTTACTCATACAATTGGAGTTTTAAGATAAAATAAAAAAAAATTTACGTTTTTGTGCAAAACAAATTTTTTTTTTTCGCAGTTTGAAAAACAAAATGCAGCAAATGTACGACGTTGTTGAATTTGGCACAAATTGCGCCAACTTTGGGGGAACTTGTTGAAGGTACCTAGTGCATTTTTGTTGTTTTAACTTTACTTGGGGGTTAAACGATCAAGTTTTGCCTTTCAAGTTTTAATACATTCACACTTTTCTTACTAGTACACCCACAACTTTGAAAATTGATGCAAAATTGATGACAATTTTTGCTTTCCATAGAGAATATCAAGTCACAATCAAGAAAACAGCTGACAACAATTTTTCGTTCTGTCTGCAAATATTTTTTTGTTTTATTTGAAAGTTGCAATTAAAAGTGTTAAAAATTAAACAGATTTAAGCTTAAAAATGGAAATAAAAATGTTTACGTGCAAAACCAAAAAAATTTAATGATGTGCTGCGATTTATAGAGTTATACAGAAGCCACGAAGTTCTGTGGAATATGAATGTGGCGTCATATCGACTCCTTTCTGCCCTCTGGTTTTTTTCTTCTTCTTTTATTTTCTTTATTTCTTTCTTTACTTTTAATGGAGCCGGCATCTTGAAAACGAATTGTTATGAAATTGCGTGCAGCCTACGTCACAGCTATCAATTTTGACGAGCAGCATGTGAAAAAAACTTGGTAGCAAAACTTGATCGTGTAACTGGAGTGTTTAGTACAAAAAGTGGCAAAATGTGAAATTTTCTTTGCGAATTTGGCAATTACAGACCGAATTCTTAAATGTAAATAAATGAAGGGTAACTGGCGATATTTTTAGAGAAAACAAATTTCAACATTTTGTATTTGCGATCGATCACAGGAATGAAAAGATTGATTTTTTTTTTGTTCAATTTACCCATGCCCTCCCTCTAAATTACGCTACATCGATTTTTTGTATAATTATCACCAGTTTTCGTTTGGACGTTGAGTTACGGGACACCCTGTAGAAACACGTATGTGCAGTACGTTTGTTAAAATTTTATACATATTTTTATGTAAAAGTTCTTGTTCTTTTATTGTGCATGCTTGGCACATGTTTTTATTTACATATTTGTTGATTAATTTATATAAATTTTTTGCCTGCTTAAGAAAACAAGTGCGTGGAATGTTTTTGGGGATTTTGAAGAACATTTTGGTAGAAAAAGGTTTGCCTTTGTAGCAGCCCTGGTTGTGGAACAAACACGAAGAGAACAAGAAAATACCCGAAAAACTTCGTAATCTGGTTGCCCGAGTGACCGACAATATTTCATACAAAAAACATATATGGTTGTCAACACTAATTTCAGACTGCCTATACCATTTGGAAAAAGGTGTATGAATGTACACTATGTATCACTGTATGTACATATAATATACTATTTACTGAAAGTTACTTTCCTGCTAAAAAATAAACAGTTTATGAGGCAAAACTGGCATAGGCCAGTAGATAAAAAATTAAAAATGACCAGTTGCAAGGGATTTGTATCATTTCATTACGCCGCGTAGAGAAATGAGTTTTCAATTTGTGTTGCAAGTTGTTTAGTTGAGGTAGAAAAAAAAAACTAGTTTTATGAATCGAAATTAGTGTACAATACATATTTATATAGTTTAAATAGTTCATTAATGTTAAGAGAAAATTTATTTAAGTGTAGTTTATTGGTGTAAAAGTTTTAAGAATATCTGTTAAAAATATTTCTTTTTGGAAAAAGTGTTTATCGTCGGGTTCAAGTTTCACAAGTGTTCTTTTCGAAATTATAAAGCGACAAGAAATAATAGCAAAAAAATAAAATTAACATCTCTACTAATAAGGATACAAATGTATGTGAAAAATCACATTCGCGGCGATAACAATGTTCACAGAACAGAGATGAGTGAGCGACTCGTCTACCAAATATTTATGCAAGTCACTCAGAGTTTTGAGTGTTTTTTGTATACAAATATTCTAGATGAATCGCTCGTCTGTGTGCGGTGAAGAGAAAGTTGCGTAATTATTAGATGTTTATTAAATTTATTAGAAAATTTTGAATTTCGAAAAAAATATACATATGTATGTAAGGCAGATAAAAATTATAATAAAGTAAGACCTTTGAACGTATTTCCATTCAAATTTCAGTGCCATGAAATCTGTGTGAAAAAAACTAAACGGTTCAAAACGCGTTTTAAGAAAAACTTGTTTTTTTTTCTTTGGAAGTTCTGTTTGCCACAATTACTATTAACGCAATTAACAGAAAAAAAAGAATTATACACAAAATATAACTTAAATTAAAAATAATAAAAAGAATTAAATAAAAAAATGAACTGAACCGTTCGACTCACTCACGACTCACAGTGCAATTCGTCACTATCATCGTTGGGACCACAGTTCTTGACACCATCACAACGCAGCTTATCCGAAATACAATAGCCCACTTCGCACTGGAAATGATATGTGGACTCACACAGCAAGCCAATTGATGGTGGCCCAGGTCCAGAGTCCTGTATTTCAGTCCACACAATACGGAAGCCCTATAAGAAATGTGTAATTTAAGTTTAATTTTACAATTTAATTTAAGTTTAAGTAAAATGTGCTGCCAAAGTACTCTTGCAGCCAGTTTATAGGACACGACAAAGCTCACTAACGACAAACGGATTGGTGGACGATTGCGCAAGGGGCTTATTAGACGTGAGTTGGTCGGATCGTGCTAACGCTTGTTGCACATGCGCACACATATCAAATAATTATGATATTTATATTGTGGCCAATATGTGGACTACTGCTATTGGCTACCATACCCTGTTTTCAAACCTTTGATTGAAATAGCTAACATACATATATCCATATGTGTGTATGAACATACATACATAAATAAGAACCAAAAAAGTTCTTAGGAAATTTTATTCTAGACGTTTGAAAGAAACAATCAAAGTTCTTACGGTCACGCTTAAGCTTTTGTTTGTTCATTTTTGCTTAAAAAACGGGACCACACCTTTCTTGTTCACTGTTAGTTTTTGGCTAAATACATACATATCAGCATATGCATGTAGCCGTCTGAAAATGCATACGGATACATTCACAAACAACAACGAAAAAAAAAGAATTACGAAAAAAAGAGCGAAATATCGACATAAGTATTAAAAAACATACATACATACATACATACATACATACATACATATGTATATAGTCCTACAATAAAAAATACCTTCAGCTCAAGAAAATAATTATGTATATAAAATAGAAAAACATTAAATTTCACAACAGCGTATTTGATTGCTTTATATACATACATATGTATGTATGTATATACGTTCCTAGTTGCTTTTATCCAAAGGTCCACAACACAGGGTAGTGGTTTCATTATTTGACGGCTAACATTTGATAGTCTAACCGTGTCTTTACTATTCCATTCCATATTCATATGTTTCTTATACCCTACATCCTAGGAGGTCAAGGCCTTCCACTAATTGGCCTGTTCAAAAAGGCAATGTGGAAAGTTTTGATTTGCCAAATGTGCTTGTGAGCATGGTTTGTTCTTGTTATCTACATGCTTGAAAGATTTTCAGAAGAATATAATATGCATAGGCTTAGCAATCACCAAAATATATTGGCTATTAGTCTATTAGATGACAGTTCGGAAACAAGAAGGCTGAAGAGGCGTCATGTGCTTGATCTCCCTTTTTCCTTTTAGGTTAGGTTAGGTTGATTGGAGGGGTTGGCTTGCCCATGTCTTGCGACATACACCTAAGCCAGTATATGCTTGTTGTGCGCTCCGTGGATTTAACCGTGATACAGTTTGACCCATAGGTCTATAGGAACTCCGTGTCATTCACAAAGTTCCTTAATTTCCTCCAGCATATGCCCCGTAATTGGGTTATGTCTGGTAAGGTGTCTCTCCCCAGATGTCGGGATCGTATTTGTGAGAAGGCGGGACACTGGCATAAATAGTGCTCTAGTGTCTCGCTCTCCTCCCCACATGCTCTACATTCATCTCCTCCCGCTATTCCCATGCGGTTAAGATGTGCCAGTAGTTGAGAGTGACCTGTTATGACTCCCATTAGTCTACTTAATTCGGGCTTGCTAAGTCTTAACAGTCCCCCTGTCTTTTCCTCATCTGGATCCCCCCATAGAATCCTTGCATTGATTCCCACGGTTTCGTTATTCCAGAGAGTTAAATCGGCCCTATGTGCCCAGTTATTTAGCTCGAAAGGTTTCGCGCACACCAAGCTTATGTTACTTAACTCTCTTGCTCTTACAGCAAGTGAGTTTGCTCTTTCATTTCCAGCTATTCCCGCATGCCCTGGCACCCATATGATGCGCAGTTCACCATGAAACGAGTAACTGTTAATAGCATTTTTGCAATCCCAAAATGTTCGTGATTTAATCCGCTCAGCTGAGATCGCGCTGATAGCCATTTGGCTATCCGTGAATATATTCACAGATGCTGGCCTTCCCATTTCATTGAGCCCCCTAATACACTCCGTAATTGCCCGAATTTCTGCCTGAAAGACTGTGCAAAAGTCCGGCAGACGAAATAACAGTTCAGTGGTTTTTCCTTTTAAGTAAGAATATAATATGCGTACTTTAAAAAATATTTTACTTAAGATATACAGTATTTATCGGATATAAGAAACTTGAAAAATCCACGAAAAAACTTTCTTATAAGCGTTTCTTTCTTATATACAATTATTTTATATAAGAAACTTATTTCTTATATAAGTAGCTATGGCCATAAGGCATTTGTTTCTTATATGAATATACGAGCTTTTTTACCTTTTTATGTATATACGTAGATGTATGTATGTAAATAGAAAAATAAAACAAATCAAATTTTATTTTATTAACCCCTTTAGTAAATAGATATAAAAAAAACTAGACAACTTCAATTTGAAAAAAAAATTATATGTAGTAAATATGTACATGTACATACATAATTCATTTTGTACTATTTATTTATTTATTTACGAGGCAAGAAACAAAAACTTCTCATGAGCACTAAAAGTAAAAAAAAACGTTGTTGTTGTTGTAAAACTGCCAGAAAACAGAGTTGTCCATGCAAACTACATAAATTTAGTGTTGCCCTTGAAAATTTCTTATATAAATTCTTTTTCTATACATTTTGTGGTTTTGGTGTTCAAGAAAAATGTTCTTTTATCAGTTTTTTTCTTATAAGCGTTTTTCTTATATGAAACTTTTTTGTTAGAAAAAACACTAAAAAGATATGGTGTTTTTGCAAATGTTTCTTATAAGCGTTTTGTTCTTATATGAGATGTTCTTATATCCGATAAATACTGTACATATATAAATACGTTTTATTTAATTTTAAATAGTAGCCATTACATACTGATGTAATCTACTCAACGCCAAATTACTATTATGTATTATTAAATTGTTATTAATATTGCTTATTATCATTAGATAGATTGCAATTAATAAAGATTAAAAAAAAAATCTACTTGCGAAATATACATATGTATATACTTCGTTGAAAAAGCTTCGTCTTGTTTTTAATGGTTTGACAGCGCATTAGAAGGTCGGGATCTTAAACAAGATGAAGGAAAGCCTTTAAGAAGATCTGATTATGGAAGACCTACAAAGTCGGTCACTGGGCGCATATGTATGTGCATGCATACAGGTGTGCTGATAATTTCTAATTATATACTATTTTTTCTTTGAAACCTATGATTTTTGTTCGCCTAATTTTGACACTTTTGGTGTAAACCAAATAAATTAACCGCTACTACGTTTTTTCAGTAGAAGTGGCGAATGGCTCAGCTGTCAGGAAATTGGGGAATTTTGTTGTCTGTTCAGATATGAATCTTAGTCGGGGCAATAACATTTAAAAATACGTTTTCAGCTCTGTGTTCAAGTACAACAGTTAGAACTATTAAATTAACAGCATTAAAAAATAATTCAAATGAATCTTTGTACTAAAAACTATATGAAGTTTGAACACTTCACTGACATCTTTCCTATTTTTGAACATCGCCACCTAAAATTGGACAATACGATTTTTGTAGTTTATTTTTTGTTTGCTGCGTCGCCCCGCACTTTAAGTAGGTAAATATGAAAACATATTTTATAGATTAACTTACCTGCGCACCAACTGTTTTATCACTGGTAGTAAAACTAATACGAGCCGTCTGACCCGTTGAAATATAATGCCATTGCTCAATGGGCGGTTTTTCGCCACACAACTCCAGAGGAGGCTGATCAGAGTCAACATTAACCCAAAGACGTAAAACAGCAGCAGGGCAACCCCGATCTGAAGTACAGAAACAAATGAGGCTCAAATTACGATCATTCAGTCAGCAGCACTTTCTACTTACTAGCTGGATCACCCTCCAGAGAAAATTGCTCGAAATGTATTGACAATTTATAGCCGGGCCTGGCAGTCATAAGCCAATTACAAGCCATTGAAGCCATACCACGACCAGGAGCCTTATAGCCGGCAGGATAGTTTGGTGAAGTTATAATGCCTGAATCTTCATTGGAAAAGTTACCTCCACAGTCGCCTATCTCACTTTTGGCAGCTTCGAAGAAATAGCGGGCCTTAAAGCCGCTGGCAACATTTTCTTGATCGGTGTGCAATGTAATACGCAGCCCCACTGCACCCCTTGGGCTCTCGACGGGGCCGGGCGCTGTCATACCACAGTAGCGACCAAGAAAACGATCGTTATTGTCACGATAGATGACATACATCTCCAACCAGTCTTCAAAGCAAATAATCGAGCTGCAAAAGAGATTACCATTAAATATTATTAATAAAGAACTATGAAATTGATTACTTTTCGCTATAGTTATAGATAAATTAGCTTTTCAATGCCTTGCTCAAGCTATTGTTCATAATATAAGATCGATAAGAGAAAACTTTACGTTGCCAGGGCTTGTTGACGAATATTATACCTATAGCAATTTGTCAAAAAGAAAAAATTATTTTTTTCCATTCAAATACAATATTAGCTGAGTCAATTGAACTTTTGTTCAATTTAGGTCGTACAACGAAATCCGCAAATTCAGTTACAAATTTCGTAGCATATTTATTGAAAGATACATTCAATGTTGTATGTTATGTTACGAGGGCCGCCGGTCCTGAGACCGACTCACTTGGGTCCTAGAAAAGGTCCCGTTGTGTTAGTTCAATGTTGTAACATCAAGCAATAATTTAATAGACACAATAACAGCTTTTGTTAGGGAGAAAAATATTTTCAAGCAGGTGTTTGATTGAATATATTTTGAGGGTAATTTTTTCCGTGCGGTAAGATATTTTTTTTTAGAAATAAGAGCGTTACTAATTTGATGCTAGTTTTGAAATAAAATTTTTCACTTTACCCAAAGACCTTTGACCTTTTTCCAAAAAAACTTATTGCTAAACTAGTAGCATTATTTATACCAACAAATTTTTAGCTAACTAAATTCCTGCTATCTTTCCAGTCATGGCAAACAATAAAAAATTCAGTCAAGTACGAGGCTGGCTCGTACACTTAGGGTTCCGTACGTATGGAATGTGAATCCATATATTGTATAAATTTCATCTGTCTCTTATAGCTTGGGAATTACGTTTAATTGCTATTTTACGTTGTATGGGGGCACCTAGTAGTTTTCGAATTGTTGTTGTTGTTGTCATTTGTTGTTGTAGGGCACCTGGGAATACGTACACTGTGCGAATTTCGGATCTCTATCTCTTACGGTTTGAGAGTTATAGCTAACTGTTACTTTGCGTTGTAAAGGGACACCTGTTAGCTTTAGAGTTGTTGTTGTTTTTAGCATTTGCTGTTGTGGAGCATATGTGAATACATATATTATGCAAATTTCATCCCTCTGTCTCTCACGGTCGAGAGTAACGGCTAATTGTTACTTTACGTTGTATAGGGACAGCTGGTAGTTTTCGACTTGTTGTTGTTTTCAGCATTTGTTATTGTAGGGCATATGTGAGTACATACATTGTGCACATTTTATCTTTCTGTCTCTTACAGCTTAGAAGTTACAGCTAATTTCTACTTTACGTTGTATAGAGACACCTGGTACAGTATTTTTCGGTTAATTGCACATCAAAATTTGCACAATTTTTTGTTCAATTAACCGGGGAACCAATTAGCCGATACCCGTTTAATTGAACAATTCGTTCAATTACAAGAACCCTATTTAATTGAACAGTTTGTTCAATTACAGAAATCACGCATAATTGAAACTATGTACTAATGAATTAAAAGAAATCGCATATGTGCACTTTAAGTTTTTCAAAATAATTTTTTTTTACATTAAACGAAAAAAAATGCAAGTAACAGACAAAAATGTACATATATGTGTATAGTAGAGATGCCACCAAGTGTTTTTCACAAATGATGTCAAATATGTATGTGCAAAAATGCCAGATTATTTTTCAATGCAATTAACCGGGTAAAAGTAAGAGGAAATTTATTTTTGATGACATGAATTTTGAACGAATTAAGCGGGAAAATCAATTAACCGGGTTCAATTATCCGAGGAAATTCACATGGTGTTCGTGTGCAATATTTTTTTTGCCCGATCATGTGGTTCAATTAAGCGTGGAAACCAATTAACCGTAGGGTCAATTAACCGAAAAATACTGTAGTTTTCGACTTGTTGTTGTTTTTAGTTAGTCTCTTATTAGAGATGGGATTTTACTTGAATTTGTAAATGGTTTGACATTTTCGATAAATAATGTGATACCCACAGCTGGTTCAACAGTAAGCCAACTTTAATTTTGACTATAGTTAGTAAAAAGTTAGCAACACGTTTTAAAATTTAAGTTGTCTCTAAAAAGAACCGACCTTAGCGTTTGACAATAGTTAAGGCCCATTCATTATTCTGTCATATAGTGAAAACTGCTGAAAGAACAATTACCTCCTAAGACGAGACGTATTTGGATTCGTTTTTTTTATCGTCGAAGAATAGTCGGGGGAGGACCCCTGCATATGCATTACACTGTACTGGAATTAGGAAAATACGGAGGAGGAAAGAGGGAGTGTGTCGGAGGGGAAATAGAGAATAGAAATAGTAGATATTTAATAAACAAAAAAATAAAATATAATATAAAACAGAATAATTTGTAATCTTATAATTATTTGATCTTTCATTAAACAATTTAAAATGTAATATTTAGCTTTTCTTGAGTTCAAGATTTAGTACTAAAAAAGAGATTGTTGGTGTTAATTTCAATGTTTTATTCCGTATCGATTCATACTTGTTTACATATTCTTTTATGTTGGAATATTTGTTAATGTTCTTGTAAAGCACAATTTCTTTAGAGTCGTTTTAAAGCGTGCTTCCTGTCTATAACAGTTTTTAATCTTATAATTATTTGAACTTTCATTGAACTAGACCTCGAGCTCAAGAAAAGCTAAATATTACATTTGAGATTATAAAACAGAGTATATAATTTTGCAAAGTTGAATAAGCCAGAATTAGCTACTGCTAACGTGGCTACTCAGTGTCCAGTTCGACACTATCCAGTTAACAGCAGTTAACGCATTCTATTCAACACTGCCAAAAAATATGTATAGAGGGAAAGCAGAGACGACAAGACCTATTACGAATTTAGTTACTACGAGTTTAACGGCCTTATTTAAAAAAATAATTAAGGCTTAAGTTGTTATTTGACAAATATCTATACAATATTCGTTAGATAAGCATTTAATAGAGATGAAATATTCATACAAATAAGCCACTAAACAAACATGTGTTGACCTATTACGATTCCACTCTTTATACAAGGAATCAAAAAAAAAAAAAAAAAAACCACCTCCACCCTCATCGAACGTTGGCAAAACAACAGATGGCAACAATAGCATTGCCAGATTTTCAGAAGTATTAACTTTATTTTAGAGCTTAAGTTTATTTATTTCCCTCACTATACCCAAAGTTACGTATTTTGAAATTTATATTTAGGCCATGAAAATGGAGCAGAAAAAAATTTTAGTACAAAAAAACTAAAAGCTTAAATAAAATATTTCTCTTACCCATACGCCCCTGCTGTTACATTTGCATTTCCATCTGCTTTTATCTTAAAGTGATCGAATACAATTGTCACCTGTTCATTGGGTTCGGGCAAGAACAAGTAAGAACAATTCGTATCCGATGGATAATTGGATGGATAACGGGGACTATTTAATTCGCCACGTTTCTTAGATGAACTTCTGTAGGTAAAGCTACAACTGCCATCAGGGGCTGCTGTGCCAGGAATTTTGTACTCAGTTTCGAAAACATATTTGCCCTTGAAGCCACGACCCTGCAGCTCTCCAGAGCTAAAAACCATCGCCAGACGTGGTCCATCACTAACAACACGCTGCGTTTCGTCGCCACACAATTCATAATCAAATTTATCGTAAGCGTCAGCAGTTTCCTGACCTTTAAGATAAATTTTCAAATAGCCATCGGAACAATTTGATCTAAAAGCAAAAAAAATGCTGTAATTTCTTGCCAAACTAAACAGTTCTGCGAAGCTTACTCCTTATCCTTGTCTTTGCTCTCCACTCTGGGTATATTGAATGCCGTGAACTCTAAACGCACCCGTTCCAAATGTTGAGCATCTTGCATACCATAAATAAAATATCTTTAAAATTAAATGAAATGTTAATTGATATTTGTACCACATATTTACAAATGTACGCATGTATGTACATATGTTTTTATATATGTACATACATTTTATGTTTTAAAAAAATTGAGATTCGTTCACAAACTTACCTACACACAGTTTTTTGTATATAAGGATAAGGATAATTTGGCGAGAGTACAAAACCTGTTGATTCCTTTCTCGACAAGATCTTTTGATCACATTCTGAGCCACGTATGTGAATGCCATCATTTTCACCTTTAGGTTTTTATGCAAAATAATTAATATTTCATTTTGCCACAAAGCGAAAGTTTGTTGTTGCATTTGAAGAAGGATTCATATAAGTTTTTAGTGGTGATAGAAACAATTTTATAGATTTTTTTGTTAAAGAATTTGTTCGTTCCAATTGTGAGATTGTTTTTGGTTCAGAGTTGATGAGAAAACGAATTTTGTTGAAAAAAAAGAAAGTTTTATTTAATTCAAAGGCCAATATAATGTTTAGCAGAAATTCATAAATAAAAAGTGTTACGAAAAAATGCAGCAATAATCATCGCTTTAAATAAATCACACACACACACACATACAAAAAGCTTTCAAATGTAAATCAAATAATTTCCTGTGCTAAAAACTTTTACAAAAAAAAAAAGAGATTTAATAAAATTAACTCCGTTTGACCTCTACAATATTTTGAACTTGACTCAGGTTGTTCTCAAAGTGAAATTCAGTTTTTGTACCACAGTGAATTGAAACTTATTCGTGGTTAAGCCCGATACGGAGGTTTTAAGAAAATTTACGTTCCCATAAGAATACCGCGTAAAAAAAACTTTCACTCTGGAAAATTGCTTGAGTAAATTTCCGCACACCGGTACGGAGCTCCAACAGCAAGAAGGTAAACGGAATATTTTACTATTACAGGTATGCTATAAATATTAAAGGAGACCGTTTTCCGTTCCGTCAGCTCAAGCGAAAATTAATGTTCATACATTTATTTGGCTGCGGAATTTTCACAATTAATTTATTGCTATTAAATAAAAATTATTTAAATGAATGAACAGGTTTTTGAAGAATGTTTACAAGAGGCAGGCATTGATGTGCAAATTCTAACAAACTTCTGCAAATAAATCTACACAATTATTTTACCGTGTAGAGATAATTAAAATTTTTCAAATTTCTTTAAGACTGGCCTTTATTTGAGGAAACGTTCTGGTGAAGTGAATGTTTACATAGAAAAAAAAAAGATGAGCAACACTTCTAGAGCACGAACAAAATTTACCGTTTACTAGTGAGCGAGATATGCGAGCTCAATTCTCTCGTTGATTTGATTCTTGCCATGTATGGAGGAAAACACAAACAATTCTATGCATTTTGTTCCCGTTTGCCATTCAAACAAAGTATCAGATATTCCAGAATAGCCACCATTACTGTTTAGGTACTAAAAAGGCCTATTTGATTGTTCTCTGTCTATTCAGCTATCTATGTATATATCGCCGATATTTCCCTAGTGTCACTTAACTCGTCAGCTGACTCGATGTTTGAAGATTCACTACACAGACAGAACACAGTTATGACCTTTTATCTGTAACCTTAACATTCATACATACATACATATGTACTTCATATTTATACTTTTGCATCGTTTCATTTACCAAAGCTAGTTTTACAAAAGCTAGTTTTCCCAGCGTTGGCTTAAGAAAAGTGTGAATAAAAACAAGCAAATGCTTAATAAACTAGTAATACTAGTTTATGCTTAGATATTTTTAAGCATCTGATTGCGGTGCTAGAAGTTTGTTTTTCTGCATTTTATTAAGAAAGAATAGTGTTTTCGAATATTTCGATTTTAATTTAAAATGCCTGATTTTATGAACGTTCGTCCTAGGAAAGAGTACCGTATGATTATTTCAATTTATACAGATTTCAGAAAGAAAATGTGAAATGGTTATCGGAATACTTTCTGGAGGAAATTTATGAATGCAGAGGAGCAGCGCTCCTCTATATGTTAATATGGAGGAGCGCTCACATACATACATATGTATATGTTAATATCTTTAAAAAACATCACCAAGAATGTATGTACACTTTGTTCGCAATATTCAAATTTCATAAAACAAAACAAATGAAATGTTAAGATGCTGCCACTGTGTGTTTGTTTATTATTCACCTCGTAAATACCTAAAATACTATTTGGGACTAAAGTGCTTTTATTTATAAATTTGAAATTTTCAAGGACTACTAATAGAAAAGCCTTTTCAAAAATATGTAGCAATACGATTAAACTGTTTTTTTTTTATTGAAAATTTGTATTAACATTTTTGAGTTCTAAAAATAGTCGAATATGAAACAGATGTTTGAATAGCATTTCAAAAGTTGTTAGACTGTTTACTGATATGACTTCGTTGACTATAAAATATACACAGAACAAAATAAATTTTTATCGGCTCATTTTTGAATATTTATGGAAATAAAAAGCAACGCGAAGAGGTGGTCCAGTTTATGTAGAGCAACCAAATATGTATTGTAAAAGATCAGATATGACTGAGTTTTATTGCAAATATCAAATTTTACATACTCTAGCCATAAGTCATAAAAATATTGAGAATGTCGCTACTTTTAGATTAATTAATAAAGTTTTCAACATGAAAGCATATAATTTTTCTTATTCAAAATGGCATGATTTAAATAATACTAATAAACATTTGTTTATTTATCTATAAAAAACATTCAACATGTGTATTTATTTGTTTGAAAACAATTTAATAAACATGAAAAATCGCAAAAAATATATATCTAATATAAAATAATATATACAGTCAAAGCCCGGCTTAACGAATGATATAATGTTCAGACTTTTCGTTATACCGAGATATTCGTTATATCGAACAGTAATCTTGTATCTTAAAATTTTATAAAAGACGGTGGTCCGCAGTTTTAAAAACATCAAAATTTAATTGTATTGATAACTTAGCGTAGAAATAACACTTTAATTGATATTTTAACGTTTATTTAATTACTGTTTTTATTTCTAATATATAAATTCATTAAAAATCATAAATGTACATAGGTGCATATACATATTTACTTATATTTGGATGTTATTAACATGTGTAGGTTTATTATTACATTTCAGGCATATTATTAATTTCTTAAGAAATCGACATCCCGTTTTTACAATGAACCAAATAAAACTACTGAAATTTTAAGGAAAAAATCAACGCATCACACGCGTTCTTTCAATACAAAGCAAAGAAGCCAAAAACACCCACAATCTTACGTTTCTGTAACGATTTTTTAATGTATTTTGCTTTGTTATTCGTTAAATCGAGATTCTTTTTTTTTGACATTCGCTATATAAGGCAGTTAATGTAAAAATTTCGCCATTCGTTATATCGGATATTCGTTAAACTGAGTATTCGCTATACCGGGCTTTGACTGTAATTCATATTTTTCAATTTCGGATATACATGTGTATGTATGTATACCGGCTTTATGGATAAAATGTGGCAGCTCTTTAAAAGGTTTTGTCAGCTGTGGAGTTTTTCAGCTTTTGCTTAAATTTTTTAGCTTTAACTATCTAGCACTAGCCAAGTGTTATTCACACTTTTTGTAGTTTTAGCTAGTAGCACAATCTAGTACTGAAAAGATTAAGCTAGTGCTACTACTTTGTGCTATGTAGCATTAACTTAATTTTTATTTACTCCGCCCAATAAGTATTGTAAAATATACCAATTAATTATTCAAGAAATATGATTTTATAACTACTTAAAAATTGTTTTTATTCAATGTAAAAACCTATTTTCAGTTTGTTCTTATTTCTAACTACTTTTTGTATTCTCCCGACGGTAAGAAGAGTTCGTACAAATTTTTGATAAAAAAACGCTAAAAGTACATTTCATTTGGAATTCATAACACCAATCTCCCGAAAAGAATTTCGTAGCTACGTCGGAATTCATAATAAGCCTGTTAATGATATTTCGAGTATACTGATGAGTTGATTGGCATCAACGAAATGTCGGCGGCCTATAGACGGCTGAAAAAGGCAGAGAATATTTTAAAATAGGTATATTTTTATATTCTTATCGTCTAATTCATAAAAATTATAACAGGCTTATAAAGCTCTTATCTGACAGATTTTCCATACAAATAACAGTCTTATAAGCCTGTAATAATTTTTATGAATTAGGGGGTTAGTATATTTTTGCATAGGATGCTATATGACACCGTTTGAACTACTCAAATATTTGTAGGATTTTCCACGCACTCAAAATCAATGAACTAAACGAAAACGAAACGGTGGTAACAAATGACACCCAGCAAGTGATTTGAAAGAGCTTATTTAAAACTTATAGATATGTGTTATGTATTTACGAAGCATTTCGAAATGTGGTACATGTAGAAGTAATTCTATTATATTTTGGTAAGTTGATGATCAAAATACACATATTTAATGCAACCATCATTTACCTAAATTTCATGATTCATAGTTCATTGTTTCAATGAATTCCAACATTGATTGAAAGTCAATGAATTTTTTCACCAAGTACCGTGAATTTGTGAACAAAATTCTTTCAGTGTATCGACAAGAATTTTGCTTTTGATGATTAAGCAAAAAAAAAAAAAAAAAAGCATGTAAAGCAAAATAAGTCATAGTATTTGTATAAGTTCTATTAATACTTACGTATAAAATCTAATTTAACAAAACTTTCACTAAATTCATAAATTCCTTTAAAGCCACGATTTTGAGTATTTGCCGTACGTGACAGTGTAAAAAAGTGCACAAAAAGACTCGATTCGCTAGAATATAAAACTAAATTTCTTTGCTGTCCGCAATATGTACCAATTAATGCTGATGAATTGTCGGGACCATCGTAAATTTTAACATAATCGAATGGGCAGCTAATTAAGACGAATTAAGAAAAGATTTTTGTTAGAATTTTGATAATTTCTGTTTTTCTGTTTCGGTGTTAGTAAATAGAAAAAAGAAAGATCGAAACCAACCTTAAAGTTTACTTTATACAAATTAAATAAAGTACACTTTAAGGCAACTTTTTTTTTTAAAGTTCTTTATAGTTGTAGTTTTTATAATAATGCCAGCTATCAATGGTACTCACTGTGGTCCACCAAAAAATAGATCAAAATCACGAAATTCTAATCTAACTCTTTGATTCGATTCACCCAAAAATTGATATGTACATGACATATCTTTGGGATAGGCACCCGGATAGGTGGGCGATATCAAAACGCCCGTTTTATTTATACTCAAACTGGGTGTTATTGTATAGGAACATGGCGAACCAGCTATAGGTATACCGATTTCATATTCCGCTGTTGAAATTTAAGATGAAAATAAAGTTTTTTTCTTTGTGCCAGGAAAGGTATGTTTTTGCTTTCACATTTTATCACTTACATGCATTTATGAAACGAAATGTGCCCTCAAATAGATCGGGGGTGGTTTTATTTTTATTTGTAAGAAACGAAATGGCAATGGCACGATACATGGAAATGCGTTGTCTGGGTGGTATTGTACCACAATAACGGCCACCAAATGGTGAATTTATCAGTTCTGCTGGCTCCGATGATTGCACTTCTGAGTATATGTCCATATACTCGTGAACACATCTTAAAACAGAAAAAAAAAATGGAAAATTAAAAACTTAATTAAGCATAAACGTTAAATTATTTAATAATAAATTATTATTGTGTTACACTTACGATGGTAATTCACCAACGGCCGAACCGCTGAAAAGAAACAAAAGAAAATCACATGAACAGCGTTTAATTTAATTTGCTTTATAATTTAAAATCAATTTCATTCATGCATAAAGTGTATCAATTAAATGATACGAAATTAATGCACAATTAAACACAATCATTTACACATTTCATCGACAGTTTTCATCGTCTATGGCATCTACATATAACAGAGAACTGCCTGATTGCAATGCAAACCAAAATCTACATGTCCACACATCGGATATCTCAAAATAAAATTGTGCAGTGTCAAAATAATTTGACATCCATTTGCTCAGATTTTCAGGCGGCCAAAATATTTTCAGTTCTTGTTAATTAGTGTAAGTGAGAAAAACAAAGGTGACGCATACACATTTGATTTTGCGCACAAGAATAAACAACTTTTGAACAACAATTTGAACAACTGATGAATGCTTTGATTTAAAGAATTCGAAATTCATCGAAAAATCTATTTCCAGGTCATGTTGATATTTCTGTTTAGCTTACGTAATAATTTTAGAGATATCGCGAAACGTTTATGTTCTTTTTTGAATAGATAATGCAACTTAAAGTATTGATGTAAAGTGTTCAGATAAGAGTCAGCGCTTGAGTTCATGATATTAAAAAATTTACAAGGAGTAGAGAGGGAGTAAAAATTGCAATCTCAGCAGCAATTTCGTGTAGTTTACTTTCAACCTGTGTTGCCAGAAGGTTTGCTCTAAAAATACCTAGCTGTATTATGTTGAGTGATTGACTTAATTGTTCATTGTTTTACCATATTAGTAATTTCTTGAGCTAAAGGTTTTCCTATTGTATATTTTTTTTATATTTCTTTAAATTTTTTTTTTTGCCGATATTTCGCTCTCCTTCGGTTAGCTTCTTCATAATGCTAGGAACACAACTGGGACGAGCGACGAATTTTTCGCCGCGAATATTCGCCGTCAAAAATAAAACACATTGGTGTATATGAAAATGCACACAGTCACAGCGTCAGTCGAAATTCGTTGTACGCGGCGAACTTGAAGTAGATTTATTTCTATTTCTTACGCCGGCGAAGGACGAACAAGTTTTAGTTTTCAAGTGTTTTAGTAAAAACAGTTAATTTTTACTTTAAGAAATTTTTACTTTAAAAGAAATAATTCTTTTTAATCTATTAATTTTGTAAGGAGCCTCTAAATTTTGTGTTGCTTAAGTTGATTTAATATTATTATTTTCTTGAGCTGAAGATCTTTTTATTTTATATACTTTTTATTTTTTTTCGAATATTTTTGTAGAATTTAACAGCCTCAATGTCGTAAGAAAATGTAAACGATCGAAATGTAGTCGCTCGATTTCGAATCAATTTGGATTCCTCTATCTCGACAGCTTACGTTCGCATGGGATTACGTCTTGAAATTTTTGGCATTTACTTCACAGAGATGCCAGATCGGCAAATTCAAGTTTTGGTTGATTTTTTATTGCAGTATTAAAAAAAACTATTAAATTGTTCTTGTTTAAATACAACCCTTCATAAAACTGGTCTTACACAGGTGGCAACGCTGGGTTACACACTCCCATATGTTTGTGTGATGACATAATCTTCAGTTTTGTCATTTTTGGATTGTGCATGCAGGAAGTTGACATGTACACATACGTACGTACATATGCATGCATTTATGTTGTATGCAGGAGTAAATACTTACCAGAATGCAGTGGCGATAATAATATAAACAACCGCTTTAAAGACCAGTACACTCACTAACTAATTTCGACTAATTCGTTTGCATGCGATCGCATAAATACATTTAAGCCAAGAACAACACTTTATAAGGTTTCTTTTAGGATTGACAGGATTTGTGCGAATGAATGCAAACGAACGAACAAAGTCAAAATGATTTTGTGAGCCACTCACTGTGTTAAATTTAAAAAATAATAAACATTGGAAAAAAATTACATACTCTGGTGGATTTCCTCTTAGATTAAATGTTTTGAAAATGACTTCAACTCGTTGGCCAGGTCCTGCTAGGAAAGTGTACAAGCACTGGCGTGAATGATTTTGATAATTGTGCAACAAGGGAGCGGAAAATGTTCCATTTTGAGGGCCACCGATACGGGCGACAAACGTTTGATCGCATTCTGCAAATAGATTATTAGA
The DNA here is from genome assembly GCA_963662145.1 of Sturmia bella. NCBI lineage: Eukaryota > Metazoa > Arthropoda > Insecta > Diptera > Tachinidae > Sturmia > Sturmia bella. The sequence continues at coordinate 33,647,238 of OY759168.1, read as the reverse complement.
GAAAATGAAGATTTCTGTAAGATTTGGTATTAAAATAATATAAAATATAAATACTAAAAAATATTCCTGAAGAAGCCAACAAATTGTGGGCGAAATATCGAAATAAATAAATATATTTGTTTTTTGTTACAAACATTTTTATAAAAAAGATCTTAAGCCTTAAAAATTTAATCTATTATCAATATAAAATATAAGTTAATATTTATATATTATATATTAGTAATTAACAAATTGTACACACCTGCTACCAGCATATTTTTGGTATTTGTTCTATTAAGGTTATTGTTCTAATTGGAATACACTAATTGATGAACACAGGGTGGCTTTAACCAGAAAATAATAATGTGTAATGTGAGTTCTGTTACTTCATCGAGGTTTATAAATTGTCATTGTTGGTTGCTCTAAAAGAGAGAGAAGAAAGCGCGGGAGCCATTGATCAATCTAGCTAGCAGTCGGGTTGGGGTGGGATTCTTGCTCGTTCTCCCTCGTTTACTTTTCAAAACTAAACTCATCACACAAATATTATTATAGACTCCCTATACTATAACAGTATGAACCGGTTGTTGATCATCACGTAAACGATGTAAAATAAGCCCCTATCAAGATCAACAAAATGAACACAAAAAAAAAGAAATCTTAACCAATGCTACAGAACTTACTGTAAAGCTCCCCAAGGTGGTAATATGGGGGAGAAATGCCTCTTAACCCGCCCTACCATTGACTTAGGTGGCATAATAGTATTGTCCTAAGTCCCACAATTACTTTTTACCTCATTTCATTTACATCAGTAAGAAACTTTCACTGATTTTATTTTTCCATCTTAATACAATTCAAGTTTATTATTTAATTTGGAAGAAACATTATAAAAGTAAATACGTTGACTAATTTTAATTCAATACTTCTTTTTCATTTCGGATTATAGTCGAATGCCTAATAAAGGGACTAAGTGTCATATGCTTAACGAATAATTTATAGCGGAGGAGCGATAGAAACAAAAACGCCGATATGAGCATAATCAAATAGCTAGGTATGTAAATTACAAAACTCAATTATATTACTGACAGGTTGCGTACTAGCGTTGTTGTTTCTCGTCATTCCTTCTTTCATTCATTATAAGTTTACTTAAGAGAAATTAAGTCGTGAATATATCACTCAAGAGTAAATGTATTGCTCTTTAATATAACGTAAAAAAAATAAAAAATAATAAAAAAAAACTCACCAAAACCAATGTTGCTGGGAACAGCTGTTGAGGAGGCCTCTTCAATTGCTGGATACAAAGGTTAAGCAACCGAAATTAACGTTGATATATATGAATGAAATAAATAGTATGTAAAAGTCGATACATATGTAGATAAGAGTTTCCAGGTAAACTTACAATGACGATCATAACTTGAAAGGCCATAATAGATTAATACTTAATATTAAGGCAATTAAAAACTAAACTTCATCGTGCCATGTGAATTAGGGTTAAGTTGACTTAGGTAGATATTTTTAAGGCATAAAATAATTTTAGTTTTAGTGTTAATCTGTTTTTTTTTTCTTTCTTTTGTATTTGCTTATTACTAGATACCGAGTCCTTTACTTGCTTTGTTGATTCAGTGCAAAAGTTTTAATTTTTTTGATTTTGTTTTGTTGCTTTTGCGATATTCCTGACATGTTAAACTAGCTTTAGGAATTGGGCACGTTGAAATTTATTTTTTTTTAATGAAATTATAATGTATGTACGTAGTATTTTCTAATGTATAGTTACAAATTTGGTATAATTAAAATTTTGTTGTTCTTGTTGTTTTGTTGTGGAAAACACCTTCATCACCACGCCACGATAGATAATGATGACAATTTCGGCACTTCTGTGGACAGACACGGTTAGTTGGTACTGGCCATAAAATCAAAGACTGGGAAGCTTATTACTCCGGTTTCCGATTCTCCGTAGTAATAGATTATATCTTCTTACTGGAAATTTACTACACTTCCTTGATACTGATGCCGTTTTCGATGGGACTGTGTATGGATTGCAACGTGGTTGTTCTTAAAATTTTAGTTACGGTGCTTGTTTCTTAAGTGTGAATTTTTTTGTGGCCTTTTGTTATTTTGCGTTTTCCTTATTCTTGTCACAAAATATTAATCAGATGTGCGGGAGATTGCTGAGATTAATTATTTTGATCTCTCCACCGAAATTGAGTACGTCGGCCAATCTTTACATACACTTTTTTTAGGTCGTAAATTTGCGTGCAGAGTGCTTAACAAAGCTTATCAGAAATTATTGCTTAAATGCAGCAATTTGGGTTTTTTTTTTCCTATCAGGATGGCTGGAGGAAATTTTAGTATTTTGTTGTTTTATTTTTATTTTTTTTTTTGTCTTTTTCAGAAATATTCCGTGCCACGGGTATAATAAATCACTTAGGCTTAATTAAAATGTTTTTTTTGTTTTTTTTTTTTTACCAGTTCAATAAATGTTGATTGCAGAAAAATGTTCTTTTCACTTCGAAAGCCGGATCAAAAAAGAATCTTCATATAACACGCTGGACCCCAATAAACCTCGTTTAGTCATATCCGCTAATATGACAGTATCTTTAACGAAATGTCTTAATGACAATGCAGGTGCGTTGTCGCATGTTAACGCAGGCTTGGCCTTTGCGTTAATTAAGACGCTTGTCCGTTAACTTCCTGGTGTGAAATTCAAACTGAATATATAAAAATAGTATTGATACAAATCAAAATAGGCCTATGTTAAGGACACTTAAGGGCATTTTACGCAAAACAAGAGATACGTTTCAAGACATAGATTTTTACATAAAACAAAATTGACAAGCGAAGCATAGGCTGCTACAAACCGCGTAATATAGGCTCTTTGAGCTGCAATATTACGAGGAATTTCTCTAGGCTATAATGTCCTTGCCATGAAACGTGCCTATAGTTTTGCCTTCCATATCTTCCAGTATATAGTAGTGGTTTCCGAGTTTTTCCTTGATTTTTGCCTTTAGGAAGGTTGGGGCTAACTTTGCATTAAATTTTTTTTCAAAATTGCTTTGAGCAAAATTTCTGCGGAATACAATTTGGCCCACATTGTAAACAATGGGTCTAGCTCTTAAGTTGTATTGGCTCCTATTTCTTTCGTAGGCTTTAGCGATATGACCTTTGATATCCCTGCGAATTATTTGTAGCTGGTCGTCCTTTTGTAATTGTAAGGAAGGCTCCGTCAGCATATGGAGTTTTCGTAGTACTTCATATGAATCGGCATGGGTAATCATTTCCTGGGCAAACAGCGCATGATAAGGCGAACATTGTATAGCCTGATGAAACGAGTTCCTCAGAGCACAGCTGATGTGGCTCAAATATTGATCCCATAGAGTCTGGTCTTTCCCGAGGTATGATCGAAGTCCGGCAATGATGGATCTATTGACTCTTTCCGAAGCATTGGCTTGAGGCGAGTACAATGCCGTATATATGCGTTTAATGCCAAATGACGTTAGGAATGAGTTAAATTCGTTAGCCTTAAATTGAGAACCATTATCACTAACCAACACTTCCGGTACTCCGTAAACGTGAAAAATGTCTTTTAACAAAAAATTTTGAATCACGGATGCTGTGAACTTTTTCAACGGGCAAAGCCAGTGAAATTTTGTTAAGTGATCAAGAACAATCAAAATTCCGATATGCCCATCTTTACTACGGGGGTAGGGTCCAAGTAGGTCTACATAAAGACGTTGAAAGGGTCTGTCCGTAATTATAGCATTCCCCATAGGGGGCTTAGTAATACAATTTGGGGTTTTTGTCATTTTACAAGTATCACAATCAGCAATATATTTTCGCACATCCCTAACTAACCCAGGCCAATAAAATTTTCTCCTAATCAGTTCTAATGTCTTTACTATGCCACCATGAGATGTGGTTGGAGAGTCATGAAATCTTTTAATGATATCTTTGCGAAGCTTACCAGGAATCCATAATTTCCATGTTTCCGAATCTTGTACATCATGACCAGAATAAGGTAGTGTTCGTATGTATACAAACTGGTCAATTACCTTCAAGTCTGGAAACTTGTGGGAGTTGTTGTTTATCCTATTCTTTAACTCAGCATAATCCTCATCATAAAAATGATTGGAACTTAAATCGATTTCTGGTTCTGACATTTCAATACCGGCGAGTTCCTGATCGGGAATGCGGGATAAGGCGTCTGGTACCACATTATTTTTGCCCTTTCTATGACTGATGGAAAATTTATATCCTTGAAGCTTCCATACCCAGCGCGCTAACCTTCCAGTCAAGTCTTGCTGTTTCATCAACCATAACAGAGCGGAATGGTCCGTTACAATTTCAAACTCCTGTAGCTCTAAGTAGCAACGGAATTTTTTCACAGCTTCAAGTACAGCTAAGCACTCGCGCTCTGTAACGCTATAGTTACGTTGGGCTGTATTCAATTTTTTGGACATAAAGGCAATGGGTCTTTCATCTCCATTTTCATCAGGTTGGACTAACACGGCGCCAATAGCGTAGTCACTGGCATCACAGTGCAGGTAAAATTTTTTTTCAAAGTTGGGGCTGGCCAAAACAGGTGCAGCAGTTAAAATATTCTTAATTTCATCAAACGACTTCTGGGCCTCAGGCGTCCAGCAAAATTTCCGTTTGGTCGAGAGTACTTCCGTAATAGGAAAGACTATATCCGAAAAATTGTGGACAAAACGTCGATACCAACCCGCTAAGCCTAAGAATCCGCGCACTTGTTTGAGATTTTTGGGCGTTGGCCAATTTTTAATGGCCTCTACTTTTTCCGGGTCTGTTTTTATACCTCCTTGACCTATTATATAGCCCAGGTAATTAACATCAGTAACACAAAATTTTGACTTGGCAACATTAAGAGTAAGATTGGCGTCTTTAAAGCGATCCGCAATCCTTATTAAAATCGACAAATGTGTGCTAAATTCTTCAGAGACAATTACTAGGTCATCTAAATAACCAAACACACAATGACGCAAGTCGGGAGGTATTAGTTGGTCCATTAATCGGCACATGGTAGCGGGAGCGTTGCATAATCCAAAGGGCATTACAACAAACTGATACAACGGTCTTCCGGGTACCGTGAACGCAGTTAACTTTTTCGATTCATCGGACAAACGTATTTGCCAATACGCATCTTTAAGATCTAACTTCGAAATTATGTTAGCTTTGGGCAGTCGTGAAAATATACCTTCTATATTCGGTAACGGGTAAGCGTCCTTGGTGGTAACTTGGTTAATTCTTCTCGCATCAAGGCAAAGACGCACTTTGTTGGGTTTTATTACAAGCCTCATTGGGGAACTCCACGGAGATGACGATGGCTCTATGACTCCTAACGCTAGCATTCTATCAATTTCTCCAGCCATTAATTTTTCAACCGCAGGAGAAATTGGATAATACCGTTGTTTCACTGGCTTTGCGTGGCCAACATTAATTGTATGTTCAATAAGACTCGTTCGTCCTAAGCCCTGTTTTTCAAAATTTGGAAATAGTTCTATTACAGTTGCAAGCTGCTGTCTCTGACATAATGTTAAAGGGTATTCTGAACTGGGCTTGGACTTCGCTATATTCCTGGTTAGCTCAACTTGAAAACTGTTTACTTCACATACGGTTTGTGGTTTCTCATCGGTTGTCAGGTAAACCATATTTCCAAAAATTTCGGGGACCAAATTAAAAATTTTCCAAAAATCCAACCCTAGAATTAGTTTCTGGGTGATTGTTGGGACAATAAGCAACTTCATTTTTCGTGTAATATTTTGAAAGCTTACATGAACCTGTAAATAACCTCGAACTTTCTGCATCCTGCCATCAGCGGTTTTAACAAATGAATTTACCGGTTTGAACTCGGGGAATTGAGCAAAATCATACGTGGCCAGATTAGACCCAATGCACGATATATTAGCTCCTGTGTCTAACAGACCTAATTCGTGAAAGTCTAAAAATTTAATAGCAGCGTAAAATCGTTTATCCTGAGGATTTTCAATTATGGCAGACAGATAATACTTGGAAAATAACTTACGATTATTAAAATAGCTACGTAAACGTAGTGTTGACCGTTTAGGTTTTCTGATTTTTATCAACGACAATTCGTGGCACGCAAATATTTCTTTACGCTTTTGGTAATAGTTCTGCACTTTTATGTGGTAGGGTAAAATTGGGTGAACTTTTGTTTCAGAAGAATTATTTTTGGCATTAGGGGTTTCTGTGAAATTTTGCAAAATATATTTACTTCCTAAATCAATATGGTCAGGTAGCGGCGACGTTTTTTCATTAAAATTTACTGGCATTGAGGAAAGTGCTTCGGGCTGATCCCGTTTTTTGAATTAGTTAATTTCTTATTGGCACCATGTGAGCATTGGGGCTTATATGTTTCCTTGGCTCCGCAACCATAGCAAAACACTTTTCGGGGCTTCAGACAATCTTCCCAGTAGTGACCAGGCTGACTGCAGTTCCAGCATTTTGGCTCATGTTGAACAGCATTTACGGATAGGGAAGTTCTTGTACCTGTTGTGTCTAACATATTGTCATTTGAGCCTTGTACTTCAGAAACTTGACGTCGGGATGCAAAATTTGCCTGCATTTTTGATGCATTATTCCTCCTGTAGCCCTCCTCTCCTAATAAGTGTTCTCTCATCTGCACTAGCTTTCGTAGATGCGCTATAGAATAGATTGGAACATATAACAGCTCATGCCTTATTTCAGGACGAAGATTTCTTGTCAGAATTTCAACCACTTCCGACTCCGGAATAGGAGTTTCAAGCTTGTCAAGTAGGATTGAGACTGACTCATAAAATGATTCAAACGTTTCATTTGCTCTCATTTTACGATTGCGTATTTCCTCTTGAATATCAAATTTCGATCTCAATTCTTTGTATTCATATTTGAGAGCGGCACAAAAATCTGCCCACTCCACGGTATCGACTTGTTTGTGATAGCGCCAAAACCAATCACGCGCCTTTCCTACTAATAAAACATGTAAATTCTTGCATATGGGTAAAAAATCGTTATTAAAGCTTGCACTCGTTAAAATTTTCACCCGATACAAGAACTCGTCGACGCTCATGCCATTAGCGGAGCCATCGAATTTTATATTCCAGTTTTGTATTATGGAAGTGATCTTATCCGATCTAATTGCTGCATTTTCATCGAACCCTCTATGTATTGGCGCACCTACCACACTATTATTATGAACCTGGTTGTGTTCTGACCTTTGTTGAACTGGCCGATTTGAATTAATACCTTGAGATCTTTGTGATCGTCTAAACGAATTATTCTGCACTTGAATGGCTGGATTGTTTGGCGAATGACCTTGCAAGGCACTGTTCCTGTTGCACCGCTGATCTATTCTATTCAAATCTAGATTTTGCAATAAACGTGACACAGTATTTTCAATTATCGCATTTAATTGTGAGAAATCAACATTGGCATTAGCGTTATCAGATTGCTGATCTGGCAACGAATTTCTGTTTGCCAGAGAATTATTAAAACTCTCATTCTGAGCATTATCCACTGGTAACGGTAAGCTCAGATTCGCACTTGCTTCATGCGAAGGTATATGTGAAGCAGACATGAAATTCCTAGCCTGACTTCGTGTAAAATGGGTAATATTGGCATTCGCAGCACCTCGAGGTCTACCTCGATTAGGAGCCTTCGATCTTTCTGAAGTCTGATTACGTGCTACCATTTCAATTCGTTGTAATTCCGACAAAGCACAAGGCCGCTTACAACTAGGGCATTCGGCAGAATCTGCTAACTGGTTCTCAATACAAGCACGATGGAACGTGTGTCGACATTCCGAAATGAGCAAACATTCTTGACCTTCCGCCAACGGGGCAGTACACACTGAACAAACTGTTTCTTGATTGTAAGTTAGAGCATTGCTGGCTTGATCGCAAGTCTGCGAAGGAGGAGGTGATCTTCCCATCATTTTGATAAAAAGGTTTAAACTATATAAAGCAAAAACAAAACTATTCTATTCCAGCAGAATTATTTTCAATTAGCTGTTGAAGTGTTAAGTTCTAGCAAACCAATTTGCTACCAACAAAACGACTAGTAAAGAATATGTGAAAACCGTTTACGTTATCCTAATACTAGTAAAAAAATTTAAAATATCTACAAGAAAATATGTTTATGGGATATTTTCCCTAAACGCTTCAAGCAAATTGTTGAACTAGGTTCATATATTTGCTTTACCTAAAAGATATTTATAAATATATGTCTTTAAATTTTCTGAATTTATGGTATGCTGTTTGATTGTTTCACTTGAGAATATGGTATTGTAGTTTCTTACTTATACGATGAGAATGAAAATGAGGTTTTTTTTTTTTTTTTTTTTTTTTTGTTATTTTTTTTTTTTTTTTTACAATTGTTCTTTTGTAGCAAAACGGTTAAGTAGGAACGGAATAAATCTATTGAGCTTTTCTAAACTTTATTGGATTACTAAAATCAAACCTAATGAACATGCTGCTTTTTGCACTAGAAATGATAACTGATACTATTGGACAATCAGTTGCAGCTAGCAAAATTATTGTAAATCCGAATAAATACCAGGATGTTCCGACTCGACGTAAGAAATCCATAACCGCAATAAACTTTAAATAAGCTGCCACAGCCACCTAATTCTTATATAAAACTCAATTTGAAGCAAGAAAGAAAATGTTCAATATCTTCGGTCAATATATTCGAACCGTGAAATCCTCAAATAATTGAATATCCAGAAGACTCTAAATTTTATTCCGGCAACCATCGTAGTTGCATATAATAACTGTGGTGGTTATGCGTTAATGAGCTGCAAAAAATCTAAAACAAAAAGTAAAAAAATACGGGCAAAGGAAAACAGTTTAGTTTCTTTGTGGAGTAAAACCTATTTTCCGTTCGCCCCACGTTGGGCGCCAATTTATGTAATGTGAGTTCTGTTACTTCATCGAGGTTTATAAATTGTCATTGTTGGTTGCTCTAAAAGAGAGAGAAGAAAGCGCGGGAGCCATTGATCAATCTAGCTAGCAGTCGGGTTGGGGTGGGATTCTTGCTCGTTCTCCCTCGTTTACTTTTCAAAACTAAACTCATCACACAAATATTATTATAGACTCCCTATACTATAACAGTATGAACCGGTTGTTGATCATCACGTAAACGATGTAAAATAAGCCCCTATCAAGATCAACAAAATGAACACAAAAAAAAAGAAATCTTAACCAATGCTACAGAACTTACTGTAAAGCTCCCCAAGGTGGTAATATGGGGGAGAAATGCCTCTTAACCCGCCCTACCATTGACTTAGGTGGCATAATAGTATTGTCCTAAGTCCCACAATTACTTTTTACCTCATTTCATTTACATCAGTAAGAAACTTTCACTGATTTTATTTTTCCATCTTAATACAATTCAAGTTTATTATTTAATTTGGAAGAAACATTATAAAAGTAAATACGTTGACTAATTTTAATTCAATACTTCTTTTTCATTTCGGATTATAGTCGAATGCCTAATAAAGGGACTAAGTGTCATATGCTTAACGAATAATTTATAGCGGAGGAGCGATAGAAACAAAAACGCCGATATGAGCATAATCAAATAGCTAGGTATGTAAATTACAAAACTCAATTATATTACTGACAGGTTGCGTACTAGCGTTGTTGTTTCTCGTCATTCCTTCTTTCATTCATTATAAGTTTACTTAAGAGAAATTAAGTCGTGAATATATCACTCAAGAGTAAATGTATTGCTCTTTAATATAACGTAAAAAAAATAAAAAATAATAAAAAAAAACTCACCAAAACCAATGTTGCTGGGAACAGCTGTTGAGGAGGCCTCTTCAATTGCTGGATACAAAGGTTAAGCAACCGAAATTAACGTTGATATATATGAATGAAATAAATAGTATGTAAAAGTCGATACATATGTAGATAAGAGTTTCCAGGTAAACTTACAATGACGATCATAACTTGAAAGGCCATAATAGATTAATACTTAATATTAAGGCAATTAAAAACTAAACTTCATCGTGCCATGTGAATTAGGGTTAAGTTGACTTAGGTAGATATTTTTAAGGCATAAAATAATTTTAGTTTTAGTGTTAATCTGTTTTTTTTTTCTTTCTTTTGTATTTGCTTATTACTAGATACCGAGTCCTTTACTTGCTTTGTTGATTCAGTGCAAAAGTTTTAATTTTTTTGATTTTGTTTTGTTGCTTTTGCGATATTCCTGACATGTTAAACTAGCTTTAGGAATTGGGCACGTTGAAATTTATTTTTTTTTAATGAAATTATAATGTATGTACGTAGTATTTTCTAATGTATAGTTACAAATTTGGTATAATTAAAATTTTGTTGTTCTTGTTGTTTTGTTGTGGAAAACACCTTCATCACCACGCCACGATAGATAATGATGACAATTTCGGCACTTCTGTGGACAGACACGGTTAGTTGGTACTGGCCATAAAATCAAAGACTGGGAAGCTTATTACTCCGGTTTCCGATTCTCCGTAGTAATAGATTATATCTTCTTACTGGAAATTTACTACACTTCCTTGATACTGATGCCGTTTTCGATGGGACTGTGTATGGATTGCAACGTGGTTGTTCTTAAAATTTTAGTTACGGTGCTTGTTTCTTAAGTGTGAATTTTTTTGTGGCCTTTTGTTATTTTGCGTTTTCCTTATTCTTGTCACAAAATATTAATCAGATGTGCGGGAGATTGCTGAGATTAATTATTTTGATCTCTCCACCGAAATTGAGTACGTCGGCCAATCTTTACATACACTTTTTTTAGGTCGTAAATTTGCGTGCAGAGTGCTTAACAAAGCTTATCAGAAATTATTGCTTAAATGCAGCAATTTGGGTTTTTTTTTTCCTATCAGGATGGCTGGAGGAAATTTTAGTATTTTGTTGTTTTATTTTTTTTTTTTTTTTTGTCTTTTTCAGAAATATTCCGTGCCACGGGTATAATAAATCACTTAGGCTTAATTAAAATGTTTTTTTTGTTTTTTTTTTTTTACCAGTTCAATAAATGTTGATTGCAGAAAAATGTTCTTTTCACTTCGAAAGCCGGATCAAAAAAGAATCTTCATATAACACGCTGGACCCCAATAAACCTCGTTTAGTCATATCCGCTAATATGACAGTATCTTTAACGAAATGTCTTAATGACAATGCAGGTGCGTTGTCGCATGTTAACGCAGGCTTGGCCTTTGCGTTAATTAAGACGCTTGTCCGTTAACTTCCTGGTGTGAAATTCAAACTGAATATATAAAAATAGTATTGATACAAATCAAAATAGGCCTATGTTAAGGACACTTAAGGGCATTTTACGCAAAACAAGAGATACGTTTCAAGACATAGATTTTTACATAAAACAAAATTGACAAGCGAAGCATAGGCTGCTACAAATGTTGAATTAAACATTTACACCCATATTCATAAAAACTATCGAAGGTTTATCACACGTTTATTTGACAAATATTCCGTAGAAATACTTCAAATAAGAGCTTAATAAACCTACAATAATTATTATGAATATGACCCTTAATATTTATTTATTGTGGTTTAATAATATTTATTTTATTAATAGCTTGGTTGAAAGCTCAACTATCTTATATGGAAGTGACATCTTCATAAAAAAAAGACAAAAACATTAATAACGTGGAATGCTGGTGGAAAAAACCAAGGACCATTGTGTACGACACCGAGTTCCTATAGACATGATTCAAAACTATTATTGTTACGTCCCACGGAGCACCCAGCAAGTCTGCACTAGCTCAAGTGTGTGTTGGAAGACATGGGCTATTCTACCCCTCCTAAACTAAGCTAGCAGCGTCGAAAATCAGATTGATTTCATTAACATATACTTGATTTTTGATTAGAATGAACTATTTATGTAATTCTTAATGCGGCTCAAGTTCATCCCCTAGACGACTTCTTGTGATTACTATTAGCTAAGAAATGAAAAAAATCTTTTTAGAATAGTGGCCAGCCGGTTGTTTCGAACCGCTACGCTACGCTTGTCATCAACAACCATATGGATTTTGGACAGTTTTTAGCACTGTCGTTTAAGTAGTATACAACAAATGAAAATTATTTTTATGCTATAATTTTTTTGCCTAATCAAATATCTACAAATACTCCCCCTGTCCACCGATCCCTCCTTCTTTCCTATTTTTCTAGTTCCAGTACAATGCAATGCATGAGTAGGTAGCAGTCATTTTTTGATTACTGGGAGCTACTTCGTATTAGGATGCAAAAAAAATTAGGAAAGATTCTTCCCTCGCATCGCTATATAGAGAAACTCTCTTGACCCAAATCTAAAAAAGTAGACTTGTATGCAGGGCTGGGCAGTATTTGAAATACAAACATGTATTTTGTATTTGTATTTGAAATACGTCTCCTGAATGTATTTAGTATTTTATATATTAAATACTAAGCGCTTGCGTATTTTGTATGTACATATGTCAAGGACTTGTGCTCTCAAAATACATTTTTCCAAACACGTTCTTAATTTGTTTAGAAAGTATGTGTTAAAAATAATTTAATTATACATCAACTAATTGATTTTTATTATGCGATCTTGGGTGGCAGAGTGGCATGAGTGTCGCTTTAGAAACATGAAGGCATAGTTATGCGAACGTCTACGTGAGCTAATGGAACGTAATTTAACGTACTGCTCGAACGTCATGACGTTCGAGCAGTTTATAAATATAATAAACGTCACAAAAATTAAAAACATATTGTGATAAGAAATATAATATAATTCTAATTAAATGGATTTTGAGAACTTATTTGTTGATTTAAGCTTCTTAAATTTAATGAACATTTTTCAAAATTTCCACTTTCAATTACAATAAATAAATAAACAGCTGTTCACTACAGAGATGGTAGCTGAAATGGTTTATGTTTTTGTATGGTTGGTAGAAAAGGTACCATAAAAAAAACCGGAAAAAATTTGAAGAAGAAAGAGAAAACTGAAAAATTATTTTATCGTTTCCTAAAATCAAAAGGGCGTAACTGACAAAAAATCTAAATTTCACTTTTCACTTGATTATATTCTTTGAACTAAAATACGGTTTTTTAAAATTTTTTTAGAATAATTTTATTAAAAAACTTAAAAGGCTGTAACTACAATATCAACAACTGTACAAGCGAAAAGGCTGTAACTAAAGACTAAAGTTTTACGATAATATACCATAATTAGATTAAACACATTAATCTTACTTTGTAATGGGAGCTCTGTTTCTCTCCATGTAACCAATAATGAATTTTAGTTTTTTAGGGTTCCGTACTCATCAGAGTGAAACGGAACCCTATTACCGAGACAAGTACGTTCGTCCGTCACAGCGTCCATTCCCCGAAACGGTAAGAGCTAGAGAGCTGAAATTTTCACAGGATGTTGTTGTACCTTGTCGCTACAACAAAAAATACTAAAAACAATAACAAGTCGAAAACTACCAGGTGTCCCCATACTATGAAAAGTTACAATTAGCTATAACTCTTGAACCGTAAAAGATTGAAAGCTGAAATTTGCATAGTGTATGTATTTTTAGATGCCTTACAACAACAAATGCTAAAGACAACAACATGTCGAAAACTACCAGGTGTCCCCATACAACCCAAAGTAACAATTAGCCGTAGCTGCTAAACTATAAAATACAGAGAGCTGAAATTCGCACAATATATGTATTTACATATGCGCTACAACAAAAAATACTAAAAGCAACAACATGTCAAAAACTACCAGCTGTCCCTATACAACGTAAAGTAACAATTAACCGTAACTTTCAAACTATAAGAGACAAAGAGATGAAATGAGCACAATATATTTACTCGCATATGGCCTACAATAACAAATGCTAAAAACAACAACAAGTCGAAAACTACCAGGTGTCCCTATACAACGTAAAGTAACAACTAGCCGTTACTCTCGAACCGTGAGAGACGGAGGGATGAAATTTGCACAATATTCACATATGCTCCACAACAACACTTGCTAAAAACAACAACAACTGTAAAACTACCAGGTGTCCCTTTACAACGTAGAGTAATAACTATAATTCTCGAACCGTAAGAGATAGAGAGCCGAAACAGTGTATGTATTCCCAGATATCTTACAACAGCAATAACAACAACAACAACAACAAGTGGAAAATTACTAGGTGTCCACATACAACATAAAGTAGCTGTAAAAACAGAGAGACGAAATTTATAAAATATACATACATATGTATTCACATACGCCATTCCCCACCTCCATTACACATACATACGTACGGAACCCTAAGTGTGCGAGCCAGCCTCGTACTTGACGTAATTTATTCTTAAATAAAATGAATTATTTTCGCAAATATGTGAAATTGGCAGTAACTAATTTTGTATATCTTATGTTGAAAACACAAATAATACAAAGTAAAGGATGTAGTTTGATTAAATACATAATTAATAATTCTAAACAGATAAATTTTTCGTCCTAATTTGATGTGATAAATGGGTGGCTCTTATGGTTTCTTGATATTAGAAAAAACAGTTTCAAAAAGCTGGGTGGATTTTGAAATTACTGCCATACTAAAATTTCTTTTAATTTGCGTTTGTTAACAAAAAATTTTATAGTATTTTGCATTTCAATATAAATGGGATTACGAAAAGGGATTAATTATGCCATACTAATGACCAACAAATCTAAGTTCCATCACTGATTTACAAATATTAAATAGAAGAACAACACTGGTTAGCAGCAAATGTCACGTAAAAACGTTATGACTTTCTATTTTACACAGGTTGAAACGTTCCCTCAACGTGACATTTGATTTGGGTAAGCACTTACTTTGTTTCAATATGCCAGAAACGCACGTCCGTTCCATTAGCTTACGTAGACGCTCGCATAACTAGGCCTTGAGACCCTGACTTCAAGGACGGGTGCTGACGAGAAGTGTGGCGGCTTTAAAACAGCTAATGGTCCACCCAGCTAAATGATGTCTTTGATGTTTACTTTGTCTTAATTAATAAATATCAGTCACAAAAATAATATAGAAAGAGCTGCAGTCCGATAAACTTAATACAAAACAGCTATGAAATTAATTTAAAATATTTAAAATCCATTTTTGCAATTTAAAAACGCTTAAAAGATCAAATTCATGCATCCGCATTCATTGTTACATATCTATGTGTTGATGTATGCATATACATACATATGTATGTACATGCGATTAATGCGCGGGCATTTATGTATATATTATCTTTTGTTCTAAAACAAAGCGTGGACATAAAAATCGAAAACTCATGTTTCAGAAGTGAATGCCGCATTGTTTGTATTTTCGTGCCTTTCAAAAACTATCAACTGTTAAATCGAGCCCAAAGGCTGATGTTCCTTCAATGCGAAACAAATAACAAAATTAGTGAGTGAATGTTTGTGGTCGTATAAATTCACTTTTTGCACATGAAAATTCAATTAGTTTTTAATGAAATTTTTATTTTCCAGCACATAAAGAACAAATTCTAATAACTAATACAATAAGAACTACTTTAATACTCAAAACCAGTTTAAATAAAAAAGTGTTTAATTTAAACTAAAAAACTAAACTAATGATTATTTTGTATGACTCTTATCAGTTCGTTCTGTATAACTTTTGTGAATGATATCAATTAAACCAGACAAGGAACATATTAAGGACCTTCAGCTGGGTGAAAAACTAGCTGTTTCGAAGCCACCACACTTGTTGTCAGCACCTGCCCTTGAACTCAGAGACTCATGTTTCTAAAGCGATACACACATACAAGGATGGGTGCTGATGAAGCCGAGTGGCGGCTTCGATAAATTGTCCACCTTGCTAAATGTTTTCTTTGTCTTGCTTAATTAATATCAATAACAAAAATAATATAGAACGCACTTAAGCCTAATAAACGTAATACAAAATAGTGATATCCCTTTCTTACATTATTATTTTGTATTACGTCTATCGGGCTTAAGCTCGTTCTACATTATTATTGTTATTGATATTAATTAAACAGGACAGAGGATGATAAAAATTAAAAAAAAAAAAAAAAACATAAATCAAATTTATGTTTGGACTGATTTCTGGTTCCTATTTCTTTTGTACAATTAGTTTCCTTGCACTGAGTGAACGCCAGTTATGTATGTCTTATAATTTTGCGTTTTTTCTTAACATTTTTTTTTTTTAAATTCAAAAATGATGCCAAACGGAACATTTTTTATAAAACATCATTTTGTTATTAATTAAATTGTTATGAATTAAATAAACTCGCAGAGCATTAAACCAACAGTATTTGATAACATTTTCGTTTATTTTGACATTAGGATAAGGATTTTCTTGTGAAGTTAATTAAACTGAGATAAGATAGAATAACATCAAGACTCTACAGGTTGTAAAATTTTATGGTCGATTTCAACACACACGTTTTACTAAGCCTATGGATGACTTAATATAGAAAAGGTGTATTTAGATTTTGTTGAATATATTAATCTTCACCCTGTAAATACTGTTTTCATAGAAATCATACCTTACATAAAAATACTTTGTAAAACCAGAATATTTAATATCACATATTCTTTGTTTAAACTTTCTAAATGTATTAATAAACTTTTTCTTTACTCCTTCGTTCATTTGTAAATAGAGTAGTCGTGTTTTCATTTTCAACTAAATTCAGCCTGGTTTAACAGGTTATGCGCCCAGACACAAAATAATTGTTATATAGATATTGGCAATTATGGATGCAGACTATGCAAAAATTGAAAAGTTGGAGAGAGCTGAGCAGTGGAATATGTGGCGATTCCAAGTAAGAGTTATGCTGAATGCAAGTGACTTATGGAAATTCATAATTCAAGATTCTGTGGAAAGAGGGGATAATGCAGATGCTGCGGATGCTGCTCCAGGTACTAGTCAGTCTGAAGCTCCACATGTTGAGGTAAAGGTTGTGATACGCGATGAAGGCTGGATGAAGGGTGACAGCAAGGCACAAAAGATAATTGTGATGGCTCTTGGTCAACAACCACTCTTGCATATCATAAATTGCAAAACAGCGAGGGAAATGTGGCTGAAGTTGGAGAATGTTTACGATTTCAAGTCTACAGCAAATGTACATCGATTGCAACAGCTATTTTACAGTTTCCAAAAAGATGCTGATGATAATATTGCTGTGCATATTTCAAAACTTGAAGCGCTAGTTATGCAACTTAAGGAAGCAGGTGAGGCAGTTTCAAGTTCTATGGTCATTACAAAGATTTTAATGACTTTGCCTACGAGTTTTGTACATTTTTATAGTGCGTGGGAGTCTACAGCCCCAGAACAGCAAACGTTAGAAAATTTAACAACTAGGCTAATTATGGAAGAGGCTCGGATGATTACCGCGGGTCAGTCTGTTAATACCGGTGATGCTCTTGTTGCGAAGAAAAGATTTGGCAATAAAAGTTCAAATGAAAAGAAGGGCAAATGCTTCATTTGCAAAAAATCAGGTCACTGGAAGCGAGATTGCCATATGAATAGGTCAAAAACAAACCAAACTAAGGGAAATGCTTTTATATGTGAATCAGAGGCGGTGATGAATATAAGTGAAGATCAGTTGTGGTATGTGGATTCCGGAGCAAGTGATCACATGACCAAAAATAGAGATTGGTTCGTTCGTTATGAAGAATTTAAAAAACCAATTGATATAAGACTTGGAGACAATAACGCCATACAAGCTTTTGGTCGGGGATCAATAAATATTTTGTCTTATGATGGAAAAAAATGGGAGAGTAATCATTTGGCAAACGTATTGTATGTGCCTGAAATTCGGCTAAATTTATTTTCTGTCAACAGCGCACTTGATCGAGGATTGAAAATGAGATCTGACAGCAAACGTTGTATTTTTTTGAAAGGTGATACTACAGTTTTAGTTGGAGTTCGTGCTCATAAACTTTTTAAGCTGCTGATCAAGATAGATATGCCTATAAAACATAATGAAAATTGTTCGTATGTATCTGAGTCAAATGTATGCCATATCAAAGAATGGCATGAAAAGCTAGCTCATCAAAATTTTGAGCATTGTAAACGTTTCTTAAAAGCAAGGAAGATACATTTTCTTGAAGAAGGCTCAAATTTTTGTGATACGTGTGTTTTAGGTAAGCATCAGCGTGCACCTTTTACAAAGAGTACCAATAACGCAACTTCTGTGGCACAATTGGTACACGCAGACGTTTGTGGACCGATGGAAAATAAATCAATTGGTGGCGCAAGATATTTTCTTTTAATTAAAGATGATTATTCACACTACAGAAAGGTATTTTTCATGAAGGAGAAAAGTGAGGTCTGTAATTTCTTAGAAAAATACATCCATGGCGTAAAAACAGAATGTGGCTGCGAATTGAAGATACTTCGCTCAGACAATGGTTCTGAGTTTGTCAACAAAGAGGTTGAATTTTTGTTTATGAAAAATAGAATTACACATCAAAAAACGGTACCGTACAATCCCGAGCAAAATGGTTCAGCTGAAAGAGAAAATAGAACGATTGTAGAATCAGCAAGAGCAATGTTGCTAGCCAAAAATCTGAACAAAATGTTTTGGGCTGAGGCGGTCAATACTGCTGTATGCATACTAAATAAATCAGGTACGAGTACAGTAAAAGGAAAAACACCGTATGAACTATGGCATGGAAGAGAAGCAAGTCTTGAAGATTTACATGTTTTTGGAACTGATGTATTTACTTACGTGCCAAAGCAAAAAAGGCAGAAATGGGATGCAAAATCTCAATCAGGTGTTTTTGTTGGGTATGCTGAAAATATCAAAGGTTTTAGAATATATATACCAAAAACTAACAAGGTTGAAATATCCAGAGATGTTATTTTTAAAAAACAAATGCCTGAAGCAATGTCCGGTAGTTCACCTTTACAGGTAATTATACCCTTAAATAACTGCAATGATGAAGTGGAAATCAAAAAGGTACGAGAAGTAGATAAAACAATAGAGTCAGACAGTACTGATGATGATGAGTTTTTTGAAATGCCTCATAATTCAAGTTATGTAGAAGAAAATTCAAATGAACAAAGTGAGGTAATATGTGGTCACTTGAAGAGCAAAGCTAAAGATAGGAAGCAAATACCAGAAACAGCCAATGATACTACAAAGTCAAAAGAACAAATTGTTGGTAGTAATCAACAACTTAGTTTTGTAAGTGATCGTACAAGAAGCAAGACCAAAAATAATATGCAAATTTCAGAGAGAGCAACCAGTGGATCGGAAATTAATGCAGTATTAATGAACACTGTTGGGTTTAATGGTAAAGAGTGTGTTTCTGCAAACAGGCGGTTAAACTCGTTAAGTTTGGCAACAGCAGAAGGGCATGCTTTTGTAGCTAATAGTGAAATACCCACAAACTATCAACAGGCTGTATCATGTGAAAAATCAGAGGAGTGGAAGCATGCAATGAATGAAGAATTCAGTTCACTTAAAGAAAATAATACTTGGCAACTGGTTGATCTACCAAAGGGAGCAAAAGTGATTAGTACAAGATGGGTATATCAAATCAAGGGACGAACTGAAAATGAAAAAGAGCGATATAAAGCCAGATTAGTAGCTCGTGGTTTTAACCAGGAATATGGAATTGATTACTTGGAAACATTTAGTCCGGTGGCAAAATTCACTTCCATTAGATCTGTTCTTAGTATAGCTGCTTGTGAAGGTTTGTACCTGAAGCAATTTGACATTAAAACGGCTTTCCTGTATGGATATATTCAAGAGAATATTTATATTAAACAACCGGAGGGATACTCGGATGAATCTGGGAGAGTTTGTAAATTATTGAAAAGTCTTTACGGTTTGAAACAAGCTTCCAGGTGTTGGAATGAAACTTTCTCAAACATGTTACAAAAATTCAAGTTGCAAGCAAGTCAAGCTGATAAATGTGTTTTTATGAACAAACCTGGTGATAAAAGGATGCTGTTAGTCATATATATTGATGATGGGTTGATTGCTGCAGAAAGTGAAGAGAAAATATCGTATTTTTTGTCTGATTTAAAGCAGTTTCTAAAAGTGAAAATTTTTGATGCAAAATATTTCTTAGGCTTGGAAATTCGACGCTTAAAAGATGGTAGTCTACACTTAAATCAGCACAGCTACATAAAGAAGCTACTTAGTACTTTTAACATGCTTGATTCTAAAGCAGTGAGTACACCATGCGATACAATGATGATTGGTTCAATAAACCCAGCTAATGTAGAAGTATCTAACTATCCATATAGACAAGCTGTTGGAAGCCTTATGTACTTGATGCTAGCTACGAGACCGGATATAGCATTTGCAGTCGGTTTTGTTAGCAGGAATTTAGAAACTCCACAACAATATCATATTAATATCGTGAAGCGCATTTTAAAATATTTGCAGGGAACAAAGCACTTTGGTATTTGTTTTAGTTCTCAAAAATTTGATTATTTGAGATGCTTTAGTGATGCGGACTACGCTGGTGATGTCCTTTCCAGACGTTCTACAAGCGGTTTTGCTATAATGATAGGTTCATCCTGCATTTCTTGGTCATCACAAATTCAAAAATGTGTTGCTTTGTCTACAACAGAATCTGAATTCGTTGCTGGATGCCACGCAGTTAAAGAGCTTATTTGGATAAAGCAATTGCTTCATGAAATCCTACCAAACCAAGCCATACAAACCGTTTTAAATATGGATAATCAAGGTGCCATTCGTCTTGTGAAAAATCCCGAATTTCACAAAAGAACAAAGCATATCGATGTGAAATACAATTTCATTAGAGAAAAGTATGATTGCAAAATGTTTGAGCTAAACTATGTTAGTTCAGATCAACAAGTAGCAGATATTTTTACGAAACCTTTAGCTAAAAACAAATTTGTACATTTTAGA
Source organism: Sturmia bella (assembly GCA_963662145.1). Taxonomy (NCBI): domain Eukaryota; kingdom Metazoa; phylum Arthropoda; class Insecta; order Diptera; family Tachinidae; genus Sturmia; species Sturmia bella. The sequence goes on along the minus strand of OY759168.1, from coordinate 33,626,392 downwards.
CAACAGTTAAATGTTATTGATCATTCTGAATCGAGTATTTAAATAAATGTAAATATATAAATTTTATGTATGTATAGACAGGGTTTGATGAAAGAGGAAGTGTTGAATATATTAATCTTCACCCTGTAAATACTGTTTTCATAGAAATCATACCTTACATAAAAATACTTTGTAAAACCAGAATATTTAATATCACATATTCTTTGTTTAAACTTTCTAAATGTATTAATAAACTTTTTCTTTACTCCTTCGTTCATTTGTAAATAGAGTAGTCGTGTTTTCATTTTCAACTAAATTCAGCCTGGTTTAACAGATTTGCACAAAATCTTATTTTAAATATTTTCTCGCACGTCAATGCCTGTCTGGTAAATAAGTTTCAGTGTTGCTACACAGAAAAAAATTAATTGCTCAACCACTTGCATGTTTCGTAATACCATTTAATGTTTTAAATTTTGTAAATCCATTGACTCACAAATGTTAATTAGAAAAAAATTCTAGCGTTTGCTTTTCTCACAAATTATTACCTTTATGCTACAATTCGCTGATAATCATGTTCTTTTTTCTGAAAAATATAATAAACTTACCAAGGGTATTGATTGATTGATTGATTTATTTGCAAAATATTACAAAGTTAGTTTAAATTTATTCTATTTGCTATTAAAACAAAATTTCTTAAGTATTAATTCTTATCAAGGATTACAAACAAACTTATACTACCAAGGTTATAATGTTGTTGACCAGCTTGAAGGACAACATTCGCCGTGTTCTTGCCGATATACGGCCACAAGTGTAGGAAAAAGTCATCGAAAATTGGACGTCCAGATTCGACTACATTCGCGCCAGCCTTGGCGGTCATATGCCAGAAGTCATATTTTTTTATGAAGAAACAAACACAAAACTGCGCAGCTTTTGGCTTGTCTGCAGAAACACCCAAAGCCTTCGGCAGGAATCGAACCTGCGACCTCGGAGACTCTTAGTAGGACACTCTACCAATTCATCCATCGAGGCGCTCGACGTAATGCAAATGTAAAATGTAATGCCACAAGATTATTTTTCGGATAAATAAAATTCATGTTGAAAGTTCTATACATGAAAAAAAAAATACGCCGTACACCTGCGTCATGAAGCAGTTTGGTTTAAGTTCCAATTTGCATTTCTTATTCTAGACTCAGCTCTTCAGAGGACTTAATAAATTTTACAAAAATATGCCATTGGACAATTCGAAAGCATTAAGAAATCTACATACGAGTTGAGGCCTTTCGCTGCGAGACCAACGATATTTTTGAAACACCTGCCTCATGGCTCTTATATTGTACGTCAAGCGTTGTGTTCGCTTATCAAATGTTGATCATATTTTTTATATTTTTATATCCATTATTAAAGGTGTTTATGCGCATTTTACAAATATGTATGTATTTGTGTAAGTGGTCTATAAAAGTTATCTTCTCTAACAGTCATGTGATGTGGCAATCACATTTGTGGTGGCGGGGGAAGGAAATCTGTTAACAAGCATTAAAAATAAAAAACAAACCATACCAAAAAAAAAATATAAAAAGTCAACTTTAACTAAAGGCTATCAGTAATTATTTACACGTCAGCGGCTACAAAACAGTGATGCAGCCGATAAATTGTTCTCTACTGCTTTTCCTTCTGGTACCTGAACGAGCATTCAGAACTAATCATAATGGCTTTGAGGTTTCCATACTACACGATGATGACACACAACATTTCGCTTTCAATGCCCACCGTAAGTCGAAAACCAGCCTGATTTGGTCAGATATAATTGCTCCATATGACACCTACGAGCCTGGGCTCCATATAAATATCGCTGTAGCGAGATCCGAAACTTGAAAGCGCCACCCGATTTTAGTTCTTCATCGATATTCCTATGCGTCCAGCGCTCATCAGGTAGAGTAAATTCATACCAGGGAGTGTCGTCATCTGGGCAAATAGTTTATGACTTAAGCTCGGCATTGAAATGAGCTGTTTCTATGCCATCTTCATGTGGTATGGAAATTTCAAAGCCTTGACTAATAAATATTAAATGCCGGAGATGGTACTTATTTTAAAGTACCAATCGACCTTGTATTTAAGGTTTATGGTAAAAACTTTGAAGTTCCCATACCACATGACGATGGCATGGAAACTGTTTGTTTCAATGCTGAGCTTAGGTCACAAACCGTTTATCCAGATGACGACACTCCCTGGCATGCATTTACTCTATCTGGTGAGCGCTAGACGTATAAGAATATCAACGCAGAACTAAAATTGAGTGACATTCTCAGGTGCAGGATGTTTTGGAGCAACACACGGAGCTGGCAGGCAACTGCGGTTTTTGAGAGTTCCTAAAAAGGGAATAGAATATTCTGCTTTTAGAGCATATTCTGAACTCAAATGGCCGTACATCGAACTGAGACGAACCAAACTACTGAATGGGCTGAGAACAGAATTTGTTTGTACAACAATGATGATGCACAGCAAAAACTGAGATATAGCCTGAGCTGTTGGATCGCTGCAACAAAAAATCTTCACCGTCTTGTAGTGTGACTACAGAACAACATTACATGCAGTTTTTGAATCACCAGCTGGTTGCTTTTTCTCAAACATTACTTTGATTTTAAATAAATTTGAATATACGAAATGAATATGTGTTTTAAGGCAATAAGGTGGGAAGGTAGAAGTAGGGTGTGGCGAGCTTCCACGTAATTACTTTTTCCATATTTTTGTATGGGAGCACACCAACGAGAGCAAATATGAGCTGGGAATGTTGAGGAAAGATCTAAAGGACTTCACTCAACTTTGTCGATCAATAAGTTTGTCAATGCACGACATCCACATACATACATACATACATACATATACACGTGTCTGTACTATGCCGCACCGATTTGTATGGGTAAAAATTTGTATGTGGACGCCAAATGTATGACGAAGCCCTCTCCACTTTTTGCAAGTAAGTTTTTTTTTTGTTACTTCCACCATACAGAAAGAAAAGACTCATTCTAATTTTAAGTTTTTTATACCTGATTTTAGTACTTAACGAAGGTTAAGTTCGAGTATGGGTATGAAATTCTTGGGTGCAGCTACGGTGGCTGAGTTGGTAGAGTGGTTGGACTGAGAGTAGTTGGGTTCCAGGTTCAAATTCGGCAATTAAACAAAATAGTTTATAAATTCTTATTAAATTGAGGAAGTAAAGCGCAATATTTGAGTAACGAATTTGAGATTAAATATACTTCGGAAACTTCGAATCAAATGCATTATCTCATCAGTACCACTCCAAATAAATTTAAACCTTCCGTACTTAAATCAATCCCAAACAGTATCAAAAATATGGTAAGTACACTGTACACTCAGAATATTTTTGCAGTATCTGACCGTAGTTTATTCTAGAAAAGTAGTGAGTGCAGTTATTTTTAAATGACAAAACGTTTAAAAATGAATGAAATTTTAATTTTAACTGATTTGTACAGTTACTTAAAAAAACTAACTACAAATAAATACGAATTTTCTCTGACAGTTAATAATGACAGTAGTAACTTATGCTACACATACATGAAGGAACCAAGCTGTTAATATGTATATACATATTTATATCTTAATTTATACATTTGTAGCACACATACTCTTTACTTAAATTTATTGTTGTTGAATTTGTTCTGATTGTTGCGATGGCTGAGTACACTTATAGAAAAATGTATTTTCATACTTATGACAGCGTATCATAAAAATTTTAACATCAATATTGTGCCAAACGACATCGAAGATGTAAAACCTGATATTAACCTGATGACAAAAGTCAACAGAGAATTTCGGCATAAATTGAGTGTCATCAATGCGAAGACTGCTGTGACATCAATTCTATGGTGCAAAATGTTAATAACTTTTATAAGTTTTACCAAAACGAAAGAAATAAAACTGTGTTAAGTTTTATTAATTATAATTATATTTAAAACAACTTATGGTTTAATTTATTATTTTTGTGTTTAAATGTGCTCCTAAACGGTTGCAATAAATGGCATCATATTGACGTATATTTGCCATCACTGCAGTAATTTTTCGTAAACATCATATTGATGACACTGGTAATTCTACGTAACCTTCTTTGACATCAAAGAACGGAACAAAACAAACATGCTAATCATATCTATCAGGTAACCGCGTTTAGGCATGTTTGCTATTTAGTCTACAAAGAAATCTATTTTTTATTATTATTTTATAATTTATTTTAATTATTTTGTTTTATTAATAAAATTTTTCTTTAAAATAATTTCAGTAGTTTTACTTTTTCCATTCGAATAATCTTTTTGGAGTTGAAGTAATTTCTGTAATGTTAGTATATCATCGGATAGATGAGTTTTTAACATCAAATTCAATCGAAGTTGTCGTTTAGCTGATGTTAGTTTGTCAGTGTATTGATAATACTTTGTCATTGCATTTATTACAATTGGTCATGTCTCTGAAGTTAAAGTTTCACCATATTGAGGTACGAGTAATCATGGCTTCGATATCAGAATGACATGGCATTGATGTAACAATTGCTATATTTATCGCTACCTTATGTAAAATTTGACATCACCGTGATGAAAAGTGTCATGGGGTCAAAAACGATTCTTTTTTGTCATCGTATTCATGTTAAATTACATCCTACCTATAATGGTTTTTCTATGAGTTTAGGTATGGCAAAGCAGCTTTCAAGTCGGGATGCTGCCTGTTCGAATCCCAGCAAAGCCCAATGGCTTTGCATTGCAAAAATTAAATTAGCCAATTGAAAAGGAAGATAATACAGATAGAAAATTATAATTAAATAAAATGACCACCCAAGAAAAAAAAAATTTTTTTTACAAGTTGATTACGCATGAATTATTTGACAATTAGAATAAAGGAAAAATCATTATTTTTACCGACTGGGTTCCACAGATTTTTTAAAATTTAAATTCTAATGAAGTAATTAGTAAATTTAAATAAGAAGAATAAGTAGGACGGTTTTTAAATGAAATATCATTTCTTTTAAAGAGTGTTTTCAGTATAATTTTACTGACAAAGCTTTCTGAGTGTACGAATGTTCTTAAATCAAGTACCATCTGCTTGTTTTTAATTACAGATTTTTGCTAAATTCAATGCGAAATCAGGATTGCATATGGCTGAAATTGAGTAGTTCTTACTTGAATGGTCCGTACTCAAATTAAGCACAACATACTTGACTTAAGAAAATCCGTACCTACCGAATTGCTGACACCGCTTAAGATTGATGTAAGTACAAATGGATTGAACTATATTTTCAGTGCAGATATATAGGGTCCGCTATTTAACGTTTTTTTTTTTTCAACTAGTGCTTATTTCGTGCATGGTAACACTTAGCTCATGTCTGAGTTGACAGATAATTAGTTTTATTCTTCCGCTAAACGAATATGGTTGTGTATACGCTTGAACAATGCTGGGAAATATTGCGACATTACTTTGAAAATCATGGTACAGTTGCAGAATGTGTGCGAAAATTGCGTACGGATTTTAGAAGAAGAGAAGCACCGTCAGCTCCATATGTTCGTTATCTTGTGAAAAAAGTGAAAGCAACTGGCATAGTCAAAGCGTGAAAAGCCAAAAACAGTGCGTACACCCGAGAATAACGCTGCTGTGGCAGAAAGTGTGCGTGAAGCGCCATCTACAACAATTGAACATTTCGGCGACATCATTGAGACCATGATACAATTAACAAGGTAGCCTTATCAGCTAAACCGTTAATCAACTGACTACTTTAGGTTGTCAACAGATTGCAGAGATGAAAGGCAGCCAAAACGAGATAGCTAATCCGCGTAAGCTTAGTGCATCTCTCTTCTGTAAATGTAGAAGTGGCGTCTTTTTGACAGTTTGCATAAGTTGTACAAAAACAAAATACATGTTATTTTTATTGAAGTTGTTCTTATTGTAGCGAAAAGGCTACCTTGTTAATTGTATCATGATTGAGACGAATTTTGCATAAATAAAATAAGAAATTTGAGAAAATATTCAGTAGTTTTTTTTTATAGCATTTTCAAAAAAAATGTTTAACATTTAACTATTGGTTGTGCCGAAAGCCGAATTGAGATATTCGTGATCGAATAAATTCCGTCAAGTATACTCTGTGTTTGTTACTTAATTTATTGCTGTTTTACATTATTTTTACGCGACAGTTCATTCGGCTACGAATGCCATAACTTGACAAAAGGCTAATGAGTTGACAGACGATGTCGGGGTGTCAAACTGCTTATGCCTCTTTGTCTCTGAGGAAATCGCAACATTTATCAATTGCTAATTGGTAAACCCATGAGGGTGTGTTGCATTTATTTAAAATTTAAAATCAAAAGGGAAAAATTCAATTATTATTAATATTTATTTGGTCTAATGATTGATCTCAAGGTTACTTTATTTTCAATAAATATACTTTCTATTGTTAAATTATTCAATATTGCGATACGCCTTTGTGTATCTTCTTCAGGAAAATGTGTTTTCTAATATTTTATAAATTTTCAAATTTCAAAACAAATCTTAATGACAAACTAACATTAGTATAGTTATATACAATTGTATAGATAATAAGAATGCATGTAAAGCCTATTTATGTATGTAAAACCCTTTTTATTTTTCAATTAGTTTGTCATAAAGATTTGTTTTGAAATTTGAAAATTTATAAAATATTAGAAAACACATTTTCCTGAAGAAGATACACAAAGGCGTATCGCAATATTGAATAATTTAACAATAAATAGAAAGTATATTTATGGAAAATAAAGTGACCTTGAGATCAATTATTAGACCAAATAAAGTTAAATAAAAAAAGGTCAAAGAACGAGTATTCAGAATATTATTAATATTATTACAATTATTCTTTTTCGCTTTAGGGGCTATTTTAAAGCAATTACGAGTGGTATAATAATTTTGATTTAAATAAACAATAATTTAATCACAATTGTCACTTAATTATGAGTTCAGCTGAAATGTGGAAATTTGATGTTTCAGTTTTATTATTATTGTGAAATAAATGCTAATTTAACATTTTTGCCACGTTTCGAGGCAAAAATCATGACAAGAAAAAATAACATAAAATAAAAATGCATCCTTTTTAATGAAATTAAAACACACTGAATAGATATGTATATCTTTTCGTTTATTATTTAGCATTTTTAATACAAGAATAGACAACTAAAAGAGAAAAAACAAAACAAGCATCACAGCAGTATTGAAGTGCCATTAATTAACCCAGATTCAGAGAAACTCAAATAAAAAACTATAAAACCAAGAGTGTAAAATATTGGTACAAAGTTGTTACCATTATCGTTATCATATATTCATATATGTACATGAAGCAGCCGCCATAAACTAAATGATGGAAAAGCAACTGCTGTGCTATATACAACAATCATTTATCTTTTGGAGGCAGCCAGCAGCAACAGCAACATTTTGCTACCCAACAACTTTACAGCACAAGCACTCGGCTAAACTCACTGCACATATGTACTAGTATAATCCTTAGGGCGGGTCGATTTAGCAATCGATATTGTCGCATCTATTTTTCGATAGCTTTATTCGTGCAGAAGAAGAAAAAGTTCGACGTATAAAAAAACCATTTTTGAGTTGTGCGATTTTCAATTTTGTTATGGTTTTGTATGGAAAACCCGAAAAGAGGCGGCCCCACTCGGCGCAAAAAGATGTGTTTAATGTATTCTCCGCAAAATATTGGGCAGGCTAGGGACTCCTTCAAGGGCACGCTGGGACTAATTAGTACTAAAGGGAAAATGAAATTTTCCCCCCATCTCATTTATCTACTTCAGGGTGCCCGTTGTTTGTACAGGGTGGCCCAAAATTAACGAAGGGGTTTGAATTGCTTGTAACTTTTTTCTTTAAGAAATAATTATATATAGTTTTTTTAACACAGCATATAAAAAGGGAATATTTATATTTTAGTTATGAAAAATAATTTCTCGCAAGTGGTATCCATTTTCTGCTTCGCATATTCGTGCTCTTTGCAACCCATAACCTTTCGCAAAACCTCAGGCGTTAAGTTGCTTATTTTATCTCGTATATTGCCTTTTAATTGCTGAATGATTCTTGGCTTGTTAATGTTAAATAGCCCCCAAAGAAAACAGTCTGCAGCGGTTAAATTGGCGGAGGCCAATTAAAATCACTTGTACGCGAAATAATTCGTTCACCAAAGATATCCCGTAAAAGAGGCATTGTGTCCCTTGCGGTGTGCGCTGTTGCTCCATCTTGTTGGAATCATACTTGTGGATGGTTTGCCATGGCTGGCCTTAAAAAAATTTTCAACATTGTGCGATATCTGACGGCGACTCCGTGTTCATTTTCAAAACAAAAAAAAAAAAAAAATATATAAGGAGCAATTATCCAGGGACCGGAACTGTTATAACTTTTATCGTAAAAGTCAGAAAATAAAAGTTATTTTTTGATTTTTATTTTTTCGATAAAAAACAAAAGTTATTTTTGACTTTTATTTTTTCAAGCAAAAATAAAAGTTATTTTTTGACTTTTATTTATTCGAGCAGAAATAAAAGTTATTTTTTGACTTTTATTTTTTCGAAAAAAATAACGTGATCGAAATAATAAAAATCAAAAATAACATTTATTTTTGCTGAAAAAAATAACTGTTATTTTTGCTCAAAAAATAAAAATCAAAAAATAACTGTTATTTTTGCCTGAAAAAATAAAAATCAGATTTTTAAAAAGCATCGCATTTTCTGACAATTTGGTCCAAGACTTTCAAAATGCTATACTTGGTTTCATTCTCCGACATTTCCTTGAAGTTGCTTTTTTTAATCAAAAATTCAAAAATAACAGTTATTTTCGGTCCCTGCAATTATCCTTTCCGATGAAACACCGCACTAAGTCCTACACTTAATGGTGTAATTCCCGCTGTTGAGCTGCTCTCGGATTTTCCATAGCCTATATCCTGCAATTGGATATGGACTGAATCTAGTGTAGCAACATTCCTATTGTGTACAAAATTCTCGGCAGCGATGCTCGTGAGAGGCCAAGTCGAACGTCTCCTGGCTGATGTTTCTCCATCTTCCCGAATACTTCTCTGTACCAGTTCAAGATTGTCATCCGTGTGCACCATTCGTCGTCTGCCAGCACGGTTCCTTACTGCCTTTTGTTGTCGAAAATTTGTAACCAGACAGTTTATTGTTGACTCTGAACATCCAACTCGCACATTAAAATAGCGAAACAAAACAGTGGACTGTTGATTTGAAAAATAAAGCTCAACTATTTGGTCACTATGTTAAATTGAGTACTGCTCCATTTTAAGTTGCCCAAGTCTTCTTTACAAAACACTGAAAAGAAAAGTAGAAAAAAATTATAATAAAAAGGTTTTAAGCAATTCAAACCCTTTTGCTAATTTTGGGCCACCCTGTGTTTGCATATGTATATTTGAATTTTTCGAAGCTAACCTGGATTAAAGTGTATATAAGAAACTAGTGTTTTGCATAAATTGAATAAACGTTTTCACTGAAAATCTGAAAACTCTGTGATAAAATCCCGATTATATGAAGCTGCCAAGTTTTTGTTTGCTGGGTAGCTTCCAAGTTTGTTCCATTAGAGAATATCAGTCTCTATGGCGAGCAAAACATTTATTTTCACACACACACACACAAACATAAATGAAGCTCTGCTCTAAATTGCATAAGAGAAAAAATCTAACAGAAATAAATACTTTTAACACTACAACACAACTAACATGTTTAGGTAAAAGTTGGCACTGGTTAATTAAAAATATTTTAAAATATAACTGGCCCTGCTTTATGGTAGGAACACAACTGATACGAACGATGAATTTTTCGCCGTCAAAAATAAAACACATTGGTGTATATAAAATTGCACACAGTCACAGCGTCGTTGGAAATTCGTTGTACGTGGCGAACTTGAAATAGATTTATTTGTATTTCTTACGCCGGCGAACGACGAACAAATCAGTACCATGTGGCCATGTTGGTTTTAGTTTTCAAGTGTTTTAGTAAAAACAGTTAATTTTTACTTTAATAGTTTTTATTTTAAGTGCTAAGTTTTGACTTTTTGCATTTTAAATAAAAAGCCAACATATTAGATTATAAAACATGTTTTTAGTGTTTAATTTTTTGTTTTTGGTAATGCTAAACTTTTTAGCAACCAATTTTTTTAATATGGTCACCCCATCAGCTGTTCAATTATATAATAAGATAAAATTAAAAAAAAATAACTGAGAATGAGATGTTTTTGTTCTTCGTCGTTATTGTGCTTCATACGCCGAATTTACACAACGAATCTTAACGGGCGTATTCGTCGTATTTGGCGAAATTCGTCGTTCGTCCCAGTTGTGTTCCTAGCATTAATTGGAAGTTATTTAGTAATTTCACATACAACTAAAACACAAAAAAAAAAATCAGTTAAAAAAACATAAAACAATATTTTCTTAATTAGTTGCTTATAAAAGTTATTTTTTAATTGCATTAAATATTAAAACGTTAATTTAACTTTGTGGTTTAACGACACTAATTACAGTTGTTAATTATACTCTACAACAGTGACAATGGGTTCAAGAAAAATATATGTCGACTATCCGTCGAATTCATAAAAATTATAACAGATTTATAAAGCTCTTATTTGACAGATTTTCTATGCAAATATGTCAAATAACAGTCTAATAAGCCTGTAATAATTTTTATGAATTAGGGGGTAAATGTATTGTGGCGCTTTAAACCCAAATCTACTTTTAGTTTTTCTCTATCATGTAAGTATTTGTTTTATGTGGGCGTGACTAATTTTACCTCCTAAATTATAGAGTTACAGACATACATATATTTAACCTTAATTCGGACGATCCTTCTGTAATTTTAGGGAATAGCACATCAAAAGAAGCGCTATAAAATTTCTTTCTATCTTTCTCCGTTTCAAAGTTATTCGGAAATCAATGGCAAAAAACATTTTTTTCAGGCAAAATTCGCTTTCTTTTTTTTAAATTTAATATTCAATAAAAATAAAATAAAAATGGGCAGCATTTTACATTTTTTACATTGCCTTAAATTGTGAATAAAATCAACACTTGCTTATGCAATTTTATGATTTATAGCTTATTTAATTTCTTAGACATGCTGAGTTTAGGAAAATGTAAAATGCTGCCCATTTTTACTTTGAATACTAAAAAAAAAAAAGAAAACGAATTTTCCATGAAACAAATTTTTTTAGCCGTTAATTTCTTGACAACCATTTAACTCCTAATTCATAAAAATTATTTCAGGCTTATAAGACTCTTATTTGACATATTTGTAAGGAAAATCTGTCAAATAAGAGTTTAATAAACCTAAAATATTTATTATGAACAAGACCCTTAGCCATTATTTTCTTGATAACTTTACAAATTCAAACTGATATGAAAAACTATAACACATTCTATTGTTTCGAAATCTTTTTTCATCTTAATCTTTCTTTTTACATGCCTAAATATAGAAGATATATAATTAATAACTAGTAACCTCACAATCGCATCAATAATCATCCATTAAGTTTTGTAATGATTTAGATAAAAACTTTGCCACTTTTTTTTTAATATCCGTTTACCATTTCCATTTTCACAAACTAATACACATTTCACACCTGCAATTTTAATTGCACCACCAACAAATCATTGACAATTTAAGAAGCCCTTTAAATAGATTTGCATTAAATGAGTTTTTCACACATACATACATACATACATATGCACATGCATATGAATATTAAATATCGATTTTTAATTACAACCTAAAATATGTGAATATCCCCACAATATCCTTTTAAAACTGATTATATTGCAAATTAAGAGCAGCGAAAATACCAGCAACAAAATATGTAGTTATAAACTAAAAACATGGATAATACAAAAAGCTAAGAGTGCACATTAGCGCCTACCCACCTTAGAAGCAAAAAAGAAATTGATTCATTTAAGTCAAGTACGAGGGTGGATTGCATATCCAACTGTCTGTGTTAAGAAAGGTGTGCACAAATCACAGCTGATACAAAATCGCGAAAATCATCATAAACAATATTCTTCAAATACATTCAGAAAAGCTTAGCAGCTGTATTAAACAACTGATGCAAATTTATTTTGTAATTTTGATAGTTGTTAGGTATTAGAAAACATATTGGCCCATAACTATAGACATCGAAAAAATATGCTTTAAGTAATTTTAAGTCAATGCTAAATAAAAGTAAGCGTTTTGTCTACTATAGACGAGAAAAAGCCGACTTTACGCTCAAAAGTTTGCTCTAAACTTAAAACCAGCAGCAGTTGTGTTTAACTTATTTAGCAACAGCTTTGCTCAAACAAATGTCACTTTTATATGTGAAAGCTTTTTAATGTAATTTTTTTTAAATTAAATAATTAAATTAAAGATTTTTTTTATAACTATTATTAAACAGAATTTTCTTTAAAATTTTACTTTTTTTGCTCAACACTTCACTTTTGCACTAATAGCATGTTTCCATGACATGCGCTTAGCTCTCTATTTGTGCTTAAAAGCATGTTTCCATTACGAGTTGAATCACCCGCTTCGCTCTCATTATAAGATTTACGAAGCATGCTGTTTACATGACTTACCTATGTGCTTCGATTTGACAGTTGTTTTTAATAAAGAAACAAAACATTTTCATTACTTCCAAAAATATTTATGACTCATAAATTGTTCACAACAACATATGTACATTTTAATGTACATATGTATGTACCTATAGATAACACAACTTACTATTTTCCAAGCTAATGGTTCCGAAGTTATTGATAATTTAAGAACGTTAAGCATTTGCAGCTGCTCTAAAAGCTGGGAACGTTTCTTGTTCCGCTTCATATGTAGGTTGGAGCATGCTCTTGAACACTCCATAAAATGTAGCTTGGGAGAAATTCTTCGGGCCATAATGGCATTTTTCACAAAATTTTGCTTATTGTTCATTGTTATTTTCACTTTTTTCTTATTTTATTGCTATTAAAAAACTAACTTTCACTTTTCGCGGGATATTTTTGTTTTTCTTTCTTTTGTTTACAATAGATGATTTTGACAATTAGTACAGATAAATTTGCGATTAAAATTAGAGAAGACAGACATTTTGCATGCTTCGCAAGTAGCTTCAACATGAAGCAACTTCATTCGCTCTCAAAATTTTGTATGGCGAAGCACGTTGCTTCGCTACTGATTGGGGTGTTAAGCACAAATAGAGAGCGAAGCATATGTCGTGGAAACATGCTTTAACACTCTAATCAGGAGCGAAGCAACGTGCTTCGCCATACAAAATTTTGGAAGCGAATAAAGTAGCTTCATATTGAAGCTACATGCAAAGCACGAAAAATTCATATTTTCTCTAATTTATTTCACAACTTTATCTAAACTATCTGTCGAAATCGTATATTAAAAAAAACCACAACCAAAGAAAACTTATAAAAATTAAAATGAAAGGCCCTGCAATGCCAACTGCGAACACATTTTCCTCATGAATGTGTTTTTTTTTGCGACAACAACTCACTTACTTCTTGTATTCATTTAGCAAAATTTACTTCACGTAATTAGTGCAAAACAAACGTTGGTTTATTAAAAAAAAGTCAAATGGAAGCCCACAGACGAGTCGTGTAAACAGTGTGATTCATAAATATAATTGAGAGAGCGAAACAGGTGATTCAACTTGTGATGGAAGCATTCTATAAGATTCATTGAAAAATGAAAATTTGTTCAAACCCCTCTATAAATTTCTAATGAACATATTTCTATTTGGTATTTTTTTTGTAAATTAAAATGATGATGACATTCCAACTCGACTCGTGTGCATGTGAAGTAAAGAACATTTTGATTTAGAATTCAATTAAGTAGAGTTGAATTTTTAATTCAGCTTTTACTTTACAGTCGTACAAATGTACAAGACCCAGAATATAATAGCTTGTGAACTGAGTAAAGAAAATTTATCTGTGGCCAGAAAAATTGAATTACCAGTTAACATTGACAACATTTATGTGCTTTTTTACAATTGAATGATATTGTTGAATTTCTTTTTCACTTTTCTGTTAGAAAAAACAAAATGGCAACAAACAAACTCATTGAAAATTAAAGAAAAACTTTCTGCATTCAGTCAGTTAAGCACACACTTTAGCACAAACGCTTTGGTTGCTGACAACAAAAGAATAATTGTTTCACAAGTGCAATTGCCCGGCAGGCATTAAATTCCCACACTGAAATTCAACACTGCATTGTGCAAAAATGCACAACAACTGAGAAAATACAACTAACTCAAGCAATTTGAGGGCGTAAAAACATGATATAAACTGTGGGCGCTAATGGCATTAACAACAAATACCCAATAAGCAGAAAGTTTAAATTTGAAATGGAAGAGATTCACGCCAACAATTATTTCTGGAGTTATTGGGAAACAAGTGATAAAAAATGGTTTTTCTTAGAAACAGTTCAGATTTTTAAAAGTTCACAAAAAAGTGGAAAACCCTGACTACTTCCCAGATGTATATTGTTGTTTTACATTATTTTTACTCGATAAGTTCATTCGATATCGAATGCGACGATCGATTCGGCCCCATTTGTGCATTTGCCGTTGACACTATCCAGCCAACAATGGTTGGCTCAGCAACCTCTTCAGTGTTTCAAGACTTCGACTATACAAACGGAAAACCGAGACTGCACAATAATCATTTTCATTTCTATTACGAAAAAAAAATAAAAAAAAATATTTCATATTAATTAGTTCTTATTTGAAAATATACCCTTATATAAGGGTATATAAGGTATGAAGACACTTTTTCAATCTTCCAGAAACAACCTTAAAGATTGGAAACAAAAATAATGTCGCAAGTAAAGTAATTTTCTCAAAACAACATTGTGGACCAGGCGTAAAATTTCAAATAGTAACTTTTTTAGTCTCTTCTTCTACACCATTGAATGTTTGTTTTATTTATTTATTTTTTTTTTTTTTTTTGTTAAACAATTTAACGAATAACCTGTAAACATTGCCATCACTTGTGTCACAATTACGGTTTGGGAATTCCCGGACTTTTTCTCTTGCCGGGATTACCGGGAAAATTTATAAATTTTCTTCTACTACAAACAATTAATTTTTAGTAATAAATTTTTTTAAATTAGTTTAAAAAAAAAAATATCATTGCTTTGATTAATGTTGGTTAAGTATACAGACAGAAAGTAAAATTGCGTGAGCTTTGGTTGCCGAGTGGTTAAAGCGGCTGTGCCAAAATTGTGAAATTTGACACGTCCAAAGTTCATAGGGTGCTGATGAAGGGTGTTTGCTACCCAGAAACAGCCGGTTGTCCACCTATCTACTAAATTTTACTTTTCTTTACTTAATTGATATTGATTAAAAAGTAGTGAAAACCCAAGCTTTGAACTTAAGTCTGAAAAAGTAATTTAATATAAATGTATTACAATACAGAAGTTCGGTGGTGTTTTCATCGTGGCTGGAGACTTCAACTCCAGAGCTATCGAGTGGGGAATGCCATCAACAAACTCCAGAGGCAGAAGAATTTTACATATGGCTGCGAGGACTAGTTTAAACGTAGCAAATGTGGGAAATATTGCAACTTATAGAAGACCAGGTTGTGTAGGAACCATACCAGACATAACGCTCGTCTCAGATGAAATTTCGAACCGCCTTAGCGACTGGAGAGTTCTGGAAATATACACGGGGAGCGACCACCAGTATATTTCATATTGTTTACAGACAAGAAGCTCCGAGAACACTCAGCAACAGCGAACCAGCACCAGAAAATGGAATGTAAAACAGCTGAATAAAACCACTTTGATTGAAGAAGTAGATAGGTGTTTGGGGAACCGTAACGGCGAAATGGCACCTAACCTTGCGTCAATTGTTGCTGATACAATGAGGACGATAAATCTCGGATGCAGAAAATCGATGCCCGAGGTAAAAACCGGGTTCAAAAAGCGAACTGTATACTGGTGGAACAACGAAGTCGCCGACATGAGAAGAAGTTGTTTGTCTTGTAGACGTAGGCTTACAAGAGAAAGGCGCCATGGGAGAGCAGAAAATGAAGCGCAGGCATACAAAGAAGCAAAAAGATTGCTACGCGCAGCCATTTACAAAAGCAAACGTAAGAAGTGGGAAGAGCTCTGTGCAGACATTAACCAAAACCCATGGGGTCTGGGTTACAAGATAGTTACACAGAAACTTGGCAATAGAAGGCCACCAGTTCAAATGGACAGCGAACAAATGAGAGGTATAGTAAGGGCTCTTTTTCCAGTTCACGAAATTGAAATAAGCAGCGAGACAAACGTGGGGAATATCCAGTTTAATCCCTTCACTGTAGAAGAACTACAAGAAGCAGCCAAAAGTTTGCAAAACAACAAAGCCCCTGGCCCGGATGGGGTCCCAGCGGAAGTACTTAAGGAAATTTCGACAAAGCGTCCCCAGATCCTCCTAAAAATGTACAACAGCTGCCTTGAGGAGGGTATATTTCCACAAGTTTGGAAAAAGCAACAGTTGGTATTGATTAGCAAGGGCAAAGGCGACATCACATCACCGTCTTCATATAGGCCACTATGTCTTCTAGACACGGCGGGCAAGCTTCTAGAGAAAATGATAAAACCACGATTGCTCAGCGCTATCCGTGCAAGCGGAGGGCTTTCTGAACGTCAATATGGCTTCCGGTCTGGTAAGTCTACTATTGGAGCACTAAAGGACGTAGTTAGTGCAGTGGAATCTGCACAGAGAACTACATCTTATAGCAGACCAGTAGTACTGCTAGCAACCCTAGATGTCAAAAACGCCTTCAACAGCCTCAGATGGAAGGATGTGCTCCAAGCCCTACAACGGAAATTTGCAGTACCTCCTTACTTGATGCGCATCTTAAGAGATTACTTAAAAGACAGAGTATTGATCTACAACAGCAATGATGGCCCTATGCAGTACCAGATTACCTCAGGTGCAGCGCAAGGCTCTATTTTGGGACCAGATCTGTGGAACGCGACATATGACGAAATTCTTCGCATTGAAATGCCACCCGAAACCTATTTAGTTGGATACGCGGACGATATAGCTGCTGTCATCACAGCAAGAAATACGGAAAAAGCACAACGCCGGCTCAGGCAAGTCATGATAAGAACGGGACACTGGTTAAATTCACATGGACTCGAGCTAGCCAAACAGAAGACAGAGCTCTTACTACTTACAAGAAAACATATTCCATTAGAGATTGACATAAGGATAGAAGATGAATTAATAATACCCACTCGAACGACGGTGAAATATCTCGGTATACGGCTGGACTCGAAACTCACGTATTCGAGCCAATTGCAGTATACTACAACAAAGGCGGCAAAAATAACTGCTCAACTGAGCAGAATAATGGTAAATGTCGGAGGGCCATTACCCAGTAAGCGCAAACTCCTAATGGAAATAAATAATAGCATCTTACTCTATGGATGTGAAATATGGGCAGACACTCTCAAGGTGAAAAGAAGAGCGAAGACCTTGCTGGCGGTACAACGAACAGCAGCACTGAGAGTCACATCAGCGTATCGCACCGTATCAGGTCCAGCGGCTTATCTGATAGCCGGTATGGTCCCAATTGATTTACTTGCACAGGAGCGCAAACAAATTTATGAATTGAAACAGAATAACGCTGAGCCATCGGCGATAGACGACATAAGACAGAAAACTATTGAAGAATGGAAAGCACGATGGAACGCTTCAACATGTGGAAGATGGACTGTCAGGATTATCCCAAACATTGATAGATGGCTGAAAAGGAAAAGCGGAGATGTAAATTTCTATGTTACCCAGATGCTATCAGGCCACGGGTATTTTATGAAATATTTACACCGAATGAAGAAATGTGAAACACCGTTCTGCGTATATGAAAATGACGAAGTACTGGATGATGCTGAACACACCTTCTTCCTCTGCACACGCTGGGAAATAAAACGAGTAACGCTACAGGCACAAATCGGACCGTTCACGGTGGAAAATATTGTAGAAAAGATGACAACAAATGATTTTCAATGGATGGCAGTAGCAAAATACTGCGAACAAGTACTCCGAGAGAAGAAAAAAGACATCGATGATGTCATTGGACGAGCTCAACATCAGACTCGTAGTGATATAATGCGGGGCCATGACGCAGGCAGATGAGACGGCGAGGCTAACAGCCAAAAAGGGAACCACCCTGAAGTAATGCATACCAGTTCCGGGGTGGACATCTTTTTTTTCCCGAGGAAGACAAGGGGAGGCTTTTTTAGTCGGTAAACGCTGCGGCGGAGTCCGACATACCACTGTGGTGGCGACTACAGTGCATGCATAAAGCATTTTTGCCTCCCTACCAAAAAAAAAAAAAAAAAAAAAAAAAAAAAAAAAAAAAAAAATACAGAAGTTCGATAAAATTATAAATTTACAGTAAAATTAGTTTTATTTAAAATTAAATAATAAAGTGCACATACATACATATATACATTTAATCCAAAAATTAATTAAATTAAATAGCACATGTTAATTCAATTTGTGCAATAAAAAGAGACAAATAACTGTAAGGAACTAATTTGAGATCATGTTTTAATAAAAAAAAAATCATAACAGAATTCATACCATCATTTCGATAAAAATTAAGTTTTTAGTACAACTAAAGCATTAAGTAACCCGCTTGATGTTCGGTTTCGTACTTTTGTGGCAAAATTCCCAGCAACGGAGAAAACCCGTTCGCTATCCACCGATGTTGGCTTTGATTATTATTATAGCATTTTTCAATTTAATTTTAAAATATTCATTAATTTCGTTGTCAGATATATCAGAATCGCTGCTGGACAATTCAGAAAGTGATTGATCAAACAGCCGTTTATATTATAGCGGTTCCGCATATAATTTTAAAGAATTTTTGAATAATTTCGTATTGACATCAGGCATTTTTAAATAATTTAGTAATGCTATAATTTTTTCATTACGTCTTTGGCCAACTTTATCTCGAATTGACTCAGCTATGTTTTGAGAAAATGGTGTTTTTATTAAGATAAGCTGTGCAAAAGGAGTATTGGATCATCATTAGAGCATCAGCTACTAAGAGGTTCGAGTCTCGGCATCTAACCGGTGTTTTGTAAAAGTGATGTTTATGTACAAACAGCACATTTTTAGGATGAAATTCCGTTATTTGTGAAATTAATTTAACAAAAGTTTTTTTTTATTACATGAAATAATTAATTAAAAAAAAAAAATAATAAAAATGTGGATAAATAAAATATTACTGTTATAAAATCCAATTTAAACTTTTCCCGTTTTCCCAGGAATTTTGAAACATTTTCCCGGGAATTTCCGATGAAGATTTTTCGGAAATTCCCGAACCCCAAACCCTAGTCACAATAGCAACAAACATAAAACTCAATTGGTACCAAAACGGCGGTGAGAAAATATAAAATATTATATAAATCAACTCATCAGTAGACTTGAAAAATTCTTAAAAGTTTGTTTGAAACTTTACTACTTATTCAAACAAACCTTTAATACAACAAACATTTCTATTTTCGTCTTGCAACTCTTTTACTCTTCTTTGCAACCTTCTATACAACGATTTGTATTTTTGAAAGTATCAAAAAGTAAAAGTTTTTGAATATTCAAATATGAACTAAATTGTTTATTTGCTTTAAGAGCCAATTGAAATGTATTAATTCAGGTCCAAAAATGAACCTTTTCAAAAATATTCAAAAACTTTTACTTTTTGATACTTTCAAAAATACAAATCGTAGTAACCGATGGTGACTCGTTGTATAGAAGGTTGCAAAGAAGAGTAAAAGAGTTGCAAGACGAAAATAGAAATGTTTGTTGTATTAAAGGTTTGTTTGAATATTTCTGATTCTCATTTTGTTCATGAGAATTGTGGAATAAGTAGTAAAGTTTCAAACAAACTTTTAAGAATTTTTCAATTCTACTGATGAGTTGATTAGCACCAACGAAATGTCGGCATCTAGACAGCTGAAAAATACAACAAATATTATATAAATAATATATAAATACCAAAGTAAACGATGATTTGAAATATTAAAATTGAAAGTTGATCAATAAGTTAAATAAAGGCCGTCAGTGGCTATATGATGCTACCTAGGATATAGTATGCAGTTTAGTTATGTTCCCCAGCTTATATAATAATTTTTCAACTTTAATTATTTATTTGTTATTAGAGTCGGTTGAAATGCATTACTTTAGGGCTAAAAATAGAACTAAAGTGTTGCCAAATAATAATTGTGTTCATGGAAATATTGAGATTTCAAACATTTCTTTAACGTTTTTCAATTCTACTGGTGAGATGAGTAGGGTCGAGGACATGTTGGTGGCATATAGATGGCTGAAAGAGACAGAAAACTATAGTTTTAATTATTTATTTGCTGTAAGGTTCAATGGAAATACATTATTATTTTAGGTTTAAAAATATACCTTATTAATATATTAATAAGGTATATTTTCAAGCCTAAAATAATGTATTTCAATCTGCTCTTATAGCAAATAAATAACAAATTCATTTTCAATGAAACCTTTCTCCATTCTAAGGAAGTAAAACCGAACTAAGGACCAATAAGTAATAAACATTGTAAATTAGGAAAGTTTAACTGTGAGGTAAAACTCATGTAGTATAGTTTTTTACGCTTTGTTTTTTGTTGACAGTTTTGATTTTGACTTGTTTTCACAAGTCCTCTGGCATTGAGATAATTAAAAATTTTCTTTTGATTATTATTAAGGATTAGGTTCAAAATTATGTAATTTTACTTTTACGGTTTGGATTATGCTATTCTCGGAAATATTTATGAAGTCAAGAAAAACCGCTGAAAACTAATATTTTAAAATCCATGGTCAAATACTTTCGAATTTATTATTGATGTTCGAAAAATATAAATTATGATTTTTCATCTACTTATTGTATTTACAACAAATGTAAACTGAATTAAATCTGATATTATTTGCAAAAGTTTTGCATGCCCGAATTAATGAACTCTGACACCCTGTAGATCACCATGATTTCTAACAGGGTGGTTCAGCTTACATTTAATAACTACATCTTCCCCTGTGACTCTTGCATACATTATTTATAACCCAAACACAAGTGTAAACGGAATTTTTCTGATATATTTTGATTAAAAATCAACTACATATTAATAAATATCCAATTATATGTACAAATATTTGCAGAAAACTTAAGTTTGCGCAAACAACTTCTGCTTCAGTGCTCTTAATTATTATCGTAGCTAGATGCGTTATATAAATATAAATCTACAAACTTACATGTGTATTTGTGGTACACTTACAAACAAAGTCAATCAATCTTCTTACCTGAAATAAAAAAAAGAGATTGAAAAATTAATATAATATATTGTTAAGTGTGTTTGATTTATTCTAGCAGATAACTAAACACTGTTTAAGAATCCAATTTGTCTTATCGTTTTTCTTCTTTGAGGCCATGCGGCAATCACTTGAATCAGAAGAGAAATCAATATTCACAAACGCATACATCTTGTTTTTTTTATTTAATAAAAAGTATTGTTTTAAATAAAAATGTATGGAGGCAGGAAAAGAATAATTCGATGCGGACAAAGGCCTTGGTACACTGTCCTATTCAATAGTAGGATCTATTAAAAGTGGTAAATGTGCTCAAACAGTGTGATAATGTGGAGTAAAAAAGCATGTGCTTTTGACAAGTCTGCTGGATTTGCTAATCTTTTGACATTTTTCAATAACTATATTTTTCCATGCAATCATAGTTGCCTTCCCGAAGTTGTTTACGTTTCGATTTGAATTTTTAGAGTAGGGCAGAATTCTATTTGATTTAGCTGGCGATTGCCGAGGGTTACATATTTGAGATTACATTTTTGACACGCTTGATAGAAGCTTTCAAATACAGAACAATTTTTAGCGCTCAGTCTTACAGTGTTCTGTATGTATTCAGCTGGGTTTGTGCTTCCAAGGAGCAGAGAGGTATAAGTACTACGATAGCTACGATAAATGCCCTTATTTTTTAAAAAA
Source organism: Sturmia bella (assembly GCA_963662145.1). Lineage (NCBI taxonomy): Eukaryota > Metazoa > Arthropoda > Insecta > Diptera > Tachinidae > Sturmia > Sturmia bella. The sequence continues at coordinate 33,604,378 of OY759168.1, read as the reverse complement.
TATAGGAATTTTGAATATACATACATATACTTCTAAATTACAGTTTTCATTTCAGGTCTGAAAATAGAAATTATTAAGGTTTTCTGTTTTTTTCAGCATTCTATATGCCGCCAACATTTCATTGATGCTAATCAACTCGTCCGTAGATTTTGTGGAATTTTTTTTGTTTGTTGTTGGAATTTTCATATTATTTCTTTATATAATTTCCCTCATACCATCGTCATTTTAAAGCTGTTCGCTGTGTGTGGTTGCCTGTGGCGGCTGTATAGAATTTCTGTCGGTCTATGCATTTCTCGGGTGTAAAAGTTTTAACCAAGATAAAAAAAGAAAAAAAAATTAAATAAACGTCTGCCTTTCGATTTCGAATCTGTAAATCGGGACTAAACGCCATTCTATGAATAACATGTGACAGTGTTACCATATATCCTAATTTTAGCATTCATGCTAAAAGCGTCCATTCTCCGAAACGGTAAGAGCTAAAGAGCTCAAATTTTCACAGGATGTTGTTGTACTTTGCCGCTACAACAGCAAATACTAAAAACAACAACAAAGCGAATACTATCAGGTGTCCCCATACAACGAAAATTTACAATTAGCTATAACTCTCGAACCGTAAAAGATAGAAAGCTGAAGTTTGCACAGTGTATGTGTTTATAGACGCTCTACAACAACAAATGCTAAAGGCAACAACAAGTCGAAAACTACCAGGTGTCCCTATACAACCTAAAGTAACAACTATACGTAGCTGCTAAGCTGTAAAAGACAGAGAGCTGAAATTGTACTTACATATGCTCCACAACAACAAATGCTAAAAACAACAACAACTCTAAAACTACCAGGTGTCCCTTTACAACGTAGAGTAACAGCCATAACTCTCGAACCGAAAGAGATAGAGAGCCGAAATTCGCACAGTGTATGTATTTCCAGATACCTCACAGCTGCAAATGACAACAACAACAACAAAAAGTCGAAAACTACTAGGTGTCCCCATACAACATTAAGTAGCAACTCTCAGGCTGTAAGAGACAGAGAGATGAAATTTATACAATATTTCTATTCACATAAGCCATTCCACACGTATGTACATAACACATGCGTACGGAACCCTAAGTGTGCGAGCCAGCCTCGTACTTGACTGAATTTATTACTATTGCTCTTTAAAATTTCGTTGCATTCCAACACCAACTATTTAAAAAGGGCAAATTTTTTACTACACTCTCCAATGTATGGCTATGGTCAGCCCTACAGAATGATGACTACCGACTTCTTTCGACTTGATTTCAAAATATGAACTCCAATGACTTGTAGTGCCAGAAGGATGGTATTTTGTGCCACACAGCGAATACCAACTTACTTACTCTGCATGAACGATCAACGTCTATTTATCTTCATTGGCAGCCCCTTTATAAGGAAGCCTCATAATTTGATTTGAAAAAAAATATGTAGAATGAAGCATATCATCATATTTCTGACCTTGGCCTTTCTATGCATCTTCTGAAGCAACTTGTAATTTCAATGAAACTAATAAATTGTTTAAACAAAGTTGTTATACTAATACGTATTATGTATTATATAATATGCTAATATGCTTCAAAAATGATAAATATATTAGCGCATATGTATGTGTGTGTACATAATAATGCCCTGATATTGATAATGACGATGATGACTATGACTTTGACATCATATCCTTTTGTAGGTTGATTGGTTTGCAATTCAGTGGCAGCTGCTGCACACAAGCAGCCATAACTAAAACACAATTTCATGTGAACAATTTTTGTAAATCTCCTGATATTGATTCGATAATTGCTCATTCATGGCAGTCAGAAACACTTAAAATAACCTTAGAATAGAAAGCAAAAAGAAATAAAATTCTTTATTCATCAAAATCTTTACATATTTAAACACTTGAGTTGTTAGTTTGAAGTGTTTTTTTTTCTATTGGTTTTGTGGCAGCAGTTGCTTCTTTTATTCTAAGCATATCGTTTTTTTTTTTCTTTTTCGTTTATTGTTTTGTATGCCATGGTCATGCACAACGTCTTAGTAACAAATCGTGAACCAGAAATGCCATGAATATTGAGACAATTTTGATGTAACATTTTATTATCTGGCAGGCGCAGAACATTCAGAAATAAGTTGGTGGCGCTCGCAGCCTTGAATATCAGTGGCAGTATCGCATTCTTCATCCTGCTCATTATCGTCATCATCTCATCATTATCATTGACACAACATCTCGAAAATCATTCAAGTAGTAAGTAGTGTATTCAAAATTTAATACATACATATCTAAGGGACGGAATAAGTCCAAATCATTGTGTTGTTGTTCATTTAAAACAAAAGATGCTGCAACTTGGTGCATAAATGTGGTTGTCTAGCGCTGCTTTGGAGAGAGAAGAAATAAATGAATGGATGAATGAGTAATTGTATGATTTTTATTATTATCCATTTCAATGAAAAACAATATATGTATGTATCTATACACACACACACACGCACACACATTTAAAACGGCGCTGAAAACAGGTTTGAAAAAGGCAGATATTTTCCATTTTGTATTCACGGAAATAAAAATATCTTAAATCACGCTTACTATTCAAAACATGAATGTAAGAATCAATGTATAGATGATACATTTTCAGAAGTTTTGAACAAACGGAAAGTTGTTTTTGATTATAGCTAAGAATTTAATATTTAGTTATTTTGAATTTAGTTATTTTGACCCCTTTTCTCTTATATTTTATACATATATTTATTTGAGGTCTTTTAGAATTTGAGTAATTATTTTTGTCAATATTTCGCTCTCCTTCGGATCGCTTCTTCAGGACAATAATAATGAAAAATGTTTGATTGGTTTTTTTCAATAAATCAAAACCAAAACCAATCAAAACATTTTTCATTATTATTGTCCTGAAGAAGCTATCCGACGGAGAGCGAAATATTGACAAAAATAATTACTCAAATTCTAAAAGACCTAATACCTTGTTCATACATGCATTTCTAATTGAGATAATATTCAGTTTATTGACATAATATTTTTTGCGTTCATACATACAAATATTGTGCTTACTAAATTAGTATTTGACAGCTGGATAAAAGTTGTTGTTTTTGTTTTGGTAGTGAGAAAGAAAAAGTGAAAAATATTTTCAAATAAGAAAAATGGAAGAAAAACTGCCTTTTATTAAAACGATTTTAGTGTTGTCAATAAAAAAATATGGAGCTTGTACAAGTAGTGCGTTCATGTTATGACTCCAAAGCGGCAATAATAAAAAGAAAGAGAAATAAAAATTTGGAAATGCTGCAATGTTTAAAAATTTTTATGTTTTTATTTTTATTTTTTATTATTTTGTTTTGTTTGCTTTTGTTGACATTTATCTCGTCATTCATCTCGCATTGTATACTTTTGCTTATTAAACACATCTTTTACAGTGTTAAGTTTCATCTTTTTCTCAATATTCAAAGCAATTTTGAGTTGATTAAGCAATAACTTTATTGAATTTTGGTATGGAATATTGAGCTCAATAATGGACTTTATTGCGATTATCTCAATAAAGGCTCATGTATGAACATGGTATAAAGCTCAAATAAATATATAAAATATAGCTAAGAATGTAAAAAGAGAAACATATACTACGTAGCCTATTCACAAATAAAAACTATTCGCAAATAAATAACTCACTGTTTATGCGTCACTGTGAATGCAGAAAATTTTTATTTTTTAGTGAAGCCAGATGGTAAAAATGTAACTAATTGGTAACACTGTTAAGCATAGCATACATTTGTTCAGAAAAAGTTGTGATTACTAAAATTATAATGGAGAAACAAAAAATTATGATGTTTCTTATAATTCAATTAATGCAGAAAAGCCACGAAATATTGCAAGAACGGTTTAACAAAAGGCATGAAACTTTTGTAATCGCTAGTGAAAGAAGAAGTCGCAGACACCAGTTAATTCTTGGAACATTTAAAAGTGACTACTTGATATCTGTTGCAGAAGCAGTTTTCAAGAAATGTAGGAAAATACGATTCAAAGCTCCCCCTAGAAGTGACCACTACTGGACATCGATTAGAGAGCCTTGCTCCAGCTGCAACGACCGCTTTCATATTTTATTTTTAACATTTTCAGCACTTTTATTCAAATTTTACAATTTTTTTTTGCTTTCGTGCAATTTTTAGTAAATTACTAACTTTCTGTCATATGATTGTACGTATGCCACATCGAAGAAAACCTTTAAAACCGATAAAAAAAAAGTGGCAACTTTTTGTGTTTTATTTGCGAATAGCTTTTTAATCAGTACTTGTTTTCGTGACTTAGCTATTCACAAATAAAAATTTTATTTACTGTTTATACGCCAAATTTTTCTATTCACAAGAATTTTATTCGCGAATAACCAGTACGATAAATGCTGTCCGCCTCAAAACATATAAAGTTTATTGCAGATAAAAGCCTTTTTGCCTGACGTTAGAAAAAAAAATTATAAATTAAAAACGTTACTGCAAAGTCCTATTTAGTTTTTAATTGCGTTACACATTCGTTACGACACAAGAATACATATATACAATAAATAAGTATTTAAAAAACGTGCACTTGAGAATATTGTTTATAAAGTATGGTCCAATCATAATGCACGACGTTAATTGTGAATCACATCTAACCGGTAAGTGATTTGCCCATTCTAATTTGTCATTTCTTTGTTTCAGTGTTTGACAAATTCAATCCTGGAGAGGCATACAATTGAATAGCGCGTTATATGTTTTTTTTTGCCCTGAGCCACTTCTTACATCTACCATCAAGTTTTAGATGTTGAAAGAATTGTAAAGGACGCACCGCCCAGCATTTATTATAATAAATGCTGGGCGTTCATTTCATAGTCTATATGAAATGTTGCTAACCCAAATATGTGTCAGAGTTATTTATTGAAAGTATGGAACATCGGTTAAAGGCATGCCATAGAAGTCTTACTTAGCATTTGCCGGATATTTTTTTGCATACAATTGTCGCAGATTTTTCTATCATAGTACAGAATATTTCAATAATGTCAATTACGATTAACATCCTGCATTTTGATTAGACCACCCTTTACAGCTTATTAGTTTGCTACAAAAAATCCGTTTTATTGTTCTCTATGTGACTTCTCAGCAGTCAATATCACTGGAGGGCTTCGGTTCACCTGGGTTAGGAAGTTTCTTGGGGCATTATATTGTTCTCTTCTTTTATGTGCTACAACCAGAGCTGCTACGAAGGCAAGCGATTTCCTAACAAAATCGTCAATCCTTTGAATTCTCAAAAGCATACCATACACTTGTTTCATTAAACTCTTTTTTGAGTTAAAACAGTTTATACGAACTAATCAACAATTATATAAAATCGTTTCCTGTAAGCTTTTTTACAGGATTTTTCAAAGCAAAATTCTCTAAACAGAGTTCTTATCACGTGCTTGTGTGATGGTAATTTCTTTCAGTTACTACTATCCACAATGAGAGCAATCTTATGTTTCTTGTTTCTAGTATAAAAAGTAACAACGGCAATCCTAAATAAAATTATCAAAGATAGCAGATAACAAATTTGTTTTAGTAGTTGAATGGGTTTCCAAAACCAGAAGCATTGCGAACATTTTCATGTGTTTTGTACTTCTTTACTCTCTGTAATTCAAGACCTTTATGTGCTCTTCTCTGGTCTATATATAGTCAACATCTGCTTGATGCCATTCATTTTGTTAGGTGACTTAAAAAAAATACAAACATACTTAAAAAACTTTTGAAAATTTATTAAGTTTTTATTATGTTTGGGAACGACTTTGTTTTTAATTTTGATTTCAAAAAATAATTATGATGTTGGAAACTGGAATTGTGTAAACTACAAATTGAACCACAAACTTGCATATACCCTCAACACCTGTGGTGCAGGGTATAAACGCAAGACTACAAGTAATGTTTTTATTTTATATTTTTAAGACAAAGCTAAAAAGGAAATACTGGCTTTTAAAAGAAATTCTAAGTAGAACTATTTTCGTGATTTTCTGATTGGCCCTCAAAAGTGATGTTGAGTTCTTCCGTTTGTCAATTGGGATGAGTCAGAGCGCCGCAACTTTTAATGAAATGATAATAATAATGAAAATAAATTTCAAGCTGTTTGTTGGAAGGAAATGTTTTGTAGGAAACATAGAAAGTTAAGTTTTTGGCATTTATATAAGCATCAGATGCGTCCCCACTCAGATCTCTACATAAATTTGTATTACGAGTAAGTATACACGACTTTGAGTGCATTCATATTGATAACGAAAACATTGAAAACTTATGAGCGTGCTCGAAAAAAGTTAACTTAATTAAGAAAATTTTGTTTTTAAAATATGAACTAATTTACACCAGAAGTTCGTACTACATTTTATGAGTACGCTTCGTAGTGCTTGGTGTACATGGACATCAGGCACGTCTGTCGTGTATTTTATGCTAGTGCATCGAAACTACAATTTTTGCGAAATATTCTGTTTGTACTCATTCTTGTATGGGATCAAATCACTGCGGCGTATGAGCGTTATTTGTTAGAAATCATGTACATTTTACATATGTAGCAAATATTTATTACGTATACGCTTGGTTTTCAGTTTCAATTAAGTTATTTTGCTTTTATTAAACAGATGCACTTATACTAAAGCTTCGCATAGACGGTTGTCAGATCTTACAATATTGTCAGAAAATGTATAGAATACTTTCAAACAATCGTGAGAACTTACAATTTCTTCGTGACAATATTGTAAGCAAAAGTATTGGCAGGCCACCTACCTAACAATTAATTGTCAGTTAACTGCCAATCGTCTGAACATTTTCGCATGATCATTGCTAATACATTGTCAGGCATTGGCATATTGTAAGATGCATAAATTCTCAACACATTACAATGGCGTCATTGTCAGAGTAATGACAAAGAATATTAAAGAAAAATGTGTGTGTACGAAAGGGAGAGAAAAATAAGAGAATAGTAAAAATGTGAGTACGATAGGTAAGTTTAATACTAAAGCTTCTTATAGACGGTTGTCAGATCTTACAATACTGTAAGACCTAAAAATGTGCTGGCAATCTACTAGAAATACAAAATTGTCAGCATTAAGAAAATTGTCAGTTCAGACAAGAAAATCTTACAATTTCTTGCCTGACAATAAATTTAGCTACCAACGAAAATTGTCAGCTTACACGGATGTAAGATTTTCTACGTATTAAAAATTGCCAGCCAATTGTCATTATCCAAATACACACGCACACACACACACATGCCATTATTCATTCTTTATTTTTCTCGCTCAATAACCATGTTTTTATTAAATTACTTTTTCAGGCTCAAGTTCAAATCTTGGTTTGTCACTTCTAAATCAAGACTAATTAAGTAAAGAAAAGTAATATTTTAATAGCTATGTGGACAACTGGCTGTTTCTGGGTAGCATACACCCTTCATCAGCTTCCTATGAACTTTGGACGCGTCAAAGTGCTTAAAGCGGCTGTGACAAAATTGTGAAATTTGACACGTTCAAAGTTCGTAGGGTGCTGATGAAGGGTGTTTGTTACCCAGATACAGCCGGTTGTCCAGCTAGCTATAAAAATTTTACCTTTCTTTACTTAATTAATATTGATTTAAAAGTGACAAACCCAGATTTGAACTTGAGCCTGAAAAGGTAATTTAATATAAATGTATGTAAATATTATAGTTCAATGAAATTAAATTTCAGTAAAATGTCAACCATGTTTTTAATTTTTTTATTCTCTTTTTTGCAACTTTTTACCTCTCGTATTGACAATTTTACTATTCTTTTGTTTTTTCTCTCCCTTTCGTACAGACACATTTCTTCTTTGTCATTACTCTGACAATGACACCATTGCAATGTGTTGAGAATTTATGCATCTTACAATATGCCAATGCCTGACAATGTGCTAGCAATGATGATGCCAATTAATTATTAGGACGGTGGCCTGCCAATGCTTTTGCTTACAATATTGTCAGGAAGAAGTTGTAAGTTCTCACGGTTGGTTAAAAATATTCTATACATTTTCTGACAATATTGTAAGATCTTACAATCGTCTATACGTAGCTTTATTCATTTATACTATATATGTTTGTGCATTCGGTTAGGTCGAATTCTATAGATAAATATTTTTTGATTTTGTATTATAGACTCTTCGATAGCTTTTGGCATAAGAAAAAAAAGTTCCACTACTAACAGCTGGGCTAAAAGAAGTCATCCGATGTTGTTTGACTTTCAGAATATCGGTTGTGGCTCGCGTTGCTCCGCCCTGTCGCAACCACATGTTCTTCAGATCTAATTCGTTTAACTGAGGCAAAAAAAAAAACTCGTTTAGCATGGCCCTATAGGACGTTGCCGTCCTCGAAGAAAAACTGTCCCGATGACTCCTCCAGCTTAAACAGCGCACCATACAGTCACTTTAAGCCAGTGTAATGGCTCCTCGTGCATCATTCGTGGATTTTCGGGGTCTCAGAAGTGATAGTTTTACTTGTTCACATACCCGCTGAGATGAAAATGAGCCCCATCGCTCCTTATGATTTTGGTCGAAAAATCGTCCACTTCGCCATAGACACAATTATTTCGCATTGTTGGGGAGTGTAACGCTTTACGGCTTGTTCATTTATATTCTATAACTGTGTAGCTCATAAATGTAAATGCAGATTCAGCAATGGCCACTATTTTCAGAAATGAGATCAACTTCCAATAGGGTGATTTCTTTTGGCCCACCTTGTACATATCGCCACAGAGTTTTCGAGGCATACAATTTGAAATTTTGTTGCGTTTGTGCATACGAGATCCCCCATACGGAGGTATGGTATGGGAGCATACATTTTATTCCTTTACGGGCACGCTGGGCTACGTTAGTGTGATGGGGGAGAAAATTCCATTTTTAAGATACCCAAATACTGGCACTTGAGACTGATCAGTGCAGAGCAGTCAAATGTATGGCTACTTCTAAATATATGGCCACCCCGTAAAAAAACACAAAACAAATTGACGTTTTGAATATGATTTTTTTGATGTGCTGAAATGGAGCTTTTTTTCTAATGCCAAAAGCCCTGATATACACATAAACAATTCAACTAAGAGTAAATGATTTTTTATTTATGTTACCAAATTAAGTATCTACTATGCATACATACATATGTATATACATAAATAACTTAGTAATGTCCCACATAAAAATGCTATTCTAAACGAACACGATAAAGTTTAATGCATGTCACTTGAATGTATCTACCAGTATGAAGGCATGAACCATTCAAACATGTCACAGCCATAAAAGAAACATAAATTTATGACATCAAGTGTTTAAAATTGGGAGGCAAAATGGAATAAACAACAAGAATTTGGTGTTTTTTGATATATGGAACAATCACAAAATGTCAACTACTTTTAACATGCTTTCAATAACAAGATTTATAAAAGTTGCCTTCATTGTGACCAGCTAGTGAAGAAAAGATGGATGGAAAGAAATAAAGTTAGTTTTATTTTTCATAGCAAAAATGAACTTGCTATGGCCAGGTGATGTGTTTGCACATGCAAACAAATGTATGTGTGTGTGTGTCCGAACGGAAATTGCTTTTGTATGAGTATTTGCAGCTGTTCGTGCAGGAAGTTGTGCCCAGCATGTTGGACATTGAGTTGTAATTTGTTAATATTTGGAAGCAGAGTTACGCTTAAAAGGTACTAAAATTATGTTGACGCCTGCCATTCGCCTGAACTAATGAGTTCATACTTATTTATAGAGGTTTGATTTCGTGAAGCTTTCGAAAAACTAAATACATTTATACGCACATTTCGATTTGTACTCGTACTTTGGATTCTCAGAAATAAAAACTACACTACTGCACAGTGTAACGAATACCATTCTGGAATGTTCATTTCGAGAATGGAAATAAATCTGCAGTTTTTAATATCCGGTTAAAGGGTCGATGTTTAGTTTGATCTGTAAAATGCCCTAAAGTAGGGAAAATCGTAATCTATTTGATTTCGGGTAAATTTTCCTAGATAAGAGTTTGCAAGAGTGGCTTACCATTTATAATTTAAGAAATATTCAATGGACAAATTTTAAAAACCCACTTTTTTCCTACTTTCGGTTTTGCTAATGCAAAAATTAAACATAGGTCGCTTTGAAAAAGATTGCTGTTACAATAGTATGCTTAACTATGTGACAAAAATCGTTTTCGACAAAGGCTATAATGTGTTTGAATTAAAATTCCTAAAATACAGAATCTTTTTATGTTGCTTTGTGATGTTTGCTACAAACAGATTGTGGAGACAAGTCTATTCACACTTACATATTAATAATTTTATCAGGTTTGAATTAGATTTTACTTTCTCAAAACCGATAAAGATTTTTTTGTGTTAAATTTTGAAGAGACTAGCATTTTCAAAGAAGAAAAAAAAAAAACAATAAAGTTGAAGACTTGCTGGCTGAGGAACATACCATGGTTCTATCTCAATTCTCAAGCTTGATAAAATTGTTAGCAATTGTAAATCGTCTGTTCGACTTTAAGCTTAAAAATTAAGGGATAAGTCCATTAAAAAAATTATTAACCCATAATAAGTTCAAGCTTAGGAGTCTTAATTTAATTACGTTCTACTCTTTAATGCACCATGTGATGGGCCAAAAGAAATCACCCTATTGGACGTTGCAGCTATTTTTGCAAGTGGCGGGCCAATGTCAAATCTGTTTTTACATTTGCGAACTAAACAGCTGTAGAATACAAGTGAACAAGCCATGAACTGATATATTTCCTAAGAACGCGGAATAATTGAAGGATTTTTCGACCAAAATCATAATGAGCGATGAGGCTCATTCCCATCTCAGCGGGTGCGGAAACAAACAAAACTATCGCTTCTGGGGAACCGAAAATCTACGAGTGATGCACGAGTAGCCATTACACCTGCTCAAGGAGCTGTAGGAGTCATCGGAACATTTTTTTTCGAGGACTCCTCTGGTTAAACGACAACGTGCGGCCCATGTTTACCGAGCTTTTTATTGTGCCGCAGTTGAATGACTTAGGTCTGCAGGACATGTGGTTCTAACAGGCACCACTTCGCGTGATGATCATTTAAATGATGTAGTATTTCACACATAATGCCAACGTTCAAACTTTATAATAAAAAAAGAAATACCAAGTAAAAATGTGTTTTATTTACGTTTACTTTTGAAACCGCAAAATGTATAACCCATTATAATTGATATAATTAATAAGCGGACTTGGTAAAGAAAATTTCTGTTTTTTGTATGGCAACCATCTGCTTGAATTATCATGCCAGGCACATGAAGAGCTTCTGCCTTACTAATGTTAATGCCACTCATGATTGTAAATGAACAAGCATGCTCGTTCATGCCTCCATTCACCAGAAATCAACTCTGGCGCTTACGTGCATGAAAATTGGCCCACTGCATCTTTGACTGATGACAGAAAATACAATCTGCTTTATTTTTAGGCTGGCTATTCTATGCATGTGTCAATCATAATTTCAACTTACATATTACAATATGTATTTATTAATTTTTTTGGGTGTTTATCTGACAGCTTTTGTATTTATCATTGTAAACACATTATCCCAATTCAACACTTGGCAGGTATAAGGTTTGCAAAAAAAATAAATTAAATAAAATGATATGAAATTTAAGAAATGAAATTTTATTTAACATAATGCCTCATCTAAGCTTAAAATGTATGCATGTACTCATGTATATTTATGTCAGTCTTTTTTTATTAATTCTTTAAAAATGTGAGTTTTGTTTCTTGAAGCTGTAAAATATGTTAATTTTTGATAGAAAGATTCCTACATGACAAGGAAACTAATTTGAAATAGAATTATTTTAAGGCAAATATTATACACACCGCTCGTTTGTAGTTACATAGTCATGTCTAAAAATTAAAACTTTTAAGTGTGTTAAGAAAAATACAATTTTATACGTTGTTTAGCTCTATAAAATTTGCCAACTCTATATAGTTAGTTGAAAATTATAGAGCTAAGATAGGGAGAGAGAGAACTGAAGCCGCATTTTAGGAAGCAAGTTTTGCAAAAGTTTATAAAAACCAGTGTCCCCATATAACTCTTTTATCTGTAAAACGAACCGCAACCTGATAGCTCAAGTTACATTGAAGTTGTAATGGAAAACGTTTTATGCACTCATATTGTTTTAAAATCTGGCAGGTTTGAGAATTTTTAAATAAGACATACACAGAAAAAATTGTCACTAAAATATACAATCAGTTATGACCTGGATTCGAAACAATTTGGGTGTTGATGAGCGTCGTGGTCAGCGTACAAAACACATGGCTACAATTTTACCACAAGCAGTTTTTTCTAAAATTGGTAAACACCACAAAATTCACCGTGGCTGAGTCCCATCCCTGATGCGATCACGTATGCCATAATTTGACCGCAGCTCTTTTATGTGAACCCCGCCAACTTTCTGTTTGCTTAAGAAATCCAAGCAAAGTATTTCGCAGTTGTAGTACCAATTTTAGAGCTCTAAGAATAACCCTTCCATATTGACACCGATACACTGCGGTTCATAAGGATAGAACTAACACATTGTAAGGTAGAAAACTATATGAATTTGCAAATACAGATGGAATAATACAGAACATGTATTAAAAAGCTTTCATATAAACAGAGAGCAACAGTCTTCTGAGACGACAAATATCGTCCAAGACTGCAAAAATATCATTGCTTTGGTTAATGTTAATTAAGTATACAAACAGAAAGTAGAATTGCGTGAGCTTTGGTTGCCGAGTGGTTAAAGCGGCTGTGCCAAAATTGTGAAATTTGACACGTCCAAAGTTCATAGGGTGCTGATGAAGGGTGTTTGCTACCCAGAAACAGCCGGTTGTCCACCTAGCAAATAAATTTTTACTTATCTTTACTTAATTGATATTGATTAAAAAGTAGTGAAAACCCAAGGGTTGAACTTGAGCCTAAAAAGTAATTTAATATAAATGTATTACAACACAGAAGTTCAATAACAAAATTAAAATTTACAGCAAAATGTTAATAACGCAGGGCATGGCGAACATGTTCAAATTGTATCAATAAAAGAGCATCTAGATCTCAATGATGCATAACAGAACATGTATTAAAAAGCTTTCATATAAACAGAGAGCAACAGTCTTCTGAGACGACAAATATCGTCCAAGACTGCAAAAATATCATTGCTTTGGTTAATGTTAATTAAGTATACAAACAGAAAGTAGAATTGCGTGAGCTTTGGTTGCCGAGTGGTTAAAGCGGCTGTGCCAAAATTGTGAAATTTGACACGTCCAAAGTTCATAGGGTGCTGATGAAGGGTGTTTGCTACCCAGAAACAGCCGGTTGTCCACCTAGCAAATAAATTTTTACTTATCTTTACTTAATTGATATTGATTAAAAAGTAGTGAAAACCCAAGGGTTGAACTTGAGCCTAAAAAGTAATTTAATATAAATGTATTACAACACAGAAGTTCAATAACAAAATTAAAATTTACAGCAAAATAAAAAAATTTTGTTTTGCAGAAAAATATTTGATACTGTAACATAAACACAAAAAATAGTATATAATTTTTATTTGAAGTTTTTAATTCTTAAAAACAAACTAATTTATGCAGCTTCGTTTTTTTTTATATAAAATTTATTAACAATTAGGGTTTGGGAATTCCCGGAATTTTTCTCTTCCCGGGATTCCCGGGAAACTTTATAAATTTCCTGGGAATTCAGGGGAATCCCGGAAAATTTTCTTCTACTACAAAGAAGTAATTTTTAGTAATAAACTTTTCTTAATTGGTTTTTATTCAAAATTATATAATAAAGTGCATATACATTTAAATAAAAGTTAATTTAATTAAATAGCACATGTTATTTCAATTTGTGCAATAAAAAGAGACAAATAACTGTAAGAAAATAATTTGAGATCATGTTTAAATAAAAAATAAAAAGAAATGCGGTCGGGGGACCCCCGTTAGGAACGAAGGTCCTTACGCTTTTTTCATCTTTGAATGTAATACGAGGTGAAATCTTTATGTTTTATTTTGTGTTGTTTTTGAAATTTTGAAATTTTATGATTCTTTATGTTTTTTGTTTTACATTTGACACCTGCAGTATTTTTTTGCCAATCTGCTACAAAACGAAGAAAAGCAACTGTTGGGCAATTTTTTAATATTGCTATTTTTTGTTGTGACATACTTTACTTTAGCGACTGATAGTGCAGGTGATAGCGTCCGTTTTCACAACTAATTAATATATATTGGTATGTGCCCATCATACACAATTGCTTGTCGATGTACACCAATACATATAAACAGCTCACACGTTTTCGTGACGATTTCTACTAATTTCCACTACCAGCAAGCCGCGTTAAGGAACTTCGTTCCAAAATCATAACAGAATTCATACCATCACTTCGATAAAAAAAGTTTTTAGTACAACTGAAGCATTAAGTAACCCGCTTGATGTTCGGTTTCGTACTTTTGTGGCAAAATTCCCAGCAACGGAGAAAACCCGTTCGCTATCCACCGATGTTGGTTCTGATTATTATTATAGCATTTTTCAATTTAATTTTAAAATATTCATTAATTTCGTTGTCAGATATATCAGAATCGCTTCAGATAGTCCCTCGACTATATAAAATCCCTTAACGAAAATAGAATCTATAAAGTTATCGTTAATAATGGTAAATTTAAGCATTGTTAGATAATTATCTGGAGAAAGTAATTAAAATGAAATCAGCTCTGCAGTACAAAAAAACATATGCGTTTGATTTATGGGACAATGAAATGGTGGTTCTATTTTGTTGAACCAAAAAACAAATGAAAATTTTTATTCTGGACTACAAAGGAAGAGAAAAATGCGCTTATAATTATAATACATTTATATATTTTTTTTCCTTGTGTGTTTAAATTATAATTTTTGTATTGTACAGTATCAGTTATTTTTCTGCAAAACAAAATTTTTTTAATTCTATCTGTATTTGCAATTTATACAATTTTTTTACTTTACAATGTGTTGGTTCTATCCTAATGAACGGCAGTGTTTATGGAATAAAAGCTTATAAAAACATAAAAGAGTATGTGTGTTAAAAGCAATTAAAAATGAAGATTTTAAATTATTGGAAAATGTTGCAAAGAAAAGTAAAAGAGTTTCAAAAACGAAAAGAAATGTTTGCTGTGTTAAGGGTTTGTTTGAACCTTTCTGATTCTCATTTTGTTCATGGGAATTATGGAATAAGTAGTTAAGTTTCAAGCAAACTTTTCAGAATTTTTCAAGTCTACTGATGAGTTGATTAGCACCAACGAAATGTCGTCGGCATATCGACAGCTGAAAAAGACAGTAAATATTTTTAAAAAGGGTACATTTTTAAACTTAAATTTAAACAATTATTTTTATAGGTTTGTGTTGAAAGGCGCCCAGTATGAACGTTTTTTCTCAATGACGTTTTATGCATAGTTTTCCAGCAGAGGCACGATTATAATATCGATTTTATGCTTTTGAACTCCAGTTTTATGCAGCTTCAGCTGTACTCAAGGATGGCATAAATATTGAGCAGCCAGAAGCTCCTGATGTTCTTTAAATGAAGATTCATTGCGAAAGTAGCATTTAAGTATTCAATAAAAAATAAAAAATAACGCACAACTATAGTATTTGGGTCGTTACCTAAAACGATATTTTGGTTGCTCTCAAATTACACAAAAATTTCACATACAACCTCAGCGTTTGTTTGGTTATAAAATATGTGCGTTTGTGTGTACAATTTTGGCTGCATGTGAAAATGAATTTGTAAAATAACTTTTTCCCATTTGTTGCTGAAAATAGTTGTTCTCTATTTTTGGAATTTTTCTAGTTACTGCAAGTAAACGTAAAGTATACACTACTAAAATAAAATCCATTTACAAAAGGAAATTGTTTAATTTATAAAACACACGTGATGTTTCAAATATTTGTTAAAAAAATACACTATTTAATGTTGTCTACTGAGACGGAAGAATGTTGTCAAGCTGATGTTTTAGTTGTATGACTGGCACGTATAAAGTATGTATGTAATATATTTGAAATAATTCATAAGAAACTAATGTATTAAGTTCGTAACACGGAAAGAAAAATGATGGAGAAATATTGTGTAAATTTTAGGGAACGTGACTCATGAAAAATTAAATAATGATACGATTTAATGGTTTGCTCCCACTCTCCAATTTTGAAACAATTTGGTTGTTTTCTATAAATTTTCACTGCCATTCTTAAATCAAAATGACAGCTGGCATATAGTTGTGTATCTGGTTTGTCGTAGTGTATCCGTTTTCTATGTATGTACGAGTAGATGGTGGCATCGATTTTTCGAGAACTTTTGTCATCAGGAAAAAAAAACTTCCGCTACGTCATATCAAATACATATTTTTCGAGGCATCCAAATTTCAAGTTACTGAACTTTTTTCATGGGAATTGCCTTAAAAAGGGGAACCGTAGGACTGATTATTAGACTCTAACATATATTTTTTCAACTGCCCCCGGCCACACTAATTAGTCCTAGTATGCACGTAGGGGAGTTAGATATATGAGCAGCTCGTAATAAGTTTTTCTCGCCAATATCTTTTTTTGTTCAACACGCCGACACTGTGTATACCAACACGGTATAACAAGGTATAACTTATACCTCCTTAGAGCCATTCGCATACAAAAAAAGTTTAAAATCGAAAATTTTCTTCTCAGGCCAAAAACTAACGAAAATAGATGGCAAAATATCGACAAATTGTAGTTCTTGGAAATCGATCGACAAATGTACTAGATTATATGTACCACATGTCAGCCTATCTGGGTATTGCTGTAACCCAACCTATTTTTTAGCCTTTAATAAAAACGGTTTTTACGGATTCTTTAATTTCAAACGGAAATAAAACACATTCAGCTATTTTATTAACAGCACTTTCAATTCAGTACAATCTTTATTAATTATTTAACTCTGTTAAAGCACTTCGCTAAATCACTTTTCACACTATTACACTAGTGCTGTAAACGTTCAGACTTGCTGCTTATTTTTAACGGTAACACAGTTGAAACAAGACTGTACCCACAACAAAAAGTGTGCCACTATTTATGCTTAAATTCCAGAACGTTATAAGTTGAGAACCATCTTAAATACCGAATGCCCAAATTTTACGTGATCAATAGGCAAAGTAAGCTCGAAAGAGCTAAGACAACAACCATTGTGCTCAAGCTTAATGCTAGGAACAACGACGAACGACAAATTTCGCCCAACACGACGACTACGCCGGTTAAAATTCGCTGTGTAAATTCGTTGTATGAAGCACAATAACGACGAAAAACAAAAACATCTGTTATAATTGATGAAGTTGTTTATTGTTTGTTCAAAGATAAAAAAAAAATTAAATGAATCAAAAAATTTCAAGTTTTGTAAAAATAATTAAAATAATGATCCCAGATTCATTGAAGTTTAACATTTTCAATTATAATTTCACTTGTATCCATTTTCTCAGTTTTTTAATTTTATCTTATTATAGTTGAACAGCTGATGGGGTGTCCATATTAAAAAAAATTGGTTGCTAAAAAATTTTGCATTACCAAAAACAAAAAATTAAACACTACAAACATGTTTTATAATCTAATATGTTTGTTGGCTTTTTATTTAAAATGCAAAAAGTCAAAATTTAGCACTTAAAATAAAAACTATTAAAGTAAAAATTAACTGTTTTTACTAAAACACTTGAAAACTAAAACCAAATGGGACACATGGTACTGATTTGTTCGTCCTTCGCCGGCGTAAGAAATAGAAATAAATCTATTTCAAGTTCGCCGCGTACAATGAATTTCCAACGACGCTGTGACTGTGTGCAATTTTATATACACCAATGTGTTTTATTTTTGACGGCGAATGTTCGCGGCGAAAAATTCGTCGTTCGTCCCAGTTGTGTTCGTAGCATAAGATCCTTTTAGACTAATCGAAAGACGACCGTTATTTGAATTGCATGGTGGTGTTTTCCCTACTCTTTCATAGATGTCGCTCAAAGCAGTACTACTCAATCACTTGTTTTGGATTAACCCATGACGCACCACTAGCTAACATTTGTAAAAATACTATTACCATTGCCATTAAAACTTTTTAATGCATATTTTTATTTGTAAGTTATTGTCTCCCATATGTATGGGAAACACTGTGGAACAAATTCAAGTTAGCAAAAGTTAGGTCGATTCTGAGAGTGAACGGTGAAAATAGAGGCTAAATTAGAAGACCCGCATAGCGGCGTTTTTTATGTTTGTTCGAATTTCTTTTTCAATCGATATTCGAACTTTACAGTCAAATGCCGATTTTCAGCACATTGTTTGTAAGGTATTCTGGCTATAACTCGCAGACTAATTGATATTTTTTAAATCTGTAAAAGCCAAATTACTGTTAATTGTTGCACAGCTTCTTAGAAATAATATGGCTTTCACAGATTTAAGAAATATCAATTAGTCGACGAGTTATAGCCAGGATATCGGCATTTGACTGCAAAGTGCTAGGGCCGATTAAAAAAAAAAAATCGAACTAACACAAAGAAACGCCGCTATACGGGTCTTCTAATTTAGCCTCTATCTTCACCGCTCACTCTCAGAATCCACCTAACTTTTGCTAAGTTGAATTTGTTTCACAATGAAATTCTATACATATCAAAAATCTATGACAATATGTCAATATCTTACTAATGAATCAAAGAAAACTATCATTTATATTTCTTCAAACTACTCGTAGTTTTCTAGTTCTTATTTTATTTTGCTTACATTTTTTTCAATTTAAAATAGTTAAGCCTTGCATGGTCTTATCATACTAAAAAAATGTTTTCATTAAAGGTTATTTTTTTTTTTTTTTTTTGGCTTAAAGTGAGACAGAAAAATACATTTAAGTGTTAAGAAGAAAATTTCTTTTTAGTTTGTTTGTTGTTGTAAAATATTCTTCTTTACATGATGTTTTTACCTTTTCTGACTGGGTCTTTAATCAACGGTTTAATGTTTTTGGTTTTTTTGCAGTATTTTTTTTATTTACTTTATGCACCAGACAAAGGTGAAAGAGAAAACTCCTTCAGCAGTAAAAACCACATACTTACATACTACCAGTGTTGCCAGCTTAGGGGTGAATTTGGGGTGTTAAATTCTTTTGGGGGAATATTTAGGGGGAAACAAATTAGTTTTGGGATATTTTTAGGGGATTTCTGTGTTCGGTTGAACGGTAAAATGGCAGGAGTTAGAAGATTTTTCAACTGATAAATTTGAAGACTTTAACGATTTTTAAAGTAAAATTAAATGAGATGTTTTATGTTCATCTGGTGGCTTCAAGTATAGAATTTTGCAACTGATAATTTTAAATACTTTTTTTTTGTTGAGTTGAATGAAGTTTTTCCCTGTGGGTCATTTGTTTGAATTTTTTCCGTTTCTTAAGAATTGGGAAAATTAAAATATCTAAAAACCTTTGATAAAATTGAAACTCTTTTTATGAAAATTTAAAAAAACGTAAAGAGCGCAGAAGATTCAGAAACTCTTAATATATTTGCAGAAACTTAATTTTTTCTAGATACGCAGATAACAATTTCCAGCTGCCTACAAATATGTACTTAGATCTCAAAATATGTGAGTACTAATAAATCGAAAATTTATAACAAATATATTTAATATTTCGTTATTTTGACCCCTTATTTTCCTTATATTTTATATATTTATTTGAGCTTAAGGTCTTTTGTAATTTGAGTATTTATTTTTGTCAATATTTCGCTCTCCTTCGGACAGCCTCTTCAGGACAATAATAATGAAAAATGTTTTGATTGGTTTTTTTCAAAAAACAAACATAAATATTTTCCTATTTTTTCTTTCACATTTCAAAATTTAAAAATTATTGTTTTTTCTTTCTATACACAAATAAAAATTATATAAGTATTTAAGAAAATTATCAACACAAAATTATATATCTATATAAACATACATACATGAAATAACAATTAACATGAACAATAATAATTAAAACAAATTGTTAATCAGACACTTATATGAATGAAAAATATTTTCTTTTTATAAAATTTAATCTACAAAAAAGATTTTAATAGAAAATATTTAACATTCTTACACCGTATTAAATAATGAAAAAATCCATACATTGCAGTAAACACAGAAAAATAACCATAAAAAAAACCTCTAATTTTTAACTAAATACTTATATATGTATCTGTGCTATATTGTCTGTATCTGCCTTAAAGTTTATTCTCCTATCTACTGGTGTGTTGATAATATGATTAACAATTTGTTTTAATTATTATTGTTCATGTTAATTGTTATTTCATGTATGTATGTTTATATAGATATATAATTTTGTGTTGATAATTTTCTTAAATACTTATATAATTTTTATTTGTGTATAGAAAGAAAAAACAATAATTTTTAAATTTTGAAATGTGAAAGAAAAAATAGGAAAATATTTATGTTTGTTGTTATGTTTGTTTTTTGAAAAAAACCAATCAAAACATTTTTCATTATTATTGTCCTGAAGAGGCTGTCCGAAGGAGAGCGAAATATTGACAAAAATAAATACTCAAATTACAAAAGACCTTAAGCTCAAATAAATATATAAAATATATAATAAATATGTATGTATATATACGCCTGTAATCATAACATATGCGCTGAAAAACACATATAATCAGTTAAGTTTTATTTCTTTTTAATTGGCGAAAGTTTAACAATTTTATGATTTTTTCGCATTGTCAATGCATTAACATTGGTGATTCGCAAACTAAAGCAGAATGTTTGCCAATATTTTTTAGGGGGATTTTGTAGAAAAACATTGAATTTTAGGTGGTTTTAAAATTTTTCTGGAAGGAAGAAAAACATTGACCTGGGAACATTGCATGCTACCTAAATATGTACATACAAAGACATACGTTCGTACATTTGGATGAATGTGATCTCAGCTGAACAAACTGGAGTGAAGAATGCGGAAGCAAACCATCGATATCTCTACGACATTCTGTTTATTATTGCTACAAGTTCTCCAAATAAACTTTTAAAATGGAAAGTGCCATCCACAATTGAGTAGGTGGTAAAGTCAAGTAAAACGCGACATGTTTGTAGAAGACACAAGTAGATATAACCCTTGTTTTGTTTTGCGTTAGAAAATCAATACACTAAAAAAAATTTATTGCCCAAACTCCAAATTGGCTCAACCTCCTCCGCAAACTGGTTGGGGCGTTGAGCAGTTACCAGCTCCTGTGGTGCAATTCCCTAACTTATTTTGCTGATAAATTGAGCGTTAAAAGTATTTAACTCTAAAATCTGGTTTTTTGATTCATTCATGATATACAACCACAGTTATCGGTGATAACTTAACAACTTGAATTTGATTGAGGTTTATTTTAATCATAAAATGTTAAAATATTCTGTAGTGTAATTCACTAACTTATTTTACCGATTAATTTAGCGTTAAAAGTTAAAAAGTTCTATAGCTTAGTCGAGTCATAAGCCAATTAATGTGACTTGACTTTGGGTCGACTACTTAATTCAAAATTATTAGTGGTGAGTTTGGTTTGTCATTCTTTTAAGTAAGGACGCCACTTGATTCTGAATTTAATAATATGTTGAATATGATAGTTTATGAATCACTGAATCGTTAGTGCCAACGCCAAACACGGATACTTAGTTTAAGGATTGCAGTGTATTTAAAAGTTACTGAATTGCACTACACTGTAGTGAAATCCATTAACTTTTAAAGACAATGATGACGAACTTTTTATGGCCCGAACTGGAAGACATGGATGTGGACGACATGACGGTATCACTGGCCATGCATCTAATGAAACAATGGCTACAAATTCAATGGCCGTGTTGTCTCACGTGTTGGCGATGTCAATTGGCCGCCAAGATCATACGATTTGACACCGTTGGATTTCTTTCTTTGGAATTATTCAAAAAGAAAAGGTGTACGTCGATAAGCCAGCAACCATTCAAGAGCAAAATGATGAGAAAATAAGGCAGACTAATGGCATAGAATCTCAATTATGCTTCAGCGTCATCAAAAACTTAGACCATCGGATAGCGGTGTGCCGCTGAGATTATGGCTCAATTATGTTGTTCTAAACATAATTGAGCCATACCAATGTTATCATAATAACAAGAAGTGACAAAGTTCCCTAAATAATTGCGTTTAATTCAAAATCAACATCAGTAGTTGAATTCAGTAACTTTTAAAGATAATGCAAACGTTAAACTAAACGTTTACAATTGGTGTTTGCACTAACGATTCAGAGATTCATAAACTATAATATTCAACATAATTTTAAATCAAGAATCAAGTGGCATCTTTGCCAAACCAAACTCGCCACTAATAATTTTGAATTAAGCAGTCGACCCACAGCGAAGTCACATTAATTGGCTAGACTAACCCCCAATTTTTGAATTGGATTTTAAATACCATTTCAATTTAAATTTGATTTCAATATAAAATTGAGTCAACCAGTTGCTATTTAAATCAAACTTAAACGGCCTGCCGTGCCCATTTAAAATCGATTTAAGTTTTTCGTACTGCCATATGATTTTGACAGTTTGGTTTTGTTCTGCAAATTAAGAAAATTGCACATGTTTTTTTGTTTGTTTCATAATTTGATTTTTTATTATTTCCAGAAGGTAATCAACTTCTGTGGCAGTGAAATTGGGAGTCCTTTTATCACTTTTGCTACTCATTTTAATAGCTTTTACAAAACAATTTATTATTTTGTAAACTTTTCACAATTCCACTTGCTTCCAAATTTGTTGAGTTATCGATAATTTTTTGACACTTACATTGTGCTGCCATACTTTTATTGCAATTAATTACCAAAAATAATTTTAGACTGTAAAACAGAAAGCTATTTTAAATCCAACTTAAATTTTAAGGAAAATTTACTAATTTTGTATTTAAGTCCCAAGTCAAAAATCGGGGGTAAGCTAACGAATTTTAGCATACAACCACTGCAGAAATATTATTAAGGGCTAGCAAAAAGATCATTGTGAAAATTGAGTATAAGATCGCTTGTAAACAATGGCAATGTGTATGTGTGTGTGTGTGTTTTTATTGTAATGTAACTCCTGGCAGAAATTTCAATGCCTTTGTATTCCATTTTCCTTTTATAAATTCTCAAACTCAAAAGTAAATTGTATCTGCTAATTTGATTTCGTTATATCATTTTTATAAAAAATAGAAAATATTACAAAAGCATTTTCTTTCCGACTTGGTTCTAAAAACCTTGTTAAGATTTCCATTTATTTTAAAATCTTATTACATTATTTTTGCATATAAAATATGTTAGACATGATTGCCAACCATGTTTATATTTTGTCATTTTTGTTTAAACAATTTCCAAACAAAATATTTACATACAAATTGCACTTTAGAGTAAAATTTTATTTCGCAACTGCTCGCAAAAACACAATAACAGAGTAAATAAATACATATTAAAATATGTTTTTTTTCCAACTGAAAACCTGCACGAGCATTATTATGTAAATAAATGTGAGTTGAAATGGCTGTAATTGTTAATAAAATACAATAGAGTGGGCGGAGGAGAAAGATGAGCGTGTAGTTAAATATGTGTTGCATAAATTTTAAACACAACTTAAACTTGAGGGATGAACATTTTTCCTAAAGCAAATTTGGATAAAACTTGTGTGAAATAAATTGTAAATTTAGTTTTAAATTTATAATTATTTGTAGTAAAAATAATATATCCGGGAGCAGACTAATTTACTGAGTTTTTCTCTGAGGCATCAATTTCACAAAAAGGGCTCTTTGCAAAGGCGAATTTGTTTTGAAATCGATGTTTTGTTATTTGTGAGAAATATGCAGCAGAGTGAAGTCCCATCGAATTTCAGTTTAAAACAGAATATAAAATTTTAGCTACATTTTTAGACTTTAAGCGAGCTTTCGAGACAATAGACAGACAGATACATACTACTTCGAAAACTTTACAACTACGGCATTCAAAATAAAGAATTTTTTTTTTTTTAAGCAAACACAAAACTGCGAAGCCGTTGGCTTGTCTGCAGAAACATCCAGAGCCCTCGGCAGGAATCGAACCTGCGACCTCGGAGACTCTTGGCAGAGCACTCTACCAATTCATCCATCGAGGCGCTTAATGTGGTTCCAGTCATATTTAACAAATCGTACACAGAAAACTAAAGTAAATAATATAATCTCAAGTCCATTAGTAAATGACTATGGTGTGCCCCAGGGATCAATTTTAGGTACCCTGTTGTTCATAATCTACATAAACGATATGGAAAATGTGTTGCAAAAATGCGAAATTGTTCTATACGCAGATGATACCCTAATTTTCACAGAAGCAGAATCGAACGAAAAGTGTTATGAAAATATGTCGATAGATATCAAGAATATAAGCAACTGGCTAAAAATGAACAAGTTAAAACTAAATGAAACAAAAACAAAAATAATGGAGATACATATGAACACTAATACACAATTTAAAATCAATAATGTGGTGATAGAAAAAGTTAATACAGTATTTATCGGATATAAGAAACTTAAAAAATCCACGAAAAAAGTTTCTTATAAGCGTTTCTTTCTTATATACAATTATTTTATATAAGAAACTTATTTCTTATATAAGTAGCTATGGCCATAAGGCATTTGTTGCTTATATGAATATACGAGCTTTTTTACCTTTTTATATGATCTATGTATGTAAATAGAAAAATAAAACAAATCAAATTTTATTTTATTAACCCCTTTAGTAAATAGCTATAAAAAACTAGACAACTTCAATTTGACAAAAAAAAAAATTATATGTAGTAAATACATGTACATACATAATTCATTTTGTACTATTTATTTATTTATTTACGAGGCAAGAAACAAAAACTTCTAATGAGCACTAAAATTAAAAAAAAAAACGTTGTTGTTGTTGTAAAACTGTTGTCCATGCAAACTACATAAATCCAGTGTTGCCCTTGAAAGTTTCTTATATAAATTCTTTTTCTATACATTTTGTGGTTTTGGTGTTCAAGAAAAATGTTCTTTTATCAGTTTTTTTTTCTTATAAGCGTTTTTCTTATATGAAACTTTTTTTGTTAGAAAAATCACTAAAAAGATATGGTGTTTTTGCAAATGTTTCTTATAAGCGTTTTGTTCTCATATGAGATGTTCTTATATCCGATAAATATTGTAGTATTAAATACCTTGGTTTCATAATCGACAATGAATTAAAATTAAACGAACACATCGAATATATTAGCAAAAAAATTGCAAAAAATATTGCAAAAAAAAGATAGGATTCTTTAAAGGCATAAGAAACAAAATGAGCACTATCACATCCGTTAACATCTATAATACAATTATAAAAGCTCACTTTGAATATGGATCAACTATACTTTATACATGTTGCACGAATCAACACATAACAAGGCTACAAAGATTACAAAATAAAGCAATGCGAGCGATATTTAAATGCAAACGATTCACATCAATAAATTTAATGTTAAATACTCTATGCTGGCTAAACATTAATCAAAGATTAGAGCTTAATACTATAAAGTTTATCCAAAAAATGAAGAAAGGAGAGGCATCAGAATATTTGACTGAACAAATATTCTGGAATGGGAATTTATTTATTTATTTCAGCTAATTGCATACAACAGCTGAGTAATTAGTACATATAATAGAGAATAGGATGAATTGGCCTATCATAAATTACAGTACAATATTAAAAGCAATTATAAGTATATTCACTGGAGTTTAAGTATAAAAGAAGTCTTCGCTTAATAACATCTACATATATTGCCAGATAAGTCAATGAGGTCATAAAATCGATTTACTTCGCCGCAAACTCTACGGAAAGGATCAAAATTTAAAAAGTTTGATCTATGAAATTGAAGTTGCAGTGGAGCGTATGATCGTAGTTGTCTGGTGGGGATATTAATGTTTACTCTATCGCGGAGATTATATGCAGTTCACATATGCCTTTTTAATTGAAACAATATTCAGTTAATTGGCAATATCGTTTTGGTGTTCATACATACTTAATATTGCTACGACAATTAGCATTTGGCAGGTGAAAAAGTTATTGTTTACATTTGGTTATTTTGTAAAGGGTGTTTTTTCGATGTATAGAACTCTAAGTTGGCATTACTGTTCCAGATGGCTACCGATTTAACAGGTGTCAAGTGATCTATTCTCAGTTTGGTTTGGCAATATGTACATCATGAATAAACTCACGCGTGAACAAGGCTTGCAAATAGTGCAATTTTATTTCGAAAATAATGGTTCTGTGCGGAATACGTATCGCGCACAATTTTGTTTAGCAATGAAGCGCACTTCTGGTTGAATGGCTACTTCAACAAACACAACTGCCGCATTTGGAGTGAAGCTAATCCTCAAGTGCATGTCGAAACACCGTTACATCCACAAAAACTGACTGTTTGGTGAGCTTTATGGGCTGGTGGAATCATTGGTCCGTACTTCTTCAAAAACGATGATGGCCAGAAAGTTACAGTCTATGGTGATCGATATAGAGCCATGATTACTAACTTTTTCATTCCTGAATTGAATAACCATGATGTCCAGGAGATGTGATTTCAACAAGACTGCGCAACATGCTTGTGCCACAAACGCTTGACCATTTGGAAGACAACATTCGCTGTATTATTGCCGATATACGGCCAGAAATGTTGGAAAAAGTCATCGAAAATTGGAAGTCCAGATTGGACTACATCCGCGCCAGCCGTGGCGGTCATATGCCAGAAGTCATACATATTTAAAATGTAATGCCACAAGATTATCTTTCGGATAAGTAAAATTCATGCCAATCAAATAATCCATCGTTGTTTTATTGCAACTTAAAGTTGTATACATCGAAAAAAAACACCCCTTATCATAAAAAATTTAAAAAAAAAATTGTTTTTTTTTTATTTATTTTGTTGACATTTGATTAGTAAAATTTTCACAAGGAGTGTTCAATATGTACTGTTATTGTACTGTTAATACAAATTGTACTGTTAATACAAATCTAACAGTGTTGCATTATAAATTTTACTCATTATTGAAACAATTATCTCTTAATTGCCAATAAGCTAATTGTAATTTTTATATGAAAATTTTGTCTCAATAATGGCTTTAATTGTTATAATTTGAATATTGCTGCATGTATGAACAGGATATTAATCAATAAATGAGAAATAATTTGTATGATTTAAAGCTCAAACATTACTTAATTAAAATAAAGTCGGTAAATCCTTTTAGTTTGCATTTTATATTTCTCCTATATTTATAAATTTTTTTTTGTGATGTGTTCGCTGCTTTAATTGAGATCCTTTTGAATCCATATGCTTTACGCCGTCCTGCATTCGGGCAACCCGCTTCTGCGAGTGATCCTTTATTTGCTTGTTTTCGCTCTGCTTTGCCCCACTGTATGCAGATTAAAAGCTTTTGCGCCCAATCAACTGCTTTTCATTGTCTTATCGAACAGTTGAATAAATAGGTATGCATATGGTTATATTGTTGTGGACAAAGAAATCTGTTATTTTTATGACCACTTTTCCTTTCGATTTTGGAACCTTTTATTATGTTATCGTTTTCTTTTTGAAAGTAGAATTTCAGGTATTTAAATGCATTATCAGGAATTTTTTGGCCTTTTGATTATAACCGAACCAAGTGCATTTAATTCGTATGTCTGGCTGTCTCTCAAAACGCCAAACTTGTTTACTTTGTATTGGTTGCGTAGTATTCTAGTGGTTCCCGAATGTGCAAATATTTAAAAAAGGTATACATGTTATATATCGTTGGAAAGGAATTTGTGTCTTCTTTTCAAATATATGCAAAAATTTATACTTTATTTATGTTTTTAAGTCACATTCGTGAAAACAATGAAAAAAATAATAAAAGGATAGTTTTTCGCACATAAAAATCAAAGTGAAACTTGAATATCTGCAAGACGATGAAAGATACATGCATAATTTTTCAAAGCGTATTGAAATACAAAATTTTCAAATAAAAGCATAAATTTCAGAAAGAAATATAAATCATAAATCCATTTTTTTAGCAATTCAAAATTGTCCCTTCCGAAAATTGACTTTTTTTAATAATCTCAGTCTGGCAACGCTAATTATATCTAGGATGTCTCGAGCTTCTGCAGCAATAATACCAACTAATTTTGTAATAAAACGTCGTTCACGGAATTTCATTTCACTTTTGGCAAAACTTTTCAGACGCCCACATATCCGAAAATTGTTTTAAAAATTGATGATTTTCGACCACTGCCTACTGTAAGGTACTTAGTTTAAATTAAACAAAATAAAATTTTTACACACTCTTAAGAGATTATCTTTCGCTACGTGTAAAAATAAGTATAAAAGCTGGAACAAAATTTTTTACGAATTCAAAAATAATGAAGCCACCTTTTTCGTGAAAAATTAAAATTTTTCGGTGAAATTTCAAAGTTTTGAATTAAGACCTATTTTATGACTTATCGGACCAAGCTATTTTAATAAGACGGTACCTTATCTCACTTAGAATTTTATAAGGAATATAACGGTGGGCCACAAATTAAAATCAAGATTTTAACAAAAAAGATATAAGCAAAAAACCAAAAGAAGTTGCGGCGAAAATAATAAAAAATAATATTCTAAGGCGAATATCTCTTAAACTGTAAGAGATATGAAAACATGTTTCATAACATTTTTTCTTTGCCTTGCTAAGCAAAATACAAAAAGGTAAAAATCTTTAAAATCGGCCAAGATATAAGAAAGTTATAAGCAGCATAAAATTTTTTATACTCGAGGTGGGTAACTTTCAGCCCCCATAGCCCCGCCCCTGTTTTAACTATAGGCCTAAAAGGACTTGAGGCAAAAAATATAACTCCTTGTCTATGACTACTTCAATTTTCAGCGAGATCCGTTGTGTGGTTTAAAAGTTCCGGACTTTTTACCACTTTTTCTTTTATTTACACCACTGTGCACCGGCGATAAAAACCTTTCTTAAATAAAGCCGTTTAATGATTATATTATTAGTATTTCATGTCATATTATTGTTTTTTACAATATTAACTGTTTATCTTGGATCCCCCCGGGGGCACAAAATGCATCTTACTGATCGTAACCAGCTTGGTGTCGTGTCAACGGGGTAGAAGGGGTGCAGGATACCTCGGCTGGCTTGGTGGCTAAAAATCTTAGGCATTTCCCGAGGGAGAGCGGCGTCTCCTGAGGGACTTGCTGAAACCCCTCACCGAGGGGAAATTCGGCAGTACGGGGACCGGAGCCCCGAGATGACTCTTCGGAGTCATCTCGCCGGTCATAGGTTGAGGAGCCTTCCTTGGCTGAAACGTACTGGCTGTGGTTGCTACCATAAGTTCGCATGGGAGGGAACGTTGGTAGCCATACTGATCATAGACCCTCGGGTCTATATTCGGTCACCCAAATGGGCCCGTAGTGCTCTTGCTAAGCAACAGACGCTGCTTTGTAAGGAACCAGATTGGCGGGAGCATTAGCGTTGGTTCAAGGACTGATGATTTTAGGAACTTCGGGCTACCACGGTAGTCGTGTATCCTTAGCCGTCTGGGGAATTGCAATGCAGCAGAGGTTAGATAGCTCAACTCCTTAGCAACGGGTTTTGTTATGGCCAAGTAACGTAGCAAATAAATTGCCACCCGAGCAGTTGTTCCGGCTGCTCGGGGGCGGTGGTGTCACGTCTTGATTACACCACGTGGTTTGACCATCGTGAGGTTGGGCCCTAGTGGCAGGTACTCACGTAAATCATAACACATCTGTTTATCTTGGAGTTGCTGCTTGAAACAAAGTCTCATACAAGCGTCTGTCAGCAACAAGAAACGCAAAAAACCCATATGATAAATCTGTAAAACATAAATACGCTTTAAATGGCCAGAGTTGTTCATTTAAATTGCAATCAAATAAGTGCTGACAAAATAAAGCTAAATGTCATTTGATTATCAACTCAAAAATAGGCCTTGATCACAATCGAATGGCCCACTGCAATGCCTAAATTACAATAGCCTTGTTTGCTACAAAAACTCGTGACAATATAAAAAATAAAAAAAAATTTTTTTTCTTACCTTTTAACATTAAATGATAATATGTTTAAAATTTTTGTTGATTGTTTGATATTTGATACAGCATCATTGTATAAAACCCAAAAGTATTTTAATATCTCTTTTTATTTGAACATTCGTTTACACTTGAGTTCTTACGTTTTGCAATAATATTAAATCATTCATTCATGATTGATTACATTTTAATTTAGGTTGTATTTTATAGTATTTAAATTGTTTTAGTCAAAATGATTAATTTAATATATTTAACACACATGTTTCATAATAATATTGAAATTAAAAACTCAACTCTTACAATTGACTTGGGTATTGATACGAGTAAAATACATTTAAACCGCTAATGACGATTGCTTATTCAGGAATGGGTAGTTGTGGCGTATTATAAGTTAGTTGTTTAATTTGTAGACACATAAAACTCATGGTTAAACAATAAATGATTTTATACATATACGCAAACATGTATTTTAAATTTTTTTTATATATTAACTTTTTTTATGAATTTTATTTTTTTTTTTTTGCTTTTTTTTATAAAAAGAGTTTGTAACACAACAGTTCAAGAGTTTTCTTTCAAGTGTTAAACAATTTTTTATGTGAAAAAGGATTTTATTTTAAAGAAAGTATTGAAGTGTAAAATATTGTTGTTAAGTTCTTAAGTTTTGTAATTTTGTTTTATTGTTTATTTTATTTATTTTAAATTGTATTATTTATTATGCGTACAAAAATCATTTTTAAAACTTACAAACTTATTTTGAAATTTTTTAATTTTATTAAAATAAACTTTGAGTTTTTCTTCGTTTTTTTTTGCTTGGATCATAAATTATTGTTACTTGTATTTGTTCATAATAAAATTAATGGTTTGTTAAAAACTGTTTTGCTCGTATTAACAAGTGTATTCAGCTCTTTCCTTGCCTTTTAAAATATTGCTCGACATTTGATTTGGTTGCTTTTATAACGGTATGAGTTATTGTTTTATTGCAAATACCATTCATACAAATTGTTTTTGTTATGGTTTTATTTTACAGTCTTTTCAGGCAGTTGCGCCATAAAAATTAAATATTGGAAGTTTACTTCGTGATGCTGAAAAACTACTGCCGCTTGATGTTGAGTAAGTTTAGTTGTTTTATGACTGATTGCAATACTTTGTTTTTTGATGCTAATGCATTTTAGATTTTATGAAAGTCCATTCACTGAGTTATTGTTGCATTTTATCAATTGGCTGTTGCTTTAATTGAAGACTGCCGGCTTAGAAACATTTCTTCATAACGATTATTTTTGAACTAAATAATTTTGCTTGGCAACATTTTACAATGTTGCTGTTTGAGGTCCAGAGATGTAATGTTTTTTTACTCATATTTCTTTAAGTGTATTCTTGTCTTTTTTTAAAAGAAATTGCATTTTCACATCATTCATATATGAGGTCCTGAGATGTCATACTTTTTCCTCATGTGTATTTTTATGTTCTTTTTCTTATTGTTATAAAAATAAGTGGCGCAAATAGATATTTTTTCTTAGCAACGTTTTTCTGCAGCTCTGGAATGCTTTATCAATATTTGTGTATGTTTCCCATAAGTTTGTCCTAGAATTTTGTGTGAAGTTTTGAATTTTTTCATCAATAGTGTATGGTAATATGTTGTTAGCTGTTTGCAAAACCCCACATGTTGCCTAGTGCAATCGTAGCTCTCTCTTTCTCTCTCTCTCTTATTATTAGCATCATGTTTCTGTTTTATTTTTGTTTAAATACAAATTTAATACTCATTGCAAAGGCTGCACGTAATTGGAATTTAGTAGCAGAAATAATACAAAATTCTTGAAAGTGTTTAAATTAAGCGAAAAGTAACTATTGCAATTTCAAATTGCTTATGTATTTTTTTTATAATTGCTTTAAGTATTTCTGTGTTTTGAGCTCTGATTTATTAGAAAAGTCATTAATGTTGTTTTTCGATTTTTCAGATAAACTTGGTCAGGCTGGTTTTCTGCATACTCCAAAAATGTTTGGCTTTGTATTTTTAAGTTTTGTTAAAGAAGTTTTGAGGCAAGTAAGTTTACAGAAAGTTAACGTTTATAAGAATGTTTTTAATGTTTTTATTGAGGAAGTTGCACACTTTTCAAATGCTTAGTTAAAATTGTATAGTAGCTTTTGTCTTGCAGTTTTTTGTGGTATCTCTGATGCTGTTTATTTTTAGATATTTTATTTAATACATTCTCTTTTACACAGTTTTGGGAGTAGTTTCTTTTGCCAGAGTATAATAAAAATGATGAAATTAAGTTTGCCTGTCATTGTTTATATTCATTAATTGTTTAGCAACATGCTGCTGAGACTTTCCAAGGCAATATTATTTTTGAATTTTTTTTATTTAAAAAATGGCATAATTTAATGTAAAAGTTTATTGTTTTATAGAAAATTCGTCCTTTTAATATTTATTGAAACGATTTTTGTTTGATATAGTTTTTAAATGTCTCATGTATAAATTTCTAAACACTTGGCAACATTTTGTTTTGCAGCATTGTATACATATTTGTTGCAAAAAAAAAAACATCAAGGTTTAATTGCAAGAATGCTGCTGGGTATTATTTATGCTGATTTATTTTATTATACCATACATATGTATAGCAGAATGTCACCAAGCTGCTGGAATAATTATTTTTATATTTGATCGTTTTTTAAACTTTTTAAAAGAACGTATTTAACGTAAACCTTGATTGAAGACAAACTGAGATGGTGGAGGAACATACTTTCCTGCAATTTTGTGTTAAATAAAAATTAAATGTGAATTCAATTTAAAATTACTGAGATTAAAATGTTCGTAGACATAGTTTTAAATCTATAAAATTTTGCAGAATTTTTTTTTAATAATTATTTTCCAGAATTACTCATTCTTTAAGCGCACTGATCCTTTAACGTTCTCGTATATTAAAGGTATTACATCTGTAGTTCTGGGAACTAGCAATAATGTTGGTTATAAAGGCTATTGTTGTAATGTTGCTGACAACTCCGTTTAACCTTCATAGGGACTGCTGTTGCAATACTGCTTGGAATTTCGCTTAAATAACAAACTTTAGTTTGCATGGCTTTTTCTATGCAAATCAAAGGATATATTAATGTGAAAAATAGTTGGGTAAATTTTTAATTGAGTTGTATTAAGAATACCCGATTCTTAAATGCATTACTTTCACCTCTCCCTCTTAATAAAAGCAGCAGTGTTTCCAACATGCTTGGCATATTTAACCCATTACGTTGTGTTAAATTGAATGTTACAGGTCTTGCTGAGTGCGATGATCTCAGTGCATAAAGTTGGCATGAATATATAAATTTCTGCATCTCTTTTGAAGTTTTGCTGCGAAATAAATGGTGGCTTGTTGACTAGAAAAGCTTTAGCTTATTGAATTTGCATCATACACAGAAGATGTTTAGGAACGGCAACAATGTTGATGACGAGCTAAAACATATTGATTTATATTGCAACTCAAGTTGATTTTAATAAATAAGATTTGTTAAAATATGGCCTCAAGATTAGTGGAAACTTGTTGGTTGACTGCAGGGAAAGACATTTAGAGATTTAGTTTCAATTGTCTTACTTTTCAAATAATTTTTTCTTTGTATTTTAACTGTAAACACTTATTTTCTATTGAATACATTTATAAAACTTTTTGTTTTTGTTGCTGCTGTTCTTGTTGTTGTTGTTGTTGTTGTTGTTAAAACTAAAACCTTTAATTTTTCTTTGATTAAAATTTTGAACTCTAATTATGTTTAGTTTAAATTCTCGATTAATGTAGTTTTTGTAGTTGTTATTGTTGTTGTTGTTGTTGTTGTTAATGAGTGATTTTGTTGTTTTAAATAAAACACTTACACATTTCACAGCCAATTTGATACTGTTACGATGGGCTTACAATTACTCATTGTTATTGTTGTTGTTGTTGTTAATGTTGGCATAAAAATGATTAATTTGATTGAATTCACTGGTTTGCTAAAATGCTTAATGTTTGTGTTTTTGAACTGGTTTTTTTTTTAAACGCGATATTCAATGAAATGTCTGAGTTTTCATTAATGTTTTTAGTTTTTGCATTTTGTTGGTGGATGGTATGGAAAGGATGTACTAACAATTGGTAGGCCTTTGTTATCCATCTGGGAAATTACCGGGTCCCAGCTGAAGCTTATCTCACTTTGGCTCCCCCATTGTCTGGCCCACCACTATGATGATGACTATAAAGACCGCCAGTAGCACCAGAATACAGCAAATAGCTACAGCAACCATGGCGCTATTACTCATAAAACTGTTGTAATTCAAATAAAAAATATTTAATTAATTGTGACTGTTGTTGTTTACAATTTTAGTGGTTCAGAGATACAACAACAATTTTTGTTTGAGCGCTTTGCCGTTGATGTGCCGAAGAGCAGCGTAAGAAACAACCAAACACTTTAGATTTTTGCGTAACGACGAAGTTTTGTCTTCAACTGAAAGAAAACTGTGTTTTTCTTCAGGTTTAATTAATTTATTGTAATGTTATTATGTTGCGTGGCCTTCGTTTGCTTTGTAATTAAATTATGTTGAAGAAATTCTCAGGGTAGTTTTTGTTCTAGTTTTTTATATTTTATTTTCTTGTACTTTTTATTTATTTTTTATTGGTGTTTTAATGTGTTTTATTTAAAGTTATTCGTGTTTTATTGCTTTATTTGCCTTTTGAGCAATTGCTTTGTTCTGTTTTGGCCTTTTGGGGGATTTTTTAAGGTTATCTTTAAAAATTGTTTTTTTTTCTTCGATAAAAAGTTGAGCTAAAAAGTTTGTAAAGAAATTTATATTTTCAGGTGAAATATTGATCGCTTTAAAAAAGAAAAAAAGAAAATCATAGATTTGTGCTTTTTGTGTAGTCTGGTACTTTTTGGAAATTTTGAACGGTAACCGGATGAAACGGTTATAAACTGAATTGTATGACTTCTTTGAATTGAATTTATCTATAAAAAGAGGAAAACAATAAAAACTGAATTGAACTCAGCTTAAAACGTCTCAAATACGCTTTCTCATTTTTTTTCCAAATTTGGACTTTTAGGGGGTAAAAAGGGCAAAATCGGTAGTTCTGCATCTCCAAGCTTAATACAAGTGCCGAAAATTCCCAAAAAGTTTAAAAGACCTCAAAGTCTACTAAAAACAATTGGAAAGTTATCTGGAACTATTTTGACCTTCTGAATTTTAGAAGCATAAAAAATGGGTAAGAAGAGGGTAAAATTGGCAATTCAATATTTTCGAACTTTATCACGTTAGCACAAAAATTCAAGAAGCTCCTACAAGTATAATGAAACTTATTGCACATGTGTCTGATAGATTTTTGCAAATTGAAGCGATAAGGCAGGTTAAAACTGAATTTTGGCGCTTTTTTGAATTGAGTTTATTTCTAAAACAGGTAGGAATAGGAAGAAAGTTGAACTCTCCTTAAAAAAATACTCAAATATGCTTTCTGGAAATTTCCTTTCGCATTTTTATGTATATTGAATACAACAGAAAATTTTCTAGTTTTCATTTTTAAATATGAACTAAATTATTTATTTGCTTTAAGAGCCAATTGAAATGTATTAATTCAGGTCCAAAAATGAACCAACGAAAAGCACCAACGAAATGTCGTCGGCATATAGACAGCTGAAAAATACAGCAAATAATTTTTGAAAAGGTTCATTTTTGGACCTGAATTAATACATTTCAATTGGCTCTTAAAGCAAATAAATAATTAAGTTCATATTTGAATATTCAAAAACTTTTACTTTTTGATACTTTCAAAAATACAAATTTAACCAATGGTGACTCGTTGTATAGAATGTTGCAAAGAAAAGTAGAAATGTTGCAAAACGAAAGAAGAAATGTTTGCTGTGTTAAAAGTTTGTTTGAACATTTCTGATTCTCATTCTGTTCATGGGAATTATGAAATAAGTAGTTAAGTTTCAAACAAACTTTTAAGAATTTTTCAAGTCTACTGATGAGTTGATTAGCACCAACGAAATGTCGTCGGCATATAGACAGCTGAAAAATACAGCAAATATTTTTTGAAAAGGTTCATTTTTGGACCTGAATTAATAAATTTCAGTTTTTATTTTTGTTTTTAATAAAAACATGCGAAAGAAAGCCTGGTTTGCATTTAGAAAAACAGGCATATAATTTTGAACAGGATGTTATTATTTTAGATAAATGAAGACAAATGTTAAGGTACAATTTTTGCTAAATGAAAAAGTTAAAAAAATTTAAAGTTTTGTAATATTTAATTTAAGGTTGACCAAAGATTTTGTTGAGATGTCCATTGTTCTTAATTATTTATTTTTTTAGTTCGATGTTTTGCAGCAGTTTTAAATGAAATTTATAATAATTAGATGCTAAACAGACAAACGAAACCCTTCCAACTATACCCCTGAAGATGTGGGAATAAATTAAATGAGAACATTTAAAAAAACTTAAGATTAAAATTTATAAAATGGTCACCAAAAGTTTTAATGAAAATTTAGAAACTTTTTTGTTATTAAGTCATCAACATCTTTTAATCAAATGGAAATTTCACATAAAGCGACAGGGGACAAACCATTGGTAGTTTTTTATCCATCTGATCTGAAATGTATATTTGTTCTCAATTAGTTTTCATATTGATTTTATTTTAAAACTGCAAAGCATGATTTGGTGAATATTTTCCAAATAAAAATGTACAGTATTTGAAATGATTTAAAATTTTTCACCACCAAAATAAATTTGTAATACTTAATAACTGCATTCAAATGGGACAAAGAAAATTCTTGTTTTTTTGCATGAATGCAATTTAATTCCAGTAAATTTCTTCGAATACAAAATCGCAGAACCCAAGCTTGATTTTGAATATGATGATGATATTAGAGCGACTCACGAAACAAAATGTACAGCAGAGTGGTTGAAATTTTGCAACTAGAAAGCCCGATAAACTTATTAACTTATTATAAATCACTATAAGAATTGAATTAATGGTTGAAATGTTTTTTGTCACACTAATCTCTAGTAGCAAAAGAAAGTTGAACTGTTTAGTCAATAGCAAACCTGCAAAATATTGTACAATTACTTTTAAGGGAACAGCCGGTGCATTGATCTCAAAGTTCAGCATTGCATAGGTCTACAAAAAGCTAAATTTTACTTTTGTAGACTTTTAAAGGTAACTTTTGTCGATGACAATATTCAGCATATTTGGAAGCTGACAGATAGTGGTTACCAATTAAACTAATGGCAAAAGTTCGGTGGCGTTACAGCAGAGGGTGACAGATAATATGGTGTAGTATTATTGATTCCGCAAGGAATGAAAAACTGAACGGAGAGAAATAGGAAAATTGCTGCAATTATTCATTCTGGTGGTATATACTTTCCACGAAATAAATTTAACGTCTCTGTTTTAATAGTTTTAAGATTATTTTCGCAGAAGCTGTTGGTAGGAAAATTTATTAAAAAAAAATTTGTGCGTAATTTTAGACGTAATGCTCGAAACATTTAGACGACAGCAGACTTCAAATGCTGCCAACTTCAAGTGCTGTCAACTTCAAATACTGCTCTGAAGTCGGCTTCATAATTATTTTGAAGACATCAACAACATAATAATCAGCTGATGTGTAAATCAATTTCAAGTTTTTATAAATATTACAAATTCAAAGTTTAAAAATATTAAAAATGAGCGAAGAAAATTTAGTGAATTTTATCACAACAATTGTTAAAATAGCTCAGACCGCAGCTGTAGTATATAAAGCCCATAAGACGAATAGTACAAGAAACCGAAGATGGTGGGTTCGCCCAGTAAATATAACCCGTGATGAAGAGGGCTTTTACACAACATGTGTACAACAGCTTAAGGAAAAAGATGAAGAATACCTTTTCAAAGCAATCAGGATGAATGTAGGTAGTTTCAATTTACTACTGGAACTATTAAACGAAAAACTGGAGCGATTTTCTAACAGAAAATTTATTGATGGTGAGAAAAAAAATAGTTTTGCTATTTAAGAGGAACAGCTGTGTATTTTAGCAATGCAAATTTCAGGGATGCCCCATTTTTTATTTCATAACGAATAAAATTGAAGTTATTGATGAAAAATGTAATAATATCACGAAAAAACTATGAAAACACATACATTTATTTGTTTATTGCATTTTTGCAACGTTCTTTTGTGTTTAATATTAAAAAAAAAAGTTTTTCTAATTTGTCCAATTTATATATATAATGGCAACACTATATTTGCTGCCCGTCAAAATAGAAAATGGCCTAAGTTGGCAGCAGCAGCAAATGCTGTTGTGCAGTCGTGCTGCTCTGCTGCCGTCCAAATAATCGTTTTCATTTAAACACATGCATTTTATTTTTGACATATTGCTGCTTGCTGTCGTCTAACCCCCTAATTCATAAAAATTATTACAGGCTTATAAGACTGCTATTTGACATATTTGTATGGAATATCTGTCAAATAAACCTGTTATAATTTTTATGAATTAGACGGTAAGTGTTTAGAGCTTAAATGTTAATTCATTTATTATCAGTAAAATTTATGTTTAGTTTACTGAATATGAATACTACTGCTTTTTTTGAGGATATCAGTGAAAGTGCATATTTGCACATTCGGTTAGAGAGAAAAGTTCTGCGCTATAAATCTGAAGACTTGTAGAACGGTAGAACGAAAGTTGAAATACAGAAATGCCGGTCTGCTGATAAAATTCAGCTTCCAAATATATGTTCGTTTAAATAAATCTTCCTACTACAATTAAACTGCAAGTTAAGTCCCCATGAAAAAAAAAAATAATTAAGAAACAGTATTTCAATACTTTTTTTTCAACCACCGGCATCTTTTATTGGTGGTTCGGAGCCATATAATATTTAAATTAAATAAAAAGAGGTAGGAAAATTAAAAAATAACAATTAAAGTTAAATGTGCTTATTCAAAAAAAAAAAAAAAAAAAAAAAAATTAAAGTGCGGATATCAATCCATATTAAAAATATTTGATCTTTTCTTTTATTTTGATAATAAATTAAATTTTTAAGGCTTAATTTAATACACAACATGTTTGAGATATTAATAAAACAAATGTTAGTCGTAGAATTATAATTATTTGGTTTGAATGTGTATGAATTTTTCATTAAGGTGTAAATATTTTTAAAAATTTTTCTTTGAGTTTAAATTTTTGAATTTTTAAATGTTGAATTTTTATAACTCAAAACTTTTTTCATTGTTATTTTTAAAATAATACTAAAAAATATTCCCGAAGAAGCCAACAAATTGTGGGCGAAATATCGAAATAAATAAATATATTTGTTTTTTGTTACAAACATTTTTATAAAAAAGATCTTAAGCCTTAAAAATTTAATTTATTATCATATTAAAAATATTTTGTTTGAAAAATTTGAATTAATAAAGGTTTAAAGTACACAAAAATTTTTTTGAAAAAGCCCCAAAATGTTTAATGACACATTTGTTAAATGGTCACAAAACAATTTGTGTGAAAATTGTTTGTTATTAAGACAACTTCAATTGCCATTGATTTAACATTGCCGTTTAATCTAAATGAAATTTTAGATAAAACGACGACAGGGCAAAAACCACTACTATTTTATATCTTCCCAAAAATTTTTTTACGCCTGAATGGCGTTGAGTAAAACCATATTCAACACCTGGCTTTTGTTTTTCATTTCCATTTGTTCATTTTTACATTGCTTCGATTTGCACTTTGGTTGTATTTTTGTCTTTTATTATTTAAGAAAACAGTTGTCAAGAAGAAAACAAATTAAACGAAAACAATTTTGCAAAAATTTTACATTTTGGTGGTTCCGTCAGCTTTTTGTAGCTTTGAGCGTAAGCAAGACTAAGAAAATTATCTACATTGCAGAATTTATAATACGGCAACACCACGAACGTAGAGATGATACCGCACCGACGGAATGAATAATTGTAAATTTTGTTTTCGCATAAAAAATGATTTTCGCAGTCTCGAAACGAAATCAATAATCGTAGTCATTGTGTACATTCTCGAAACAAGTTCTATATTCCAGAACTCCTTACAAATTTTAGTTAATTTTTGAAAATTCATTTTAGTTAAATTAACTTCCCTACTAAATAGGATTAAAAAGTTTGATGAAAGAGAACCATCTTAATATTCTAAATAAAAAAAAGACCGCCAATTTTATTGGTACTCATGAATCAAAACTTCCTGCTTTTATCTGCAAATAAAGTGAGCTGCTCTAATGCATACAATGAGCATAGCAGGCAATTTCATTTCACAAATGTCCATCTTCATTGTCATTGAATAAATCAATAATTGCCATTACGAACGCAATCACGTTTACTTTGTGAATTAACTTCATCGAATACGAAACATGTCGGTTGACATCAGTATTTAAAGACTTTTGAGGTTTGCTGGATCAGAACGAATGCGTTACGCATTAACTACTGATAACTTACGTGTAAGAGTACCATACTTCATTGGTATGCAATTAGCTTTAATTGAAATATACAAGTGCGAAAAGGAAATAAGGATATTCTTAAAATCATTCTAATTACACAAAATGAATGAATGAATGAATTGTAAAAAGTTGAAACTAAATATTGCTTCCTTTTTGATGGCATTTAGTTCGATATGTGATGTATTGAGCACTTAAAGTTTTCGATGGTTCATTACTTTCCCAGCGGATTACACAATTCTTAAGCTATGGTTATATTAGCAAATACTAGCCCACAGACAATGTGACCACTAGCCTCTTGCTTATCCTTGTTTCAGCCAAGTACTGAAAATACTTAAAATGCGTAAACATACGCATGGATACAACAATAGACTACAGAAAGAATACAACACAGAGGGAAAAACCATAAAACATTAACTTCTTTATCCTGTTTAACATCGACGGTTTTTATTTTTTGATTATTAGATTTCTTTGATTCTGAGCTTGAGGTCTTTGTTTATTATTCTCATATTTATTTTTCAATATTTCGTTTTCCTTTAGAAAACTTCTTCAGGAAATAATGTTTTTTTAAATGTTTTTTTTATTCAAATATTACAAGTTTCAAAAACTGTCATAAAGGAAATTAAAAATTCTAATATACATACATAAACACAAGTTTCTTTGGTTTAATAAATTGAGCTTATGGTCAATTTACTTTTAATTAATTTATATATTTTTT
This sequence comes from Sturmia bella, assembly GCA_963662145.1. NCBI lineage: Eukaryota > Metazoa > Arthropoda > Insecta > Diptera > Tachinidae > Sturmia > Sturmia bella. Next base: position 33,563,144 of record OY759168.1, on the reverse strand, counting down.
TATTGTTAAAATCATCAATATTTTGATACGTCCTTGTATATCTTCTTGAGGCAAATGTATTTTCTAATATATTATAAATTTTCAAATAACAAATCTTATTGACAAACTAAGTGAAAAATAATTTGTCAGATACACAGAGACGTATCGAAATACGGTCAAAGCCCGCTATGGCGAATACTCAGTTTAACGAATATCCGATATAACGAACCACGAAATTTTTACATTAACTGTCTTATATAGAGAATGGCAAAAAAAAATCTCGATTTAACGAATGACAAAGCAAAATATATTAAAAAATCCTTACAGAATCGTTAGATTGTGTGTGTTTTTGGCATCTTGGTGTTGTATTGAAAGAACACGTGTGATGCGTTGCTTTTTTCGTTAAAATTTCTGTAGTTTTATTTGGTTCATTGTGAAAACGAGATGCTGATTTCTTAAGAAATGAATAATATGAATGAAATGTAATAATAAACCTACACATGTTAATGGCATCCAAATATAAGTAAATATGTTTATGCACCTATGTACATTTATGATTTTTAATGAATTTGCATATTAGAAATAACAAGTAAGAGTGCTATATTCGGCTGGGCCGAATCTTAAATACCCTTCACAATGGTACATACATTCTGATTGATTTTTGGTGCGAAAAGTTGTTTTATTTGGATTTTAAAGCCGATTTCTTGAAATATCGGGAGACGCTATATCTGGGGTATATATGGGCCGATTTTTTCTGAATTTCAATATCAGATCCACTACCGGGATTTAACACAGGCTGCAAAACTTTTATTTAAATAATTCCTAATATGCTCAAGTTCAACCACTGGGTGACACCAATTCTTTTTAATATCAATGAAATAAAGAAAAGCAAAATGTATTTCTTAATTATTTATCAGTTAACTTTATAGTAAAATTTATTTAACAAAAAATTGCATATAATTGCATTATTTTTGAATTATAATGCTAAACATTGCCATTAAGTGTGATTTTCTTTTCAATTTACTTACGTATGTGGGTACATGCATACGTATGTATGTATGTATCTATAATAGAAAACTCTAAAATAAATTCTTTATTATTGAATATTTTCAGTGTGTTCCATAAAACAATGATTATATACATACATATATACATACATACATATTTACATTGCTTGCTTTTACAAAATTATTTTTTTTCTTGGGCACGTTGTTGATGATCTGCTGCGTATCATCATACACATGTAAGTGTGTATGTACATATGTAAGTACGTAGGGAAACCCAAAATGATTTTTTGTGTGAATGAATTTGAAGACGCAATTGTTTAAAAGAATTTCATTGCGTACCCTTTTTTCAACAATTCTTTATATCACTTTCATTTTCAAGCTCGTGTATACATATGTACATACATACACATTTTTACACCAAAGCAAAAAAATTGTTTATGCTAACATACTTGCAAGCATACATACATACATACATACATACATACAAACGTATCTACATACATACATACATACATACATACATACATACATACATACATACATACATACATACATACATACATACATACATACATTCATACATGATCGCAAATATTATATACATATGTATATAATATTATATACATATGTATGTACCATTATGATCGATTTTTGGTACCAAAAGTTGGGTGCATATGGGCCGATGTCCAAAAATTTTCTAATTTTGCCCCTAAACAGCCTGTATGTACCATTCCGACAAATTTTTAGTGCAAAAAACTGTTTCGTTTAGCTTCCAGGCCCGACTTCTTGAGATATCGGGAGGCGCTATATCTCGAACATATACGGGCCGATGACAAAACGATTTCCAGTTTTGCTTCTGACTAACCTATATGTATCATTCTGATTGATTTTTGGTGCCAAAAGTTGTTTTATTTAGCTTATAGAGCCGATTTCTTGAAAAATCGGGAGACGCTATATCTCAGGTATATATAGACCGATTACAGACATTTTCAAATTTTGCTTTTAAACACCTTATATGTACCATTCTGATCGATTTTTGGTACCAAAAGTTGTTTTATTTGGCTTTTAGAGCCGACTTCTTGAGAAAACTTGAGGCGCTATATCTCGAGTGTATATGGGCCGATGTCCAAAATGTTCCACGTTTGCCTCTAAATAGTCTATGTGTACCATTCTGATTGATTTTTAGTGCCAAAAATTGCTTTATTTGGCTTAACGAGCGGATTTCTTGAAAAATCAGGAGTCGCTATATCTCAGATATATATGGACGGATTTCAAAAATTTTCCAATTTTGCTTTTAAACACCTTATATGTTCCATTCTAATCGATTTTTGATACCAAAAGTTGTTTTATTTGGCTTTTAGAGCCGACTTCTTGAGAAAACGGGAGGCGCTATATCTCGAGTGTATATGGGCCGATGTGGAAAAATTTTCCACTTTTGCCTCTAAATAGCCTATATATACCATTCTGATTGATCTTCGGTGCCAAAAGTTGTCTTATTTGGCTTATAAAGCCGATTTCTTTAAAAATCGGGAGACGCTATATCTCGGATATATATGGGCCGATTTCAAAAATTCCTTCTTTTCTAGGATTTAATGGGCACTAAAAATGATATGGTTTAGTTTTTAAGACAAAATTTTTTTTCAAAAATCTGAATACAAAAATTGCACAAAATACCCCTCAAAACCCGGTTTTTTGAATATATCTCGGCTATCCGTGGACCTATCTTACTGAATTTCAATAGCAGACCCACTACCGGGGTTTCACACGTTTTAGCGAAAGAATGAGGTTTCTATCTCAAACCGTTTTCTCAGAAACGGTATTTCAACGACTACAGACGGACAGACGGACAGACGGACAGACGGACATCGCTCAATCGTAATCGCTATTGATGCTGATCCAGAATATATATACTTTATGGGGTCTTAGATGGATATTTCAATGCGTTACAAACGGAATCACAAACTTATATATACTCTTACACATTTATGTGAAGGGTATAAAAACAATTCTTAAATAAACGTTAAAATATCAATTCAAGTTTTATTTCTACACTAAGTCCTCAATACAATTAAATTTTGATGTTCTTAAGACTGCGGACCACCGTCTTTTATAAAATTTTAAGATAAAAAAAAATTACTGTTCGATATAACGAATATCTCGGTATGACGACAGGTCTGAACCAGTCAGCTGCAACAAGTATGATCGAGCAGTCTTATTCGCAATTGATACAACTTCGATAAGAGCAAATCAAGCCTACAGAATTTTTGTGCACGTTCGAGTTGTGTACAAGAAGTAAAAAATTCTGCTAGATGCAAAGATGACAGTATGCTTGATTTGATTTGTTCACAAGCGAAGCGTCTTGTTTATGAATAATATTTATGTGCACGATGAGTGACATTTGAATGGATTGTTTGTGATCGAACAAAAGTGTGCGCATACTAGATCGCTCATGTTTGTGTTTTTTCCAGGTACGGGTTCGCTTATGTCCTTTATTTTTCAACCCCTAATACACATATGTATACATACATATGTATTGACACAATCTTATAACTAGTTTGATGTTATTTAGTAAATTTGATGAAGTTTTTCTAAAGTTGTCAACTATTCGACACTTCCCATAAACTGGTTTTCCAATAGTTTAAAATGACGAAATTTTTTAGAATCCGTTTCCCGTAGCCAGTCTCTGGTTTGAGCATTATATCATTCGTTTAACCGAGCTTTGACTGTATTGAAGAATTTAACAATAAGAAATATATATGTATATTTATTAAAAGTAAAGTGACCTCGAGCTCAATTTGGTAGACCAAAGAAAATTAAATAGAAAAGGTCGAAAAACTAGTATCCAGAACATACATAAAAAAAGAGTTAACATTATATACATATACTACATTTGACATAACTAAAAATATTTTATAAAAATTCTTAATTTTTTTTAAAATAATTTTGAAGCAAATTTTTAATTGCCATTTAAAATTTTTCGTAGGATCTAATAATTATTTTCTGTAAATTTTGTATTTACTTGTTAAGCAAACATAACCTCAAAATATGTCCCGACAAAATTTTATGTTTTGTTTCTTATTTCTATTCATATGCTCAAGAACTATTGACTTGTACGTTGACTATATCTGGCAACACTTATATACACACACGCATAATTACATTTTAGCAGCAAGTGCATCATTATTTTCCATCATTATAAAGTAATCGCTTTTGTAATATGATTATAACCCAGATTGTGTATTTGCTTTTGTTGAGTCAAACATTTGTTTGTTCGTTTATGATGGAAAGCAGTTTGGTTTAGTTTGGTTCTTTCTGGTTGGAAGGGTGTTTATTTCAGGCTTATGAAAAAAAAATTTATTTCGCTTAATGACCTGGCTTGATGATATTATTTTTCTAATTCTGATTATGTTTAAAGGTCTAATTTCAAGTAGGCTTGGTTGTTAACGTATTTTAAGAAGATTTTTTTTGCAAATTTTGTAGAAGATAATAAACTTTTTCTTTGTTTTCTTTTATATATGAACATTTTAAGAGTTTCAAAAGCAATCGAACTTCACTATGATATATTTGGTTTCTAAATGGATAAATGGATCAGGCTCAAGTTCAATTTGCTAAACTATTGCACTTTAATAAAAACTAAAAATTATATTGGCAATAAGTGGGGAGCATCAAGTGAGTGTTTGATAAATAAGTGATAAATAAGACGAAAAGAAATCAACAGAAGCCTCTTCAAAAAAAGAATGTAAAATCATTGCGTTTGCTGGCTGGTGACCAGGCCATATACATAGGAAAAGAAACACTATTGAATTCTGATGTACTTAACTTAGGAACTTTTTGTGCCTTTTCACAATGCAGTACCGATATCTTGGGAGAGATATCTTACCAGACATAACCCAATTAAGGGGCATGTGCTGGAAGAAATTAAGGAATTCCTTCTGCCGATTAAAAAGACTTTTACAGTTAATTAAAGGTAATTTTATTGCCGAATTTCGGTTTTTGTATTTTTTTTTCAAGATTTTAGATCGTTTTTGAGCTAAGGGAATATATGTTGTCCTACCTCCTCCATTTTTAAAATAACGGTATATGCCAAAAAGAAGAGTTAACCTAAAAAACGGTTAGCACCACTGAATTCAATCGGTTTTTTCAACTAGCACAGTGTAATCAGTTTGTCATACACGGAAATGAAGCATTGTGCACAATACAACTAATGTCTATGCATATTTCCGACTACGCGTGTACGTTATAAAATTGTCAACAAACAACACTTATACGCCTCCCGGAACTTTGTTTCTATCAAAACGTTTTAAGCTCTAAAAAATGCATGGGACAAAGACTCATTTCATTGACAAGATATGTTTTTATCATTTTCAATATTCTACTCTTTTCAAAGTCAATAAAAAAATTTTAAAAGAAACATAAAACTGGGTTGCTTTTTGGCTGCCAGCAGAAACACCCTGAGTCTTCAGCAGTATTCTAGCCTGCAGCTGCAAAAGTATTAGTAGGCAACTATTCTGCTTATCGACATATGTATATAAATTTTTGCTTTTGGTATTTCATTTTTCTTGCTTTACTTCAATAAGCCTTACATTATCCTTTGTTTAACCAAAGAGAAAAATAGTTTTATATACAATTTTAGCATTATGAGCCTACTACGGGGTCTATTAATTATCCTGCCCGTAATTGTTCCAATGAGACCGAAAATGAAATATATACAGACAACCTCTACGGCGTTTTGCTGCCGGTAACTAAACTTTAGATCAAGGATTTGTACAACAGCTGAAGGTGATGGAACAGTTTTGAAACCTTTTGTTTAACAAAAGCTTGATGAAAAAACTTTGACAAGTCATGTAAACATTGTTTAAAAGGTTTTTCTCTAACCGGAGCTGTTAATAAAAAATAATACATTGCTGAAATACATTTTAGAACAAATTTTTCATATCAAATTTGTTCTAAAATGTATTTGAGCAACATTTTATTTTTGTTATGATCACCGGTGTAAAACTTTAAATAATTTGGGGAAGATAGCAAGTAAGTTTAAAATATAGATAATTGAATCTGACTGACACATTTCTTTTTTTTTTTTTTTAATTTCTTTATGAATAATTTTGTACATACTTGCTAAATAGTTATTTACATAAATAATTTTTTCGTTGCAATTTCTTTTGCAAAAGTTATTGCAAAAAACTTGCTACATGCTACTGAACAAGAAAAAGTTAAATATTAAAATATTCTGTCACTGACAAAAAACAATTTTACAAACACACAGTTTCAAAAATTTCTGCAACTCAAAGGCATAAAGTGTGTTTTTTTCGTATGTCGTATGGTGCAAAAAACAGAAAAAATTTAAATAAACTACATACATATTTACAACAGATTCAGTCAGAGCGATGGGCATGTGATAAAAATGGCTTTTAGTCGCTCTGAAATAAATCAGCATGAAAACTATTTGATTCAACTCTCATAAGTCTGTCACAAAATTGTGCTTTTGGTTTTAAAGGACTCGAAAATTTTTGGAATGAGATGGTTTTGTGTCTCTGGCAGAGAAGCACTTGTTAAAAGAACTAGAAACCAAATGATTCATTTGCATGTAAGGACTTGGAAAAAATTGTAAAAGCCCAATAAAGTATACATTGCAAGTATACATACATACATATTTATGTTTGCAAGCAGGTTTGGTGCGCAAAACAAATAAACAGTTAAAACAACACGAAAGCCCACAAATGAAAGCAGAAGCAAAGCGAAACACACTTTTGCTTCTCCAAGAAAAGGAACAAAATTCGAAAATGAACTTTATGAAAATGCATCCTTTGCAAAAGTACCTTTTAATAAATACCTTTAAAAAAGTTCTTTTAAAAAAGAACCATTTATAACAATTCAACAGTTTCAATGAGAAGAAATTGTAAGCTAATTCAATTAGTTGGTTTAACCAATAGTTTTAAGGGAAAAACGAATTTCCTTGTGGTTTTTGTCTTGTCCCCCAGAGGAGACCTTAAAAAGTCAATGTAAATTTTGCCACATATAAGTATGCATGTTGTTATATTTATTTGGTCTTATTCTGGTTTTAGTTTTGAGGGTGAATATTTGTTATTAACGCCAAACTACACATAAACTATGCAAAACACACAATCCTCCCACATTTACTTACATAGAAAAAACACCTTTGCTTACGCAATACTTAGCACGAATGTATCAAAGAAGTCGTTTTTCTCTGTGCGTATTTATGTAAATCAGATTTAAAACCAAATTGAAAAGACTTTGAAACGTCCACACTTTAATAAAAACCATAGTTAGTGTTGTGTTACGTTAATCGGGCTTAAGTTCATTTTATATTAGCGGTATTCACACCGAACTTGTTAATTTGTTACACGTTAGTATGTTAATTTGACTGAACGACCTCCTTTTTCAAACTTTGTTAGTCTGGTAACTTTCGTAGTAAGCCAGCTGATTTATTGTTCCCCCACAATTTATTATTCTGAAAAAATTAAACATGCCACGAGAAAGTGTAAAAGAAACAATTGTAAACCATTTAATTACTCATGCTTTGATACAAATAACGTTTGCTGACGGTAAGTAGACAAGTTGAATAATTTAATTACAAGATACAAATATATTAATGCAGAAATTTTCCACGTTGGTGAAGATAAAATCGAAAATTTAGTGCCATCACTAAAAAAATTGCAGAAAATCGATTGCTTTTGTACCATCACTAGCAAAATGATATTTCATAAATTTCATAATTAATTAAAAATTATAACAAAATACATGTTCCGCTCATTTTTTATGTTAAATTTGTTTTCTGTTTATTTTATGAAATATCATTTTGCTAGTGATGGTACAAATTATATATAATTATAAATAAATTCATTTTAATTGCAGTGCAAAAGAAAGCTGGTGTTCGCATCGCATGGTCAATAGATACGGAGAACATGATCTATGAGAAGAAAAAAGGCCCAAAAATCCTCCTCCAAGTCCATTTAAATTTGATTTTTATTTTTCAGAAACAAAAATTTTTTTTTGACAGCTAAATAAATGAATGATGAAAGATGTTGTCAATGTAAGCGACTGGATCACATTTTCAACATCTTCCATGCGTTTCACGTGGATGTTAGGCAGTTTAAAAAGGCGTTATTTAATAAGCCAATAATAAACGGCAAAAGCATGTGCATATTAAATAAAAGTCACAAAGAAGTTGCCTTAGTTATGCTTTGGGTACTCATAAAAATCATCGCGAATGAATTTGCAGGTTGCCAATTTTAATTTTTTATTCCCATTTTGCAAAATAAATCCCCGATTCGGGGATGAATTCCCTAAACTGAAAATCTATTGGCTCCATTGATTTGCAGAATTTTTAAGGTTCCATTAAAAAATCATCAAATTGAGTACAGGGTGTTTTCTTTATATTGGCCATACAATAAATGTTTTTTACTTTTATGTCGTATGTTTTTTGAAATGTCCTCATTAATAAAGTTTGGGTTCTTGTGATACAATATGATTGCTTTCGGGTATTGTTGTTATTCATAAAAATATATTGAGTCATCTTATTTTTAAAACAATGTTGTTTTTTTAAAGCGATGAAAGCATTGTTTGAAGGAGCACGATAACTATAAAAATGGTTATAAATGAAACATCGTGACGCTTTAGATCATTATCAGATGCCTTCATTCATCCAAAAATACAAGTTGGACTACATTTGACTCACCAACCGTAATTTGTTTTCTATGGTCTTTTTCATGTTTAATTTTCAGGGATGAATTAATTGTTGTTGTTGTTTTTATTTCTTCTTACGCATTATATTCCTTTTTTTCCGTTAGTTTGTTTAGCATAAAAAATAAAATAAAATGAAATGGAAAGATTTATGACAAACAGTTGGCTGATTTCAAATACATATTTGATATGTGTGTAATTTGTTCTCATTCTTATTCCCTGCGTATTCGTGTAAGAAAACAAGTTTCCACTTTATTATTCTTCTCTCTTGTGGTTGTGCTGGTGTGATTGACATATGAAAAGAGTCGAGGATCTGAGTTAGAGCCAAGAAGTTCTGTTAGTTGACAGATTTCTGATTCAAGGTTTAAAGAAAAAACGCACTGAAAATAAAATCCTTTGTTCAGGCAATGAATTGTTTAATAAGAAGATCTTCATTGTATATATAATCATCGGTATTCATAAAATATAAAACATTGTTGAAACACATTTTAGAACAAAATTTTCATATAAAATTTGTACTAAAATGTACTTCGGCAACGTTTTATTTTTTATGAATACCGGTGAATATCTTTTAAGTATGAACTTAATTATTTATTTGTTTTAAGAGCCAATTGAAATGTATTAATTCAGTTCCAAAAATATACCTTACCAATGTTTCCTGTCTTCCTGTCAGCCGTCTATATGCCGTCGAAATTTCGTTGATGCTATTCAACTCATCAGTAGACTCGAAAAATTCTCAAAATAATGTTTGAATAATTCCCATGTACAAACTGAGAATCAGAAATGTTCAAACAAACCTTTAACCCAGTAAACATTTTTCTTCCGTTTTGCAATTCCATTGCTTTTCTTTGCAACCTTCTATACAACGAGTTAGAGCAAATAAATAATTAAGTTCATCTTTGAATATTCAAAATACCTTTACTTACAAATCGTAATAAGCGATGGTAACTCGTTGCGTAGAAGTTGTGAAGAAAAGTAAAAGAGTTGTCAAACGAAAAACTGTTCTCTGTATTAAAGGTTTGTATGAATATTTCTGATTCTTACTTTGTTCCCGGTATTTTTGGAATAAGTAGTTGGGTTTCAAATATTCTTTTAAGGGTTTGGACTTTAAATATTCTTTAACGAAATGTCAAAAAGATAGAAAACATTAACACGGTTCATTTTTACACCCAATATAATACATTTCAATTAGCAAATAAATAATTAAGTATAATTTTTAAATTGATGTTTGCTTTCTATTCGAACCTCATGACTTGAAATTGTTAATAAGTTTATTGACCTCGTATCTAAGGTAGTAAGACCAAATTAAGATCCAAAAAAAAAAATAATTTATTTTTATTGTCTTCTAACAACAAATGAACTGTTGGGTTTCCACCACGAAGAAAATAAACTTTTTACAATGATTTAAACGTCACTGTATGTGCGTATTTAATACGTAAAGGCTGTCATTTGTGGAAGACACATACATACACATATCAAAGTTATTCATACTGTTTTGCTGTTGTCAGCTAACACGTTTGACTTTCAAAACGATTACAGAAATAAGAAGATAAAATTAATTTGGACTCGCGTTTGTGTAACGTAAGAATCACTAAAAGTTTGATGTGACCAGGATTAAGGATTATAATAAAACAGCTCAATCCTTGAGTATGCATATTAAACGTTTATTTGTGTGAATTGTAACCGACATATACATACATACTTACATACACACATATGCTAATAAGTATGTGAGTATTCATATGAGTGTATTCACTCATATTATTTTTCATATTTTCATCATTTCTGTAAAAATAATTTTGTGTCAGTCTAAGATTAGTTTTGTGTTTGTTTCGTTGAAATGGGTGGTTTATGTGTCCTCATAAATAACAAGATGCAATCAATTGATTTAATTTTTATTAAAAAATTTTCAAAAAATACCAACAACTTTTGGATTATTTTTGATAGTAAAGTTTACGGAGATATGCACAAAATTAAATTAAATCTAGTTACAATTTCAATAACAGCAAGTAAAAGTGCTACACTGGGTTGAGCGGAAGCTCAAATACTCTGTACAATAGCCACGCCCATGTGTGGTGATTGTTAAAAGTTTTGAAAATGTTTGTTGCTACGATCTATAAATTGACAATTCAAAAGTATTCTCAGACTTCATGTTTTGTCCGCTCATAGATAATGTTTCTTATAAAGTCGGCTTATGTTAAAAGATGGTCGGATAAGTGTATGCCAAATAAGATCTCAGACAGTTGAGGGTAACACCAAAAGCAGATTATGATTTACTTTGCTAAAGACCGTGTAAACAACATCAGTCTCTTTCTTTGTGATAAAGGCATTATTGATTAATGGTGTAAGACACAAAACAATAATTGTTGTAGAGCAGCGCTTTCTAAAACCATGTTGATGTGATGATACTAAAGAAGTCTTATGACAGAGATGGTTCCAGCAATTTGGCAATAGCGCTTAGTTTTGCTATGCACAACAACTCTCGTGCTAAATGATATTTGAAAAACAAACTTGCTGATACGGGCAAACAATTATTAATTGCATTAAAAATGCAATTTCAGTGGCATTTACATTTGAAATTTTATTATCTAAAATATTTACACACAAGAATGGATGCATTCATTCGACAACAAACACATTTACGAGTGCACATGTACTTTCTGTTCGCTTAAAAAACAAGGAAATGTAACCATTATTAACAAAGAAGTGTATAAATATTTAAATGTAATTTTTTTCTACCTTATTTGCGTTTTCTTGTTTTGCATAAAAAGAAAAGAAATGAAAAGAAAAGAAAAGCAAGATTTAATTTTTCTTATTTAACCATGACCTTCTTCAATATAAAGACATGCTCTTAAATAAACTCACGCACACAATTGTATAATTTATGTAAAAATAGAAAAAATGTACCTGAAACAAGAAATATTTGAACAATGACACAGTGTGGAACGTTTCAACCTTTTATTTTGCTCAAATGCTGCCTTTTTATTAAAAATATTATTTTCTACCTACATACGTTTTTTGGGCGTGCTTTTTTGCACTGCAATTATTTAACAGTTGAGTTTTTACCCCAGCGCTGAATTTGCATAAAAGTATCTTGAAATGGCTGGAAGATTAAATGTGGCTGCTGCAAGCCATGTCAAAAAGAAAAGTCAAATGTACATTAAAATAATTGCAAGAGGTTTAAAGAGTGATATCAAAATTTAGAAAAAAAAAATAAAAAATATTAAAAAGCAGAGGAAAAGAGAAACTCGAAACCATTGTTAATGCAACAGAGCAAAAATATTAACTTGCTAAAATAAAATGTGGATATGAAATTTCATGCTAAATTTATAACACTGAAACACAGACAAAATTCCTTGACATGAACTTGTTGTCAGTTAAAATAAGGAGTAAGTTGTAAACTTTTTAAGACTTACTTTTCAGCACAATTTAAGCACCTGTAGAAACAACTGCTTTCGGTGCTTAGGAAATTGTTTAGTATCTCATGACAACGTCTGCTAGAGTAGATGATAAAACTATATAAAATAACGACAATTTGTAGACTGGTGAAGAAAATTGTTTTTTCTCTATTTCAGGAACTCCTCAGAGTTATGAAAAGTAAAGCAAAGTGAATAAAAAACGAACTTTGAAAAATAATGCAGAAAAGAAATCTAAAAGGATTATTTTTGTTCAATTATTGGAAAACATTTTAATATATTTTTTTTACAGATTTACACCGGTATTCATAAAGAATAAAATGTTGCTCATATACATTTTAAAACAAATTTGATATGAAAAATTTGTTCTAAAATGTATTTCAACAATGTTTTATTTTTTATGAATACCGGTGTTAATATTTAGTTATTTTTTCTTTTATTTTATATATTTATTCTAAAATTCTAAAAGACCCTTCTTAAGCTCAAATAAATATATAAATTATTTTTTCACATTTATTTTAGAAGTCGAGCAGAACCATAAGTGACTGAATTAGCGAAACGTGGTAAAATTATTTTAAGCAACGGTTCCAAGGTTTACGATGAGCCCAGCGATTTTTAAAGCAATAATTTGAAATTTAGAGTCGAAATATAACGGGTTATCCGTTTAGTGGTTTCAAAAGTATAGGACTGCAATTCGACATTTGTCAAACTACGTTGTTTAACCAATTTTTTTCTTCTCATTTGAAAGTCTGACATTGACGAAAATGAATCGCTTAACCCCTTAATCACACAACGCATGAAAATTATTAAAACACCATCACAAAAATGGTGATTCTGCCACAGCCACACATCGTGCTTTAAGAGGAGATTATGGTTTACATAAGCGTCCAACTACAAGCAAGCAATTGACGAAATTGTGAAGAAATTTGAAGAGACTCGAACGATTACAAACATTGTAAGGCCTCCTTCCGCTGAAAATATCGCTGCTGTAAGTGAAAGTGTCCGAATGTGTCGATTCCTCGTCGTTCTCAGCAATAAGGACTAAATTACGGCGCATTATGGCGTATTTTGCATTTAGATCTACACCTACATTCACATAAAGTCCAGCTCACACAACAACTGAAGCCAGCTGACCATTCACAACGTCCCAGATACGTGCTTGAACAACAGGCGGTGGAAGGAGATTTTTCGAACAAAATTTTCTTTAACGATGAAGCACATTGCTCACTCGGTGGGTATTTTAATAAACTAAATTGTCGTATTTGGGGTTCTGAGAATCCTCAAGTAATTGAAGAGAGGCCATTACATCCAGATAAAGTCACTGTTTGCCACGTTCTTTGGTCCGTAGGTGTGATTGGACCTTGGCAAGCGAGCGCCTCGATGGATGAATTGGTAGAGAGTCCTACTAAGAGTCCCCGAGGTCGCAGGTTCGAAGGCTTTGGGAGTTTCTGCAGACAAGCCAAAAGCTTCGCAGTTTTGTGTTTGTTTAAAAAGAAAAAAAAAACCAGGGACCGATAATAACTGTTATTTATGAATTTTTGATTAAAAAAAGCAACCTCAAGGAAATGTCGGAGAATGAAACCAAGTATACCATTTTGAAAGTCTTGGACCAAATTGGCAGAAAATGCGATGCTTTTTAAAAACCTGATTTTTATCTTTTCAGACAAAAATAGCAGTTATTTTTTGGTTTTAATTTTTTTGAGCAAAAATAACAGTTATTTTTTAACTTTTATTTTTCTAGCAAAAATAACAGTTATTTTTGATTTTTATTATTTCGAGCATGAATAAAAGTTATTTTTTGACTTTTATTTTTTCGAGCAGATATAAAAGTTATTTTTGACTTTCATTTTTTCAAGCAGAAATAAAAGTTATTTTTTGACTTTTATATTTTTGAGGAGAAATAAAAGTAATTTTTGTGTTTTCAACCCATTTGACAAAGAAATTATTATTTAATATTCCAAATATTCTTTTCTAAATGAGTAAATTTACTGAAAAATTATCTCTGTTTGAAAAACTTTTTTAATAAATTTAATGAATTTATCAAAAATAACTTTTATTTCTGCTCAAAAAAATTAAAGTCAAAAAATAACTTTTATTTTTGCTTGAAAAAATAAAAGTCAAAAATAACTTTTATTTTTTTCGAAAAAAATAACTTTTATTTCTGCTGGAAAAAATAACTGTTATTTTTGCTCAAAAAAATAAAAGTAAAAATATTACTTTTATTTCTGCTCGAAAAAATAAAAGTAAAAAAATAACTTTTATTCATGCTCGAAATAACAAAAATCAAAAATAGCTGTTATTTTTGCTAGAAAAATAAAAGTTAAAAAATAACTGTTATTTTTGCTCAAAAAAATTAAAATCAAAAAATAACTGCTATTTTTGTCTGAAAAGATAAAAATCAGGTTTTTAAAAAGCATCGCATTTTCTGCGATTTTTCTGACTTTTATGTTAAAGTTATAACAGTTACGGTCCCTGAAAAAAACTTTTTCGAAAACTACAATGGAACGACTGTCATCGTCAATTCGGAGCGTTATGGTCATATGATAACCGTCTTTTTTTGCCTGCTATTGAAAAATACGATTTGGAAATATGTGGTTTTAACAAGACGAGTGCCACTTGCCACACAAATCGAGCGAATATGGCTTTATTGCAACAGACATTTCCTGGCCGCGTAATTGCTCGTCGTGGCGATATCACCCGGCCACCAAGATCATGCGATTTGACACCATTAGCCTTTTTGTTGTTGGGCTACGCAAAAGATCATGTTTATGCAGATAAAACTTTAACTCTTGAGTACTTACAAGTCAACATTCGTGAAGTTATGGTTGAGATACCACCCAATATGTGCAACACTTCGCGTGGTGGTCATTTAAATGATGTAGTGTTTCACCCATAATGAAAAAAAATTGTTTTATATGTGTTTTATTTACGTTTGCTTTTGAAACTTCAAAATGGATAACCCGTTATAATTGACAATTGTTAATTACTTTATTGCGGTCATAATGGAGACAGCTTTTTTGTAATAAAGTTGTATTCATCAAAATTTTTTTAAACAAGACAAAAAAAAAAATAAAGTGGCTGGACTTGAAATCATTGTTAACGCTGATAATTTAGCCATAAACGCAAACACCAATTGGATGTTGGTGAGAAAATATACAATATATTCCATTTACAACAGTTATTAAAAAAAAATTTAAAGTTTATCAATAAGACTTAACGCAGATAGTCATTAATGAAAAAAATCTTAGATAGTGGGGTGGCTATGCTCCACTACTTAAAATATTACTCATGGTTCGAAGCAATTTAGACAATTTGATGAGAGTCGGGGTGGTTGTGAAACAGCCATAGTATGACCCCCATCCAAGAAGTCTTCAACTTTTCTGGACTTCTTAAGAAGATGGGGAGAAAATGTTTGAACATCTTAATTTTGTATGGGATGGCAGATGGTTGTTTGGTTTGTTTCAATAAAATATTGAAAAAGGAAAATAATAACACTATAGCGAAAGTGTTCTAAAACTATTTTGTATGTTAGCACCCCAATCAAGAGAGATGAATCAACCATTCAAGGAAATTCGAAAAAGGAAATTTAGTGGTAGTCATACATACAGAGGCACAGATGTGGAATAATTTACGTCAGTACCAGCCTTGCGGCCCAACCTGATGGTGGTCAAACCACTTGATGCAATCAGGACGTTGCACCACCGCCCCCGAGCGGGCAATTTATTTGCTACGTTTCTTGGCCATAACAAAACCCCTTGCTCAGGAGTTGAGCTATCTAACCTCTGCTGCATTGCAATTCCCTAGACGGCAATAGGATACGCGACTACCGTGGTAGCCCGTAGCCCCGAAGAGCATCAGTCCTTGAACCAACGCTAATGTTCCCGCCAATCCAGTTCCTTACAAAGCAGCGACTGTTGCTTAGCAATAGCACTACGGACCCATTTGGGCCACCAAGTTAGCCGAGGTATCCTGCATCCCTTCTACCCCGTTGACACGACACTAAGTCGGTTACGATCAGCAAGATGCATATTGTGCCCCCGGGGGGACAAACGGAGGCACAGTGAAACTACAGGGTCCGCCAAATAACTTTTTTTTGAAAACGGCGCAAAACGTCGAATGTAGCTTCGGCTGTGTGGCACGTAGCACCGTCCCGTTGAATCCAAGTGTTGCCAATATCCTCCTCTTCAATTTTTGTGAACAAAACTTTGTTCAACATGGCCCGATAACGATCGCCATTGACTGTAACGACCACTCCTTGCTCATTTTCAAAGAAAAATGACCCAATTATTCCTCGGGACCAAAATCCGCACCAAACAGTGACTCATTTTGGGTACGTCGGCTTTTCAATGTATGCGTGCGGGTTTTCTGTGCCCCAAATGCAACAATTTTGCTTGTTTACATACGCGCCAAGATCAAAATGAGCTTCATCTGAAAAGATGTTTTTTTTTTTTTTTTTTTTTTTTTTTTTTGGCAGAATCGGCATCTTCTGTGAGTCGTTCGCTGGCCCACTTAGCGAACCATATTCGTTCAGCGGAAGGATAAAACCAATTATGTGTCAAATCAGACAAGAGCAAAGTGTTACGATTCACGAAATAAATACTAGTTGAAAAAAAACGTTGGATGGCGGATCCTATACTTGGGACAATAGAGAAAAATAATACTTTTATATGGGAGCCTTCCTAAAGAATAGAGACACGAGTTTGGTATGTTTGAAAAAGCAGTTGGAAGAGAAATAATTAATATGGGCTAATAATTAAGAGCTAACTCTACTAAAGCTAGAGTACATTTTGTGAATTTTTTTAAATGTTTTTCTTTAATTTGTGGGTGAGTGCGACATACCTGATGAAATTTGCCTAAAATTCTGTGCTACTGACAACATTTTTGGAACCTACAATTTTGCAATTTCACTTCTTTCAAAGTATGACGCACTCTAATACTGCATAAGTGTATTTTAATTTTTAATAGCAAATAGTTTTTTTTGTTGAAAAGCATCGAGGCCATTTGCTGCTTTTGCTCCTCGATATTGAAAAATAATACAAACGTTTAATACAAACGAATTTCTATTCCTAAAATAAGAACAGACAGATGCCAATAGCGAACAACATTTTTAACATATTTTTCTGAAACGTAAAAATGGGTGTTGGTCGAATTTAGCAAAGCCAAGAGAACACTGAAAAATTTATAATTATCTTATTCACTCTATTATTTGCAGTAGAACAAGAACTTTTAATTTTTCCATTGTTTCTAAAACAAACATAAGTAAATTATTTTTCAAATAAACAAATGAGCAAATAAGAACAACGATATATTATTATTATTAACAATAAATCGTTTGATGGTGGTGGAAGCCAACAAGTGTTAAGTTCAAGTGAAAATAAAAATCCAAAAAAAAAAAAAACTAAACGTTTTTATTTTTATTAGGTTGTAAAAAGCAATTTTAATTGCTACTTAAAAAGCTCATAAAATAATTTTTATGTTATTTTGCAGGTACTTGAGTACTTGACTAAGAAACCAAATGCGTTGTTTGAAATGTGCCTGAAATGTCTTAATAAATTTTTATGCTAGAGATTATTTCACAAAGTTAAACTAGCATTATAAAAATATCAAAAGTTGAATAAAAACTTCTTAAGAGTCGTATTTCACAGCTTTCATCATCTTTCTGTATGACAGATTTTTATGTTTAGCATCCCACTCGGTACGACTGGCAAACCGGATGCACTGTACATGTAGTGAGGCTGCTGTTGTGGAGATGTAAGCCAACATTTTAGTCACAAAACTTTTTTAGTTCTATATTTTGCCATTCTTTTACATTAACGTTTTTTATGACCTGAGTGAAAATTCACTTGCCAAGTTTTTTGTCTTTATTTATGACAACTTTCATTTGTTTTGGAATCTTTGATAACAAAATCTGACTGTAACTAAAGGTGATCTTCATTTGGGGAGTTTGCATGAAAGTTTTTGCTTTGTGTAATAAATTTTGCTACAAATTTTGCTTCACCTTATATACTAAAATTGTTTTCAGACTGAGAATAGTTTGTAATGAGTTTTTTTTTCTGTGGGAAAAGGAAAGCTGAGTGTAAAGTAAATTAATTTTATATTTTATATATTTATTTGAACAAACTGTCTATAGTTTGGGTACATTAGAAGGTATAGTCTTCTTATACATACATATATTTTTTAACAACAATTTAAGAGAAAATATTTAATGAACAGCTAAAAAAGACTGACACTCTATGCCCACGATGATTTTTTCACGCGTTATATCTAGTGTGGCCGTTTTAGCTCTTTGGGAGATGACCGCCTCAATGGATGAATTCGAGGCGGTCACCCCAATATGCATACATGTGTAGTCGAAATTAATAATATAATGGGTCCGATTATGAATTCTGTTCCATGACTGAGGAAAGCCTTTAGGTCTTTTAGAATTTGGGTAATTATTTTTGTCAATATTTCACTCTCCTTCGGATAGCTTCTTCAGGACAATAATAATGAAAAATGTTTTGATTGGTTTTTTTCAAAAATATTCACAAAAATAATTACTCAAATTCTAAAAGACCGAAAGCTCAAATAAATATATAAAATATAAGAAAAAAAAGAGGTCAAAATAACTAAATATTAAAAGTAAATGAATTTTGTCATTTTTGTATACGAGGTAAAAACACATGAACTGATTTTGAGCAACATTATTAAAAAGGCGATGCTTTTAAAAAGCACTAGCCCACTATAATTTGAATATAATAAGATGAATAAATGTTTAAAAGTTTTAGTGTTGAGAATGAGACAAAGAGGATATTATAAAAGGCAAACATTTTATGCCAATGCAAAAGCTCACAGGTCAGATTGTAAAATCGGTTGTTAGATTTTGTTGTTAGATTAACAACACAACTTACAACTCATTTTGTGATTATGGCTTACATTATCTAAGTGTTGTGTATGTCACAGATTTGTTTTTCATTTGTAGAGCATATTTCCGGAAAAATAGATGCCTGCTTACAAAAAACTACCAACTACGCATCCAGGAAGATGGATGCGTATGTTACTTTCATTACACAAACACAAGAGAAAAGCAATAAATTTTGACATTTCTTTGTCAAGTTCTGCCACCAAAAGACATGGAGATTTTTTTGGTGTTGTATTTCATATAACAGCGCAAGTACCGCGTAGAAATGCATTGGCAAAAATGAAAAGAATGAAAAACGTTTTTGTTAGAAAAATACAAGCAAAGAAAAAACATGACAATTTATGTTCATGTTGATGTGTAATTTGGTTATGATAATGAAAGGACCAAAAAATTGTACATTGCAATTTAAATCCATTGAAACTATAAAATAAAACTCTTTTGTAATCAAAAAATGGCTAATAATTATGTGTAGAGATGTATTTTTATTTATATTTTGTTAATAAATTTTAATAATTAATTCTTTTTTTATATTTTTGCAAAACATATTTCATGTGCACACTTACAAATTTTATAATTTCGTAATTTAATTTGTAACATCAACAATACAACACTTAATTAGGTGTTGTAAGTTTTTGACAACACTTGATATAATAGTTGTAAGATATAATCACTTTTCAAAAAATATAACAATAATACCGGTATTCATAAAAATTAAAATGTAGTTTTAGAAAAAATTTTCTATATAAAATTTGCTCTAAAATGTATTTCAACAACATTTTCAATTTTATGAATACCGGTGTAAATGAATAAATGTTGTGGACCATAAGCGGGGCCTAGGAAAAATATCTACACTGCGGCATCAATAATACGGAAATACCGCACAATAGAGATGATACCGCAGCAACGAAATGAATAATTATACATTTTGTTTCCGCATAAAAAAGGCTTTCCTCAGTCACGGAACAGAATTCATAATCGGACCCATTATATTATTAATTTCTACTACACATGTATGCATATTGGGGTGACCGCCTCGAATTCATCCATTGAGGCGGTTATCTCCCAAAGAGCTAAAACGGCCACACTAAATATAACACGTGAAAAAATCATCGTGGGCATAGAGTGTCAGTCTTTTTTAGTTGTTCATTAAATATTTTCTTTTAAATTGTTGTTAAAAAATATCTGTATAAGAAGACTGTAACTTCTAATGTACCCAAAATATAGACAGTTTGTTGTGAAAACTTAACATTGCTTCGAAAACCCACTTTGGGCTATATTTAAACCTCGCAGTATAATCGTAGCTGTTGTGTATGTGTTATCTTTAGTTGAAAAAGAAAAAACACAAAAATTTTATAACATCTTGCTTCATTTAATTTTTATATCTTCGATTTATTATGCTTCTCATCTTAATATATCTAAGCATATTTGCGACTACAAAACTTTTTGTTAAGGCTTCTGTTAAATGTAATGAATAATGAAATTCACATAAAATCAACGCTGTCGAAGAACTGTACTCGAGTGGAGACTTGGTTCAGCGAAAGAGATAACACACAATCGACATGAGTTTCCATTTGGCAATACTTTTTATACATAAAGAGGCCATAAACTGTCTTATTTAATTAAACAGTTTATCAGTTAAAGTTATTATACAGAGTAAGTATCTTGGAATAGAAATACATAAAGTATATATGTACATACATACATGTGTATAAAAACAGAAAACATTCTTACTTGGATGCTAATTTGATTAAACTTATTCTAGCGTAAGAAGTAAAGAACGAAATAAAACACAAATTGCGTGAAGTGAGGGAAACATAAGACAGAGATTTAGTTATGTATGTATATATTTTAAATCAATAATAAGTAGCAAAACATGTTTCGTAATGAAACTCATTTGGTTTTTAATTAAATAAAAATCTGTTTTTTAAACAATCATTTTTCTAGAATATCTTGAAAAGTATGTAAAAGGGTGTGTTTTTGAGAGCTGTTATTTTTAGAAATAGTTCAATTTTTAAATGTAGTTTTTTACAAGCACATAATTTAGTGTTAATGTAGCTATAATAAAATGTTCTTTTGGTAAAACTTTTTAGTGACTTTTAACATTAGCTTTCTTCTAGTATTTAACTAAAGGCATCAAAAGAGAGGGCTTTAAATAACGTCATTAATATTTTTTCCACAAAAGGCTGCAGAGCCTGTTATATTTGATTGTGACCTCTTGTTTAAGATGAGAATTTTCTTAGCAGGATCAATGTTTTAATAAAAATCTCAATTCTTATTTTTGAACTTATTTTCTTTAAGGTTCTTATTTCATTTAACAATTTTAATTACTAAATAATTTGCACAAGAATAGTGAAGCACCAATTAAAAATTAATTGGCAGTTTTTTGGTTTTTATGCAAATTATATACATATATTTCTTTTTAATATTTAACCAACAATTTGTTAGCATCATCAGGATGATAATAATTTGCCTGAAAATGCTGCAAATGGTTGGCGAAATATTAAAAATAAATAAATATATTTGTTTCGAATTATTTTTTATAGAAAAGCAAAGCTTCTAGAGCTTGAATAATAATTTTAATATTTACAAGATCAAATAACATAAAAATAAATTAATTGGTGGGCTTTAAGTTGAAATTAATTGTCTCACAAAAAAGTTTTATGCAAAAACTCAATAAAAGTCAGGGCAAAAATATGAACAAACAAAAGATTACAAGGAAATTATCTCCTAAACTGTGGAAGATATCAAAATTTTTCTAAGTTTTTTGATTTAGCTTGATATGCAAAGTGTTAACAACTCCAAATCTTTGAAATCCATCAACATATACAAAAGTTATTGGCTGCTAAATGTTTTGCATACTCAGGGGTTGTCAATTTTCAGACCCCACAGTCCAGCTTTCATTGGGCCTAAACTAAAAAAAAAAAACGTGATACTAAAAATATTATTCTTTGTCTATGACCGTTTCAAATTCCATACAAATGCATTAAGTAGTTTAGAATATCCAGAGTTTCTACCATTCTTTTTTGCAGTGACGCCACTGTGCGCCGGCCACTGAAAATATTCCAGCAGCTACAGTGATCGCTGATTAAAGATCTATAACAAAATCGTATTCTCTGTAAAACATGCATGATGTGAATGAAATATATCAGCCGAAGACTACCACTTTGATGAAATTTATTAAAAAACGTACAGATTTTTATGGTCTGTTGACATTTGTGGTGGTTGTGGTATATAATCGACTTTTGAATACCTCGCTTTTTAGGGGATACTTGATTAGAAAAAAATTTAATTTTTAAAGGCCAGTGATTTTGTCGATATCTAAAGGTTCTTTCTTCCCAAACACATTGGGTCATAACTATAGACATCGAAAAAAAATGCTTTAAGTAATTTTAATACCTTGTTCATACATGCATTTCTAATTGAGATAATATTCAGTTTATTGACATAATATTTTTTGCGTTCATACATACAAATATTGCGCTAACTCAATTAGTATTTGGCAGCTGGAAAAAAGTTGTTGTTTTTGTTTAGGTAGTGCGAAAGAAAAAGTGAAAAATATTTTAAAATAATTTATTTTGTTTTGTTTGCTTTTGTTGACATTTATCTCGTCATTCACCTCGCATTGTATACTTTTGCTTATTAAACACATCTTTTACAGTGTTGTGTTTAATCTTTTTCTCAATATTCAAAGCAATTTTGAGTTTATTAAGCAATAGCTTTATTGACTTTTTGTATGGAATATTAAGCTCAATAATGGACTTTATTGCGATTATCTCAATAAAGGCGCATGTATGAACATGGCATTAGTCTCTGCTAAATAAAAGTAAACTTCTTGTCTACTATAGAAAAGAAAAACTCGACTTCACGAACAAAAGTCTGCTCTATACTTAAAACCAGCAGAAATTGGTCCATAACTATGGACATCGAAAAAGTATGCTTTAAGCAATTTTAAGTCTACTATAGACGAGAAAAAGCCGACTTTACACGCAAAAGTCTGCTCTAAACTCAAAACCAGCAGAAGTTGTCTTTAACTTATTTAGCAACAGCTTTGCTCAAACAAATGTCACTTTTATATGTAAAAGTTTTTTAATGTGAATTTTTTGAAATTATATTAATAAAGTAAAGATTTTTTAATAACTATTATTAATCAGAACTTTCTTTAAAATTTTACTCTTATTTAATTCGCTTTGATGTTTTTTGTTTACTGACTGATAAGATCTTACATTTATGTATGTACATAGGTGTGTGTTCACATGTATACATAACTTTTGAGAATCAACTTATTAGAGATGGGATTTTACTTAAATTTGTAAATGGTTGTACGATAAATAATGTGGCACCCAATCAACTTAAAGCCAACTTTGTTTTTGACTATAGTTAAAAAAAAGTTAACAATACTTTTTAAAATTTAAGTTGTTTCTAAAAAGAACCGAGTTTAGTGTTTGACTACACTCAGAATAATTTTGCAGTAACTGACCGTAGTTTATTTCAGAAGTAATCAGTGCAGTTACTTTTAAATGCCAAAACGTTTAGAAAACAGTGAAATTAAAATTTTGTTAAAATATTTAAATATAAAAGACGCGTTTTGGCAACCCTAATATCATGCATATGATCTCTTACATTCTTTCCTTTATCTTTAGTATTTTTTATATGAGTTAGTTGTTCTTCAGTCTTGTCTCTGTATACTTAACTTCACCTTTTATTGATATTATTGTAAAGTATTATAATATTTTAAACATACATATTGCATTCCTGAAATAAAGCAATAACTGAATTCAATTACATAAACGTGTGTCGTTATATATATGTATGCATGTGCATATTCCTTTTTTATTCACTGCAATGTACGGCTCGCTTTGCTGATCAGAAGAAAAATGCTAACAAATTTTAACTGATTTGTACAGTTACTTAAAAAACTAACTACAGAGAAATACGGATTTTCGGTAACAGTTAATAATGACAGTAGTAACTTACGTTACACATAAATGAAGAAACCAAGCTGTTAATACGTAAATACATATTCATACTCTTTACTTAAATTTATTGTTGTTGAATTTGTTCTGATTGTTGCGATAACTGAGTAGGTATGGCAAAGCAGCTTTCAAGTTGCGATGCTGCATGTTCGAATCTCAGCAGAGACTTTGCAGTACAAAAATTAAATGAGCGAATTGAAGGGTAGAAAACTATAATTAAATAAAATGACCACCCAAGAAAATATAAAAAAATTTTTTACAAGCTGATTACGCATGAATTCTTTGACAATTAGAATAAAGGAAAAATCATTATTTTCACCGATTGGGTTCCGTAAATTTTTTAACATTTAAATTCAAATGAAGTAATACGTAAATTTCATTGAAAAATGAATAGAACGGTTTTTAAATGAAGTTTCATTTATTTTAAAAAGTGTTTTCACTTAATTTTACTGACAAAGTTTTCTGAGTGTATAGTGTATAAGACCCATTAAGTTTGATCCCATACTTTATGGCTGCAGTTCGGTAGAGTAAGAGAAATCATGAATTTCTCTCAATAATACACTGAAAAGCACAAAATTATGAGAAAAGCAAAAATCACATCCCAAAAAATAACATCTGGTATATTTTGATGCTCTAATAATGAAAATTGAAACGTACATTCTGGGAAAATGAAGTGTTTTTTTTTTTGCACGCAGGTATTTTTATATGAAATGCTAATTGAAAAACCTCAAAATTGTTGTTATGTTGAATGATTCAGTTAAAATTTTTTGTATTTATTGCTGACTTTTTGCAACAGCTGTTTGTTTATCTACTTGCAGGAGCTAGCGGGCGATTTCGTCTCAAAAGCTCTCTCACTTGCACAAACTTTGAGTACGGGAACAGTTTTCGTGAAAATTGGTATTCCGCAAGCACGGGATCAAACTTTTAATTTCATAGTATATGTTTTGTTAAGGCTACATTTTTGTTTACTGTGCCAATTAAAATACCATTTCTGTTTAAGAACCAGCTGGGTTGGCTCATATGTGCTAATTAGTGCAAAAAAAAAACGCCTTTGCGTAATCTCCTGTTAAAGCAAATATTAAACATTTTAATCACCGTTATCATGTGTTTAATTAAAAAATACGGTATTTTAAATGCAAAAACAATAAAATGGCAACAAATCTGGTTTATAAATTTAATCACGAAACCATAAAACCTCATTGTTAATTATGACATTAAAAAAACAGTAAAAACTCTGTTGATATTTTCATAAAAACCAAATAAAAAATAAAAAAAAGGAATAAAGCAAGTTGATAGGGAGGAAGAGTGTGTGGAAACCAAGAGGACTAAATACCAGCAAGAATGATGGCAAACATGTAACTGTATGAGTGAGGTAATTTACTTATGTAGATATCTGAGAGACAAGTTCTGCGAAATTCCAAACTTTTTGCTATTTCATCTACATTTTGTTTGTGGATCATAAAAATTGTTTATACATTGTTTTTCTTTCGAAAAATACTATGATAAAATTAAGGGGGGGCTTGTGGGTTTGACATATTTTTTTTTTGTAAACTAAATGACTTTAGTTTAGACTGACTGAACAGATTTATGCACAGTAAAAGCTTTGTAAAATCTTTTGATTGGTAACTAGATATGGTGGGCTATCAAATTTGAAGAACCAGCTTCTATAACAAAATGAGCTCCTTAATGTACAGTAACACATAAAATCGTAATGTTTTGCATTACTATATGGCTTTCTCACACACACACACACACACACACACACAAACTCATTTACATCTTTATAATGCTTATGCATGCGTGGCAAGTTTATATGCGAAAAACAAAAAACAAATAATGTTTGCGAAAAAAGTACTTTTTCCGCGTTTTCTTAATCATCTTTCACCGGAAGGTAAAATCTTTTTTTTTTTTTTTTTTGGAAAAATATTTTTAATTTAATAAGTAGTGTAAGCAAACTATAAAAAAAATACTTCATACAAAATTTAGGTTTTTTTTTTATTACCTCCATATTTATCCAACAAATTTCCGCCCTAAAAATTTATTTATAATTCCCTTGATGTTTTTTTTATATATTTGTTCACAACTCGTATTCCAACATTAATTAACCTTTTGTTTGCGAAAGCAAATAAGGTCAAATTTATGGGTAAAAAAGAAATGTGGTAAAGTAAAATGTGGTCCTTTTGACAGGAAAGCAGTACAACTTTATGCTAAAAGTATGCGCACACACACGCAAACATACAAGAAAGCATTGCAGATTAGAGTGGTTCTTTATTGGACATTTCTTGAAAATTGGTTATCGAATTTGAAATTTTTAAGACCCCATTTCGATTTTTTAACTCAAACAGGTAAACTGCTGTTTACTTGTGCACCAAAAACGTGGTAAGAGCCGTATTGAAATCATTTTGTTTTTCAAAATTTTTCTATTTTATAATATTACTTACTAGCTGACCCGGCAAACGTTGTTCTGCATTCAAATTTAATTTTGACTGCAAGTCTGTTTCCATTACAAAATCGTGATAACAGACGTTGTCCTGCGTGATATTTCAAGCGGTTAGGATATTAAACAAAGTATAAAATGAAAAGTAAATGATACAATAATAACATCAATTTTTTTAAAAAACAAATCGTTTTGATCTAGAATAGCTCTTACCCGGTGCGCTCCGCTACACCTAAATCGATTAAAACTCTTTTTTTGTTTTTGCAAAATGGACGTAGATACACAAATTAAATTTCTTATGTGCACCCTCCACACAGACCCCAATCACCTCTGAAAATTTCACTTAAATCGGGCAAACCGTTTAGTAGGAGTACGCGAACAGGAAGTTTTGCCACTTAATTTTATGTATATAGATGCGATTTTTTTCTTGAGAACCTGTTTTAAACTAATGCGCATTCTTATGCAGATGGAAAATGCTAAACTTACTGCTAGATCCGTAGTATCACTCGACATCGCTCGCTCGCTTAGTTATATGCCAAACAACAACAACAAAAATTAAAAACTTTGTTGTTGATTTTAGTGTTTATTTTTGTAAACGAACCATGTCGAGTGACAACGCAGGCCTGGCACTTAATAAATAAAATAAATTTGTACGTCCAGCAATATTCACTAAGAAGGATAAGGGGGTCAAAAGAAATTATCCTATTGGAAGTTGCTGTTATTTTTGCAAGTGGCGGGCCAATGTCAAATCTGTTTTTGCATTTGCGAACTAAACAGCTGTAGAATACAAGTGACCATAGCCATAGAATGATACCTTTCCCAAGAACGCGGAATAATTGTATCTATGACACAGTGGTTGCGTTTTCGACCAAAATCATAATGAGCGATTAGGCTCATTTTCTTTTGCATCTAGAGAATTGGACAGTTAAGGTTTGGCTAGATAACGACAGAGCCCGAGTTAAGGAATTTAAAAGTAAACACGTTATGTTTACTCAGCGGAGAGCTGATACCAATCCCCCCTCAAATTAAACAGCACAACTATTCCCCAATGCGATCATATCATTTGGACCTTGGGGTCCATCTTAGCAGACGTCTTACCTGGCGCTGACATATTGAACTGAAAAGACTTTTTATGAAAATTAAAGCTTCAAAAGTGCGCCGGCTATTACTGATTAGCTCAAAACTAAGTTTAGATTATAAAGTTGAGCTTCACAAAACCTTTGTAAAACCCATTCGTATCTACGGCATAGAACTGTGGAGCACTGCAAGCAACAGTAGACAAAGAATTTAATAAATGTTTTTTCTTAGAACTCCTTTTGAAGTTTAAGACCCGAGATGGCGGGCCGATAGTCTTGGCGCCAACGCTCAGAGATATTAAATGTACACGTATACATTTATATTAAATTACTTTTTCAGGCTTAAGTTCAACCCTTGGTTTGTCACTATTGATATTAATTAAAATATTGACAAACTTAAAATAGTGACAAACTTAAAATATTGACAAAATTAAAATAGTGACAAACCAAGGGTTGAACTTAAGCCTGGAAAGGTAATTTAATATAAATGTATTACAATACAGAAGTTCGATGACATTAAAATTTTCAGTAAAAATGTTACACGTAAATGTTTCAAAATGTCCTGAAAGTATATTTCCATATTTTTGCACAGTAGTTTTTTACAGTGGCTTATAAATTATTTAAAATGTGGTATTGACTTGCAAATTCTCGCTGAGTGTTTGTTGTTTGTTAACAATTTTTTTAAGATGATATAGTACATATTTGACGACACTGATTAGTAATTGTTCAATTCTGTTATTGCCCTGAAGAAGCAATCCGAAGGAGAACAAAATATCAATACAAATACACAAAGATAATGAAAAAAATTTATATATACATGTATATAATAAGGAACCTTTAGCACAAGAAAATACTAATATTATAAATAAAATCTCTATTTATTCAAACTGAAATAATACTAAAGAAAACTCCAAACAGCCCCAATTGTGTTTCACATTTCAATTACGCTTCACTGGGTTTCAGTCAAGATAATTTTCTGCAAGAAATTCACATTTTATTTATACAATAGTTCATACAAATCTATATGTCATGATTATATTACTAACAAATATGGTAATACTTTTCTTTCCTCTTTCTCTGACAGTGGCCAAATAATGCAATCAACTGTAAAGCGAATATTAAAATAAAACTTAATTCAAAATAAATAAATAAAAAAAAAAACTCAAACAGAAATATGTAAATTATTTTCAAAGAAATTGATGGGCTGATTGAAATGAGTATATATGTATAACACTGCATTTAGACGGGAAAGTACTTTCACGTCTAATTTTTGTATACGTATTATGAATAAAAATTTCAATGGAACCTGTGACTTTCATGAAAATTTCTTGCTCCATTTCCCAGGAACGTGAAAGTTTATTTCAAAAATATCATCAAAGCGAAGAGTTGCAAGTATTATTATTTAAAAATAGAGTTGCCAAGACTACTACAAACATAGATTTATAGGGCAACATTTGAAAATAATTTTTATTGCTAAACTTTTACACCGGTATTCATAATATTTAAAATGTTGTTGAAATAGATTTTAAAATAAATTTTATATGAAAAAAAATTTCTAAAACGTATTTAAACTACATTAAATTTTTTATGAATACTGGTATAAGTAATTAATTTAATATTTATCACTCGAAATATACTTCATTTGTATTCTTTATTCATAGTTGCTGTAAAACTGTTTTAAATATTTTCTAAGGTGCAAAATAATTTAAAATTCACAATTATTATTATACTGCAATCCTGAAAATCTGTATGTGCCGTGGAGTGGAGCAGCCGTGTTTATTACCTTGTCACTTTACTTTCAGTAAATGTCAAAAAATTACTTTCAGAGATATTTTGTTGAAAGCTGAGTTGAAAATGAGCAATTTGTGAGTGTGTTTGTGAAAAAGTGTGGGTGTATTAAAACTTTCAGGCATTAACTTTACTGTCTAAGTGCTACGTAATAATAGTGGTGAATTTCGCAATCAAATGTTCACTAACCGCTGATTGGTTAAGGAATGCATATCAGCCACGTTCTCATACTCGCAAGTATTTGAACTGGCCAAGTGGCTTGAAAACGCCAAAGTTATTTTCAGATATTCTGCAGCTCATGCATTTCGCTTGTGATTTGGCAGGTTGTTTTTGATCAGCTGTTTTTATTATTTGTACATGTAGAACACGTATGCCCAAACAATTCATAAATCCTGATTTGGCAGAACTGTTAATTTCCTTTAAAATTTCTGCTTTATTTCAGTATTTATTTCATTATTTTATTCAGTTTTTGTTCTTTCAAATTTTTATAGTTTTGTTTTTTAATTTTCAATCTTTTTTTATCTTTTTTCTGTGGTATTTTTCATGAGAGCTAAACTGTCAAACAGAAAATTACATTTCATTACATTACGAACATCCATGCCCGGCATATGCTCGTCGAGCATTGCCGCCCGTGCATGTCCGAATAATGAACATGAGCGATCTTCATTAGTCTCATAACAAGCTCATGGTTCATGGAGTCTACTGATGAGTTGATTAGCACCAATGAAATTTCGGCAGCATATAGACAGCTGAATAAGACAGAAAGCATTTGAAAGGTCTATTTTTGGACCTGAATAAACACATTTCAATTGACTCTTAAAGCAAATAAATAATTGAGTTCGAATTTGAACAAAAAAAATATTAATTTTGTATTAATTCAGGTCCAAAAATGAACCTTTTCAAAAAATATTTGCTTTATTTCTCAGCTGTCTATATGTCGTCGGCATATAGACAGCTGAGAAATACAGCAAATATTTTTTGAAAAGCTTCATTTTTGGACCTGAATTAATACATTTCAATTGGCTCGTAAAGCAAATAAATAATTAAGTTAATATTTGGATATTAATTTTGTTAATAAACAACAAGTTTCAAGGGTCCTAAAAAACCAATATTTATATACAATCCGAGCTGGACAAGAGAGGCAAGTGTAAAACCGTTATCATATGTGGTCTTTGGATTACATTCCATAGGAGTTTTTTAACTTTTTGTTTATTAATAAAAAAAAAAAAAAAAAAAATAAAAAAACAATTTTTAAGTAAAAGTTTCTTGAACTTAAATCGTGAATGATGTGCTTCTTATTATTTGTCGATTTTAATAGTTTAGTTTTTTGTCTGTCCTTAGCTCGATTTTGCTTCCGGAGAATCGAGAAAGCTTTTAGTTTTTGACTGACTAATATTCTCGAACTAATTATGGTTTAATTCCTCAAAGAGCAATAAAAAAGAGTTTTTATCTCAATTCTAGCCAATGTCTCGCCAGTTTTTTGTTAACTTTCTCAAAGGTTTTGTCTGTAAAACTCAAATAATTACAACCAGCATCATTTTCAAAATCTACAGTATAAGAAGACAAGTTCTTCTGTAAATATTATTGCAAAAAAATTTAGTATAATTTTAAATCTTTATTGTTAAGAGTAAAAAAGGAAGAAGAAAAAAATTACAAATACATATATAAAAAATTATATTTTTAAGAAACTCCTCTGTAGCTGGAGTGGATGTTGTCTGTGTCCTTTTCTAAATTCATCGTTTTGCATAAATTTTTTGTTGGATACGTAGACTTTCTACCGTGTAACGTTTTCTTCCACCGCTTCTCTTTATGCTGGAAAATAACTACATTTTACCCAATATTAGTTGGGTAAATCACCTCAGCTTGATATCGGATCGCAAAAAAAAGTTGCAGACAGATATATGCCTTAAGAAATCGTGTATAAAATTCAATGACCTGACTACAAATTAAACTGGCAATGTGATAAGGACTGGCAAGAAAATTAAAATGATTTTTTTTAGAATCGTGCTTAAATAACCTTAAGGGGTAACTTGTTCAGAATTTTTTAAAATGGGGAACGAAGCTCTCTATTGCATACGTTTGCCAACACTTCGCTCTTCTGTGGTTCGTTAATGCAGGGTAATATTTATTGCTTTGCTTAAAAGAAATAAGTTTGCTCATCAGCTTTATTTAAGAATAAAAGTCAGAAGCTTTTTATTTATTTATTTACCAAATATGAACTTAATTATTTATTTGCTTTAACAGCCAAGTGAAATGTATTAATTCAGCTCCCAAAATAGACCTTTCAAAACTTTTCTGTGTTTTTCAGCTGTCTATATGCCGCTGACATATGAGTTGATTAGCACCAACGAAATGTCGGCGGCATATAGACAGCTGAAAAAGCCAGAAAACATTTGATACGTCTATTTTTGGACCTGAATTATTTATTTACCTATTTTTTATGCCTTTTCATAGTTTTCCTCAAAAGCTGCACCGCGGTTCTAGATCAGCTGGTATACCATGAAGAATTATTCTCAAATCTCTTTCGAATCGAGCATTTTACTGCTGGGTACAAGGTTTAAATACATTTTGAGTGGGTGTAGTGTTTAATATTGATAATAACGCAGGCTATTTATTTAATAGCAATCAATGTTCTGTACATTTATAAACAACTAAGAAAAAAAAAGATTTCAGCAGAATTTTTTCAAAATATAATTAAATCATTTTTCTTTTGTTGCTTTTGTTACTTACAAAACTGTATTAATAACTTTGCCTCAAGTGGAAGAGAAAATCGTGGCCAAGCGTCGGAAATATTTCAACCTTTGTACAAACATTCGAATGTTTTGTTTTGTGTTTTCTTCGTTTTTTCATTTTAATTAAAAGTTTACAAAAATATTGTTTTAGAAATTTTAAATGGAAAATGTGATACTTAAATCGGAAAGAAAACACGAAATGTTTTGTCGTATGTATTTATTTTTGCAATGTATTCTGAAAAAATATCTTTTGTGAAAAAAAAACAAATGGAAGTTTTCAAGGAACATATAAATAGATTTATACATATCAAAATTTTGTTTAGCACAATCGATTGAGTCGAATTTAGTGCTGAATAGTAAGCAGTGTCGCCTTTTTATGGATCAATGACCGAATAGTTTGTGTAGTCAGTTTTTCAGGTACAACAACAGGTACAGTAGAGCAATTTTTGTATTAAAACAGTAAACTTTTATTATTAATTTCTTTTTTTTTTCCTTAGCACTCAGGCTATTTTATGTTCCTAGCTGTGCAAGAAATTGCAACATGATCACCTACCGTTTACTTTAATTCTTGTATATAAATGCTTTTGGGCTTTACTTACATTATCTATTACTATCTTCAAAAAAATGTTTTTGTTTACTCGCACAATTTACTAGAGTTTTATTACTTATTATTTTTCGAAGATTTCAGGCATCCTTCTAATATTTATATTGAAAAAAGTCTATCTACTGTTGCTGTGTAGCTATCAACATATAGAAGCTACAAGGCGACATAAAATCAATCTATTTACAGCTGGAGGTGTCCTCGGCAAATAAACTTGGAAATAATTATGTTCTGCAAAAACATTTATTTGTAAATATATTGCGAAATAGTTCTTCAAGCTTTTTTTTCAGAAAATTACGTCGAATCTAAACTGTTAAATTTTATTAGTAATTTCTGTGAGAATTTAAACTCCTTTTTGTAAGAATCTAAACTGGCATGTGCTAGAAAAATTTGAATAAATAAAATGAAATTAAGTAAATAAACCTAGAAAAACGAAGAATTTCGTACAACCACTCATGGTGTATATTTTCTATTTATGTCTAGCAGACGATACATGTTATATATACCCCAAAGCAGCACCTGCTTTATATTTCTTATTCTTTGCAATTTGCGGTGGATGCAAAAAGTGCAGCACATGTTAGAAATGCAAGTTGGGGTTCTAATAAATACTTTTCCTTCCAACTGTTCCCGCCATAGGTTTTCTGTATAACTATTTGTTATTGGTTTTGTATCTCTTGTGGAAGTTTCTTTTGGCTTACAGCCACTGAACTTGATGTGTGCAGAGCTGCAGCTGCATTAGAAGCATCAGCTGTGTCCGCATTGTCGCCTGCTTTTGAAAATAGTGTGTCACTAATAGGGTTGCCTGCTTTTTCGCTTTTTCAATCTACTTCATAGTACTTAGAGCCAATTTTTTCTAGAATAAAGTCTGGCATTTTTATGTTAATAGCACAGAAATTTTGGATTTGAGAGGAAGAGTCTTGCTTAGTGCTTAGTGATATCTGTATACCTACTCTAAACGTGAAATCTGCATATGGGTACTGTAAAGCATTATATTTACATTGTTAAAGCATATGGATACTGTCAATCGTCGGTTTTTTTTCTCGAAAAACCGGCTTTTCTCTGGCGGAGGGGGTAAAACATAAATTAATACAATAGTTTTTATGAAACATATTATTCACAACCCTCTAAAAAATTATAGGCAACCATGTTGTTCCCAACCCTCAAGTTTGCATTAAGGTCGTTCGGCTTATCAATCGATATTGTGTAATCTTGCTTTTAGCAAGGGAAAACAAATATCAGAAAATTAATTTTCGAGGAGCCCAAATTTTCCCCATATCAGCTCACACACAAAGAGGAGTCAAACGTGGGACCAACTCTCAATAATTTTCTCTCTCAAATATTGTTTTTCAGCACACCGACCCCTACCATACGCCTTAAAAATATTAAAAATAAAATTTGGGCGCCTCGGCTATGATTTTGTGGTAAAAATTTTTTTCT
Organism: Sturmia bella; assembly: GCA_963662145.1. Taxonomy (NCBI): domain Eukaryota; kingdom Metazoa; phylum Arthropoda; class Insecta; order Diptera; family Tachinidae; genus Sturmia; species Sturmia bella. The sequence continues at coordinate 33,529,096 of OY759168.1, read as the reverse complement.
TCTCATGCCAATGTTTCACAATGTTTTTACAAAATTTGTCCTCATAAATCCTATTATGCAAACCACGCTTGCGTATACGTAACATTTCTTATGTACATGTAAGTGTTTTGATACTAAATATCACTCATACGTAGTTTCAATAAGTTGACGAAAAACAATTGAAGGTTTTGTTTGAGACACTATATCTCAACGAAAAACTGTCAGGCTAGCTGTATATAGGAAATCACATACGCAACTCAATAGGAGAAAAAATAAGAATATTGAAGAATTGTTCAATATTAATTAATTTTTAAATACTAACACCGGTATTCATAAAAAATAAAACATTGTTAAAACACATTTTACAACAAATTTTTCATATAAAATTTGTTCTAAAATGTATTTGAGCAACGTTTTATTTTTTATGAATACCGGTGTAATTATTCAAATGAAAAGACTACTCCTACTGGATACTCGCCTTACGCTTGTCTGCCGGTTGCCATGGGTAATTATAAGCCTAAAGTAATTATTGCTCTCATAATTTTACTGGCCATTTATGCTTTAAATGTGTAAATCGGCCCTTCCTATTTAAATATTACTTTAACAACTTAATACTATTCAGAGCTATAAATCCCCCAGCTGTTGTTAAGTTAAAACCATAAAGCATTTTGTATTAAAAGTTTTAGAAAACTTTTTTAACTAAGTAGCAGTAGAAAAACTAAAAAAAAATATTATATAAAAATAATATATAAAATTAAAACTAGAAACAACACTTTTGGGTTCCATAACACACCAGCAAACACCAAGTGTAGTTTGACAAATCCATCATGATTGTGATAGTGGTCAGCGTTGCCATTTCTCTTTTTCAAAAATTTTCAGATTTTGCAAAAATAAAAATTATTTACATTTATATTAAATTACTTTTTCAAGCTTAAGTTCACTTAAGTTCACAAGTTGGTTTGTCACTACTTTTAATTAATATCAATTAATATCATTAAAAATTTACAGTAAAAATTATTTATGCTAGAAAAATTCATTTTAGGGTAAATTATGGAAATGAAATTTTTAGTTTAGTTTTTATGTACAAATTAGCCAAATGCTCCTCTGATAATTTGGAAATCAGGAGAGTGCAGAGGACAGCTTAAAATGAATTTCATTCTTCTAGGGCACGGTTGGGACAAACTTGGAATAAATAAAATAATTATTGTAACAAAATTATTTCCTTATAAGCATATGAATTAAAGATTTTTTCAGCAACTGTTTCTAATTTAAGCTTATTTCCCATTTAAGTGATTGTCATGATTACTGTGATTTCAGCTGTGAGGTATTGTTTTCTTTTGTGCATAATTTATAAGAAATCGTGATTAAGGCAACAGTTTTTTTAAATGCAAAAATGTAAGGATTTTTGCTTGTCTGTAAGTAACGCAGAGCCTGGGCAGGAATTGAATCACCAACCTACGGACTGTCAGCGGCGGACAAATTATATATCATTGCATGCATTACCATATCGCTGGTCTCATGTAGAAAATCCTTAACTTGTAGTTTTTTGAGGGCCATCTTTTTGCATGTTTTGATGAGTTAAAGCATGAGGTATAAAAATATACAGAAACATCGATATGAGATCAACGATTGATGCAGTCTTTAAATATCCTTGCTGGGAGTAATACTTTTATATTTTATCATATTTTCATTAGTTAAATATTTGAATTTAAGCAAAATTTTAATGCCATCTAAAACCAAGAAGCTGAGAGCCGTTTCCCGTCTTTGACATTTCAGCCTGTCTATAAACCACCGATATTTCCCTGGTGCTAACCAATTTATCAGTAGAGAACATTTATGAACATATTTTCAATTACTCTACTTCATATTCTGTTTCAAATAATAGAAAACAATTCCTAAAAAAAAAAAATAGAAAACAGGGTATTCATATGGCTGCATATGTGATACTTTTCATGCAACGAGTTTCCATTGAACAAAACGTAGTTAACATTCAAACATTATATTATTTGTCATTGAAGCCAGAATAAAGTTTCAAAAAACCTAAAGGATTAGAGCTGTTTTCTGTCTTTAAGTTTTCGGCAAATATACATGGTGAAAATTTAAAAACCGCTCTAAAGTTTTTGGGTTTTTGAAAACTTACTGCATCTTTAAGACCAAATAATACAGGGACCAAATCTTCGTATTCGTGAGCGAAAGAATGTTGTTTCACTGTGTTTTTACTCGATAGTTGACTCAGTATCGAATGTGACGTATTCTAACACTTTATTTTCACAAGAATAAGATATTCAAATTTATTTGGCATCAGGAAAATCTTTAAAAATAAGATAAACCTTTACAGATGGCAACGCTGGCACTGATGTAAGAGTGTTAGTGGTAATTTTTGGTTTTTAACAAAATTTCCGGCCACAACAACATGTTAAAAAAACAATTAGGGATTATTTTATCAAACAATGGGGATTAAAGAACAAAAAATCGTTTGCTACATTTCAGCAGATGAGGATAGAGACAAACTTTCTAACACTGCAATGATTTTAGTTTAATTAAAAATTTATGAAAACCGCTTCGCTGGATAAAAAACTAATATTCACATTTTTTATTTGGATTTGGAAACGTATGATTTTTCATGTCTTAAACTTGGATATTAAAGGTTACAGTGGCAAAGAGGCTTGCAGTTTGTCACTGAATCGGCAGTACTCTTGTGTCGTTTAATAAGATTTGCTTATATTAGATGTTTTCTAAACACTTTTAAGTCATTTGTGGTTGATTTTAATTGAAAAATTAGAAAAAATTGATTTATTATTAGTAAATAATAACCCCCTAATTCATAAAAATTATTACAGTCTTATAAGACTGTTATTTGACATATTTGTATGGAAAATCTGTCAAATAAGAGCTTTATAAACCAGTTATAATTTTTATGAATTACACGGTAAGGCTTTAACCCAGTCCTGGTTACTATTAATATGTTTGAGGATTAAGCTTTGGTTCAGGTTAAAATTTATTAAGGGATTATTCAGAATCTTGGCATAAACAACATCCCGCATATCTCACAAGATCTTATGAATTAGACTACACAATACAGAAAGAATAATTAATGTAATTTTCTTTTCTACAATACGTGCAACATTTTTTTAAATTATCTTACGGGATATGTAAACTGGCAGGGTTTTAATTTTTTTACTTATTCACTTATTTACTCATTACTTATTCTCGCTAAATAATTAAAAATCGCATTTTGAAGAAAAAAAGTTCAAAACAAAGACACACTTTTCTCGAACAAGAAATTGAAATGGCTGTTTAGAAATAATATTAGGTGAAGTAGAATATGTGAACATATTTTCAGAAATAATTTCAAGTCTACTGATGAATTAGTTGGCGCAAATGAAATGTCCGCGGTATATAAGTAATGCTGAAAGCTTAAAGACAGAAAAGAGCTCTAAATGTTTCTTTTTTTTAATTCGCTTTGGCTTTAATAGCAAATAGCAAACGTTCTCGATATTAGTTTTTCGACCTTCTTTTGTTTAATTTTCTTTGCTTTCTTAAATTGAGCTTAAAGTCCCTTTACATACGTTTTTTATTTATAATATGTTAAATTATTTGATATTTCGATGAGCCCTTGTGTATCTTCTTCAGTAAAACAAATTTTTGCAAAGGCGAATCAAAATATCGAATAATAATTTAACAATAAATAAAAAAATGTATTAATTCAGGTAGAAAAATGAACCTTTTCAAAAAATATTTGCTGCACCTTTCAGCTGTCGTCGGCATACAGACAGCTGAAAGATACAGCAAATATTTTTTTAAAAGGTTCATTTTTGGACCTGAATGAATACATTTCAATAGGCTCTTAAAGCAAATAAATAATTAAGTTCATATTTGAATAAATAAAAAATATATATTTATTGAATGTAAAGTGACCAATTTCATAAGCCAATGAAAAAAAAAACGATCAACAATACTCCAAGTTTTTAATAATAGATATTTTTTGCATGCCAGCTAACCAACCGTGAGCACTACTGGGTTCAGCATATTGTCTCGTTTATGCTTAAACCACGTAATCGCCAATTTTTCGAAATTTCCTTTTTTGATATTAAGAATAGAAAATAATATATTACGCTACATCTGTATTCTTATCTTGTTGAGTTTGAATGCAAAACCCAGCACCGTTGTTCATAGCAAATAAAATCTCTCTGATATACATTTAGAATAAACAAATATGAACTTAATTATTTATTTGCTTTAAGAGCCAATTGAAACGTATTAATTCAGGTCCAAAAATGAACCTTTTCAAAAAATGTTTGTTGTATAGGCAGCTGAAAAATACAACAAACATTTTTCGAAAAGGTTCATTTTTGGACCTGAATTAATACATTTAGAATAAATTTTATATGAAACACAGAGGGAAAAGGGAAACTTTTTCACTGAGATTTTGCTGTCCTTCTGTCCATCACATGCACCATTCTCCCAAACGGTAAGAGGTAAAGAGTTGGAATTTTCACAGAACATGCGGTTACCGGGCTGCTACAACAACAAATACAACAACAGCGAAAAGTTGAAAACTAAAGGGCAATCCCATACTACAAACTGAGAAAATTAGCTTAAACCATGAGAGATAGAGACTTGAAATTTCCATAAGATATGTGATTACAACCACAACAAACACCAAAAATAGCAATGAGTTAAAAAGTGAAGGCTGCTCTCACATAAAAAACTAAAAATTACCTGTAACCTAATTATTGGATAATAAAATAGGTGTACGATAAGCAATCAATATTTCACATAAAGTTGAAGTGAAAAACACAGTCCGAAATCGTTTAATTTAGCAGTATTTTTATGAATTAGTCTTAAGATGGAATGCACACTCACTTTAGCAGAATTAAATAAATAATTTTCTGCTTTGTTTTTCAATATAAACAAAATACTGCACAAAACTCTTGTCTTTAGATTTTTAAAATTTTTTTTTATTAAAAAGCACAATTCAATTAAAAAATCTTAATATTTATTCTCCTTTAAATTTTTTAGCGGCTTTAATTTCAACGTTTAGAAAGTATAACAATTCTTTAGTAGCAGAACTTTTTTAAGTTTATTTTCTTTAATGTTTTTTGTAGTTGAAAATAATTTGCATTATTTTTTTAATTTTATGTAAAGCAGAAACTTAGGGCGGAGTGTTGGCAAGATGCGCGCGCTTTACTTTAAATAAAAATCAGTGAAGCAATAATTCTTGCAAGAACTTAAATTTTAGCAAAAGCGAAACTAAAAAAAGTGTTTTTTATTTGGTGAAAGAAGAAGAAAACACTTGTTTGAAAATTAATTTTTCTCTTTGGAATTCGATTTGTAGATTAAAATATTGAGTTGGGCAGAGAGCGTTCGAAAACGTTTAAAGTGCACGACCGACACAAATAGACTGATTAATGACGAAGCAATATCACGCATATAAAATATTTGCTTAAGTAAACAATATTTAAACTACTTATTTTTCCGGTAGTTTTCACAGAATGTATAAAAAATCGAAAGCTTTAGATAAAAGCTTTCAGGCAGGAGAGCAAATATGAAAACCAAAAGCCCATGTAAGGGTTAAACTTTATTCAATTTTCTCGTCTTTGCAAAAAGTGAACAAAATGTTGCAGCTTTCACTAGGAACAGGAGTTTACTGCCATATGCAATACACAATGAAAAGCTTTCGAAAGGACCCTCTATCTTTGAAAAGAAAGCTCAACAATAAAAAACTCAATTAACGAATTCTGTAAGTTGGGTATGAAATAATGAAACAAAAACACATTGAGTGATTTTGCTCTGCAGAGCAGTGTTGCCAGACGTGAAGATATGTATTTGTTTCGCTTTTTAATATCTAACTGGGAAAATATACATCAGTCCATTTTAGGAGTTGACATTTAACTAAAAAACAAACAAAAAATGATTTATAACTGTTCCTTGGCGCAGTGGTAGCACTTACATAGAAGAGAGTGCCAAAAATAGTAACAGTAATATTGGAATTCATTTAAAAAATCACGGGCGTGGTTACTTTTATCGAACGCCCATTTCTTGCCCATCAACCACATACATATCTGTGTACAATGCCATTGATTTTGTTTCGAAAACAAACAAAAGTTATGTAAAAATGAGAATTTCCGAAAACTTTGATAGAAATAAATGGACATATGTCCTGTACTGTTATGAACATTTTAATACAGGTTCCGCCATCTAATGTTTTTTTTTCAACTAGTGCTTATTTCGTGAATGGTAACACTTAGCTCATGTCTGATTTGATAGATAATTAATTTTATCCTTCCGCTGAACGAATATGGTTGTGCATACGCTTGAACAACGTTGGGAAATATTGCGTCATTACTTTGAAAATCATGGTAATGTTGCAGAATGTGTGCGAAAATTGCGTACGGATTTTGGAAGAAGATTTGAGCACCGTCCGCTCCGATGTTCGTTATCTTGTGAAAAAAGTGAAAGAAACTAACATCCTCATCGATAAACCAAGACGTGAAAAGCCAAAAACAGTGCGTACACTCTAGAATATTGCTGATGTAGCAGTAAGTGATCAGAATTAGCCAAATCAAGTACGAGGCTAGCTCGCACACTTAGGGTTCCGTACGTATGGAAAACTCACTTTGTATAGAGACACGCGGTAGTTTTCGACATGTTGTTGTTTTTAGCATTTGTTATTGTAGGGCATATGTAAATACATATATTGTGTGAATTTCTGCTCTCTAACTTTTACAGTTCTAGAGTTATAGCTAATTGTTACTTCTCGTTGTATGGGGACACCTGGTAGTTTTCGACTTGTTGTAGTTTTTAGTATTTGTTGTTGGAGGGCATCTGCAATTACAGACGCTGTGCGAATTTCAGCTCTCTAACCCTTAGGGCTTGATAGCTTCATAGCTAATTGCTATTTTACATTGTATGTAAAATTTTCGACTTGTTGTTTTTGGTATTTGTTGTGGTAGCGGCAAGTTACAACAACATCCTGTGAAAATTTCAGCTCTCTAGCTCTTACCGTTTCGGAGAATAGGCGCTGTGACGGACGGACGGACGGACGTAGAAGTCTCCGTAATAGGGTTCCGTTTCACTCTGATGAGTACGGAACCCTAAAAAGCAGCATGATTTCAATATTCAATAGAAATCATGTGCTTCAGGTATGGTGATTTTGAGAACAGACAAGTATTTTAAGCTTTTCAATAGATTTATGTAGTTTTAAGTTTTATCGAGCTTAAGAAACTTAATACAGAATTCAAAGTACAGCCTCTGAAATTTAATTCACTATTCGTAAACAATTAAAAGAACTTAAATAGTTTTTCGTTTATAATTTTTTTAAATTACCTAAATTTTTGTAATTTTCTCCATTTTCAACTCATGTTATTAAAAGCTACAACATAACTATAACAGATGCTTGTTGTATTTTGAGAGAATCTTAATTGGTTCTTTTTCTTTAGGGGCACCTGTTTTCGATTGCTTTTGTTATTTTGTTGATGTATTGTTAAAACCAATATCATTACAGGATTTTTATTATTATTTCCTCAACAGCGGCTGCCGTCTCAGCAGCAGCATTGCCTCCTGTTAAGTATTTTAACAATTGATGAGCACTTACACTGGCACAAAATATCAATTCAATTACTGCAAAAAAAAGAAAACAGAACAAAATGGAGACACAAATCTTAATTTAAACCTATAAAGCCAAAATTTTTTTTGGCAAAGATAAAACTGGTAAGACTTTGAACACTTTCGTTAGTTTCCATTCAAAGTCTTGATGTTTTTTGTCTTTGCATTTGTTTATCCCAAGACAAGAAGTCTTTAGCGTCGTTTCACCTGCTTGTATTGACAGCTGAAATGAAATCAATTGTTACAGTTCGATTTGTGTGCCTCTGTCTGTGCAGCACATAATTTCAAACTTTAAATATTCTCTGGTCGTTTTTCTTTTTATTCTTTTAAATTTGTTCTCTCAAGCAAAAGCAAAAAATTGAAAGTATTTTGTTATTAAGAACAATCACATTAAGTCTTTGTAAAACAAAAAATGAAGAGTGCTTTATTTAGCTGGGCTGAGCAATAAAATCCCTTTCACTCATATTGACATATGTATCCGATTATTTATCAGATGTAGTGTGAATATTATTGAACTTTTTGATGCTATTTTTTTTTTGGTATTTTTTAAAAAAAGATTTTCGGTTGATTATTATGAGCTTGAACTTTTCTTTTAATATACATATGTTTTAATAAATACATTTTTTTTAAAATAAAATCTTTAATATTTCGATACTATTTCCTTTATCTTCTTCAGAAAAGTGCGTTCTCTTGAACTTTTTTGGTTCAGTTTTTATAAATATTCGCTAAAAAAAAATAAGTTTATAAAAAGGCATGGCTAAATTTTAAGGCCGATGTTGAATGTAAACCCCAGCTAAATGTCGAGCTTTTTCTGCATTTTTTTATTATTTTTTTTTTTTTAATGAAACAAACACAAAACTGCGAAGCTTTTTGCTTGTCTGCAGAAACACCCAAAGCCTTCGAAAGGAATCGAACCTGCGACCTCGGGGACTCTTAGTAAGACACTACCAATTCATCCATCGGGGCGCTCGATGTCGTTGAAGCATGGAAAAACACCCATTTCAGCAAGGCGTTAAAGTTATTCTGGCTGATTATGAAAATGGGCGTTCAAATCAAATTGCATATGGTGCACTTCGGGATTTTTATGTCAATTTAATAGTGCGTAAAATCGGGAAAGGCTTGCATAAATTTGAGCGAGCTGGGAGATGTAAGAAGACCAGTTCATGCTCGAGCTGTGCGAGCAGGAGTATTGCTGCTGTTCTCAATAGTCTGGCTGAAGATCCTTCCACCTCAACTCGTCGTCGTGCCCAACAATTGCACCCCACCCCCTCGTTGTTGATGAGTATTATGCATAAAGACTTGCATTTACACGCTTGCATTTACACGCAATTGACTCAACAACTAAAGCCTCTTCACCATTCCAAAAGTCGTCAATGGTCAGAATGGTGGCAAGAAAGGGCAACAGCGGATGATCAGTTTTCGAAGAAAGTCTTCGTCAGGCACATTCTTTGCTTAGTGGTATCGCCAATAAGCAGAATTGCCTCATGTGGGTGATTGATAATCCAAGAAAGAGTGTCGGAAAATCAATGCACCCACCAACAGTGACTGCTTGGTGTGGTCTATGGGCTGGTGGCATCATCGGGCTGCATTTTTACCAAAATGAGGCTGGTCAGACAGATGACAACGAACATTTTATGGCCCGAATTGAAAGATATGGCGGTGCTATCTCTTGGTATTCAAGATTTTGTGATTTGACACCGTTGGAATTCTTTCTTTTGGGCTACTAAAACAAAAAGGAGTACGTGGGTAAGCCAGCAACAATTCAAGAACTAACAGAGGAGATGATTCAGGGCATTAACGGCATAGAAACTCAATTATGCCACAATTGTTGACGACAGCGTCGTCGAAAATTGGGGCCATTGGATGGAGGGGCAATGCCTAGGTTGCGGCGGGCATTTCACCGATATGTTTTATCAGAGAATACTACCAGAAGGGTCACCAGTTCTGCCGGACTAAAAAAATTACCAATTTTCTGTAAAATTTCATGAAAGTGGCAACCTTGCGGTGCTGGTGCATCCAGTGAAGAACAGAAAAATTAAAAGATTTATATAGCTATCTCTGTTGGTAGGCTCCGCATTTGTTTACATTTGATTTTTGGTTAGGAAATTTCAGTGCAAATCTAATGCCAACAAAACAGATTTGCAACCAAACAGATAATAATTATTTATATTTAAAATCTTATTTGCATTGAGTACATCATTAGCAATACATGGAATATATTTAGAACTTAGTTTTCAAAGCTTTTCATTCATGTTTTCTACTTTTTTCGTAAAAATTACAACAAAGCCAACATATTTCCAAACACTTTACAACAACATGTTTTCATTGTTTATGTTTGTTTTTGTGTACACTAGTTGGTCTCATACACTCATGTTGCCATGATTTCCTCTACTGCTCACTTCTGGCTGGCCACCAAACAAATGATATGGCCACTTTCAATATGTATATATGTTTGTTTTCAATGTGTATAATTAAATCATATCGGTATTATCATAATATGTATTAATTATTCAAGCTATTGATCTTTGGTTTTTATCATAATAAAAAAAATTACAAATTTTAATAAATAACTAGTGTTATAATCAATATCGGCCGTTAAAATGTAACCAACCTTTAGTATGTAAGACTAACACAGCTGCTCTTATTACCTTCACAACATTTTGGCATCAAAAATGTTTCTGTCCACACACAAGATGAATTTCTTGAAAACAGATTTATATTTTTCAATTTTCAGGCAGCTGTTTTTATCACAAGAGACATCATTTGTTTCTGAAACTTTCTGTACTTTATCGGGGTTTGTTACGATGCTACAGTTCTCCGAAATTGAGAAATATTGTTCTGTGGTAAATTCGTAGAAATCAACATTTTTAAAGAAGACAAAAGAAGTAAAGCTCATGAGTTATTAGCTGGAAGTCATACTTTGGCTATTTTACGTCCACCACGATGATCATCGGCACCCAAATGGCTTTGAATCCCGATCATAAATAACTGAATACTTTTATTAAGCAGCAGCGCTCAGATATTCTGCCTACTTCATGAGTTTTATGGATAAATTTTCAATTTTATCATTATGTTTTTTCGTTGTTTGGAATATATTTTACATTCTTTCAGCAGTATTCAATTGTTTTCTAATTGACTTTTGTGTTTGTTGCTATTGCATCACAGTGATCACAATGCTTTCATACATTGAGCCAGGTCCAGTTATTTTTCAATATTAATTCAATTTTATAGTCGAACTTATGGTTCATAATTTTTGAATCTTACTTAGAGGAAAAATTTCTAAAGGTTGTGCCTTATCCCAGCCGTATATCTGACTGATATCAAAAATGTATGCATTTAAATAACTATTCTTAACTACTAGAACTTATTTCTTACACCAAAAACTATTGTAGTTCGCTCCACTAATATCCCAAATGCATCGGCGCTGATATCGCAATACGAAAACTAATAATCCACATAAGAATACTGGAGGCTATAAAAATATATTTCTGATGGTTATTTGCTTAGAGATGCAAAGACAAAATTAATGTAGTATTTGCACAACAAGTGACAAGTGAAAGCAAGTGACTTGTAAAGTACATTTATATGAAAATTACGCAAGCTTTTTGGAACGAAGTTCCCTAACGCGGCTTGCTGGTAGTGGAAATTAGTAGAAATCGTGACGAAAGCGTGGGAGCTGTTTATATGTATTGGTGTAGCTGTCGACAAACAATTGTGTATGATGGGCTGACATCAGCGGAGACACCTACCAATAAATATTAATTAGTTGTGAAAACGGACACTATCAGCAGCTAGATGTCGCTAAAGTAAAGTATGTCACAACAAAAAGCAGCAATATTGAAAAATTTATTCGTTTTGTAGCAGATTGACAAAAAAAATACTGCATGTGTCAAAAGTAAAAAAATAAAACGTTTCAAAAATTTAAAGAATCATAAAATTTATATTAAATTACTTTTTCAGGTTTAAGTTCAACCCTTGGGTTTTCACAGTAAAAAGAATCATAAAATTTAAAAATTTCAAAAACAACACAAAATAAAAATACAAATTTCACCTTGTATTACATTCAAAGATGAATAAACAAACGTAAGGAACTTCGTGCCTAACGGGGGTTCCCCGACCGCATTTCTTTTTTTTTCTATTTTATACATTGGTCTTTAGACTCGTGTTTCCAAATAATGAAAACTGCTGAACGACTTAACAAGTCTCAGCTAAAAGCATATGCGATGAGAAAAAAGCTTACTAAGCTTTCCAAAACAGCAAAAACCATCTACCTAATTGAGCGTGACTTTTTTAAGAGTGTAATTGTTACTGAAAGAAACAAGACCTGAAAGTAACCAATTTGTGCAATAATTTTATTAAACATTCTTAAATGTTATTGTTTCAAACTGTTGTTACTCGATAATGAACAATAAACTGTTTGCACTTTTCTTTGCGATTAAGGCAGTTGCTGCAATAAACAGATTAAGTAGCTGTTTGCAAACAAACAAAGCAGCTACCTTCAAACTAATTGAAAGCCAGGAAAGAAAGAACAGAGGAAGCTCCACATCAAACAAGATTAGACAGTTTAACTGTGTTTTCACAAAACCTTTTCTTTATTAGTGCCTTTGTTCATGCAAGTGTTTTGAAATCCGGACATAATTGTAGAAAAAGCTTCCGTGGTTTTGCCATCCAAAAACTCGCCACCATTAATGAACATAAAACCAAAGCAGTGGGGGCTTAGCTGAAGGGTGAACTTTAATGTGGGTTATGTTTTAGCTTTTTTCTAAGAAAACATTTTTTAAAAACGGCTTTTCTACCCAATTTTTGAGACAAAAATTATGTATCCTCAATTTTTGATAGAAAAAATAACTTCTTGTTGACCTTAAGGCTCGAGCTAATAAAATACTAGAAAAAATAATTTATACTTTAATAATAATATCTTTAATAATAATATCAACCAAGTTTAAATAGTAGACTTTTATCTACTCTTAATTTTTCAATATACATAAATACTTATCTGTTTTATTATAAAAAATGTATCTGCCCCGCAATTCTTTGTAAAAAAAAACAAATGGAGAAAATTAAAAAATATGGTTGAAGCAACCATATTGGGAGAGAAACATTATTATTAATATTATGATTTTGGGCCTCAACCAGAAAGAAAAGAAATATACTATATTTAAAACTGAAAATGGCATTAATTCCTAAATAAAATATTAAAAACAAGAAATGTAATTCTTTTGTCAAGATCAAAGAAATTATTATTAAGAACTGAACTCAAAAGAATCATGTTATTAATGTAACTAATCATGTTATTGTCATATAGAATCATATTAATGTCATGTCCCGCTACAAAACATGCTTCTTAATAAACACAATATTATCAAATTTAAAATACTATTTAAAACAAATTTAGTTCACCGTAACCACATTCCTACAAAACTCAATTGTAGTATCGTCAAATACAATCATACTATATGCAAAAAATAAAATTGGTATCTTGTTGTACAAGAAATAGAAATAAATTAATAAAAATAAAATAAAATAAAATAAAATAAAATAAAATAAAATAAATATAATCACAATAATTAAGGCCGTGATTCACTATCCTACTCAATCGTACGATCTGTTAAAAATGACATGTGTGTCCAAAAATTATGATAGTGTGGACTAAAAGTGTATGTGTGTATGAAAGACTTTTTGACAAGTCTGTCCGATTTGTTAATCTTTTGAAAATTTTCAAAAACTATTTTTTTCTATGCGATCAGAGTTGCCTTTTCGAATTTGTTTACAAAAGTATAATAGTGATTCGTCTTTTTAAATTAGGACAAAATTCTATCAGATTTAGCTAGCAATTTTCAGTGAATGAATTGTGCGATTGAGTAGGATAGTGTAACACGGCCTTTAGTTGTGACTTGAGTTCGACAATATTGGATGTTGTAGAGCAATTCAGTATTCAATTTTAACGCTAATAAATTCGTTTAAATAATATGACATATAATTTAGCGCTTTTGGTACTCAGTAACCCATACATATATAAAAAATATAAAATTGTAACGTGACTGACTGACTGGCTGGGGGAGCATCGTCCAGCCCTAACGGCTAAAGCTGCAGTAATCAAATTTGTTATATGGGCAGTCCTTCTAATGTATGGATCCACTAAGACGGGATTTTTAGAAATTCGTGCCAGAAAGTGTTCGAAACGGATAAAAGAGGGCAAAATCGGTAACTCAATAACTCCGGACTTTGAACAGGTGGCACAAAAATTCAAAAAGCACCCAAAAAATAATAAAAATAAACCGATAAATGTCTGGTACTTTTTTGATATTTTGAGTAAAAACTCAATTTTGGTACTTTTTGAATTGCATATATCTATGTAAAGGATAGAAACAGGAAAAAACTATGAACTGAATTTAAAACCCATAGAAAAATTCTCGATATAACTTTCTCACTTTTTTCTTTTAATTTGACTTTTCAAGGGTAAAAAGGGGCAAAAAAGGGACAAGTGTATAATTATATATCTCCGGACGTAATACAAGTAACAAAGCATATCAAAAAGTGCCTGAAAGCCTACTAAAAATAATCGAACAGGGGCCAAATCATCGCATTCGACATCGAATGAACTATCGAGCAAAAATAATGTAAAACAAAAACAAGATAAACAACAAACACACAGCATAAGTGACGAAATTCGTTCGATATCGAATGCGACAATTTGGCCCCAGGTCTCTTGTACTTTATAAAGACATTAGCAGGCGTTGAAAGTCAGCAGTTTTTAAAGGCCGGCTGATTGGTGTTAGTTTAGAGCCAATTTCATTTATGGTGTTTATTTTAACTTTAAAACTTTTATTGATATGACTTTTGAATATTTAGCTTACGATTTATTAGAAGATTAGAATTTCAGCGCTTTTAAATATACACGCACTATAATAAATAAATATTACTTCAGTTTACTTACTTGCCACATAATAGAATGATTAGACAATTTTTGTTTTGTTAATTTTTTTTCATTCTTCTCTATGTTTTTCGCCATTTTCGTTGAAACTGCCATGCATTTTTAAATTATTTCGTTAAAATGTACTTAATGAATCATATAAACGTTAGTGCAAACTACAGTACTTGGAGACAAGTTAAGCACTTTTCAAATCGTTATAAAATAGTGAATAGAGCTACTGGTCACAATTTTAGTGAATGTAAAACAGTCATAGTTTGTTCTATTAATAGTAATAGGTATACTTTCCTTGTCTACTTTGAAAATGCTGATTGCTACAATTTTATTACAAAAAATCTTTCTTAATTTTTAAGGTGTACAAAACAATTTAATTTATTTTAATATTAAAGAGTTTTTACTAATATACATATATTTTAGAAGCTACAATTTCTTCCTGACAATATTGAAAGAAGAAGCATTGAAAGACTATTGTCTAACAACACTACGCAAGAAATGCACAAAAAAAAATTCTGACATTGGATAGCCACTATATATATATATATATATATATATATATATATATATATATATATATATATATATATGTACCCTGCAAGAAATACCTGATGGAAACTAACACATTACCAACTTAATTACCAACACATGTAAAGCAATTTTATAGCTTTCAGCGTTGCCATTACAATGAATTTTTTTGTATTTTGACTTTTCCGTATTAATTTGGTGATTTAATTTTGAACTACGTTTATGCATTAATGTTTTTATAGGTTCATTTGTCTATTGTTTTTTAAATGCAGTTTATTATATTCTCTTTGAATTGTTTTTTGGATATTTTCGAAAAATTCTTTGTTTATTTATCAATACAGAAATTAATAGCATTACATGTAATTTTGTGGGCATTTTGCAAAAAAGATTTTGAATGATCACTTTGCTGAGGTGGTAACGCTGGTTCAAAAAAAAATCACACGTACACGAATGTTTACATCAGTTTTTTCATTTTGCCCTTAAGAAAATGATAGAAACGCTGATGTATATATATATATATATATATATATATATATATATATATATATATATATATATATATATATATATATATATATATATATATATATATATATGTTATTAGTCTTTCCATGCTTATTCAATATTGTCAGCAAGAAATTGTAGCTTCTAACGCCTGATCAAAAGTAATCTATACATTTTCTAACAATATTGTAAGATCTTACAACCGTTTATACAAAGCTTTACGAAATTGCGACTGTGGTAAATGTTTCTCTGTTTACCATCATTTATAACCAAGCGTATACATAACTAATATAGTACCAGATAACACTCATACGCAACCAGAGCTAACAAAACAAGAGTCCAAACTATTGGTGAAGTTTTACAGCTGTCTCTTAAAAATCAGATTAAGTTCTCCCAACCACCAAGAAAAAGAACATAAAAACGCATCTGTGTGTATTGCAATGCTTCATATTACTATAAATTATAAAATTAGCTTGAAACATAATTTAGGCATAAACAAAACCTTGATGCTGTTGCCATGGTCTAGTTATGGCCATGTATTGGTGCAATTAACAAGCAACCCCTCAGGACACGCCCGCTTACCAACCAAGGCCAGCCTTTTAACGCAAAAATATATTGTTTTTATGGCTGCTGTAATTAGCATGTTACATTATTTCAGAACAATTTTATAAACACTTTTAAGCTTTTTAAATGCTAAGTGGATGAAGAAAATTTTAGGGCATAAAAATCATTAGAAAACCAATTGATACCAGGTGTGGTTCTTCTTTAGCCATCATAATAAACTAAACTAAAAGGCACTTTATAAAAATAAAAAAAACTGAAGTGAAGGGAAGTGAAGTGAAGTGAAGTATGTTTGGTTTGCAAGTTCTAAAATTAAGCTTATCTACGTGTTGTTTCAGTTTTGAAAAAACAAGTTCATGCTTATCATGTGAAAAGTTTGTAGCGACGGCAAAAGGTATTTTACTTGCATAGAAATTACCGCAGAACAAAGCAGAGCAGCCATATAGTACAACAACCAGAAATTGTCAGCCTCAACCAGTTATAAGTAGGTTTTATTAATATGAGTACATTTGATGTGTTCCGGCAAAAACATGAGAAAAACTAAGTAGAGAAATTAATTACGTCACTTTAACTTATGAGGTTAAGCACAAAAATTGCAGGAACTCTCTTTTGCTTTTGCAAGAGTGTTAAAAATTTTAAAATTTATCCAATTTCCTTTTCTTTTTTGATTAATTGATTTCATCTCTTTTTGGTTTTTTCTATAAAACCAAGAAACAAAACTTGAAATAAAGTAGCAGAGAATTCAGTTTTACTTCAGTTTGGAGATTAAACGTTCGGTTTTAATTGAAAGGGAAAAGTAATTGATTGCAGTGCATGAGATATTTCATCGCTGGTAAGTGGACTATTTTGCTCTACAAAAGAAAATTTCAAAATGTCTTCCACTTCAACAGACTTTAGCTACAATTAATTTTCTTTTAAGCAAATGAAAGTATTTAGAAAACTTTTAGGAAATTTCCAAAGTAGTTTTTCATTTTCGATTAATCAAATTTTGCTCTTCAATGGTGTGCTCTTACTTAAATTCGAATGAACTTAAAAATGCGGATCATGTACCACATTCCTGCAATTATTGTTATTTGTTTTTCATTTATATTAAATTTTACTATTAAAATTTTACTTTTCTTTACTTAATTGATATTAATTAAGAAGTGACAAACCAAGGGTTGAACTTGAGCCTGAAAAAGTAATATTAAATTAAAATGTATTACAATATAATAGTTCAATGAAATTTAAATTTTCAGTAAAAATATTATTTGTTTTTGGTGTGCTATTTATTTTTCCGACCTTTCTTGACTAATATGTATAAGTAGTGATGATCAACGAGCTTCAGGTCATGACCTTAAGCTCGTTGATCATCACTAATTATTTAAATATCACTATAAAACACAATTTAATTCATTTTTGTAGTATTATAATCTTAGTTTTTAATTGCTCACTCTTTAAAATAAACATAATTTTAAATAAAACAAATTTACATGTGTATTTTTATATAATTAATCATACTTAAAATTAAACGTAAAAAACTGGACACAATTTGTTTAAAAGTATTAGACTTCTTTTGTTCAATATTACACATATATTGTTCAAAATTCCACATAATGTGTGAAAATACACGTTGTGTAATTTTACGTCAATTATATTCGGTAAAGTGTTGCCGACGAAATTTTCAACAAAAGTGTTTTAGAGTGTATATACATAGTTTTTTCAACTGGACATACTAGAACTCTCTTCCGAAATGGTGCGCTTCGATATGAGGATAAATTATTATCGAATTTGTTAGTAAGATGGTTACCAAAAGCAAATTGTTGGTGAAGGCATACGGCTTCTTTGTAGACAACCATAATATGCCTGCAGACAATTAAACTATTTGATTTCGACTACATAGTAGGGTTAAGGAAAACATATAATGTGAGTAAAGAAACTATATAATATGGTTAAAACAATCATAGATATTGCTGCAGCAACATCATTTCATTGTCTGTAGCCATATTATGATTGTCTACAATCATAATATATACATATGCCTGCCTTTACTCAATAATATTATGTTACTTTTCTACGATGTGAAGCTAACAATTGTAAATTTTTGTTAAATGGACTTCGAGATTGGTAAGTAAGAAAGACTTTTTGTGTGAAAATGTTTTGGAAAAAGACAAGAAAATGAAAACTGAAAACTTATTAGCTGGGGTGCACACCATGGCTGTTTTACGTTCACTACGTTACCACTTAAAGTCAGTGTACGAATTAGTAAACACCTGAGTTCAAAGCTATTGGATTTTGAATCTAGAAAACCATTTTATTCTCTTCTGCTGTATTTTGTACCCCTCAGAAATCATATAACTGCGAAGTCAATCTGAAACACAATTCAAGTTATTGTATTTACATTAAATTGAATTTTATTTCATCAGCTTCATCTTCTTCGTCATTGTTTGCAATTTTCATAAATTCTTCAGTGAAATTTTATCAAACCGCATACCGACACACATATGTACATATGTGTGTATGTTTTTACCACACATTTGCTTTTAAATATTTCAAACCAAACCAATCAAAGTAAGAATGTAAATGTGTTAACACTCTCACACACACACTTATTAGAAGTATTCAGGTACATAATTTTGATTGTCAGCATGCAAGCATGAAATGTGAAGGGAGTGTGTTTATGCAAGTATGTGTGAATGACGGATTGAAAGCCACATTTAAAATTTAATAAATGTATGATTTTTACTATAAACATAATGATTTGCACATCAGTTCCAATTTCAGCCAAAAGTAAAATTATATTTATTGCTGCGAAAAAGGAGAGTTCTTTAATAATACTAATAATACGACCCAATGGGAAGCTGTACTTTTATATAAAGGAATTTCTTAAAAGCAGTTTTGGTACTTAACAAGTGTTTTATTCTTAAGATATGCTCTTTTCCATCGGAAAATATGCTTTGAGTAAAAATAAAAATTCTGCAGCAATGTGTATTTTCAGATTTTATTTTAAGTACAAAACACCTCGCATGTGGAAAATTTAAAGTAGGTTTTAAATCGAAGACCGTAACTAACACCTATAAAATAATTATAAAGTACATGGTTTAGTAGAAGTGACACAGGGTGCCCCCAGAGCATTCAAATGTATGACTAACCCCCAATAATTTTTCTCATCAATTTCTTTTTGCGAAAACACCAACCGCCTACTTAGAAGGACCCCCATACAGATATACAAACCAATTAAATTCGGAATCGTCGAAACTGATTTTTTGATGTGTCGTAGTGAAACTTCTTTTTCCTCACGACAAAAAGATCTCAAAAAATCGGCGGCACAGTATTGACAAATTTTTGTGCTTATAATTAGACTAGGACCAATATTCAGGGGATGACTTCTATATATGCATTGAATTGTACGGGAACTAAGAAAATAGAAAAGAGGGACTAGTGATTGAAAGCGCACAGAGAAAGAAACCCAAGGGTTAAAAAAAAAGCAATTTTCACTTTTTTTTGATGTGGACAACATCTGAGCATCGAATGAGACGGATCCCATGCCCCAAAAGTGTTCCCTCCACGAGATATGCGCGTTTTATGAAAGTGAAGTACACGCATTTAAATCTTTAAAATGGCCTGCCTGAACAAAACCCTTAGGTCTCTTTCTAGTTTGCGCATCATACACGCATAGTGCTTGCGTTAACAAAAGCTATGCTTTCTTTCGGTGACCAAAAATTTGAAATAAAAAAAATATTTTGTTGGCCACAACCTTTCATATGCAATGCATTTTAAAGCACTTTTTCTTTCCGTCTCTCTTATGTGTTATTTTTTTTTTCATGGCGTTCCTATGATAATATTTCTAAAAAACATTGTTTTCTTTAATAAAACTGTTTCGCAGAACTTACCTGCATAAAATAATGGCAGCATGTGAAAAATGAGCAATAATGATAACAAATGTTTAGACATTTTTTGCAAGTCTCGATATAAATTTGCAGTATTGTTGGAAATTTGATAAGAACATGTCGTTTGTTGCGGCTTTCTTCGCTGCTGTTGTTGTAGTTGGTTTCGCAAGATAGTTGTTGCTGTTGTAGTTGTGTTTGTAGAAAAATTGTATTCAAGACTGTTATTTCGTTGTTGTATTTGATTTTGTTGTTGCTGTATTGATAATGTTGTTTTTGTGTTAGTAGAACTATTATAGTTTCGGCAACATTGCTTAGCAACATTTCTTTGGCAGCATTTTGTAGTTGTTTCGTTTGTAGATTTTTTTCGTGAGAACATATAATTATTTTCATTAGAGCCTGAGTGTGACAGACATTTCTGCGGTATGATATTATTATTATTATTGCATTTGTTATTGTTGCTGCTAGGCATTTTAGTGTTGTGAATTTTGTAGTTTGTATGGATATTAAACTCCTCAATTCCTTTATAATTGTAGTTGGAAACATCAGCATGAACACTGACACCATCATTATTATCGTATTTGTGAAATGGTTGTTGCAATGGTTTTGTCCAGTTGCTGTTTGTGCTGTTGGTGTTGTTTTGTTGTAAAGAAGAAAAATGACATTTTCGTTTGCTTTTTGTGTCTGAAAAGTTGCTTTTAATGTTGTTTGTAGAGTTGCACACAGTTTTTGCTCTCGTTTGGCATTGAATGTCAGCATCATTGCCCACAGCAACATCATCTGTGTGAAATTGTGTTTGTGTTGGTTGCTCTTCTGTTGTTGCATGTTTTTTGTTGTTGCAACAGCATGTTTCCTTTTGCCATATTGCAGCAGGGCATATTTGCTTGGGTGCTTGCTGCTGCTGCTGCTGTAGCTGTTTTTGGCCAGGTATGAACACAATATTTGTTTGAGCAACGTTATTTTGTGCAACAAAAGTGAAGGAATATTTTTCTCTTTCGTTTGTATTTGTTTTTGAGTAATAAGTGTCTGTGTGTTCTTTCCTATACACACTATTGCTTCTGCTGGTATTGATATTTCCGTTGATATTTTGTTCTTCGTCCTGTTTTCGTGTGTCTTCCGTTTTATTAGAAACAATTGCAGGTATTTCTTTATAATGATGTTTAGTAGTTGATTGAATCGTTGTTGAAGAAGTGTTTGAACTTGTTGTAAGAACAGGTTTAGTTGTTGTTGTTGTAGTTGTTCGTTTTGTATCGTTTTCAAAAAGAAGCTGTGCTGAGGCCATGTTGTGCCCTAAAAGAAAATCAAAGTATTCAAAAACAATAAATTAAAGCAATAATCATCAATACAAACAAAAGTTAGGTCAATATTAAAATATCCTTAAGACAATTTCATCCAATTTACGAGTATCAAATAAATATAAGGAAAAATATCCTATTCCAGACAAGTACTATTGAAAAATGGAGCATGAAAACTTATTAACGAAAAAAAAATCCACCATTCTCTAACATTTATAAAACGCAAAAAAGAGATAAAAGGAAAAAAACAGGCTTCTTTTTCAGATTAAAAGTAAAAAAGGATCAAATTAAAGGTCAGGCATTATATTGTTTTTGACTTTTTTGTTGGGCCCTACGATTAAAATTTGTTTGAACATACATTTATATGAATGTATGCTCATGTCTTTGCTTTTATGTGCTTAAAAGATTTGAATTAATAGAAAGAAAAATAAAAAATTGTTTTTTTTTGAAACTGTTGGAAGAAATTAAATGGAACAAAAAGTTAAGCAACAGCAGTATCCAATTTGTGACTTGTCTTATTTGATTATTATTTGATTATTTTGCTTTTAGCGTTTATTAAAAGTATAAAATTTAGGCTGAACAAAACTGCTCCCACTACGAAAAATGGATTCAAAACACTACAATATTTAATAAAATAATTTGCTTTAGAGGTTTACTATTAAGTAGAACTTAAAACGAAAAGAAACTGTTTCTTTGGAGGGTACATGATAAATAAGTAATGCCCTGATCGTGTCACTAGTGACACTAGTAATATAAAGACTTTTGAAATTTTCCAGTGTGAGCATTTAGCAATTCGATTAAGAGTTTTAGGGATAAAAAGTTGTTTAAGCATATTGTAATTTCATTCAATTTTAAATGTTGCAAAGTAAAGAATTTGAATAGTTTTAAATGACGGCACAAAACAACTCTTCATGAAATAATAGTCCAGAAATCAATTAAATAATTAATTAAAAACAAGTAAGAGTGCTATATTCGGCTGGGCCGAATCTTAAATACCCTTCACAATGATATACATATGTACCATTCTGATTGATTTTTGTTACCAAAAGTTGTTTTATTTGGCTTATAAAGCCGATTTCTTGAAAAATCGGGAGACGTTATATCCCGGATATTATGGGCCGATTTCAAAATATTTCAAAAGGATATTGTATTCCATAGGCTTAGATGGATAAATAAATAAATAAAAAATTGCTCGATTCTTGGGATCTAATGGGCAATAAAAATGATAAGGCTAACTTTTTAAAAAAAAATTTTTTTTTCAAAAATCTCACCAAAAAAAAAAGACCAAAAATACCCCTCAAAACCCAGTTTTTGTTGATATATCTCGGCTATTCGCAGACCGATCTTACTGAATTTCAATAGCAGAGCCACTATCGGGTTTTAACACATTCCAGCGAAAGAATAAGGTTTCGATCTCAAACCGTTTTCTCAGAAACGGTATTTCAACGACTACAGACGGATAGATGGACATCGCTTAATCGTAATCGCAATTGATTCTGATCCAGAATATACATAATTTATGGGATCTTAGATGGTTATTTCAATGCGTTACACTCGGAATCACAAACTTATATCTACCCTTACACATTTTTGTGAAGGGTATAATAATTACAGAGGGTAAAAACTATAAATTTGGAGGGACCAATGTATATTTTGGGGCATTATTTATTTTTTTTTTTGATGGGGGCTTATTACGCAGTAAACAGTCTCCCATTAAATTATTATAAAATAAAGCCCAAGATTATTAAAAGTTTTCTTATTGCACTACTGAACACGCGAGCGCAATAAATATTGAAAAATTTTTGGCATTTTTTTTGGCCTCTTGATTGTGTATTGAGTTGTTACATGATTGATACAATATTGGCCGCGGGTACCGCATAAGTCAATGAACTTTGCAACCACACGATTGGGGTATACAAAATTGTGAACATTGGTGCATTGTCGCAATCATATAATCCTGCCTTGATAGTTATGAAATTTTGTTTTATACTGATTGAGACGTTCTGATAGAGCGACCCTTAAACTCTTTAAGCTTTTGTATTGTTTCTCGTGTAACGAAAACTACCAGGTGACAGGTTTTTCTAAAGAAACATTTGCTATTTTTTAGATTTGACTTACGAAGAAAACGTATAATTTGTAATATGTGTCTCACTATATTTACAGCATGCATTTACCATTAACAAAAGAGCAAATTGTGTGCAAAAGCTTGGCACACAATAGTCCAATTCAATATGTGGGCATATTTCAAAAGATTTTTATTGGTCGACACTTATAGGCAAAAATTTAAAAGGGAATTTGTGTTGCAGTAAGAGAAATACTTTCTCAACAAAAATTATTTTGTACAATATTTTCAAAATTTTGCTTTTAGTACTACCAGTGCATTAAAAACTAAACTTGTCGATTTTCCCACGTTAAACGATTTCACAACCATGTCGGTGTAATTTAAAACTTGACGTTTTCCAAAGATAAATTTCATCTAAGAAGCAATGCTTATTTGATGTTAAAAGCTGTTTTAGCACAGAAAGTTTTGTTAAATGTAAAGTTTAGTTAAATATAACCACTACAAAATGCTTTGAAAAAAGCTTATCGTAACTGTATTAGCAGCTTAGTTCAAAAGAGAATTTTATTAATACTACTTTTAGCCAAAGCCTCAACCAGTTTTAAAAAATGTATATAACAGTTTCGAAATACATACTTAAGATAAAATGTTGAGCTTTTCTTTGCAGCTTTTGGAAAGTTCTTATTCCATCGGATGGTGTCTAACAATTTTATAATCTAAATATAAGAGGTAGAATGCACATGTAGGAAGCATACATTTCAAAGCTCGGTTCTAGTATACTGTTAAGAAAATTTTAAAAGACTGAAAAAAATGTGTGCGCAATATAAAATACTTATAAGCAAAAAATCAGTGCAAGTTTATCTTCAAGCTTGGCTTAGTTCCCGTTTAAACTAGTAAATCATTGAATCAGTGTATACTTAAACCATATTTAAACAAACAAAAAATTAGTGTTTAAATTTCACTCATCAAACAGTGCAAAACATCAGCTGCTTAACAGTTTTTACAGCGTTGCCATATTTATATTTCCCAAAGCCAGCAATTATAAGTTGCTGGCAGATTTACTAAAATCAAGTTTAAGCTGCAATTAAGTTACAGGAAAGTTTTGTTAAACTAGAGCACTTACTCTAACTGATTTTTGGGGCATTAGACACTTTATTTTAATAAAAACAAATTGTATATGCATATTAGAGTGAGTGAATTTGTTTGGCTCACAAAATATTGCGTGACAAAAGCCGCATTTGAACGAAAAAATTATTGCTCTCAAAATTAAAATGAATCTGTAGTTTTTCATGAGCATTTGTTTTAAAAATATCTTTTATCGTTTAGTTTCTAGCAGCTATCTCGTGAAAAATAGGAGATTACATTTCATCTTAAAGCACTGGTGTCTTTAGACAAATTTGTTTGGGAGCATTACACAGTACAACATTTTTCAGGTGATTGATTCGGGACTCAATTCTGATAATTGTTTATGAAAGTAGCCCTTAAAAGAAAAACTTCTGCATCATTCGTTTGGTCTTAGTACCTCAAATAATAATTTAAAAATTAATTTGAAGTTAATAAGTATCGTGTAGGGGAGTTTCTAACCTTTTGGCTCCTTTGTTTGTCATAACTCGAGAACCACTCGTTTTTTTTCAACGAATTTTATGCTTATCTCGAGCAAATTTTTGAAATTCATAACTTTACTTAATTGTGAATAAAAGCAAAACGCGTCCATCAATTTGTATGATTTATGTCTCACTTTGTTCATAGGTTATGCGACTTTGGGTAAAAGTAATAGGACTTAACACTTTATCACCGTTTTGGATTTTTTATGAATTAAAAATCCAATTTTTTAGGCAAAAAATATATTTTTTTTTTCATACATTTATTTACAACTGCTAAACTTTTGCTTATGTAGCGAAACGTTGTATCAGCAGATTAAAGGAATTGTAGTTCTTAATTTTTTAAAATTTATTTCAGCTTATTCGGACTAGTGGTTCTCGAGTTATGATAAACAAAAAGAGCCTAAAACGTGATAAACTCCCCTACACGATACTTATTAGCCTCAAATTAATTTTTAAATTATTATTTAAGGTACCAAGACCAAACGAATGATGTAGAAATGCTTCTTTTCAGGGCTACTTTCATAAACAATTATCAGAATTGAGTCCCGAAATCATGTGTTGTACAGTGTTATATTCTCATACATTTTCCTTAGTTTTATGAAATTTTTTTAGCGGTTAATTAGAAACAGGCTTTAAAACGTTTAGAGTGTATTCTATTAAGATTTTTATTATATAAAACAAGATAATACATAAGCTGGGCTACAACAAGCTGATTCGAAGCCGTCACACTTTTAATCAGCATTCGTTTTGGTTATGTTTTTTCATCTCCTTAGCAGTTGTATTTGAAATTGAGCAACTAGAATTGGTAAAGTTCTCTACTAGAAGTCTCCGAGGTTTCAGGTTCGATTTCTAGCAAATGCGAAAAGTTGTTCAGGTTTGTGTTTATTTAAAAAGAAAAAAAATGTCTGTTCAATTGTGTAACTTCTCACGTATACACACTATGATTATATACAGCATTTTAATACTTCGCCATACCTAACGACTGTTCAGTACTAAATTTATTTGATTTTTTGAACTTAAAATATTGTAGTTGAATCTGGGCAAGCTTTTGCTTGATATTCATTATGAAAATAATAATTAAGACCCAGATAAAGCAAAATTATGACTGGAGCTGCTCTACAGCTCCTACTTGCTCCAGCGTTTTCTTTTGTAATGCATTGCAAGCATTATTAACTACATGATAATTATTTTGTCTATTGATATAGTTTTCACATAGAAATTGGATGTTTATTTTTTAATTATTAAAATTTAATAAAATGATATGACGGTCTCATAAACCTGAAGCCCAGCGCCATATTTTAAAGCGCCTTCAAATATGTATGACTCAAACCATATGTTTGCATTGAAACTCATTTATAGCACACAGTACTTGAAAATGAGGACCAGCAAACAGGTGTTTGGCGAGCCTTTGGCCGTGATTGTCCTAAATCTTTCTATCAGTGTACTGCATAATTATTAACCATAGTTGAGGGTTACAATAAAAAATTCTACAAAAAAAAAATCCATTAGCTATGCTTTACCCCATTTATAAAAACTTAATTAAAGTTACCCTTCATGCAGGGGTAGTCTGCAATTTAAAAAAAAACATCCTTATTTCCTTCACGTTTAACGCATACAAAATTGGCAAACAAAATTTATATTGCACATTTAGTAATTTAAGTTTTTCGATTGGGTGCAAAAAGTCCTTCACAATTTAAACATTACGAAGGATGAAACTTTACAAATACTAAAACCACGTAGTTTTATAACATGTAGTCAATAACAAATATTAGATTTATTTTCACTCTACATTTTTTTTCTGCCATTTTAATAGAATTTCTATGACCAAAAAAACCGATAACGATAAAGAGAAAAAATAAATGTGCCAGAGTTAAATATCAGCAAACCTACAAAACCGTTAAATAGTTGTTGTATGAAAGAAATGTGCATGCAGCATGCATACATGCACACATCCAAACATACGTATATAACAACCGCAACACATTTACAATGGAGGGTGGTGTGGTGTTCATGTGTGGTGATTTCTGCACAATAAGCACAAATAGATATTAACTGAGATTAACATCTAAATAGAATAGTTAATGCAAAACCACTGAGTAAACACAAGTCAATGAACGTCAACATTAAAAATAGCCATGTTGATGGAGAGAGCGGAAGAGAGAGAGAGAGAGAGAGAGAGAGAGTAGGATGATTTTTACTGTCAAAAACAGTGATTATGTTGTTGACGTTTCCGGTCTATAAAGTGTTGGCTCAATAAACAATAGGTAATTTCGAATCAGTTTAATGTTTGTTTTTATCAACCAAGCTGCTGTACATTTTATTAACAAGATTTACTGCTGCTTTTCTTTCTCTTTTCACTACGAGTTTGATGTGATTAAAAAACTTTTAGATGCAGTAATAAGAATTTGTTTGTAAACTTTTTTTGCTTTGTAAAATGTTCCGACATTTTTGTTCTTGAATTTATATTGAAAATAATAACAAAACGCTACAATTTTTATTCCAACCGTCATAAACGATTGTTAGCTGCTTAATAACTTATCAATAAGCAAAAATCAATAAAGACGAAGCTTTTGATAAAATCAAAAAAAGTGACAAGATCCTGCTTAAGCATTTGAAAGTTTGAAACTTCGTTTTCTAATACTTAATTATTTATTTGCTTTAAGAGCCAATTGAAATGTATTGATTCAGGTCCATAAATAGACATTTTCAAATATTTTCTGTCTTTTTCAGCTGTCTATATGCCGCCGACATTTTGTTGAAGCTAGTCAACTCATCAGTAGACTCGAAATATTCTTAAAAGAATATTTGAAACTTAACTACTTATTCCATAATTCCCATGAACAAAATGAGAATCAGAAATGTTCAAACAAACCTTTAACACAGTAAAAAATTTTTTCTCGTTTTGCAGCTAGTTTACTCTTCTTTGCAACCTTCTATACAACGAGTTACCACATAGACAGCTGAAAAAGATAGAAAACATTTGAAAAGGTATATTTATGGAACTAATACATTTCAATTGGCTCTTAAAGCAAATAAATAATTAAGTTCATATTTGAATATTCAAAAAAGTTTTACTTTTTGATACTTTCAAAAATACAAATCGTAGTAACCGATGGTAACTCGTGGTATAGAAGGTTGCAAAGAAAAGTAAAATATGTAGTTGCAAAACGAAAATATGTAATATGTAAAAAAAAATGTTTACTGTGTTCTTCTGATTCTCATTTTGTTCATGGGAATTATGGAATAAGTAGTTAAGTTTCAGACATTCTTTCAAGTATCTTTCGAGTCTACTGATGAGTTGATTAGAACTAAGGAAATGTCGGCGGCAGATAGACAGCTGAAAAAGACAGAAAATATTTAAAAATGTCTATATTTGGACCTGAATTAATACATTATTTTTTAATTGAGAAATCTCTATAAATTCGAGTCTCATGCTGTTTTCGTTTAACAGCAAACAAGCAACATGATTTATTTTGTATGGCAGCCAAATTTTTTCAAATTTTTGTGGTTACATTTTTTTAGGTTAGTTACACTCAAATTTTAATAGTGGCATTTTAAGTGCAAAATAAATGCGTAATTTTGTAAAAAAAAAAACTAAAATAATATGAGCACGGCTACACCAGCATACAATATTGGAAACTCTGATTGAAAAGTTATACCAAAAAAATATTCCAACTATATTTTGATATAGTTGTTGTATGAGGCAGAAAGCACTGACATGGTTGATTTTGTAATGAACTATACTTGCGCGAGTCATCGCGTCTAGACAAACGCCTGATACTCCATAGGACATTGAGTTACCATAGTGTATTAAATAAGTGTGTGAAAAACTGCAATGCAAAACAGTTTGACATCTCAATCTCATTAGCAACGGTGGTGCATGAGGCACCAAGAGCATAGTAAAAATCAGAATAGCTATTGAACCACTATTTGGGGCGGTAGTATAACGTCTTCCTTGCAATGCCTGAATAGATGCACCGTAGGGTAATGGCATAATGGCAGGTAAATCGCCTCACATTTGTAATATGTATTTATTATAAGATCATCGAAAACTATTTTTCGCTTGCACATGCCGGATTGTTTGGGAAAAATATATAGTTCACTAAAAGATCAGGCTCATTATCTCATGATCTCAAATCCTGCCAAAATCGCAGCCAGTTCGTTCACCTACGATGCATTCTTATGCTGTACGAGTGTCAAGCAGCTCTTAATAAATCCCAAATTTTTTGAATTTTTTGCTCGAAAACAATTTTTGCATCACATGTAACATCTCATAACTTCAGTAGTGTTTCCTGCGAGGTGGGTAAGCGATAATTTTGTAATGCTTTAATCTGTAAAACAATTGTTAACTGCAGCAACCAGGTAAAAATATATGCCTTATGGCCTTGTTGTGGTTACAGTTCGTTTGCTTTTCAAATAATTACTTGAAAATTGTAAAATAAAATAAAACATTTTGCTGCAAGATAACGCAACAGCTCAACACAATTTGTCATATGCAAATGTAAGCACACACTCAGAAAACTTAGTCAGTAAAATTAACTGAAAACACTCTTTAAAAGAAATGATATTTCATTTAAAAACCGTCCTACTTATTCTTCATTTAAATTTACTTATCACTTCATTTGAATTTAAATTTTAAAAAATCTACGGAACCCAATCGGTAAAAATAATGATTTTTCCTTTATTCTAACTGTCAAATAAATCATGCATAATCAAGTTGTAAAAGTTTTTTAATTTTTTCTTGGGTGGTCATTTTATTTAATTATAGTTTTCTAACTGTATTCGCTCTCCCTTCAATTCGCTCATTTAATTTTTGTACTGTAAAGCCTCTGCTGAGATTCGATCGCATCGCGACTTGAAAGCTGCTTTGCCATGCCTACTCAGCCATCGCAACAATCAGAACAAATTCAACAACAATAAATTTAAGTAAAGAGTATATGTATGCTACAAATGTATAGAAATACGTATTTACAACTTTTTTCCTTCATGTATGTGTAACATAAGTTACTACTGTCATTATTAACTGTCAGCGAAAATCTATATTTATCTGTAGTTAGTTTTTTAAATAACTCTACAAATAGTTAATATTAAAATTTCTTTCTTTTTTAAACGTTTTGTCATTTAAAAATAACTGCACTCACTACTTCTAGAATAAACTAGGGTCAGTTACTGCAAAAACATTCTGAGTGTATGTGCGTACATGCATTCAAATAACACGAGCATTAAAACATGATTGTACATGGACTGGCACCATTCACACACATAAGTGACCTAATTCTATTGACCAAAATCAATTGAGAACTTTGATATGCACATAAATATGTATGTACATGCATGTTGTGTAACAGTTTTTCCACCAAAATTGATTTAATCAGGGAGTGTGTCTTGACGCCACAGTTGCAATTTGTTTTTTGTACTGCATTGTTTATATAATTGAAATTAACATAGAACTATTTTTTTAAAGAGAAATTAAACAATTTTTTGATTTTATTTAATAATAATTGAAATGACGTTTCGAGCTTGAGGTCCTTGTTTATTATTTTTATTTTCAATAAAAATAAAAATAACAAACAAGCACGTCAAGCTCGAAATTTAAGAAATCTTATAATTGAAAAGGAGAAATGTCGAAGCAAATGGGATTAAGAAATTGATATAGCGTTTCAAAGAGTTCCATATTTGATCCAGCATCTGACTGCCGGATCCATATATTTATGGTGTGCAACGGACTACCCGGAGCGTATGAAGTACTAACCTCAGTAGCAATCATACGCACATACAGTTTGAAAATTCCCGATCTTTTTCATATGCCGGGATTCTTCTATCTAAAACTTTCTTGAAAAATTTCTTGTTTTCTTGTAAAAGGTGGACCTTAATTTTGTTATTCACAACGCCATGCTAGAATTTAAACGAAAAACAGTATTAAATTTGAAAATGTTTTACATTAATTTTAATTTTATAGTCGAACTATTTGATTAACAATTGTTAATAATTTTATTGGGCTTTCTAGTTCGATTTTTACTTTCTCAAAATTAAGAGAGATTTTTTGTGATAAAATTGAAGTGATCAACATTTTTAGAGGAGTAAAGAAGTGTTTAAGTTGAAGACTTACTGGCTGGGGTACATGCCATGACTGTTTCACTTCCCGCACGGCACTCATCAGCCTCCAAATTGCTTCGAACCCAATACATGATTAATTGCATAGTGTTGTTAAGCAGCAGTGCATTTCCAGCCTACCATTTGAACTCTTCATTACAGTCTGTCTATCTATATTTAATCTTGTTGATCAACTTTCCACATTATCATTTAAAAATTAAATCAAAACTTCATATATGAACTTGTGATGATGAAAATATGAAAGTTTGTTTACAAAACAAAACATTTTTGAAAGAGTTTCAAATGTATTATTGGCTTTCCTTCCGATTCCGGTTTTACGTGGTGAACTACAAAATTATAAATCTCGGCTGCTGAGTGAAATCCGAAAGGGGCTAAAACGGGTAAAAAAAAGGTAAAATCAATAATTCAATACCTCCGGAATTTATCAAGCTAGCACAAAATTCCAAAAAGCATCTGGAAGTATGATAAAAATAAATGGATAAAACTACCGGAGTTTTTTGGTAAAACAGGCAGGCATCCGAAGAAAAATAATAACTGAAATGGACTCCCCATAAAAATTTCTAAAATAAGTTTTGCCATTTTTGTACACTTAGGACATTTAGCGGGTAAAAAGGGCAAAATCGGTAATTCTTTGTCTCCAAGCTTATTCCAAGCGATAAAAGAGTTCAAGAAAGCCCTGAAAGCCTACTGAAAATAATCGGATAATACTTCTGAATTTTAGGAGAATAAAAGAAAGGTATTTTTTAATTTCAATGACGGATAAAATCAGGAAAATAGTAAAACAAGGACTAGAGACGAACCTGATATCAAAACTTCAGATATGAACGTGGTGAAAATGTAAGTTTGTATACGAAACAGCAAAAAAATTTGGAAAGAATTTTGAATACGTTAATGTTTTTGCTTTCGATTCCGGTCTCACGTTGTAAACTACGAAAGTAGAAATCTCGTTTCCCGAAGGGTTAAATCCGGAGGCGGCAAAAACGTGTGAAAGAATACTAAAATCGGTAATTCAATCTCCCCGGACTTCATCAAGCTAGCACAGAAGCCCGGTAATTCTGCATCTCTTAGCCAAATACAAACACCAAAAAACAATAGTGCAATAGTGGAAAATAGTAAAACAAGAATTAGACTCAGAAGATAAAAATTTCGCAGGCTCCATGCAATTTTTTTCTTTTCTACACATTTAGAAAGTAAAAAAGGATAAAAGCGATAGCTAATTCTATATCTTTGGTTCTGTATCTTGCAAGTAGCACAACAATTCTAAAATGGCCAGAAAACCCAATACAAACAATCGGACAGGTGGCTAATACTTTCCTAAAAATCTGAATTTTGAGGGGAAAAAGGGATAAAAGCAGAAATTCGGTACTTTTTTAAATGGATTAGACTTCCAAGAGAAACATTGCGAATGCACTTCGCAAATTTCTTAACTTTTTAAATATTTAGGAGGCCAAAGGATATAAAAACGATCAAAGGATCTGATTCTGTATCTCCGGGCCAAATGCAAGTAGCATTTAAAGCATCTAAAAGGCCCTGAAAGCCTAAAACAAGCAATCGGACAGGTGTCTGATACTTTTTTGAAATTCTGAATTTTAGAGAAACCAAAGGGGCAAAATAAAGATTTTTGGTTAAAATCCCTGAATTTGTTAGAAAACCACTTGCTCAGCAACACTCTTCGTATTTACATTGGTATAGTTTAACTCTTTCCGCATGGTGTATTTTCCTACTACATACGCTATATTTCTACTGCTCTCTACAACTTGAACAATACAAGAAAAAAGTAGTGTGATATAAGCCTTAAGAAAATGATCATGAAAACGTTGTCATATTTTCAATTTTTTAAACAGAAATAAAGTAGAAAAATTATGATAATGACATGAAGGTACCGCAGCAAAATTTGTCTCGAAATGCTAGTTTTAAAATTCTGGGGCAAGTTCGGTCTTCTCGGTACTTTAAAATTAAGTGGAATAACATATACTCATGTGAACCGATTTGTGAACCGCTGAGGTATAAATATGGTCATTGAAAAATTATGTATACTGTAAGAATTATAAAGTATTTTTTAATCAAGAGTGTGCAAAATTATTCGCATTTTATTGTTCTCTTTTTTCTTGAACGTATTTTGTATTTTAGTTGTAGTTTTTGCAAAATATATTCTAATTTATTTGTGATCACATGAAAATGTCCCTATACCGATAGCCACTATTGCTAGTGCTTAAGCCTTCAGATTTATTGTAATTTTAATTGTAATAAATATAAAATAAAATTAAAAAAATATCCATATACCATTTCCCTTTTATGAACTTAATTATTTATTTGCTTTAAGAGCCAATTGAAATGTAGCTGAAAAATACAGCAAATATTTTTTGAAAAGGTTCATTTTTGGACCTGAATTAATACATTTCCCTTTTATTTAGCCAAAAGCTTCGAACTTTAATTCTTTAAACATGAATATTTTGAAGCTCCTCTTAATTGCTACAAAATAAGTGTTTTTGGAAGAAAAGCCTTTCAAAATATTAATTATCAAAAACTTTAATTACAAAGTTGTGTTTTCTGGCCAAAGCTACAATGCATTGTAACAAAATCCTTACAAATTTTCAGTTTCTTTCTTTTCGTTATTTGTATTTACTTTTATAGTAATTGTTATTTCTGCTTTTGGCTACATGTTAACAAAAGGAACTGCAAAATCAACAATTCGTTGACCCTCACAATAAACAAACTCATATGGGAAGATAAAATATTAACAAAAGAATAAACAATAAACTTCTGACTTCATAGTACAGTTAGGTCTCGATTTATGTGGTCTCTTGGGACTAAACAAATGAGTTTGTGAAATGAAAATAATACCTGTTAGAAATACAAAATTTATTTTTGTGACCAGAGGTCATACCGCGTACTTCGATTCATGCAAATCGTGATGTATATTATAATTTTTGTACATTTTCGAATGAACGAACATTTTTCATACAGTGTTGGATATCTAAAACTACATCACTCTGTATTACAAACAATAAAAATTAATTTCAAAAGTGCAGCTGTGTATCGGTTGTATACTAAACGCTAAGAAATTGTTCAAAAGGTATTTTTTGGCCCGTGAAAAATCTCAAGTAAAATAGAAAAGCTTGAAATAATATCATATTATTTTAAGTCTAAAAAAAGATATTATTATTGTTTTCTGTCTTTTTCAGCCATCAATATGCCGCCGACATTTCGTTAATGCCAAGAAAATCATAAAAGAGTGTTTTAAACTTAACAACTTATTCCAAAATTCCCATCAACAAAATTGGCATTAGAAATATTCAAACAAATCTTTAATACAGAAAATATTTTTTCGTCTTGCAACACTTTTACTTTTCTTAACAACATCTCTATACATCGAGTTACCAGCGGTTACTACGATTTGTATTTTTGAAAATATCAAAAAGTAAAAGTGTTTTGAATACTGAAAAATGAACTTAAGATAATACATTTCAATAAGTTCTTAAAGCAAATAAATAATTAAGCTAATTTTTTAATAAAATCATATTTTTAATTGAAAAAATAAAATGTGTTACAACGCTACTCATAGAAAATAAAATGTGTTTCACCATTTTAACTTTTATCGCTAGAGTTGTTGGCATTTAAATATTTTAAAATATACCAAATATGTATGCTTTATAATTATTTAAAGATTATTTGACAAATATTTTTATAAAAATCTGCCATATAAAAATGTAATAAGCCTGCAAGCGATTCCTCATAAGAAGTTTTTACGAAATTAATTGATTGTTACTGATGACCTTCACTTAATTGTGAGACCATATTTTGGTAAAAAGTGAGATTTGTACCATGATTTTATTAGACGAAAATAAAACATTAATTTAAATTTAATTATTTTCCCGGGAGTAAAGTAAAGTAGTTAACAATTGTAAATCATAAAGTTCGACTATAAAAGTTAAAGTTAAATTGATGCTTAAAAATCGCTGGGACAAGAGCTAAATTTCAAAATGCTGTCATCACTGATACAAAAGCAACAAACATGAAAATGATGAATATAAAATATATTTCAATCAACAGAAAAATACAGTGCAGCAAATGCATCATTGCTGACAGTAAGTTTGACATTTGTTTTGTTTAGCAAGACGGACAAAACTATACGCAAAAAGAAACATTAGCGCAGTTCATTATTTGGTGCAAATGTCTTGCGTAAGTGCGAATGCAAGAAATCGTTGCTTTTTCTTTGCAACCCAACAACAAAATATACAAGGTTGCACTCGCAATATTTTTGCAATTACGCACCGCTAATTACGTGTTGCTTTTTACGCATGAGTATTGCACTTGCAACACTGACACTCGAACAGCTGACATTTTAAAACAAAGCAAACAAAAAATAGTAGAGATGAAGCCAGCAGCAATTACCAAAAGAATAAAACGTGAAAAATTAAAAATTGTGTATTAATTTATCAGCTGTTATTTGGAGTGCAATAAAATTTGCAAAGTTGTTAAAAAGGGTGCTCAATATCAGTTGCAATATAATCGCAAACGCAAATAGTCGCAACCAAAAACGCACCAAACGCTGAGTACCGCTATTTTACAATATGATTGCTGCCATTTGTTCACGTCTGTGTGCTTCTGTTGTTTATTTTGACAGTTCTTAAGCCTAAAAGCAGTAATCACTTAGGCTTTTAAGGCTACCTGGTATCGGCGTACTTTGATTTTGGCATTTTAGAAACAGTGCTACCAACCTTTTAGGAAACTAAAGAAAATTCTAATTGACCGGAAATACAACTCTGTCATCATTTCAAACAAGCTGAGCAGTACCGATTAGCCTTCGATTCAGAAATTATTTAAAAAATAATTTTTTTCGAATCCAAATACGCAGTAAGCGCTCAGGCGTTAGCTTATATTACATAAAATACGGAGATACATGCAAAATTTTATTTAGACACGTTTAAATCACGGTAAATGAAAATCCTATAAATCAGTGATTTTTTTAATTAGTGCGAGCTGCAGGCCATTCTACGTCCCTGTTATTACACAATTATTCCATAAAGTTCTTGTTTAGTTTATGCAGTAAATACATTTTCAAGAAACCACATTCTATTTGACAAAATGATTGCTATAAAATTTTTTATCTATAATTTTCCAACTACCTGTTGTTAAAGCTAATTATAACATTAATTATATTTTTTAATTAAATGCAAGTGTACAGTTTTCAATTCTACCGTAATAATTGTACAAATTAATGTTTAACAATCCATGAATGAAAACGAGTTGCAAATGTGACAAAACTTTAAGTACTTCAGTAGTTTTGTTTCTTTCTCTGTACTCATTGAAAAAAGTGAAAAATTTCAGTGAAAACTGAAAAGAGGCAAAAAAAATATGTATGTATGTGTATATAGAATCCCCAGCTCAAAATAATGGCATTTTTCGTACAAAAGAAACAAAAGTTTTTATGGAATAAAATATGAGCAAATAAGCGCAACCTTTAAAACACACACATGCATTTTGTATTAAACCTTTTTGATGCGTTGCACCATGCAAACATTTCTATCATATGCTGGTATATTAGCAAACTATTTGTTCGAATGGGACATTAGGAACATGCTTGTCGAATCTACATATGCATAAAGTGTGGCAAAAGTTTAGTAAATTTCTGCTTACCATATGTGTGCAGAGTGACCGTGTTCTGGAAATACGTTTTGACAAACTTTGCTCAAGCAATCTATCATCAATCATTTACTATGGAGTTAGAAAAATATTAACAGGACTTACCCCCAATTTTTGACTTGGATTTTAAATGCCATTTCAATTTAAATTTGATTTAAATACAAAATTGAGTCAAACAGTTGCTATTTAAATCAAACTTAAACGGCCTGCCGTGCCCATTCAAAATCGATTCAAGTTTTTCGTACTGCCATATGATTTTGACAGTTTGGTTTTGTTCTGCAAATTAAGAAAATTGCCCGTGTTTTTTGTTTGTTTCATATTTTGAGTTTTTATTATTTCCAGAAGGTAATCAACTTCTGTGGCAGTGAAATTGGGAGTCCTTTTATCACTTTTGTTACTCAAATTAATAATTTTTACAAAACAATTTATTATTTTTTAAACTTTTCACAATTTCACTTGCTTTCAAATTTGTTTAAACAGCTGTTTTTTATTGAGTTATCGATCATTCATTGACACTTACATTGTGCTGCCGTACTTTTATTACAATTAATTACCAAAAATAATTTCAGACTGTAAAACAGAAAGCTATTTTAAATCCAACTTAAATTTTAAGGAAAATTTACTTATTTTGTATTTAAATCCCAAGTCAAAAATCGGGGGTTATACTTGTTTTTCAGATTAAAGTTTATTTCTTAAAATAGTTTTTAAAACCGGCCATAAGAAACTTTTTGTTCGATTGCTTAGCAACTGTTTACAAAATAACTGCCTTAACAAAATGTAACAAAATAAAACTCTGCAAGTGTTTGCAAGTTTGTTGGTGATGCGCAATTAAAATTTTTAATTACAGTTCTGAGTGCAGTTTATTTCGTAACGAGACCATGTTTGATGAAAGTAGTTGCTGCGTTCAGTAAAAATACGAAGTGTGTTTAATTATTTTCGTACCATTGTAAATGCATGTGTGACTCTTAAAAGAGTGCGACCGAAAAAATATTAATTCAAATCTGTATCCTGCAACTGCAATCATTGCATTGTATTATTACTAGGTTGGTCCAGGATGGCCCTTTTGCACTGCGACCATACTGCAACCATAAAGTATAATAAGCGAAGAAAGTTCAAAATACCACAGGTATTTTTATACCCTTCACATAAATGTGTAAGGGTATATATAAGTTTGTGATTCCGTTTGTAACGCATTGAAATATCCATCTAAGACCCCATAAAGTATATATATTCTGGATCAGCATCAATAGCGATTACGATTGAGCGATGTCCGTCTGTCCGTCTGTCCGTCTGTCCGTCTGTCCGTCTGTCCGTCGGTCCGTCTGTCCGTCTGTCCGTCTGTCCGTCTGTCCGTCTGTAGTCGTTGAAATACCGTTTCTGAGAAAACGGTTTGAGATAGAAACCTCATTCTTTCGCTAAAACGTGTGAAACCCCGGTAGTGGGTCTGCTATTGAAATTCAGTAAGATAGGTCCACGGATAGCCGAGATATATTCAAAAAACCGGGTTTTGAGGGGTATTTTGTGCAATTTTTGTATTCAGATTTTTGAAAAAAAATTTTGTCTTAAAAACTAAACCATATCATTTTTAGTGCCCATTAAATCCTAGAAAAAAAGGAATTTTTGAAATCGGCCCATATATATCCGAGATATAGCGTCTCCCGATTTTTCAAGAAATCGGCTTTATAAGCCAAATAAGACAACTTTTGGCACCGAAGATCAATCAAAATGGTATATATAGGCTATTTAGAGGCAAAAGTGGAAAATTTTTCCACATCGGCCCATATACACTCGAGATATAGCGCCTCCCGTTTTCTCAAGAAGTCGGCTCTAAAAGCCAAATAAAACAACTTTTGGTATCAAAAATCGATTAGAATGGAACATATAAGGTGTATAAAAGCAAAATTGAAAAATTTTTGAAATCGGTCCATATATATCTGAGATATAGCGACTCCTGATTTTTCAAGAAATCCGCTCTTTAAGCCAAATAAAGCAATTTTTGGCACTAAAAATCAATCAGAATGGTACATATAGACTATTTAGAGGCAAAGGTGGAAAATTTTGGACATCGGCCCATATACACTCGAGATATAGCGCCTCAAGTTTTCTCAAGAAGTCGGCTCTAAAAGCCAAATAAAACAACTTTTGGTACCAAAAATCGATCAGAATGATACATATAAGGTGTTTAAAAGCAAAATTTGAAAATGTCTGCAATCGGTCTATATATACGTGAGATATAGCGTCTCCCGATTTTTCAAGAAATCGGCTCTATAAGCTAAATAAAACAACTTTTGGCACCAAAAATCAATCAGAATGATACATATAGGTTAGTCAGAAGCAAAACTGGAAATCTTTTTGTCATCGGCCCATATATGTTCGAGATATAGCGCCTCCCGATATCTCAAGAAGTCGGGCCTGGAAGCTAAACGAAACAGTTTTTTTGCACTAAATATTTGTCGGAATGGTACATACAGGCTGTTTAGGGGCAAAATTAGAAAATTTTTGGACATCGGCCCATATGCACCCAACTTTTGGTACCAAAAATCAATCATAATGGTACATACATATGTATATAATATTATATACATATGTATATAATATTATATATATATTATATAATATATTATATATACATATATACATATGTATATAATATTATATACATATGTATATAATATTTGCGATCATGTATGAATGTATGTATGTATGTATGTATGTATGTATGTATGTATGTATGTATGTATGTATGTATGTATGTATGTATGTATGTATGTATGTATGTATGTATGTATGTATGTATGTATGTATGTATGTATGTATGTATGTATGTATGTATGTATGTATGTAGATACGTTTGTATGCATGTAGGTATGTATGTATCTACATACATATGTATGTATGCATGCAAGTATGTTAGCATAAACAATTTTTTTGCTTTGTTGTAAAAATGTGTATGTATGTACATATGTATACACGAGCTTGAAAATGAAAGTGATATAAAGAATTGTTGAAAAAAGGGTACGCAATGAAATTCTTTTAAACAATTGCGTCTTCAAATTCATTCACACAAAAAATCATTTTGGGTTTCCCTACGTACTTACATATGTACATACACACACACATGTGTATGATGATACGCAATAGATCATCAACAACGTGCACAAGAAAAAAATAATTTTGTAAAAGCAAGCAATGTAAATATGTATGTATGTATATATGTATGTATATAATCATTGTTTTATGGAACACACTGAAAATATTCAATAATAAAGAATTTATTTTAGAGTTTTCTATTATAGATACATACATACATACGTATGCATGTACCCACATACGTAAGTAAATTGAAAAGAAAATCACACTTAATGGCAATGTTTAGCATTATAATTTAAAAATAATGCAATTATATGCAATTTTTTGTTAAATAAATTTTACTATAAAGTTAACTGATAAATAATTAAGAAATACATTTTGCTTTTCTTTATTTCATTGATATTAAAAAGAATTGGTGTCACCCAGTGGTTGAACTTGAGCATATTAGGAATTATTTAAATAAAAGTTTTGCAGCCTGTGTTAAATCCCGGTAGAGGATCTGATATTGAAATTCAGAAAAAATCGGCCCATTTAAAAGCCAAATAAAACAACTTTTCGCACCAAAAATCAATCGGAATGTATGTACCATTGTGAAGGGTATTTAAGATTCGGCCCAGCCGAATATAGCACTCTTACTTGTTTTACTTACCAATTTCAGCCACAAAATGTATATGGGTAAGAAAACATGGCACGAGTCAAGGGCCAAGAAACCCTCCATATTTTTTTAATGTGTTATTTTGCCCTAGCCACAAAATTGACTATTATTAAGGGTGTTCACGATGGGTAGGTGCAAAAACGCAACAAATGTGAGCAAAAATGCTCTGTTTTTGCCACACAACAACAAAATATATGTTATGTATTTTCACTTTGCTTCATTTGCACTAAAAAAAAAACCTTGAGCAAATGGAAGTGTGCAAAAATGCTCAGTTGAAAATAAATAATCTAAGCAACAATAGATGGCGAAGCCGACTAACAATTTTCCACGTAGTAAACAAAAAAAAAAAAAAACAGCGGCGATGACGAACAATTTCAATACAATAAAAAACATCTTGCAACAAAAGTGTTGCAAGACGAAAAAATGTGTTCTGGATTAAAAGTTTGTTTGAACATTTCGCAAAGCAAAATATCTTCATACAGACCTATAAGCCTTCTGCCAATATTTTCAAAAATGTTTGAAAGATTATTTAAAAACAGATGGTAACCCCTATTTTGGAAAATCTAAATATAATTCCATTCCACCAATTTGGATTTCGTCACAAACACGGGACCCCGGAGCAATGCCACCGTATAGTGAAAACTATTTCAGACTCTCTAGAGAGAAAGTCCTACTGCTGTGCAGTTTTTTTTAGACGTAAAACAGGCTTTTGATAGAGTCTGGCATGAAGGACTACTCTTTAAACTTAAAACGAATTTACCAACTCCATTTTACTTGGTTTTAAAATCATACTCAGAAGAAAGAATGTTCTATGTAAAAATAAATGATGAAAAGTCAAAAATGTGTGCCATCAATGCAGGTGTACCTCAAGGTAGTGTTCTTGGTCCTGTTTTATACACAGTTTTTACTTCAGATATACCTGTAACTGAACATATTTTATCAACAAACCTCTCACCACTTCAGGCTGCATTTGCCGTTCAAACACAACTCGATACTCTCCAAGAATGGCTGTTGAAATGGAAAATAAGTATTAATACAGAAAAGTCGACTCAGATAACATTTACTCTAAGGAAGGATGAATGCCCAGCTGTGGTAATGAATGGGACGCCAATACCGAAATCTAATACAGTAAAATATCTAAGAATGTTCCTTGACAAAAGGTTAACTTGGAAAAATCATATTCAATCTAAAAGGCAACACCTGCATATTAAGACGAAGAAAATGTATTGGCTACTTGGAGCTAAGTCAGAGCTTAGTTTAGAAAATAAAGTTAGAATTTACAAGGCAGTATTAAAACTAGTAAGGAGCTATTTTATTCAATTATGGGGCACTTGAAGCAACTCAAATATAGAAATTTTACAAAGGTACCAATCCAAAACATTAGGAACCATAAAAAATGCTCCTTGGTTTGTTACAAATAGGCAAATTCACAAAGATCTAAAAATTCCCTACGTTCGTGATGAAATTAAGAGATTTAGCCACAGATATATTTGGATCGTCTAAGTAATCACTGCAATATTTTCGCAATTAATTTACTGGATGAAACAGAGGAAGTTAGAAGACATAAAAGATTTCATGTACTAGATCTACCATACAGAAAATATTATTTCTTATCTATAAAACTAATATTTTAACTGAATGTTAAGTGAAGTATGAGGCTTGCTGAAGCTTAATAACCTGTGTTAAGTATTTACTTGTCATTGTTAAATTTTGTAATCAAATTTACTTATTATTTTTAAAATAGATTGTAAATAAATAAAAATTAAAAAAAAAAAATTGTTGTTCATGAGAGTTTTTTACATTTCTATAATGGAATTTGTTACAATTATTTTGTCCTTACGCCTTTCACCCTGACGGTTTTCTTTTTCCTTGCTTTGAATGCTGGTGTTTGCAGTGTTTTTATACCCTTCACATAAATGTGTAAGGGTATATATAAGTTTGTGATTCCGTTTGTAACGCATTGAAATATCCATCTAAGACCCCATAAAGTATATATATTCTGGATCAGCATCAATAGCGATTACGATTGAGCGATGTCCGTCTGTCCGTCTGTCCGTCTGTCCGTCTGTCCGTCTGTCCGTCTGTCCGTCTGTCCGTCGGTCCGTCTGTCCGTCTGTCCGTCTGTCCGTCTGTCCGTCTGTCCGTCTGTAGTCGTTGAAATACCGTTTCTGAGAAAACGGTTTGAGATAGAAACCTCATTCTTTCGCTAAAACGTGTGAAACCCCGGTAGTGGGTCTGCTATTGAAATTCAGTAAGATAGGTCCGCGGATAGCCGAGATATATTCAAAAAACCGGGTTTTGAGGGGTATTTTGTGCAATTTTTGTATTCAGATTTTTGAAAAAAAATTTTTTCTTAAAAACTAAACCATATCATTTTTAGTGCTCGTTAAATCCTAGAAATGAAGGAATTTTTGAAATCGGCCCATATATATCCGAGATATA
This sequence comes from Sturmia bella, assembly GCA_963662145.1. Lineage (NCBI taxonomy): Eukaryota > Metazoa > Arthropoda > Insecta > Diptera > Tachinidae > Sturmia > Sturmia bella. Next base: position 33,486,220 of record OY759168.1, on the reverse strand, counting down.
GCGTCTCCCGATTTTTAAAGAAATCGGCTTTATTAGCCAAATAAGACAACTTTTGGCACCGAAGATCAATCAAGATGGTATATATAGGCTATTTAGAGGCAAAAGTGGAAAATTTTTCCACATCGGCCCATATACACTCGAGATATAGCGCCTCCCGTTTTCTCAAGAAGTCGGCTCTAAAAGCCAAATAAAACAACTTTTGGTATCAAAAATCGATTAGAATGGAACATATAAGGTATTCAAAAGCAAAATTGGAAAATTTTTGAAATCGGTCCATATATATCTGAGATATAGCGACTCCTGATTTTTCAAGAAATCCGCTCTTTAAGCCAAATAAAGCAATTTTTGGCACTAAAAATCAATCAGAATGGTACATATAGACTATTTAGAGGCAAACGTGGAAAATTTTGGACATCGGCCCATATACACTCGAGATATAGCGCCTCAAGTTTTCTCAAGAAGTCGGCTCTAAAAGCCAAATAAAACAACTTTTGGTACCAAAAATCGATCAGAATGGTACATATAAGGTGTTTAAAAGCAAAATTTGAAAATGTCTGCAATCGGTCTATATATACGTGAGATATAGCGTCTCCCGATTTTTCAAGAAATCGGCTCTATAAGCTAAATAAAACAACTTTTGGCACCAAAAATCAATCAGAATGATACATATAGGTTAGTCAGAAGCAAAACTGGAAATCGTTTTGTCATCGGCCCATATATGTTCGAGATATAGCGCCTCCCGATATCTCAAGAAGTCGGGCCTGGAAACTAAACGAAACAGTTTTTTGCACTAAATATTTGTCGGAATGGTACATACAGGCTGTTTAGGGGCAAAATTAGAAAATTTTTGGACATCGGCCCATATGCACCCAACTTTTGGTACCAAAAATCATTCATAATGGTACATACATATGTATATAATATTATATACATATGTATATAATATTTGCGATCATGTATGAATGTATGTATGTATGTATGTATGTATGTATGTATGTATGTATGTATGTATGTATGTATGTATGTATGTATGTATGTATGTATGTATGTATGTATGTATGTATGTATGTATGTATGTATGTATGTATGTATGTATGTATGTATGTATGCATGTATGTATGTATGTATGTATGTATGTATGTATGTATGTATGTAGATACGTTTGTATGCATGTAGGTATGTATGTATCTACATACATATGTATGTATGTATGCATGCAAGTATGTTAGCATAAACAATTTTTTTGCTTTGGTGTAAAAATGTGTATGTATGTACATACATATGTATACACGAGCTTGAAAATGAAAGTGATATAAAGAATTGTTGAAAAAAGGGTACGCAATGAAATTCTTTTAAACAATTGCGTCTTCAAATTCATTCACACAAAAAATCATTTTGGGTTTCCCTACGTACTTACATATGTACATACACACACACATGTGTATGATGATACGCAATAGATCATCAACAACGTGCACAAGAAAAAAATAATTTTGTAAAAGCAAGCAATGTAAATATGTATGTATGTATATATGTATGTATATAATCATTGTTTTATGGAACACACTGAAAATATTCAATAATAAAGAATTTATTTTAGAGTTTTCTATTATAGATACATATGTACATACATACGTATGCATGTACCCACATACGTAAGTAAATTGAAAAGCAAATCACACTTAATGGCAATGTTTAGCATTATAATTCAAAAATAATGCAATTATATGCAATTTTTTGTTAAATAAATTTTACTATAAAGTTAACTGATAAATAATTAAGAAATACATTTTGCTTTTCTTTATTTCATTGATATTAAAAAGAATTGGTGTCACCCAGTGATTGAACTTGAGCATATTAGGAATTATTTAAATAAAAGTTTTGCAGCCTGTGTTAAATCCCGGTAGTGGATCTGATATTGAAATTCAGAAAAAATCGGCCCATTTAAAAGCCAAATAAAACATTTTTTCGCACCAAAAATCAATCGGAATGTATGTACCATTGTGAAGGGTATTTAAGATTCGGCCCAGCCGAATATAGCACTCTTACTTGTTTTTTCTCTCTTTTGCTAACAATAATTAGGTTGCAAGTTGCCAGCCAAGAAGAGCCTTTTTTGAAAACAAAAAACCAAACGCATTGCAATATAAAACGCAAATATTCATTGTTGTTATAAAAATTAAATCAAAGCAAAACAAAAAACGTTTGCCCCAGCAGTATGTGAATGTTTGTGCAATTTAAATTAAAAATACTTTTTACAGTACACAAACCCCATTTTGGTATGTGACTTCAGCATTTAGCATGCAAAAATATTTAATCACATGCATGTGATTGCAGTATTATAGAAATGTAGCAGTTATGTAAAAATGTTGGCAATTTGCAAATCTTTTAGTCATTGTTTTTTATAAAAAAAAAAAAAACTGTAGTTGCTAGTAAATATATTAGAAAAAAAAGACAGGAAAAATGCCTGGAATTTTGTATCGTATATTTTGGACTCTATAATAAAAAAAACTTAATTAGAAATTGTTTTGAGTTAAAACTCATTTTACATACATACAATATTATTACACAAGCCAATAAAAAAGTGGCATTGATTCACGCGCCGTTTTAAAACGCGCTAATTTGAACAATTCTTGCAGAAAACTTCTTACATAATTCGTAAGCAGAAATACTTTTGCCCACATCTTGCCAATAATTTCTGGAATGTCAAATATACATAAATAGTTGTGGGAGAAACTCTCGTTTTTTTTTTCAGTTTTCATAGTTTTAATTTAAATTTGCTTCTTTCATGCGAGAAACACAGAAACGAGATACGGAGTTTATCAATTTTAATTTACTTTTGATCTGTCTAAAAGTTTAAACTATGTTCTGTCCTTGTTATACCCTTCACATAAATGTGTAAGGGTATATATAAGTTTGTGATTCCGTTTGTAACGCATTGAAATATCCATCTAAGACCCCATAAAGTATATATATTCTGGATCAGCATCAATAGCGATTACGATTGAGCGATGTCCGTCTGTCCGTCTGTCCGTCTGTCCGTCTGTCCGTCTGTCCGTCTGTCCGTCTGTAGTCGTTGAAATACCGTTTCTGAGAAAACGGTTTGAGATAGAAACCTCATTCTTTCGCTAAAACGTGTGAAACCCCGGTAGTGGGTCTGCTATTGAAATTCAGTAAGATAGGTCCACAGATAGCCGAGATATATTCAAAAAACCGGGTTTTGAGGGGTATTTTGTGCAATTTTTGTATTCAGATTTTTGAAAAAAAATTTTGTCTTAAAAACTAAACCATATCATTTTTAGTGCCCATTAAATCCTAGAAAAAAAGGAATTTTTGAAATCGGCCCATATATATCCGAGATATAGCGTCTCCCGATTTTTAAAGAAATCGGCTTTATAAGCCAAATAAGACAACTTTTGGCACCGAAGATCAATCAGAATGGTATATATAGGCTATTTAGAGGCAGAAGTGGAAAATTTTTCCACATCGGCCCATATACACTCGAGATATAGCGCCTCCCGTTTTCTCAAGAAGTCGGCTCTAAAAGCCAAATAAAACAACTTTTGGTATCAAAAATCGATTAGAATGGAACATATAATGTGTTTAAAAGCAAAATTGAAAAATTTTTGAAATCGGTCCATATATATCTGAGATATAGCGACTCCTGATTTTTCAAGAAATCCGCTCGTTAAGCCAAATAAAGCAATTTTTGGCACAAAAATCAATCAGAATGGTACACATAGACTATTTAGAGGCAAACGTGGAACATTTTGGACATCGGCCCATATACACTCGAGATATAGCGCCTCAAGTTTTCTCAAGAAGTCGGCTCTAAAAGCCAAATAAAACAACTTTTGGTACCAAAAATCGATCAGAATGGTACATATAAGGTGTTTAAAAGCAAAATTTGAAAATGTCTGTAATCGGTCTATATATACCTGAGATATAGCGTCTCCCGATTTTTCAAGAAATCGGCTCTATAAGCTAAATAAAACAACTTTTGGCACCAAAAATCAATCAGAATGATACATATAGGTTAGTCAGAAGCAAAACTGGAAATCGTTTTGTCATCGGCCCATATATGTTCGAGATATAGCGCCTCCCGATATCTCAAGAAGTCGGGCCTGGAAGCTAAACGAAACAGTTTTTTGCACTAAAAATTTGTCGGAATGGTACATACAGGCTGTTTAGGGGCAAAATTAGAAAATTTTTGGACATCGGCCCATATGCACCCAACTTTTGGTACCAAAAATCGATCATAATGGTACATACATACATATGTATACATATAATGTTTAAAAGCAAAATTCGAAAATATTTGCGATCATGTATGAATGTATGTATGTATGTATGTATGTATGTATGTATGTATGTATGTATGTATGTATGTATGTAAATACGTTTGTATGTATGTAGGTATGTATGTATCTACATATGTATGTATGTATGCGTGCAAGTATGTTAGCATAAACAATTTTTTTGCTTTGGTGTAAAAATGTGTATGTATGTACATACATATGTATACACGAGCTTGAAAATGAAAGTGATATAAAGAATTGTTGAAAAAAGGGTACGCAATGAAATTCTTTTAAACAATTGCGTCTTCAAATTCATTCACACAAAAAATCATTTTGGGTTTCCCTACGTACTTACATATGTACATACACACACATGTGTATGATGATACGCAATAGATCATCAAAAACGTGCACAAGAAAAAAAATAATTTTGTAAAAGCAAGCAATGTAAATATGTATGTATGTATATATGTATGTATATAATCTTTGTTTTATGGAACACACTGAAAATATTCAATAATAAAGAATTTATTTTAGAGTTTTCTATTATAGGTACATACATACATACGTATGCATGTACCCACATACGTAAGTAAATTGAAAAGAAAATCACACTTAATGGCAATGTTTAGCATTATAATTCAAAAATAATGCAATTATATACAATTTTTTGTTAAATAAATTTTACTATAAAGTTAACTGATAAATAATTAAGAAATACATTTTGCTTTTCTTTATTTCATTGATATTAAAAAAAATTGGTGTCACCCAGTGGTTGAACTTGAGCATATTAAGAATTATTTAAATAAAAGTTTTGCAGCCTGTGTTAAATCCCGGTAGTGGATCTGATATTGAAATTCAGAAAAAATCGGCCCATATATACCCCAGATATAGCGTCTCCCGATATTTCAAGAAATCGGCTTTAAAATCCAAATAAAACAACTTTTCGCACCAAAAATCAATCAGAATGTATGTACCATTGTGAAGGGTATTTAAGATTCGGCCCAGCCGAATATAGCACTCTTACTTGTTTTTCATTTAAATTTACTTATCACTTCATTTGAATTTAAATGTTAAGAAACCTACGCAACCCAATTGGTAAAAATAATGACTTTTCCTTTATTCTAACTGTCAAATAATTCATGCGTAATCAACTTGTAAAGGTTTTTTTATTTTTTCTTGGGTGGTCATTTTATATAATTATTGTTTTCTATCTGTATTATCTTCCTTCTCAATTCGCTAAATTATTTTTTATACTGCAAAGCCTCTGCTGAGATTCGAACATGCAGCATCGCGACTTGAAAGCTGCTTTGCCATGCCTACTCAGCCATCGCAACAATCAGAACAAATACAACAACAATAAGTTTATGTAAAGAATATGTATGCTACAAATGTATGTAGAAATGTATAAACATGTATATACGTATTAACAGCTTGGTTCCTTCATGTATGTGTAACGTAAGTTACTACTGTCATTATTAACTGTCAGCGAAAATCCGTATTTATCTGTAGTTAGTTTTTTAAGCAACTGTAGAAATCAGTTAAAATTAAAATTTCATTCAGTTTTAAACGTTTTTTCATTTAAAAATAAGTGCACTGATTACTTCTAGAATAAACTAAGGTCAGTTACGGCAAAAATATTCTGAGTGTATAGTGCGAAAATCCATATTTATCTGTAGTTCGTTTTTAAAACAACTGCACAACTAATTTAAAAATAAAATCTCCACAATTTAAAGAAAAAATTCATTTCAAAACAACTACTACAGATTACTTCTAGAATAACCTACAGTTAGTTACAACTGCTACTGATTACTTCTAGAATAACATACAGTAAGTTACTGCAAAAATATTCTGAGTGACGATCATTGGGCCTCTTCTCTATTTGAGATCAAGAACACTTGCCCATATGAACTTATTGACAGATTGTTTTTTAAGTTTTCACTGCCCCTAAAATTTAGTAGTAACAATTATATTTTTATTTCTAATATGAAAGAACCAGCAGTTTCGATAACAATGAACTGACATTATAAACGAATACGACAATTATTGTATCAGAATTTTAAGAGCCTAAACAATTGTTTGCACAGCTTTTATCTCAACCGGTAATGTTTATTTATAAAGTTTAACTTACCATATCGTCTGCATTAGAGCGTTTTGGGTACAACACGTCCTAATCACAAAGATTATTCAGTTTCTGCAAAGAAAACAGTCAGAAAATTTATTAAATTAAATTAATTGATGAAAAGAAAATCTATATACATACATACATACATACATACATACATACATACATACATACATACATACATACATACATACATACATACATACATACATACATACATACATACATACATACATACATACATACATACATACATACATACATACATACATACATACCTAGATATATATATATAATTAAAAGTTAAAATTAAAATGTCAGCACATTAATTCAAATTTATGCAAAATTTAGTTTCAAAATATTAACCAAAGCGTTGTACATGATAAAGCAACACTTTCAACACTTATTGGTATTTGTGGCGATAAGCAAACTCGAAGGAATTGTTAACAAAAGAAACAAAAAAGTCAGCCGTTACAGTTCCAGAATGAAGAAACCGATATAAACTATTTTTGTTTTCTTTCACAGAGTCCTGAATCCATTTTTGTTGTTTTTAACAAAGAAGCTGCAAAAAAATAAGAAAACTATTGAAGTGCACTGCTTCTCTCATGAAGAAAAACACAAATATGTGTGTAACGAAATCACTTAAATGCAATTTAATATTTTGGGTGCCTTAAAACAAATAAAAATACATTTCAAATATGAGTGCAGTTAAGGAGATATATAGACTAAAGAGTTTAAAACGATTCAAGTGAAAGGAAAGCCCAAGAAGCACAAAATATACTATTGGGCAGAAAATGTTTTACAATTAATGTGACAAAGAAAATGGCGTGCGCTTGTAGTGATCACTACACTTTTGCTGGCGCCACAGGACAGTGTGATCATAAACTTAAAATAAATAAGGATTTTACCGCTAAACTTTATTTTCTTACTGCTGCTACTTTCACTAAATTTTTAGATAGCCGCCGTGTTGTAGTAGAAGTTGTTAAAAATGTGTGGTGACTCCTGCTTATCGAGAAACGATTAAGAGGACTCTTGGTGTCTTACCATGCAATTCGATTCGAAAAGCAAAAGTTTTCAAAAATTAATTTTGTATCTATAGTCGAACTATATGATTTACAATTGTTAATAATATTTTATATATTTATTTGAGCTCAAGGTCTTTTGGAATTTGAGTAATTATTTTTGTCAATATTTCGCTCTCCTTCGGATAGCTTCTTCAGGACATTCTTCATTATTATTGTCCTGAAGAAGCTATCCGGAGGAGAGCGTAATATTGACAAAAATAATTACTCAAATTCCAAAAGACCTTGAACTCAAATAAATATATAAAATGTAAGGAAAAAAGGGGTCAAATAACTAAATATTAAATTGTTAATAATTTTATCGAGCTTGAGTCTTCAACTTTCTTGCTTTTATTTGCCTTCTTTAAAATTTTTATCACTCCAATCGATAAAATTGTTAACTATTTTTCGACTATAAATTTAAAATTAATGCTTAAAAATCGCTGGCACCGGCGAAAAGTTTGAAACCGTTGTTATCACTGATACGATAGCAGCAAATACAAAAATCAATTGCATGTTGGTGAGTGAATATAAAATATATCCCAATCAACAGAAAAAGACAGTGATAAAGTGGAAAGTTGATCAATTAGATTAAATATAGACAGCCAGTAATGAAGAGCTCAGGTGATGAGAGAATATAAAATATATCCCAATCAACAGAAAAAGACAGTGATAAAATGAAAAGTTGATTCAATATAGCCAGTTAGTAATGAAGAGCCCAGGTGGTAGGATGGCTATGCGCTGCTGCTTAAAAACAGTACACAATTAGTCATGGCCTGAGTTCGAAACAAATTTGAATGCTGATGAGCGACGTGGTGGTCGTAAAACAGCCATGAGTCTTCAACTCTACTTTTTTTTTGTCTTCTTTAGAAACGTCGATCCCTCCAATTTTATCACAAAAAAACTTTATCAATGCTGAGAAAATAAAAATCGAACTCATGCCCAATAAAATTACTAACAATTTTCCAAAAATACTTCCGAATCGAAAGCTCATGCGTACTGTGTAACTCGTTAGAAACGATGAGAGATTTATATTTATAAGCAAATGCGAAATGTCATTAAAAATTGGTAGCACTGCTTGTAAAATACCAAAATGGACTAAGATATCCCACAACAAATTACAATGGTAGAGAAGAGTTAAAGTGTACGTCGCGTTAAAATTGTTATCATGATATAATTTTTTTTATTATTATTTGTGATTTATATTAATTAAGCAAGACAAAGAAAACTTCAAAGACATTTTTAGAAGAAAAGTTCGCATAATAAAAATTAATTTAACAGTCGCTGGGCGCAGTAGAGTATTGAAATTATTTTTTCAATCAAAAATATTATTTTGTTTGAAACTCTTTATTTTGCTTCAAACTTTGCACTAGCAAAATATTTTTCAAACAATTTCCTAACGTTTTGTGCTTAACTGATGCTCAGCTTCATAATGAACAGTTTCGAGAGGAATTTTATTTTGCGAAATGAATTGCTTTGTTTTCACCCGTGAATGAAAAGCTTTCGTTCGTTCGAAAAAAAATGTAAGAAAATCGTAGTACACAGTACGAATTATTCGAGCTCATAAACTATTCCTAAAGAACTAAAATATTCGATAAGACCCCTGCATTTTTCTTTTCAGACTATTCGTGGATATTCAAGCTTTTGTAAGTCTGTGACGTTTTCGAAACAGCTTATTTTTTTTAATTAATTGCTTTTAATTGTGGATTTCAAAAAATTTTCGCGGTTTTTCGCACATTTGAGTTCGGACTTCTTTTGCAATTTCACGCAGAAAAAATCTACAATTTAACAAATTAACCCGATAAAATGTTGATAAAAAATCATGTTATGCTTGTACAAAAGTAGTGCACTAAATTAAAATTAACTGTCTTCAAAAATGAACTCAATTATTTTTTTGCTATAGGAGCCGATTGAAGTGTATTATTTTAGGTCTAAAAATACACGTTATTAATGTGTTCTGCCTTTTTCAGCCGAAATTTCGTTGATGCTAAACAACTCATTAGGGAATAAGTGGAATGGGTTTCATACATTTTTTTTTAAGATTTTTCGAATCTACTGATCGATTAGTTGATTAGCATCGACGAAATGTCGACGGCATATAGACGGCTGAAAAAGACAGAAACCATTAACAAGGTATATTTTTAGACTTAAGACAATATATTTCTACTGGCTCTTAAAGCAAATAAATAATTCAGTTAATTTTTGAGTAATTAACAATTGTAATTTTATTTTGCGAATTAAAAATTTTTCATATATTTTCGCGGTTTTTTTAAAACTTTGTGCCTTTTGAATTCGAATTTTTTTCAATTTGAATTATTTTCATAAACTTTTTTTAATCTGCTTGCAGTATAGTTTTAACTCATTTTTATCCATGGTTAGGGAATTAATTTATCGTTAGTATGAAACTTTTTTTTGAAAGATTCAATTGGAATTTGCGATTTTTTAGATTTTCAAGAATTGGTCCTTACGACAACTTAAATAGATAATTTAAGACTATTCTGTTGATCTAAGGATTTGAACAGCATTGACGGCTTTTCAAACCCATTTAAGGTAATAAAAACTCAATTTTAATTTATTCTAAGCCTTTTCCACTGTGTAAACATGACAAGAAGTACGAAAATTCAACAAAAGTTTCCTTTACAAAAAAAATAAAAATAAAATAAAATAAAAAAAACAAAAAAAAAAAAAAAATAACTCAGTGCTAGTTTAAATAGAAATCGTGAAAAAACTTGTTTTTGCCGGAATATTTTGATGATGGTTGTTGCTTTACATGCAAAGTCGCTCTTAAAAAATTGTGTGTTTTGAAGTGATTTAAACAGAAAAGAACTTCATTCCCAGCGCTCGTATTTAAGCTCATATACGTCGACGTTGATGTTTTGTATGAAATCAAGTGCATGAACTTACAAAATGCAATAATTTTGTAATGTAACGTGCAGCTGAAGCCATAACGATGGCTTTTCTATGGGAGATAACTCTTTGCCTCTGAGAAGACTCGTCAGTTACATTGTTGAGGGTGTAACAACACACATACACACACAAAAGTTTTTAAGTATTTGCACTTGGTAGCGACATCATGCTGCTTTTGGGTTTCACTTCTTCCTTTTCTTTCTATTTTATCACAGATCCTCCTCGTATACAGCTCATTCCCATGTGCATATTTTAAAGAAATTTTAATGTCAAAAGTATGTTTTTATCTTTATTTTAACCTTATTTTTTTACTTTTCTTTCATACTTTTTAGTACTTTATCAAGTTGTTTGCCACCATGACAACGTAATGTTGCACAAGCAACATTTCATTGCAAAAAAAAATTATTGTAAGTAAAATTAAATATTAAATGTGGTGTAAAACTAAACGAAAAAAGAAAAGTTCGCGGATGAAAACTTGAACAATGCAAAAAAAAGTTTAAAATTTTGAATTTGCAAGTAAAAAGATGAGGAAACGATATCAAAGTGCAGCAATGTCGTGCCTGTATGGGACCCCCACCCATTCGTGGTAAAAGCCAGAGTTTAATGGTGTAGAGCAAAAATGTCGGCAGAACAAAAATTGCTACAATAAATATATCTTCTATTTGGGTTTGATGTGTTCAGGCCTGCTTAGTGCCAGTTTACACGGTGCAGTTATTGTTATCGCGGCAGTGATGCCAGCGGTATATGAAAATCCCTATTTGTTGAGATTTTTATACTAAAAGAGTGAGAATTTTAGAATAAGTAGTCGCAGCCATCTATATGCCGCCGACATTTCATTGACGCTAAGCAACTCAAGTGTAGTATCAGATGGTAAGTCATCGTATAGAAGTTGGTAGGAAAATAAAAGTGATGCAAGACAAAAATATATTTTTCGTATTAATCCACTCAGAATATGTTTGCAGTAACTGACCGTAGTTTATTTCAGAAGTAATCAGTGCAGTTACTTTTAAATGACAAAACGTTTAGAAAACAGTGAAATTTTAATTTTAACTGATTTGTACAGTTACTTAAAAAACTAACTACATTTTCCGAGTGCGGTTTATTTGAATATTTCTAATTCTCATTTGTTTCATGGGATTTTTAGAATAAGTAGTCGCATTAAAAGGGCCACACTATTATACTTTTTTTAGAAAGGGCAACTCTGATCGTATAGAAAAAAATATAGTTTTTGAAAATTTTCAAGAGATTAGTAGATCGGATAGAATTGTCAAGTCTTTCACACACCTACACTTTTAGTCCAGACTATCACACTTTTTGGACACAAATGTCGTTTTTTGTTATCTCGGTCTGTAGAGAACATGGGCTGCAGAAAATATATTTTTGGTCGAAATGCACAATTCTTTCCAAGGAAAAATAAAATAAAAAATATACATTTAAATATTTGGCATTCTTATTGTATTACTGGGAATGTTAGGACAAGGTTTTAAACATTCATTTAAGTTTTTTCGAGTCCACTAACGAGTTGAGTAGTATCGAGGAAATGTTGGCGCATATATGTATGTATATGACAGAAAACAATTAAGAAGTTAGATTAGCGATAGTAAGTTGCTAACTTCAAGCATGCAATGATCATGATTACTGTCCAAGATAATTATCTCGAAGAAATTTAGTGATGATAACTCTAGAACATTATTACTGGGGTATGAAAGCAGACCACAACATCATACTTCATTTTAGTTCTGTTTAAAACTGTGTTGACGTAAACAAGGAACTCAGTCAGCAAAGCGTGCAAGTCAAGTGTATTATTTAACAGGAGTATATAGTACATTAAGTGGAGAACTTTTAAGTGTTATATATATTTAGAAGAGCTGTTATTATTATTATTTGCAATTAAATAAACCATCAAAGCGTTTTTAATAGAAGTAAGCACGTAGCAATATTTTTAATGGCAACAACGCTAAGTATTTCAAATGGTACCTTTGATATTCCAGACATATTTATGGTATTCAAACGGTCTCATATTTTGTCATAATGTCAGAAAGTACTAACATTTTATGATAGTTTAAAAAAATTGTTGTTGTGCTGCAAACAAAAATAGTCATAAATTAATAGGACTTCATCGACTGTGTTTAGTGATTCGTCATAAGTTAACAGTATCACAGCGTCACCTAAGAAATAAATGCATTAAAATGTATATTTGTTCGTAAATGGGAGTATATTTCATTTAAAATTTACTTGAATCAGCTATCAAAACATCTAATAGATAATTATCGCACAAACTAGCTATTATTTTAGTTTTTTAACTTATTTTTTGCATTTTGACAAAAATATTTAAATTGCTTTCCTTTTCTTTAACAGCTGACTCATATTTGATATAGCACACTACTTTATGACAGGTTGCTCACAGCAGCCATATATTTTCGTGCTATTATTTTAAGACTTCTGACTTTAGGGCGACCCTTGAATACCGTAATTATTTAGAATAATTAAATCGTGCTGCACCAAAGTCTCAGCAAAATAAAATTTGTCTGCAAAAAATTTCGTTCAAAACACATGGATGCATTCAGCCTAAAAGTGTGACATATTCATTCGTAAGCTGAGAAGTGTCTTCAGAATTATTGAATTTTTTTCATTAAATAAAACGTTGTGCTGATTTTATAAAGCATTTCTGCTGTTATTGATTTGAATTTTTGTCTGTTGTTGTATTTGTCCTTTAAGAGAGTATCAATAGATTTAATATTGTCTGCTTTTTTCTCACTTTTTTTGCTGCAGCTCTTCATCATTTATGCTTTTTATTTGCACAAGTGACTCATGTCAATTGGTTTAACTTGAACTACAATACCAGAAACGAACGACTACTATGGCAGCATACAGAAGGTATCATTGTCTGCTCAAAGAATTGCAATAGCTGATGAATTTTCTCTGAAAAATTTTAATTTTGCTAAACAACACGTGCTGCAGCATTTCACATAAACATTTTTGTTTTAATCTCTACTGATTCCCAGCTAAAGGTTGCAGCTTTCGGAACAATCAATTTCAAGGTAGATTATTCTTGTTGTGCTCTTTTTTTTTAATGTTTTGTTCTCTGCCAAGGAAACTGTGTAGCACACACTTTGTTACGAGTATAATAAAAGAATTATGGACAAAAACAATTGTCCTTTCAAGAAGATCAAATAAAAGTGCATGAATGGAAAAAGTCAATTAACTTTTGTTCTTTGTATGACAATGTAGACAACGGCAATGCCTTTGAAAATTCGTATGTTTAAAGAAAATCAAATATTCATCATTCTGTTTTTTTTTTTTTATTAAATTGTTATACATTAAGAAAACGATGTACATTTTCTTCATATTTTATAACTAACGTGATGCTGAGTGTGTGTATAAAACCTATTTCTCATTACTTTGTTGTCTAATGTTTTGATAGACTGCTTAGAAATTGATTGCCTTTTTGTGCATGAATATTAAGGTGGAGCGATTTGCACATCTTAATGGGCTGATTCGCGTTTCGGATTTTTGGGACTGTACTGAGCAAAAAAGTCCACTAAATCAAACGTCTACGGTAAAAATCGAGCTTCCCGCTTTTGACTTGCAGTTTTTTCTTAGACTTTATTTTTTTTTTTTTTTTTTTTTTGTGGAAAATTTGCAAATTTTCTTGGGCTCAGGTTGCGTAAACTATTGGAAATTTTGACTTATTTTCAAATGAACAGTTGTAGCTATTGTTTCAGGTTATAAGTTCTTTGAACATATTACAAAAGAAGCAAAAGCTTCGTTTTCATGGTCAAAAAGTCGAAAATGTCGAAAACTATCCACTTTCTATAGTGTTTTTTTTTTTGTTGGATATTTTAACCTATAACAGCCAAACCATATAGATTTTCGATCCAATACTCAGACAAAAATTGTAGCCAAGACAATAGTTAAGAACTCTTTGGTATGTCGCAAAAGTATTGGAATCCTACTTCAGGCAGTTTTGACCCTGTGAAAGTGCAAAGTTTTCGTGAAAATATTGACAAATTACCATTACCAGAAAATCGTCGTGAGATTGAGACAACCTTAGGCATCAATCAGTGAGACCAGCATTCATTCAATATTGCATAAACATTTGATTGTCAAAAAATTTTGTTCGAGTTGCATCCCACACAATTTGATCATCTCTAAAAAAAAAATGGCTCGTGTAGTTGGTCGAAAGAAATTCACAACAAATACGATCGCGGGGATTCGAAACACGTCTATGACGTCGTGACAGGTGATGAAGTGTAGATTTGAGCTCGAAAGTAAACAGTTGTGGATTGTATGGGTGTTTCAAGATTAGCGAAATCCGACAAAAATTGTTGGCACACGAAGTACTTACAAGCTAAAATAGTCGCCTGTTTTTTCGGAAAAACCGGACATGTCGCAACCGTGCCACTAAAACAACGCACAACCATCAACTCTGAGTTATACATAAGGATTTATTTGCCAGTTGCGTTCCAAGAAATCAGGAAAAACAACCGCCGAAGACGGATCACTCTTCACCACGGTAATGCGGAGCTGTCACACATGGACTCAAACAATGTCATTTTTGGCCAACCAATAGTCCTGACTTGGCACCGAATGACTTCTTTTTATTCCCATACTAAAACACAAACTGAGAGCTGAACGTTTGTCAACACCTGAAGAAGCGGTTGCTGCATACAGAATGCGTTTTTTAGAGATACCTCAATCGGAATGGCAAAACTACTTGCACAATTGCTGCAAACGCATGCAAAAGTAAACAGATCTTCAAGGGGCATATTTTTAAAAACAATAAACTGATTTTCGATGATTAATATTTATTTTCAAGCATTATTTTGACTTTACAGCCGAACTGTATATGATTTACAAATGTTAATCATTTTATCGGGCTTGAGTTCAATGTTTGTTTGTGTTCTCTACTCCCAATATGTAAGAGGCAACCCTCGTACTGACAGTATAATTGTACATATACAAATAGTAAAATCAGTTCTCATGCTTTTGCCATCTCAGAGAATGAGTGATGTCACGGACGGACAGCATAGTCACAGTAATAGGTCGAAACACTCCTTATCGGTGTTAAGTTTATAATATTGATTACTGGATTATTCAGTTGAATTATAGTTTTTTCTCGTATTTATTTTTTAGCTGCGTGCATCAGTTGTTTCCTTGAAATGCATTTTAGTTTTTAAACTCCAAAGTAAAACAGACAAGTCTTAAATTTTTAATGTTTTTAAAAAGTTTTTCTGCATCAGCAGCAATTTATACGACTGTTGTTAAACTCTTTAATTATTAACTGTAAACATTTCACAGTGTCCCTTGGCATTTGTATGTTTCTTCAATGTTTTGAAATATTTGAAATGAAGCTTCAACAATGATGATGATGACAATGATGATGATGATGATGATTAAAAAAATTAAAGATTTTGTTTTGCAACAGAGTCAGCATTATTGTTACTTCTATCGCTCTATTGCTGCCTTGCTACGTAAGTATATTTAGGGGTCTTCTTCTGTTCTACATATATAAAGTAATATAAAACTACACAGACACACACACACACACACACACACATGTAGTGATTTACTCTAAAAGGAATAATAATGGGGTCGACAAAACTAAAATGAAAACCTAAAAGGGGACAATCACTTATTAGGTTCATTAATACTTTTCAGCACATAAAAAAAACGTTGAAAATACCAATTATTTGGGAACTGAACAAACAAACAAACAGAATGATGAAAAAATGCTGAAAATAAAGTTTTTTAATAAAAACATCATAAAATCTCCATAAAAGTTTGCGCTGTTGAACAATAATAAAACCTGTACTTTGCATTGAAGCAAAAAAAAAAAAATAGTAAAATGTATCAAAGCCTTATAATCAAAACTTGCTATCTGCAATTTTTTTAAAAAAATTCACTGCCTACTAAAGAGGTCGTTAATTAAATGTTCATTTGTGTTTTTGGGTTTACAGAGAAAATTTTCATTAAAGTGTTTTTGCGTGTGTTTTTTGAAGTCCTCGAGTCGCATGTCTCAATAAAAAACTTTCCATTTACATAAGGTTTTTAATTTTTGGTCAAAAACATACATGTTTATTTACAACAGCTGATACGTTCCAATATTAAAATGTTAACGTTTGATAGAAGTGTTTTCGAAAACAAATGTTATAAAAAATTGTATTAATAATACTTTCAGTCTGGATCATTATTCACAATGTAATTAGTAATAATTTATAATTACATAAAGAATCGTAATTTTTGTTTTCATGCTTCTTCATTTTGACTACATAAATATCCAAGTCGTTCGTCCGCGTCACTGAAGTACTGGAGATGTAACCGTTGTTTTTAATAATATTACAAGACGGTAGTTAACCATGTTTTGCATTACTTTGGAAAGTGTAGAGCAAATTGCGACTAGGCAGTAATATTCGGGGTTAATAAGCTCACTCTTTCTTGGGATTGGTGCCACATTTTAGCAACCTTCCAGCACACTGCAAACTCATCAGCATAGTTTAATAGGCACAAGCGCCAAAGAGCACCTTCGAGACCAGTGCTGGAATGCCATCCGGCCCTGGAGACTTGTTTATATTGAGGTCTGCAAGAACCTTTTAACTACTCGAGGTCAAAAAGTTATTTTTGGCACAGTTACAGGACCTCTTTTGAGACCGAACAGTCATTAATTGCTTTCCAACAAGTCTGAGTTAAACAATTAATTACTTAATTTAGCAATTGATTAGTCAATCAAATTTAGTTTATACTAAGTAAAGGCAGAGAGATGCAATTTATTTTCTCTTCTTTAAAACTGCGAATTTGCAGATAGTACTTTTTGCTTATAAATCATCGATATGGTGATAAAAATGTTTAAAAAATGATATAAAAAGCTATTTGCAAAATTTTAAAAACATTTTACCTTAAAAAAAAAATAAATGATTTATTAAACGAAAAAATAGTGCATACATGTCAGAAACATTTTAGCTTGATATGTACATATATATTGTGTACAACAACCATTAAAAAAATGTAATGAAAATTTTACGAAAACACAGAATGGGATGAAATAGTATTTAGGTGCAGACGTTGGAAAAATGTGCAATTTGTTATTTTATTTAAAGTTTCATCAGCAACATACATATGTATACATACATGTATGTACGTACATACGGTAGAACAAAACGGAGGTATGAAATAAAATAATCTAATTTGAATTTCCAACAATTCGCTTGCCAGTTTTGTTCTTTAGAGGTTTGAATAAAAATGAAATATAAATAACATAAGTTGTTACATTAAGCACTATTGTTTTGCATTTTTTGTTTCACACAAGTGGGAAACTGCTTTTTGATGGCTGCTTGTGAAAAGTCGTATCAAAGTATGTCTGTTGAAGACAAGTGATTTTACACAATAGCACGTTACAGTTGTCTGAAACTAAAATATTTAAAATAAGAGAATTTGAAATGAAAAAATATTAGCTACAATTTAGGAGGCAGAAGAATGTTTAACCAAAAATGCCTCAAGTGAGGTGGGAATATTGCTCCTTTTAACATCGCTGCTTTAAAAGTTTTTATGAAAATGTTATATACAGTGAAACCTCTCCTAACGGACACCTTCCATAACCGGACACCTCCTATAACCGGACAAACTTTGAAGAACCGTGATTTTCATACAAAATGTATTCCCATAACCGGACACTCTATTAACCGGACGCGGACACCAAAATTTGAAAACAATGATCTAAAAATCCCTCATAAGCGGACAAAAGCGTTAAAATCAAGACGAATTCATCAGAAAAAACGCAAGAAAAATTTACCAAATAAATACAACTCTTGTTAAGTTAGTATTTTTTCCAACTCCGTTTCATATTTGTGTTAATGCCATTCAATTTTGTGATTCCCCTTTTAACACCAATGACAAAGAAATTTCTATTTATTTGAACAAATTGTTTGATTAACTTGTTTTGATTGCTTTAGAACACAAAAAAATAAATGGCAAATAAAAAAAATATGTTATCCTGGGATAAAGTTGAATCAGCAACAATAAAAAACTGCTATCGGAAAGCAGGATTTTCAGAATCTATTGATGACCTTCCGGATTTTTATGCCGAAGATGATATCCCACTGGCAACGTACGCAAATTTAGTAGAACTGTTCCCCCAATCAAATGGATTTGACGAGTTCTTAAAAGAAGATGAAATCGTATTCACTGAAGGTGACTGTATAGAAACATTATATCCAAGCGCTGTTATGGAGATAAACGACTCTGAAGATTCTGAAGACGAGGTGCATGTAGAAATGCCTGATCCCATAAACTCTTATGATGAAGCATTAAAACAAATTGTTCGTTTAAAGCATTTTGCAAAAGACGACTTTGTAGCGTTCCAACAGATAAAAAAATATTGAAAGTCATTTTGAAACTCAACAACTCAAATTGAGCCGGTCTAAATTAAAGCAGTCAAACCTGAATCAATTTTTTCGACCGCAGTAGAAAGCTTAGCATTATAAAAAGATTAAACAAAAAAGTTGTACCTCTTTTAAGTGGACACCTCTTATAACCGGACAAAAATGCCGCGACGGTGAGTGTCCGGTTATGAGAGTTTTCACTGTACTTAAAAAGTGGTATTGCTGTTCGGAAAAGAAAATACCACAAAATGGCAAATCGAAAACATATTTTTGTTCTATTGTGTTTTGTTTATTAAAAGTGTACCACCTCTTAAGGGCGCTGCTAATCAGTAAAATATGCCATATATACCCAATAGAAGAGTAACAAAAAAATAAATAAAAATTTTCCGTTACTGGTCAAATAGTGTAAGTATGGCTAATGTAACGCCAGTCCCCAGAAAAGATGAGGCTCCTAACCCTAAAAATTAGCGCCCAATCGCAATTTGCTCTGCACTTTCCAAGGAAATTTAAAGTATGATTAATTACACTGTGCTTGAATTTGAAACTTTTTTTTCCGACAGACGGGGCACCCTCTTGTTTTTGAGATATACCGTTATTTTAAAAATGGAGGACCATTGAAAAAATATAAAAACCGAATATTGAAATAGATTTATTTCTATTTTTTATGCCGGCGAAGGACGAACAAATCAGTACCATATGGCCATTTTGGTTTTTGTTTTCAAGTGTTTTAGTAAAAACAGTTAAATTTTACTTTAATAGTTTTTATTTTAGGCGCTAAACTTTGACTTTTTGCATTTAAAATAAAAAGCCAACATATAAGATTATAAAATTATGTAATGATTAATTTTTTGTTTTTGGTAATGCAAATTTTTTTAGCAACCAATTTTATTAATATGGTCACCCCATCAGCTGTTCAACTATAATAAGATAAAATTAAAAAACTGAGAAAATGTATACAAGTGAAATTATAATTGAAAATGTTAAACTTCAAGGCTTTTATCATAATGAACATGATGTTCATTATTTGAACTATTTTTACAAAATTTGAAATTCCATGATTCATTTAATTTTTTTTTTATCTTTGAACAAACAATAAACAACTTTATCAATTATAACAGATGTTTTTGTTTTTCGTCGTTATTGTGCTTCATACGACGTATTTACGCAGCGACTTTTAACCGGCGTATTCGTCGTGTTGGGCGAAATTCGTCGTTCGTCCCAGTTGTGTTCCCAGCATAAGTGTACTAAAGGAGGAAAATACAAAAGCATAGCAAGAAGTGAGGACGAGGTATAGAAGTAGGCAAAACGAGAATCAAATTAAATTGAAAAAATTGCTTTTGAGCAGCATATCTAAAGGATGAACAGCCTGTTAGGGTTTGATGTAAAATATATCATTAAGGAATTATATGCCACTTGTCTGGGAATTTTTGATTGGTAGAAAATCTGACATCCGTGTAAGCTGACAGTTTTCGTTGATAAATAAATTTATTATCAGACAGTTGTCTGGCAATGACACTGTAAGATTTTCCTACAAATTTCCAGGAGGTTGCCAGCACGTTGTTCGGTCTTACAATAGTGGAAGATTTGACAACCATCTGTACGTAGTTATAACTTCTTTTAATATCATTCTTTACTACACGCATTATTTTCAGAGCTATTTAGTGATAGATAAAAATGTATTTTTCTTGGAAAACTTAACTTGAGAGCTTTGATTTTTTTTTTTCATTTATAAGGTATAGGCAGTGTTGGGCAAAATACATGCTCTGATGTATGTAAAATACAAAGTACATGAAAGTTGTGTATTTAAAATACAAAATACAAATACTTTTTTTCCATGTATTTAAAATACAAAATACTGCATTCCAAAAGCAAGTATTTGAAATACAAAATACAGTGTAACAAAAAAGTTTTTGTTTTCTTTCATAAACACCAGTTTTTCAAAAGTGATATCAGACAAACAGTGTCTTGATGGCGAATTAATAAAACCAGCTAACGACTAAATCTCAATAATTTCTTATTAGAAAACGATATTTTATTGAAAGATATATAACGGAATTAAGAAAAAAGTGACAATTAAAAAACGTTTCACCAAATGCTATACATATAGTTATGTAGTCTATCCAAGTCAACATTTTATTGATATTTTTGGAACGAAGTTCCTTAACGCGGCTTGCTGGTAGTGGAAATTAGAAATCGTCACGAAAGCGTGTGAGCTGTTTATATGTATTGGTGTACTGTCGACAAGCAATTGTATATGATGGGCGGTGTCTCCACTGACAGCAGCGGAGACACCTACCAATAAATATTAATTAGTTGGAAAACGTTCCAAAAATTTAAAGAATCATAAAATTTCAAAATTTCAAACCCAACAAAAATAAAACATACAAATTTCACCTTGTATTACATTCAAAGATAAAAAAAAAACGTAAGGAACTTCGTTCCTAACGGGGGTCCCCCGACCGCATTTCTTTTTTTTTCTCTTGTTCTACATTAAAATGTCGAACGCTGTTTTTCTTTGTATTTTATTTTTTCATTATTTAACTTTCTGACAGCTTGGCGACTTTCTCAATGTATGTGCATTCAGTTGCGTTTTCTTTACACAGGTACTTTGGTAATTAAATTGTGGTATTGCTATTTTTTGGAAATAAGGCAGTAGAAAATTTTTCGATTTTAGTTGATGTATGAATGGAATAATCTTTAGCTCATATTTTTAACATAAATTTAAAATGTATGTTGAAAAATGTATTTCGAGAGCACGAGTATTTGAAATACAAAATACTCAAGCGCTTAGTATTTAAAATACAAAATACAAATACATTCATGAGACGTATTTAAAATACAAATACAAAATACATATTGTATTTTAAATACGTATTTCAAATACATGTATTTCAAATAATGCCCACCCCTGCGCATTGGAGACTCCGAATCGCTTTCAGATAAAAATTTAAAGATTATAACCTAGACGCTACCCTACAATCTACCTGCACACAAACTTAAAAGATTTATTTATTTGAAACTTTTATTTATTTATTTTACTTTTATTTATTTATTTAAAACTGTAATTTGTAAATTAACACAAAGAATTGAACATTGCAACAGATTTTCAAACTATGATTAAAATCTTCACCAACTGCTGTCACGAAGATGGCTTCAGGTCCAATGCAAAAATTTCTTATAAAATATATCGTACATATGTAGATATAAGGTTTTTAACAATCTTTTTTCTTCTTAAGTCCTTATTAAGTTTTCAATTATCTCTTATCTATTTATAATAGTTTAATACTTGGTGCAATACTATTTAGTAATATTTCAAACTTAGTATTAATATTAATATATTTAAAATATTTATGTTGTATGATGACTTATTAACCAATCAAAAATCTTTATATAATAGATATGAAATAAATTCCTATTCCTATTCATATATGTATGTATATTGATTTCTAAATAGTGTTCTTCATTCTAGACACTGCACAAATATCTGAATATATGAAGAAAAATGTAATATTAATGTATTTATATGAGTGTATATCAAACCTTTGCTGCAATAGCTCCACAAAACAAAAATTAAATGTTTGAGTTAATTTCTTATACAGTCGAACTTCCCCATAGTGGATCTCCACGGGGACAGAAAATTATTTCACTATATAGAAACTTCATTATACGGAAATATTTATTTTTAATTTTTTTATATATTTAAAATAATCAGGTATTTTTCCCTGAACTACATTTTTCCATTTTTCTTTATCAATAATACTCCAGATACGGAAAGATACTTAAAACGAGCGGCCGTAAACCATTTGATCATTGCTTCGTCAATGTCTTCGAAAAGACAAGTTCGAAGTCTCTTACGCTTAATGCTTAACTGAATAACTGACTTGTTTTTTAAAATGTTTGATAAAGTGCTGGGAATAATTACAAACTCTTTAGATATATCTTTTTGCTTTGATGACCCTTCTTCAATAACTTTTTTCATGAGAAATACTACTTCGGTGCATCATTTTCGTTCCCTGAACTCGCTCAACTGATGTTAAAAGTCAAATCATAAACTTTGTTGTTTTCATTTTCATTACTTTGGGAATCCCTAACATATAACATATTTTCTTTATAAATAGTGTTGCTAATAAGTGTAAAATAAAGCTGCTAAAAATAGTTCACTGTATGGCGACAAAAACACACTTAAAATGTAGTTTTGTTTCCCAAAATTTGTTTATTGTACAGAAAAATTCACTGTATGAAAATTCATTATACGGAGCTTAAAATACATTGAAAGTGGAATGAAAAAGCTGTGTACTTGATTTTAGTTCATAATATTGTATAGAAGTTCATTGTATAGAAGTTCATTATAAGGAAGTTCGACTGTATTATGTATAAAAATAAGATATTTGAAAAACTAATTTGTACAGCTTCAGATCGTTTTAATATAAAAATTTTATAATACATTTATATTAAATTACTTTTTCAGGCTCAAGTTCAACCCTTGGGTTTTCACTACTTTTTAATCAATATCAATTAAGTAAAGAAAAGTAAAATTTATTTGCTAGGTGGACAACCGGCTGTTTCTGGGTAGCAAACACCCTTCATCAGCACCCTATGAACTTTGGACGTGTCAAATTTCACAATTTTGGCACAGCCGCTTTAACCACTCGGCAACCAAAGCTCACGCAATTTTACTTTCTGTTTGTATACTTAATTAAATATAAAAATTTTATTAACAATATTATTCAATATTTCGATAACAGTTTGTTATCATCTTCAGGATAATATTTGTAATTAAATTGAAAATGTTGAAAAAATTTTTGATTTATAAAAATTCAAAAATTGAAAAATAAAAACAATATAAATAACAGTAAAAAATAACACACGTAGAAATAAACAAACTATATGTCTAACATTTGCTATGTTAACATTTCCAACATGTTGCATTGCAACATTATGTTAACACAGCAAACATTACCCATAGACTAGCAATGATAATATTTTAATATAATAATAAACATTAAAAAACATTCAAGTTCCTAATCTTTTATTAACTAAATATCTATAATTCTGCACTAAATTCTCTGCGTCTACTCTAAAGTTCATCGTATGCGTTAATGGTGTTTTAATTATCTCTAACATTTCTAGCATGTAACGTTTCTTATAACTATTTTCTGTTTTTAACACTGAAACATTCTCAAAATGAGGATAATGATTTAATCTACTGCAGTGCGAAGATAATGCTGTCTTCTGTGCATTTATATGTCTATACTTTTGGTCCGATCTATGTCCTGCTATTCTAGTCCTTAGTTTGTTTTTTGTAGTCCCTATATGTAGTATATACTTTATCACAATTCTCCTGGTCGTTTCCCTTACAAGGGATTTTATAAACTAAATTTGCCATATCTAATGTATCAAATTTATCTTTTGTCTTACTAAATAATTTATCCAATGTCCTGTATAAATTAGTTTTTCAAATAATTAAAAAGATCAAATAAATATTTTCACCGGTATTCATAAAAAATAAAACGTTGCTCAAATGCATTTTAGAAAAAATTTTATATGAAAAATTTGTCGTAAAATGTGTTTCAATAATGTTTTATTTTTTATGAATACCGGTGTATATATTTAATAAAAATAAGATAAATATATTGTATAATCAGCTACTGAGAAAATAATAACATTATTTCTTGCAATTAAATTGTGTATACTCTCAAAACTCTTAATGAGTTTTCTGTAAAGCAAGCGTTGACACCCCATTGCAGTAAAAGGCTCTACGTGAAGAAAATATGAGCAACAAATGGTTAATATACATAGATGTGTATATAAATATACATACATATCATGAATGCTGTTTTATTTGTTTTTTGCTTATTAAACCATATTTGCTTAGTAGTCAATAGTAAAAGAGTATTGAATGTAAACAAACAAATGCTAGAAAAATGTTTAACTTTGTTCTTAATTTAGTAGTAAATATTTTTATTTAAACAATACAGCTAATAATGTGCACTCTTTGCACTAACTGCAAATATTGTTGCTGCACTTTTTTATATTGCTTGGATTTTTTTTTTTTAAATAAAATGTTCCTGCAAACTGCACGAGATATCAGAGAACGACAACGATTACTTAAAAATAGTATACTTATCCATTTACTCTTGCTTTTTAGGTATTGAATATATACACAAATTTGAAATACAAACAATTGCAATGTAAAGGCATATGCACCGCATCAATTCTATAGCGGAACTCATCCTTCATTGCAAATTACCCTTGCAGACCTTGCAGATATTGCAACCGTAGCATATGTGCCATAGTCTGCAACACTACAAAAACCAAATGTATGAAACCGAGGTTTGCATCACTTAAGCAAATATGCAAAACTAAAAACCATTGCAGATCCGTATTTGCAAATATTGCTAAATGCTAAAACAGCTGCTTGTGTTTCTACATTTCAACACGTAAACTCCTGCGCTCAAAAAACTGTCTGACGGCAAGGCCGCCACAAAACATGCCTGTGCTGGAATTAAATTAATGCTAACGTTGCTCAAAGAATTATTTACAAAGTAGTAAAAGATGAATATTATACCTATTATTAAGCGTAATTTTTATTAAATTTTATAAAATAAGCAAAAAATCGGGCGGTTGCTTCACGTGCAAATTTTATCGACGGCGTTGCTTTTCAAATATTGGCTGCGGCTTAGCTTATCTCATGCGGCAAACTCGCTTTATTAAATTTTGTAAACAAATAAATAAAACAGGGAAGGAAATGAAGAAAGTAAAAATAAAATTAAGGCAATTAAACAAAAAGTGAACAATAAAAGACGGCCAACGAAAAGATGCATAATGAAATTTTTGCAATTTGTTTTCTAAACTTCCTTCTCAATTTGCAAAACAAAAATATTTATATTTTCCGTTACTCTAAAATCAGCTGCTACAATTATTTTGCTAAACACTTGAAAAAGACACTCACGCTTTGTAGCAAGAAATCATGCTATATCTGCTAAAATTGCAGATGTGCAACCAAGGGTGATTTCCGCTTATGTATTACTTTAAACACACACACACACACACACGGATGTTGCTTTTACATACGGCCTGTGATGCATCATTCCTAGAACATGCATGTGTCTCCCCGTTCACAATGATCAACTTTTGTTGAAGCAACTTTTTTTGAATTCTTTTTTGCGGTAGCTGAATGTCCACACAGAGCAAGCAGTTTCAACTAAGTTCCTATTCTAATGCTTGCAAATTCTTTCCTTTCAATTCTTCACACACACACACACACACAAACTCGCTCACACATGCGAATTGAAACGAGTTGCCCCAGTACAAACGACTACGTACCCATTAGCTTTTATTTTTCACCTTTCGCCGACAAACTCTAGAGTTGATCTACAAAATTTGATCAACACGGTGAACACGGTGTGCCCGTGCAGGAATGCAGGAATGGTACTGCATTTTTTCTGATTCTGCATGGAAATGAACAGTGGAAAGTATGAAACTACATTAGTGGAACTCACGGTTCATAGCAAATTACCCTTGCAAACCTTGCTGATATTACAACAGTAGCACACAAAGCGAAAACTACCTAATAGAATCAATAAGATTTGCTCTTTGAAACGTTTTTAGGCTGAGGGGTATCCCAGCAGAGAGAAACGAAGATTTATTTATGGGTATTCCTTATTATTTCCATGTCGCAAATCTTATTAATTCTCTCAACAAGAAAAACTTGTTACTCACGTTTTTTTTTACTCAGTTTCCGATTTCCATGATACCAAAAATAATTCTATAGAGAAGAACTTATTGATTCTATTAGATTTTCTTGTAAATTGTATACAATAAGGATTTCTTATTGATTTCATTTGGCTATCTTAGTAATTTTTCCCTATTGATTTTATTAGTTTCCTAAACATACGTAAATCATCTTTTTAATTTCATTAATAAGAATATCTTTTTGATTACATTAGCTTTCTTGTTATTTCATAAAAAAATCAACAATAAATTTTTTTTGATCTTGTTTGTTTTTGTATCGCATAGACTTTGATATATGTACATATGTATGTATGCATGGTTGTACATGTGTCGCCGCTCATAACTTTTCTTCTTTGCACTTTACATCGGCATACCGCCATATTTCTCTTCTGAGAGACTTCGATATGTATACTTAAGCATGCAGAAAAAAACACTAAAAGTTAGTGTGAATGATACTCGCTGATTTGACAACATTGCTTTACTTAGATTCTATACCAACATACGCAAAGCAGCGTATACTAAAGAAATCTAGCTCAGTTGAAAGTGAACAAGTGAGGAGAAAAGTGCTTAGTGAAAAAAAAAATAACTTAAAATTATAAAAATAACAAAATTAAATTAAAAAAAAAGATATTAATTCAGGTCCAAAAATGAACCTTTTCAAAAAATATTTGCTGTAAAAAAATACAGCAAATATTTTTTGAAAAGGTTCATTTTTGGACCTGAATTAATACATTTCAATTGGCTCTTAAAGCAAATAAATAATTAAGTTCATATTTAAAAAAAAAGATATTGATACTCAAGAAAAAACTAAAGAAATACATATTGTGTATACATATGCATATACGCCATAGTCTGCAAGACTACAAAAACAAAATGTATGAAACCGAGATTTGCATCACTTAAGCAAATATGCATAACCAAAAACTGTCATGTGATCTTGTGACTTAACACCGCTAGACTACTTTCTGTGGGGCTATGTAAAGTCATTGGTCTATGCGGATAAGCCACAAACGCTTGACCACTTGGAAGAATACATACTAGCGTTTCTGCGAAACAAAAACAATAATAAAGAACAGAGATGTTTTTTGGAACGAAGTTCCTTAACGCGGCTTGCTGGTAGTGGAAATTAGTAGAAATCGTCACGAAAGCGTGTGAGCTGTTTATATGTATTGGTGTACTGTCGAAAAGCAATTGTGTATGATTGGCAGTGTCTCCACTGACAGCAGCGGAGACACATACAAATAAATATTAATTAGTTTGAAAACGTTCCAAAAATTTAAGGAATCATAAAATTTCAAAATTTTAAAAACAACACAAAATAAAACATACAGATTTCAGCTTGTATTACATTCAAAGATGAAAAAAAAAACGTAAGGAACTTCGTTCCTAACGGGGGTATTTTTATTTTACCAATTTCGCGTATTGGGCCAGTGCAGATTTGAAGAATTTATCTCGACGGATCGTAAATTAGTCTTGGCGCATGCTTTAAATAAGCCTTATTTATTATTTTCGCAACCCGTGTTTTTGTTGTGAGCAGAACTTGTCAATAGTTCGGTTAAAAGAACCCTTTTGGCTAATATAAAACTTAAAAGTTGAAACTCGTGCTAAAACAAGGGAAATATAACGTTGTATCGTATGACCCATTTTTTGTAATAAACCTGCTGGAATGGTAATTAGCCCTTCTAAGAAAAGCAGATGTTTGACTGACCCTGGCAGGCGAAGCATAATACGGCTGGGATACTAAACTGCATTACAAAATTGAGAAAGCAGCACAAACGGCGTTGCAAAAAACTGTGTTGTTGTTGTTTGCTTAGAAAAAAAAAACGGCTATTTACACAAATCATGTGCTTGTAGGAGGTGAAAAGCACCAAAAATAACCAAAAACTAGCAACTTATAATCACTGAGTTCTACTGCATCGCTTATTTTGCCTTCGAGCATGGCTTGTTGCAACCCTTTTTCTGCACTCTCCTCTTCTTTCGGCAAAGTATTAACTCTTAATTTAACTTAAGCTTGTTGTTGCAAAGTGGCGGCTTTAAATTGGACCGCTGATGACCATGTTTAGCCACACATTTTTAAAAGAAAATAACTTGCGGTTGTTTGCAACCACCTCCATTGGCGATAACTGATTGTATTTACTGTATAATTGTGTATGTTTTTCAAGAAAAGCAACAGTGCTTGCATACTGTGATTGGTTGGTTTAGGTATTGCACTGAAGTTAGTGTTTGTTCCTGTTACTTACTTTGTAAAAGTGATTGTTGCTGATGTTTGCTTTGCTGCTGTTGCAATAATAGTTGCTGCCCTGGTTGCATATTAGCCATGTTTTTATTGTGTTTTTTTAGAGAAAAGAAAACAGTTATTTGTTTTTGTATGCGTTGGTATGTTTTCCATTATTATTCTTGTTTTTTTTTTTTTTTTTTTTTTTTTTTTTTTTTTGTTTAACTTTTTTTAACCAACCACCGTGTGTAGATACTTATCAAAGTAAAGTTCAGAAGAAAAATATTCTTGTTCCACTTTCCCTCTCTTTCGTCCATCTATTGCTTCTGCATTAAGCGAAAATTTCTTAGAAATCTGTTGTGAAAGTGATTTTCTTTGCCACAAATTCAATTTAATTCGTTTTCTTTTTCTTTTGTGAAGAATTTAAAGTGGGTTGCTTATCATTTCTGTTGCAGAGTTAAAGTTGCAAAGTGCTAGAAAAAAATAGAAGAAGAAAATAATTTTCTAAAAAATTTTGCTTTATTTGATTTAATTGTTAACAGTGACATAAAACAGCAGTAGTGTTTCTCTAAGGATTTGTGGTCAAAATATTTTTGAGTAAAAGCTCTTTGGGAAATTAAATTAAACAATAAAAAAAATTTTAATCACTTCTTGCTCTGTTGTTCCAGCATACAATATAAAACAAGCTCTAGGCGGGGCCGGAACATAAATACCCTTCACCATAGTCAGATTGATTGTAGTCTTAACATCATTCTGAAATTGTTTTTTTTTTCGATTATCAGTTATATTTCGTTAAAATTTGTTTTATAATATATCGCATCTACTACTGTGCTGCGACATGGAAGTATTCAATGTTGGGCCTTTAAGCAGCCTGCTTAATTACACTGAAAAAACAATTCAATCCATTTGCACTTAAATCAAACCCAAGTGAAGTCAGCAGTACTTTAAGTATAGATTTTCTTAAATCAAGTACGTTGCGCTTGTTTTAAGTACGGATTCTTCAAAGGCTAAATACTTAGTTTTAGCCATAACTAATCCCGGTTACGTATTGAATATAGCTCAAATCCGTGCTTAAAAACAATAACGCCGTTCTTGATTTAAGAACATTCTTACTTACCATACTTTTGATACCGAAGTACCGAAGGATTGAATTTGTTTTGAGTGTGATGATTGATTATGCACTTGATTCGATGTTTCTGAAGCGTCTTTTATTATAAATTCGTATCTGAAATATCCCACCCTACTTGCTGAATTTAATAATAATTTTTTTCGTAGTCGCAAGAAAACCATTAAAAATTAATTTTATTATTAATTAATAATTCAAAGTTGTTTTCATGAGCAAATATTTCAAACATCAGCGCACCAACAACAAACCAAATTCAGCTTTTTTTCGAAAACATTTGTGTAAAACCCACTAAAAGATAGACAAAAAACAGGATTTCTAAAACAAATTGTATTCGTTCCATCATTACCTAACTTTAACACTCAACGTTGGTGTTAATTACTCAGACCAGTCTGAACGCAAGCTCCTTTAAATCTTTGATGCTGGCTGAAACCACCATAAAGTGGTCTTGGTTTAATTTCTTGTTTCCTTTTATTCTTTCTTAATGCGAAGCAAAGTGAATAAAATGATGATAATAAAGTAATTACATTTCATTACTAAAGAAGCAGAAAAAACGTAAAACATGTGCATAAGTTTTAGTTTATGGGAGTTTGCGGGAGTTTGCACATGTGTACGGAAGAGTATAGAAGTATACAGGAGTTTTTTTTTGGGTGCTGTTCTAGTGCAGGATTTTAGTTTCAAGTGGTTGTTGAAGGAAAACGACAATTGTTGGTTGTTAAATCATTACGCAAGTAATTAACAGCTGAAATATAGAAGAAAAAAAAACACAGCACTATGGCACAACTAAAACAACAAAGTCGCAATAAATAGGTATAATAAGAGAAGGTGGGCAGTATTTATTTGCCTATGAAAAATCTCTCTCATTGGAAAAAGATATTCTAGTATCAACCACAAGTACTGCGCTACAAATCTTCTTACCCTACTACCAGGTTGTGTAACTTCGACAAGCTATCCTGTAGCTCTGATCTCCGTGCTACCCACTGGCCTTCAGTAGCGGTTACATATGAGGCTACACTTTTAAGGAGGAAGAATAGAGGTTTGGTATGTTTTGAAAAACACAAGAGTTGTTAGAGGGGGGGGGGGGGGGTCACTTCTGTATTCGACTCCTCTAGAGGCACCCCCGGACTAGTTAGAATAATATGGGAAAATTTTTAAAACTAGTGTATTTGTATGGGACTTTCTAAAGGAAGAAATAGGGAAAATTAAGGCAAACATGCTCTTCACTTTACACTTCTAAAGCCGAGTCAAGGACAGGTCTAAAACTTTTCGGGAATTTTTAACCAAACTTGGACTTTGATAACAACGATTTAAAAAATTTAGCCATTAAATTTTACTTTTCTTTACTTAATTGATATTAATTAAAAGTAGTGACAAACCAAGGGTTGAACTTAAGCCTGAAAAAGTAATTTAATATAAATGTATTAAAAGATTTTCGACATCTTTGACTCGACAACACTGGTGACACACAATGGTTTAACATTCTTATAAGAAACTAATATATTTCTATTATACACTGAAAAAACAACTCAATCCGTTTGTACTTAAATCAATCCCAAGCGATGTCCGAAGTTCGGTAAGTACTGATTTTCTGAAATCAATTGCGTTGCGCTTGTTTCAAGTACGGTTTTTTTCAAGCGCTAAATACTTAATTTGACCCATATTCAATATTAATTTCGCTTTGAATACAGCTCAAACCTGTGCATAAAAACAGAAACGCCATTCTTGATTTAAGAACATTGGTACTTACCACTACTTTTCACACCATTTCGGATTGATTTAAGTACGGAAGTATTGAATTTGCTTTGCGTGTGATGATTGGTTATGCACTTGATTCGATGTTTCTGAAGCCTGCTTAATCCCAAATTCGTACCTGAAATATTTCGCTCTTCTTCCTCAATTTAATAATAATTTACAAATTATTTCGTCTCTTTGCCGATTTGAAACGGGAACCTAAATACACTACCATTCCAGTCACTCTACCAATTCAGCTACAGCACCAATTAAAACACTTAAACACAATTCAATGCAACTACAACCTTGAATTTTATACTCATTTTAAGCCTTAATGGGCTCTTTAATAATCCATATTCGGCTTGTTTTGAAGTACCCTGATGTGTTATCCGTACTCAAATATTCAAGTATGCTTAATACCAAGTAAAAAAAACTTAAATTTAGAAAGAGCTTTTTCTTTCTGTATATAGAGTTTCATTCCGATAAATCACCCTTGAATTTTTTAATTACTTTATTGGGCTTTTAGATTGATTTTGCTTTATTAGAATTGAGAAAGATTTCTTTGTGGTAAAATTGTAGTAATCAAATTTTTCAAAGAAGATAGAGAAAGGAAAGTAGAAGACTTATTGGCTGGGCTGTTTTAGATCCACCTCAACACTCATCAGCACACAAATTGATTCGGAAACACTTATACTGCAGTTACACGACCAAGTTTTGCTATCAAGTTTTTTTCCTATACTGCTTGTCAAAATTCAATAAAATTGATAGGGGTGACGTAGGCTGCACGCAATTTCATAACAATTCGTTTTCAAGATGCCGTCAAGAAGAAAAATAAAAATAGCGGCTTCATTAAAAGTACTATCAGAAATAAAGAGAATAAAAGAAGAAGAAAAAAACCAGAGGGCAGAAGGGAAATACTGGGTGAAGCCCTTTTCAGTTCATATTCCACAGAACTTCGTGGCTTCTGTATCTATAGCTCTATAAATCGCAGCACATCATTATATTTGTTGGTTTTGCACGTAAACATTTTGATTTCTATTTTTAAGCTTGAAAATTAAGCTTGTTTAATTTTTATCACTTTTAATTGCAACTTTCAAACAAAACAAAAAAAACATTTGCAGACAGAACGAAAAAAAAATTGTTGTCAGCTGTTTTGTTGATTGTGACTTGATGCTCTCTATGGAAAGCAAAAATTGTCATCAAGTTTGCATCAATTTTCAAAATTGTGAGTGTATTAGTAAAAAAGTGTGAATGTATTAAAACTTGAAAGGCGAAACTTGATCGTGTAACCCCCAAGACCAAAAAAAAAAAATTTGAAACCCCAAAAGAAGTAATTAAATTGAGTTAAGTATGACACTGACTCGCACAGCAAGAGTTTTGTACTACTGTGGAAGTGGTAGAAAAGATACGTCGTGTATGAGTTACCCTTTAGTTTTTAACTTTTGTTATTGTTTTTAGTGTTTGATGTTGTAGAGGTGAGGCAACTACACACACCTTTTAAATTTCAAGCTTATATCTCTTTCTTACGGCTCAAAAATTATAACTGATATTGAAACTAAAGGGTGCCCCCATATATGAACACCAATTAAATTTCAATCTTTTGCTATTTTGCTGTTTGCGGTTGAATATGCCTACTAACTGTAAGTGCTATGAAAATTTCAAATCTCTATCTTTAACAGTTCAAAAATTAAAGTCAATTTTCAATTTAAAGGGTGTCCCCGTGTGCAAGGCAACATTAAAAGTTTTACTTTTACATACGCCATTCCATGCGGTATTTGTTAACATTTTACCGAAGAAATGTTCAATTACATTGAACTATGGTGTTGTAATATTAGTTAAGTACAGTGTGCCCAGGTCAATATATTTCTATCCCCCAGAAAAATTTTACCTAAATTTAATGTTTTTCTACAAAATCCCCCTAAAAAATGTTGGTGAACATTCTGCTTTAGTTTTCTTCCCTCCAGAAAAATTGTAAAACCCCCTAAAATTCAATGTTTTTCTACAAAATTCCCCTAGAAAGTTTTAGTGAACATTATGTTTTAGTTTGCGAATCCCTATATGTATTTTTCAGTACATATGTTATGATTACAGGCGTATGTACATTTATTACAAATTTTGGATTTATTTGTATTCACATATTTTGAGATCTATGTACATATTCATAGGCAGCTGGAAATTGTTATCTGCGTATCTAGAAAAAAACTAAGTGTCTCCAAAAATATTAAGAGTTTCTAAGTCTTCTTCGCTCCTTACGTTCTTTTGACATTTTCATAAAAAGAGTTTTAATTTTATCAAAGGTTCTTAGATATTTTAATTTCCCCAATTTTTAAGAAACAGAAAAAATTCAAAGAAATAACCCATAAGGAAGAAATTCATTCAACTCAACAAAAAAAAGTACTTGAAATTACCAGTTGCAAAATTCTGTACTTGCAACTACCAGATAAACATAAAATATTTCATTTAACTTTACTTTAATAATCTTCAAATTTTCTAGTTGAAAAATCTTCTAACTCCTGCCATTTTACCGTTTAGCCAAACACAGTAATCCCCTAAAAATACCCCAAAAATAAATTGTTTCCCCCTAAATTTTCTCCGAAAGAATTTAACACCCCAAATTCACCCCTAAAAGAAAAAAACCCTAAGTCTAAGGGGAAATTAGAGGGTTTCCCTGGCAACACTGGTTAAGTACATAAATAGAAAGTAAAATTGCGTGAGCTTTGGTTGCCGAGTGGTTACAGCGACAGTGCTAAAATTGTGAAATTTGACTCATCCAAAGTTCATAGAGTGCTACTGAAGATTCTCTCTTAGCCAGAAACAGCCATTTGTCCATTTACTGTTCTTGACCTAATTGATATTGATAAATTAGTGACCAACTTGCACTCACTCCAATTTTATCACAAAAAATCTTTCTCAATTTTGAGGAAGTAAAATTCGTGTAGAAAGCCCGATAAAATTATTAACAATTTTCGATCGTATTGTTCACTATAAAATTAAAATTAATGATTAAATTAAATAAGATTTAATATAGAAAGTCTTAAGTAAGAGTTTGGCTAAGTGCTGCAGCTTAAATATGGTATGCAATTAGTTGTGACCTGTGACCAAATTCCGGCATTCCTGATCATACACACTCGATAGCAAAAAACAATGCAAAGCAAAAAGAAAGTAAGCAACAAACACACAGCAATCGCCCACAAAGCAAATTTGAATGCTGACATCTCAAAAAATGATTGCTACAAATCAATTGACTAATAAATATCATATTTTTGCTTTCCTTTACTATCTATTTAATAAAACATTATATAAAAGACTCTGTGGGGATGATAACTAAAATCCATACATACATATTTCTTTAAGCACATGTTATGGAAACAATTCCAAACTGAAAAAATATAGTGTACATTTAGGTTGCGACCGCTTTACCGAAGAAATCATAAAGCACTTTTTTAAGGAAAACGAGCGCATTAATATTGTCACATCACAAACTTGCCGCAATATACAACTGTGGTGGCATCTACACTTCCATATCTACATTTCAATAACTTAAGGGATATTAAAAGACAAATTTAAGGGATTATTAACACAAGAAAAAGCTCTGTTTATCTGCGTAAAAATGAAAACCCAAAATACAAGAAGCTTTTTACTCTATATAACTGTCAGATTTTTGGTTAATATGCCTGGCATTTTTACGTTGACAATATTTGTCGTTCTTTGAAAAAGCATAAGTACTAATTTACAAACTTTGCGCTTCCTTCATTATACAATATAGCCGCCTGCGCTCTACACTCCTTTGGAATATATAGTTTGGTTTTGATTCTCTTGTAGAAGAATAAAATAATCAAATGTATTTGTTCACTTAAAGTCAGCCGTCAATGGAACTCAAGAGCATTTACAAACCCTTTAGTAATTGTTTACCACACAAAACTGCTTGCTATTCATAATAGACTTTGTCATCATAATCAAATTTGACTGTGTGATTTGCAACGCTTACATCTGTTTCTGATGTAAATTCTTTTCATGCTCTTCACATTTTTTTTCATGATTGTTCTTTTCTTCACTGTTTTTATGATTTAGATTCAAAGCCTTCTAAAAGTCAAAATTATTTATTCACTGGATTTGTGTCTGCTGCGACACGAAGCGAATACATGCCGTATACGTGATTTTTGTTATCTTACTAAAGTACTCATACGTTGTGCCAACTTCTCTCTCCAGCTAAATGTGTTTTTGCTGAGGGGGATTTTTATATAAAGAAAATAGACGATAGTATGTAAGAATTAACATTTCAAAAATAGTTCGCTAGTAAAAGTCTCAAGAATTAATAGAGGAAATCAAAAGATGTCTAAGAAAAGTTTGCAACAAAAAAACACATGTACTGAAGAAACAGTCTGTACAAAATAAGATCATGTAGTAACTTTTAAAAAAAAGAGTGTAATTTTACTAGTACTAATTAAAAAAAAAATGTCTACTCAATGAAAACAAGGGAATGCACTGTGGTAAAAAATTGTTTTTTTTTTTTTTAATTTTAATTCCAAATGTTGACAATTTAAAAAAAATTAATTATTTTACACAAAACACATACACCGGTATTCATAAAAAATAAAACATTGTTAAAACACATTTTACAACAAATTTTTCATACATAATTTTCTCTAAAATGTATTTGAGCAACGTTTTATTTTTTATGAATGCCGGTGTTAAAATATACTGCAAATTCAAATCCCAGTTGAAAATTCCGTTATTTTAAGTTTT
This sequence comes from Sturmia bella, assembly GCA_963662145.1. NCBI lineage: Eukaryota > Metazoa > Arthropoda > Insecta > Diptera > Tachinidae > Sturmia > Sturmia bella. The sequence continues at coordinate 33,449,905 of OY759168.1, read as the reverse complement.
AATAGTTTTGGCCAAGAAAAGTGATGTTTCCGACCATAGTGGAATGTCATGAAAAATGAAGTTCATAATTTTGTAGCTCACAACGCAACGCCAGAATTTATATGAAAAACAACAACAAATTTGGCTTGCACACAAACATAAGAATCAAATGTTATTTACGAACGTTTCCATTTTTGTGATTTTAAAAAAAAACACCATATTTGTTATTGTTTTTCATATGAACGCCTGCGATGCGCTGTGAATTACAAGGTGTTCGCCTAAATTCAAAAAAACAAGCAGCGATTGCACAAAAGGACATTTTACACAAAAGCACTTCTTGTAAGAAAATAGTTTTTGTAAAAAAATTCATTTATGAAATTTATAAAAAGTACCTTTTATAAAAAATATTTATAAAAAAGTTCCTCTTTAAAATAAGAAAATTTTATTAAAAACAATAACTTATGAAAAAGTACCTTTTAGCAGAAAATTTAAGCTTTTTAAGCTTTTGTAAAAATTTACATTTTTTTCAAAAAGTACCTCCTGTAAAAACAGCAAGTTTCATAAAAACGGACCTTTGCACAAAAAGAGTTCTTTTTAAAAGAGCCTCTTTTTGTATGCCGATCTGCTAAAAATAATAGTATTTGTTTTAGAATACATTAATTTACAATAAGTATTTCTTCACATCCATTTTTCAATTTGATCTTTATTGTTATTTTTGGGGATCCGTACTCAAATATTAAAAGCGTAACTCTATAACTGAGATTGTCCATCAGCCGGTTACAGCGCCCATTTGACGTAACTATAAGAGGTAGAGAGCTGAAGTTTTTACAAGGTATGGAATAGCCCAGCCACTCCACAAGCAAGCTTGAAAATTAGCTGTAGCTTTTCAGCCATAAGAAATAAAGGCTTGAAATTTGCAATGTATATTCAGTTACCTTGCCTATACAACAACAAACACCAAAAATAATAAAGAGGTAAGATCTAAAGGATGCCCAACAGCAGAGGGATTCCTTAGTTTGAAAATAAGTTCTAATTTTTGAGCTGTAAGTTATAGATGCTTAAAATTTTCATAGAATAAGTTTTGAACTTTATTGTTTTAGGTCTAAAAATAGACTTTATTAATGTTTTCTGTCTTTTTCAGCCGTCTATATACCGCTGACATTTCATTGATGCTAATCAACTAATCGATCAGTAGACTTAAAAAATCTTATAAGAATGTATGAAACCCAACTACTTATTGCAAAATTTCCATAAACAAAATGAGAATCAGAATTTAATAAGGTATATTTTTAGACCTAAAATAATACAATAAATAATTAGGTCCATTTTGGAAAATTCAAAGTTTAAGTTTCAAGTTAAGTTTCAAACTTCCTTTTAAGAATTTTTTGAGTCTTACTGAAAAGCTAAGTAGCATCAATGAAATGTCGGCGGTAGAAACGACAGAAAACTTTAAGGTCTAATTATAGACCTAAAATAATATTTTTATATATATATAATTATTTTTTGTACATTCGTATTCGTGATATACTTGTTTGAATTGTGTGAATGCAAGTAAGCAAATATTTGGGTGTCCGAATACAAATACGAGTATTTATTACATCAATTTCCGTTGTAACGAAGAAATTTGTAAGAATTACATTAAATTATTGTTCGTGGAAAATCTAATTTGCTTTTCCTTTTCATTAGCATTTGTTTGTTGGGTTTTCTTATGAATTATTTAGTGCATGCCATCTATCTCAGAAAGTTTAGGTTGTCTATTTGTTTGATATTTTTGTTGTCAACAGCATTTAGCAACGTTTTATACTTTTTTTGTATCTACTTTCATTTCCCTTTCTGTATGTGACGTTTTTTTAATAAAAGTTCTGTTTGTCTTTGTAAAATAGCACAACAGCAGCAACAAGAATAATAAAAATAATAATAATAACAACAGCCAAGAATAAACTTAAGTATTCCACTTAAAAAACCTTTAAAAAACCAGCAGCCAACCATCAACAGCAACAATAGTAAATAAAACGGCAACAACAACGACAACAAGAATGCTATAACTGACATGATAATAAGAAAGAGTAGAACAAATAACAGAAGGGAAAAAAACTCAAGAAGTTTTTGTAACGACTATTAAATTTTACTTACTGTGCACCACTCGTCGTTGCTCTATAAACAAGAAGAAGAAAAACCGCCCAACCCACCTACACAGCTTGAAGAGCCAGTATACAGAAACTTCCTCTAATAAGTTACATGTTGAGTAAAGTCCTTTAAGGGTAGCAAACATTGCAAACACAAATACATTTTGGAGCAAACTAGTTCTTGTGTTCTTATTTTAAGGACGAAAAAATGTCAAAGAATTTCAGCTGTAAGTCAAGGTGCACATAAAAGCCAGTTTGCAAGTTAAACTGGCCATAACATTCGATTACTCGTACTCGTCTGCAAGTAGTTAAATAAACTGAGGAAATGTGTTGCCCTTTTTAGTTTTATGCAATTTCTACATCTGTTGTAATGTGAAAAAGTTGTCAAAGATTCCAACAACGTTGAGCAAGTATTTTTCATATATGCATATACATATGTATATGCTTGTATGCATATATACAACATGCATGTGTGTGGCAGAGACATGTGCCTGTGTGTATGTGTATGTGTTTATGTGTGTTAGCTTGTTTCAGAGTTTTGGTTAAATATTTGCAATACTACTTCTTAGCCCCATGTAGCTTAAGAGCAGCCATCATACTTGTTGTTTTCTGCCAACAACCCAATTCTTACACACTCCCGGATAAACTTTTCATTTTGCATCAAACAGCTTCAAAACAAAATAGCGTTGCATTTTTCTTTTTCTGTGCCACATTCTGGTCGTTTTTTCTTTTATTTTTTTTTTTACTATTTTCGGGCGTTTTTGGTTGCATATATTGTTTGAATTTAGTTCTGCAAAAACCTTTTCTACCACTACTTCTTTATTTATAGGTATTGTTGGTTCACTGGCCTGTTTGTGTCATTAAAATATATCAATATTGAGAAAATATTTACAATTTTTGAAATTATTTCATTTTTAGCACAGTATGTTATATGTTATGTTTCGCGGGCTTGGATCCTAGAAAGGTCTCATGGTGCTACCCGAAGAGACTGTAGAGAAATATCCCTACGCCCTGAACCAACCAGATAAACGGATGGAAGACTCCGCCCTGTCCAGTCCGCCTTCCGACACTTCCGCCAGCCCAAATAATTTAATCTCTTGCCAGAGAGAGCCAAGCATCGATAGAGAAAGTGTTCGATACTCTCCTCCCGCTTTTCATCTCGTCAGCCTCTGCAGAAGTCAATAATAAAATAATATATGTGGTGGTTGGCTAAAACTACTTTAGCTAAATTTATTGTGTGTAATTAGTTCTTATTTTTGTAAAGTAGTTTTTTATTGAAATTTTCGTTAAATTTTATATCAAAATCTTATTTTCACAATTATGAACTTGCGATAGTTGAGCTCGAGGTCAGTATATTAAATTGAAACTCATTGGGTATATGATTTGCAATTGTTAATAATTTTATCAATGTTGACTTTGATTCTTAATGCCTCAAAATTTATTATCTTTTTGTTTTTCAAGCCAACGCACAGTGGGAAATTTTGCAAAAAAAAAATTGGATATAAATCTTACATTTCTAAGCGGGTCAACCAATCGCAATGAAATTTTGCATAAATATAGCAGAGGTGGAACCCAATTTAAATTATGAGTTAAGACTATATATTGTATAGAAAGAGCTATGGTCCAAAAGGCTGGATCTATGCCTCTTGCATGCACATATTTATAAATAAATTGCTTTGAATTTCGTATCAAAATATTACCTGCATAATCCTGAATAAAAATATGTGAATACTGTTTGGGATGAAAAACAGAAAAACAACAATTTCATACCTGCAATAATTGTTCATAATTTTCATTAAGAACATTGTGGTTTCTAAATTTTATACCTTAAGAAGGACAAGGTAAACATATGATATGTCATTGTTTAGGCAATTATTTCAGGTATTCATACAAATCTAATACTTGATAAAATAAAAGGTCCGCCAAATAATTTTTGTTTTGAAAATGCTATAAAAAAACTACTGAATCTTTTCTCAGATATCTTTTTTTATTTTATTTATGCAAAATTCATCTCAATGATGTCTCCGAAATGTTCACACTTTCTGCCACAGCAGCAATATTCTCGGTTATAAGCACGGTTTTTGGCTTTTCACGCTTTGGTTTATCGATGAGGATGCCAGTTTCTTTCACTTTTTTCACAAGATAACGAACACACGGAGCTGACGGTGCTTCTCTTCTTCCAAAATCCGTATGCAATTTTCGCACACATTCTGCAACATTACCATGATTTTCAAAGTAATGACGCAATATTTCCCAACGTTGTTCAAGCGTATACACAACCATATTCGTTCAGCGGAAGGATAAAACTAATTATCTGTCAAATCAGACATGAACTAAGTGTTACCATTCACAAAATAAGCGAAATAAGTTGAAAAAAAAAAATTTTTAAGGCTATAAAAATAATAATATTTTTAATATTTTTTAATGAAATTTGGCAGCTACGCAGCAGTATATAAAATAAACAAAAAAAATAATAATTTATTAAATATTTGTTTATCTTTATATTGTTAAATTAATTATTCAAGCTCTTGATCTTTGGTTTTTTACAAAAAATTATTTTAAACAATTATTTATTTATTTTCAATATTTCGCCAACAATTTGTTGGCATCTTCAGGAAAATATTATAAAATTCAAACAACAAAAAAAAATTATTGAAAAATTTTTTGATTAACAAACATTCATTTGCAACATGTTGCAAATGTTAACATAGAAAATGTTGGTCGTAGAACTTGTATGCTAATTTGTATTTTTGTTTTTTATATTTATGTTGTTCATGAATGTTGTTAATATATTTTAGGGCGGGAAAAATATTTTTTGAGTATTTTTGAATGTGTGTTAATCAAAATTTTTTCAATAAGTTGTTTCTGTGTTTTGAATTTTATAATTATTTTATTAAAGATGCCAAGAAATTGTTGTCGAAATATTGAAAACAAATAAATAATTAATTGTTTAAAATTAGTTTTTATAAAAAACCAAAGATCAAAATCTTGAATAATTAATTTAACAATTTATTAAATATGAATCCCACAGTTCCTACAATATATTTGAAAATTATCAAAAAAGAGAATTTTCAGGTTTTTTTCCTCGTATTTCTCTTAGATAAGCTGGGGCAACAAATTCCATTTGCATAAGATTTAAAAATATCTAAAAAAAAAACTTCACATCAGCTGTGCGGTCCGAGAAATGTTCACCTAAATTCGGATTTTCCTTCAGAAATCGGTCGATTTCGGTAGACTATGGTGTCAAGAGCGAACAAAATGTTTAATCGCTTTTCTCCTCATAGTATTTCGTAAGAATATGCCTTTAAAAAATAAAAAAAAAATGCGTTTTTTATTATGCAAAATTTTTCAATATTAAAATAATAATGAACTCACTTTTTCGCCCGAAAATATGATAAAACATGTTTTTTCCCAATTTTTAATTTGTGTTGCATATAACTTTTTACCCACATTAGATTTTTCCCCAAATTTTCTTTTATAGTATTAAATAATTTGTTAACAAGCGAGCAGAATTTGTTTCGAGCAAATTGTTAATATTGGACTCAAAGTTACCAAAATACTGGAATCAGGTCGTTTAAAAACAAACTTTTTTTTCACTGACATATTTCGAAAGCTATAGGAGATAATTTATGCTTGCCGCTATGTTTTTCAAGATCTACTTGAGAAGAATTTAAATATAAAAACAATTTTTTTTTATACATGTGAAAAATAAGAAAGTTTTCACACACCTGAGGTGTCTTACTTTGAAGCCCCGTGGACTGGTTCTCTTTCTTATTGTACAGTCGAAACTCATAATTGAAACTTGATTACACCTTTGCTATGTTTATGCGATATTGTATGGTGATTGGTTGACTCGTTTGGAAATTTTTTTGGAAAATCTCCCACTGTGCAAGTGGGAGCCTTTAAAAGTTACTCCCATAACCTGTTTTCGTAGTTTCGATACCATACAAAGCATACGTAGGGGTCACAGGTCTGAGACAAAAATAAAAACGTCACATACCATGGCCTGGTTATGCCCATACAGCAACTGCTCAGACTCTCAGCTTATAATTCTTTTAGTTATTGCCTATCAACACCTTAAGCCCTCACACAAGGAACGTGCACCTTCAAGCCTCAAATTTTGCTTCCGAAACTTTACTAACCTCTTGCGTTTTAAGTTTCATTATTTCGCAAAATAAACTTTCGCAACAACTTGCAGTTTCAAAATTAACATACAGCTGTATTTTAATTCGTTTTCACCTTTCTTTTCCCTTTGTTTGCAGGAGCTACAAAACTTGTTACAGCTGCTGCAGTTTGTTGCTGTTGGCTCTTTTTCGTGCTCAGCTTTACTCTGCACTTGTAGGTAACCTCTTAAGTGGGTCCTTGTCAAAATGTAAGAGAGGGGTGGGGGGGTAAGAAAACAAACAAAAATATGAAAGGCGGGGGAGCATAAACAGGCATAATAATTGCATAAAAAAAACAACGGCAATAAAATAAACAAACAGCAGCAAAACTGTGTTTATTTGTGGAAACATTAAATGTTGCGTGTTAAGGCGTGTTACTGCAGTTTTTCTCGCAACTTCCATTTTTTTTTTTACTATTTTCATTCTTTTACCTCGTTATTCTTTGATAATTCTTCTATGGCGTGCATGTTTGATTATTTGCTGTTGTTCCACTTTAGTTTTGCATTTTGCAACAAAAAGACTTGAATGTTGTCATAGAAAAAATAGAAAACGACATTGATTCCATTTGATGCGGCTGCTGCTGCTGAATAAATCGTTTTAAATCATTCATCTCTTTTCTCATCAGTCTTATTGCTTTTTGCAAAGTGTGTTTAACTTTATAAAAGCTCGCAGGGCGGAGAGGTGCATTTTTAAAATGTGCATCAGCATTTATATGTATGTATATGTAGTTGAATTTTCATGTTTCTGGTGAACTTTAAATATATTAAAATATTATGTAATGAGCCAGAGAATGAAATATAATAGATTTATTTGAGGGGCTTTTAATCCTTGCTTATTTCTTCTTGTGATCATAAGACATAAATATAAGCTTCACAATTTTTTTTTTTTTTTCAAAAACCAAATAAATTTTTCACCGGAAGACATTTGGTAATACGTAAAATATACTAACAAATTCCAGCCTGGGCTACCAAGAAGATATTTCTCTTACTTCAAGTAAAGAAAAATCGCTACAAAGTTAATTGAAATGTTCCAGGGGTCATTGACTGTGAATTTTTCTGAGTGGTTCTTGAATTAATGAGACTTAAAACATTAAATCGGGATTATTCTTAAAATGCTATGCTAAACGAAATTTTTGTGAACGAAAATTTGTTCAACATGGCCCGATAATGATCGCCATTGACAACGACCACTCCTGGCTCATTTTCGAAGAAAAATGGCCCATTTATGCCTCTGGACTCATTTTGGGTACGTCGGCTTTTCAATGTATGCGTGCGAAAATTTTGTTCGAAAAATCGCCCTCCACCGCCTGTTGTTCAAGCACCCATTCCACGTATCTACGACGTTGTAAATGATCAGCTGGCTTCAGCTATTGTGTGAGCTGGTCTTTAAATGGAAGTAGGTGTAGATCTAAATGCAAAATACGCCATAATGTGCCGTAAGACAGTCCTAATTCCTGAGAACGAAGAAGAATCGACACATTTGGGTCTTCGTTAACACTTTCACTTGCAGCAGCGATATTTTCAACGACACGAGCGAAACGATGATGCACAGACCGTACAATAATTGCAACCGCTCCAGTCTCTTCAAATTTCTTCAAAATTTTGCCTATTGCTTGCGTAGTTGGACGATTATGTAAACCATAATCTTCGCTTAAAGCACGACATGTGGCTGTGGCAAAATCACCATTTTTGTGGTATGTTTTAATAATGTTTATGCGTTGTGTGATTAAGTTTAAGCGATCCATTTTCGTCAATGGCAGACTTTCAACTGAGAAGAAAAAATTGGTTTAACAACTTAATTTGACAGATGTCGAATTCCAGTCCTATACTTTTGAAACCACGAAATGGATAACCCGTTATTTTATGGAGGGTATGTGATCTACTTAAGTTGATGATTTCAAAAGTGTATAAAACTTCTTGCATTTGGTAGCACTGCTTCACCTGACTGGTACAAACAAAACTGAAGCTGAAATTCCATTCCAATTGAAAAAATGCAGAAGAAAATTTTATTTTTTATTGAATTGCAAACTTTAAAATTAACCCATTGCTTTTATATGGCAAACTGTAATAAAAACTTTCCTTGAGTTATTTAAACTTTAAACTTTTTTTGGTTATCTGGTTTCATTCACGAACGTCTGGCCAGTATTGATTTCAATGAATTCTTTTATAGTTTTCTATGTGCATTTGACACTTTTAGAACGAAAAACTATTTTTCATAAAAAATCGTTGGCCAAAGGAAACAGAGCAGAAGAAAGCGAGCACAAATCGCTTTTTATTTATTTTAGGAAAATTATTCCACTTTTTCTTCTTTCTTTTGTTTACAAAACAACTTTGGAATAATAAAATCCATTTATGGCAGCAGCTAGAGAGCTGAACAGAAAATAGAGCTAGTACACACACACACACACACACACACACACACAAATCTCCCTTTGCTCGTTCGGCAGGCTCACTTGTCTATTTAATAAAATTTTCAAAGGTTTTTCTACACACTGCTGTTCTTTTTCACCTCCTGCTTCAGTATGAGTTCATTTTAATTCGGCAAATATTATGGAATTATAATATTCTTATAGAAATAAAAAAAAAAACGAGATAATAGAAGAAAAACGGAAAAAAAGTATTTTTTGTTTAGTCCTTGAATCGTTATGATTATATGTTTGTGCTTGTCGTTGTGTAAGAAACAAATAAAGTAGGGCAGATTAGAAAGAAAACAAAGTTTGATTAATAATAAAAAAAAAGAAATTGTAAAATTTATCTTAACTATTGAGATTCCAAATAAAACGATTTGTACTTGGCCATCTTGTATACTACGCTGCCAATTTAGCAATTGTCATGGTGGATCGGGGGCATTTTGTAGCAATTTAAAAATAGTTTTGCTTTCTCTTCATAAGTTTTATTTTCTTCAATAGTTGAACTTTGTATTTGATAATTGTTAATTATTGTTATAAATGGAATTTAATTAAAATTACAAAAATAAAAATTTTTTGTGACAAGAAAAGTAAAAACTGAGGTCATAGTTTTTCCGTAGCGAAACAACGAAGATATGACTCTTTCAATTCAAAAATGCAACAAATTCCGTTATTCACTACATTTACCATTACAAAATCCCTTTTCGAAGTGACCTAAAAATTTTAAAGATAATTTTGTTCTCTTTGAACTCCAACAGAACAGAATATGTGCATGAGAACCCCTGAGTAATTTTGGTGCATAAAGCAAAAGTACCTCGTGTGTAATAGGCATACATATATATTAACATATTTGACAGAAAAAGATATGGATGTGTGTTCGATATTATTAAAATTCATGTCAAAAAATTTAGTTCACGCAAGCTTTAAACTGTTTTAGTGAGGGTTTTCACGATGGGTAGTGCAAACACACCAAATGTGAGCAAAATTGCTCTGCTTTTTTTCACACAGCAACAAAAGGCGTGTACATATTTGCACTTTGCCTCATTTTTTCCTCATTTGCACTAAAAAAAAAAACATTGAGCAAATAGAAGTGTACAAAAATGCTCAGTTGAAAATAAATAATATAAACAACAGCTGATGACTCCCACAGCTGGCGAGGCCGACTAACAATTTTCCGCAGAGTAGATGCAAAATAGCGGCGTTGACGATAAATACAATAAAAAAACATATTCATGTGAATTAACAATAAGATTTTTTTAACAAATTCAAGCATAAATTTTAATTTTAATTTATATGGCTGTTTTTCCAAAAACAAAATAAGATTGGCATCGGCTTGTAACACAAAAATAAAGTCCGCTTCGGCTGCGTGCCAACTTCATACCGACGGACAGTATATTACAGCAGTGAAATTTAGAATTTGAGAAAACATAAAAGAATTTAACGAAAAAAGCAACAATTTTGTTCTTAAACATAAAATAAAGAATTTGTTAACTAAATTTGAAAACTTCTACCAGCAAAGTGTTGCACACTGGGTTGTAAATTTATCCAGAAAAAGTACGATTGGCATGTAGAAAAAAAAAGATGGAACGACCAGCTCAGTGGGTCAAAGGCGTTGTTCGGTACCCCTTATGGATGTGGTACAACACAGCAATTACATGCCACAATTATAAGCCTAAACGAGCAGAACATTTAGTTACAGCTACAAAAAAAAAACAAAGGTGGTGTTGGTACTTTGAGGGGTGCATTTTTCCCTCCCATGTCAGTATATGACATACGCCTTGGTAACTTGCACACCCGGTATTTTTTTTTTAAGTTACCCCTTTTAAACAAGCTCAGAAGATATCGATCACCTTATCATTTCTAATTCAATATGCATTTCCTTTATTAAGTAAACTTAAAATATCATGTTATCCAATATATAACCTATAATATGACGCATAATATGCATAATAAGCAGTGCCATACAAATATAAATATAATTAATTCCAATAGATTACTAATCTTCAACTAAAGTTCAGTCCTACTTAATGTGATAAAAAAAAATATAGCGCTTCAAAGGCTTTAAGTATTAATGATTATTTGTTCTGAGTTTAATTTTTTTCAAGTTTAATGTTTAAAACTAAATTTTAGCATGTGACGAACTTTTACAAAACGTTATAATGATTACTTAACCAATGCATTAGACGTAAGAGTATTTTTGGGCATGAAAGTAAACACAAAACAAGACAAAATATGATCAATGAATACCTGTGATAATTTTTGATGATGTGCTTTTTTTTCAGTCTGCATTGTTCAAACCTTGTACAGTCGTCTGATGATGATCGTTCCAATGGCCATTCGACGAGTCATGACGATATGTTAATACTGTAAACCCTGTAACTTCAACTTTTATTTATGACAGATAAATATAAATAAGTACTGATTATTGTTTTATTTTTTTTTGTGGTATTATCAATTTTGTACTTTGTTTTACTCTTTTCTAACTTACGTGGCCCAAATGTTGGTCTTACAGGTTATGCTTACATACATGAATATATACATATATTCTCATTTAATAAAAACAATAATACTAATGACGGAGAATAAGATGTTCAATGTTGAGGTGTTGTTGTTGTTGCTGGTATTTCTGTTTCTGTACGCTTCTGCACTTAGTTCTCTCCTTGTTTCTTTTTATGGGTTATTGGCAATTTTGGAGACCTTTTTTTCCAGTGGAGAAGCCAGCTATTGATGAAGAGGTTTTGGTTGAAGGGGGAGATTCGTGGTATTTTTCATTGATAATTGACAAATTTTGGAGACTATTTCTTTTTAATTTTATTTATCAATGAAGATGTTTATTGTTTTCTGTTTTTGCTTTTCGTCTTGAGCACAATGATCCCAATGGGGAATTTAGGCACACGCTTTCGAAAAAGTTAACAATATTGCTAATGAAATATTAGCTGCTGAGAACAGGTTGCTTTCTTTAAATTATGTTTATTAAATGTAAAATAGTGATGGTGTATTGATTCCTTTATTTATTTAGGAATACACATCACACGTGCCTCACTAAATCCTTTTTTTTTTTTTTTGTTCTTGAGTGACGCTTGTAAAGTCTATCTTTTTTTTTTTTGATGCTTTCTTGTCAATCCCGGAAACTCTCCTGACATGCATTTTTTTTCTATCCCCTTCGCAAGATCAGCTGCGAAGCAAAGTAATAGCTAATCATCTGTCATGCACAGTTGCATTATTTGTTAACTCTTTACTACTTGTGGTGATTATTTGTTACCGACAGTAACGGTTTCATAATACAAAACTAATTTGATTGAAATACTCTGCCCAGCATTTCAATCATGAGCGGTTCAAAGAAAATCAATGCTTAGTGGTTTTAAAGAAAGGTAAAATGTATATATATATATATATATATATATATATATATTGCATAAATGCAAAACTATGTAGTCTACAAAAAAAATTGCAACAAAACTGCTTCGTTGAACAAATCGAGTTGTATTCAGCGAACAGTAAAACAATTATTTTTTTCTTCATTTCGTTTATGTTGGTCTAAACGTGGGGCTCGACTCATAAGCCGGGCAATAGTTGTTACCTTTTAAGATCGGAAGCGTGAAACCGACCAATGTAATTGCCTTTCAAGTCTTCTAAATCATACAAGGAATTGCCCGCTCTTGATTTGATTTTGCATTTTATATATTTTGGCATGAACTTGGAGTTAATTTTGTTAGAAAGTTTGCTTAATACACGGTTTTTCCTAAAAACGATTTGTCCCGTATCGAAAACGACATTCCTTGATCTAAGGTTATATGTTTTGCTTGCTCTTTCATGTGCAGCGTCTAAGTTTTGCCTTATTCTGTCCCTAATGCTATGGAGTTTGTCAGGATCAATTACTACATACTGATGATCATAATTTAAAGAATCGATTTTGTCCAGAAGTTTGTACGCAGACCCGTGCTGGATCATATTCTGGCCAAACAGCGCATAGTAAGGCGAACAATCAATCGAACTGTGATAGTCACTCCTTAAGATTGAAAGTATCTGTGGAATGTATTTGTCCCAGTTAGAATGATCCTTATCGCTCTTCAGGAAACATCTCAGTTTAGTAATAATCTCTCTGTTGACACGCTCTGACGCATTAGCCTGAGGGGAGTAATACCCGGTTCTGACATGCTCAATACCATACAGTAAGAGGAAATCATTCATATCTTTAGCTACAAACTGCCTACCATTATCACTATGTATGAACTGGGGTACTCCAAAAGTCGGAAATAGCTCCGATTGGAGAAATAATATGACGTTTTGCGTAGTAGCTGCTCTCATCGGCTTTAGAAAGATAAATTTCGTGAGGTGGTCAAGGCATATAAAAAGGTATGAGTTTCGAGCCCTCGAACATGTATATGGACCTAAAAAGTCAAAAAATAACCTTTGGAAGGGTCGTAACGTTTGAAACTGATCCCCCATCGGAGGTCTTGAAATTGTATTATTGCTTTTAATAGACTTGCAAACGTCACATTTAGAAATATATTCCTTAAGATCCCTTGCCATCTTGGGCCAGAAATATTTCTGCCTCAACCTTGATAAGGTTTTCATAAGTCCACCATGACAAGCTGTTTGTGAGTCATGTTCCTGCTGTATTGCGATTTCTGTTAACGGTTTTGGCAGCCAAAGCCTCCACACACTTCCTTCAGAATTTTCCAGTCCGCGTCTGAATTTAACTCTCTTAAATACCATATTGTCTTTTACACACACATCCGGGAGCATATCTTTATTCCCTAGGACAGTTTCCCTAAGACTTTTATACTCCGCACTATCGAAATGTATGTCCTTACAGTCAAACTCATTGATAATTTTTAACTCGTCTACGTTGAAACGAGATAGAGCGTCAGGTACCACATTAAGAGAGCCCTTACGATGTTCGATTTTGAAGTCAAACCTCTGGAGTTTAAGGCTCCATCTTGCCAAACGTCCAGACAAATCTTTTTGGCTCATGAGCCATTTAAGACTGGCGTGGTCAGTAATTATCCGAAAAGGGAGTCCTTCGATGTAAGGTCTGAATCTTTGAACTGATATTACGGCGGCAAGACACTCTAGCTCAGTTACTGTATAATTCTGTTGAGCTTTATTGAGCTTTTGTGACACAAAAGCTATGGGGTGTTCCTTACCATCGTCATCGAATTGGACTAGAACTCCGCCTAAGCCAACTTTAGAAGCGTCACACTGCACTATAAATTCTTTTGAAAAATTGGGTTGGGACAGAACTGGCGCAGATGACAGTGCAATTTTCAGCCTATTAAAAGATTCCACAGCTTTATCCGTTAACTTGAATGGTTTGTTGGATTTCCTGAGGCAATCGGTCAGGGGCCCACTCAAATCAGCAAAGTTTCGAATAAATGTGCGATACCAGTTGGCCATGCCCACAAATCTGCGCACTTGACGTGCTGTCTTAGGAACTGGAAAACTGACTATACTCTCGATCTTTGACTCATCAACTTTTAAACAACCATGACCAATAACATAGCCTAAATATTTAATCTCACGTTGGCAAAATCTGCTTTTCCCGACATTTATTGTAAGCTTAGCGGCCCTCAAACAATCCGAAACTTCACTCAAAATCGCGCAATGGGTCTCAAAATCTTCACTACATACTAGTAAGTCATCCAGGTAAATGAATACATTTTCCCTAAGCCTTGAAGGTATGACTTTGTCCATCAATCGGCTCATAGTTTGTGGACCATTGCATAGACCAAACGGCATGTATTTATATTGATAAAGAGGTTTACCTGGAATGACGAAAGCAGTTTTCTCTTTAGATGTTTCTGACAAACGAATTTGCAAAAAGGCGTCCTTCAAATCAATACCACTAATGAAGTGAGTATCCTTTAATCTGCTGAGAAGACCGTTTATATGAGGCAAAGGGTACGAGTCCTTCTTGGTCACAGAATTAAGCTGCCTACAATCTATGCAAAGTCGTACTTTACCAGGCTTGCGCACTAAAACAACAGGCGAACACCAGGGTGAATTAGATTCTTCTATAACACCTAATGATAGCAACCGATCTATTTCCTGAAACGCCTCGGCCTGTCGTGGAGGTGAAAGAGGGTAGTGCTTTGCTTTAATGGGAGGTGAACCCTGAGTATTAATTACATGCTCTAGAAGATCAGTGCATCCGAGGCCCATTTTCTCGAAAGAGGGAAATTTCAGAACTACATTCTCCAGTTTGATCTGTTGCTCGGGAGTCAAAGTATGAAAATTGGAATCATTGTTTTGGCATTTTTGAATTTCGGAAACTACCGGAATAATGTCTGGTGCTAAGGCAAACGATTTCCAGAAATCAACACCAAGATAGACATTTTGACGTAAACCTGGCACCAAATAGAAACAAATCTCTTTACACACGTTCTTGAATTTTACTGGAAGACTGCAAAAGCCTATGATTTGTTGTTTCTCTCCATTTGCAGTCGATATTGAAGATCGGTATTCCTTTATTCGGATTCCATGTTGGGAAATAAAATCAACACAACCGTTTCCTAATACCGAAACATTTGCTCCCGAATCAAGCAACGCCAAAAACGGTTCATTAAGTATTGTTACCTTGGCAAATGGACGATCATCTCTACCCGATAGAATAGTGGACTCAATTTTCTTTCGAATTGAGTGTCTAAATATATAACGCTGTCTGCATTTATATATTTTTGTAGACAGGGATTCGGCTTTCCTTACTAAGTCAGTTCCAGGAGCAACGCACAAACTTTCACTAGTGGTACTTCTACTTTTTATTAAGCTACTACGTGAGTCGTCTTTAACAGAATAAGGTTGGGAGACTGCAGGCTCCAATCGTGAGTTTTGTGTAGTCTTAAGGTCTGGGGCGGTCAAATTTATTTGTGATTCATAATTGTCTACGTAAGGGTTTTGTTGATGTGAAAAAAATGCGTCTAATGCGGCAATTGATTTACGCCCGGACTTCTCTGACACGAGCGAGATGTTCCGGGGCCCATTTCGCTGCACTTCCAGTTTTTCTGGTGATTATTTGGACATTTAGGGGTAATAATATTCCTGAAACCACACTTGAAACAAAAAATGTTCCTAACATGGCTAGGGCAGTATATATAGGAGTGCCCAAATTCCTCACAATTCCAACATTGGATTTTAGAATAGTCTGGTTTGCGTTTTGAAATTTGCATTGCCTCTACTTGGGGATCATCCTCAATTTCCTCATCAGAGCTTTCCTTAATACAAACCTCGTTTATATGTCTACCTGCAGAAACTAGGGGGTGAGTTTTGCAATCCTTAAGAACGCTTTCCCCCTGCCTTGCCATGTCCCTAAATTCGTTAAGAGTCCTTGGCTGGGAGTTGAATAACATTACTCTCAAGTTACTGTTAACATTTTTCTTGAGTATGTCCAATAGGGATCCTTCAGGCAATGGGTCTCTTAATCTGGCATTCATTGAAATTATTGTGGAATGGAAATCGTCATAAGTTTCCCTGGGACCCTGTTTCCTTAAAGATATTTTTAGGATAAGGTCGTGGTCATTTTCCAAACCGCCAAACTCTTTGGTCAAAGCATATTTTAGGAACGAAAAATTCGCTCCTCTATTCTGTTTGGTAAAAATCCAAAACCACGTTTCGGCTTTGCCGCTCAAAAAAATGTGGAAATTGGCCATTAGGTGGTCATACGAACAATTTGTGCGCTCGCGAAGTGTTTCGATCTTAAACAGAAAGTCAGAGACGGGAGTATTTCCATCATAAGTAACTTTCCACTCTTGCAGCCGTGGGGTTGTATCAAAAGTGTTCGCTAAATTCATATCTGGGACCAAATGTCTTCCGTATTCAGGTCCAGAATTTCCAGAATTCGTATTTAAACCAGAACGTATACTGGTTTTAAGCGATTCAAACTCCCTACTAAACTGTTCCTGAGTAGCTCGTAAAGCTTGTTGAAATGTGTCTATCAAAGAGTCCATGGATATGCCATTCTGTGGCTGAAAATTTGCAGGATTGCTCGGTACGTGTGCCATACCTGTCGTGACTTCGTGAGAGAGGTCCCGAGAGGGAATGTTGAGAGCATAACCAGAGGATCCTGCCTGGTCTGGTGGCAATGCTTGTGCGAGGTCTTGAAACGGAACACTTGGAACCTGTTGTTGCGTACCCGCACGCATTGTTTCAGAATGAGAAATATTCAATAGATTTGAAGAATTCATAGAAGATAAATTCAAATCACGTTCACCCTGAGATCTACTGCTATCCTGCGCCAGACTTTGGCGAGGGAAAAGCGCTATATGGGGACTGTGTACAACTCTGGGTAGGCTATGAGGAGTGGCTGAATTATTCAAATTTGCTGCTAGGACATTCTTACTTGGAGTAGCATTTTTCTGTTTGGCTCCCCTCATAGATGAGCTCCGAGTATTCATTATAAAAAAAAATTTTTTTTTTTTTTCCTTTAGCTTATACGAAGAAAAAAATAGCAAAAATATTAATTTGTGCTAATTGAAATATATATGTGTATGTTTATAAAAGACTTCAGGAAATGCAATTCAAATTGAAACGAATAAGGCGTCTAACATCCACTGCTAACTTGTATTAATTTTTTTTTTTTTTTTTTTAAAGTTGCATCGATTACTGGCAGTGATCATATACAGATCATGTACAGATTCTGCATCAATTTATCGGACTAACTTTTATTTAAAAGTAATAGGAAAAGAAATCCATCTGAAAATAATTCAATTGCACACTAATATTTCAAACGATATATACTCAGAAAAGTGGACTAATAAAGCTATTTTCAAATTGTTCCTACCATTGACAATCGCAACGCAAATACCTAAGTTTACTTCAAATATATTGGGACTTATTGACAACTAGTAAGAACCGTAAAGTTTTTTGACAAAGCATTAGGACATTTGAAGGCACTTGATATAAAAAGAAAAGTTGCGTTCCTTTAATATATGACTCTTAAGTGAACAAAATGCTATGAGATGTTGGATTAAAGATAAAAAACTATACTTGAAATCTCTTTTCTCTTAATTTTTTTGTAACTGAACCAATAGATAAAAAGAAGAAAAAACCATTTATTAGGATGAAAACCTATTTGTCAAATTGACAACTTTCAGTCGGCATAGTCAATGCCTTATTTGTTGGTCTTTTCGTTGGGCGCCATCTGTGTTGCACACTGGGTTGTAAATTTATCCAGAAAAAGTACGATTGGCATGTAGAAAAAAAAAGATGGAACGACCAGCTCAGTGGGTCAAAGGCGTTGTTCGGTACCCCTTATGGATGTGGTACAACACAGCAATTACATGCCACAATTATAAGCCTAAACGAGCAGAACATTTAGTTACAGCTACAAAAAAAACAAAGGTGGTGTTGGTGCTTTGAGGGGTGCATTTTTCCCTCCCATGTCAGTATATGACATACGCCTTGGTAACTTGCACACCCGGTATTTTTTTTTTAAGTTACCCCTTTTAAACAAGCTCAGAAGATATCGATCACCTTATCATTTCTAATTCAATATGCATTTCCTTTATTAAGTAAACTTAAAATATCATGTTATCCAATATATAACCTATAATATGACGCATAATATGCATAATAAGCAGTGCCATACAAATATAAATATAATTAATTCCAATAGATTACTAATCTTCAACTAAAGTTCAGTCCTACTTAATGTGATAAAAAAAAATATAGCGCTTCAAAGGCTTTAAGTATTAATGATTATTTGTTCTGAGTTTAATTTTTTTCAAGTTTAATGTTTAAAACTAAATTTTAGCATGTGACGAACTTTTACAAAACGTTATAATGATTACTTAACCAATGCATTAGACGTAAGAGTATTTTTGGGCATGAAAGTAAACACAAAACAAGACAAAATATGATCAATGAATACCTGTGATAATTTTTGATGATGTGCTTTTTTTTCAGTCTGCATTGTTCAAACCTTGTACAGTCGTCTGATGATGATCGTTCCAATGGCCATTCGACGAGTCATGACGATATGTTAATACTGTAAACCCTGTAACTTCAACTTTTATTTATGACAGATAAATATAAATAAGTACTGATTATTGTTTTATTTTTTTTTGTGGTATTATCAATTTTGTACTTTGTTTTACTCTTTTCTAACTTACGTGGCCCAAATGTTGGTCTTACAGGTTATGCTTACATACATGAATATATACATATATTCTCATTTAATAAAAACAATAATACTAATGACGGAGAATAAGATGTTCAATGTTGAGGTGTTGTTGTTGTTGCTGGTATTTCTGTTTCTGTACGCTTCTGCACTTAGTTCTCTCCTTGTTTCTTTTTATGGGTTATTGGCAATTTTGGAGACCTTTTTTTCCAGTGGAGAAGCCAGCTATTGATGAAGAGGTTTTGGTTGAAGGGGGAGATTCGTGGTATTTTTCATTGATAATTGACAAATTTTGGAGACTATTTCTTTTTAATTTTATTTATCATTGAAGATGTTTATTGTTTTCTGTTTTTGCTTTTCGTCTTGAGCACAATGATCCCAATGGGGAATTTAGGCACACGCTTTCGAAAAAGTTAACAATATTGCTAATGAAATATTAGCTGCTGAGAACAGGTTGCTTTCTTTAAATTATGTTTATTAAATGTAAAATAGTGATGGTGTATTGATTCCTTTATTTATTTAGGAATACACATCACACGTGCCTCACTAAATCCTTTTTTTTTTTTTTTGTTCTTGAGTGACGCTTGTAAAGTCTATCTTTTTTTTTTTGATGCTTTCTTGTCAATCCCGGAAACTCTCCTGACATGCATTTTTTTTTCTATCCCCTTCGCAAGATCAGCTGCGAAGCAAAGTAATAGCTAATCATCTGTCATGCACAGTTGCATTATTTGTTAACTCTTTACTACTTGTGGTGATTATTTGTTACCGACAGTAACGGTTTCATAATACAAAACTAATTTGATTGAAATACTCTGCCCAGCATTTCAATCATGAGCGGTTCAAAGAAAATCAATGCTTAGTGGTTTTAAAGAAAGGTAAAATGTATATATATATATATATATATATATATATATTGCATAAATGCAAAACTATGTAGTCTACAAAAAAAATTGCAACAAAAGATTGCAAGAAAATACCAAGTGATAAACCACACAGATTGTGTAGATTTGCACACACAAAAAGCACGGTGCGCTCACGATCGATCATTAAATGCACTGCAAATTTGCACAAAGCACATTTGCACTGCTACCATCGCGAAAGCCCTTAATATTTAGAGAAAAGTAAATGAAAAAATTAATACTGTTTGTTTGTTGAGCTTAAGACTTTTAAATTCAGATTTGAATTGTTGTAAAAAAAAACGATTGTTTTAGTGAGTTTCAAAATATATAACTAACTTTATTTTTGTCATTTTTGGTTCTTATATACTAATTATAAGTAAGTATTTTTGTTAAGTTTGCAATTATTTGTTTTATTGCATTTTCGTTTATTTATATGGGAGCGGAAATGCAAGAAAACAATTCTTAAGAAATTTATTACATTTTATTTAATTTTTTTTAAAACAATTCTTGGGAAAATAAATTGGTTTATTAATTTTGCGTACTTGCATTTTCGTTTATACAAATTGATAAATGTTACTTTAAATTATGTTATTGATACGGTTTTTTAGGGGAGTGATGGGAGATATTATAACACTTAAGGTGACCTTTTTTTGTATTATTTTCAATATCTCGGTACCCCTTTGTGTATCTTTGTCAGAAAGGGGTACCGAAATATTTTAAATAACACCAAAACATAAAACTGATAAAAGTGACCTCAAGCTCAACAAATTTATTTCAGTCAATTCTACACACAAGACTTACAGTCTCGTATTACAGTATAGAATGCTTACTAACAAACACAATAATTAATTATTTATTAAACAAAAAGGTTCAAAATTGCATATAAAAATTATATAAAAAAAATATTTTCATAAAATTTAAAATTTTTCCCAGTTTTATTCTTGCCTTCATAAAGCTGCATATGAGAGAAATAAAATTAACCCTGAGGCATGAAAATTTATTCAAAAAAATCAAAGCAAACGTACCGGAATGCATGAAGCAATATAATAATATGTGCTTGTGTGTGTAAAATATGATTCAAAAATGCCATGCAAGTATTATTTAACATTCCTATTAGCGCAGTAGTTAATTAGTTAATAAAACTATTCTCAGCATTCCTATTAGATGCTACTCATTTAGATAAAAATTTTATGAAAAATCTGTTTTATTATTTATAGAAAAATTTTAAATTCCTAAATTTTGATATTTTGGCTCTCGTTACAAATTGAAATGCTCACCTTCTATTTTCACAATATTCTAATTTTCTTCCACATTTAATCAGTCTATGTGTTCTTCTACTAAATAATTTGTTGCCATCTGCAGCATTTTCTGTGAAGAAAGTTGTTGTTTGCTTTTAATATTTCTAATTGTCTTTCATAATTTTCATTAAAATTTTAACAAGAAAATTTCAACAACTTTTAGAATATTTTTCAAATAAAGTTTTCATGCTTAAATTTCTTTCTAACTACTTTTCGTTTTATTTTGTTTGTTTTCGTTTTTCATAACTTGCACAAAGCAAATCAAAATTTTATTAAGAGAGAAAAATATGTCAAAAAGTTTTTAATTTGTGTTGTTTTCATAAATGCAGCTACTTTCTGTAGCAACAACAAAAACCTGTTGTGGAAAAGTGGTTACAAAAATGTTTGAAATTTATTTTTAAGCTTGAATTTGACACAATAAAATATATAGTTGGTATAGAGCGACTCGGTGCCATTAAAGTTTACATACAACCATATATGAATATGCATATATACATATGTATTTATAAAGGTGAGAGTGGCAATGAAAACTAAAGTATGTTAAATTTTAGAAGTTTTGAAAGCAGCTTGGAAGACATATTTTATATGTACATCTTATCAAGCAACAAGGACAAAAAATTCTGAATTGTGCCAGCTTTAGTTTAGGTTAGGTTGAATCCGTGTAATTCAAAAAGCTCTTTAATTTCCTCCAGCATGTGCCTCGTAATTGGTTTATGTCTGATAAGGTGTCTCTACTAAGTTATCAAAGAAGGAAAGTAATTTTGATACGATAAGTTAGATAATTGTTTGTACTTGGAGGAAATGGTTGAATTTTTATTTTGTGAAGAACGATTATCACGGTTATAAATAAAAAAAACCATCAGCTCAAGAAAATAATAATAAATCAACTTAAGCAACACGAAACTTAGAGGCTCCTTACAAAATGAATGTATTAAAAAGAACTATTTCTCTGATTAATATTTAAAATTTAATAGCTGAAGTTGTGTTGGTGGGGATATTAAAACTGATTTAATAAAAACGTTAAACACAAATGTGAAGCGCATACGTGTATGTTCATATGCATAAAAAATTTAGAAAAAATGTCTCTTTTCAGTTTGAAAAGCAGGTAGCATGAGCTACTAAATTTTATTAAAACAATTTACTCCAATTTATTATTTTATACGTATATTATAAACATTAGTTTCTAATAATAAATTGTTATTTTACGTTTTTTTTTTTCAAATAAATAGACAGGCTTTTAACAACAAAGAAATGTATTTTTAATCTTCCAATTTTTAATTTGCTCATTTCTTCCCAAATATGATGCTTTTGAGCGAAATTAACTGGCATCACTGTTTACAACACATACACACCTGAGACTTATCGTTTATATCTTGCCAAAGCCAAGTTTTACGATTTATGGAAAATCAAACCTATAAGAAAAGAATTTCTAAAATGAAACTAAATGTATAATTTTTTATTTGATCCTTTTAATTCTTGAAAAAACTAATTTATACAGCTTCAGATCGTTTTTAGGGTTCCATACTCATCAGAGTGAAGCGGAATGCTATTACCCAGACTACTACGTCCGTCCATCCGTCCGTCACAGCGTCCATTCTCCGAAACGGTAAGAGCTAGAGAGCTGAAATTTTCACAGGATGTTGTGGTATCCTGTCGCTACAACAGCAAATACTAAAAACAACAACAAAGCGAAAACTACCAGGTGTCCCCATACAACGAAAAGTTACAATTAGCTATAACTCTCAAACCGTAAAAGATAGAAAGCTTAAATTCTCACAGTATATGTACTTATAGATTCTCTACAACAACAAATGCTAAAGACAACAACAAGTCAAAAACTACCAGGTGTCGCTATACAACCTAAAGTAACACTTAGATGTAGCTGCTAAACTGTAAAAGACAGAGATCTGAAATTCGCACAATATATGTATTTACATATGGCCTATAATAACAAATGCTAAAAACAACAACAAGTCAAAAACTACCAGGTGTTCCTATACAAGGTAAAGTAACAATTAGCCGTTACTCTCGAACTGTGAGAGACAGAGGGATAAAATTTGCATAATATATGTGTTCACATATGCTCCACAACAACAAATGCTAAAAACAACAACAACTGTAAAACTACCAGGTGTCCCTTATAACTCTCGAACCGTAAGAGATAGGGAGCCGAAATTCGCACAGTGTATGTATTCCTAGATGCCTTACAACAGCAAACTACAATAACAACAATAACAACAAGTGGAAAATTACTAGGTGTCCACATACATCATAAAGTAGCTGTAAAAACAGAGAGATGAAATTTATAAAATATACACACATATGTATTCACATACGCCATTCCATACATACATTACACATACATACGTACGGAACCCTAAGTGTGCGAGCCAGCCTCGTACTTGACGTAATTTATTCATTATTGGTGGGGAAGCTTGAAATTTTGAGAAAAAACGACACAAATTTCAAGCAACATGTTCTCCATATCGATTGACCACACGATGCGAACACCAGCTTTCTTGTGCACTGCAATTGAAATGAATTTATTTATAACTAATTAAAAATTATAACAAACTACATGTTCCACTCATTTTTTATGCTAAATTTGTTTTGTTAATTTTCTGAAATGCAAAAGCAATCGATTTTTTGCAATGTTTTTAGTGATGGCACTAAAAAAATCGAAAGATGTAAAATGGGAACAAAATAAGAAAGGATCATCTTTTGCTGATGATTTTTATGGGAAGATATAAACATTTTTGGAAATTAAAAAGGCTATAAGGGGTATAAAAAGTTGAAATCACCAAATTAGGAAAATCAAACTCCTACCTAGCTACACTGTGCGTGATTAACACTTTAGAAAAAAACCCGAAATGATACCTACTAAGCTCCGGTTTTTTTTTAAATTCAGATTTTTTTTAACAGTTTGATAAACAGCTTTTTGAAATCAAATGTTTCTTTTTTTATAGATTACTGAATTTGTAGTATTTTAAACTACTATCTCTCTAAGGTTTGGTATACATTAGAAAAATTTAGTTTTTGTTTTGATAATAATACACATTTGAATTATTTTTAGCAAAAATTTTCTTTTAACAGGCTTCGAACAAGCACAAACACACAAACGAGTATTCTCGCTTATCTGCTTTATTTCGATATTTTATTATTATTATTTTTTTTTTGGTGTTGTAATAGTTGTTTGTCTTCTACTGGCTTTTGAAACCCACGAATAAATAAACATACACGTGCTTACGATTTCTTTTCCTTATAAGAGACCATAATGGAAACCAAAATGCGCTATAAATCCGTTTTGCATACAGTTTCTCTTTTATCGTCATCAGTTTTGCTCTCATCATTATGTATTAGTGTGCAACAGTGATGGCATTTTGTTGCTTTTTGTAGCATTATAAACCCGAAATCTTCTTGACTAACAGTTTTTTGAAAGCGGATATTTTCAGTGCTTTTCACAATATCTCACTGTTTTTTTTTTTGCTTTTTTATACAACTAAGAAGTTATTTAGTTTCAATAATGTTGCTGCTCTTTAGTGTTTGCTTTCAGTTGTCGTTCGTTTCATACGTTTCGTAATTAGTTTTTTCACAAACAAAAACAGTTTTTATTAATAATTTTGACAGGCTTTCTAGTTCGATTTTTACTTCTTCAAAAGGGAGAAAAATTTTTTTGTGATAAAATTGGAGCAATTAACATTTTTAAAGAAGACAAGAAGGCTGGAAAACATACCATGGCTGTTTCGCGACCACCACGTCGCTCATCAGCATCCAAATTTGTTTTGAACCCCGTCGATGACTAATTGTGTACTGCTTTTAAAGAGCAGCGTATAGCCATCAATTTTTCAAAATTTTTTTTTTTTTGGCTTTCAATAAAAATTTTGTATTTTTAAGCAATGGTAAGCAATATATGTGCACTTTTAGCTGTCACTTAAAGCTGAATTGAAAAAAAAATAAAAGTGCTTTATCATAGCAAAAAATACAGTACAAACTAGTTCTGTCCTCAAAGATCCATTAGTTGTTGCTTTCACTTTCCGATCTTTGCCGTTCTCTTCTGGAGAAGAAACCTACCCAGCAAGAACAGTATCGGTCATTTGATGCATCATATGACCGACACTGCTGATGGGTTTATACATCAGGGTTTCTATCATTTTCTTAAGGGCAAAATGAAAAAAATGATGTAAACATTCGTGTACGTGTGATTTCTTTTTTGTACCCGCCTTACCACCTCAGCAAAGTGATCATTCAAAATCTAGTTTGCAAAATGCTCACAAAATTACATATAATGCTATTAATTTCTTTATTATTAAATAAAAACAAGAATTTTTCGAAAATTTTCAAAAAACAATTCAAAGAGAATATAATAAACTATATGTAGAGAAAAAATGGACAGATGAACGAACCTATAAAAACATTAATGCATAAACGTAGTTCCAAATGAAATTGCCAAATTAATACGGGAAAATCAAAATACTAAAACAATCCTTGTAATGGCAACGCCTTTCTTAGAACTCAGAGTGGTTTTGCTTCTTAAATAGATGCCATCACTGGTATGTAACATGGTTGTTCTCTACACATTCACCAGCAAACATTTGCAAGGTATACACATACATACATATTAAAGGGCTGCATCAAACAAATCATTTGTTTGTATACGCTGAATAATTATAACCCATCTAGCATTTAGCTGTTTGTGACACGATTTTGTTTACTATACAACTCCTAAAAGGCTCGTTTGCTGGTGATATGACGAGTGACAATAGCACAACTTTACTTTTTTTTAACTTTGAAAAACTATGGAAATGTGTTTTTATTGTGTATGAACCTTTTATATTATATATAAAAATTGAACATAGAGCCTTTTTTAACATTACATTAACAAAAACATTAATAATTAAGCAATTCACAAAATATTGTATGAGATATAAGTCGTAATGTTGGTGATTTAAATATACATAAAAATGTTTCGAAGCAAATGTCTGTACAGAAATTACTAACAATAATTTGCAACATAAGGCTCATACGATATTTCGCGAATTGATGAAGTGTTTTCAATATCTACGAATCAGGAAACATTGTACGATTCGTAGAACCATCATAAAATGACTAACTGCGTGCGCGAAGCAGGAGTCGTAGGTCTGAATATTTTAAAAATTGTAAGATAATCCATAACTGAATCTCATACGATTCTTGACACACTGTTGCAAAAGACTCTTCAGATAATATTTACATAACTCTCAAAAGACTCACTCTATGGCAGGGGTGCCCAAACTCTTCTTATGGAAGCGCAAACACCAATACGTATACATTTTATTGACGCACACAAAGAAAAACAGAAATAAACTCATAACAAAAAATGATTTCTTCAAGTGTTTCATACTCACGAAATCATTAAAAAAAACAAAATCATGAAAACAAAAAACAACAAAATTTACGCTTGGCACTGTGTACCAACAAAGCCTGCGTTCTTATTGCTGTGCATATGAAAGTGTTGTTGCTTTGAACTTGGGATATGTGTGTATGTGTGTATTTCATACAAAGAGTTGTGTATACATATTAGAATGCTCAGCCAATGCTTCGCGCTTTTACAAAAACAAAAGCGTACCAAGCGTATAGGCCGTGGGCATCCCTGCTCTATGGTGACTATAATTACCGTTCGGAAATTGTGGAAGATTTTTACAGAAGGATTACCTCGTGTCAAAAACCCCAATCGTAATACTCCTAAAGCTACGTCCAGATGATTGTCAGATCATGCAATATTGTAAGAACTAGCAGCGTGCTGACAATCTACTGAAAATGTAAAATTGTCAGTTAAGACAATTATCTGACAATAAGTTTATCTACCAACGAAAATTGTTACTTTTACACGGCTATCGGCTTACTACGCATAAAAAATTGTTAGCCAATTGTCATTATCAAAATACGCACATACACATATTGTTCGATATGCAGTTTTCTTCGTCAGGTTTTTGTCGCTTATCATTCTTTATTTATCTGTCTCAAGATAACGTTGAAAATTGTTTTTCTCTTTTGCAACTTCTTATCTTGTGTTTCATACCTTTCGTACACACATATTTTTCTTTAATATTCTCTGTTATTTAACTGACAATGTCGCCATTGTAATGTGCTGAGAATTCGTTTGCCTTACAATATGACAATGCGTAACAATGTACTGACAATTACGGCGCAGAGCGCTCGGACGATTGCCAGCTGACTGACGATTAGTTGTTAGAAAATAGCCAGCCAATGATTTGTCTCTCAATATTGTCAGGAAGAAATTGTAAGCTCTAATGATTGGTCAAAAATATTATACATACATATATATTTTCTGATAATATTGTACGATCTTACAACCATCTGTACAAAGCTTAATAGACTCTTCAGCGATAGAAAATTCTAGATGGGAATATTCATTCAAATATGCAATACTAAAACAAAGCTCAACAGAATTGAATGAATGAAAGCACAAGAACGAATGAATGAATTTTAAGCCCGAACGTAACAGATGTATCATTAACCTGTATTTCTTGGCTTTCCCTACTCATTTATTTGGTTTGTACACGTAAAGAAAAAATATGGTTAAGGTAGCATATTTGAAGAGAAACATACTATTGTTAAAATATATGGTTACAGACTAACCGTCTAATTCATAAAAATTATAACAGGTTTATAAAGCTCTTATTTGACAGATTTTCCAAACAAATATGTCAAATAACAGTCTTATAAGCCTGGTATAATTTTTATGAATTAGGGGGTAGCAATATTAATTAGTTTTTTTTATTTTTTTTTTTTATACTATACTTTTTTTTATTAGCAATCATATTGTTTCGGCATCCAATGATAGTGTTGCCATTTCATACCAAGATATTGTCCCATCCACACATACTATTGTCAATTCTAACCACATTTTTGTAGTTTCCAACCTCACTCTTGACAAATCTAACTGTATATGTTATTTTCATATTGCAGATTCATGTGTAATCAATAATGGCTGAATTTGACAAAAACATGGTTACTCACGATGATATTATGATTGCATTTGAGAACAGTATGGTTTCCCCAAATCTTCTTTTTTTAATAATATAGTTGGAAATGGTAATGGTTGGATGGAAGTTATAATACTAGCGTTGAAAGTGACAATAGTGTGGCCAGGCATGACAGTACTAAGATTGATTACAGCTATAGCATGGTTACTGGCCACAATAGCCTCAAGTGGAATATTTACGGAATGCAAACAATTATTTTTACTTACATACACATCTATATATCATTCAAAGTGCTACACACACAATAAAAGCAGTTCTTCATATGTTCCATAATTTGTATTGCACAATTTTCCTGTTTCAGTTTAATTTATTTTTTGTTGTTTTTTTTTCAATAAAAGCAAAATGTTCATTAATAAGCATACACAAATTTTCAATCACAATACAAAAACTGGAGAAAAATTTGCTATCAATGGCAACAACAAAAAGTTTATCAAAAACAACAATATTTTGTTTGTTATTTGGTTAACATTTGATAGATCAAAAACGTTATGTTTGTAGCAAATAAAGCTTATTCAAATGTTCATTGTAAAATGTTTTTACATGTTGTTTATTTCGATTTTTAAATTTTCATCCATGGTGACAAAAACTGTGTTTACGGTGACCACAAATTGTTTACATCGTTTTATATACACATATCTTGATTGCCACAACCTGGCGACAACATTATATTGTTGTCGAACCCATATTGCAAAATGCTCTTTCTTTGCGTGTAAATACAATAATACCTAAAAACTCGGCAGCAGTCGCTACGAATCAGACATCTGCAACAAGTACAAAATTGTCGGATATGCATAAACACGCACTCTGATTTTTATTATCTAATTGTTTTTATATAAATGCAAAAAACACTTGTTTACACATCGGCTCGTTTCAAACAATCAGTTCTACGCACTCAATGTTTCATGCCAACATGAATGTTACAACCGTGTCGCTAAGGGCATGTGTCTTATTATGTATGTATCAATGCTAACATGTTGTTAGTGAAATGAGAGGTTTATTCATATGTAAAAGTAATTCTCTACTCGGTGTTTTCTTGTCTTGGTGTTATCAAACTATATTTAAAATAAACTATCTATACATTATTTAACTGTCAACTTCTTTAAAGTTTAAAATGGGACAGTGCCCAGAACTTATTTCAAGTTTTCATATTTTGTTGTTTTTGATTTAATTGCGATTAAATCATATGCACAAAGCAATTTTGCAAAAAGCAAACTGTGTACAAAAAAGACATTTAGGTTCTATACAAATCCGTTCGAGTAAAATGTTGCAAAAGAAGTTACACTTGTTGCGGCATTTTTTTTTTTTTTTTTTTTTTGAGCACAAAAAGCAAACAAACATAAAATTCATATAATGCTTGTTTGAGTTGTGTGTGCCTTTAAATTCAACTTTAGTAAATATGTCGGCTCGATCAAACTTGTTGCAGTTGTCTGCTTTGAATATAAAATATACTCGAAAAACGAATAAACTACCCCAAGTGTGTTGGAATTACAAACAATGAACTAAAGGTGGGATCATACGATTGCCGCAATGCTCCAATTTTTGTTACATTTTGTCTGCCAATCGTGTGATAGCACAATTTATTGGCTCATGTGGCAACCAAAACGAATGTTGTTCCTAGTTGTCCCAATCAAATACAACCCTGATGCGACAACCGTATGAACACTTGACATACAACTAATCAACAATAAAAATTCTAAAAATGCACCAATATTTATTGTGTTCTCATGCGGCAACCAAAGAAGACAATGCCCGCCATGTATACATTTATTTAGTTTCAAAATTGTTTCAACGCGTCTTCCAAACATGATTTCTGCTTTTCAATCAGTAAAATTCAATTGTTGTTACTATTAATTTTTTACTTTTTCAGCCCGCATAACATTATAATAATAGCCGAAGCAATTTTCTTTCTTTTTAATGAACAAACCATATTTTTAACATTTAATTCATTTTTTTTTTTTTTTGGGGGGGAAACAAAGTTTGTCATCAGCTACAACAGCTGTTTCTCAGAGTTGCCGTATTATATAACAATCGTGTGACTATAATGCGGCAATTATTGGTACTAAATTGTTTTGCGGCAATTTGCGACAATAAAATTTCAGTAAAACGTGACGATCATGTGATTGCGGAGAATTTGATTGGGACAAATTTCTTATTATGCTCCAATTCTGCCCAATAAAAATTGTGTTAAATTGGTGCATTGCGGCAATCGTGTGATCCCACCTTAAGACTACAAATGTATGGATGTATTAATTGAGTGCGGCGGACTACAGCACCGCGTATGTATCGATGACTGTATTCTGTCATCAATTCTCTATACGCAAAATGTACTATAAAAACACCTTCATATGGAAATGCAAACAACATTTTTTTCTTTTGCAAGTTTATAGCGAAACACAAACGTAAGTACAAACCTGTACTCAAGTACATACTAGCGCCCATAGCAGCAGCATACAATTTGTTTTCGTCGTACGAGTAGTACGAGTAACAAAAATATTCATTCAAATAACGAATAAATATCCGGAGGGCCGTTTATTTGAAATTGTTTTTATTCATAATTATTTCATTCAAGTATGTATTGTTGTACTCGTTTTGAACCATTCATTCGTTTTTATTAGCAGGAACATGAGGCAGAACGCAATTCAAACCAACATGTGTACAAACATGTATTTTTTCAAAAGGTAACCGCATATATTTTAATACCGTTCGATCGTATCTGTGCAGAGGTCTCATATAGATTGTGTATTCTAACGACATTGAAGGCTTCCAATCAAGCTTTGTCACACCACGAAGAAAACAAGCAATCTGATCAGCACCAAAAATAAATTTGTAGCAATTTGAAATATCCGCTTAAAGCGCGCAAGCAGAGTATAACTTCTCCTCTTCTTCCAAGTGCTTAAAACATGTTTATGTTCGTTGGGTAACAAGCAAGAATATTAATGAGTTTGTGGTGACGTTGGGCTGCAGAGCCCCACCCGGTATGAGTATTAAATAAGTGTTGGTAGTTGTTATTGTTGCCTTAGGAAAACTCAAAATTTTAATCACGATA
Organism: Sturmia bella; assembly: GCA_963662145.1. Lineage (NCBI taxonomy): Eukaryota > Metazoa > Arthropoda > Insecta > Diptera > Tachinidae > Sturmia > Sturmia bella. Next base: position 33,418,824 of record OY759168.1, on the reverse strand, counting down.
ATGTGCGGCAAACGTTACATTAATGTGACTTTGTTTCTTTAATAAGAAAAACTCATCGGCATAAGCAATTACATACATACATACATATTTACACTCTTAGTCAAATACAACCTCATTTTAATTTATATTCATACACAGTTACTGTAATTTTTTCGTTTGGTTTTTTTTTTTGCAAATTCCTGTTTTGTCTATAAACGTTTCTTGCACCAGTTTATAAGTCTTTTATAGATATGTTTTATTTAAATGGTACAAAGGAAAAACCATTGCATTTCCACTAAAGCAGCTCAATAATAAAAAAAAATGAGCAGTGCCAGAAGTTAAATGGGTAGTGCCACGCCTATTTAGTGTAACTTCTATTATCAAACTATTTCACTGGGAATTTTCTTTAAAACATTCAAATTGGTTTCTGAGAACAAATGTATATTTTGTGAAAAACTCCCGCTATATTTTGAAGACCATATGTCAGAATAAGAGCGCTTTGATCTTTGAACATTAAGAAATGTAAGCACATCTCGTTTTTTAGACATAACCCGATTGATACTTTTTATTCTTTTGAAACTGATGTATTGGATAAAGTTCAAACCATATTAGATCTTGGCATATTGTTAGATCACAGGCTTAATTTTCGTGATCATATTTCAATGATAGTAAAGAAAGCTAATGGGGTACTTGGATTCATGAAACGTTGGTCAAAAGAATTTATGGACCCATACATTACTAAACTTCTATTTACGTCACTTGTTCGACCTATTCTTGAGTATGAATCTGTTGTATGGGATCCTTGCTATTCTATTCATATTAACCGCATTGAATCTGTTCAAAAACAATTTTTAATTTTCTGCCTTCGTGGTCTGGGGTGGAATTCGTATATCCTGCCTCCGTATCAAAGCAGGCTGGCTTTAATTAAATTGCCAACACTAAAAAGTCGACGCACGATGCTGAGCGCGTTATTTGTTCTGGGCCTGTTAAGAGGTGATGTTGACTCCGAGTTCCTGCTTAGTCAAATAAACTTCAACGTTCCAGTAAGACCAACCCGTAATTTTACATTCTTGGCTTTGAAATTCTACCGATCTGTTTATGCCAATAACGATTCTTTCCGTCGTGCCTGTGGGAACTTCAACGAATGCTACCATATAATTGATTTTTCTGATAATATTGAAATTCTAAAGGAAAAGCTAATAGTTTATCTTAATATCTGAATAATTTATTTTTGTAATTTGTGTCTTTCACTGCATATGTACATATATAGTCAGTAAGGATGTAATAATCTATTGACTTAATAAATAAATAAAAAATCTGCCAAGAAACAGAGCAGTGTCACTTCGTAGCTTTTTTTATATATTATTTTATCTATGGTGTAAAACTGTTTATATTAAGGTTTTCAACCACAAATATTTTTTTCAATATCGTATATAAAACTATTTTCTAAGTCTTATATGACAAAAAAAATTTTTCATTTAGTAAAATTTATGAATGTTTGTACATGTATCTGGAAATTATTTTTGAATTTTGTATATTTTTTTGTGTTTGTTGAAATCATTTTTTCAAAACATTGATTGTATCTATGTATGTGTGTTTGTATGTATTTGTAGAATTTTGTTGTTTCAAAAAAAAATGTTTAAACAAAATAATAGAAAATAAAAACAATTCAAGATTCCTGACGATGCTAACAAATTGTTAGCGAAATATCGAATAATAAAGGAAGAAAAATATAAAGACCTAAAGCTTTAAAAAATACTGTTGTCAATTTTTTTTTATATTGTTACGTTTTAACCTTTTCAAAACGTTTTCCGTAGATTCTTTAATTGTAATGAAGTTACAACACTCACGTGTTCAGTTTACAATAATCAACAGTTCAACACTTGTAAACACTTTACTAAGAACACTTTACTAAAAGAACAACACTTTCACTTAATCACTTTTTATTACTTAAGACACTTTACACGTTAGCGCAGCTAAGAATCGACTGACTGTTCAGCGTTGAGCTTCGCTGCTTTTATACCTCCAATGATCATTACTAGAACATTCTAGACGTTTACAGAAGCTAATCACGCCACATCTATAGTGCGATGTGCGATGACTCATCATGAACAAAAGATATACACACACACCGACATACATACACGCGGCAGTAAAACTCAAGCATCTGAGTCGCGCACATACATGCACACACGAATATTGTATCGTGCGGTGGTGGTTTCTTTTATTTCGCTGTTGTGCTTATTTATCCACACATGTGTGTCAGTATGTGCACACTCGCTGTGCTGCCGTTTTGTTTATCAACAAGCTTCCATGTATGAATGTGTGTATATACCTCCTGTGTTCATTTACAAATAATAACAAGACAATATACGCACATATAAAATAACGATGATTTAGTACGTTCTAGAACAATCACAATCGGTCCGTTCACGACCAAATTTGTAACACTGCCGCCCGCTCAAGCCTGTTCGTCCCGAACAGGCCCAGAACCACTACTTCCGTACCTTGCGAGTCGTTCTAAATGTACAACCTTCATTTTGGATCGATGGCTGTTATGCTTCTGTATCCTGTATACAACGTCGTTCAACCTCTTAATCACCTTATACGGTCCATCCCAATGCGTTTGTAATTTGGGAGACAATCCTTTCTTCCTTTGTGGGTTATATAGTAGAACCAGTTGTCCCTCGCGGAATCCGTCGGAATTTGCAGCTCGATCGTATCTGGCTTTCATTTTATCGCTGACTACTCGAATTCTGTTGCGCACAAATTCGTGAAGTTCGTGCAATTCACTTTTCTCCTGCGAAGAATTCTCCGTATCCTCATTTTTCGGTACAGGTTTTGTGCCAAATTCCAAATCGCCAGGCAATCTGAGTTCTGTTCCAAAGACAATTTTTGCTGGTGTTTTAGACGTTGAGTCATGCACAGCGGACCTGTATGCCAACAAAAATTTTTGAATGTGCTCATCCCAGTCTCTCTGATGGTCGCTCACTACTTTCCTCAGGTATTCCTCCAGCGTGCGGTTAAATCTTTCAACCATACCGTCAGATTGCGGATGAAGTGGTGTTGTCCTGGTTTTTCTTATTCCATAGAGCTCGCACATTTCCTTAAAAATTGCAGACTCAAAGTTTCTGCCTTGATCGGAATGCAACTCCATTGGAACACCATATCTGCACACCCAATTATTGATGAAAGCGTTTACCACAGTTTGAGCCTCCTGGTTTGGTATGGGGTATACTTCTGGCCATTTGCTGAAATAGTCCATCACCACAAGGACATAACGGTTACCGGCAGTACTGACTGGAAAAGGACCTGCTACATCCATAGCTATTCGCTCAAAGGGCGCACCTGAATTGTACTGCTGCAGGTGTGCTCGAGTTCTCCGTGCTGGACCCTTCGCCGCTATACATTCCTTGCAGTTCGCTATCCAGTCGGCTACTGATTGTTGCGCTCCAACCCAGTAAAAACGCTGTTTTACCTTTTCCAGTGTTTTATTAACTCCAAGGTGACCACCACTGGGACCATTGTGGAACTCTCGCAGAACTTCCGGTATCTTAGATGATGGTACAACTATTAAGTTAGAAGTTGTTTTGCCATCCGCACTTTCCCATATACGGTATAAGCATCCATCTACCAGCTGCAAGCTGCTCCATTGTGCCCAATAAGCTTTAGCGAGGGGGCTCTCAGCCGCAATTTCATTGCGTGCAGGCCTGCTATCACTCTGTTTAGCAGTTATTATTTTGCTGAGCACCGGGTCATTTTTCTGCGCCGTTGGCCAGTCTTCGTGGGAGTCTATCTGCGTTCGCCGAACATCAATGACGCACTCTTTCTGCTCTTTTCCCCATTGGTATGATCGTGACTTCTTGGTCAGCTGTTGTTGGCCTGCCCTTTTGCTCGGCCTCTGTCGAGATACGGATCTAGTACGCCTCCTGGGAGCTTTACAGTTGCGCTGAAAGTGGCCTGTCTTTCCGCAGTTAAAACACTTAGCTCGGCCTTTGTTCGAGCTTTCGGCCAATGCTTGCAACAGTGCCTCTTTAATCGTACTGGCCAAGCCATCTCCTGGCTCATGAACTACCTCTAGCTCCCTTATTTTGTGGACCTGTGGCCTTGAAATTAGTCTGGCTGTCTCCTGGGCCAACGCAAATGAGACGGTTTCGGCGAATGACGGCTTTTGTGTTGCGCATACTGCAAGCTTAATGTCGGGATCTCGAATTCCATTCACAAATGCCTCCGTCTTGAAATGGTCCAAAAACGAGTAGCTCTCTCCAGGATAGCTAAGCTGCACAAGACGCTCAATCTCCATTGCATAGTCCTGAAGAGTCTCATTGCCTCTCTGCACTCTGCCTCTTAGCTCCATTCTGTGGATTTCCTTCTTGTGCTCTCCACCATACTTGCGTTGCAGAGCTGCCATGATGACTTCATAATTGTCTCTAGATGAAGCGGGCACAGTTTCCAGGACATGTGCAGCGACACCCTTCAACGCCAAAATTAACTCAATGCACTTCTCTTCCTCCGTCCATGCATTTTTATTGGCCACAGTTTCAAACTGAAACTGGAAAATGTTAAAAGGTGTGCTGCCATCAAAGGTGGGCGCTTTCACTCTGCTCACAGATTCAGGAATAGCTCGGACTGGCATTTCCTGCAGTTGAAGGCCATTCATTCTAGCTTCCAGGCTATGAAGCTTTTGATCGACATCATTTTCTAGGGCAGTAAATTTTTCACCCACTTCGTGAACATTTCGTTCTAAGCCACACAATTTTTCCTCCATGGCATTCACTCTCTGGTCTATAGCCGAAGACAGTTTCATCAAATTTTCATTCGTTGTCGTATGCTTTGCGTTTATTTCTGCTAGAAGCATTTCATTATTCGATTTCATCATTACATTTGTTGCTTTGGACGCCTCTTTGATGGACTTGGAGTTTTCCAGCATGATGGATTTGGAGTTTTCCTCCATTTTCTGCATCATCATTGCAAACATAGCGTTGAAGTCCATATTGCTTGTAGCTGATCGTGTACTCATCTCCAGTTCTTCTTTTTCTTCGAAGTCATGAGTATTGATGTCCAGACCCAACCGATCAAACTCCTCCATTAGCCTCTTCTGCAGCTCCACTTTGTTACCAGATGTGGGCAGATCCAATTTGCACAACTCCTTTTTCAGTTGTTCCACTTTAAGCTCGTCGAACTTCATTTTACAATTTCACTTCTGACACCAATTGTTACGTTTTAACCTTTTCAAAACGTTTTCCGTAGATTCTTTAATTGTAATGAAGTTACAACACTCACGTGTTCAGTTTACAATAATCAACAGTTCAACACTTGTAAACACTTTACTAAGAACACTTTACTAAAAGAACAACACTTTCACTTAATCACTTTTTATTACTTAAGACACTTTACACGTTAGCGCAGCTAAGAATCGACTGACTGTTCAGCGTTGAGCTTCGCTGCTTTTATACCTCCAATGATCATTACTAGAACATTCTAGACGTTTACAGAAGCTAATCACGCCACATCTATAGTGCGATGTGCGATGACTCATCATGAACAAAAGATATACACACACACCGACATACATACACGCGGCAGTAAAACTCAAGCATCTGAGTCGCGCACATACATGCACACACGAATATTGTATCGTGCGGTGGTGGTTTCTTTTATTTCGCTGTTGTGCTTATTTATCCACACATGTGTGTCAGTATGTGCACACTCGCTGTGCTGCCGTTTTGTTTATCAACAAGCTTCCATGTATGAATGTGTGTATATACCTCCTGTGTTCATTTACAAATAATAACAAGACAATATACGCACATATAAAATAACGATGATTTAGTACGTTCTAGAACAATCACAATCAGTCCGTTCACGACCAAATTTGTAACAATATGTTATACAATATTTTATTTTGTTCTCCTTCCAAAGTCAGTTGTCATCCTCAACAATACATGGTGCCAGCACATGGCGAAGCTGACTATTCCCTCGAATTTGATCAAAAACAAAAATCTTTCTCACTTCTGAGGAAGTAAAGTCGAGCTCGGTTAAATAAATAACAATTTTAATTATATGTATATATTTCAACTTTATAGTTAAAATTAATGCAAAACATTTTTAAAGCCTCAAAAAAGGATAAAAGAACTCAGCTATAAATGGCACCCATAGTATCTTGCTAATATGAAGCAAATCAAAGTTATCTTAATTCCTTGAGAGGGGAAGGTCGTTATACTTGACTCCGCTACTCCTGTGTTACTAGCTTCAGGGCAAAGCTACTACACCCCAATACAAGCACTTGTTGTACATACGCTGAAGGAAACCTAGAGTCAAGTGGCTCCAAGTCGCCACATTTTTCGCCTATATTGTGACTTTTTTATCAAATTGTTAACAGAGTGTCTCCAGTTTTTTGTTTTATGGACAGTGTTGTGATTGTTGAAATTTGTAAGCCCACCAAAATCGTGAAATAAAAATCGTTTTTATTTGAAAAGAAAACATTGAATTGACAACATTGTTAATGAGTAGACAAATTGTATGTCTTATTTTTTCAATTGAGTTTCTCTACTGACATTTCTTTCAGGGTAGCGACAATGTCTATAGAGAATCTGTAGTACTATGGTCGTCATATAGTCGCATTAGAACCACCTAGTCGCTAGTTCCTTCGTCAATAGTTGATTTGCAATGACAAGCACATGTTGAATGTCAACAGAAAAAAATCATTGTATGAGGTATAATATGTCACTAGTACTGGTGACCATGTCAATAGTAAATCACTAGAGTTTTTCTACTGACATTTCCTTCAGGGTACATACATGCACACATACATAAATACATTAAAAATGTTTCCTCTTCTGAAACCACTGAAAAAATATAGTTCTGGCAAACATGTTGTTTGAAATTTTTCTCAATAAATATTTCCGTGCCTTGAGATGCAAAACATACTTGAAAAAAGAAAACATGAAACAGTGCCAAAATGTGCCCAACAAATGCAAACAAGCGGGAAGCTTCCTTCACAAATGGATGGCTAGATAGAACAAAATTCAAATGGGAAGAAACTAAGGATAGCATGTGCTTTTGAGGGCAATACAAACAACGACGAAGACAAGTCAGAAAAAGATGAATGAAATGAAACACAAATAAACGTCTCTTTTAAAAAGAAATAAAGCTTTTAGTGAAAGAGACCGACTCTCGAAAACAATAGAAGAAAGAGATAATAAAGAGATTTTCCGAAGTCCTGCAATAAAAAATAAAACAATGACAGGAAAACAAACACACACACACACACAAAACCACCGGGGAAAATCATAAAACCGTGGCAACAGCCCACTTAAAATTACAATGCCAGTTTTTATGTAACGATAACACTTATTTGTTTTAAGAGAGTGCTGGTGATAACAATAAAATAAGGCTTAATTTGATTTCGCTTTTGTCGGTTTAGGTGTGTTGATAATAAAATTGATGAGAATTTTGAGTGCTGAATGAAAAAAAAGGCAGAAAAAACGGTGGTCAAAAGTTTTTCCCATTACTGACGTTGTGGAATAGAGCCAAATATGAAAGTGGAACATTTAAAAGCAAATGGGTGTAAAAAAGCAATTATTGTTTATTTTTCCTACTTTTTGGTATTTTATTTTCTTTTCATCTTCTTAAGCAACGCAGACAATCAAAGAGCTTTAAGAAGAAAATTCGTAATTATTTTTCTTTTGGTGTTCATTCGAAAACAGCAGAATTAATTACGGTCTTTATAGATAAATGAAAAAACAAAAGATAAGGAAAAAAAACTAATTAAATGATGGTGCCTACATTTTACACATTGTTATACATTAGGGCGGATCAATTTGCAAGAAATGTTCGATAGTTTTTGGCATGAAGAAAAAAAAAAAGTACCAATACAAAAATATAATAATTTTCGAGGAGGCCAAATTTCAATTTTTGTACGGGAGTTTCCCTAACGAAACGAGGTACAGATAAATATTGGAGAGGAAAAATTTATTCTGGTAGGTCATACATGTGACTTCTCCATGGACACCCTGTGACTCAGTGTGATAGGGGGGAGGGGAAATGTTACCTCGAGAATTATTTTTTGTGATATAACTATTGTGAAGGTACTTTTCTTCCTCATGACATAATCTACAAACAAAACTGATGGCACAATACCAACACACTTCTGTCCATATAAATCGACCCATCCTATTACACTTAGTGCATCGGCTTGAAACCCGTAAGAACACTTTCATTTCATATAAATGATGCTTTCATTACATGAGTCTAAATCGCGTGCTTAATAGTTTTTGTATACGAAATAACTCTTGATGCAATTGCTTGCTTTACAATATTTCAATCACCTGAGTAATAATGCACATTTTCAAGGTATACATGAAACCAAGGTACCTTTACACCAGGTAGGCTTTTAACACCAGCTGACTACTGTTTCTAGCTTAAAGAATGGTCGAAATATACAACAGAAACACACAAACGCAAACAAATGGTTGACAATACCCTGTCGAACCTTGAGTAATCGACTACTAACTAACAGTTAACTTTAAGTTAACTTTTATGGACTAGCTTTAAGTCGGCTACAATACAATCGATATATAATTCAATTTTTGTGGACTGACTACAATTAGCACAGAGTTGACCCGAAATTCAAATATACTGTTAACTCTTTACTTAAATTACTTGTTGGCGCATTCGTTCTAAATGTTGCGATGGTTGAGTGGGTATGTTGGCTGCTCACCAGTCGTGAGATTTAGTGGTTCGATTCCAGCCAGAGTCTAACAAAAGAACTCGGCAATACAAAAATAACATAAGAGGAATATAAAAAAAACAAGATGGAGTGAGATTCAATTTAATAAAATAAAATATCATCACCGAAAAATATAAAAACCAGCCTTAATTTGTAAAGTTCTTTCTCTGAGCACTAACTTTTAAGTAGCTAACTTTAAGTTAGTTGAAAAGTAATTCAGCGTGTCGGACAACTGACTACTGCCTACGACATTGCAGTGTTAAAATAGTCAGTTGCTTGCATTGAAAAGTAATCCAGGCATCAACCAGTACCTGTTGTGAAATAATTAGCTTTAAGTTAATTTAAAATTAACTTCGTTAACTTCGACAAGGTATTTAAAGTATTTATACCAACAACATACATGAAATGTTTGCTGGGCTGGTGTTGCGTTTGTTGTAGTTATACGTATGGCTACCTGGTATTAAGATTACTTGCACGAAACAATATGAAGTTGTGTGCCCTACAGAAAGTTTTGTGGCAATTGCTTACAACCTGGGAACACTAAGTTATAAATTAAAGAAATGTGCTCATCGCAAAATGAATCTGTGCTTCCGCTCTCTTTGATATAAAAAATGTAGTTGGCAGCACTACTTTTATTTATTGTGCTATTGACTTTTGCAAATAAAAAAATTAATCAATTAATTCATGTCCAAAAATGAACCTCTTCTAAACCTGAATTAATACATTTCAATTGGCTCTTAAAGCAAATAAATAATTAAGTTCATATTTGAAAAAAATTAATTTTTAAAGGAGAATCGCTGCTCAAAGAGAATTCATTCAAGGTGAACTTGGCACCACAGGTGATTATTTTTTTGCTTCTTGCATCAAATAGCTTTCAGATGTCAAATTTTTTTTTTCTCTTGGCTTACAAAAAAGTTGCACCATTTTATTTTAAAATTTTTTGGCAGTAAAATTTTTTAGATTGTTAAATTCAAGCTTTTGATCTTTTTGGTTTTTTATAAATAACCACCCCTATCATGAAAAATTTTTTCCCATAAAATGTGTTCCCATTCGAAATTTCCCCTTATCGCGAATAAATTTTTCAAAGACATTTTTCCCATTTTTTGTGTTAATTTGTTCATTTTTGTTTTCTTTGGGGAACTAGAAAAAAAGATGCAAGTAGTTGCTACATTTTAATGGATATATAAATTAGCTGAAAACTATTTTTAGGTCTAAATCAATAAATAATGTGCAACATGACATGCTTCTCAATAGGGTGCAAAATAACCGACACATTGCATGTGGTTTTGTGAAGGTTTCTAAAGATGTGGTGGCCGAATTTTGGTATTCGCTTACAGAAGAACTAAAAAGTGCTGGCCCTCCTTTTAAAAAAGATCATGAATGGAATTTTATAAAATATCCATTTTTTTATCCATTCTGCGCAGAGACTTTTCTAAAGCATCCAACACTTTAGAGAGCACTTTGCAAAAAGTGGGTTGCGCCAATCCTACTTCGTAATCTCTTCAAACATATTTTTGGTATCCACCCTCTGCAAAAAATACGCATGCGCTTAGTTTTACGATGGGCGGAATATCAAATGATTTTTTTTTTCCGACAGCGAATCTGTCAAAATATTCAACAGGCATGAAAACTCCGATTTATTCACCCTTTTTACCTTTTAAACTACAAATTTCTGTTTATTAGTTATAAAACATAAATTTAATTACTTTTTACATCACTTAACCACAAATTTTCAATAAATTTTCTTTGTATTTATATTTTTTTCTTCCCAAACGTTCCCATAATATTCATGATAGCAAATTTCCTTGCTTGGGAAATGAAAATTTTATGGGAATAAAAATTTCACATTTTACTCATGATAGGGGTGAATAATTTTAAACGATTATTTATTTATTTTCAATATTTCGCAAACAATTTGTTGGCATCTGCAAAAAAATAATTATAAAATTACTGGAGATGACAATAAATTGTTGGCGAAATATTGAAAATAAATAAATCAAAAGCTTTAAGGTTTATTAAACTCTTATTTCACAACTTTTCCATACAAATTTGTCAAATAACAGCCTTATAAGCCTGTTATAATTTTTATGAATAAGGGTGTAAATAATTAATTTAACAATCTAAAGATCAAATAATATAAAAACAAACCGATACAATTTTTTTTTTTTTTTTTTTTTTTTTTTGTTTTAAGACTTTGAAAGTGTTTAGCAAATGTTCAGACTTTGACAACTGAAATCACTTCAACAAAATGCATGTGTTAATTTGTGTGTGTCCTACGGCGAACTCTAGTGCACACACCTGGTAATAAATTCTCCTTGATTGCTGATCATTTCATATTATTATGTTTTGATAGTTGAACCTGAATGATGCAGTTAAATCTGACTTAAAGAACTGGGCACATACAGTCCATTAAACTCTGTGGAATAATGAAACAGTGGGAATCAATGAAAGAATTTTATGGGGGATCTAGACGAGGAAAACCAGGGGGACTGCTAAGGCTTGGCAATCCCAAATTAAGTATAATAGTGGGAGTACCTTAACCTGCTAGCGGAAGGGAATGGATGTAGAGCATGTGGGGAGGAGCCCTTCTTCTCACAAATATGGTGCCGATATCTTGGGAGAGACACCTCACCAGACATAGCTCAAGTACGGGTCATATGCTGGAGGAAATTAAGGAACTTTGTGAAGGAGACGGAGTTTCTACAGTCAAACTGTTCATTGGAGGGGTTTGTTGGCACATGTCTTGCGACATACACTTAAGCTGGTATAGGCTTGTTGTGCGCTCCATGGGTTTAACTATGAGTCAAACTGTTTATGGTTAAATTGTTGCAGGTCAAGTTTTTTCAAATGAATATAACCATATTTAATTTTAATAGAATCAAATACAAAAATTGAGTTTACGATGACCACAAATTATTTACGTGCTTTAAAATAAAAATTTATTGTTTGCCATCTTTTGCATGGTTATAGACAACATAATACTGTTGTTGCAACCATATTGTAAAATGTTTTTCTTTGCATGTAACGAAACATGAAGTTGTAAAATCAGTTCAACTTACCCGAACAATTCATTGAATACTTTGAGCGGTTGACCCAATGCACATGTTTTTAATACAATTCTGCTGCTGTTGTTTTTTAGTTGCTGGTTTTATTTTATTGATTTTAATTGTTGAGGAGAGAAGAAAATTGAACACTTAATATTTCAGCTTTAATATTTTATCTACAATTTATTATTAAATTTCACACTTTTTTTTAGTTTTTTTTTTTTTTTTGTTTTCTATTAAAAATGAATTTAACTCTTAATTAATAAAACTATTCGTTAAAAAATTATTTGAATTTTTTTCTTTTAATTCAATAAACACTGGCGAGCACTGTTGCAAAATATATTTATATACATATATATATATATATATTTTTTTTTTTGTTGCAATTGTTTTTTGTTCAATTTTTATCAGTCGCTAAAAAGTTCAATGCTACTTATTTTTGTTATTATTTTAAATTTAAAAACTTTATTTTTTTACGGCTTAATGGATTTAAAACAGTTTCTGTAAAAGAAAACAACAGAAGAATTTAATTATCATTATAACACAGTTATGTCTCAAAATTTAAATGAATTATATTCTTATTTGCGGAATTTTACTGCAGCCTATTTTGCGATGTGATATATTTTATGTTGTGTCAACACTTTGCTTGTAAAGATTCGACTAAATTGAAATTTATATGAAATTGTTATGCTACTAACGTACGCCATCGTATCTCGTATTTAAAAAAATAAATAGTAAACATTATTTGAATAAAGTTTAATTAATTTTAATGTGATGTATTTATTTTGCTTATTGAAATAAGTGAGTAAGTGCTCTGTGCGGCCACTTATCATATGCCTTTGCATAAACTACTATGAGATGTCACAAATTTACACCCATCAGCCTCTTACACAAAACTACTTTCGTTTAACAAGGAGAGCAATAAATAAATAAGAATGTGCATATACCCTGACATACAAACACACACACACACACAATCACACACAAAATCAGTTTGTCAGAGTATCAATTACCCGATTAAATTACTAGAAAATAAGAATATACATACATTTATATAATTCCATCTATGATTATTTAAGTGCATTTTGCGGAAAGTGTTTTTGTAAAATGTTTTTTTTTACAAAAATATTAATAATCTCCTTTAAGAAATCAGATCTGTTAAAAACCTCTTGACACATGATAATTAGAGATGTGCTGTTCTTGTGAAAATATCGCTCTGCAGCGAACAAAGTAAAGTATTTTTCTCATAAAAATATTACTCTAAACATTTTTAATTTAAGAGTAAAAACTTTTATCTTTTCAATTATTCAAGATAGCTTGACGAAAATTGTAAGAATCGAAGCTGGACTGACCTGTCTCGGAACTTATCGAAGCCTGGTGAATGTGTTTAGTATAAGTTAAAAGCTCATATCTCAAGTGGATTTTTTTAAGTATCGCAGTAGCTCAAGAGCTTTAAAGTATACAAATACGGTTGAATTCGTAAAAGTCACACTTTTTAATGACCAACTAATAAATAAACAAAAGTTTTCTGCTTTAACTTTCTAGTCGAACTACATAATTAAGATCTATTTATAAATTATAAAGATGTTACATGCATATGTAGATATAAGCACATATGTATATGCATATGTACATATATACATATAATTCAAAATACCCTCTTTTAAATCAGCCCTTGTGATTTTGAGCTCACAGATGATCTCAATCACAGTCACACAGTCTGGCAATAGACAACAATCAAAGAAATAACAGAAGGAAAAAAACGTCATTTAAATTGAGGCAATGCATTGTTGTTGTATTTAAGTCAATATCTTTTGCCACAAACAGACGCATAAAATGTCGTAAAAACTTAAATGCTTGTTTATTTGTTTTCTTGTCATTCATTCTTCGTTGAAATCTGGATACAAAAGTCGTTTAATTTTATGTCACATTCATTTTGTCGCATTCAACTTGTGATGTTAAGCAGATTGGTGAGTGATGATGCAAATATGTTTCACCTTAAAAAAAAATTATAAACAGATATTAGGACCTGCAACGTATGGGCATACATATGTACATGTGTATACGAATACTAGATGTCTGCACAATTTTATTTGCTGTTAAAATGTACACATAAGGCTTTCCAAAGCATGAACACTTCTTAGAGCTGTACTAAACACAATTAATATCATATCTTGAGAACATTAAAATCGTTGAGCAACTATTTGTTCTACTCGACTGTGTGAGTCTTAGCTAAATACATGTTCTGTTTTCGCTCTTACTAGAAATTTTTACTTGTGGTAAAAATGTACATCTTCGATCTGAGACTAGTGGCAATGTAATGGCAACCCATCCAAAGTCTGTATACAACACCTTTTTTACACTTACTCAACGTTCATCTAGGCCATAAGATTTGTCCAACAGAAATACACTGTAAACGTAGATAGGATGCATCCAAAACTACCTGCATATATTGTAAGCGAATGTTGGATGGGTCTAGAATCAATTTAATTAATTTAATTGTATTCTTCATTATATCTTAGTGTGATTTAAGATTTCGTTTATTTTATATTTTTACTGTAAAGTCTTTTGTTGCCCCTGACTAGATTTGAACTGCAAACATCACGACTGCCGCGTAACTACCACACCCACTCAGCCATCATAACAACTAAAATAAATGGAACAATAAGCAATTTAGCAATGTCATAAGTCATGCAAATCAGATTGCAAAAATTGTTTTCGTAGCAGTTGTTTTTTATAAACATTTAATTTTACAATGAGAATGGGAAGAAGCAAGTCTGAATCGTTTGTATGCCCAAAACTATTTTCGCTTTATCTTTCTTATTGACAGCATGTAATACAAGCGGTTGGCTTCCAATTTGCAATAACTTGTGGACTTCTGCGATACTAAAGAAACATGTCGAGTGTCATACGACAGCCACATACAGTAGTCAAATATATGTCCATCCTCCAATAGTTTTCTTTCCGAACACACCGACCCTGTACCATGCCTCCCAATATACAAAAAAAAATTGAAAATCCCACGCCTCTTAAATTATTTTTTCATATTAAAAAATCTCTAAATCGATCCATCCTAATATATTATTTTAGTTCTAAAAATAGACCTTATTAATGTTTTCTGTCTTCTTCAGCCGTCTATATGCCGCCGACATTTCGTTGATGCTAATCAACTCATCAATGAGTTCGAAAAATCTTAAAGGAATGTTTGAAACGCAACTACATATTTATTTATTCCAAAATCCCCATGAACAAAATGAGAATTAGAAATGTTCAAACAAACCTTTAATAAATAAAACATTTTTTCGTCTTGCAAAACTTTTCCTTTTCTTAACAACTTCTATACAACGAGTTACCCTATTTTCCATAGTACGATTTGTATTTTTGATTTTTTGAGTCTACTGATGAGTTGATTAGCATCAACGAAATGTCGGCGGCACAACAGACGGCTGGAAAAGACAGAAAACATTGATAAAGTCTATTTTTGGACCTAAACTAATACATTTCAATTAGCTCTTAAAGCAAATAAATAATTAAGTTCAGTTTTGAATATCCACCCTAATAGATACATATACTTCTATTTTTCCTAGTATTCATAAGCTTTTAGCGTTCACGCTTTTGTCTACACATGTATCGCTCTCACTATTCATTCAATTTCTCTTCATTTCTTTTCTGCTTTTCGTTTTATTCAAAGACACACTTTGTTTACTCCTAGTTGATTGTATTTAGTTTAGATTCAAATAAAAAATTATTATTTTTATTTACTTAACAAATCTTTTGATATATTTTTCCTCAATTCTTCTACTTTTATTTATTTATGTGTATTAAATTCAATTGAATAAATTCGCTTAAATAAACAAATTGTTATGAAATCGTAAGAAAGGAATAAAATTCATTGTTTAAACACATGATTTCATTTATTTGATTGTTAAACAATAAAAAAAAATCAAAACACAGATGAAAATGTCACAACGAAGATGTTGAACTTATTTGACTACGGACTTGATTCTTCAGCAGAGGAAAAAAAGTCTATAAAACGTGATTTTTTTCTAAAGTACGTACTTTATTGTCAGCGCAATAAAGAAAATTTGTGACTTTAAGTGGTAAAAAAAAAGAGCAGTCCAGGAGGTGGGTTGATTTTGATTGGCTGATCTTGTAAATCTGCATTAGTTATTTGAAATTAATCCAAATATATAAATATCAATTAATTAATAAAGAAACTAAAATACTTTCATTGCAGCATCAAACATACAGCCAGTAAATGCTCTACGGGCATTAAAGGCTGCTTTCAAATAAGAGAGGTTTAAAATACCTACGCTAGGACTAAAAACTAGTTAAAACGCTTTTTTTTTCTTGTTGCCATGCCGTTTGACGCAGCACTTTTAATTTTTTGTACACTATATCGTCAATTGCAGTCCAATCATTAAACTTTGTATATCGATTTCTTATGTCTTCTTTATAAACAAATAAATCAGTCAAGTAGGAGGCTGGCTCGCACACTTAGTTCACATATGGCATATGTGAATACAAATATTGTATAAATTTCATCTCTCTGTCTCTTACAGCCTGAGAGTTACGTTTAATCATTACTTTACGTTGCATGGGGACACCTAGTAGTTTTCGACTTATTGTTGTTGTTATCATTTGTTGTTGTAAGGCATCTGGAAATACATACACTGTGCGAATTTCGGCTCTCTATCTCGTACAGCTCGATAGTTATAGCTAACTGTTACTTTACGTTGTATGGGGACACCTGGTAGTTTTAGAGCTGCAGTTGTTTTTAGCATTTTTTGTTGTGGAGCATATGTGAATACATATATTATGCAAATTTCATCCCTCTGTCTCTCACGGTTCGAGAGTAACGGCTAATTGCTACTTTACGTTGTATAGGGATACCTAGTAATTTTCGACTTGTTGTTGTTTTTAGCATTTGTTATTGTAGAGCATATGTGAGTACGTATATTTTCCACATTTCATCTCTCTGTCTTTTACAGTTTGGGAGTTATGGCTACTTTTTACTTTACGTTGCATAGGGACACCTGGTAGTTTTCAATTTTTTGTTTTTTTAGTACTTTTTGTTGTAGCAGCAAAGTACCACAATATCCTGTGAAAATTTCAGCTCTCTAGCTCTTACCGTTTCGGAAAATGGATGCTGTGACGGACGGACGGACCGACGTAGAAGTCTCGATAATACAGTTCCGTTTCACTCTGATGAGTACGGAACCCTAAAAACAAATATTTAAAGGAAACATAATGAAATTATAGCGGCTTTTTTCACATTTGCAAATAGTTGTTGTTTTAGTTTTTGGGCACCAGAGATGGGAAAGTGACAACTTCAATTTGATGTCAAAGCCAAAAATAATTACAAATAAAAATAATGGGTATTATAAAGCCCTAACCAAGGGTATACAACATTATATGATGGGACTAAAAATGGCGATATAGTGCACGAAAAACTAAAAGGACAAAAACAGAGAATGTAGCAAAAAAAAATATATAAAAAAGAAATGCGGTTGCGGGACCCCCGTTAGGAACGAAGTTCCTTACGTTTTCTCTTCATCTTCGAATGTAATACAAGGTGAAATCTGTATGTTTTATTTTGTGCTGTTTTTGAAATTTTAAATTTTATATGCTTCTTAAAATTTTTGGAACGTTTTTTTTTTTATTTTTGATACATGCAGTATTTTTTTGTCAATCTGCTACAAAACGAAGAAAATTTTTCAAAATTGCAATAGTGTCCGTTTTCACAACTAATTAATATTTATTGGTATGTGTCTCCGCTGACAGCAGCGGTGACACCTACACAATTGTTTGAAGACACACCAATGCATATGTATAAACAGCTCACACGCTTTCGTGACGATTTCTACTAATTTGCACTACCAGCACGCCGCGTTAAGGAACTTCGTTCCAGAAAAATGTTTTTTGAATTGTCTTTAACTAATCTTTAACTCTAGGAGGTGACTGGCTCAACCTTTTTGTATGGAAACAATGTGATAAACTTGCACGTTCATCATTAAGATTAAATATAGAACATCCGCAATGGAGAGCTCAGGTAGTAGGTTGCTGCTTAAAAGCCAATTGGGTGCTAGTGATAGTCGTGGTGGATGTGAAACAGCCTTGGAATGCTCCCCAGCCAATAAGCCTTCAACTTTACTTTTCTAGTCTTCTTTACAAAATTTGTTCACCACTATTTCACCACAAACAGCCAGCTTGTCCAGCTAGCTAAAGGTCCTTGACGTTAGCTTTATCTTGTTCAATTAATATAAATTACAAAAACAATATACATTGAACTTGAGTCCGATAAGTGTAATACAAAATAATAATTATTTTATGTCTAAAAATAGACCTTAATGTTTTCTGGCTTTTTCAGCCGTCTATATGCCGCCGACATTTCGTTGATGCTAATCAACTCAAAAGTAGACTTGAAAAACTCTCAAAGGAATGTTTGAAACTCAACTAATTATTCTACTGATGAGTTGATTAGCATCAACGAACGAGAAATACATTTGTTTTTGCCTTGAATCAAACTCGTTGACAAAGTTTCGCATTAAAAAGTCAGAAAAATTTTATTAGGCACTAAATAATCACAGCTGTATCAGTGCACAGCAAACAGCATGAAAATTGGAATAAGAAAGACACACAAAAAAGAGACACAGAAATGTCCTTTAATAATTAACTTAAGTTTAACGAAGCATAGCGTTGAGTAAAAGCTCAAAATTAATCACTAAAGACACACAGTAAAACCAGCATAAAAATAGAACTTAAGCAGTGAAAAGCTGTAAAAAAGTTAACAGCATTAATTCTAGTCAATGAGCAGTGTGTCTGGCTGCCGAAGAAAACAGCGATAAATTTTTAACTGATTAAAGATGAAATCAATCTTAAATATATGAATAAAAGCTAAATCGGTTTTAAATTAAAAACAAAATAAGCTGACCCTGACCGAACCACTATTTCTTATGAACAGGGCAAAATGTGTCATGCCAATATCCCCTCTGTTGGCCTTCGTCATCAGGTCGAATTGTTTTGTTTGTGAGATAATTTTACTAAATCAAGATTCCAAATATGCAAAAATGAACATATTTAAGAACCAATTAAAATGTATTATTTTAGCTCTAAAAATATACCTTAATATTTTACCGTTTTTTTAGCCGTCTATATGCCGCCGACATTTCGTTGACACTAACAGGTAATTTTATGTGAAATCAACGTTTGAGTAAATGAAATTTTTATTTGAAAATAATTGAAAAGCATCTGCTACCTGCATTTATGGCGATCATTATGTGGCGAAATGTTGCTTTAAAGGTAGTTAATAAATATGAACTTAATTAATTATTTGCTTTAAGAGCCAAGTGTCCAAAAATAGACCTGTTGAGAGGGCTATCGGCCGAGCCAGCAATTTCCACGGGATCTTGAATAAATTACAAAACGTAACAAAAGGCTTGATTCATTACGCAATATAATTTTATTAAAATTCCTTTGTAAAAAATATACATATATATTTATATTAAATTCAAATATTCATAATAAAGATGATTAATTCTACATACTTTTTTGTATGGAAATTCCTGGAAAATCCTATGACACTATGGACAATCACGTCTTATCCGCTTCGCAATTAGAATAAAAATGGCTTATTAAAGATGGCAATTAAATTCTTTTAAAAATGGCGAGGGCGGTAAGACGTTCTTGACAATACAACTTTCGTTAAATTGGCAAATATGCCATACTTTTTAAGCAACTACTTTTTATACCCTTCACATAAATGTGTAAGGGTATATATAAGTTTGTGATTCCGTTTGTAACGCATTGAAATATCCATCTAAGACCCCATAAAGTATATATATTCTGGATCAGCATCAATAGCGATTACGATTGAGCGATGTCCGTCTGTCCGTCTGTCCGTCTGTCCGTCTGTCCGTCTGTCCGTCGGTCCGTCTGTCCGTCTGTCCGTCTGTCCGTCTGTCCGTCTGTAGTCGTTGAAATACCGTTTCTGAGAAAACGGTTTGAGATAGAAACCTCATTCTTTCGCTAAAACGTGTGAAACCCCGGTAGTGGGTCTGCTATTGAAATTCAGTAAGATAGGTCCACGGATAGCCGAGATATATTCAAAAAACCGGGTTTTGAGGGGTATTTTGTGCAATTTTTGTATTCAGATTTTTGAAAAAAAATTTTGTCTTAAAAACTAAACCATATCATTTTTAGTGCCCATTAAATCCTAGAAAAAAAGGAATTTTTGAAATCGGCCCATATATATCCGAGATATAGCGTCTCCCGATTTTTCAAGAAATCGGCTTTATAAGCCAAATAAGACAACTTTTGGCACCGAAGATCAATCAAAATGGTATATATAGGCTATTTAGAGGCAAAAGTGGAAAATTTTTCCACATCGGCCCATATACACTCGAGATATAGCGCCTCCCGTTTTCTCAAGAAGTCGGCTCTAAAAGCCAAATAAAACAACTTTTGGTATCAAAAATCGATTAGAATGGAACATATAAGGTGTATAAAAGCAAAATTGAAAAATTTTTGAAATCGGTCCATATATATCTGAGATATAGCGACTCCTGATTTTTCAAGAAATCCGCTCTTTAAGCCAAATAAAGCAATTTTTGGCACTAAAAATCAATCAGAATGGTACATATAGACTATTTAGAGGCAAAGGTGGAAAATTTTGGACATCGGCCCATATACACTCGAGATATAGCGCCTCAAGTTTTCTCAAGAAGTCGGCTCTAAAAGCCAAATAAAACAACTTTTGGTACCAAAAATCGATCAGAATGATACATATAAGGTGTTTAAAAGCAAAATTTGAAAATGTCTGCAATCGGTCTATATATACGTGAGATATAGCGTCTCCCGATTTTTCAAGAAATCGGCTCTATAAGCTAAATAAAACAACTTTTGGCACCAAAAATCAATCAGAATGATACATATAGGTTAGTCAGAAGCAAAACTGGAAATCTTTTTGTCATCGGCCCATATATGTTCGAGATATAGCGCCTCCCGATATCTCAAGAAGTCGGGCCTGGAAGCTAAACGAAACAGTTTTTTTGCACTAAATATTTGTCGGAATGGTACATACAGGCTGTTTAGGGGCAAAATTAGAAAATTTTTGGACATCGGCCCATATGCACCCAACTTTTGGTACCAAAAATCAATCATAATGGTACATACATATGTATATAATATTATATACATATGTATATAATATTATATATATATTATATAATATATTATATATACATATATACATATGTATATAATATTATATACATATGTATATAATATTTGCGATCATGTATGAATGTATGTATGTATGTATGTATGTATGTATGTATGTATGTATGTATGTATGTATGTATGTATGTATGTATGTATGTATGTATGTATGTATGTATGTATGTATGTATGTATGTATGTATGTATGTATGTATGTATGTATGTATGTATGTATGTAGATACGTTTGTATGCATGTAGGTATGTATGTATCTACATACATATGTATGTATGCATGCAAGTATGTTAGCATAAACAATTTTTTTGCTTTGTTGTAAAAATGTGTATGTATGTACATATGTATACACGAGCTTGAAAATGAAAGTGATATAAAGAATTGTTGAAAAAAGGGTACGCAATGAAATTCTTTTAAACAATTGCGTCTTCAAATTCATTCACACAAAAAATCATTTTGGGTTTCCCTACGTACTTACATATGTACATACACACACACATGTGTATGATGATACGCAATAGATCATCAACAACGTGCACAAGAAAAAAATAATTTTGTAAAAGCAAGCAATGTAAATATGTATGTATGTATATATGTATGTATATAATCATTGTTTTATGGAACACACTGAAAATATTCAATAA
Organism: Sturmia bella; assembly: GCA_963662145.1. NCBI lineage: Eukaryota > Metazoa > Arthropoda > Insecta > Diptera > Tachinidae > Sturmia > Sturmia bella. The sequence continues at coordinate 33,397,193 of OY759168.1, read as the reverse complement.
TAAAGAATTTATTTTAGAGTTTTCTATTATAGATACATACATACATACGTATGCATGTACCCACATACGTAAGTAAATTGAAAAGAAAATCACACTTAATGGCAATGTTTAGCATTATAATTTAAAAATAATGCAATTATATGCAATTTTTTGTTAAATAAATTTTACTATAAAGTTAACTGATAAATAATTAAGAAATACATTTTGCTTTTCTTTATTTCATTGATATTAAAAAGAATTGGTGTCACCCAGTGGTTGAACTTGAGCATATTAGGAATTATTTAAATAAAAGTTTTGCAGCCTGTGTTAAATCCCGGTAGAGGATCTGATATTGAAATTCAGAAAAAATCGGCCCATTTAAAAGCCAAATAAAACAACTTTTCGCACCAAAAATCAATCGGAATGTATGTACCATTGTGAAGGGTATTTAAGATTCGGCCCAGCCGAATATAGCACTCTTACTTGTTCCAATTAAATTAGTGATGCCAGATTAAGAGGCAATCATGAGGATTTTGGGAGTCGCGTTAACAAGACCTATCACATGTTTTCTGTCTTTTTCAGCTGTCTATATGCCACCGGCATTTCGTTGGTGCTAATCAACTCATCAATAGACTTGAAAAATGACACAAAAAAAAACGGAAATGTCATTTTACTTTACATTTAAAGTGGGGGTCTACATACTTTAAAAGTTCAGCATTTAATACACCGTTAAAGCCAATAGATTAAAATCACCGTTTGTGAATAACACTTCAGGCAAATTTCGTTCTTATTGGATAGTAAACCTGCATTAATTTTTTCTGAATAATTAATTACTAATCAGAAATTGTCTGAAGTAGAATAATAATGTAATCACTACGATTGTTTTTGAAAAAGAATGTAATTTATAAGTAATCGTTGTCAAATCATTGTTTAGCAGCTCTGTATTAAAAGAAATAACAAATTTGAAAACATTTTACAAATTTGTTGTTGGCTAGTACACAAATATAAAATTCAAAATTCATGCATAAAACTATAGTTTTTTGTGGCGTGGAAAATTTGCAAAGAAAGCAACAACAAATTTTTGAAAAACTATTTTTTGTATTAAGTTTATCAGGATCAAGTTCTGTCTAGATTATTTTTGTGATTGATATTAATTAAATAAGACAAGGAAGGGAATCATAAAAATAATGTAGACGGAACTTGAACCTGATAAACTTAATACAATAATAATTATTAAAGAAAAAGTTCGTATAATGAAAATTCATTTTTGAAAAACTTAAATTTTTTTTTTTATTTTCCACATAAATGCTGGCTTTGGCATTGTGAGCAAAACAAAATGTAACGTTTTGGAAAATACTCCCTCTCCCAGACTTTTGTCTTGAAGACTGTTTCAAAATACAAAAACTTTAAACTCAAAATCAGAGGCCAAATCGTCGCAATCGTGAATTCCGTCGCTTATGCAGTGCGTTTGTTGTTTATTTGGTTTTTGTTTTCCATTACTTTTACTTGACCGTTCGTTTAGTATTGAATGCAACGATTTGGCCCCAATACTTGACACCTCTTGATTTTATGTTAAGCGCTGATAATGTAAGTGCCGTTTACGGAAACTTTTATGACTTGCTACATGGCTGAAATGTTTACACAGAAATAAGTCATCTTAAATGAATTACCCTTCAGTTTTAATTTTAAACTTTAAAATACCCCTTGACACTCAGCTATTACTTTTTTAGTTTCTGCAATCCCATTTCATTTGTCTAAAATTTTAGCAAAACTATTCTTTGTAAAGGCATTAAACATAATTTAAATTTGAAGCCACAGCAAACACTGTTTCATTCCTACACACTAAGCTGGTTGCAAAACTACGCTGCTCTACTCTATTCATTGTTAGTTTTCTCAATACCATGAAATTTGTTTTTTTTTTCTTTTTCATTTTTATTTCTGAAGACGACACTCAAGCAAAATCACAAAAAATAAAAAACAACAGAAAGAATTTAGTTAAATTCTTAATTGAAATTTAAATTTGCATAAAGTTATTGGATTTGAAGGGGATTTAGGTTACTTCATGAATTTTCATCACAACGTTGAGGAAAATAAGCTACAAAATTCTGCAAACAGTGGAGAACAGAAGAATAGATAGTTTTATAACAATATCACAAAAATGATTTATTTTAATGTTTTCTGTCTTTTGCTGCCGTCTATAGGCCGCCGACATTTCGTTGATACTAATCAACACATCAGTAGGTTCGACAAATTCTTAAAATAATGTTTGAAATCTAACTACTTATTCCATAATTTCCATGAACAAAATGAGAATCCGAAAAAGCTGTGCAGAAAAGTAAAAGAGTTACAAAACGAAAAACTATTTTCCATGTTAACGGTATGTTTGGAGATTTCTAATTTTCATTTTGTTCGTGTGAATTATGGAATAAGTAGGCCTATAGACAACTGAAAAAGACAGAACCTAAAATAACACATTTCAATTAGCCTGCTATAAGCAAATAAATAATTAAGTTCATTTATGGATATCACATAAATAAAAAATAACTACGATCTAATTCATAAATGTTGCATAAGGCCTTAGAAAACAAAATGTTTTAAAAGTTTAATCAGAAACACAAAATAGCGAAGATTTCCATGAGGAACTATCAACGACAGGATCCTTGTTTAAGCATTTAAGGAACTGAAATATATGAAACAATCTTTTCTAACACAAAACTCACTATAGATTTAAGATCTACATAGAAGTATAATAGTGCATTTACATCTACGCCTTAAACAGGTTATAAGTTGTTTATCGTGATAAACTAGTTTGAGAAACTTCTTTATCCATATATGTAAATCAAAAACAAGTTTTTAACTAGTTTTTGAGATAAGTTGAGAAAGCGACTCTATTTTTTATGCTTTTGTCTGGCAAGGCCAGGCGAATTTGACATAGAAAAAGAAAACAATAAAAAGGAAAATAAAACGGAAAAAAATATTTTAAAATTAAATAATTTAAAAACTTCCACAATTCTTTTTTATTGTTACTAAAATACATAAAATTTAGGCATGGCTGATGAAAATAAGAGGTACTTCCTTATTTTCCATGCTAAATAATTAATTTTATATTGAGTTTTATTCAATTAGTATGAAAAATACATAAATATTTTTTCTGCGAAAGCCTCTATATTACTATTTTATTTTTTATATTGAATTTATTGTAAATTGTCAAACAAAATCAAGTAAACTGTCTAAAATGCTAGTGTAAATGGTATAGTTTATGAAACTTATGATCTTATATTTTATATATTTATTTGAGCTTAAGGTCTTTTGTAATTTGAGTATTTATTTTTGTCGATATTTCGCTCTCCTTCGGATAGCTTCTTCTTCTGAAGAAGCTATCCGAAGGAGAGCGAAATATCGACAAAAATAAATACTCAAATTACAAAAGACCTTAAGCTCAAATAAATATATAAAATATAAGGGAAAAAAGGGGTCAAAATAACGAAATATTGAAACTTATGATCTTAAACTAGTTTACGAATTACTAGTGTAAATATACTATAAGATGTATGTATGTATATCAAATTGAAACCTGACTCCTTCTCTACTTTTGCGTATTCATTTCACATACATATTTAAAAAAAATTATTAAACTTTATAAAAGAATGTAAAGTTATTAATAATTTTATGAAAAAATGTCCAAGAAACAAAAAAAATTAATCAACTGTCATAGTGAGGTCGCAGCCATCTCAAACGAATAAAATACACTCGGTGTTCGGTTAAACTATTCGTTCCCTGACAGAAATCAATTATTTGTTGTTGGCAAACGACAAACCAGGTTTTTCTTGTTACTTTTTGTTGCAAAATAAAAGCTTTTTTTAATAAAAAGCTTTATCATAAAAAAAATTTTTTTTTTAATTTTTGAGGCTTCGTCTGGTGACCGTTTGAAACTGCAATTTTTGATTTTTTCTGAATAACTTCCAAAGTTGTGCACGGCTTTTAGTCATTTATAACGTATTTTGTTTGAAACTTTATTTGTTATGAATGTATGAAAATCATCAGTACAACTTTGTTTTTAGATTTTTTATGTTGTTTTAAAGAACAAAAAATTTCGAACTTTTGCAAAAAATTTAATATTCTAAACTACTAAGCCAATCAAAAAGATTTTTACAGTTAAGATAATAAGAAAAATAATTTTGTTGCCAAATTTCGGTTTTTACACTTTTTTCAATGGCTTAAAGCGTTTTTGAGTTAAGGGAGTTTTATGTTGTCCTGCCTCCTCCATTTTTAAAATAACGGTATATCTCAAAAACAAAAGCTAACCTAAAAAACGGTTAGCAGCACTGAATTCAGCTCACCCGAATTAGGTTTACCCACTGGGTGCCACGTCTGTCGATTTTTCCAACTAGCACAGTGAAATTATGAATTCAATAAATTAAAATCAATTAAATAATTTTTTTATCAAGTAGACCGTTAGACTACTAAGCTCTTCAATAAAAAAAATTGGTTTGAGCAAATTAGTTTCATTAAAAAGCCTATAGACTTTAAAAATTTCAAAAGATTTTATAACTCAGTTTTTTTCGATTCTTTTGAATCACTGTTAATTTATGGCTTATTTAGCACAAAACAAAATCCAAAATCCTTACATGATGCATAAAGCGATACTTTCCTTGACATTTTTTTTTATCAATAGCGCCACAACTTCAAACAATTGATGTTCAAATCCAAGGCGAATCAACTACAGGTGGTCGCAATTCAATTCGCTTCAATATTTTCTCTCGAGACGTCACAAGTTTTGTTGTCGTTTTCTATCGGCTTTGACAACTCAGAAGATAAAATCGTGGAAAAATGCTGAAGCGAATTGGTTGGTATGCGGGCACCTGTAATGGATTCGCCAATGGCAAACTTAAAACTCGCCGTGTAAAAACATGTTATAATACGTATACGTACTGTAATGCCATACAGTTCATACGATATCAATCATTCGTACACGAGGCAATTTATTTTCAGCTCTTAAGGTGCGTTTAGACTATGCTAATATTTGTGCAAAATCATAAAAATTTTGTTTGTCCTAGTGTAAACACTCGAATTTGTTAGCCTCCAAATATTTTTCGACTGTTTGCCGGCTAACAAAAATGTGTATTTGTGAAGAAAGCTTTGGATAGTGTAAACACTTTGTCAGCACGTCGCAATAAATATTTGGCTCGATATTTTGTTTGTTCTCGCAATATTTTTGGCGGAACAGACAGCGACAAATAATTGTAGAAACGTGTCTTGCCAACAATTATTTTTGACAGTGCTTAACACATAAAAAATGAAATAAATTGAAATGGCAATAGTGGTCAATTCGTTTGACAGATTGGTAATCTTTGTTATAATCGGCGCCACTAGATTCAGCTTTATGTGAAAAACATGAACATATATTTAATGTTAATAAGATGAATATTGTAAACAAATTACCAAGTAATCGAAGTCATTTGAAACCATGAGCACGAAGTTTTTATACAGCGAAGGTTCTTCAGAACGCAATTCCTTCAGAAGTTTTTGGCAACATCCTTCTATTTTACGGCGCTGCACCCAAGCTCGAACCCACATTCTTATGGATCTTTTTTTTCTTTTTGCTAGGTTTCTGAAACTGCTATAGCTCCAGCAGTTATTAATAATAAATCTCCAATATCACTGTCACTAAACATTTTAACTTTTCACATTGCTTCTCAAACACAATTTGAGACTGTTTGACAGACGGATTTCATAAACATAACCACATTGCTCAACAGATGTTTGTCATACACACCGGACAAATAAAATTATTAGTATAGTGTAAAGGGGTACACAAATATGTGTACCAAACATGGCTGACACAAAATTTTCTGTTATTTGCGCAAATAAAATTCAAACAAATATTAGTGCAATCTAAACCCATGCCCAAACATTTGTCACAAACCATACTATTAGCCCAAACAATTATTTGTTGTGTTTGGACAAATATTAGCATAGTCTAAACGCACCTTTACACTTTTGGCATGTTCAGCCAACTTAACTACGCAAACAAACTGTTTATAAAACTAGGAAACATTTCCGAATATTGCAAACAGCTTGCTTTATTTATTGGCTCGTTTGTTCGCAAACTATTTGTGCGAAAATCAAAAGATTTGTACTAGATAATGTAACAAGTTGCCTTAACTATTCCCGTATGACTCAAACGATTTCATTGCTTGAGAAACTATCAATCCGCCGCCTGATTCGAGAAAATTATAGAATTTAGATTGTGGCAAAAAAAAAAATGTTTGTGTTTATATTTATAACATTTTTTCTCCCTTTATATTTGCCCAACTATAAACTTTCCAACTTAACTTTAGCTTTAACAAGTGCGTCATAATGTAAGTTTTGACTGGATTATTCCTTCCTGGACAATTTTTTTACTTAATTTTTACTTCTAACTCTAGGAGCAAAAGAGTTTTTGCGAATCCGACAAGATTACACTTTCCTATCGGCAAAACAGTAGCAGAAAGTACGTAGAAATGTAAAACTATTTTGAATATCCGCTAATATCGGCAGTTCAGATTGTTATAATAATATCCAGAAACAGTCGGTTATCCACCTAGCTCTAAGATTTTACTTTTCTTTACTTAATTGATATTGATAAAAACAAAAAGTGACCAACCAAGGGTTGAACGTGAGCCTAAAAAAGTTCAACGTAATTAAAATCTCAGAAAAATATTTATTATTAGTATTCTTCTTGCACGTAATAGCCCGCAGTTTTTCTTCGTGCTAGTCTAGGCAAGTAGTTAAACAATCAGCTGTTGCAAAAAGTAAGCAATAACAAGGAAAAAAGTTCACTTGAATCAAGCAACATAACAAGTTTGATGTTCTTTAATTAATATTCCATAGAAAGGTACTTGCAAGTCATTTTAAAAGATAAATACGTGCAGAAGAACATATTATTTTCCCAAAATGTATGTTTCAATTTTCATAGCAGCAGTAAAATATGTATAAATGTTGATTTTTCTGTTCCCATACTTTTTTGAGTTTTGTCTATTATTGAGAGAATTTCATTATAGCTCTCATTTTACCGAACTTTGCCTAAAAAGTACGGGAACAAACTTATTATGATCCATCTAGATAAACAAAATTCACAATAGCGTTTGGTCACCGAGTGGCAAAGTAGTACTATTGTTCGCATTCTAACACTGCAGTCACACGACCAAGTTTTGCTATCAAGTTTTTTTCACATACTGCTGGTCAAAATTCAATAAGAGTGATAGGCTGCACGCAATTTCATAACAATTCGTTTTCAAGATGCCGTCGAGAAGAAAAATAAAAATAGCTGCTTCATTAAAAGTACTATCAGAAATAAAGAAAATAAAAGAAGAAGAAGAAGAAAAATTGTTGTCAGCTGTTTTGTTGATTGTGACTTGATGCTCTCTATGGAAAGCAAAAATTGTCATCAAGTTTGCATCAATTTTCAAAATTGTGAGTGTATTAGTAAAAAAAGTGTGAATGTATTAAAACTTGAAAGGCAAAACTTGATCGTGTAACCCCCAAGTAAGCGAAAGAAAATTATTTTGGGTGCCTCTATGATATTGATGTGATGACGTGAGTATTTTCATACAAAATCCGATTCCTCTATTTCGATCATGTCCTCAGCACTGCAAACATAAATGTCAAAATCAATCACTTGTTGTTTTGTTATCGAGTGTGACTTTTTATTGAAACAATTGTATATTAGGAGTGGCAACAGCTTTGTAACAATCTGTACTTCTACGCTCGCCTTTTCCTCGGTTTCAACGAAATGTACGGCGATGGTTACGTCCATGTTTATTAAATTTTGGATAAAAAATACTTTTAAAGTACCGCAAAAACTATTTCCGCACTTTCAAAATGTTAGCCTTTTATTGTGCTTGTTTTGATTTGTCAGATAAAGCTGAGCAGTTTTAAGAAGGGTTGTATTTGTCAATACTTCAATGAAAAATCAACCAAAACTTTAATGCCGATCTGGTATGTCTGTGAAGTAAAATTGTATGACGTAAGCCCATGCGAATGCAAACTATCAAAATAAAGGAACCAAATTGATTCGAAGTCGAAGAGGCGGTAACTGCCTGTTCCTCGATGTCGCAAGAAAATGTAAGCTGTAGAAATGTAGTCCATGATTTTGAATCAATTTGGGTTCCTCTATCTCGACAGCTTGCGTTCGCATTGGGTTATGTCATGAAATTTTCGGCATTTATTTCACAGGGATGCCAGATCGGTAAATTAAAGTTTTGGTTGACTTTTTATTAAAGTATTGATAAAAACTACCAAATTGTTTTGTGTAAATACAACCCTTCTTAAAACTGGTCAGCTGTATACGACAAGCCAAAGTAAATCCATTCATAAATAAGTACAAAATAAAAAAGCAAACATTTTGAAAGTGCAGAAATAGTTTTTGTTGTGTTTAAAATTTAAAAGTACTTTTTTTCATACATTTAAAAAGAACTTTGATGCCCTGAACACGGGTATTCCTCCGGCAACGTAAAGTAATGCAAATTTTATTTATTTAGGTATTTACGTTAAACCGTCGATTACATAAAAAACTAACTGCCTTTTCGAGACTCTTAAATTTATGCATTCTTCCTATTTTTCAGCTTTATATCAAACACCCTAGATTTATGTTTTTTATATTTGTCATATGGTTGGTAAACTAAATTTAAGTGAACATTTTTATAAACAAACAAATTTTAGACAAACAAATAGGCTATTTCACCATCTCGAAATACCATTTTCTTTCACATTCTAAGCGGAAAAAAATAGTTTCGACTTCTCTGCATACGTTCAACCGACAAATGACTCGAACAACAGTGCGATATAAAACGTGATCGTTTTCATATTATTTTGCGTTTCACACTTGCGAAACTGTTGTCAGCACTGCCGACGCAAATGTCAAAGTCACTCACTCACTTGTTTTGTTTATTTTAAGAAAAAGTTTGTTCCCGTACTCAACATTAGTAGTCTACGGGATCCCATTTTACCAATTTTGAGAGGGAAATATTCGTGTTCTTCTTACAAAAAACAGGCCAAACATTTTCTTTGTTCTATTTAGTTTGGGCAAGTTGTTAAACAATCAGCTGTTTCGAAATCTGAATCAATCACATAACAATTTTGACGTTTTTTCAATCAATATTTGAAACAAGAAAGCACCAGCAAAGCACTTTAAAATGTAAATGAGTACTGAAAAACGTTTAATTTTTAAAAAATTTGTGTTATAATTTTCATTGCAGTCTCAAAATATATAGTACCATATGATATTGTTTTGGAATAGAAATGTGGTTTTTAGTGTTCCCGTGAGTATTGTTGAAAGAAACTTATGCTACCAAACTTTGCCCAAAAAGCACGAGATCAAACTTAAAACTTAAACAGTGCTTGTGATACGCAAAACTCTGGAAGGCCAAACAAGAAACACAGACCTGAGCGCGGACAACGCGAGAGCTGCTCGTCAGATTTGATTAGTGTGAAGTATTTACTCGTAAGGTTGCAGCAGCTCTAAGTTCACGTGCACACTTTGCGAGAACATTGAAAATGTTCTGCTGATGCAGCACTTGAAAGCTTACAACATAATATCTAATATAAAAACGTTATTATATTATACCTGATGACTTTCACTCATATTCCTGCCTGGGCAATTCCAACACATTGTACACACCTCCCAATTGCCTATGGCTGGAATTGTTCGCTGTCAAAATCTCCGGTGCCTCCGAAGTACACAGCAATTGTTAAATCGATTACAAATAAAATAAAAGTTCCTGATTTTTATTTATTGCAAAATTCATTTATTGCAAAATTCATTATTTCTTCCTGGTTGATAAAATTTGCCCCTACAACAATTCGACTTCCGAAATGGATGCACCTATTTCAAAGCAATTTAGTAGCTATTTATGAATAAAAAAAAAACTCTTAATTATACAAAACCCTTGATCTGACAGTGCCGATAAATTGTTATGACGTAGAGGCTACAAATTGTGATGCTCGTAATTTAAGGGCACATTGGCGTGCAACATTGTGCAATCCCAACTAACTGCTTGTCGGGTGACTTGTTTTCGTTCGCCTAAAAGTATGTCTTGTAATTTCTGGTTTATTCCTTTAAACAAAATTAGGCATTTTATAAAATTTAAAACGAAAAAATTCACACGTTTTCTGAAAACTTACTTCGAGTTAATTTTTCATTTTTATGAATGCAGCCTAGTATATGTAAAGTTTTCTTAGATTGAATGAACAAATCCAATTTTAAAATGGCACTAAGTAAAAACATTCGCGTTATTTACATACCTATATTGCAGGAAATTAGTTATATTTTGTTTTAAAACAACTTGGGAGTTTACTTTGTCTTTTGTATTCGTTTAAGTATTTTCTGAATGACCGACAGCACAACTGTTATTGCAATATGACAGTAAAAATTGTTACTGAATGTGGCTGAGAGTGTTGTAAGTTATTGGTCTAGCACTCAATGTGGAGTGGAGAATAGCTTGCTGCTTCAACATTGACAAAGACGCCAACGACTAATGATGCTGATACAGATATCTACCGATACAGTGCTTTTTTTCTCAATGAAACTGAACGTTTGAATTTTCTTTTTTTGGAACTTGTAACTGTGTGTGTTGATATACTTGTTTTTGTCGTTGTTGCTTTTTAGCATTTTCGCATTTTGGGAGCGGCACCCAATTCGGTAGTAAATGTAAAAGAAGAAGCAGCAAATGACACATACATACACTCTTACAAACGGAAATAGTCTCCTCAATCCAAAAAAAAAAAAATAATGCTGGTTTTCCATTTTGATTATTAACAGGATACCTACCTATTTTTTTAATTTTAATTTCTTTAGAATTTTAAAGAGATAATTAATAATCGACTCGTTTCTTTCTTGTTTAATTATTTTTTATTTGCATGATGTTCTGGAGAGAAAAAAAACAGACATATTTTATACACTGCTTTTGCACAAACTTATAAACAAAGGGTGGTTGCTTTAACAACTATTGCTTTTGATTTCGATTTCATTACATTCACACATAAAAACATAAAAAAAGAAAATTTTCATACACATTCATACACAAACACGTATTCCATAATACAAAATTTTTCTTCTACATTGTAAGCGACGAAGAGATTTTATTTAATGGTAGAAAATTACAACGTTAATCGGGGCGTTGGTGGTTGGAAGCTGGTATTTTTTTCACTTCAAGACAAACATTGAATAGTTTTCATATAAATTTTTTATTATCAAACTTGGATAGAAAACTAATGTTTGCACATTGGTTTTGCTTTTTTGAACTTGATATATTTATTTTCTTAGCACTTGTTTGTTTCACTTTGCTGCAAAATAGCAAAAAAAATAAATCATACAATTACATTTATTACACCCAAAAATTCCTTTACAATCAGTGTTTAATTTGTATTAAGGACTATATTTTATATACAACCTTATCTGACGCTCACGAACTTTAAACTAAATCATATGGAAGCTGCAACAAAATGAAAAAGTACTGTCAAATGGACCAAGGACTTTGTGTGGTAAAAGCAGACAAAGCTTTTTAATTATTTGTACTTTTGCAAGTGTTCAAAGAGCACATACTTAAGAGAAATTTTTCGATTTACAGGAACGATAAAAAATATATGTATATGGATAAAATAATGAAAAACGATGAAATCGTTATTAATTTATATTAAAGCTATGTCTCTACACATATACATACATATATAGTACATGATTTTTATTATTCCATAAAATATAGTTCACAAAATATATTTATTAGCCCAAAAATATGCAGCAACTTCACACGACCGTTTCTAGCAAAGCTTCCAACCAGAAGACTATTGTGAATAACAGTGTTGCCAGCACACGCAGGAATGTTGTCACTCGTGCAAAACAGCTCAATTACCATGTTACAACTAATAAGGGAGCCTCATCAGCTAAACCGTTAATCATCTGACTACTTTAGGTTGTCAAGAGAATGCAGAGATGAAAGGCAGCCAAAAGGAAACACCAAATCAATGTAAGCTCTGCTATTTCTCTTCTATAAATGTAGAAGCGGCGGATTTTTCACAGCTTACAGAAGTTGTACAAAAACCAAATGCATGTTATTTTTATTGAAGTTGTTCGTATTGTAGGGAAGAGGTTACCTTACTAGTTGTATCATATCCATTACCACTAATCATGATACAACTAACAAGGTAGCCTTTTCGCTACAATAAGAACAACTTGAATAAAAATAACATGCATTTTGTTTTTGTACAACTTATGCAAACTGTCAAAACGACGAGCTTACGCGGATTTGCTGCCTCGTTTTGGCTGCCTTTCCTCTCTGTAATCTCATGACAACCTAAAGTAGTCAATTGATTAACGGTTTATCTGACGAGGCCACCTTGTTAATTGTATCATGCCACTAATCAAACCGGTTTCCTTTTTAAAAAGGAGGAACAAAAAAAATTATTCTCTTCCATTTGGCCAGAACTACCGTTTCCATTTGCCTGGCTCACCTCGCGTGAGCGTAACAAGTAATTTTAACAACTCATAACTCTAGAAAAATTCAACCGGCAAGGTTCGGAGCAAAATCGCGTATTTACTTCTTATAATAGGCAAAAATGTATGCTTTTTTAAAAAAGAGAGTAAAGTATGGACCAGTGCTTGTACACGTTTGTTTCATTAACAAAACAATAAAAAAAAACATAGTAATGATAAAAAACAAAACTTATTTGCAAAATTGTGATGTTGATTTGTTTAGTATACGGAGTAAATGCCTTTAATACTACCCAGTCATCAATACCAGGTAACCGAATCTCTTCAACTTTATAAAACTGCTAATATACATACCGAGTTGTGTTATAAGTTTTATGGTTGTCATTCTACTATTTAATGCATAATCAAAAAATTATAAAAATAGCTCCTACAGCTAAACGGAAAATTGTAATATATGTGGCTGTATTGCTAAATACCGTCGTAAAGTCATAAGATGGCCACACTACTGGTTTATCATATTAAGAAAAATATATGCACATGGCAATACTGTTGTTTTTCAAGAATGATTCAAAAGTTGTGCCTTTCAAATATGTACCAATACTCAATACTGTGTATAAATCAAAGATTAATAAAGGAAATCATTTTACAGTGAAAAGTGTTGAACTTATAAATTCATATAGATGAAATAATTGCAAATCTATAGCTAATTGTTGGAACTATTTGATAAATCCATAATCTACAAATTTTTCCAACATGAGAGATAAAAGCATTATTCTCTCTTTGGCAGAGATCAAAGTGACATTATTTAATTCACTTGTCAAAAATTTTTAAGGCACATAAATTTTCACATAAGAAATACATATACGTAAAAATTTTCATAGCAATTAAATCTTACAAAAATATTGCTAGTTATATTATGCATAAATTAATGCGTTTTTAAAATTATAAACATTCGTATCGAGTAAATTAACCAGAAGATGAATAAGTTATTACTGACTTTGTGAAGTGCAGACAACCCCCAGTTGGAGAGTGAGAGTTTTGTGTGAAATAGAAAGAAGTGACATACTGTAGTAGTGGAAGCAAAAGAAAAAGTTTTTGCGAGTTTTTACTTACTGGTTGATTTTTATTATTTTACTTTTCGTATATTGAACAAATTAGTAGTACGTGGCGTTTAAAGGAATAAAATTAGTATTTTAATTTTGTTTTCTGATGTTTTTGTCCTATACTATTTGAAAAACTCTGTATTTAAAACTGGAGCCCACACTTGCAATCCCAAAAATTTAGCTTAACAAAAAGTAAAATTAAATTTGCTTTTGATTTTGGAAAACTTACAAGTATTAATCAGCCTATTCGCCTACATACATATGCATAATATACATACATACATACATACATACAAATGTACATACAATTAAATAAATAATCAAAGTCAACTAGCGAAGCGATATTAATTGGCATTGTCAGTATCACAATTTTTAACGAAATAAATAGGTGGATCCAATAAAAACCAAAAGACAAGAGTATAAAGGTTGAGTGCTGGAGTTGGTGGAGTGATAATGACAGATGTTTCTGTAGCTGCTAAAGTGACATCCGGCAATGACAACGAAAATGACAATCCGGAGATGAAAGGTTGGCTTCTCAAGTGGACCAATTACTTAAAAGGCTATCAAAAACGCTGGTTCGTATTATCTAAGGGTGTTCTCAGTTACTATCGCAATCAAGCCGAAATGAATCATACATGCCGTGGTACAATTTCTCTTCACGGTGCTCTTATACACACTGTTGACTCTTGCACTTTTGTTGTCTCGAACGGTGGTACTCAAACATTTCACATCAAAACTGCCAATGAAGTAGAGCGTCAATCATGGGTAACAGCTCTTGAATTGGCCAAAGTTAAGGCCATACGAGCCATGGAAAGTGAAGAGGAAGAAGAAAAGGAAACTTATCAAGTTGTACCCAGCCAAGAGATCACAACAGTAGTACGCGATCTTACCGATCGTTTAGAAAGTCTACGTACCTGCTACGACTTAATAAATAAACATGGTGTCGCTCTTCAAGGTGCTCTCAACGAGTTGAAATCTATTAATTTGGCTGTCAGCGATGAGGAAACTGTTAACAGTCGTATAAAAATTGTCAATGAGCGCGCTACTTTGTTTCGCATAACAGCAAAAGCAATGATAAATGCCTGTAATGATTATTTGCGATCGGCAGAATCGCAAGGCCATAAATGGTCAAAAGCTCTCCAGCATGAACGTGAAGCACGTCAGCGTTTGGAAGAGATTGTGGAGCAGTTGGCTAAGCAGCATACTCAATTAGAACAAGCTGCAAGTTTGGTTCAACATAATAAAGTAGTTCCAAATCCACCACCAGCTGTTCCAGAAATATGTGATGCAGATATGCAGCAAAATTGTAATTTTGCCTCCGATGATGAAACAGAGTTTTTTGACGCCGAGGGCTCGACAACGAATAATGAAGAGGACTCACCACAAAATGGTTCCGACAGTGGAACATTCATTTTGAAAATGCCAATTTCAGGCACTAATAAACAACAACAAACGGAGGTATATAGTAGCAGTAGTTCATCTGAAGCTGATATGACTGTCTTACGCCCGTTGCCGCAGCAGGTCTGCGTTTTGGAGGAGAGAAAATCGTTAGATGCACCCGATATGGCTGCACCAACAGGTGGTGATCCGAGAAAAGTTTCTACAACAGGTAATAATGCCTCTACAGGTGGTCAGGCAGATGATTCTTCATCGTCTAATAATCCTCATAATCCAGGTGAGGGCGTTGAAGGTGCTGCCGGAAGTAGTTTCGGTGGTGACGATGATGGAGGCAGAGATCCCAATAGACCCGGCGGCAGTTTCAAAGCTTCTGAAGATGTCAGCTCAACAAAACGACCACGGCGCACCCGTGTCCCAGACAAACCGCATTATCCTTTAAACCTATGGTCTATTATGAAGAACTGCATTGGAAAAGAATTGTCCAAAATACCTATGCCCGTCAATTTCAACGAACCTTTGTCCATGCTGCAACGTTTAACAGAAGATTATGAATACTCTGAAATTTTAGATGCTGCTGCCCGTTGTAACGATGAATGTGAACAGTTGGCATATTTGGCTGCATTTACGGTAACAGCTTACGCTACAACAGCTAATCGTACGGGCAAGCCATTTAATCCACTGTTGGGTGAATCCTATGAATGCGATCGAATGGATGACTTGGGTTGGCGAGTTATAGCTGAACAAGTTTCACATCATCCACCCATGGCAGCAATCCATTGTGAGGGCCGCAAATGGACTTGCTGGCAAGAATTCACTATGACTAGCAAATTTCGTGGAAAGTATTTACAGGTAAGTTCATCTGCTCTTGAATGACCCTTGTAAAGTTGCAATACTCTCGAGTATAGAATTTAATTTTTTTTACTACCATTAAAATCTATATCTACTTTAAATGCTTTAAAAAGTGAATCTAAAACTTTCCAGCTTTGAAAATGGCAGACCTATATTTTTGTAAGCATTATTAGTCAACGAAATTGATTTAATGCGACAAGATAAACTTTTTATATATTTTTTTTTTTTTTTGGAACATTAAGTTTGATTAGAATTAAAGATAAATTGATAATATATACCTTTTCTATATACATACATACTTATCTTTGTATCTGATTTTAAATTTTTCGAAAGAAACGAAATTAAAATAGAAATTGGGGAACACAAATATTCTGAATAATGCAGAGCGTCTTAAAATACATTTATATATTTGCATATACAGTTACGAAATTGTCATAAGATAATTGTCATAAATATTTGAAAATTTTTCTCATGAAAAATTCTTATGTCAACGTTTATGTTAAGTTAGTTGCAACAAGGCAAAGTTTTACGAAAGAACTAGAAGAAATGAATAGGGCACATTACTTTTTTACGCAAAAATCATGCGCTCGTCTGAGAAACAACTTTTAATGCCAGTATGGATATTTCTATTTTTGTTAGAATAGTGAATTAGAAATACATATAAAAATTTACTATTTCTATTATTCACGCAGAAAAATTAAAGTTGCTGCAATAAAACATTGATGGTGTAACCGGAAACTTTTTTTTATTTATTAGTTCAATATAATATGGAATTTGTTGTAAAAATGTAAATTACAAAAGTTTTCTGATATAAAGCAAACCGAATGGCAGACTGTATGTATATATTACTTTTAGAAGAGTAATTTAAAAATGTTAAGATTTCTGTTAAATATCTCTATTTGCGAGTGTAAAATGCGCTGGAATTTTGTTTTTGTTTTAGACTGGGTCTCAATCATTAGTGTAAGTAAATATTGCACAGTACTGCGATACCAATTCATTTCTGCTTTATAAGAAAATAAGACAGTATTTGTTTAATTTTTATTAGTAAATAAAACCAATACTTGCAATAAGTACAACTGACACATTAGTACAAACGCATAGACTTAAATTATTTTGTAAATATGTAGCTGCAAAAACACAACGTGCTTATAAGTGAAAAAAATGAAAACATTATCAATAGTTCATTACAAAAACAAAAATTTAACACTGTTCGTTGCTAGTTGTACAACGGTATTAGATGCAAGGTAAATATATAGAAATACTAGAAAAAATAACCATTAGACAAAAAATCTATTAAAAAAAAAATTTTCTATTTCAGGTCTAAAAATATACCTTACACTGCAGTTACACGACCAAGTTTTGCTATCAAGTTTGTTTTCACATACTGCTTGTCAAAATTCAATAAAATTGATAGCTGTGACATAGGCTGCACGCAATTTCGTAACAATTCGTTTTCAAGATGCCGCCAAGAAGAAATTTAAAAATAGTTTCTTGCATATTCTGCTAAAAAAAAATTAAAGCAAAACCTCCTCTTCTATATTCTACATTAAACCCAGAAACTAATTCAAATTCTAAATCAATATTTTTTTAAACTATTTAAATATAGTCATAATATACAAATATCTCTTCTTAAAATTAATAAATTTAATGGAAATCAATGTAAAAATAAAAGTAAAAAATTTGTTGGTTTTGCACGTAAACATTTTTATTTCTATTTTTAAGCTTGAATCTGTTTAATTTTTATCACTTTTAATTGCAACTTTCAGACAAAATAAAAAAATATTTGCAGGCAGAATGAAAAAAAATTGTTGTCAGCTGTTTTATTGATTGTGACTTGATGCTCTCTATGGAAAGCAAAAATTGTCATCAAGTTTGCATCAATTTTCAAAATTGTGAGTGTATTAGTAAAAAAAAAGTGTGAATGTATTAAAACTTGAAAGGCAAAACTTGATCGTGTAACCCCCAAGTTACAAATGTTTTCTGTCTTTTTCAGCCGTCTATATGCCGCTGACATTTCGTTGATGCAAATCAACTCATCAGTAGACTCGAAAAATTCTTAAAAGAATGTTTGAAACTTAACTACTTATTCCATAATTCCCATGAACAAAATGAGAATCAGAAATGTTCAAACAAACCTTTAACACAGTAACATCTTTTTTCGTTTTGCGACTCTTTTACTCTACTGATGAGTTGATTAGCACAATCGAAATTTCGACGACATATAGACGGCTGAAAAAGACAGAAAACATTTGTAAGGTATATTTTTGGACCTGAATTAATACATTACAATTGGCTCTTAAAGCAAATAAATAATTAAGATCATTTTTGAAAAAAAATTCCTTTTTTTCGAAAAATGTCCATAAGATCCTAAATATTAAAGATATAGGGAAAAAATGTTTGGTGGCTGATTACCATTTACAAAAATTAAAAAAAAAAATTTCATTAAATTAATTTTTGCTATAACTTTGTCTTGCAACTAACAACGAACATTATTAAATTTTTTATTTTAGCAGTTCCACATTTTAATGGTGAATTTTCGGAAAATGGTCATAAGTCCCTAAATATTAATGATATCGCATAATTTGTGGTATTCAAGGTAAAAAATATAAAAAAGTGGCCATAAACCCCTAAATATTGCAGATATAAAAATTGCGTGAGTGAAATGTGCCTAAAAATGGTTGTTTCTCATTTTATTTTGTTTCTTGTTTGTGTTAAAAAAAAAAGTAACAAATGGCAAAACCAATTGAACACTGGAATTAGCTAGCAAAATTGAAAAATATATAAAGCCATTTTTGCAGGAAAGTCCCCCCAAAGAATGAAAAAGTTTTGAGGAACAAAAACGAAAGGAAATCGGTCATACATTTGACTCCTCTAGAGACTTCCTGTGACTAGTAAGAACGATGGTAGAAAAAATTGTCAAAATTATGTGAATTTTTGACTCGATGTAGTGCCACTTGGCTCATACACTTTTGCTACAAACCTCAGAAACTGAGAAGCTCTAGTGTTAGGAAATCCCAAAAACATAAGTATCCCAAGCTTAATAGGCACACATTGGTGTACATACGTTTACATACATACATATGTATGTATACACATATAAGAATATAGATTCATAAAAGTATCAGAGGCAAAATCGACCTATTCAAATAAAATTATAAATAGTAAACGATTTTATATTATTAATAATAAATAATGCATGTACATAATCGAAATTTATAACTGCTTCGTTTGACCATTAGCAAGGCCTTTGTCACCATGTAAAAATTTCTTATCTACATTAGAGATTATTTGATAAATATGCCTATCGGTTTTCCTTCCGCTGTAAAATATTAAAATTTTTTTATTTTTATTTACAGCGGAATATTTATTTTTTGTGCCTATTCCTGCTTTGTTGATAAGAATTTTCTTTTTTATGTAATTTTTCATATAAAAATTGCAACAATTTAAATTTTTACTTTTTTTGAGTAGAAACTCAAATAATCCTAATTTGAATAAGTAAGGGAGGGGACAAGAGTATTCTAAAAACTATTGTTTTTATAAACCAAAAAGTACATTATGTTACTTTGATGGTCAAATATCAACAAAAAAAGATTGTAAAACAATATTCAGATATGATTCATTCATATGTATATGTACTTACAAATAGTACATACCTATTTATTATGTGTATATGCATGCATAAATTAACCTAATAAACAAACAGGTCTCAGCTGTTTAAAAATATCTAAAATCATCGTTAATAATATTTACGAGCAAAAAAATTTTAATGTAAGTTCAACTTGTTTATTATGTGTTGTTCAAATGAATGCCAGTAAAAGTTTTTATTCTTTAACGAAATAGATCAAACGTAAAAAATTGTATTTCTTTCATTTCCACAGTTTTTGAAAATACCAAACACATTTAGATCTTAAAGTTTTAAATAATTTTTTTTATTCGAGAAGTTCTCAACAATTAAAATATTAACTTTTCAAGATATGTTACTTTATTGATGTGTGTGAAGATAAATCTGCCGAGTTACATAAATATGTTTAACGTAACGAAATAACGTAACGGCATATTTGAGTGTGAAGATAAATATGTTTTTCGTAAGCGAACATTGTACCAACATGTTTATCTGTGAAAGTATAACTGTCCATAAATATGTATGTGTAAGTAATTTATAATAAAATAAAAGAATATTTATAAATATGAATATAAATCTTCAAAATTTAGAAAATCAAAAAAAAAAAGTTTAAACAACGACACCATGAAAAATCGATGAACTCTGAAAGAATTTGGATGTACATATATGGGCACATTTCGAGAGTGTAACTCAACAAGACCACATGGAACAGGAAGCCAAGAATGTGGTCTATTTAGTGATACATGTGCCATTTCTCAATTGTGTTTGAGACTTTTTTAAAAAATTATTGAAATTTTGACTAAGTAAAAAATCGATGATCTTGAAAAGAATTTGAACATATGTATGTGGGCACATTTTGAGAGTGTAACTCAACTGAACCACATGGAACAGGAAACCAAGAAGTCAAAATTGTTTTTCCAAAATCATCAATTTTTAATTAGTCAATAGTTTTTTAAAAAAATGTCTAAATAGACCAGATTCTTGGCTTCCTGTTCTATGTGGTCCAGTTGAGTTACACTCCCAAAATGTGCCCAAATTCTTTCAGAGATAATCGACTTTACACGGTGTCATTGTTTAAATTTTTTTTTTATTAATTCAGGTCCAAAAATAGACCTTTGCAACTCTTACTCTACTGATGAGTTGATTAGCATCAACGAAATGTCGGCGGCATATAGACGGCCGAAAAACACAGAAAACATCTGTAAGGTCTATTTTTTGGATCTGAATTAATACATTTCAACTGTCTCTTAAAGCAAATAAATAAGTAAGTTCATGTTTGAATTTTTTTTTTAATTTTCTTAATTTTGAACGTTTTTATTCATATTTTTAAATATTATTTTATTTTATTATAAGTTACTCATACATACATATATGTATATTTATGGACATTTATACTTTCACAGATAAACATGTCGGTACAATGTTCGCTTGCGAAAAACATATTTATTTTCACACTCAAATAGGCCGTTACGTTATTTCGTTACGTCAAACATATTTAACTCGGCATACTTTATTGTCATACATCTTCGCATTGCTACACATAAAAAATTTATTTCCCAAGTTTTTGTCTCACATATTTCGATTAGCTTCTTTGAACCACATAATTTTAATAGCATGATGATAAGCATAAATTGAATAGAAGTTCAAAAAGCAAATTATTAACTGTTTAAAATGTTTGCTAATTTGTAACTTATCTTCCATTTTTATCAGCATTTTTTATTCAAAGTTTTATGATTCATCTTTGGCATTTATTTTATACATATGTACTTAACAATTTGCAATGTTTGTATTTTGCTTTAAATTGAATGTAGTTTTTTAATAAATAATAACCTATATCTTAGACTATAACAAAATGCAGCTGCGGCAAGAAAAATAGCACCATCAAAAGCTAAGAACGCTCAACATCGAAATTAAAAAAATCTATGTATATCTTTCAAACGAAATGAAGTATGACAAAAAGATATGACTTTTTAATTTCGATTTTAAACGCTTCTATTCATTGGTGCTGCTATTTTTCTTACCGCTGCTGCACATTAAAACTTTGTGCGAAAACGCAGTTAACCTCGCAATTCTTAAAATTTACTCTACTTGCTCATTAGAAACATAAAACTGACATTTACAAATTATACTTCGAGAATGCACAACATTAGCGAGCAAGAGTGGATACACACTTACATATGTAGTATATGTATTTAGTAACATTTAAGGCTGGCTTGAATAGATTTTTATTTAAACCATCCAATAAATGACCAGCTAAAAAAAAAAGAAACCCAAATTCAAAACTAACAACTGATATGGAGGAAAGTCCTAATAATCCACTTTTGCACGTTTATGGAAAAACATTTTTTTTTCATAATTTTTTCAAATTTTTGTCACATGTCATTTTGCTGTTGTTGTACTTTAAGGCTGGGTCTTTTAGATCTCAGTTAAACTAGGTTTGGTTAAATTCAAAATAAATATGTGCCGCCATTGCCAGTTTTTATATAAAATTTGTTAATGCTAGTACTTAGTTTTGCTTAAAATGTTCCTCTTTAATGAAATAATAATAAATAAATATATCATTTGGTCATTTTGGTGGCTCATGTCTATTTTCAGTTTAACTGAACTTAGTTTAACTTAGACCTCAAAAACCCCGCCTTAATGTGTCTTGGCATTCTTTCGACCAATTTTGAGAAATAAACCAATCCTAATGGAATCGGGTTCAAATACCATTAGATTTGTTAATGCATGTTCATTTAATAAGCCCCTGTCCAAAATCGCTCTGAGCCTCAAAATCAGTTAAATTATCATCTAAGGATCTTATTCATAATAAATATTTTAGGTTTATTAAACTCTTATTTGACAAATTTTCCATACAAATATGTCAAGTAAGAGCTTTATAAACCTGTTATAATTTTTATGAATTAGGGGGTAAAAATTTAACGTAACTACAATTTTTAACTACATATGTACATACATACATATGCATGTAACAGGTGGGCCAAAAGAAATCATCCGATGTTGTTTTACTTTCAGAATATCGGTTGTGGCTCGCGCATTTTGTGCAGTTGCTCCGTCCTCCAGACCTAATTTTTTGAACTGCAGCAGAAAAAACTCGATTATCATGATCCTATAGCACGTCGTCGTTTGACCAGCGGCGTCCTCGAAAAAAAAATGGTTCAGTGACTCCTCCAGCGTGAACAACGCACCATGCAGTCACTTTGAGCGGGTGTAATTGCTCCTCGTGGATTTTCGGTGCCCCAGAAGGCACAGTTTTGCTTGTTAATGTACCCGCTGAAGCGGGTTCACGAGCCCCATCGCTCATGATTTCGGTCGAAAAATCGTCCGTTCACTTCGTCGTAGTTACGATTATTCCGCGTTCTTGGGGAGTGTATTGCTCCATGGCTTGTTCACTTGTATTCTATACTTGTCTTGTTCACAAATGTAAAAACAGATTTGACATTGGCCGCCAACGGCAAAAGTAAGAGCAACTTCCAATAGGGTGGTTTCTTTTGGCCCACCTTGCATATCCTCAATTTTTACCAATTGGATCAATACTCCACGTTTCCCCGAAACGTAAACAAATAAACAAAACCACTCTGTAGTCTTTTGGAATACATTCAATATAATATCAAATAATTTCTCAGAGTTAGGACACAATATACATACATACATATGTATTTACAGTCAATTGTGCCTTTATTAAATACCAGTAAAAGTAACGATTTTCAGCCAGTGCTCAAAAAGCACATACATATGTATGTACATATGTACATTCATGCATAAGTAATTAATAACACGCAATAATTGACAAACATTGGTTTTTGCTGTTGGTTGCTCGCCTTAGTTGTGAGAGTAACTAATATTAGGTCTGGGTCAAAGCATTAATTGAATTGTAGAATTTGATTGTAAAGAATATTCTCTGATACAATTTTTGAAATTCCTTCCATACATACATACATATTTTGTAGGTATGTATACAGCTTCAGTCGAATAAATAGCACTTGTGTATATGAATGTATGTATGTACATACTACATTTATGTTTTATCTTTACATGCCAAGTTTATAATTTGATATAAAAAAATGCATCTCAAAAACTTAAAAACTATGCATTTGTCCCGAATTTTCGCTTTTAGATATTTTTGGTCTTTGATGTTATGTAGGCCTCGTAACTTTATATCCGGTGCAAATTTCAAGTATCTATGTCTTACGGTTCAAAAGTTACACCTAATTTTAGTTTCTCGTTTGAGAGCACCCTATAGTTTTTAACTTTTTGTTTTTTTTTTTTTGTATTTGCTGTTGTAGATCTTATGCAACCATATATCATATGCAAATTTCAAGTCTCTAACTCTTATGATTCTTCTAGTTACAGCTGTTTTACTAATTTTTCAGCTTCTTGTATGGGGATCTCCTTTAGTTTTCAACTTTTTATTGTTTTATTGATTATTTTTGTAGAAACTGGGTAACCAACCACATGTCCTGTGATAATTTCAGCTTTTAAGCTCTTACTGTTTGGGAGTTTAGGGACCCTGTGACGGACGGACGAATGCACTGCGAAATCTCATAAAAGGGTTAAATTTTTACTCTATGAGTGCGGAGCCCTAATAGGGTCGCAGTTTATTGTAACAAGCTAAAACATTTTTAGCTTGTTTTTAATTATAATTGATGTTGAAGAGGCTTCCAAGTCTCTATCTTTTACGGTTAAAAAGTTCTAGCTAATTTAAAATGAAAGGGTGTACGGAACCCTAAAAAGTACTTAAAATATTTATGTAATTTATTATTAATGATTGTATTTTTAATACAATCAGAGCGATTAAAAAACAAAATAAAAAATAACAGAACAGAATCTTCGCCATCGACTTGTCTGTAAAATTACTATGTAAATGGGTAATTTGTACAACACAAACAAGCTATCTGTTTGAAAAATGTCTCTAAAAACCTCACAAAGAGTTGTTTACTTTTCAATAAAATTGTTCGGCTTGCTCGCATACTTGTGGGAACTGCACATATGTACGTTTTTTGGAGTGCTCTCCATATAAGTGTTATAGGCGAACCGTTCATTAGTGTCCTGTGGGCAGGGAAACCCCCTCTAATCCTTCGCGTAGATATGGTTACTCCACCACAGCGTGAATACCATGTTATGTTTTACAGATTGCCAGATACTCAGATGAAAGACTGCACCCTATATAGATACCATTCATCTGGATTACATCTGCCAACCCGTGAAGCGTCAGTCTGTTCAGATATTCCTCTCTCTCTCTCTCTCTCTCTCTCTCTCTGACTAGAAAGATCTAGTCAAAGGTAGAGGAAGAGTTCGACACTATATTCATCCTTGCAACTTAGGAAGTCATGATACGCAAGATTTGATCTCTCTTGTATATGTTACTATATGACAATGTCCCCTTATTACAGCCTTTGTCGGTTCAACTCCCACAGCTAATGCTTTCTCACCTGGGCCATGTAAGTCCACATATTCGACAGATGGTCTCATTTGACCATCTGTCTTGTGCAGCTCTCAACTGTTGACACTGTATTAACTGTTTACATCCAGCCGGACACCAAGGGAGTATCCGACTAGGTATCATCAACGTCCTCCTGTTGTAACCGAACACGCCATTATATCCTCGTACCCAGAAAAGCTGCAGATCTGAATGTCTCACTATCTACTTAAAAGATACTCATATCCGGCATTCACGACCAGATGTCGTATAGATATGTATCTGTTAGCCCACTTCTCGTGGTCTTTCTATCAGCACAAATCAAAATAAGAAACCCATATATCCTGTTTGTTATCCTCTATCGCCGGAATGCCTAAATAACGCCACATTGATTTTTTACACTAACACATTCTTCTTTGAAAAAGAGACCGACTCGAATCTATCCGTAAAGATCACGAGCACTACCTCTGGTTGGTTTATTTCGACTCGATCACATGCCGTGATCGACACGTTTGTCTGTGAATGTTTTATCTGCCATTAAAGTTGGTCAGAGTTCTGAGACTATATCCTTCCACGCGCCAACTACTTCATGACGCAGTTTCCTCAAGGATAAGGTCGGCTGGTAGCAAAGGCAATATCGCCTTAGAGCAGCGCCCTAGATGGAACAACCATCAAAACAGATGTGTGCAGCACAGCTCCTTTCACCACATAAGCGTCCCATATAATAGTAAGATCTTTACAACCAAAAGGGCCAAAAGGCCTGAGAACTACGTATTTTTAATAGCCCTTCAGGACAAGCATAAAGCAAAAAGCTATCATGGTAGCTTACTAGAGTGGCCTAGAAACTTGTCACACAGTTTGATTGTGTGTGCTTGTTCGGCTGCAGTTACATGCGATCGGCACTGTTTGAAGCAAAATCCAAAGTTTTTGATATTTTTATCAGGCTTTAGTTCAATTCTTTCTTTGGGGCCAGCCAATAACATGGTGATAAAATGGAAATTTGATCAATATGATTAAATATAGACAGTCAGTAATGAAGAGTTCAGGTGTTAGGATGACTATACGCTGCTGCTTTATACAATTAGTCATGAACTGGGTTCGAGACAATTCGGGTGCTGACGAGCGTCGTGATATACGTGAAACAGCCATGGTATGTACCCCAGCCAGTAAATGTTCAAATTTACTTTTATTGCCTTCTTTAAAAAATGTTGATCACACCAATTTTATCATAAAAAAATCTTTCTCAAGTTTGAGGAAGTAAAATGGAACTCAAGCCTGAAAAAATTATTAACAATTGTTATTAAATGGAAACATCATTTCTTATTTCATTAATATCCCACCAAAAGCTTTCATGACAAAAATGCCGTTGAATCGTGGGTTCAAGTGCAGACGATCCGGTTCAATTTAGGGAAAAAGTGCATGATTTTTTTTTTCTTTATTAAAAAAAATAACAAAGTTAATGGAAATAAATATTTTTCTGATCAAGAAAATCATTTTAAACGACATTCTTTCGTGCAATGATTTAGAAGTCGGGAAAATTGCAAACTTTTTGAACTGCTTCAAAATATTTTTGCTGGGAGAAGAAGTTTATTTAATAAATTTTTATTAATTGCATTAAATTAATTTCAAAATTCAAATATTTATAAAGAAAATTTGTTTAGTGTATGAATGTAATCGCAATCTGTTTTATACAAACTTAAGTGTGTGTGTGTGTGTGTGTGTGCATGTACATACATACATACATATGTACATACATACATACATATATCAAATTGTATGAAAATAGTTTTTCACATTTCGTAGGTAGCTTCAACTAATATTTTAAGTATAGGGAAGAAGTTTTCCCAATTTTTGCTATTAAAATTTAATATCGATTTCATCTCACAGTTTATTAAAATTATTAGTATTTACGAATACAGTTTCGAACTGCATTTTATATCCAATATTTAATTCTATATTAATACTAAGTACAAATTTCTCTTTCAATCGTTTTTCTTTTCGTTGTTAGCTTAAAATGTTTAAATATTGTAGATACAATTATCTACTTGGCACAGAACACTTGGTAAACTAACTTTATTTGTGTGTCTTATTACAGATTATACCATTGGGAAGTGCGTACTGCCAGTTTCCGGCAACAGATCATAAATACACATGGCGCAAAGTTACCACTACGGTCAATAATATAATTGTTGGCAAACTGTGGGTCGATCAACATGGTGAAATGGAAATAACGGGCTTAAATGGCGCAGCAGGTCTAAAGTGTATGCTTAAGTATATACCCTACTCCTATTTTTCACGTGAAACCCAAAGACGAGTTAAAGGTGTGGTCATGGATCGCAATAACGAAGTCAAATGGGTTATACGTGGTGCGTGGGACAGCAAAATTGAAATCGCCCCGGCTTTGTCGACTACCGGGCCACCGGATAGTCCCGTTTATGAGACGGGCGCTTATAAAACAGTTTGGCAAAGACGTATGCCACCGCCAGATAGTGAGAAATATTATAATTTCACTCTATTAGCGGCACAACTTAACGAAATGGAGGAGGGTATAGCACCTACAGATTCACGTTTACGACCTGATCAGCGTTTGATGGAAGACGGCCAATGGGATGAGAGTAATCGTGAAAAATTGCGCCTTGAGGAAAAACAACGAGCCAAAAGAAAACAACGGGAAACGGAAGCAGAAGCAGCTGCACGACGTGGTCAACCATTTCCGCCTTATAAGCCCGTATGGTTCTCACAAGAAAGAGAAGACGGCACAGATAATATTGTGCACATACACACGGGCAACTACTGGGAGCACAAGAAAAAACAGGATTGGTCAAAATGTCCAGATATTTTCTAAATATTTACAATACATACAACTATTTTAAACTTTGCTATTTAAAAATATGAAAGAAATCCAAAAATCATGCAAAATTTGAGCATTCAAAAATACATTAATAAACAGTTTAACAAAGTAAACATTTGTAGTAAAATTAGGCCTTAAAATTAAACTAGAGCGAAAAATTTGTTGAATTCCAAAAATTAAATAAATCTAAAAAAATTTATAAACCATAAATATGTTGTATATCAGTTGAAAATTGCAATCGCATGTTTCATTTGCATAACGGACATTCTTAGCATAAACATAATTAAAAAAATAAATAAATAAATGATGAACACAGACAGCACTTTAATATAATTAAACAGGTGTTCATCGCCAATCAAACCGCTTATACACATAATTTTCCTTTATCTTCCACAAACCCTCCATAAACAGATTCTTATAGTATTTGTCTTAGCTGGTAGGACAACGCCTAATTGCCTAAAAGCTTTTGTAATGAAATTAATAATAAAAAAACATAGCGAAAACCATTAATTTAAAATGTAACAAACAAAAATCACAACTATAGGAAAACACACACACATACACAACATTTAAGGAAGTACATATATTAAAGCCATATTAGGTACACTATTCATAATACTATATTATTGTATGTATGTTTGTGTAAAACACCAATATTTTATTTCATAAGAACTAAAACAATTTCATTATGGCAAAAAATTAAACATGATTCTATGTTAAAAATATATTAAATATGAAACAAAATAAATTAACTACCAATATTTCAAAATTTAGAAGAAAAAAGTATGTTATTTTAAACGAAAGAGAGTTGTAGCCAGTGTTGTAATATTATTTTTTCATGACTCCTGAAAAAAATCGTTTATGTACGAATCATTAATACAAAATATTCATTCCGAAAACAAAAGCAAATAACATATGCAATTGCTTCGAAGAAATACATTTTATACGCCTGCCGTTACATTTCTTTAGGAAGATGTATTTTAAAAAAGCCATAACTAAACTTAAGTAAGTGATATTAACTTTTTTTGAGAACAAAAAATTTGAAACACCACGTTTGCAACTCAAAATACTGCTAAAATCATATGGCAACACTGGTGATCACACCCATCTGTTGGACAAATAACGCGTGGGCCAACGCATTTGTCATGGATTTCTAAACACTTGAGATGTAAAATTAGCCATCTGAAAGGCATCTGTGTACGCTGCCTCTGCTATTGCTGGTTCATTTACAGCCGAGAATATTTTCTAACAGGTTGAGAAAATTGGCCAACAAAAACTATACATTTATATTAAATTACATTTTCAGGCTCAAGTTCAAACCTTGGTTTGTCACTTTTTAATCAGTAAATAAAAGTAAAATTGTTATAGCTAAATAGGTGAACAACCGGCTGTTTCTGGGTAGCAAACACCCTTCATCAGCACCCTATGAACTTTGGACGTGACAAATTTCAAAATGTTTTTCACAGCCGCTAGAACCACTCGACAACCAAAGGCGATAAAAACTATCCTCATTAATTTGCATTTTGAAACTCGAATTATATGATTTACAATTGATAATAATTTTATTGGGCTTGATTTTACTTCCTCAAAATTGAGAAAGATTTTTTTTTGTGATAAAACTCGAGTGATCAACATTTTTAAAAAAGTCATGAAAAGTAAAGTTGAAGACTTACTGGCTGGGGTACATACCATGGCCGTTTCACTACCACCACGTCGCTCCACCATTCTTAACCCATTTTTTTTATTAATTCAATTAAGAATCAAGGCTACAAAGCCAAATATGATTCATATTCGACTCCAATAATGCAAAGTACACGTTAGTGTCATAAAGCAGTGAGCAGAATTGTTCGACACTATTTAATTTTTGCTGGCATTACTATTTTTGTTCAGGGTAGTACTCAATTTACTCCACAATGTCCAACCATATGGCATTAGCCTAAAAAAAAATTATGAATATGCGTCCATGTTCTAAAAAACGCAGTACAGTAGAATCTTAAAAAAGTTAACCAAAATGTTCCAAGGGGTATTAACTTTTCTGAACTTTAAACTTTTTTAAGCGAGTTTTTTTTTTGGTCGAAAAAATTAATAAATAAAGTATGTAATAAATTTTAAAAGTAATACACAACTTTTTTAGATACAAAATGTTATATTTTATTATTATTTATTATTAAAAGGCTTAAGTGGTTTTTATTATTACAAATAAGAAACTTGGTTTAATTTGTACTGGGTATTAAATTTCACAGTTGTGCTCAGCGTAAAAAATATTAATTTATAGTGGTTTAAAGAAACAGTCAAGGCTTGTTTGTTTCTTTTCTTTTGTATAATAACTCTTAATCATTTTCGCGCGCATATCGACTAGATCTGCCACTTGATTTGCATCATTGTTGCTTTCAAACCATTTTATAACGTTATTGATGCTTTCAACTGCTTTCGTGAAACTTACTTTAGATCGTTGAACATCTTCCTCGATAATTGACACGTCGTTTTCATTATCGGTAACTTCGGAATCATCGTTATTTTCTGAAATTTCGTCATTGTTCCAATTTATGATTTCATTAATGCCAATGTCAACATTATCCCCAACCTTTGATATCAACATTTGAACTTCGCGAAGTGTATCGTTGTATGGACTATTTGATAGAATCATTTCAGAGAGAGGAATTTCGTCTTCGCTCTCATACTTGTTTTAAAAAAATGTACACGCTCTAAAAAGTTAACCGAAAAGTTAACTTTTTAGAGCTGCTCGTTGATAATGAAAAAGGTTAACTTATCCGCGTGTTTAACTTTTACGCGAGTAAA
Organism: Sturmia bella; assembly: GCA_963662145.1. NCBI lineage: Eukaryota > Metazoa > Arthropoda > Insecta > Diptera > Tachinidae > Sturmia > Sturmia bella. The sequence continues at coordinate 33,366,704 of OY759168.1, read as the reverse complement.
CTTTTCTAAGATTCTACTGTATTTCGAAATCGGGTACAATTTCAAAAACGTCGCCATATTTGTTATTTTCCAAAACTGTGTTCGAACAATACACAAGTACAGAGAAGTTTTTGTGAACCTTTGATCAGAGCGGACGTGCTTTTTGTGATGTGTAGTCGTATTAGCTGAATCCGTGCTTTTTTATTGGCTTATTTAAAAAAATATTCCATGTTTATTAAACACTTATTTGGCCAAATGAGATCTTAATAAATATGATATATTTTTAAAAATAAATCCGCCAAAGTAAACATTTGTAATAGGTCTTATCGTGGTTATTGCGTCGTCTTTTTGTTCTGTATAGTCAACATTTTGCAATATTGAATAGGTTTCGTTAAGTGTTGTTAACTGGATATTGCGAGGGTATATACACTGGGCACTAAAACAGACAAATTAGCAGTTAACAGTTAAAACAGTCGAAAAGTATAAATTATGCCAAAAAATGAAGTTAGTACAACTTAAAGCTATAACAATTTCAAATTTTTGGACACACTACATAATAAAATCGGACATGCCGTTTTTAAGTTATGCCTAGAGCTTTGGATCAATCTTTCAGAAAACTTCATATTTTGGGAAGAAAAACATCCATAGAATTTGAAATTTTTATGATTTTTGCACTTAGACTAGTATAATAACACATCAAAAAAATATAGTGGCCATCCAAAGTTTTTTTGTTTGTTCCATAGTGTCATTAACAGTATTAGCAAACAATCATTTGAACTAAAGCTCTTTTAGCTTAAGATGGAATATGTATGTGTGTAAAGGTTAAGAAAATAAAATTCATAAAAAAGGAAATAAAATGCAGAATATTGTGCACAAAAGAACACAATCAGTATTAAAATTTTGATTTTAATTTTCTTTTTTCACAGCTGTTTAGTTTCAAAAACGAAATTAATTATTTATTTGCTTTAATAGCTAATTGAATAGTGTTCTTTTATTAATGTTTTCTGGCTTTTTCAGCCGTCTATATGCCTCCGACATTTCATTGATGCTAAACAACTCGTCCGTAGACTCGAAAAAGCTTAAAGGAATGTTTGAAAACTCAACTACTTATTAATGCCCATGAACAAAATGAGAATTAGAAATGTTCAAACAAACTCTTAACAAAGAAAACATTTCTTCGTCTTGCAATACTTTTCCTTTTCTTAAAAACTTCTATACAACGATTTACCATCGGTAAAAGTAAAAGATTTTGAATATTCGAAAATGAACTTAATTATTTATTTGCTTTAAGAGCTAATTGAAATGTATTAGTTTAGGTCCTTTATTAATGTTTTCTATCTTTTTCCTTTAAGATTTTTCGAGTCTACTGATGAGTTGAATTGCATCGACGAAATGTCGGCAGCATGTAGACGGCTGAAGGACAGAAAACATGAATAAAGTCTATTTTTAGACCCAAAATAGTAGTTTTCTTTCAATCAAAACATGAAGACTGATGTTTACAAAAATTAACAAGGAAATATGATCTGAAAATTTGCATTATGCTAGAAATCTGTATTGTGATTAATATTAACACATAAAACCACAAATTGTTTGAAGATCGGAGAAAAAGGTATTAAAAATAATAAATTCTGTATGGTAACTATCATTCATTTGCATTTTAGTGCACTAATATACAAACTTCGTACGGTTTTCTGTCTCAGGAAAAATTTTTAATTTTATTAGTCAAAATGTTGATCATGCACAATGAAACGTATAATGAATGCATGATAATCAACGACGTAAAATAAGTCTGAGATGAAAGAAAAAGTTTTGAGGATGAAGCATCCTCGGTCTTAAACTACTTACGTATAATTTGTTTATTTTAAAAATAGTACAATTACTTCATAACTAAGTTTGTCTACTTTTTAATTGATAAATTTAGTGCTTTTTAACATAGAAATTTAACTTCTTCGTGAATCAAAACACCATTACAAATCACCAGACGTTTGGGTCTCTCGATAAATATCTAGTGATCGGAGAAGAGCTTCAACTGAGGGATCACGACCACGGAATCGTCTAAAAACTTCAGATGATGGAACTGTTCCACCTAATGATAGGAAAGTGTCTTTAAAACGTTTTCCTGTGTCGGAAAAATTCTCTTTGTTTTGTTCAAAAGCAGCAGAAACATCGGCGGCAATCATTTCTGAATAAAGATGCGAAAAATTGGCTGCTCCCCAATCTCCCGAAAATATATCTGTCATCGAACAGGGATGTGAATCTTTCTTTTCCAAAGGCATGCAACGGTATACTGGCCAGAGTTTACGAACAATTTCCAGCCAAAAACTGTCCGATTGGTGTAGTTCAATATCTAAATCGGAAAAATACAATTGGTTGCATAGATTGTAACCACCCAGGTGGGTCTTGAATAAACGTACTTTTTTAGCTACGTCATCGGGTAAGGGCTCATCGGTATCGACGTGACCAGAAATTGATTTTAAAATAGTAGAATTATCCAAAAAGTTTGACAACACATATCCTGATACCTGCGAGGCATCCCATTCAATATTCGAAAGACCGGCTAAATCCGTGAAACGAGCTTTTGTCAGCAGATGTTGCAGGGCTGAACCAAATGTCTTGAAAACCATTTTTAAATCGTCTATATTTAGAAGGTATGGTTTATCATTTGTATTTGCATTAAAATTGAAAATTAATGCACATAAAGGTGAAGATTTGGCTGCTTCATTACGATTCCGGATACTAACCATCCAACCATTATTTTTACCAAACTTGTTTTCTTTTGAAAAACAGTCAACATAAAAACCTCCAATGGGATGACTACCTCCATTTGAATCACAATCAAATACATCAAAATATTTAACTGCAGGCTGCCATACTTGGGCGTCTTTTCGTTCCAAGATCTTAATATTGAAGATTTTTTCTGACAAAGAGAACAGCCCCGAGAATACACGTGGTAATGGAAAATAAGTTCGTAAGGACTCTTCATCTATCTTGTGTTCAGACAATAAATATTTTCTCTGCCAATAAGTTATATCAAACAAATCCAACTTGTGTTCGAAACCGCTTTTCTCTGCAAATTTCTGCAAGTTTTCGATTTCAACACTCTGTGCAGGTCCAGCGAACTGTACTATTTTTGCAAATATTTGCTTCAGTTCAGAAACATCTTTGACCATTTTTGTCTGCATTGACATTGTGGCAAAATTAGGAAAACCTAAAGCGTTAGCTTGGCGTTTGCGCAAGGACCTTATCTTTTCTAAATGAGTGCTGTTTTCCAAATTTCTATCCATGTGGTTTGAACATTTTCGTACATTTGCTTGCCAAATATTCCAACGATGTGTGCGATCAGGGCAATACTTGAGGAAGCCTTCAACGATTTGTGGCTGTAAAGTGAATTTCCATGGTCCTTGTGTGATAGGTTTGTGTGAATCAATAGATGTTGCTTCAAGTAAAGTTGCAGGAAAATCACGAACAAGCTGATAATCATGGACGACATGCGCGAAACTGTGTATGGAGACGTTACATTTATTTTTGAAATTTGCTCTTTCTTTGCCTAATTGAACAAGTATTTCTTTAAGAGCATTACGTGAGTCGTTGCTTAATGATATACCATTTAAATTGCCTTCCAATAAATATTTCCGCAAAAGCCTTTTTTCTTCGGGGTCTTTCAAATTTTCGGGATTTTGTTCTTGGAACGCCTCATAAATAACTTTATTGCAAAAACGTGATGCTCTGGCGTTTTTAGCTCGCTCGTGAATATTCATATAAGACTTGGTTGGAATAAGATTACTATTACCTAAATATAAAGCTTTTGCTATACCCCATGTGGTATCCAATGGCCCTGTAGCTTCATCCAGCTCTCTAAATATTTGCCCTAGATCCAATTTCTCGTTCTCGTTCAATTCTTTAATGTCATTTTCAATCCTCTTAACAAGTTTCTCCACAGCCCCAGCTTGGCTACCGATTGCACCCAAACAGTTTTCAATAGTTATATCATTGAATGCCGGAAGACCATCCGATTTAACAATAACATCTCCCGCCTGTCCATCCTCACCTATCTCGGGTACTCTGCAACCAAATAAACTTGTTATCGAACCTCATGTCCAACAAGAAATTTTTTCTTCTACTTACAATACAATATAACCGTTTTGTTTAACAGTTGTGTGTAAAAGCCTTGGCGGTGTCTTTATTTTTGCTAAGTGTTTTAACGCTACGAGCATATTTTTTTTTTTAATTAAATAAACTTTAAATTAAATGCAAAAAGTAAATGTTTTACACAATCAAAACCAGAGTTGTCAAGTGTCGATAATCAAGCACAATTGGTATCTTATAGCCGAGTTTGGTAATATACATACATATGTATGTATCACAAGCGTACTACAAATTTTGCTAACTATTCAAAATGAAATTAATTATTTGGCACAGGTAAATATGATAACTAAATTTTGCAAGCTAAAAGCATTTTTTGTTTACTTGTTAGGATACAATTTAAGACGTTATCGTTAAGCAGTATATATATTTTCTTTGTTATATATTCATTTCATATTCAATTAGTAGTTGTTCATTGGGAATGCCTTATAAAGAACATATTTGATGAAATATAATTGCATAAAAAACAAAAGGTTTAAGAACTATACATTTTGTTGTCTCGTGTACTATAGTACTCTTAGAGATTGCTTCTGGTGAATAACAGGCCTGCTGGCGATTATTCAATCTCGGTTATGAAAGAAGACCAGAAATGATCTGACAACCCTGCTAGTAGGTCAGATGGCAAAGAGGCTCAGCTGTTACACAGTGTTGATAAACGATCATTTAAAATTCCTTTTATATGTTGCTTCCACATTTGTGATTTATATTTACAAATTACGTTTTCATTATATTTTTATATAAGCAAAGCATTTCAGTCCCACATAATTTATTACAAAATCCATAATTTTCTTAACGAGCTGAAATAGCATTTACTAAAAAAAGGATTCAAGCTGTATTCTGAGTAAACATCTGCAAACTTTAAAAAGTCATCCATTTGTGATTAGAAAATTTATTCGATTTTTCAGGTATGATCAGGGTTAAAGACATATTTTGCTTTGAGATTCAAGATCAGATAATTAACCCAACTTAACTTTTCGAATGTGTTTATAAAATCTTGAAAACTTTCTGGGCTCATTTAACCCCTTAACATTTTGTTTGTTTTTATGGGAAGTGCTCCTCATGATTTTCAACTACATGATTCAACTACTAAATGCAAGGCAGCTCGGTACCAGGTAGTCGCATAACAACAATAAACACAACACCAACAAACACTTGATGTATTTTGTTGGTAGAAATCTTTCACCCATTTGTTCGCGTATATTTTTTTGTGTGGTGTATTTTGATGGTTCTTCAAGCTAAAAGCAGTAGTGAGCTGGGCTTGTAAGGCTACCTGGTATCGAACCTCCTTGACTAAATTTTTTCATTTAATTTTTAGCTGTGTTGTAAAGCGCAAATATTTAGTATTTTTTACGTAAGCTTTTAATAACTTTTGTTTTTTTACGGTAATAGAGCTTATGTTAAATAGATAACAGAATCAGCTGCACATGCATATCAGCTGAGTACTCTGCGCTGACTAGAATTAAATTGCACCGGTGTGCAGGTTGGTTTAGGCAAGTTAATATGAACTGTATAATAAAATCTATGAAAAGTAATAAGCCAATCCAAAGTGTACGCAATTTGTGTACACATTCGCTGAGTAACGCCAAAAAGAGAAGGGTTGTAATTACAGGAACGGGAGCTGTTACACCATTGGGTAGAAATGTACAGGATTCATGGGAACGCTTATTAAAGTGCCAGGCGGCGATTACAAAACTCGGAGAGCAGTTTAAAGGATTGCCATGTCAAGTTGCAGCTCAAATTGATAAAGAACAACTTCAATTAAATGATTTGCTAAGTAAAAGTGATTTGAAACTAATGAGTAATGCCACACAACTCGCGGTGTTGGCTTCTGCCGAGGCGTTAGATAAATCAAAAATCAAGCCAAAAGAGATGAATGATGAGGAATTGGAAAGATTTGGTGTTTGTGTTGGCATGGGTATGTTTGATTTGACAGAAGTTTATGGAGCATGGCAGCAATTGCAAAAAGGCTATAACCGGGTTAGTCCTTTCTTCGTACCAAGGCTCTTACCCAGCATGGCCTGTGGCCATATTAGCATGAGGTATGGATTAAGAGGTCCGAATCATTCAGTATCGACCGCGTGTGCAACTGGAGCTCACGCGGTTGGTGACGCTATGCGTTTAATACGCAATGGTGATGCTGATGTTATGTTAGCCGGAAGCGGAGAATCATGTATAGATCCTTTGTCCATAGCTGGCTTCTGTCGCTTAAGAGCTTTGAGTACATCTTTCAATGACGTACCAGAAAAATCTTCGAGACCCTTTGACAAGAAGCGTGATGGATTCGTAATGGGTGAAGGTGCGGCAATCTTAGTGTTGGAGGAACTTGGACATGCTGTTAAACGCAATGCTCCTATATTAGCTGAAATATTAGGATATGGTCTATCGGGTGATGCCTATCATATTACTTCGCCTAGGGAAGATGGATCCGGAGCTACACTGGCTATGCAAAGAGCCCTTATTGATGCAGAAGTCCAACCTGAAGAAATAAGTTATGTAAATGCACATGCGACCTCAACACCAACTGGGGATCGAATAGAAGCACATGCCATAAAGAAAGTGTTTGGTGATCACATATCTAACATCAGAGTATCCTCTACAAAGGGAGCTCATGGTCATCTTCTGGGCTCATCAGGAAATTTGGAAGCCACATTCCTTATACAAGGTTGTTTTGAAAATATATTACCGCCTTCTATAAACATAGATGAACTGGATGAGAATGTAGATATAAATATTGTGACAGCGCCAGAGAAATGGTCTAAGGATGCAAAGACAAGACGTGTCGCTCTGAAAAACTCTTTTGGTTTTGGTGGAACGAATGCTTCGCTATGCATATCTAATTATGTTAGCTAATGAGAAACTTCTTCAACTGCCATTATTTTCTTAATTTTTACATTTGTAGTTGAAAAACTAATTTAATAAGTTGATATTTGTTTCATAGTTGTAAGAAATTGTTTAATGAAAAAATCATACCTCTACTTTTTATTCGTATTGTCTTTATTCAAAACTTCTTCAAAAGATGTTGATAGTTTCTGGAAAAGAAAAAATAAAAGAATATATACGCAGTTTTTAAAGTTTCTGATTAAGGAAAAAACCTACCGATTTACAAAACGGGCACGAACCAAAAGAAACGTCAAGAAAAGTTTTGCCATCAGTTAGTGTGTTGAACCATTCTTTTAAACAAACTCCATGGAATATTAAACTGCAATGACTGTTGTCACATGAAACAATAGGAATTTCACCATTGTCCTGTTTGTAACAATAACAAATATTGCAATGTTGTAACGATGTTTGTGATCCCTCTGCTGGAGCCATCGGGAAGAAGCATAAATCAAAAATACGTAAGAGATTTTTATGAACATCTAATTCGCTATCCCAATCACGCATGCCTTCACTATAAACACGCCTTAGTTGCGTAACGTCCGGCGTTGGCCCAATAATGTGCACCGACATTGAACTTAATGGTGAAAAAGGATCGGCGAATTCAACCTTAAGAAAAACTTTCGGTTTTAAAACAAATAACCGCCAGTTTTCTTTAAAGTTAGGCAATGGAGGATCAACAACGTGACACAGTTCATCGATGTCAGTAAAATTTTCATAAAATGGTTTCAAATCATCCAGTAAGGTTTTGTATTGCTGTAGAAGCATAGTAAGTGATTCGCTTTTACCCAATCCATTCCTCAAGTCTATACACGATGGAAGGCTGTGTTCCACTATTTCCAAAGTGGGCAGTTCAACTTCGAAAAAATGATGTTCATTTTGGAAAAATTTTGTAAAGCGGACTCTAGAGCAGTTATCGTTTAGCAAAATCTCATATTCATTGGGAGCATACAAATTTGAAATTTCAGCATAAATATTGGTTGATGCCTCGTTACTAATGTCAGGGCACTGTTGGGTTCGATTTTCAATCGGCTCAATTATTTTATCTAAATTCTCAATTAACTCCTCAATCGACCAATTTGTTGGGGTGTTGAGATCTGCTGTCTTGTATTTTTTAATACTAAAGCCTTGTTGTATATGAATATGTAAGTTTTCGATGCTGGTTAAACTTGGACATATCAATTTAATGTTGTGCCAAATATTCTAAAATTATTATATTGCAAGTACACACGCACATATTTACTAAAAACAACTGCATATGTATCTATGTATTTAGTATATACTCTGATACAACTAATGTTAGTTGTACCATGTATTTATATTAATTTACATTGTATTTATATTAAATCAAAATAGAATTTTTTTACCTTTATTTTTATAGGACCTTCCAAATGTATTTCATTTTTATGTTCCGTCTTTACCAGTCCCGGATATTTTAGGAGAATACTTTCTAAGTCAGATAGCCCAGATTCATTCATGTCTAATCTGTCGTCTTATCTGCATTTGCGCTCAAAATTTTTTTATATATAAAAGCAGAAAGGTAGTATTAATTCTACGGCAGAACGACCACTTTCCATCGATCGGTATTTGTTTACAAAAATAAAGCACTGATCTTTGTTTATTTACATATATACTTTTTTTTGTGATAAAACTGAGCAACCAGGGTTGCCAGAACACATTTTTTTATTACCTCAGAAGGACCAGTTTTATGAAATCGTCAAAGTATCTGACAATGGAAATTTTAGTTTTATACATCGCAAGGTGATATACAATATTATGTCCTCAATTTTTAAAAGAAAGCAGTGAAAGCTCATACCACCACTTAGTAACAGATACAAATTTTGATGGCCTGGCCCGACACCTCCTTGAATCGTTTATTTCTCTCGCAGCCATGTTTCTAGTTTAGGTTATAGAACACTCGTTCATTTATTCAATAAATCTATTTTCTTCAACATTTTTCAATCCTTGAGTTCATCTTACCCAATGTCTATTTATTAGGTTAATGCATCTCCCCATATCATTTTGCGTGTTTTCATGGTGAAACTGTCAAAAGTTATATTCACCACTATTATTACACAAACAAAATACAAGCAGATTTTTTGATTTTATACTGTTGCACTGGCCTTGATCTCGCTTCTATTAATGCTCTTAAGTTTATTGCGGTGGGTCTATTTTCTGAAGTTGTAAAAAAACAAAAGGCATGTAATTTTTCTTTAAGTTCTTCTTATTGTAGGGAAGAAATAGGTTACCTTATTAGTTGCACCATGGTTTTTACTACGTAGTGAATCCAGAATTAGGGACTAGATTTTTAAATGAAACCATTTAGTAGCATATACAAACTGTGATGGCCTAGCTCGAGACCTTCTTAAAAATCGTTTATTTCGATCGCATCCTAGCTTCCAATTTAAGTTATATAACTAACACACTTATCATTCATTTATTCATTAAATGTATTTTCTTTGACATTTTTACAATCCTCTACAATTAAAAGTTAAATGGTTGGAACTCAAAATGTATTCCATGCACCAATTCGAAAGCTTTTTCTGTCAACTCATTTTACAGAATTACTGCTCTATTAGAAAATTAAACAAAAAGATTTTACATTTAAAAGTATTTTATTTTTGAGATGGTAATGCTATGCTAATAAAGTTTATTAATTCTAGTTTTCTTTATGAATCCTTCACTTAAAAAGTCATAAACTCATAGACAAATGTAGCCCATTTTTACTTAATCAAAAGGTGAAACTTGCTTTTAATAATTATTTTTAAAAGAAAAAGTGTTTATATTTAATTGTAAAACATTTTTATGCATATTTTTTATGTTGTATTTTATAATATAATTATTTTATATTCTGAATGTTTTTTCTTTAATTCTAAAATATTAAGTTACAAGTTACAACTATTAAATGTATAAATATTTATTTTTCTTTTCTTTATATAAATGAATTAGATTATTTTTATAATTTTTAAATATTAAAAAGGACAAAACTTTAATTTATGTATATACATAAGATTACGAATTTGTAAGAAGTTAAAAAAAAATATTTCTATTATACGTATTTCCGGTAACTTAAAAAAGGTTGCTGCAAAACATTTGCAATGTATTGCTTGAATAAAAAACCAGTAGGAAGACAATAACTAAATTGATAATTTATTTTCCTGTTGAATTTTCACTTCAAAAATATGTGTGCGCGGGTTATTTGATGTTTGAATAATTTAGACGTATAATAATTAAAATATTTTTTTTTTTGTTTTTTTTGAAATACATATTTTCATAAATAATTAGCTAGAAGTTGTTTGCTATGGGGATTGATTGACCCATTACATACAACGTATAACTAAAATATGCAATTGAAGCAAATATTTTTCTATTAAAAAATTTTTAAAGTTCTAAATTTGTTTTGAAAAACTACAGGAAAACAATTATTGGGCCAATTAGGGCGTAAAACAAATAGAACTAAACAATAAAGTTAAAAAAAGGAGCAAAACTTTGGTTTTTTTCTCCTCAAAAAATTGTGTTAGAAAATTAATAGTCAGCTTTTTTGAATTTATACATACATACAAATATTAATATTTTCAAACATAATTAACTTCATATTACATACTTAATAAATATTAACCCAATTTTCATTAGGAAATACATATACGTATTTAGTGTTTCTTTTGAAATTCGAATTTCTTTTTGCTTCTTTTTTATTTATGTCTTATATTTTTATTTTGTTTTTAAGTAAAAAATGTGTGGGAATATAAAAATAATTTTCACGTGTATATATTATTATGTTTGTTTTGCCATGTCATGTTTTCCATAGTTATATTTAATGGTTTTATATATGTATATATCTCTTCAAATTAAACATAAGTGAATTCGAACGATATCTGTGGCAAATTGTATGCGAATGGAGTTTAATAATTGACATGCTATTTTTTGTTTTAACAGAATTAGATTTTTTGTTTTTATGGTGAAAGCTGAAAATAAGAAATTTTATAAATGATCAAAAATATGAGATTATTTGGAGAAAGTGAAATTCTAGGAGACTGCTGTTGAAAATGTTCTTCAAAAGTTAATACATATCATTTTTTTTTTTTTCAAAAATAAACAATGTTTCTCAAAAACAGTTTACAAGTGTTTAATAAAAAGAAAATACAGTTTATTATACATACGTATGTATATTAGTTCTGACCAAAATTAAGGAAATTAAATTAAGGAAATTAAATGCTAGCCTAAAGTTTTTTAAGTAAGATATTTGTAAATATTAAATAAATACAAATAATAACAAATAACTAATAAACGTTTATAATTTAACAAGTAAATATTTTCTTCTATTTCAATTTCCTGAATCAATTAAAAAAGATGTTTACATTAAAATGTCTGTACTCGAACTTTTGAACTTATGAGAAACTAATAAAAAAAATTTTGACTGTTTAACGATAGAATATCTAAGCATTTGCCGGGGCAGCAATAAACAGATTTGTAGCCCAATAACTCTTTTATTACGAACCTTATTTCTCGTGCTTGGCCCCAAATAAAAAAAAAATTAGTTCGTGATTTAAAATGCTTGCGAATGTCACCTTTCGAGATTGAGAGACTGGCCGTTATACATACATATGTATGTATGTATGTATATAAAATTCGAATAGAGATGAGTAAAGTTTCATTCCATTTATTAATATACAGTATGCGTGTATGTATATTATGATCGTTGTCCGTAAAATTCATCCCATCACTTCTTCACTTAGAATTAAATTACTCCCTACGTTCATATTGTATGTATGTATATGTATGTTAATAGCTCATTTTTAAGCAAACAACTGTAAATTCATGTTGCTATAATTAATAAAAATTATATACAGTAATTGAAAATTAACAATGAAATTTGTTAGTTTCTTTCCACTAAAAAAGCAATCTTTTTTATTTTTACTTTAGTTTCAGTATCGTTCTCAGCTCTTAAACTTATTAGTTTAGGAGAGCATCCATCGTATAACGAAAAGGTTGTTGTTTTTGATGCTTCATTGTTGGAAGTTGTTGACGAGTCTGCTTATTGAACTGTGGCTGTTCAATTAGTGAAGATGACGATGATGTTGTTGATGTTAAAGATGCCGCCGATGACGGTCAGTCCAATATTACAACTTCAGATTTAATATCCCTTCTAGGTATGTGTGGTTTAACAGCTGCAGTTATAGGAATATTTCGCCAAGGCTTACGGGCTGCCCTTCTTAAGTCTGTTGGTGACAAAAATTTACGGGCTTTCCTGCAAATTCAAATATGAACTTAATTATTTATTTGCTTTAAGAGCCAATTGAAATGTATTAATTCAGGTTCAAAAATAGACCTTTCAAATGTTTTCTGTCTTTTTCAGCTGTCTATATGCCGCCGACATTTCGTTGGTGCAAATCAACTCATCAGTAGACTTGAAAAATTCTTGAAAGAATGTTTGCAACTTAACTACTTATTCCGTAATTCCCATGAACAAAATGAGAATTAGAAATGTTCAAACAAAGAGTTGCAAAACGAAAAAAATTTGTTTGATCATTTCTAATTCTCATTTTGTTCATTTCGTTTCTTTAAGTTATTGTTTTTAAAATTGTAGATGAATATCTATGAAAGAATATAGATGAATATCTATATCAACAGCGCAGATTCAATAAAAGGAGTTATTTTTATAAAAATGATTTATAAAATTTATTTCGGTGTAAATATTTGTCTTAAGATTTCTGAACACATTTAGACTCTTCAAAACTAAAACGCAACACGTGAAAATATTCAATAACACCAACAATAAAGCTGGCAACTGCTTTACCGTTTTTGTACAAGGTTCATTTCAACTAAGCGTTGAAAATGAATTCAATTTGTTGTCGGATGAAAATTGGTGACTTTGATTGCTAGACTTTAATGAAATTATTCGCTACTTGCTTTTTGCCAACTGTCTCCGTCACGAGCTGAAGATCCTACTGCAACGTCTATCAAAATTTAGGACTTTTATCTCTCTTCGAAATCCTCTGTCATATTGAGGATTATTTTGCATTTCAGCAACTAAACTTTCAAATTAGCGTATATTGTTATTGCTACTACGACAGCAGAAAAAGAACCCTTTTTGCCGTTTCTATCGTCGTCTCAAAATGTAGTATATGTATTTTCGATAAACATCAAGAACGTCAACGGTGACGCCAAACTGTATTTTCAATATCATTTTTAAACGATAACGGCAAAAAAAATATTTGGTTTTTTATGTGCTGTTTTCTCTTCTGGTAGAAAATGTATGTACCAGCAATGCATGTCTCTCATTAACTTCATTGTTAATAAGGGCTTTCACGGTGGTAGCTGTGCAAATATGCTTTGTGCAAATTTGCAGCGCACCATTTTTTTTTTTTTTTTTTTTTTTTGCAAATCTGCTATATCGCCGCTATTTTTCGTCTACTCCGCCGAAAACTGTTAGCCGGCTTCGCCATCTGCTGCATTTTTGCACACTTCAATTTGCTCAAGGTTTTTTTTGGTGCAAATCAGGAAAAATGAAGCGAAGTGCAAATACATACATTGTATTGTTGAGCGAAAAAAAGCCGGGCATATTTGCTCGCATTTGCTTCGTTCGCACTACCCATCATCAAAACCCTCAATCAAAACAAAGAAATTTTTAAAGGGGAACTTTTGCACTTGTTGGAATTGCATTCAAATATTTCAAAATGTGTTAAGAACAAAATGTACATATGTATATTCCCTATGAAAATATAGTTAAATATCATACTTTTATTCACTTTCAGTTTTTGGGCTCGGCAGATGTCCATATGTTGAATTTTTAAACAAACTTTCATTATCGAAATATTGTTATGCAGGGAGAGCGGTGTCCGCTGGAGGTGCGCGTTACTGCAAATTAAACTTTGTGCTGGTGGGAGCTTCTGGTGGACATTGTTTTTCTTTTGCGTAAGGGCGTTACTGTTTTTCTTTTTAATTTTGTTTTTTTTATATATAGTTTATAAGGTTAGTTTTTAAGCACAACATTAATTAAATTTTCATAAATGTTGTGCCGGGAGCAAGCACTTATCAGTACTGTTCAATATAAATTCATTAAAAATAAACAAGTTTGGCACTGTTATTCCATATAATCTTATTAAAACAAAACTTTATAGTTTTAAGTTTTTTTTATGTAATTGTTATTTAAATTTGATTTCCTTTATATATGTATGTATGTTTGTTTCAAAGTCTAAAATAAACTTCACTTTACTTTATCGAAATATTCCAAACACGTAACTTTAATATTCTTTGAGCCCCCCAAATTCTAGGTTTCCGTCTCTCAATGTGATAGGTAAAAAATGAAAAAAAAACATACACCCTCTCTGCTTAAATTCATAATATGACCAGTTTTTATGAAAATGATCATAACAGTTTTCTTATTAACCTGGTAGGTATCTGTTTGATTCGCGTAAACAGTGCATGTTTTGCTTCTTTTTTCTTTCAAATATTAACTTACCTGCTTGCGTTTGTGGCTCTAAAGTAAACGTCATCTGGTGCATCCATCCAACTAATCACCTGTTTACGGCCATTACCGGTGCGCGCCATTTGTGCTATTTTAGGCTTTCCGTTCAGCTGCAAGAAGAAAATTAATGCTAGAAAAATAACAAATTTCAAATTGCTATTACGTACATGATGTCTTGATAGAGGTTGACCAGAAGCAGCCATCATTGCAGCAAATTGTTCTGGGCTAGGACAATGTGAAGGCATGGGATCTTTATTGGGCCTCTTGGCGGGTGGTCCAGCCGGTACAATAGTCACTAATTATAAAAAAAAATTAAGTTTTCCCAAAAACGAAAAAAATAAAAAAATACCTTCTGTGCCATTTAGTTGGGTTTCTTCATGCGCCCGCTTGCGAACAACGTTGGTAACCGGAGTTGGTATAATTGTTAAATCCTTTTCTAAATCAATTATTTTATTAGGTATACGATCGTAGAGTAAGCTTCCGTCAGGGCCTTTGGGTGGCTTTGGGAAATAAACCACATCTGGTTTTGGCATTTTATCTTTTGGCGTCAATGCTAACCACTCGTGGGGTCCAATGCCTGGTGATCCTAAACGGTTAGCTATTTTGGTTACGCTTCCCCGTTCTTTCTTTTTCAATAGCAGTACGTTTTTGATATCTGTAGCCGATTTTCCAGACATGCGGTTTGTAACTAAAAAAAAAAAAAAAATAATGAGTGTAATTTTGCGTCAAATAAAAGATGAATGTCATCTTTGCTACACGCACATTCCTGTTTAACTAGTTGCGTATTTATTGCATATGAGCTTTGTCTGGCAGCTTTTTTAGGTTTGATTAAATTTCTGCAAATAATTCTCGCCAGCCGTGTCATAGAATTCGTGTGCAAATAGAAGGCAGTGCGTGTCTTCATTATCGGTCTAGGTGAACTAGAGCTTATTGCTATTCCATGAGCTTGAGCATAATGGCGAGCAAGGTGAGTTTTTAATTTAAACTCTTTGCCACAATTAACTATTGAACACCTAAAAAGTTGTTTAAATTTGATAAGCACTCAAACCACATGCGAGACAAAGATGTATGTACTTACTTATGCATTGAACGATTTGATAAATCACTAACTTTTTCTTCCTCTTCAACAACCACTTTCTTCTTTGTATCATCCATACTGCCGTCATTTTTACTTTTAAGACCTCCATATTTTTTCCAGTAGTCCCAGCATGTTTGACACAAACGCGTCAGCACATTCCCGCTATTCCAAGGGTACCACTGCAAACAAAGATTTATATTATTAGGTGATGCATGCGATTTTTTAAGCCACATATGTATGTCTTTATATGTCTTATGTTCTCACTTGTGATGACTTAATAGTTGAGCAAGATTCACAAGGTTTCCCCATATTTGATACATCAGGACCACCATTTGTAGTTCCATTGTAAATACTACTCTTGGCTATAACAGCAGTTCCACTGCCAACTTTTGTTGAAGACGCATTAAACTGTGGAATATAAACTTGTTTTAATTTCAGTTCCGCTTCCACAGCTTTAACGCGTTTTTGTTGGACATAGCGATCTGTTGTTTTCCACATGTAATAGTACTCAATGATCTGTTTCAAAGTTTTCCAAGGCAGCTGTAAAAATGTATATAAAAAATAAAACATTTGCATGCCTGTATCACAATAAGAATGTAATACTTACAAAATCTTTTCTTATATCATTGAAATCTTTGCCATATTTATCTAAAGCTTCCTCAAACAGATTTGCTTCGGAAGCACTCCAATCTTCGATTTCATCGCGACATAAAACAGGGCCAGTGGAAGGAACTAACGAACACATTGCCTCTTCAATAGAATAATTATGTTTGTGCAAAGTGTCCATGGCATGAAACTAAAGTGTATAATTTTTAATAGACAATTCTCATTATGTAAAGACAATAAATAGTTGAAATATGTATACCAGTGTAATATCACGGCTTGCTGCTGCCGCTGACATATGCAAGGAAGGCTGTTTAACTGAACTACTGCAGTCAAGAGCCCGCGCAAATGTACCAATAGAACGTGATACAACCAAAAACTGATCAATCTTTCTATCTGTGAGTACATGACTTGGAGTCCATACTAAAGTTTCTAATTCCTCCAATTTACGTTCATCGGTGGAAATGTCTTTGAGCTTAGCAGGAATTTCACTTTGATAACGACTACCAACACGGATTTCTCCTTTGTCAGCCAAAAGAGTCTTTTGTGTGGGATCAAAGACCAAACAATAAAAAAATGTATCCTATTGAATGAAAAAAAAAATAATAATAATAATTTCAAATATAATTCCTAAACACTTGATTATGATTAGATAAATTGAAACAAATACAAATTATAATAAGGAAAGTTAGACGAACACTACATTTTAGTTAAAGTATTAGAATTTCTGAAATTTACGACTCACATCTTTGTTTAAATAACTTTGAAGTGATTCCGTTTCATTAAGCAGTGTCACTGAACATTTGCCTCTAATTTGGGTGGCGGGTAAAGATTCAACTTGTCGCGACATGAATAGTTCGCGATGTTTAACTTGATAACGCTGTTTAGCTGTTAAAGGTTCACCTTTTTCCGATGGTACCGTAGAAGCATTGAGGCCTGTTGTTGCTTTATCACCGGCAGTCGAAACAGGACTTGTACGATCTTCGTCTAAAGCAGCTATAAACCAAGAGATATTAACATGCATTGTAAGAATTGCTTATGAAAATATCGATGCGTTTTACATCATTCTTTGAATTAAAATTCGATATTCTTAAGATACATCCAATCTAAAGCGATTACTGGTTTATAAAAATATATGTATGTATATTTACAGCTACATTTACATATATGTATATAAAATAAATGTTTAAACTAAAATTTCTACAGAAAATCAATAAATTTTATTAAATATTTTTTATATATAGTAACTAGTAGAAGAATTTCCGGTACCTATTGAAGGATCAAGAACAGCTTGTGCCGCCTGTTCTTCTCCTACTGGTGTTCTAAGCCATGTTTTCTTCAGCTTCATTGCCAGTGGGGAATCTTCAGCTGTTGCCACTACACAATTTAGAAAATAAATTTCAGAATTATCTCAAGTTAAATAAATACTACTTAGATAAAAAGAAGTACAAATATGTAAAAACATCTAAAAACAAAATAAAGATGCAAGCGATCTTTCTCTTCAATGTATGCGTGCGGGTTTTCTGTGCCCCAAATGCGACAATTTTGCTTGTTTACATACCCGCCAAGATCAAAATGAGTTTCATCTGAAAAGACGATTTTTTTTTTTTTGGCAAAATCGTCATCTTCTGTAAGTCGATCGCAGGCCCACTTAGCGAAGCGTATACACAACCATATTGGTTCCGCGGAAGGATAAAAGTAATTATTTGTCAATTCAGACATGAGCTAAGTGTTACCATTCACGAAATAAGCACTAGTTGAAAAAAAAGTTAGATGGCGCACCCTATATATATAATTTTTTTTTAACTTAAGAGTTCTTACGGCTTTTTGACTTCCGAAGAAAAAAACATTTCCAAATTGCCCTAAATATAACAGCTACTATTTTATTACAATATTTTATTAAATTCTTGATGCTAATTTTTCGACCTTTGTTGTTTATTATTAAAAAAAAAAAATTTTTTTTTGAAAAAACATCAAAACTATCCTGAAGAAGATATCCATTGTGATATCGAATTTAATAAACATTTATAAAAAAACAAGTGACCTAAAGGTTCGAACAATTAAAATAATATTTTATTAGGCTAAATACATATTGATTTTTTAATGCTAGAATTAAATACTCCTAAATTTATAACTTAGAAACGTAAAATGTGTACTCACGGCCTTTTGCTTTTTAGATGACGAAACAGTTTTAATTCAAATATTTCAAATACAAAATACTTTCAAACAAATTTTTATTTCTTTCTTAAACACCTGATTTTCAAATGCGGTGTCAGACAAACAAATTCTTGACGGGAGATTAATAAAACCGGCCAACGAAAATAATCGTTTTACAGGTCCAGACGAACACAAGCTGGTATTATAGTATTTTTTTTTTTTTTCAACACAAAGAAAGCTTTCACGATCAATCAAATATGTATTGTCTAACTAATGACTATTTATTAAAAAAATATGAACTAAATAAAATTTACGGTAAACTGAATGATATGTATGTACATTTTCCAATGTTTGTTGGGCTTCCCAGCCACATAAATATTGGAAAAAAAATCAATATATGTATGTATGTATGTTAGTTAAAAGTAAAAAAAAAAAAAAAAACAATAACAAACTTATTCCCATAGCCAATGGTTAACAATATAGTAAATTAGTCATCTGTGGTCACCATAGAAATAATCCGGAAATTTCCGGAGGTCAACTCCAAGCATGATGGTTGCATTTAACACACGAACGATCAAAAAGCGCAAGACGCCGCAGTTGTTGAGTCGTAAGTGCAGTGCTGTATATTTTGCTAATTTAGAGCAAAAATTTTCCAAAAGCAATGGTGCAAAGCGATTTACACAATTCTTTCGTTGTAGAATACATTGCTAGGGGCGTGTTTTCGTGTGAAACATATGTATATTGGGGAGCAAACTAATAGTATTTTTCAGTTATTATTAAAATAAATTTGCTATTCTACTTTATCATATATGCCCGCCCTTATGTGTATCGAACCCACAAATAAATGTAGTGTATTTTTAATATTCCAAATTTCTTGCTTATTTGACTACCAATTTTAAATAGCTAAAACAAAAATACCTGTAATTCGCCAAAGGATCCATTGAATTATGCTAAAGATTTTAATAGATTTTTCATTTAAAAAATTCACTGTTAAAAAAATGCTAACAATCACTAGATACATGAACTTGTAATGAATTATAGTTAAAAAAAAAATCAACTTAATTTGTGTACAAACGACGTAAACTGTATGCATGTTTGTATGCAGACAACGTTTGGCTTAAGTACAGCCGTCGTAAACCATTTAGATGGTTGTTGTATTTTGCAGTAGCTACTTCCTTAATTTTTTTTTTTTTTTTTTAATTTAAGTAGATGTCACTATGCGTGAAATTGTTCATTCTGTCGAACAAACGCATACACATGTTGAGGACTAGACGGATAGTTTCATTTGTGTACTGGCTGAGTGGTACACACACATTCATTTTATTAAAATAGTGCGAATCGATATTTATGGTTTTCTTTGTATTATTCGTACAACTCTTTCTTACAATATTTTGTACATGAAACAATAAGTATTAATGTTTTTTATTAATTCTTATGTTTATGTGTACATTAAGGTCGGTCGATGTAGCCATTGATTTTTCGATTGTTTTTGGCATGAAAAGTCCCCTCCATCACACTAATAGTTCCTGGATGCATGTAGGTTAGAACTCAGATGCACGTCCAACCCCCAATAATTTTTTCAAACTCAACGGGCCATACAAAAAATTAAAATTTGGGCGCCTCGAAAATGATTTTTTTTATATGTCGTAATGGAACTTTTTTTCCTCAAGCCAGAAAAAGATATCGAAAAATTGATGGCACAATACCCTAATGTACATAAATACATGTGTGTATGTGGTATATATTTTATTGTTTGTATTGTTAATTATTGTTTTAATTATGTATTGTAAGGCACTTAAGCAAATTGGCTTAATTTAAACTTGATCTCATTTCTAAGGAGTATATTTATTTAGGTCACAAAAATATTTAAATTTATTTACCTTAACGAAGTCGGACACAACTTGTGTCCGACAAAGGACTTCCTTTCGGAAATCAAAATCACACATTTTTAATCGGAGGTGATTTAACATGTATGCTTCTCAATTTCAGTGTTATTTTACACAGTGCACTTTTACTTAAACAAAATCATTCTCTGCGAACGTTAATTACTGACAGTGTTTTTCAAAAAGTTTCTAAGCCAAAGCAAAAAATATATAAATCAAGAATACGCAAATAAAAATCATTTTTTAAGAGAAATTGTTTGAAGAGGTTAGTAGATGTTTGAATTTTGACAGTTTGAAAATCACCTAAACATTTGAGCCGTAAGTGTTAGATGCTTGAAAAAAGTTAAAAAAGGGTATCGCATACCGGGGACGCCCTTTACCATACCAGGCTACCAGGGGTACTGGGTATGATAAAAAAGTATATAAGATCTTTAGCATAAGAAAATTCTAACATTATGCAGGGTGTCCCGTAACTTAACGTCCAAACGAAAACTGATGAGAGGTCATGTGGTGACTGCTCCCAGAAAAATTATAAAAAAAAGCTATGTCGCGTAGTTTAGAAGATATTCATAAAAAATCGAAAAAAAAATATTTTTTTTCGCAGTTTGAGGAACGAAATGCCCCAAATGTTATAGATTTTTGAATTTGGTATAAATTTTGCAAACTTTTGATGGAACTTACCGAGTGTACCTAGTGCAATTTTTTTTTTCAATAAGGCTAGTTAAAAATGGGTTTTGTTTTAATTTTGAGCACAAAAAGTCGCAAAATGTGAGATTTTCTTTGCGATTTCAGCAATTACCGTCCGAGTTCTTGAATGTAGATGAAAGAAGGATAACTGACGACATTACTAGAGAACAAAATTTTTTAATTCAAGATTTGTGTTCACAGGAATGGAAAGATCATCACAGCGTGATATTTTTCAATAGGGCAATCCTTCTAAGCTACGCGACATAATTTTTTTTAAATTTTTCTGCGAGCAATCACCAGTTTTTGTTCGAACGTTGAGTTACGGAACACCCTGTATATTGAAAAATTCATTTTTACATATATTGGCACACAAGAATTGTCGCGAGTCCTTTTTCTGATACATATCCTTCCTTCACTTACATCAAAGTATATTTAACATTATGTTTGTGTATAATGCGTACTACAATGAAGTAATCTGTGACATAAATAATATTTAGATGTAATGAACCAGAATCAAAAATAAAGATGTCTTCTCTTGTAATAACACATAGCCTTTGTATTGTAAAGGGTAATCGGAGCATAAATATTATCAACGTAACAATTGAGAAATAAATAAACGGGTTTTGTTATAAGTTATTTCGATCGATTTTGTTTTACCTTCTGCCACACTTGGAATGATCTTCATTCTGACAAATTTTAGCTTTGTTAAATTGTTTTGTTTTTTTTGTTTTGTTTTTAAATTAAACGTGGCAAGTCAGAACTACAAAAATGTACGATTATTAAATCAGAGGTTAAAGTAAAGTAAAAGGACGCAGAAAATTTGTTTTAATTTGTTTATGTACCATCGCACATATGTATCTACATAGATATTACACGTTCGATAACACAATTAAATGATTTTTTCAAACTGAGGTAGGTAATGGTAAATGTATTTAAATTTTCTAAAGATATAGGTATTTTCGGTACTGAAATAACTTAGTAAAACTTGTAGTTTATTAAAATTTGCAAATAGCAAAAGGACTGAATATTTTACATACATATATACATTATAAAAAAGTATACACATGTATTATTCTACTGGTTTCATCCAACGTTTACTACCAACGTTTTTGGAAATGTACAGTCTCAAAACAACGTAGTTTATCATTCGTGGACTTTTTGCTTTTTTCTGTTATTGTTTTGCATTTCATACCTTCACTATAACCTAAGCATATAATATTGGGTGAGGTTAATTTACAGCAGAATTGCACCTATTTGGACAAGATGTTAAGAAGAAAAAAATATTTATTATGAATTAACAAAATATGTACTTACGTTGATGCTTGTCAGCTAATTGGACCAGCGTATTGGGAAGATCACGTCTTCTATAAAAGCACATTGCTTTGGCTTCAACACTTCCGCTTTGACTTTTGTTTAATTCCTCAATGCGACGAATTAGATATGGACTATTCGGAGATGTCTCTACATAGACATAGTCTAAAAAGAAACAAAAGATTATATAATGTAAAGTTAGATAAGCGCATTTCCGCCAGCTTCTGTAAAAACAAATACAAAAACTCCGTAATTATAGGCGTAATTACAGTTCATGGTTTGCCACTTTCACCTGCATCGTTTTTGTTTAACGATTGGAAAAGTAAAGAAAAGCTGTTTAAGTAAAGCATAGTGAGAGAGATCACTTTCTCTCTCTCTCTCTCTGTTTACTCTCTGTTAAATACCGTAACATGCAAAGATTTTAATCAATTCTTCAAAAGAGGTTCTTACAACTAGCGATGTATGTAGGTACTACTATGAGGATTTAGTCCCTAATTTTCCATACAATTTCTGACGTTGTGTAATGAATGACAATACTAGCGCCTTTGTGTAGACGTTAAGTTATATTCATTAGGGCAGCCGTTATATAAAAGTGCATCATACATTTTGGAAACAAAGTGTTATTAATGAATTATAAGACGGCGTGAATTTATAGTATTTTAATTAAAATGTATTTTAGTTAGTTTTATATATGAACTTAATCAAAATTTACTTGGGTATTAATAAACCATATTTATTTGGCCTAAACGGCTTGTTATATTACAAATGAAATGAATAAATAAATCGATGTTCTAAAAATCTGTTTTCAAATATGTTATTGATTATTTTCGAGTTCTTTAAACCCAAAATTTAAAGTAAATTTAGTAAGAAGTTATTCAGTACGCGAAATTCCCTTATAACAAATAAAGTTTAAACATTAATTTAATTTTATAGTGAAGTACATATGTATATAATTTACAATTGTTATTAATTTTATCGGGTTTTCTAGTTCAATTTTTACTTCCTCAAAATTTAGAGATTTTTTTGTGATAAAGTTGGAGTGATCAACAAGACTTACTGGCTGGAGTACATACCATGACGGTTTCACGACTACCACATCGCTCATCAGCCTCCAAATTTGTTTCGAAACCAGGCCATGACTAATTGTATACTGTTTTTAAGCAGCAGCGCATAGCCATCCTGCCACCTGTGCTCTTCATTACTGACTGTCTATATTTAATCTTATTGATAAAGTGGAAAGTTTATCATATAAATAAATTTTAATTTTTACAACTGATTCCCTATTTCGAACGCTTTCATACGTTTCCATTAATTATATTCCTCGAAGCCGCATCTTAAAATCTTCAATAACAGGAAAAACGATCGTAAAGGTATTTTTCTTTACGAAACAAAAATACACTTGCTTATAACTTGATGAAGTTGCGCACGTACATACATACATGCTGCATATTCGAAGACCAACTCTAGAAATATTCATATTTAAAATTTCTTCCACTTTATAGGTAAAGATTAAAGAAACATTTAAATTATACTAGGGCACCTACTTCTTGTTTTACCGTAACACCAACTTCCACGGAGCATTCGCTTTCAAATGATTTACATTTTTTTCTAACTGATACACAATTAATTCAGAAATCGGCGAACACACTTAAGTACAAAAATACATACGAATAGACTTTTTAATGGATTCATAAAGTAACAAATATCAAATTTAATGCTAATCATAATGAACACTGCAAAAAGCTTACAAGATGGTAAAACTGGAATGAAAAATGCCAGGCAAGCCAAACAGTTTTTTTAAGAATATATACTTAATGCACATTTGTTTGTAAGCCAACATATCGTTGGCTTGCCAATATGAACCTGCTATATTCTTTTCAAAAAATTCTAAAGTGGATGTAAATATGACTATCCGCATTCTTGCAAGGAATTAAAAATATTTTGAAAGGGAGTTAACAGCTTTAAACACTATGGCGACGATATTAATGTTAAAGCGGTGTTGGAACCTCTGCTTTGGATGCTGTTACTGCACAAACTTTTTTCCAACTTTGGTTCAACGTCATTTAACACACCGTAAAACAACAACGTTATCCAAGTAGAAAAACAAAATTCGTAGGCCAAAAACAGAGTGTGCAAGACAAGTGCAATAATGAGGAAAAAAGCAAACCGACAAAAGA
The DNA here is from genome assembly GCA_963662145.1 of Sturmia bella. Classification (NCBI taxonomy): domain Eukaryota; kingdom Metazoa; phylum Arthropoda; class Insecta; order Diptera; family Tachinidae; genus Sturmia; species Sturmia bella. The sequence continues at coordinate 33,342,341 of OY759168.1, read as the reverse complement.
AGACAAGTAAAAGATATAAGCGAAAAATGGAAAATTTTCATCTCACCTCCGACACGATACATATTTGTAGCCATTTTCACTTAATTATCATGCACAACTTTGTATGTATTTTACACAATGTAAAGTAAATAATGTTTTTACACAGTTTTTTTGTAATTTTAAACACATTTATTAATAAATATTACAATTTGTTATGATTACATTCACACAAGACGCGTTTTTTTCGTCGCCATCTTAGAAAATTACTGTGAGTTGCAGCGTTGGTTTTGAAGAGTTTTGAAAGAAAAGATAGAAAAAAATGTAGTTAGTAATTTTTTTGAGCGAATACTTTAAAAGACACCTCTGCGGTTGTTTACGAATCAGAACAAAATAGAATAGATTTTTTTCAACTACGCGAAGCACTGTATTACCTACAGTTATGTACACGTGGATCCTTTTCAAAAGGCGTTACCGCGAGTACATAATGCAAAATGTCAATATCTGTTGCAATTAAAAATTGGGGGAAAATTTAAAAAACAAGAAACAGTTGATGAACTTACCTAACAAATTGGAATGTGTAATCTTTCGTTCCTTATTGTGATATTTAGTAAGCAGCATGCCACAAAATAAACAACAGCTGTGATCCCAAAATTTTTAGGTTAAGGTGAGTGAAAATGAGAATTACTTGCAATAATATGTATAAATGCTCATTAGTACGGAAACAATTTCTAATCGAAAATAAGCAATGCTTTAATAGGTTTAAAAATTGGTACATATTTAAATACTTTTGTACGTTCTTGTATATACATACATATTAAAAGCATTGAATTCATGGGTATACTGTTGGTTAAGCAGTTACAAGCATGATACACCTAATAAGCCTCATCAGCTTAACCGTTCTGATTCTGCTGTGTTGAGTATGAGATTTCATTTAACAAGTGGGAAAATTTTGAAATATTTGAAAACAATTTTATTTTTGAGATGTATACGTATGTATGTCGTCAATACATAAACAATTTTATTTATGACATACATATGAATGCATGTGTGTTTATGTGCATATATAAACATTTTTAGCTACATAAACATGCACTCTTTTATTGTTTATATACAACCTAGCTATAAATATTCTCACGGACTTTCTTTCCCAGGGAAAAAAGGTTGAAAGTGAATACTAACCATTACCTTGAAAAAAAAAACTAAATACGTGGCTTAGCGTCGTGTTAAAACCAGATATATTGTGTATTGAAAATACATTATTTTTCTGAATGTGTAAAACTGAGGGAACAAAACCTCCCGGAAGTTTTTTCAAGAATTGGCCTGAGAGTTTATATGACCCCTTCAGCCGTTGGACTGAAAATTGAGGACATTGCTTTTTAACAAGTTACATAGGACTAATACTGTTGGGGATCTCTGTGTGCAATAACCTGCCTTATCATTTATAATATTGATGTCATGAAACAAGTTTTGGACACGAACCATTCACAATGCAATGAGATAATAGTTTATTGGGAATTGCTATTTTTTTAATAAACTTCGCTGCCGGCAACTGTCAGACGTAGTGACGTGGCTGAGCTTCAAAAACTGAAAAATCTTTATTTCTGTCTTGTGGGGACGGTTTATTTCTTAATTGGAAAATTATTCTAAAAAGAAGCAAATAATACACAGTTTTTAAGTGTCTTATGACATCATTCGCTTAGGATGACGACCTATGAAGAATTTATACAACAAAATGAAGACCGTGATGGTGTAAGACTTACGTGGAATGTTTGGCCATCCAGTCGTATTGATGCCAGTCGTTTGGTAGTTCCCTTGGCGTGTTTATATCAGCCTCTAAAAGAACGCCCTGACTTACCTCCGATTCAATATGAACCTGTATTGTGTACACGGGGTAATTGTCGAGCCATTTTAAACCCGTTGTGTCAGGTAGACTACAGAGCAAAATTATGGGTGTGCAATTTCTGCTTTCAAAGAAATCCCGTAAGTAAAAATGTTTTAACGAACTGATTTGCTTTTTTACTGATACACGATTTAGTTTCCACCCCAATATGCAGCCATATCAGAGCAACATCAGCCGGCTGAGTTGATTCCGGGCTTCAGCACTATTGAATACACCATAACTCGGGCCCCCTGCATGCCGCCTGTTTTTGTTTTTCTTGTTGATACATGTATGGATGAAGAAGAGCTAGAAGCTTTGAAGGATTCCTTGCAAATGTCGCTTAGTTTGTTGCCACCCAATGCCTTGGTCGGTCTCATCACTTTTGGCAAGATGATTCAAGTGCATGAACTTGGAGCCGAAGGCTGTTCTAAGAGTTATGTTTTCCGCGGCACTAAAGACTTAACAGCCAAGCAAGTGCAAGAAATGTTAGGCATTGGTCGAGTAGCCGCAGGGCCTCAAGGTGGTCCAGTGGGCCCAGGTGGCCAACCAATGCCCGGTCAACAGCAACGCATGCCTGGTGCACCTGGTCAACATCCTGCTGTTCCACCGGCAAATAGATTTTTGCAGCCTATTTCAAAGTGCGACATCGCTTTGGGAGATTTGTTAAGTGAGCTCCAACGTGACCCCTGGCCAGTGCCTCAGGGCAAGCGCTATCTCCGTTCTACAGGTGCCGCCTTGGCCATTGCTGTGGGTTTGTTAGAATGCACTTATCCTAATACAGGTGCCCGCGTTATGGCTTTTGTTGGCGGACCTTGCTCTCAGGGCCCCGGTCAAGTGGTTGACGATGAGCTCAAGCATCCCATTCGTTCTCATCATGACATTCAAAAAGATAATGTCAAGTTCATGAAAAAAGCCATTAAACACTACGAGTCTCTTGCTCTACGCTCAGCGACAAATGGACATTGTATTGATATTTATTCTTGTGCCCTTGATCAAACGGGCCTAATGGAAATGAAACAGTGCTGCAATTCTACAGGTGGTCATATGGTAATGGGTGATTCTTTTAATTCGTCGCTATTTAAACAAACTTTTCAACGAGTGTTTTCGAGAGACGCACGAGGAGATTTGAAAATGGCATTTAACGGCACATTGGAAGTTAAATGTTCAAGAGAACTAAAAATATCTGGCGGCATTGGTTCGTGTGTGTCGTTGAATGTGAAGAGCCCATCGGTGTCGGATGTTGAAATCGGTATGGGTCAAACGGTGCAATGGAAACTGTGTACCCTCAATCCAAGTTCAACAATGGCATTCTTTTTCGAAGTCGTTAACCAGCATGCTGCTCCCATTCCGCAAGGAGGGCGTGGTTGTATTCAATTTATAACTCAATATCAGCATCCCAGTGGTCAAAGGCGTATAAGAGTAACTACATTAGCAAGAAAGTAAGTAAGAAAAACAGAAAAAAAGGTAAAAGTTTTTACAAGCGGTAAAAACATAAAATTAACGAATTTTCGCTGCTAATCCTACTGTAGTAAAAATTGCTCTTATGTACTATAATTGTAGTGCATTTTTTAAAAGCATGTAGTTTTACTCGGTGAGTAAAACTAATACGAACGTATTAAATCCATTGGTGCTAAACGTGCATTAGTTCAACTCTGGGTTACAAAATAATTACGATTTATTATGATTCACAGTAAACAAAACTGCAACAGGCACAGGTGCACATTAGCAAAATTAATGCCAACTTCAAATGCATTTTTATTAAAATTGACCATAGAAAATGTTTGTTTATTCTTCATAACAGTGCTATGGGTATACATACATACATATATAAGTTTGCGATTGCCTTTGTTACGTCCTTAAGTTTTAATTTCCGACCCCATTAACTATATACATATATTCTAGATCAGTATTGATAGAGCAGTCGACTAACGATGTCCGGCCGTCTGTAGGAAGTTGAAAAACCCTTTCTGAGAAAACTACTTAACTCAGAAAAATTATTTATTTATTTATTGAAAGTATTTTACAAAGATAAATTTATAAAATACAGTATTAGAAATAGTGTGGACTACTTGGTCATTACACTATATACATATGTATATTGAATTTAAACTTCATGTAAAACATTTGCAGATTGAATAATGTTTTTATTTTTGTTGCTGAATTCTTGTCACTGCAGCTTAGGATTTCCTCTAGGGACTCGTTGGTTGAGCTTATCGGGCAACCTTTGAGGATATGGTCTTTGGTTAATTCTTCTGCGCAGATTTCACATTCCCTAGGTTGAATTCTTTCATAATAGTGCTGTGTGGTAAATCTTGTTGTTCCGACTCTTATTCTGGCTAATATGATGCAAGCTTTTCTAGAAAGAAATTTGTTGTAAGTTCTTAAGAAGCTGTTTGAAGTACTCCATAGATTTTGATGCCAAACTGTTTATACATATATCGCGTTATGTGCTTGCTATTGAAATTCAACAAAATCGGCTCATAAACAACCGAGAAAACGGCGAAGAGTGAAAAAAATTGTTAAAATACTAATTTTATTATTTGGCATGAATATTAAATCAGCATCAATGGACAATAGTTCATAATTAATTAGAGCTTCTGCAAACAAACCATACAAATTGCAAAAAAAAAAAAAGAAGAAAACAAATTATAAAATAGTGAATATCGCATGTTTTGGAGGTCGAAAAGTTCAGAGACCTTGAAAAATATTCTTTACTTTGTATTTTGATATACTTATTGAATACTAATTATGAATTGAATCTTACGCCAAATTTAAAGTGATCAGAGTAATGGGTAGAAAGAAGCAGGTTTTGTAGTACAATTTAGAAGACAATCTTGAAATTTTGTAAAAGAAATGTTCTTGTATTGCAATCTGTTAATGCCATATCAGCTTCCATCCAGACCTATTGCTATTGTTCCTTTTCTAAACATGCAACATTTTTTCAACCTTTTTAAGTTGGGCGGATGCAACATCAAATATTCATCATATAAGCGCTGGGTTCGACCAAGAGGCTGCTGCTGTTATAATGGCTCGTATGGTTGTCTATCGTGCTGAAACGGATGATGGACCAGATATTTTAAGATGGGTTGACAGGCAACTTATTCGATTGGTAAATATTAGATATGAAAGAAGAAAAAAAAAATTAATTGAAACTAAAAAACTCATAAATAATTTATTGTAGTGTCAAAAATTCGGCGAATATAGTAAAGATGATCCGAACAGTTTCCGTTTGGCACAAAACTTTTCACTTTTCCCCCAGTTTATGTACCATTTGCGTCGGTCACAGTTTTTGCAAGTTTTCAATAATTCACCCGATGAGACCACATTCTACCGACACATGCTAATGCGCGAAGACTTGACGCAGTCATTGATTATGATTCAACCTATTTTGTATTCGTATTCATTTAATGGTCCTCCAGAACCAGTTTTATTAGATACATCCTCGATCCAACCCGACCGAATTTTATTGATGGATACTTTCTTCCAAATTCTTATTTATCATGGTGAAACAATTGCGCAATGGCGTGCTCTTAAATATCAAGATATGCCAGAATATGAGAACTTCAAACAATTACTTCAGGCACCTGTTGATGATGCTCAGGAGATTTTGCAGACCCGTTTCCCAATGCCGCGTTATATTGATACAGAGCACGGAGGTTCGCAGGCGCGTTTCCTGTTATCTAAAGTGAATCCTTCTCAAACACACAACAATATGTATGCTTACGGCCAGGTATGTTTAATAATATAGTTTAATATAAAACAATTTTGTTTACACATTTTTATTAACGAATTTCAATATATTTTTGTTTGTAAAAAACTGCATCTGTTCGTTGTCCCCGTTTGTTTCTATTTTCAAAAATTATCCTTGATCTTCTGTTTGTTTAACAAACCAATCATATGCAGCCACCAATTGGTTCATCTACGGTATTTATTTACAAATTCTTTACGAAATATACATACATACATACATACATATCTGTTGGCGTTTATTTAAATGCTCTGAATATGGTGATGGTTCCCTTTTCCAAATTGTGGTGTTGGTTTCTTTTTCTTATAATTTGGGTTTTGTTAAATAATTTCCCTGCCTAAAAAATAAACTCATTCCTTTAAATATAATTAATTAGTATTTTTCAATTATTTAGGATGGTGGGGCTCCTGTATTGACTGATGATGTATCACTGCAACTTTTCATGGAGCACTTAAAGAAACTGGCCGTTTCCTCTACAACATGAATGCATCGAGCAGTTTAATAAAAATCCATTCATTATACTAAAACGTTTACTAATTAAACACGTTAGCTCTACCTTCTAATTTATACTATTACTCATTGTATCTTCAAAATTTCGTACGCGTAGTAATGATTGTCGTTCAACGATTTCGTATATCAAGTGTTACTATAAATAACTTGAAAATGTAATCAATATCAATTAAAGGGATTATTATTAAAATATTTACAATAGTGTATTAAGAACAAATAACTTTTAACTAAGTAAATAAAATGTGTTAATTACATTTGTAAAGGGAAAATAAAGTAAAATCCTGAGAATCACTAAAGAATTCAGGCATACGGGATAAGCGTATGACAAAATGCTTTTAGAAACGATTTACCAGGTTCAAATATTGATTACTTAATAAACCATGAGAATGTCTTCCCGAATTGTATATAAAGTGTGTTTTTTTAAGCCCGATAGAACTTGAAATTGTAAAAAATAACACAAAAAAATTAAATTGTAATCAAAATTTTTTTTTTATTCGAAAGATCAATACGTGACATTAACATTTGAAAATGATTTCGGGCATATGGGCACCGCGGCTGTTCTTGACGAAATGCATTCTGGACGTCCAATTTTGGGCCACTTTTTCGAGCACTGCTGGCCGTATGTCACGAATAACACGAACAATGCTGGCCTCCAAGGCGTCAATTGTTGATGGTTTATCAGCATAAACCAGTGAGTTCAAGTAGCCCCACAGGAAATAATCGAGAGGTGTCAAATCGCACGACCTTGGAGGCCAATTGACAGGTCCATTTCCCGAAATCAACTTATCGCCAAATTTTGATTTCAATAAGTCCATGGTTGCGTTCGCCGTATGGCACGTAGCGCCATCCTGTTGAAACCACATCTCCTCCGGATCAATGTCATCCATATTTTCAAACAAAAAATCATTGATCATGGTGCGGTAACGATCTCCATTGACCGTAACGCGAGCTCCGGCCTCATTTTTGAAGAAATAAGGTCCGATGATGCCACCAGCGTGAATACCGCACCATACGGTGCATTTTTCTGAATGTAATGGAGTCTGTAGGGTCTGTTGTGGATTGGTCTCACTCCATATGCGGCAATTTTGCTTATTAACAAACCCGTTAAGCCAAAAATGCACCTCATCGCTGAACACAGTTTTGCGATAATAAGTTGCGCGAATCGACGACTGATTTTCAAAGAAAATTTGGATAATTTCGTAGCGTTGTTCAAGCGTGAGTCTATTCATGATGATTTGTCAGAGTATACTGAAACAAATAAAAAAAAAAGTTTCATCAAAATTTAATTTTTTGTGTTACTTTTTACAATTTAAAGTTCTATCTAGCTTAAAAAAACACCCGATATGTATGTGCATATGTGTTTACGCACGGCAACCATGGCAGCAAAGAAATGAATTATCGCTTGTTGCTTTGTCGCCACTGTTTTTCAAAAGAGACATTTTTGTCAGTTTCAAGTGATCAACTAAACTTTAAATAATATTTAAAGATAAAAAAACAACCAAGTGAAATTTAAACAATAAAATACAATATTAAATGCAAAAAGAAATAAAATACGTGATTTATTTTGCCTCAGTAGCCAGTGGGAATATTTACTGCTGCCTCTTGTTTTATAGCTGAAGCTTTCCATACATTTTATGTGTAAATATCATGTTGTCTAATGACAAAATCTGAGTTGGTATTGCGTTTGCTGTCACTCAAGAAGCTAACACACGCTCTATATCTAGTTATCTATCATAAATCTGCAGAAAATTAGTCAGTAAAGTCGATTAGAAATATTTTAAATTAAAAGAATGTTGTGAGTCGAAGAAAGTACTAAGATGAGACCTCCACGGTGCCAATGCTCATATCTACAAACGACAAACCTGACAAGCAAGAACCGGTAAGTCCACCCCATACAAATTAGTCCCATGTCTTTCGACAATCAGGTCAGATAATTCTGTTCGTGCTTCATTTCGATAATAAATGATATAGGGTTTCTACTTGACTATAACTTGCTCACTGTGATACTACTGTAGCTGTTCTGTAACTTTTCACTATTCCCGCTTTTCTGAATTACTTTCTTCTCATCGAGTTCTTAACATCCTGCTGGCTATATTTGAAAGCAACTAAGTTCGTGTTCTATCTAAAATCCTTTAGCAAAAATAAAAAAGACAAACCCTACTATTTTCTATGGTAACCTCACCGATAATTTTATTCATAAATTTGCCAACTTTGCTTTTATGTCGCTATAATGTAAGACTCATCTAGTGATGAGTTGATTAGCATCAACGAAATGTCGGCGGCATATAGACGGCTGAAAATACAGAAAACATTTGTACATTTCAATTGGCTCTTAAAGCAAATAAATAATTAAGTTTACGTAAAATACATGTAGCCATTTAAATATTTTAAGGTAAATAAAACAATTGTTTTATCCAGTTATTGTTTTATGTTTGTTAAAAGCTTATTTGGCAATTTTTTGCAATTTTAGCAGGAACTACTTAGAAAATTAAGCGTATAATTTATTAATATGCAATTTACAAAACCAATGGTGGTTATACGAGAAAGCGTGCTAGTGAAGTGAATCCATACATGTCCAAAAAAATTTAAGAGTATAAACAAATTGTTTTGTGATTCATACAAAATTTACAGTCTAAATGTGAGAGAGATACATACATCAATTATGTCGTTACTTCATATTTTCGTTTCTTCGGCTCGTTTTTCACAATAGCCCACACTGTTTTTTCTACATTCTATCACAAAAAATTTTTAGAAAATTTAAAATATGGTGTTCAAGATATTGCAAAAAAAGCTTAATTCGATGGGTACGACAAAAATCATCAAAAAAGTAAATTTATTTTTTTAAAATGGGCATAATTCCTTAAATATTGCCGATATCGCAAAAATAAGCTTAATTCGGTACCCATGGCAAAAATCATCAAAATATTAATATTTTTTTTTAAATGGGCATAATTCCTTAAATATTGCCGATATCGCAAAAATAAGCTTAATTCGGTACCCATGGCAAAAATCATCAAAATATTAATATTTTTTTTAAATGGGCATAATTCCTTAAATATTGCCGATATCGCAAAAATAAGCTGAATTCGGCACCCAAGGCAAAAATCATCAAAAAATAAACCATTTTTTTTCAAATGGGCATAATTTCTTAAATATTGCCGATATCGAAAAAATAAACTTAATTCGGTACCCATGGCAAAAATCATCAAAAAATTAAAAATAATTTTTAAAATCGGCATACTTCTTAAATATTGCGGATATCGCAAAAAAAGCTTAATTCGGTACACATGGCCAAAATCATAAAAAAATTAAACTTTTTTTTTAAAATGGGCATAATTCTTAAATATTGCCGATATCGCAAAAATAAGCTTAATTCGGCACCCATGGCAAAAATCATCAAGAAATTACAAATATTTTTAAAATGGCCATAATTCGTTAAATATTGCAGATACCGCAAAAATAAATAGAACATTTCTTACCAAATATAATATAATGAAACTGGTCGTTACAACTTTTGGTAGAATTGAAATGGACTTACCCATATTTACACAAACAGACACACCTCTTAAAATGGATGTTGTTTTTCAATAAAACGCTGTGGCTGTGGCTGTAAAATAGCTCAGCCAAAGCCCAGCCAAATCCCAGCCTTTGGTTTATATTTTGCTGAAGCTGTCAAATAAAAAAATTAAAAATAAATAAAAGGCACGAAGTGCCTTTTAGTTTACAGTTTAGTTTTATTTATTCTCCCTCATCTTTCATTGACATCTATTGGCTGTACACAGAGCAGCCATAAAAGTTTTATCAAACAGGCTGTGGCGTATGATTTCATTTTGAAGCTGTAGCTGTTGCTGTGGCTGGCAAAATTTCATATCCGTAGCTCAGCTTTAGCCTTTAAAATAAAAAAGCTGCAACTTTTTTGAACCCTGTACAACAAGATGAACGACATGCTTTTGCTTTACACCGTGCTTGTCATGCGCAAACCCGTATGGGTGGCCTACCACGTGTTGTGCACGAATTAACAGACATCCTTGTGGATGTTGTTCTAACGTAGCTAGTTGGGTTAAACAAAATTTACTGTATCGTGTTGTGTGTGTACATATTTTCTTTAATCTTTCCTTAACACACATACGAATACACACCATTACTGTCAGCCTTTTGCCCATCTAGGACAAAGTTCGTTGCTGTTAATATCGAAAAAAGAAGTAGTGAATGAATGATTGAGTTACATGTTTTAATACAATATAAAATCAGTCATCGACATATTGTTATTTTGCAATACAGTTTCAGGCTTCGCAACGCTAACACCTGTTGAATACGGTTCGGTTTATTTGGAACATAAAATAATTTAGTAAAGTTAGTGTGTAGTACACACATACATACATATAAACTCTTAGGAAATTTAAACAACACACAGTTTCATACATACATATGTATATACAGGCATACATATGTATTTATGTATGTGAATAACATGTTGTTATTTGTTCAAAATGAACGCATAGTTTTAGAGAAAAGTGTTCTTTGAGTAGAAATATTTGTGCAGAAAGTGTTCCTTGTTAACATATGCCAACAACAAGTATTTCAATCGAAAGTTTGAAAATTAAATTAATTTATTGAACGTACTCTTTCTATTTGAAGAACTTTTACAATAATTAAAGTTGAAAGGAAAAAGCTTTGACAATATGCGAGAAAAGCAACCACCTAATGAAAAAGATAAAAATATAAATGAAGCAGACCCAAGCCGTGCTTCTATTTTTAATGAAAAAGGACAATCAAGTCCTAATAATAGTGTAACACAAAATCGCAGCCTGATTGCCCTTATTGTTTATTTGGCCTTGTTATTGGATAACATTCTCCTCACTGTTATTGGTAAAGTATTTTCTTATGCTGTGTGTTAAAGTTTATTGTTGTTGTTTGAACAAACAATTTTTTTTTGTAAACAAATTAATAAATAATATATTTTCCTATACTAAGGTAGAGCGATAATGTATGAACAAAATGATAGACTTCTTTAATGTTATAGCGATCACATAGTTGGCTTTTCATATTGAATTTAAATCTTGATTGATTATAATTTGATAACCTTTTTCAGCTTTCGAGGTGTTCGTTTTTTATAAATTTGTGTGTAATTCATTTATTTTTTCAACATTTTGTTTACTTTTAGGAAACTTTCTGACCTCCGTAAAAATTCATATCCCCAAGTGACAGTTATAAACCTGTAGAGTAGCAGGCGGAGTAATAAAATAAGGATACATTGGTATGAATGTTCCATTTAGAGAGTTCAAGCAAACAGTGCATTTTTTAGTTTTTGTCTATTGACAACATGATTTTAATAATTTTGTTTAATACGGGTTTTCTGCAAGCTGGTGATTACATAAAATATACTCCAGAAGATGTTTGAAAAAATAAACGAAACGTCAGGTAAAAACTTATGACACCCCCATTGAAAGAAATAGTGAATTTGTTTGAGATATTTGCTGCTTAAATATCACTCAAAATGTGGTCATATTATACATGACATTTCTACACTGGTATCAAAAATTTATGTTGGCTTTCCAATTGCCGTAAAATTAAAAAAAAAAAAATATGCTTTACGCTCAAAGCTGGTGTTGGTTATACTGTAGAGGAAAAATCCCTTTAGCCTGGCCGAAGGCTAAGGCCGAAGTCAAGAACAAATTTTGAATACCCATGAAAATTTTATGAGCTGAAATTGAAAAAAAGTGATTTTGGATGCATTGAAACGGTTTTTTCAATTCGCGATGTTACGTTCCAAACAAAAAAATTCATCTGGCAGAATTCTTTAACCAATGTTTCTCTTAGCATATTTTACAACTTCCACATCGGACTATTAACAAACTACAAGCCTTCAGCAGACTTTAACTTAAGTTTTGGGAGCTCTTCGATATCCTCTACAAAACGGTTTTGAAACGGTTTTTTCAATTCGCGATGTTACGTTCCAAACAAAAACTTTCCTCTGGTAGCACTCTTTAACCAAGATTTTTCTTAGCATATTTCACAGCTTCTACATCGGACTATTAAGAAACTACAAGCCCGCGGCGGACTTTGACTTAAGTTTTGGGAGTTCTACGATATCCTCTACAACCCTATAGACTTTACTTCTTTCAACGTCTGGCTCCTTATTCTAAAGCTTCCCCAAAGGTTGTGGTAAAAATCAGTCGAGTTCAAAGTTATTTCCATACACGAATAATAATTAAAATTTAGACAAAAAATATATAACAACTTGGGTGGCATGACTGTTGCTTTGAAAACATGAGCTCCTGACTTCAAGGATTGGTGCTGATGGGAAGTGTGGCGGCTTCGAAATAGCTAGTTGTCCACCTGGCTAGAGGTCCTTGATGTCTTCTTTGTCTTTTTTAATTAATATCAATCACAAAAATAATACTGAATGAACTTGAGCCTGATAAACGTAATACAAAATAAAAATATAAGAAGAAGAATTAAAATTAATTAATTTAAGACTATTTGTAGCCAAATTTTAAAATCAGTATTTAAAAATCAATACGGATTTGATTTAAAATTATGTAATAAAATAATAGTAACTCGACGTCTATCCACAGCAATCAACTTGAGCATGACGTCGGCAGAGCAACGGTATTGATACGCTCATGTTTTTGTACATGGAGAACACGTATGCCCAAGCTATTCATATATATTTTTTCTGAAATGTTTATTTCGATCATATTTTTGCTTTATTTCAGTATTTATTTCATTGAATAAACTAGCTTTTGCATTTAAATTTTTTTATTTTATTTTCAATCTTTTTTTTATCTCCTTTCTGTGGTGTTTTTCATAAGAGCTAAACTGTCAGACAAAAAATTATATTTCATACCTAACTTCATGGCGAAAATCGATGCAGGAAGGCATATGCTCGAGCATCGCTGCCCTAGCATGGCCGAAATAAGAGCGGTCTTCATTGGCCATGAGCAATGCTCGACATCATGTTCATACCAAGTTCATAGCTAACGGAAACCCGCAGTAATGGTAGCTAATGCTAATGTTTTCGCGGAAAGCAAAAAGCCATCAGAACCCGACTTTTTCAAAATAAAAGTTACCGTTGGGGCGTAAACATGTCACTTTTCAGCCTCATCAAATAGGTATTTAGTCAAACTACACTTTTTTGTTTTTGTATTTTTTGTTCTCCCAATATAAGACACTAGCGAATTTAAAAAATTATGAAATCTATTTAAGTATTTTTTTGGGAGAGTAATATTTAGTTTTTACTTTTTCTTGTTCCCATCCTTTTCATCCATAAATGCAATTGAAAAAGTACCAAAATGTAGTTTTTACCCCTTTTATCCCTTTAAAATTCAAAACTTCAAAAAAGTACCAAACACCTATCCAATTATTTTTAGTGTACGAACCGTATTCAACAGGTGTTAGCGTTGCGAAGCGTGAGGGACTTTTATTTCTTCAGTCAAGGTTTAAATTTTTATGGAAATCCCCATATTATCGTGTTTATTCTTAAGCCACGTAAGCGCCAAAAATAACTAAATAGCTCTATGTCACTTTGTATGGCACTTGTAGTATTTGAATCTGCTTTTTTCTCATATAAACTTATCCAGATAAGAGTGCCGTCGGGTGTAAAATATTATTTTCTATCATAAATAAAAAAAAAAAATGCGATTTCGGAAAATTGGCTCTTACGTGTTTTAAGAGTAATCGCAATGATGTGAATGTACTAAATATAAAATGATATTAACATGTACATGTAAATTCATCTAAAGCACATAATGATGTGTATTTATATACATATGTATGTATGTCCACACAATAGGGCGGGTAGGTAGATTTAGCAATCGATGTTGTGCCATCGATTTTTCGATAGATTTCGATAGATGGCATGAGGAAAAAAATTTCCACCACAACATATGTATCATAAAAATCATTTTCGAAACGCTGATATTCATATTTTTTGTGCTTTTATATGGCAGTGAAAACATTATTGTGGGATGTTCTTACATTTAACTCCCCTACGGTCGGTCTGGAACTGATTAGCTTTCCTTCAAAATTGATTTTTTTTAAATGTAGCCAAAATCTATCGAAAATTTTATGGCAATATATGGACGAATTTTTGTCCTTACAAAATCGACCCAGCCTAATATACAATGTATACATACATATGTATGCATATAAACTCTTAACCATTTATATACGTATGTACTTCTTTTCTATAAACTCTTTTGAATAATAAGTATTGATTCTTCAGTTTTGTGATTTTCTCTTTTAATAAAAATTAATTTCACTGCACGCAGTGCCCATTTTGCCAGATTATCTTGCCACCATAAATAATAGCACATACATAACACCAACATTAAATTACGCTTCATTGAATGCAGCCGTAGCAGCAACAGGCGTTAAAAGTATAAATGCCAGTGGTGGCCTTGGTATTCTTGGTGCTGCGGCGACAGCACAGCATCTTGCTTATCGTAATCTGAGTGGTGCAGCACATCAACAAAAACAACAGGCGGCCGTTTTACAACTACCTCATGTTATAACAAAACATCCAATACCCGGTAAATCGATGGTTAACCTGTCATTGATTCAATATTTTAACGATGATAATAATGGTAATAACGTTTCAATGGCTGCACCAATGAACGAACAACAAAACAATTTATTGCCTGCAGACATTGCCGGGGAAAGTCAAAAAGATGAAAGCTCGCTGAGATTAATCAGGCAAAGTAAAAGCAGCGGCAATAATACAACTGAAATCTTATTAAAGAAACGAGTTAATAGCGAAGCAAACTTAGCAAGCGAAAATGGTTCGATAGGAATTTTGCTGGCAATGAAGGCGCTGGTACAGTTAATCTTTAATCCCATTATTGGCAATTTCTCTACTAAATATGGGTATCGCGTGCCCATTGTGATGGGTACATTCTTTTTACTCATGTCCTCATTAGGTAAGTAGCAAATGAAAACTAATATGTACTTAGTTTTTAGTGTTTTATTTTTTTTAAATCGATACATGGCTTCGGCAATTGAAATAGCTTCTTTTCGCAAAATATCAACGACATTGGACAAAACTTCCGCTTTCATTTACAAAGCAATTACACTATGCAACAACCAAAAAAACTTTTTGTAACCATCACAAATTTTCATGTGTTATCATCAGTATTCCAGATTCTCTGGATAGTTTTTTAGAATTATCTTTAAATATCCGATTTGTAGAGGCCTCTACAGACATCTTATCACAACTTTGAAATTACATTCAATTTTATTTCGCAATACATCAAAATTATGCTAGTTTAAAACTATTACAATATTAGTTTTTAGTATAGCTATTATTTCTGAAGATATTGAAAAACACATTCTTTTGCTTCAAGAAATTTTTAACTTTTGATTTATAAAAGTTCACAAAAAGTAAAAATTAAAAATCTTACAAATCGACCAATTAGAATACAATATATACATTTTATTAGAATACAACTGAGTACGAATAGTATCGGTGAAATAACGCATTAAATAACAAGTATTCATAACCAAAGTATTGGTTAGAAATTCTAAAACTTTCAGTTATTTTGTACAGGTCTTTGGGAAAAAACTAACCTATTCTCTTCTGTACGTATGAACTGATATCTCTTTCTTTTACATTATTGTTTAGAACAGAGAACACTATAGCGCTCTCGCTCGCATACATCAGTGCTAACGTGTGTATAATCGGTTGGTTAACGGTAGCGATAACCGGTAGTATTATACTATAAATAACTTATTAGTTAACCAT
Source organism: Sturmia bella (assembly GCA_963662145.1). NCBI lineage: Eukaryota > Metazoa > Arthropoda > Insecta > Diptera > Tachinidae > Sturmia > Sturmia bella. The sequence continues at coordinate 33,326,483 of OY759168.1, read as the reverse complement.
TACTAATATTGGTTAGTGCTACGGAATACTACCAGTTAATGTATTCCTAAAAATTGGTTATTGCTACTGTATTAAGAAAAGCTCATTTTGATGTTTTAATTCATTTTATTTTAAGAAAAAAAAATCTATATTATATAAGATTTTCTACTAGAAAAGTAGACCCTATGAAAAAATCTTTGCTTTTTTCTGCTGGGATAACCTCCAGCCTGGAAACGTTTCTTAGAGAAAATCTTTGTGATTGAATTGCGCTAGGGCGATATTGAGTGACATCGTTTGCTTTGTTTTCTTTTTTTATTTTATACCAGTCGTAGCAAATACCTTGGAAGTATAAAAAGAATAAAATTTTCATTTGTCTCTTGTTTTCTTTTAATTTGTTTCTTCTGTTCATCATTTTTATTTAAACTTAAACTAAGTGTATTTGAAAAAGCAAATGCACTTAAATTTAAATACACTTGATGCAAACCCCTAATGCTTATATGTTTTGATATTTGCTTTTTCACTACCCCAGGTACTCAAATTTGATTTAGTTTATTTGTAAAGAATATACTATTTGTTGAGAGTTTTTCTCATAAGAGAAACAAATATTGTATTTGTTAAGAGAAGATAGCGTAGAGCAAATTAACGAAAAAAGAGAGTTTATTTAACCTTGTGTTATTTCTACTTTTGCTAAAGCCTACTTCCAACATTTAGTACGAATACTTTAATTGAAGCCTTAATAATGTTTTTTGTCCCGTTTGCGTATACGCAATAAATTATTACGTATACCAAAATGGATATGTGTTTATACAAGAACAAAAATCTAATTTAGAAAAAACATACATATTAGAAATATAAATTGCTATTAAATTGGTCATCTTTAAGAAATTATTCAGAAAACATGCTCTTCTATATACATATGTTTTTTTCAATAGATTATACGGTGTAAACTTGATTAACGCAACCACCGAATATTGTACAGTGTATTAAGGAAACTATGAAAACGATTTCGATTTTTGAATACCTACATATAAAAATATTTTCAGTTTTCTATTAAATTGTTTTTCTCTTTTTAGTCTTTGCTGTTGGAGAGTCATATATAACATTGTTAGTTGCACGTTCTATTCAAGGCATCGGGTCAGCTTGTATTGGCGTTTGTGGCATGAGTTTAGTGGCACAAGTATGTTTAAAGCTTACTAAGGTCTTTGCTCATTTGATGCAACAACGTATTAACGTGCAAAAACTAAAATTAACAAAAAAAAAAAAATTTTTTAAATACAAAGTACATACAATACAAACTTTAAGGTGCTATAAATACTTGGGCAAAACATTGAAAAACTGAAATTATTTCCTCCAAGTTGAAGAACACCAAACTACTTAGAAAATTAGTGTAACTTTGTTAGTTTATTAACTGAAAGGATATTTAATTAGAGTCAGTTTACACATATCAAGATTTATTGATCAACTCTCTTTTAAACTTGCATTTACGTTCACACACGAACGCTTTGTTTCCTCAATTTTTGCTTTCTCTTCATTCTTTTTTCTCTTCACAACATAAAACTCAAGATTTGACAAGATAAACTTGATATACATATGTAAATAGAGTTTATTTTCCCATCTTTTAATTGATGGTCATACCTGCATTGAGATAATATTTAGAAATTTTTCTTTTTGCGCAAAAAAAATGGGCATGTAATCCATGAAATGTTCATTATTTTTCTTATTTACTAAGATGTTGCAGCAAATGTGCGATAAGTATAAACAATGTATTTTGAATTAATCTTAAAATTTTAAATAATCGATACATTACTTATAGCACTATCCTGAAGAAGACCGGCGCTCAAAGGTTATGGGTGTCATTTTGGGAAGCATTGCTCTAGGTGTACTATGCGGTTACCCTTTTGGAGGCATATTATACGATTTATATGGAAAATCGGCTCCATTTACTATACTATCAGTAATAATTTTCATTAATTTAGGTAAGTAAACTAAAATCCATTTATTTACATTATAAAAAGAGATACTAGAAACTAACCAAAACATTAGAATATGCTTCTCAGTTTCTTCAACAAATTTCGTTTGCAAAGAAAACAACTACAATACAAAACTTGTATTTTTTAGCTTAATATTAATTTACACTGAGCAAAATTGGTACATAAAAATGAGAAGTAAATTTGGTTTTTACAGATTTAAAAAATATCAATTGGTCGACGAGTTATAGCCAAAAACCATATAAACAATATGCTGAAAATCGGCATTTGACTGCAAGTTCGAAGGTTGATTATAAAAAAAATTCGAACTAACATAAAACAAACGCCGCGAAACGGGTCTTCTAGTTTAGCCCCTATTTTCACCCCTCACTCTCATAATCGACCTAAGCTATGCTAACCTGAATTTGTGTCACAGTGTTATGCGAGGGTGTGGATGTTAGGAATAGTACATACATGTTTTCCTAAAGCAAAAACATCGTAAGCCGTTTTCGTTTCACCAATGAAGCAATTGTTTCCCTTGATCAGTTTTTCCAAACTACGGGCTGTTTCATGCAGTAAGAAGGAGCATTTTATTCTCACAAAACCGATGTTATCTACACAAATTTAAAGTGCGAGCACACTTTTCGTGTAGATTGGGATTCTGCGAATCCCAAAGTATCTACATATATTGGCCGACTTCTCAAGCACATGTTGCAATGCATAATTTGATACATACCAGACTGAGTTGGCATAGAATTTGTAACATTAGGCATTGGCAAAATTTCATGTATGAGCTTACGAACTCTCTGCATTATAAATATGATTTGCAATTTGCTTTCAGGCACCCGGCCAGTTTTCTATTGTAAAATATTTGCTCCTCTTCTTACGAAATTTATGAATATTTAATAGAAAACTACTCTATATTAAACTACATTCTATTAAATAAATTAACAACTATTAATTACCAATTGTTAAGTGAATTATTTAAATTACAGGTATACAATTGATCACAATGGATTTGTCAGTACAACCTGAGGTATGTGTGTATATACATATATATTGTATTTATGTTAGATAAGTTTTCATCCTTTCATACTGAGTTTTTTGGTAACTCAATACTATGTAGCTTGTTGATATCTCCTTTAGTTGTTTAACATTTAAAATTAATAATTAGAGCTTGAGGTCACTTGTTTTTTTAGGGTTCCGTACTCATCAGAGTGAAACGGAACCCTATTACCGAGACTACTACGTCCGTCCGTCCGTCCCTCACAGCGCCCATTCTCCGAAACGGTACAAACTAAAGAGTTGAAATTTTCACAGGATGTTGTTGTACCTTGCCGCTACAACAACAAATACTAAAAACAACAACAAAGCGAAAACTACCAGGTGTCTCCATACAACGAAAAGTTACAGTTAGCTATAACTCTAGAACCGTAAAAGATAGAAAGCTGAATATCGCATAGTGTATGTATTTATAGATGTTCTACAACAACAAATGCTAAAGACAATAACAAGTCGAAAACTACCAGGTGTCTCTATGCAACCTAAAGTAACAATTAGCCGTAGCTGCTAAACTGTTAAGGACAGAGAGCTGAAATTCGCACAATATATGTACTTACATGTGCTCTACAACAACAAATGCAAAAAACAACAATAACTGTAAAACTACTAGGTGTCCGCGTACAACGTAAAGTAAAAATTAGCCGTAACTCCCAAACTGAGAGAGATGAAATGTGCACAATATACATACATACATATGTACTCACATATGCATAGACGTTACTCTCGAACCGTGAGAGACAGAGGGATAAAATTTGCATAATATATGTATTCACATATGGTCCACAACAACAACTGTAAAACTACCATGTGTCCCTTTACAACGTAGAGTAACAGCTATAACTCTCGAACCGTAAGAGATAGAGCGCCGATATTCGCACAGTGTCTGTATTCCCGGATGCCTTACAACCACAAATGACAACAACAACAAGTCGAAAACTACTAGGTGTCCCCATACAACGTAAAGTAAGCTGTAAGAGACAGAGAGATGAAATTTATACAATATATGTATGTATTTACATATGCCATTCCATACGTATATTACACATACTTACGGAACCCTAAGTGTGCGTGCCAGCCTCGCACTTGACTGAATTTATTTTATTTTAAAATGCTTGTTTAATTCAATATTTCGATACCTCAATGGGTATCTTCGTGAGGAATTTTTTCCTGAAGAAGATATCCATTGTAAAAAAAAGTGACCTCAAGCTCTAATTATTAATTTAAAATATTAAACAACAAAGGTAAAAAAATTAGCATCAAGAATATTAGTTGTTTGACGTTTACGGAATTTTTTCATTATATTTGTATGGATAACAAATTGTCGATATTATTCATTCCATCGATTTTTCGATAGTTTTCGGCATGAGAAAAAAATGTCCATTAGGACGTATCAAAAAAATTATTTTTGATTCAAGTATTGTTGTATGGGATACCCCCCCCCCCCCAAAAAGGCTAGTAGAGCTGAGAAAAAACTATTGGGTGTTGGTAATATATTTGATGATTCTCATTTTTTTATTTTTACATTGGTCTTCTCTACGGGCGCCCTGGGGCAAGTTATAGAGTGCTGAGGGAAAATTTTAATTTTCAAGGTGCCTAAATTGCTTATGCCAAAAGCTATCGAAAAACCGATGACAGAATGTCAACTCTCCCTAATATACATAATTATCATATTTATTAATTCATTTTCAAGGTAAATTTTAAAGGTGATCAACAGGAGACACCAAAATGGAAACCTTTATTGCAAAGCAAAATGATTTTAGCGATCGTCATAGCAATATGGTTTTCCACATCGACCATGGCAATCTTGGAGCCATGTTTGCCCCTATGGTTGATGCAATATTTAAAACCCACGAAATGGCAATTGGGAACTGTTTTCATACCTGATTCAATAGGTTACTTTGTAGGAACAAATTTTTTCGGCAGTGTTGCTTACAAATACGGGCAAATCAAAGTGTCTTGTTTATCGCTATTGTTAGTGGGCATATCTTCGGTGTTGGTGAGTTAAAGCTAGTCCGAAAACTGTTCAAATTTATTATGTCATTTGGCGTTTTTGTATTTTAATTAGATACCTAATGCCACTACTGTCGCACAACTACTACTGCCTCATTTTGGCTTAGGCTTGGGTATTGGTATTATTGATGCTGCTTTGGTTCCTTTGTTGGCCACTTTTGTGGATGCCACCTTAATTCAAGAGGATCATCTTGGTATGGACACTGAAATAACAAGAAGTTTGCATGGCACATCAAGTTATGGCACTGTTTATGCCATTCAACAGACATCTGTCAGCTTGGCTTATTGTTTAGCTCCACTTATTGGAGGCGAATTGGCTCAGGCATTTGGATTCGCCTGGCTTATGCGTATTGTTGGCTTTTTCAACATAGTTTATGGACCCATATTGGTGTATTTATACCACAAATATGATCCTAAGGTAGGTATATTTTCAGTTTCTTATGTAAACTCAAAGTTGAAGGTAATTGCACTGTAGAATCCAAAGCTTAGACAAAGGTTTTCATTATTATTATTATTATAAGAAAAAGGGTAAAGTTCTGATATGAAACTACATTACATCTAAAATACCACTCTCATCAACAACCGACGATGGCTCAGTGGTAGTGTTAGCTGCTCATCAACCTTTTTTTATAAAACAATAAATGTGGTAAAAACTTGTGTTATGTTTTTTTTTTGTCTATATCTCAGTAATTATAAATCCGATTTTTCTTTTTTTCAATCCCCAAGCAGAGGGGAAATTTATAAAACTATTAAAGTAAGATTTAGATCAATAAAGTGTCTGGTGGCTTCACAATCGGTGCCCCGAAAACAGATGTTTTATAACAAATCTATATACATACATATGTGTGTATACCCTTTTGGCAAAGGGTATAAAAATGGGCAGAATATATCTAATATACTGTGTTTTTCAATATATTCCTCATACGCCACCATTTTTGTATACTGCATTTCTCAACGAACCACTGAAAATGGCGAATAAATTAAATTGATAATATTCAAAATATATATGTACATACATACATACATATGTTTTTTTTACATATTATTGTTAACAATTATACATATGTTTTTCTTACAGCTAAAAACAAAATGGGGTACTAAGTTTTTTATATTTTATTTCATTGTATCTATATTGTAATATTCAAAATACAATTACATCTTTTTAGGCTTGGTATTCTTTATTAGATGAATTACAAAATTATACTTATTGAAAAAAATAATAATAATATTCTCAGAATATTCAAAGACCTTAATGCTATCCTGGTACCCTCTTCGTAGAGCTTTAGCTCATTGAAAAAAATCTACATAGCAAGCGGATGAAGTAATGCTATCATGTTTGAATATTTCTTACATTTTTTGGACTTTGAGTTGTTTTCATGTTTAGATTAGTCAACTACAATTGTAGTCGTCTGAACTTTCATAACTTATATTTATTAATTCAGTTCCAAAAATGAACCTTTTAAAAATGTTTTCTGTCTTTTTCAGCAGTCTATATGCCGTCAGAAATGTTCAAACAAACCTTTAACACAGCAAACATTTCTTTTCGTTTTGGTACTCTTACTTTTCTTTGCAACCTTCTATACAACGAGTTACCATCGGTTACTACGATTTAATGATACATGAATTAATACATTTCAATTGGCTCTTAAAGCAAATAAATAATTAAGTTCATATTTGAATAACTGGTATTGTTATTAATTTAGGCCTATAATATTTTCTTAGATTTTCAGATTAAAAGTATTTTTTCTGCAGTTTCAATATCTATTTCATCATTTCTCACTTCTTTTTACAAAAACTATTTTTGTCTTCTTTTTAATAGATTTTAAAAAACAAACAGGATGAAATGTTGTTGAGTTCAACTGGATTTGGTAATAGCAGCAAATACAAGCAATTTTATAATTCTTTGGACACAGAGTGACGTTGATATGCATCTCAATAAACAAAATCTATTCTTCGGCAATATATTATATGTATTTGATTTCCAATAAATAATCATATTTCCTAATGTTTATATGCATATACACATGCATGCCAACCTTTTAAATAAAAAAATAAATGTTTATTAATGAACGTGTAGTGTTAATTATAATTAAATAATTTTTCCAAAGTATAAAATATAATTTTCGAAAGACTAAGGGCTCGGTCATGGAATAATGAATAATACTGAAGCAGCTTTAATTGTTGCTTTACTGTTTTGTGTCAAATCGAAATTTATGGTGGCCTGCTTGCTGACAGGGTTTTTTTCTACAATTTTTCTTTTCCTAGACTTAACCTCCATACAAGTTAAACTTTTCTTGAAGAAAGTATATTGAACGAAAATGTAAGAAAAATTTTCACCAAGTGCATAAAAGTATATTTTCAAAATCGAGTTGTACATGAAAAAAGAACCAAAATTTAGAGAATATGAGAGCACAAGGACTCTGGTGGAGAGTTATTCGAGAATTTGGAGCACTCCTCATTAATGCTTTAGTAATTGTCAGCAATTAAGCACTTCTTTTTAGGGTTCCCTCCTCATGGAGCGAAAATGGACCCCTATTACTGAGACTTCGCTGTCCGTCCGTCGGTCTCAGCGCCTATTCTCCTAAACGGTACAAACAAGAGAGCTGAAATTTTCACAGGGCATGTGTTGGCTCGTCCGCTACAACAAAAAATACTAATAAAACTATTTTTTAATGCTTAAGGTCTTTTATTTTTCTTTATTAATTTTTCGATATTTCGCTAACAATTTGTTAGCATCGTCAGGAATCTTTAATTGTTTTTATAAAAACAATTAGCATCCTGACGATGCTAACAAATTGTTAGCGAAATATCGAAAAATTAATAAAGAAAAATAAAAGACCTTAAGCTTCAAAAAATAGTTTTATTAATTTTAACAATAAAGGTCAAAAATTATAGATAAAATAATATACAAAAAATACTAAAAATAACAACAAGCTGAAAACTAAAGGGTGTCCCCATACAAAAAGTCGGGAAAACTAGCTGAAATTTCCGAATCACAAAAGATAGAGACTTACAATTTGCACTGTACATGTTCTCACATGTACAGTGTTGCTCTACGGCAACAAATATCCAAAGCAACAACAAAAATTAAAAACTAAGTGGTGCCCCCCTACACGAGACTGAAATTAACTGTAACTTTTGAACGGTAAGAGATAGAGACTTGAAATTTGCACAGGACATGCAATCGATACAAATGCCACAAACGACAAAAAGTAAAAATTTAACACGGGTATCCCTGTAAAAGATAGAAACTTGAGATTTGCACAGTACCTGTAGTTGACTGGCCTCTACAAGAAGAAATACCAAAATTAAATTAAAAGTTAAGGTTAAAATCTTGCGTAATACCCTATACTTTAAAAATTAGTTGTAACTTTTGCACCGTAAGAGACGTAAGCTTGAATTTTATCAGTATATCAAGCTGCCTACGTAAAAACCTAAGAGGATAAAACGTCAATAGTACCCAAAACATGGTGGCACCCTTTAGTTTGAAAATTAGCTGTAAATTTTGAGCCTCAAGCGATATAAACTTAGAATAGGTGACCGTCCTCTACAGCAACAAATACCAAAACTAACAAAGAAACCGGGTGGTGACGAGAAATGTGGCGGTTTCGAAACAGCTAGTTGTCCACCTAGCTGAACGTCTTTGATATTTTCTTAGTCTTGTTTAATTATTATCAATCACAAAAATAATATAGAACGAACATGAGCCTGATAAGCGTAATACAAAATAATAACTTAAGTAAATAATAAAATCATAAAGTAAGCCTGAAAAAAACATTTGTTTCAAAGTCTGCTAATTACATATTGAATTTACTTTGATTAGTTTTAAATGTTATAAATATCCTTTAGTTATTTATATTTATTTTCGATTCAAAATTCAAATTCTTTATTTCTCGGCTCATTTTTTGAAACTTATTTCGGCCTAAATTTTTAGCTTTATGTAAAAAATTTTAGAAAATTGCAAATACAGTAAAATATGTCGAATTCGTTATCAGGTAAATAAGTTTTAGTGGCAAATATTGAAAACTGATAGCAAAAAAAATATTAACAGCTCCAGCGGACTTGTATGCACTCCCACCAACCATTGGCTATTTGCATCATGATGTACGTAAACAACGATTGCCAAACTATTCGTTTGGCTTGCGACCAAATATAATAGAAAATCAATATGGGCCTGGTCCAGCAAAGTACGATGTGTCAAAGTTAATTCGATATGGTGTTGGCAAAGCGAACAAGTTTTCAATGGGAAAAAAGAATTATGTACAAGGTATAGTCTTATATACATACATACATACATATATATTTGTTAATGCTTATGAATAATTTTTTTAAGAAAAACACAAAAGTCCCGGTCCCTTGGCTTATCAGCTGCGCGACTGGCCCATTTTTAAAGGTTCCAAGGCTCCCGAATACTCAATGGGAAATGTTAATACATTTTTCTTTAAAAATTGTGCCCCTGGACCAAATAAGTACGGCATTAACGATTCGTTCGTCAAACAAAGAGCTCCCGCATATAGTCTGTAAGTGGATATTGAAAAATAGTAGTTCATATAATTATTTCTGTATTAAACTTAATACGGAAATAATTATATAAGAACAAGTTCAAATAATAGAAATTAACTATAGTAGTTCATATTTGCATGTTCTTAAATTTTTTTTCTTGCATTTCTAAGCGGCGTTAAAAAGTATTTGAAGGAGCTAGTTCGTTCTCCTGGGCCTGCGAAATATGCTGGAGCTCCATTGACTTTAATACGGCCTGATAGCCCTAAATATACAATCACTCCACGAACAGAGTACATATTTAAGCTTAATGGTCCTGGTTCAAACTACTACGATCGCATGGAATACAAACCTGGCAAGCGTGCCCCCACTTACTCATTCGGACAACGTCATTCTCCACGTTCAGGGACAATGATTGTGCCGTGCGACAACATATAAATGCAATTTTACTATATTTTGTAATTCCGTACTATATTTTGTAATTAGTAAATTTCATAAAAACTGCTAACAAATCGAAATCATAAAATAATCAAAAACTGTATGCAAAAGATATTTATTTCAAAACATATTTATAGGTATTAAGATTTAATAAACTTAAGTAAAATTAAAGCTATAAGTATAGCTAGTTCAAAAATTATAATTAAAATTAAAATAAGTTTATTATAAAGAACTTCCCGTTTTAATTTCCGAATAATACTGCGAGACAGAGAGAGATCGTCATCGGCGCTTTCTAATCGACGTGTAGAACGTAGTAGTGATTCACGTTGTTCACTTAGCTCCGATAAGACCTTGAAAACACAAAGTTGTGTAAAACAATAATAATAATGTAACTTTAATAATTATGTATGTATATGAGTGAATTATACCGAAAAAAGGCTTAATTTTAAAACTATTTTTTTTTGTATTTAATATTATCAAGCGCAAATCGCGAACCACATGATTTTAAAAATGCAATTACTTCAACAAGACCGACCAACAATGACCCAAAGCATTTGACAAAAATTGGTCCAAAGTTTTAAGATTATGAAATGAATACCATACAAACCGGGTCTCAATCCGATTGCGGACGAGTAGGAGTGTTTGAAATCCTAGCTGTTACCTACGCTGTGAGGAGGTTCCAAATAGGATAAAAACGCTTTAGATCATTATTTCGAATTACTGCAAATTCAATTTTAATCTACATACATATGTATATGTATCAGTAAACATCAAACTATGTAAATCAATTGAAAAGAGACAAATGCTATTGGACTCAATCAATTGTTTTAGTTTTTTTACCATCGGGTCTAAGGATCATCTATGAACTAGGGTGCAATAACGGGCGAAATAAGTACATATGTATGTACATACGTTTGTTAGTATACGAGTACAGGTATTTGTTTACATACGTGTGCTAATAAAAGAAAGTCATTTCTCGCTTAATCTACAAACAAATCTGCACTTGATTTGTTTATCCAATTTATGCACATACATACATACCTCCGTTCCTATTTGTTCAGATTCATAAGCAATTTGATTAGAACGTTGCAAACTTTCGCTTGTACGCTGTAGAGCATCATATGAATTAGCAGCTAATTGCTGCTGGTTATTTAAAGAACGGGACATATTTTACAATAAAAAAAAAATTAATAAAAATTTAACTGCAACCAATAATATCTTCGTGTTTTTTTATATTTATTGGGTTGCTCAGAACAAACTAAATTCACAATAGTGAGTTTAAATTTTACAACACTAACAAACATATGTTCACTGCCAGCACTGCCAGCATTAATTTGTTCCAAATGCTTAATTATCAAGTTTTTATCAACGTCAGTAGTTGTAATAAATTTTTATTTGATGGCTGAAAAAAACGAATGTTTTTAAACAGATTTAATGAAGTTTGAAATAATTAAATATATTGAATCAGCAACCAATTGTAATCCAAGTTAAGAAGCTTCTAAATGAGAATGAAAAAAACTTGGGTAAAGCGGGAAAATATATATTATGTCCCCTTCTATAAACAAAAGTCTAAGGTGCTGCTTTTGTGCATATTTGCCTTGGGGATAATATTTTTTATATATCAGGCTATTTCAATTAACCAACTGCCAAACGCAAGTACACCATGGACTTTAGAAGGAACAATGCAAGGTATCAAAAGGAAACATAAACAGATGCAAGCTTCATTAGGGAAAAAACAAACGGAAAATTATTCAGTTGGTGGGGATGGTGCAGGCGTTAATGACAAAGGTGGAGGAAAAATTTATAATAATGTAAACGAAATATCACCCGACATCATTAAAATAATAAGGTAAAATTCGTTTTTGTTTTATAGTATTTAAGAACAAGTTTAATAATGATTTCACAAATAATTGTAACAACTTGCAGGGGTATACGTCTTTTTGATTATGACTCTTACAAACCGAATTTCGATGGCAAATTTCGCTGCTTAAATGAGAGCTTAGAAATACCATTCGAGCGGGTTAATGATAATTACTGTGATTGCGTGCTAGATGGCAGCGATGAGCCGAGCACAAATGCCTGCAATAATGGCCGATTTTACTGCAAATATCAAAAACGTCACCTTACTGGCTGGGGACTCGATGTGTACGTCTCTAGTAGCCGGGTCAATGATGGAATTTGTGATTGCTGCGACGGCAGTGATGAGTGGCAAGGAGCAAAGTGTAAAAATTATTGTTTATAGAAGCCAAAATTTTTTAAAAGAAAACCTCATTTATTTTAAGTAATATTTTTTTTTTTACCAAAATTAAAAAACTATTTTTATAACGCGTATAGTTACGAAAACAAACTGTTTAAATATTTTGAGAATGTAAAATGAATTTAGATTTTATACTTTGAATTACCTTAGATTAACACTGATGAAGAGATATTGTTAGATTAAAGATAAGGTACTCGAATGTCCTTTAGTCTATTCCAAACTCCCAATTTGAGAAGCGTAGTAGTGCACGTTTGATTCTATTTCTTTGAAAATCTGACAAAACTAGAACACTTCTCCATAGAAAAGTGGTTTCATTTCAAATAGATGTTAGCCTGTAGAATATATATTTCGTAAGTTTAGTACATATTAAGTCTTTTTCGTAGAGAATTTAAAACGAAAAAAATTACAACAAATCCCACATCACAAAAGCTTTAAAAACTAATTTTATAATTTAAGTAATATTAAAAATCTATTCTTCCAACTATTTCTTTTAAAATGGGTAAACGTAATTTTATATAATAATTATTTTTTTTACATACATAGATATACATATATGAAGCAAGATCATATATTAAATAAAACAGTTTACAAGAATTATGAAAATACATATGGAATCATTTTTTCGTTGTTCACCGTACTTTCCGTTTACTTTATTTTATCCAGCTTATAAAAAATAAAGGCCATATTCATAATAATTATTGTAATTTTATTAAGCTCTTACTTGACGTATTTCTACGGAATATTTGTCAAATAAACGTGTAATAAACCTTCAATAATTTTTGTGAATATGGGTGTAAATGTTTATTAAATTGTTCAAATAGGAGCTTAGTAAACATATTTTATAAATAAGACTGAATTATATTTACTTTATTTATTCATGCTCTTAAAGGTTGTAAAAACTTAGCAAAACAGGCATGATGCGTTTTACAAGACAATTTCAAAGCATGAAGAGTGTTAATATAATGATTATACGAGTTTTAGCGCTTTGGCGTACCATTGAAAAAGATTCCGATTTAATGCAATTCATAACAAATGGAGCAACATTGCCTTTCGTTCGAAGTTTGACTTTTCAAATCTCACAGCAAAGTAAAAAAGGTGATAAGTGCATCCATCATACACTTGAGTACATATGCATAATTTTTTGCCTTTAGGACATTTTTATGTAAAAAGCTTTACTTTTCAAATAAGCATATACAATTTTACTCCCCATTTTCTTATTGTTATTAGATTCATAAATAAATTACAAAATCTAATACTAAAGAAAGAAGCATTAGCTACAAGGCTATCAGCTCTAGGTAAAGATAAAAAAATTTGCACATAGTATTTGCATACATATGTATGTGTACACAGAAACAGTAATTAAATATTGTTCTTTTCCTCAACTAAATCAAAATTCCAATTTCCACACTTATCTCCACAAAGTGTGGAAATTTTTTCAATGTTGTATCTGGTGGGAAACTCCAATAGACTTTTTGGGTTGGACGATTTAAAAATGCGGCGTCGCAACTGGTAATAAGGGCAAGCAATTAGAATGTACTCACCATTTTATTTTAGCTGTGGCCTTTAAACAAATAAAACGCGTACTTTTTGTTTGACATAAATATTTAAGTAGAACTTAATCAATATGGAGTTTTCCTCTTTATTTATTAATATTCATGTGTTTTTAACTTTATATTATAATCTTAGAAGCTAAAATTTGTATACGTATATGTACGTATTTATATGCATATGCATCTATATACATACATAAGTATATGTTCCAGTTTATGTATATTGATTTCAATTTGAATGTACATAATTGTTTTTTTTTTATCAAATTCTAAAAATATTGCATATTAAGACTTGTGGTGTATAAAATAATGAACAACATAAAAGTTAAATAATAATTTTATAGGGATCTCACGACTAACAAAGCTGTATTTACACTAGCTAAATTCTCACCTCTGCTGAATATCGGAGATACAACACAGATATTATAATTTCAAATCTCTGAACTTGATTTTAAATTTCTTCTTCAGTTGAAATAGTATGTTTTCTATTTACCGTCATAAATCCACAAACTGTTATTAATTTAGATGAGAACTTGTAGAGCAAATATGCATAATGAAATTTATTGAAGATTTTCGATTACTATAAATTCTCGTACATACATATATTTCTGTCAAAAATGTTGCAATTTTTTTCTTCTAAATTGTGCATAGTTACACTTTTGCTTAACCAAAAAAAAAAAAAGATTTTAGTTCCAAGTATTTTTTCATGTGAAACGCATTAATGCAATTTTGAACTGCTAATTCGAAAAAGGTACTTTTTTTAAAGTTGTTTTTTTATCTTGTATTTATATTTGTATTTTTTTTTTTTAATAATTAATACATACATATAATTTGTCTTTGTTTCTTCTTTTATTTGAAATAAAAAAAAAATCGCAATACTTGTAAACTTAATTTCCCGTTTAAATATGCCATCATTTTGGTTTTCTGTAAGTCTAGATAAATTGCAAAACCTTTAAATACTTAAATATTATTTATTTAGGCTTTAATTTTTATTTAGAGAGCCATGACGTTTGCCATTTCTATAAAGAAATAATCTTTTTTTTTTAGTCTAGAGGGATTTTACCAGTTTTTAGTTTTATATTATTTATTGTTTGTCAATTACTTTTACTTACATTATGTTGCTTAAAATCTAGCTAATACTTAATTTATATACGTTTTCCAAAATGTTTCACGATCTATTAAGCAAAGCGCTGTTTCTCAACAACATAAAATTGGAAATTAAAAAAAAATCACTATCACAAGTGGTTTTGCTTAAAATAAAATTGTTTATTTTAGAAAAAAATGGTAAAATTAATTAATGGATAAGCAAGTGGAGGTTAGTTTCGAAATTATAGAAAAGCAAAATGATATGGTTTATAACAAGCATGACTTCTTACACTTGGCATGAACATTCTACAGTTTGTACAGAGTATTATAGTTTTATTGGGTATGCTTATTTCTCATTATTTATGTGTAATTATTGTTAGAAAAGTACGCAAACGGAGGAAAGCAAAAAATTAAAAAAAAAATGGAGTTTCGTACTTGATAATTTGTACAATAGGCATGTAACTGAGCGCTTTAACTACGACCACCACCAGGTGAGCTGTTATGTGTACATTTGATAGAAAAATTCCTAATTTGTTAGGGCATCATTAATAATGATTTCGAACGTTAGTACTCGCAAGTCTACTGGCATCTATCTGCCTTTAGGGGTAAAACGTAAGCTATACTTTTTGTTTCTACCAAAATCTGTTGCCAGTGCTCCATAATTCTTTTTCGTGGTGCGCTACTTTTACGAGTAGTGAATTTTATTACTGAAACTTTTTGAAAGGTGCCAGATCAGCAAGAGTTGGAAGGCCTACCAGAGCACTTTAAGACCAACAGAAATTCTTTTGAACTGAAGCTGTTAGTTATAGAAAAATACCAGCCTTCTCCAAAGTCCTTTATTAAAAAAACTCTCAAATTAAATGAATAAAAATTTATTTAATTTTTATTGCACTGAAGATAACATAAAATTAATAAAAAATTAAAATTTTTGGCCAAAGGCCTACGTGGTCAGTACTAAGTATACGTATACTACTCTTACATTTATATAAACCTAATATGTAAATAATAAATAATAATAAAAATGGTCACACAATTTTATTTGCTTGCAAACTTGTATCTACCAGAGAACTCTGCAATAATTAGGACACAACTTATGCAATTAAAACTTTAAACGATCAAGAAATGCTTTTCATTTATACATTTCTTCCATAGACAAGAGATTAGTGCAAATGCAATTAAATTTTAATAATTCATAGTCATTAAAATGAATTTGAAATGAGTTCTAATTTAAATATTCCATTTTATTAAAATTCATTTCAGACACATTTTGTTTTTGTTTTCAATTTGTATGTTCACTCGATACAATACACTTTACTTGCAGCCGAATTTCTCTGTACAAGTATTATGGTAATATGTATTATGGTAATATGTTCTTTAAATTTTCAGCTCCCTGTAAGATATTTAATTGTTTTCTGGCTAGTTTTTCATGCCACCCACAATCCGATTAAATTGTTTTGTTTATAGAAGAAATGTTTGAACATTCTGTGAATTCTCATTATTTTTCCAAAACTATTAGAACATAAAATAAAGGTTTAACAGCGTTTTTCGAGTCGACTGATAAGCTGAGTTGCATCAACGAAATGTCGGAGGCACATAGCAAAGCTAAACAGAATCCTATTAAAGAGTCCTTTTTGAGTTCATTTTGATTTGGAGACAGCATAGAAAACATCACTGTTAAGTAATAAATAGTAGTCATAATCAGTACTAATTAGATTTTTTTTGTCTTAAGGGTAATATGATTACTTTCGATTTTCCAACTAACTAATTAACTACCAAAAAAAATTTATAAATATTGAGGATTACCTTAGATTATTAAAAACAAAAATCAAAAATAGTTAAAAGTAGTGCAACTATTTTTTTTTATTTTATTATTTTTAAATATCTTCATTTCACTTTTGTACAAATTTAGTTTTATGTATTTGCCATATATGTCACGCAAAATGAAAACTAAAAGGTTATTTTTTTTGCGATATCAGTAACAAAGCTGCAGAAGTAAGTGAATTTTTTTTATACCGAAAATAATTGAAAAGCATCTGCTACCTGCATTTATAGCGGTCATTATGTGGCGAAATTTTGCTTTAGAGGTATTGAGTACAGTTTTTCTAAACTCTGACTCAAGTATGTATGTCTATATTAAAACATCATTTTTGATTACATTTTGTGTATTTGGCTTTACTCTTTCAAAGCCCGGTAGATGTCGAAATTGTAAAAATTATTCGAACGGCCACAAAGAAGCAAAGCATTGAAAATATATGCTACAAACGTATTATCAAAAATTTTAACAGTCGCAAATAAATAAAATAAATAAATAAAAATGTTTTAGAAAAGATTTAAACAGTTACAAGCAACACAACTGGTCCAAGAGCGCGAAAATTCGCAAAAAATTCGAACAGCACAGAAAATATCAAAATGGCTTAGTAACGATTTAGTCAGTGTCAAGCAGCACAACTGGATAAAAAATGCAAAAATTTGGAAACAAAAAAAAATTCAAATTCCAAAATTTGTTTTAAAATCGTTGCCGCATGCATGAATGGCTTCAATATATTTTTTGTGTTGTGCAAATTTTTTTTTGCGAATTTTTGCATCTTTGGTCCAGTTGTGTTGTTTGCAACTGTCAAAAGCGTTTCTAAACCCTTTTGAAATTTTTTTTGGATTGCGTAAATTTATTGCGAATTTTTGGTCCAGTTGTGTTAATTGCAACTGTAGAAATCCTTTCTAAACTATTATGAATATATTTTTGGTGTTGTCCAATTTTTTTGGTGAAGTTTGTATGAAAGTATATTTGCATCTGTAACGGGATATTTATTAATCATAAAAAAAATTTGTTCAATACAATTTAAGTTTTTGTGTAATTTTTTCTTTTTTTTTTCAATTTCAAGGTCTGTCGGGCTTACATACATACATCCATACGTTTTTATGTCGAAGAATCATTGCATTGTTTTTGATTATTTCTGATTCTTTTTCAATAATCAAAAGTAATCCCAAATATTTTTAGATTCTTTGTCTTCATAATTAATTACTAATCGGAAATTGCCTGAAGAAGGATAACGTAATCACTACGATTTAAAAAGAAAAAACTTAATTGATTAGTAATTGTAATCAAAATTGATTAGTAATCGGAATCGAAAACAGCTCTGATGGAAACATTATGTGCTGATTATGACAATGAACCAACTTTCATTTAAATTTGAGATAAACTCTGAATTGTAAAGACAATAAGTTTGTGATCAATAATAAACAAAAAAGGTCAAAAGTACGGGAACACCAAGAACCACCAACCACAGGTTTGGGAAAAAAGTTTTTGTTTTTTGTAAAATCTTCACAAATATTTCCGCTCTATAGCATTCAGTTGTGTTTTTCTGCAATGGTTGGTCCAAAAGCTCTATTTTCCGAATATTTTTTTCAGTTTTTAATTTTTCAAATGTGAACAAGCTTTTTTGTCCCTGCCTAAAAATCGCAAAATTTAATTGATTTAAATGATGATACCTATAACCACACCTTCAACAGCTGCAAACTGCTATATGAGTAAATTAAAAATAATGAAAAAGTGTGTCTATTTCCATTAGACAGACGAAAATTTTAATACTTTGAACACCATTACGAACAGATAAATAGTTTCATATACAATTTTTTTTAATATTTCTATATACAATAACCACGGCAACTGCAGCAGAAACATTAGCAGTCTTAACTAGTCGTGAATATGGAAAGTTTTAATATTGTGGGTCTTTAAGTCCCACTTTAAGGATGCAAAAATTTTAAAACTTTCGAACATTTTAAAAATCTCAACAATTTGAATAAACAACTAAATGCCCGTTTTTCTAAAACGTATACAAATTTCGACCGATGCATAACAGTTCAATCTAAATTAGCGCGTCAAGTATAGTTGTGCTGTCTAAACCGCGCTTTTTGTATGGAAATGGATGGTTTAGGCAGCACAAATATGCTCGACGCGCTAATTCAGGTTGGACTGTAATGCTGATGACAGAACAACAAAAAAAACATTTAAAGTTTGCTACAGTAAGAGGCGTGGTATTCGATTCCATTACCAACATCAGCATAATGGATATTCCATAAAATATTAAGATACATATAAATATGTATGCACGTAATTGATGCTTTTGAAATTTATTTCCAATACATTTTTTCCAAAGTGAATCTCTCAATGTGCGCCACTGATAACGGGTAAATGAACCAACAACTTATTTATCTGCTCGTAGCTGCATGTATTGTATTGGAAGAAAAGTGCAAACAAAGAATGAAAAAAATGTACCTTCTATTTGATTGCGGTCCAGCTTCATTGCTTGATCCCAAAAATGTTTCAACATCCTCAAGCAACAAAATTGAGTACATGTATGTATGTAAGTATGTATGATAGGAGTAAAGGAAATTCCAATAAACAAGGAAATTTAGGGAGATTCAGCGACACAGTGTATAATACAATTTTTGCAATTTACGTTTGGACTTACACTGGTGAGTGTGATTATGATGATTAGAATTATTGTTGTGCGTATGATGGGTTATAATAGCTGACGAAGTAGTTGTATTACAAAAGTTTCCATTAGAGCCTACAAGAGCTATAGAAGATATTTGATGCTGCTGTTGATGGTGGGACTGATGAACAGCAGTTGTAGCGAGATGTTGCGTTTGTTGTTGCGTATCGTTTAATAATGTTGCAGTTGTTGCGTTACTGAAGTTGTGGCGAAAACGTTGGGATGTTTGATAGGGTTGATAATTAAAAAAATTATGAGTTTGATGGCTGGTATTTACAATTGAATTTGTTACTGCTGACGATGTACCCGATATTAGCGATGTGACATTTAAAGTGCCTGTTGTTGCAGCCGTGGCGGCAGCAACAGCTGCTACTGTTGATTGCGAAATCAAAGCAGCAGCCGCCGCCGCTAAGCCACTAGACGTTGTTGCTGATGAAGAAGCAGCAGCAACAGCGGCTGAAGCAATGCAATGAAGTATATGACTCTGCTGCTGTTGATTTTGTTGTTGCTGTTGCTGATGTTGATGCTTGTGTTGTTTTTGTTTATGTGAAGAAACTGAAGAGGACACTGAAACTTTACCATGATGATGATGATGATGATGATTGTGGTAATTGTGATGGTGATGATGGTTAGAGCGCCTTCGGTGGTGATGGTGATGATGATGGTGGCGATGTCACTTTTCTTCGGACGACTGTGGTTGTGGATTATGTTGATCATTGTTTTGTGCATTGTTAGGAGTTTGTTGATTTAATTGCCCTTGCTGCTGTAAATGTTGCGAATGTAATTGTTGCTGCTGTTGGCTTTGATTGTGTATGTGCTGGCAAAATGCTTGTAATACTTCAAAGTGTGTCATTAAGTTAGCAGTTTGGCTGTCATAATGTAAATGACGCGTTACTTGGGCCCCCAATCGTCTTAAAAGATCTGTAAATGTTTTTTCCTCTTTTCTTATCCATGGACGACGATCGTCCTGCACTTGATATGGTGTTAAATGAACATGGATGTTGATGGCTGAAATAAAAAGGAAGTTAATACTTTTGCCTTGTATTCTTTTATTGCTTTCAATTTATATTACCCATTCTAGTGAGAGTTTCTAACAAACTTCTAGATGTAATCCATGTATTTTTTTGGCCACCGTGCCCGCCATCCAACCAATACATGTCTTTTATGCGCGACAACAGCCGGACCATAGTACTATCATCGGGTGTTAGAGTTTTTAAGTAATGAAATTCGTAAATGAACTGCAAAATAAAGCACATCGTCATTTGCAAATGAGCTAAACTTAATTAAATAGATATTGCAGGAAGGGAAGAAGCTTTATAAAAT
This sequence comes from Sturmia bella, assembly GCA_963662145.1. NCBI lineage: Eukaryota > Metazoa > Arthropoda > Insecta > Diptera > Tachinidae > Sturmia > Sturmia bella. The sequence continues at coordinate 33,305,818 of OY759168.1, read as the reverse complement.
CTTCTGCTTTAATTCCTTTCTATTTGTTGGTTGAAGGCGATATTTTAGTCGCCTTAGTGTTCTTTCAAGTTAAAAATTCATTTGTGATTGAGGAATTTTGAGTGACTACGTAAATCAGACCCAATTTCGGCGAAAATCGGCACATTCAGCCATAACCCACAGTACAAGGCAGTATATCGAGGTTGGCGTTAGTAGTAACTGGATATTTGAAGCTAGGCAGACATGTAAGTCGGTTTCTGAATATTGTCGCAGTTGCAATGGTAAAGAGGAAATAGTCATCCAGAGTGAAAGAATAGATTTTTGCAGGCTTATTCCGTAACTTACTAGATCTTAATCTCCACCACTAAATATCTTTAAATTCAATTTAGCAATTTTTAGCTACGAGCGGAATTCGGTAATACCGACCGTACATTATACAAGTTCAGTGGTCAAGCGATTGCAATTACAGAATACTGATTAAGCGTTATTGCAAAATTTCTGGCCTTAAATTTTCCTTTGGCTTTAAGCAGGAGAATTACATAATAAGCTCGGCAATAATTTATTTTCAGAACTTGGTGAGCTATATCGGATTAGACTTAATGACCTACTGAGGCATCTCTCGGCTATAGACTATATCTAATACCACGCTTACATACATCACGATTTAAATGACATTTACATTCAACGAGTGTTGCGGTCTTGTCAGAACGTTCTTGACCAACCTAGGAGATTTTTCATTGAAATAGATTACAGTTTTTGGATAAAGGAAAACTTTTATAAATTTCAAATCCGATACATATTTGTATTTTATTGTTTTGGGGATTTTATTTATATTATGTTTTGCGGGCTAGTGGTCACGAGATCGGCTCACATTGTACTACCCGAAGAGGCTGCAGGGAAATAGCCCTACATGCCTCCCGCCGGTTCCGCCTTGAACCAGCCAGATTGACGGATGAAAGATTCCACCCTGTCCAATCCGCACTCTACCACATCCGCCAGCCCATGTTGTGTGGGTCTCCCCAAGTAATTTACTCTCTTGCTAGAGAGAGCCAGACATCAACAGAGGAAGTGTTCGACACTACCCTCTGTAGAAATCGTTGTATGGAAGATTTAGCCTTCTCGCATGTACTCCAATGTGACAGTGTCCTGTCAGAACAGCCCTATGGTGTGTAGCTTTTGTCTCGGAAAGTCCAACAAAGCCAAAGTTCTCTTATAATTATAGCTGGGCCACGTGAGCCCCGATATTCGACAGGTGATCTCATTCGAATTCGTCCATATCCTCCTGTTATAAGCGGGCTCCAGACCTGGCCAGTTCATCCGCTATTACATTTTCGGACACACCGTTGTGTCCAGGTCTGAATCTCTCGCTATCTCATTTAAAGAAAGCCGGCATTCGTGTACCAACCTAGATGTTGTATTTATAAACACCCGCACGTTTATGGCGGCCTTGCTGTTAGTACAGATTGGGATATGCTCCCCGTATATCTTATAGTACCTCATTTAGTTTACCGCTTTCCTATCACCGCAACTTCGGCATGAATGACGATTCGTTGAAGTCAGGGGATATACATATGTATATCCGCCGACTTCAACGGCTGTCTTAAATACCCCTACCAACCATTGCGCATGTATTGAAACCTTCCGTAAACACTATTATTACACCCTCTGACTGATGGGATTTTATTTACATAATGATGTAATTACTGAAATATTACTTAATAATTGAATAAAAATACTCAATTACGAATTTTAAAATTAAGGGCTTTTAAGCAGCCAGGATTAATAACTATTGCACGGACATCTTGGACCAGTACTCAGGGGATGACCTCTACATATGGCTTACATTGTACCGAAACTTGGAAAATAGGGAATGGAGGGAGGAGGGAGTGTTTGTGGACGTCTGATGAATCAAAAAATTACGGAAAAACAAAACATTTATTTATGCAAAGTTGAATAAGTCAAAATTAACTGATGCTGATTTGGCTTTTTAGTATCCAGTGTATATCAACACTATCCAGTTAACGGAACCTCTTTAATATTTCAAGGCTTCCACTATACTACAGGCATAAATCAGAAGATGCAATAACCACGATAATACCTACTACGAATTCACATGTTACGACAGTATACTTTAAGTCTTACTTACAAAAAAAAATTTTTTTTTTGTGTTTATAGGGTTGACATTCGATAAATATTGTAGAGATATTTAATTATTTTAGGTCTAAAAATAGACCTTACGAATTCTTTTCTGTCTTTTTCAGCCATCGACATATGCATATACCGCCGATATTTCGTTGGTGCTACTCAACTCGTCAGTAGACTTGAACAAACTTAAGATTGTTTTGAACCTGACTGCACATTCCATTATTCCCATGAATGAATATGTAGTTAGGTTCCAAACATTATTTTTTTTGAGTTTTTTCGAGTACACTGATGAGTTGAGTAGCACCAACGAAATTTCGGCGGCATATAGACGGCTGAAAAAGACAGAAAGCAATTAAGAAGATATTTTTTTAGACCTCAAAACAATATATTTCAATTGGCTCTTGTAGCAAATAAATAATTAAGATTAATTTTTTAATAGATATTGAACAAAAATTAAATATCTTATTATACAATATTATACAAAGGATCGCAACAAGCACGTCCGCTCTCATCAGACTTTCACAAACTACTTTTCATACCTTCACATTAGTTAAATTTTTAATTCACATACTGTTTTTTTTACCTAAACTTTATTGCTTATTTTTTATCCTTTAACTGTCCCATATAATATTTTCGAAATTCCTCATATTCTTTTTGCAGTTCAATTTTTTTACTAAGTTCATCTAAAATCAAAATTGCACACGTTTTGGCCTTCCCCGTGATAATCATATTTAATTTCCCGTATTCAATGTCGTATGGCAATCCCATATCACATAACTCTTCAAATTGATCTTTGGTTATTTCTGGCGACAGTTCGGAATATTTGTTACACATTTCATAAAGTTCAACATAAAGTTCAATCAAGGATTTATCACCGTTTGAACGTTTTCTTAAAAAAGACTTGAATATTTGTAGCGCTTGATTATCTCTTAGAGTTTCTTCAACACTTAAATTTATTAAGCGTTTTACATTCATTTTAAAAATGTTTTTTCTTCAGTTATACTACAATATTTTCATACGAAAACTGATCATTTCCGTTTAAGAATTCAGTAAGTACTAATCATTTCAGCGATGATGCAATTTCAATAGAGAAACATTTTACTTGTTTTTTTTTCATTGTTTATAAACTTCTAAGCATTGTTTAAGTATATGTACACAGTGCAGTTTTCTTCCCCCGACTCTGATGTTGTTGAATGGAGAGAGGAATTTGTTTGGCTATTAAACATGTTTGTTTTCGTCAATGTATTGCTGTTAGTAGGTATGTATATTATAAAAGCAGCGGTAGTAAACACTACCAATGTTGTACGTCGATAGAAATGCAAATTGCTTAATCGAATATTGGCGTAAGCGGAAAATAAATCTACTAAAAACAAACTGTTATGCAGGCGTGTCAGAGAATTTGTGCGAAAGTGAAAGTTTTCACATAATTCGATGCGCAGCATTTTTGTCGGGAATATTCCCGAAAAGTTTAGAAAAGTAAAAGTTAGCACAACGGGACCTTCTAGAACCCCAGTGGGCTGGTCTCACGGCTGGCAGCCCGTCAAACATAAAAGTAAAACTTAAAATAGTCAATTGGAAACTTTAAACGGTTACAAACTGTTGCAGACGGTTGTTTCCTGTATCAATTTGACAATTTTGAATAAGTTTTTTTTATAACTTCATGTGCTATCGATACTCAAAAAACCAACGATGAAACAAAATTAACTGTTCAAGTTATAGTTATTTAAGAAGAGTTTTGCTCTAGTGACTTGATAAATCCATTTTGTGTAACAGATATTTTCAGAGTAACAGACACTTTAGCCACAGTAATGGCAGTTAATGGCTTGAAAGGAAAATACTTGAAAAAATGTAACGATTTTTACACCGTTGCTCTTATGTGATTAGCAGACTCACTTGATTGAGAACAACACAACCCTTGCTAAAGCCAATTATAATCAATTTTGATTTATCAAGGTTGAGATTTTCACGCCACCATAAAGGATTTTGTGGTTGGTGTTGATTGGATGATTGCTGTTGTAGTAAGGAACAATCGTTACTATTATTTAAACTGTTAAAGTGCTGCATATTTTCATTATTCTTTTGGGATTGAGTGACGTCCGCCTGTTGTTCATGTGATGCTTTTGTGTTCATAGTTGCGGCAGCTGACGAGGAAGAAGAATCAGATGCATTGGTAGTTGCGGACGTTGTAACGCTGGTGAGAGTAGTTGATGCTGCACTTGAAGTATCACTTTCCTTACAAGCAACAGAACTAGAATTATTAGAACTATTAGTTTTATTTAAATCACTAGAGTTTGAAAATATGACAGCTCCATCAGCATCAACAGTAACGTTTTCTTGAACCTGAAAATAAAATTTATTGTTGTTAAGAACTAATTGTTGTTGTTTTTTTTTTAATAGTAGAAATGTACCTGCAAAATGTCAATGTCCATCTCTTGACTACTATCACTGGTATTTGATGATGATGAAGAAGAATCTGAAGAAGCATTAGATAAGGTCGAAGAAACTAATGCGGCTGCTGCAGCGGCAACAGCAGCCGCTGCTGCAGCAGCCTGTGCCGCTTGATCTAATATCTCATTTTCTGGTATAGATATTAAGCGTTGTGATAAATTTTGTAACAACCTAAAAGTATGCAAACAAAAACTGTCAAAGAAACGCTATGGTGGACAAAATTTAAATCATACTTCTCCAAGTGCTGCAACGCATGATTCATAGGCGTATGATCGGGCACACCTGCATTATTTCCACGTACGAAATTATCAAAACAACTAAATGTCTTGAACTCCATCCTGCAATTTATTTACAACGAAATTAGATCACTTTATAAGTTATCATTTTTACTACATTTTGCCAGCTTAAACTATGTACATTTGTAGTATCAAAATATAGTTTATAGACACTTCTTAGATTTCAATTACATTTTTTTTTTTTTTTTATTGAAAAGAGGGTTGAAAATATATTTTTTTACAAAAAACTTTGTTTTAATTATAAAAGATATTAGGCCTTATAAGCTAAACCAGAAATAGAACAAAACACGTAAAACAAGGAATTGGTCGATATATACTAAAAACACAATTTTTATTAAACAAGAATTAAATTTTTAACAAATCAAATTAAAAAGAACTGGACTAAAACTACGTAACTTTCTCCTATAAGCTTTCAACGAAATTAAATATTTCCGTGTTTTTATGCTGACAAATTAACAACCAAATGTGGTGTTTTATGTTCACAATAATTGCCAATGAAAAAACTATGGCAATTGTTGTCGCAATTATTGCAAGATACGAAGAAGAGACGTCTTCATTGCAGATGACATAATTCTATGTTTGTTAGAATATATACAATATGTACATATGTGTATGTTAACATATTTATTGCCAATCTAGACGGAGACTACTTAATATTATAAAAGTGAAGGCGATTTTATTTGCTATGCTCTGCTTCATACATTTTGCTTTTTGGAAATCTACATTTCTTCTAAATCTAAAAAAATTATTTTTGTTTGCAAAATTCTTATTGTGCTTGGAAAGTATTTTTTATAAATTTCTTCAAAATTGGGTTCGAAATCATATATGAACAATTAATTCTGGTAGCTCAACTATTTACAAACCAGTTTTTTTTTGTAAAATGTAATTATTTATCGTAATATGCTAAGTAATATATGTATATCATGTTATGTTGCTCCGACTGCCAGTCGCGAGATCGGCCCGGAATTGCTGTCAGTACAGATTAGGATATGCTCCCCATATATACTGTAGTGCCGTTCTCCTTATCACCACAACTTCGGCCTAAATGACGCTACACTCATTACGTAGCCTAAAACTGATCCTTTGATTTGGAACCATACGTAAAAACCACGATCGCGTCCTCTGATTTATCTATTTCGACACTATCTAAGGACGCATGCGACAGATTTACGCTGAGTCCATTATCAATCATTGGGGCCGGTGAGCAATAGTCAATGCAAATCGGAAGGTTAAGTATCCTTCTAATTATCAATGCATGCCCTGAGACCATATCTTTAACCATATCGCTGAATCCATAGCAGTTTCTTTAACCCTGAGATCGGCTGGTAGCCAGTGTAGTATAGTAAACTGCGCCTCAGAACCGGATGCGCCGGTTACCATTAAGGCAGATGTACGCGCTATCCTTTCAAAAGCCTTGCAATAGGTGGTCTTTTCTAGTGCCTATATAATTGTATTGACTTATTTACTGTTCTCCCAATCTTAGCTTCATTTATGGACTTAGAATACTCTTGCAAAAAGAAAGATTGTGACTTAACGTTCGTCAAACACAGTCTGGCGATAGCTAAAATATTAATATATAGCTTATAGGCGAAATTAGGCATAATCATAACTTATATTTTATTTATTTTTATACAAAGTGAAACAAAATACAAACCTAACTGGACGCACGACAATAATGTGCGAACGTGGAAATGCTTCTCTCAATAAAATGGCTGAATTTTCTAAATTATATTTCATGTAACCCCGACTGTCACGATTTGTTTCCATGCTTTCAGGAAAATCCTAAAAAAGAAACCAAACCAGATTTTACATACATGAATTAGTAACATTTTTATAGATACTTACCTGTACGTCTCCACCAAAGTAAACAACTGCTGTAGAGTCCTCAACATTTTGATTTGGCTGTCTTATGATAGGTGGACAATATACAATGTCATTGGTTCGATTTTGAAATCCGGCCACTGAAAATATTCGAAATGGACCAGCTGATGTGCTTGGTGTGCATAGACGATCCGCACTGCCACCAAGCATTACCTCAGAATTAGTGACACGTTTTTGTAATTGAAAGAATTTATCAATGGTTACCTAGGAAAATATGAAAAATACGCATAAATATGCAAAAATAGTTCACTACAAGTTATAAATTTAAAAAAGCTTTAGCATTAAGATTCAGTTCAGGTAATATATGAATTTTGATAACTTATATTTTTGTATGCATGTGTATATGTGTACATACGTACATAAACATATGTACATGAATTTTCACATACATACATACATATGTACGTACTTATGAATGCGCTTAAAACGTTTTGCAAACATGCTAAGTTAAATACAATAAAAAAATAAATATGTATACTTTTCAATAAATTTTTATTTACATTAAAACAAATTGCAATAAAATTTTTACATACAAATTATATTAAAACAATCAAAAGTTTCGAACCCACATTTCGAAACGTTTTGCTCAAAAATACAAAATACTTTCAATGAAACGAGGTACATGTATGCACATACATATAGCTTTACTAAAAAATATCCACTATAATGTGTTTTACCGAATAATATTTTATTTGATTTGTGTGAAATAAATAATTTTTAAGCGTCAAATAATATTTTTATGTGCGTGTTAAAAATTAATTATATGTGTTTCAAATAGGTATTACAAAATTTTTGTATGCGAAATTTGGGTTTTTTTTAAAGCGCCCTAAGGTGATAATCGCATAAATAATGCATTTTCGAAATAAGTGAATTGCTTTGTTCTAATTATTGTTTTAACAATTCCATATCACTGAACAGTTGAAATTTTAATAAGTTTTATAACGAAATCAAACCTTTCGAGAAGAAAATTTTCATAATTTTTAAGTTCAAAATAAATAACGCAGGAAAAAGCTGCGGGCACTATTTTGATCTATCGGTGTCTGTATAATATACATAAGTGATTTTAAGATCCCTCAGTTGCACCGCGATCGATTTTACGGCGTGTCGAATAAATGATTAGCGATTACAAAAATATCCAATTTGCTTGAACTTAAATACCAGAACACCTCAGGAGGCGAAAAGTTACAACTCCGAATAGTCACATTGCAGTGGCCCAAAATAAGGTTTTGTTAACACTACAAATATTTCATTGAATAAATTATTCGAGCTTAATAACTTTTTTTATAAAAAATAATTACAAATAATTATATTTATAAAAAAAACACACAGTGATAAGGTGGAAAGTTGATCAATAAGATTAAATATCGACAGTCAGTAATGAAGAGCTCAGGTGGTAGGATGACTATGCGCGGCTGCTTAAAAACAGTATACAATTAGTCATGGCCTGGCTTCGCAGCAAATTTGGATGCTGATGAACGAAGTGGTGGTCGTGAAACAGCTAGGGTATGTACTCCAGCCAGTAAGTCTTCAACTTTACTTTTCTTGTCTTCTTTAAAAATATTGACCACTCCAATTTTATCAGAAAAAAATCTTTCTTAATTTGGATTAAGTAAAAATTTAACTAGAAATCCCGATAAAATTATGAATAATTGTAAATCATATAGTTCACTATGAAATTAAATTCATAAATTATGTTTATATAATTGCGATATTTGGCCAACTATTTGTTACCATCATCAGGATGCTAACAAATTTTTTTCTGGCGATGCTAACAAATTATTGGTGAAATATTGAAAATAAATAAATATAACTGTTTCCAATTATTTTTTATAAGAAAAAAGATCTTTAGCTTGAATAATTTACTTAATAGTCTAAACTAAGATCAAATAACATAAATAAATTAAAAAAATATTTCAGAAATTTCAATTTTGTGAATAAATAAATCAAATACAAGAGTAGAAAGGGTATGTAATTTCGTGAACATGAAGCAGCGCATATTGAAATATCAACAAGTGGGAGGGAGAAAGAATAAGAGTGAAAGAAGTCGCGCAAAATAGTGAAATGAATCTAAAGCGCATAGCTGGACCCCATCATCACATGTCTAAAAGATCTACCACTTTTTTTGACACCATTGTATAACCGTTAGGTGCCACCCAAGTGCACCGTACCAATCGTTCTGAACCAAGCAAATTTTTTAGAAAATTTATAAGGTTTTTAATTATGGAGAAGAGGAGCTGACTAGCAGCGCAGGGAAGCAAAATAAGAGATGTAAAGGGCATCGTTTCACATATATTTGAACTCTCCAATGTCTGTGTTAGTTTACTAAACTGTGTTAGTTTTACTAAACTAGAGATGGGGGTGGTATCGTTAACATATTTTTAGGAGTTTCGATTTTATTTTTGACATTGGTGCTTATTCGGGAAAACGTGCTAGTGAAGTGAATCTGTACATGTAAAACAAGAACAAAATGTCAAGAGTACAAACAAATTGTTTTTATGTTTCGTACAAAATTTACCGTTTACTGGTGAAAGAGAAACGCGTGGCCAACTACCTCGTTAATTTTATTCTTGCGATGTAGGGAAAACACAAACAATTCTTCATATTTTGTTTTTGTTTGCCAAGGAAAGTTGCAACTCTTCGGCGCGTTGTTCAGAATAGCCACCATTATTTTTTCCAACAACAATTTTACGGCTGCCAAAGTTCTATTCTTATTAATGATTTTTTTCCTTTTCATCCGTCTATATGCCGTCGACATTTCGTTGATGCTAACTTTTTACATTACGTTGTCAAAATTATGCACTAATTACTGTGATGTATACAATATACATATTTGCACATCTAACGCCGTCAACGCTTGATCAAAACAAAACATTTAATTTTTTTCTATGGCTTAATGTCAAGTATTTTAATACATAATGTAAGCAAGTTTTAATTGCTAATTGGCAATAAAAAATATAAAACAAGGAGTATTATCAGAACACTACCAAGCCTCATATATGTTGTACATTCAATGCCTTTACTAATAAGAACAACAGCCACAATTTAGGGAAAATCATATTCGTATATTACAGAGATCAAGTGAAAGAAATGTTTATTCGACAAACTCAACCACAAAAGTCTTTTGTGAGAGGTGATGGTAACTAAGCGTATCCAGAATTGAAATCTATATAAATTATCATTTAGCGGACCATATTTGCAAATCATTATTATATTTACTTTTAAAAAGTCACCAAAAAGACAGTGGTATGATTTTTTGTGCAAGTTTCTTTGGGAGCATATCTCCTGATCTTGTTAAAATGATTTTTCAGCTTGCGCGACAATTTTCTAAAGATATAAATGCTATAAACAGTTTTATACCATAAATCTTCTGATGTGTGTGAAGATAAATTCGAATTTAAGTCCCCGGACACAAACCAAATTTTTTAGCAAAGACAAATTTTGAAGTTAACAGAGCACTGTTAACGACTTAACAGACTACATTTTGGAATATATGAAATTTCTAAAAAAGATTAGGAACTTTTTGGAAAAACCAGCTCTTCAGCGCACCACACACTATATACAAATGGTGGCCTGGAGGGTCCTCTAAGACTCCTGGTGGGTGTGATATCTGAAATAATCTTGGGAATCGAATAAAATGGATTTTAAAAAGACTCTATTTTTCAAAATATGAAATTTCTGGAGAAGATTAGGAACATTTTTGGAAAAACTAGCTCTTCAGCGCACCACACACTATATACAAATGGTGGCCTGAAGGGTCCTCTAAGACTCCTGGTAGGTGTGATATCTGAAATAATCTTGGGAATCGAATAAAATGGATTTTAAAAAGACTCAATTTTTGAAAATATGAAATTTCTGGAGAAGATTAGGAACATTTTTGGAAAAACTAGCTCTTCAGCGCACCACACACTATATACAAATGGTGGCCTGAAGGGTCCTCTAAGACTCCTGGTGGGTGTGATATCTGAAATAATCTTGGGAATCGAATAAAATGGATTTTAAAAAGACTCTATTTTTCAAAATATGAAATTTCTGGAGAAGATTAGGAACATTTTTGGAAAAACTAGCTCTTCAGCGCACCACACACTATATACAAATGGTGGCCTGAAGGGTCCTCTAAGACTCCTGGTAGGTGTGATATCTGAAATAATCTTGGGAATCGAATAAAATGGATTTTAAAAAGACTCAATTTTTGAAAATATGAAATTTCTGGAGAAGATTAGGAACATTTTTGGAAAAACTAGCTCTTCAGCGCACCACACACTATATACAAATGGTGGCCTGAAGGGTCCTCTAAGACTCCTGGTGGGTGTGATATCTGAAATAATCTTGGGAATCGAATAAAATGGATTTTAAAAAGACTCTATTTTTCAAAATATGAAATTTCTGGAGAAGATTAGGAACATTTTTGGAAAAACTAGCTCTTCAGCGCACCACACACTATATACAAATGGTGGCCTGAAGGGTCCTCTAAGACTCCTGGTAGGTGTGATATCTGAAATAATCTTGGGAATCGAATAAAATGGATTTTAAAAAGACTCAATTTTTGAAAATATGAAATTTCTGGAGAAGATTAGGAACATTTTTGGAAAAACTAGCTCTTCAGCGCACCACACACTATATACAAATGGTGGCCTGAAGGGTCCTCTAAGACTCCTGGTAGGTGTGATATCTGAAATAATCTTGGGAATCGAATAAAATGGATTTTAAAAAGACTCAATTTTTGAAAATATGAAATTTCTGGAGAAGATTAGGAACATTTTTGGAAAAACTAGCTCTTCAGCGCACCACACACTATATACAAATGGTGGCCTGAAGGGTCCTCTAAGACTCCTGGTGGGTGTGATATCTGAAATAATCTTGGGAATCGAATAAAATGGATTTTAAAAAGACTCTATTTTTCAAAATATGAAATTTCTGGAGAAGATTAGGAACATTTTTGGAAAAACTAGCTCTTCAGCGCACCACACACTATATACAAATGGTGGCCTGAAGGGTCCTCTAAGACTCCTGGTAGGTGTGATATCTGAAATAATCTTGGGAATCGAATAAAATGGATTTTAAAAAGACTCAATTTTTGAAAATATGAAATTTCTGGAGAAGATTAGGAACATTTTTGGAAAAACTAGCTCTTCAGCGCACCACACACTATATACAAATGGTGGCCTGAAGGGTCCTCTAAGACTCCTGGTAGGTGTGATATCTGAAATAATCTTGGGAATCGAATAAAATGGATTTTAAAAAGACTCAATTTTTGAAAATATGAAATTTCTGGAGAAGATTAGGAACATTTTTGGAAAAACTAGCTCTTCAGCGCACCACACACTATATACAAATGGTGGCCTGAAGGGTCCTCTAAGACTCCTGGTGGGTGTGATATCTGAAATAATCTTGGGAATCGAATAAAATGTATTTTAAAAAGACTCTATTGTTGAAAATATGAAATTTCTGGAGAAGATTAGGAACATTTTTGGAAAAACTAGCTCTTCAGCGCACCACACACTATATACAAATGGTGGCCTGAAGGGTCCTCTAAGACTCCTGGTAGGTGTGATATCTGAAATAATCTTGGGAATCGAATAAAATGGATTTTAAAAAGACTCAATTTTTGAAAATATGAAATTTCTGGAGAAGATTAGGAACATTTTTGGAAAAACTAGCTCTTCAGCGCACCACACACTATATACAAATGGTGGCCTGAAGGGTCCTCTAAGACTCCTGGTGGGTGTGATATCTGAAATAATCTTGGGAATCGAATAAAATGGATTTTAAAAAGACTCTATTTTTCAAAATATGAAATTTCTGGAGAAGATTAGGAACATTTTTGGAAAAACTAGCTCTTCAGCGCACCACACACTATATACAAATGGTGGCCTGAAGGGTCCTCTAAGACTCCTGGTAGGTGTGATATCTGAAATAATCTTGGGAATCGAATAAAATGGATTTTAAAAAGACTCAATTTTTGAAAATATGAAATTTCTGGAGAAGATTAGGAACATTTTTGGAAAAACTAGCTCTTCAGCGCACCACACACTATATACAAATGGTGGCCTGAAGGGTCCTCTAAGACTCCTGGTGGGTGTGATATCTGAAATAATCTTGGGAATCGAATAAAATGGATTTTAAAAAGACTCTATTTTTCAAAATATGAAATTTCTGGAGAAGATTAGGAACATTTTTGGAAAAACTAGCTCTTCAGCGCACCACACACTATATACAAATGGTGGCCTGAAGGGTCCTCTAAGACTCCTGGTAGGTGTGATATCTGAAATAATCTTGGGAATCGAATAAAATGGATTTTAAAAAGACTCAATTTTTGAAAATATGAAATTTCTGGAGAAGATTAGGAACATTTTTGGAAAAACTAGCTCTTCAGCGCACCACACACTATATACAAATGGTGGCCTGAAGGGTCCTCTAAGACTCCTGGTAGGTGTGATATCTGAAATAATCTTGGGAATCGAATAAAATGGATTTTAAAAAGACTCAATTTTTGAAAATATGAAATTTCTGGAGAAGATTAGGAACATTTTTGGAAAAACTAGCTCTTCAGCGCACCACACACTATATACAAATGGTGGCCTGAAGGGTCCTCTAAGACTCCTGGTGGGTGTGATATCTGAAATAATCTTGGGAATCGAATAAAATGTATTTTAAAAAGACTCTATTGTTGAAAATATGAAATTTCTGGAGAAGATTAGGAACATTTTTGGAAAAACTAGCTCTTCAGCGCACCACACACTATATACAAATGGTGGCCTGAAGGGTCCTCTAAGACTCCTGGTAGGTGTGATATCTGAAATAATCTTGGGAATCGAATAAAATGGATTTTAAAAAGACTCAATTTTTGAAAATATGAAATTTCTGGAGAAGATTAGGAACATTTTTGGAAAAACTAGCTCTTCAGCGCACCACACACTATATACAAATGGTGGCCTGAAGGGTCCTCTAAGACTCCTGGTGGGTGTGATATCTGAAATAATCTTGGGAATCGAATAAAATGGATTTTAAAAAGACTCTATTTTTCAAAATATGAAATTTCTGGAGAAGATTAGGAACATTTTTGGAAAAACTAGCTCTTCAGCGCACCACACACTATATACAAATGGTGGCCTGAAGGGTCCTCTAAGACTCCTGGTAGGTGTGATATCTGAAATAATCTTGGGAATCGAATAAAATGGATTTTAAAAAGACTCAATTTTTGAAAATATGAAATTTCTGGAGAAGATTAGGAACATTTTTGGAAAAACTAGCTCTTCAGCGCACCACACACTATATACAAATGGTGGCCTGAAGGGTCCTCTAAGACTCCTGGTGGGTGTGATATCTGAAATAATCTTGGGAATCGAATAAAATGGATTTTAAAAAGACTCTATTTTTCAAAATATGAAATTTCTGGAGAAGATTAGGAACATTTTTGGAAAAACTAGCTCTTCAGCGCACCACACACTATATACAAATGGTGGCCTGAAGGGTCCTCTAAGACTCCTGGTAGGTGTGATATCTGAAATAATCTTGGGAATCGAATAAAATGGATTTTAAAAAGACTCAATTTTTGAAAATATGAAATTTCTGGAGAAGATTAGGAACATTTTTGGAAAAACTAGCTCTTCAGCGCACCACACACTATATACAAATGGTGGCCTGAAGGGTCCTCTAAGACTCCTGGTAGGTGTGATATCTGAAATAATCTTGGGAATCGAATAAAATGGATTTTAAAAAGACTCTATTTTTCAAAATATGAAATTTCTGGAGAAGATTAGGAACATTTTTGGAAAAACTAGCTCTTCAGCGCACCACACACTATATACAAATGGTGGCCTGAAGGGTCCTCTAAGACTCCTGGTAGGTGTGATATCTGAAATAATCTTGGGAATCGAATAAAATGGATTTTAAAAAGACTCTATTTTTCAAAATATGAAATTTCTGGAGAAGATTAGGAACATTTTTGGAAAAACTAGCTCTTCAGCGCACCACACACTATATACAAATGGTGGCCTGAAGGGTCCTCTAAGACTCCTGGTAGGTGTGATATCTGAAATAATCTTGGGAATCGAATAAAATGGATTTTAAAAAGACTCAATTTTTGAAAATATGAAATTTCTGGAGAAGATTAGGAACATTTTTGGAAAAACTAGCTCTTCAGCGCACCACACACTATATACAAATGGTGGCCTGAAGGGTCCTCTAAGACTCCTGGTGGGTGTGATATCTGAAATAATCTTGGGAATCGAATAAAATGGATTTTAAAAAGACTCTATTTTTGAAAATATGAAATTTCTGGAGAAGATTAGGAACATTTTTGGAAAAACTAGCTCTTCAGCGCACCACACACATCACACCTACCAGGAGTCTTAGAGGACCCTTCAGGCCACCATTTGTATATAGTGTGTGGTGCGCTGAAGAGCTAGTTTTTCCAAAAATGTTCCTAATCTTCTCCAGAAATTTCATATTTTGAAAAATAGAGTCTTTTTAAAATCCATTTTATTCGATTCCCAAGATTATTTCAGATATCACACCCACCAGGAGTCTTAGAGGACCCTTCAGGCCACCATTTGTATATAGTGTGTGGTGCGCTGAAGAGCTAGTTTTTCCAAAAATGTTCCTAATCTTCTCCAGAAATTTCATATTTTCAAAAATTGAGTCTTTTTAAAATCCATTTTATTCGATTCCCAAGATTATTTCAGATATCACACCTACCAGGAGTCTTAGAGGACCCTTCAGGCCACCATTTGTATATAGTGTGTGGTGCGCTGAAGAGCTAGTTTTTCCAAAAATGTTCCTAATCTTCTCCAGAAATTTCATATTTTCAAAAATAGAGTCTTTTTAAAATACATTTTATTCGATTCCCAAGATTATTTCAGATATCACACCCACCAGGAGTCTTAGAGGACCCTTCAGGCCACCATTTGTATATAGTGTGTGGTGCGCTGAAGAGCTAGTTTTTCCAAAAATGTTCCTAATCTTCTCCAGAAATTTCATATTTTCAAAAATTGAGTCTTTTTAAAATCCATTTTATTCGATTCCCAAGATTATTTCAGATATCACACCTACCAGGAGTCTTAGAGGACCCTTCAGGCCACCATTTGTATATAGTGTGTGGTGCGCTGAAGAGCTAGTTTTTCCAAAAATGTTCCTAATCTTCTCCAGAAATTTCATATTTTGAAAAATAGAGTCTTTTTAAAATCCATTTTATTCGATTCCCAAGATTATTTCAGATATCACACCCACCAGGAGTCTTAGAGGACCCTTCAGGCCACCATTTGTATATAGTGTGTGGTGCGCTGAAGAGCTAGTTTTTCCAAAAATGTTCCTAATCTTCTCCAGAAATTTCATATTTTCAAAAATTGAGTCTTTTTAAAATCCATTTTATTCGATTCCCAAGATTATTTCAGATATCACACCTACCAGGAGTCTTAGAGGACCCTTCAGGCCACCATTTGTATATAGTGTGTGGTGCGCTGAAGAGCTAGTTTTTCCAAAAATGTTCCTAATCTTCTCCAGAAATTTCATATTTTCAAAAATTGAGTCTTTTTAAAATCCATTTTATTCGATTCCCAAGATTATTTCAGATATCACACCTACCAGGAGTCTTAGAGGACCCTTCAGGCCACCATTTGTATATAGTGTGTGGTGCGCTGAAGAGCTAGTTTTTCCAAAAATGTTCCTAATCTTCTCCAGAAATTTCATATTTTGAAAAATAGAGTCTTTTTAAAATCCATTTTATTCGATTCCCAAGATTATTTCAGATATCACACATACCAGGAGTCTTAGAGGACCCTCCAGGCCACCATTTGTATATAGTGTGTGGTGCGCTGAAGAGCTGGTTTTTCCAAAAAGTTCCTAATCTTTTTTAGAAATTTCATATATTCCAAAATGTAGTCTGTTAAGTCGTTAACAGTGCTCTGTTAACTTCAAAATTTGTCTTTGCTAAAAAAATTGGTTTGTGTCCGGGGACTTAAATTCGAATTTATCTTCACACACATAATCTTCTGTGTATCATGAAAATAAGGATAACTAAATGCGATTCTGTTGTCAATTATTTGATGCAGATATCTTCTGTTTATAATGTTTGACACTCTCAAATCTCACTACTAGCACAACGGCACCTTCTAGGACCCCAGTGGGCTGGCCCCATGACTGACAGCCCGTGAAACATAAACCTCACTACTGCATTTAGAGGATTCCATATTATATAAAAAATATTAAAATAAACAACTGTTCAGTGAATTTAAATAAGTTTTAAAATACATCAAGATAACATGTACAATGATTGGAAAACTACTCGTCCACAATAAACCCTAAAAGCACTAATGGTTTGTAATTCTATACTGCGGCGAGTCAAGTCGAAATTTATTAAATGTGAATGGAACAGATACATACATATATGGAGAATAGTTATATGCAGACGATATTATTTTTACAAACACTTTCTCTTATTAGCACACACTTTCAAGACACAAAACTTACCTTCATCATACTTTCTTCGTTCATCACCGTATCATGGAATTTTCCAATCATTTGTACAGTTTTCACAGGTGCAGAACCCTCCAACCAAAGTTCAGTCACTTTCAGAATGTAACTGAAACCAGTAAAAATCGTTGATTTATCGATTGTGCTTTTCTCTGTGATGTATTTTAAATTAGTATTTTTAGTTGCATTTCCTAGTATCACATACAAATATATGTATATGGTTTAAATAAATTAAGTGATATTTATTTTGATTATTGTTTAACAAAACAAGCCAAACTTGGAGTTTCGATATTTTAAAACATAGCAAACGTTTTAAATGCCAGATAATCAAAGATATTTTTTTACTGCCGTACTTCAATTTTTAAAATTCACAAACCAACTATTTCAATGAAATAAAAATTATTTTGCGCAAATTATTTAATTTATAATTTCCAAACTTTTTATTTCTTTTATCTGCATTATATTTTAGAAACTTGGCTTTGTGTTTGTGAATTTACCGGGCAGGTTTAGCAGTTGTCATATTCTCATGTCTTTCAGTATAAGACATGACTAAACCTCATAAGCTAAGTATTAATATATCATTTCTTATTTATTGCAAAAATACTATAAAAAAGTACGTATATTAGAGTCGGTCGATTTACCATCGATCCATGATTTTACTGATGTCCTACTGAGGAAAAATATTCCCCTACGACATATCAAAAAAATCATTTTCGTGGCGTACGATTTGGAATATTGGAATGGGAAGCAGACGTAGTACGGGATTAGTGTGTTCAACAATAAATTTTGGAGGTTAGTCATATATTTGACTCCTCTGCGAGCATCGTGGTACTGATAAATCCCAGGAGCCCGTATTTGGGCGCTTCGAAAATTAAATTTTCCCCCTTCACTCTAACTTGCCCGTAAGATAGTCAAATGTATAACCAACCCCCAAAAATATTTTTCTCCCAATTATTTTTTTGACGTTATTTCCATATTAGATAGAACAAAAACTTCGGTGGAAATCAGAACATATTAACATCGATATTATACAAGAGTAATTTTTCCAAAATATACATACATCAAGGCTAGAATATTATTACATTTATCAAGAGAAATACGAAAACTTTTATTTTATATGTGGCAGCATGTGTGTGGAACAACATATGATTTATTAATCGTTTATACAAGAAAATACATATTCAGAAAAGCAAAAACTATTAATAGTAGTCGTCTTCATAGAAGTCGCGTTCGCCACCACAGCACCCCATAAAGCGTAAGCGTGTATCTTCTAAGCATAGTTTTGTATCCTCTCTCATTTCTTTTAGTTTAACACGAACTTCTTCACGCATCAAATTGTAACACATGGCAACCAGGCCCATGCCAATTAACATGTATATGAAATTAATGGCCAATTTAGAGTGCTGATCTGTTATGGATTGTTGCAAGACCGATACTAAATTGGGATCTACAGTAGCATCCTCTTTTAATTTTTTGCGAGCTTCTGTAATGTGTGATGGTGTCACCAGTGAAGCTCCCGGAACAAAATCGCCAAAACCAATTTTACACAAAGAAGTCATGCAGAAATAGAAAGAGTTCAGAAATGACCACTTTTCCCAATTGGCAAACATAATTGTGCCAGTGAGTATATAGAAAATAATAACCCACAGGCATGCCGTCGAAGGTACTATAACTTTTTTGCGCTGCAATATCGCTAAACCGCCACTTTCCAAAGCTTCAATGCGTCGATTGGAATTATTGTCACGGTCCTGTGTGCACTCGTGTAGACTTCGATAAAGAAACTTGAAAGATCTTGCCAAAACTTTACCCATATTTAGAAAATACAGTATATACAAGGGTATACCGAATGTTGCGTAGATTACTGTGAATCCTTTTCCCCATGGCGTCCTGGGAACCATATTACCATAACCAATCATAGTAATGACGGACAGGCAAAACATTAGGGCCGCCGGAAATGACCATATATCAGCTGGTTTACGAAAATCGTAACCTGATTTAATTATTGTTGCTATTCGTGCTTGGTACTTCTTAAGGGCAAAATCTGCACTACTTTGCCACTCTGTTCTGTTAAACGTGTTAAATTTTTCTGTTATATTCCACAATTCTTGGGCACAATTAGTTCGCAATTCGTCCACCTCAATTTGTGTATTGTCTTCATACTGCAGTTCAATGTGCATGAAGGAAAACGCTCCACATATCGCATATATTACTATTAAAGCTCCCACGCCAACCTGTGTGCACATGAAAGTGACAAAATTGCGGCAACATCGTTTAAAGCGTTTTCGTGGTAGATTACTTGGTGACGATGAGGAAACCGATGAGTCTGATCTTGTCGAATACTGAGAATTCCTTTGGTTTCTTGACATATTTATGGATATCCCAAATAAATTATATAATTTCAAACTTTTTATACATTATTGTCCATTTTTAGATTTTTTCTACAACACACTTGTTTTCATTTTCTATCAAATTTTAATAACCGATATTTCATATTAATAATTCATAAGTACGACGAAATGTTTGGTTTTCCTTTTAGTCTATAAATAAAATTTCTTAAACGGACAGTAACAGAGCGTTCTACAAATTATACACAGTTTTATTTCATTTTTTATTTTTGTTTTATGCTTGTTGTTCGTTATATGCGATATTGCTGAACATTTTCAAGTTCCAAATGCTACTAACAAAAATTTGTTTCTTCCAATCATTCATCCAAATTAAAAGTAAACAAGCACACAACTTGGCTGAAGAGAAAAAATATGTGTTTATGTTTTTCATTTATCAAATATGCTTCTCTTATTATATTCTCTCTGTTGATAAAAAAAATATATATAGGCCACATGTAATAATAATCAAAATACTATGCAATGGAGATATTGGATTGGGAAAATCTTCTTTGCAAGATGAAAATTCATTGCAAAATTTCTAAAAATTATAGATGATTTTTTTTTCAATATTATTTTACGTACATACATACATATGTACATATGAATGTAGGTACCCTGCAACCAGACTGGTACTAAGAGTCTATGTCACATGAGTAGTTTCGATGTCTGGGAAGTTTTCTTCCAAGGGGTCGGCTTTAGTATAATGGTACCATTTGCCGTAAAATGAAAAAGTGTGCTGCCAGATGCTTACAGATTTTGTACGCGAAGCCGGTGTTGGTTATACCATGGAGGAGAAAATCCCTTAGGTTGTCAAGAACAAATTTTGCATACCTGTTGAAATTTTTTTTGAATAAAATGTAAAAAATACGATTGTGGATGCTTGAAACCGTTTACGAATTCGCGATTTTATGTTCTGAGCAAAAACTTTCCTCTGGCAGCACTGTTTTACCAACATTTTCATATTTTTCTTAGTAAATTCCGCAAATTCAACATCGAATCATTAATAAACTAAAAGCCTCCGGCAGACTTTGACTTCAGTTTCGGGAGGTCCACGACCCCCTCTACAAACCTATAAAACTCCTTTCTTCCAAAGCCTGGCTCCTTATTCTAAAGTTTCCCCCTTCTAAGTGTCCATTTTCCTGGACTTCATTCTTCAGAGAAATTCAAAATGTAAAATTTTACTGTTCACCATATTCCAAAAATTTGAATTTTTCTGTGTAAGAGTTCCATTTTGTTATGATGGAAGACTCATAGCTTTAGGCTTCTTGCAACAATCATTTTCATTTGCTCGCAAAACTAATTTCATATTAAGATTGTGGTAGCGAACCCCTTTGGAACATGCCTTTAATTATTCACTGCAAGAAAAACCAAATGTTAAGACGTTAACAGAGCTCTGTTAACAAAAGTAGGTTTGTGTCCAGGGTTACAAACTTCGAAATTTATCTTATGGAAGAGTGCGATGCGAAGATACGGTCTATTTCTAAGTAGGTAGGTACATTGTCGGCAAGCGAGCTGGCAGTAATTTTTTTTAATTGTAAACTAGTATTAGAAATTACTAGCAAATAGAAATTACCTCATAAACAAGCTCTGGGCGGTGGTCTAGGAGAAATTCAACGAAAACCGCATTGTAAATGTACCTACATATATTTATATAAAAATATTATATTGGGGAATAATAACACTAGCACTGATGACGAAACTAAAAAGAAGTCCTTACCAGCTTTCATCTTCTCTTACTTCAGGGTACATGTGTATAGGTATATAATTTTTAAAGATACGATGATTTGTGGTACAAAATATTGAAATAGAGCTTTTTTTAGAATTTAATTAGTTTCAATACTTGAACGTAAAAGGTGTTGTTATATTTTTTTCTCGTACCTACGTATATACATATGTACATATGTATATTTGCAAGACTCGTCAAAATTACTGAGAAAAATTCCGTTAAAATAGTACTTTCAATCTGAGACAAACTTATACAGATATATAATTATATTATAGCTATAATACCTTAAATATAAATCTAATCTGGTCTATGGGATAAAATATTTTATTATTGAATATAGAACTTTAGCAGTTTAAACATTTAATAAAATGTTTAAGGATGACTTATTTCAACCAAGTCTTTGGCTAGCTGGCCTCTTGGATGGTGATGTGAAGCTAACATTCTAATGAGCAGAGCTGCTCCTACGTTGAGTCAATAAAAGAAAGAGTGTAATTTTTTTTAATTCAAAAAGTTTGTTTTGTAGGATATAATAAAAATTCATTTATCTCCAATTTTTCTTTGGCTTTAAATCACTTATATTTATAATACAGAAATGATCGAAGGCTTCGAAATCTTCAATTTTGTGCTGGATATCACTTTGCTATGTGATTTCCAAGCGTCTATGAACGCGCAGAAATTTGCTAGGTGCCATATTTCTAGTCAGTTGACTCGTACACAATAAACAGCTGCATGTATATCTACCATTCTTTCTTATACATTGGTTTTAATAGCACATAAACTCTAAACTCATTTATTTGTACTAAATTTTAAAGTACAGGTTTGAATTTTAAACATTAATATAAGGAGAAACTGAAAAATTTTCTTTACCAATAGCTAATAATAAGAACTATCAATATACTTGGGTATATCTTTTTTGTTGTTCGATGTTGTTTCTATGATTTCTTTTTTGCATTTCAATAATTTAGAACTAACTGAGATGCATCACTTGTATATGTACATAGCACTATACAATCGTAAGCACAGATGCTACACGTAACAATATTAGTCGGCGGCAAATTTTCGGCTAGAAACGTGCCGACTTCTACATTTGATCACAACAATTGCATTCCATTAAAAATTGGCAGTCGATTTGTATATACATACAAACATATGTACGTATGTACATGCGAAGAAACAGGTAAACATATACAAGGTTCAAAACAAAACTTTGTGCAGCAAAAGAATTACTTGGTGCATATGTATATTTGCGCAATAAGTTAAAAAGCGCAATATCTACTTATGTTTTCTGTCACACACATATCTTAATTTTTTCTTTCTTTTCTTTCATATCGTTCCATTTTTGTACATCATCATTTATGCTCACTGTATACTTACAAATTTTATTTGAAGAAGTCTGCAACGAAGAAAAGAATTATTTGTGCACAGCGTTTTTACGCGCTAAAATTATTACACCACAATTACAGCTTCTATTAATAACCAATTTTTAATTAAGATATTCTTCTAAACTTTTTGTACCCTTGTTGCAAAAATTGTGGCTACTTTTCTTTAATTTGATTACAGCTTGTTTTTAGCAAGCAGAAAAAATGTTATACTGGATTAACAAGCAGCCCCCGCGAGACACTAATTGAACAAGCACAGTTTTCTTCCTTGAAAATATCCTTTGTTATCAAGTAATTAGTTACAATATTCATTCATATAAAATCAGATTGCCTTTAATTTACATTTTGCACATATTAATAGATAAATTATAATTGTTAGAAATTTAATTTTTGCACACAACTTTACTTTTCATAATTGGTTTTTCTATTGCTTTCATGGTTTTATTAGTTTTTTTTATTGGTAAGTTGTCAAAATGTCTACACTTGCCAAAAATGGCGTCATTTGTGCAACTCTACAATAGTGTTGCCGTTTCGGAAGACTTTTCTCATTTTTCGTAATGCCAAAGAGATTTGAAGAATTGCTTTGGGAGAGATAAACTTTTTTGTAGAAACATACATATGTATGTACACATGTATAAAAACACTAGGCTCGAACGATTTGTATGGAAAAAATTTGTTCACATGTGCCCTGGGTTTTTCGATAGCTTTTGGCATGAGAAAAAAAACCCATTTTCGAGACATTCGATTTAAAATTCGTTTGCATTTTTGATATAACGGTACATAATTGGAAATAATGACTTGAACATATAATGAAAATGTGTATAATTAAAAATCTTACGCTAAATAACTTGGAATTCGTTTGCAAATGCATATATAGCCACGTATGATTTGTGTTTACCTCAATGAAATTAATATAATAGACGATATATACTTTGTCTTCTGTATTGACTTATGCCGTTTTCTTTTCTACACTGTTTTATAGTTTCGATAACCTTTTCTTTTCACCTTAATCCTGCTAAACTATAAAACTCGCATTAAGAAAAATGTGTAAAAAAATATGCACACTTTTTTCCAGAAAAAATAAAATAAAAATTTGCAGGAGTGAAAGAACTTTTAAACATTATAGTTTATGTTTACTATATTGTCGTTGAAATTAAAAGATGAACTATATTTCAGTATAATCCATAAAAATAGATTGGAGCGAAACAAAAAAATTTTCTATTTTTTGTATGAACAACAAAAAGATCTGGTAGCACTGCTGTACAGATGTATTTCCATTATCTGCAGCTGTCAAATACTTTATGCTTCCAAATCCGTTATTTTAAATGCTCACAATGTATTCAATAAATCTTAACTAAACTTCTGTTAGATATTTAGACTTAAAAAAAAACTTGGTTTTAGAACAGAATAATATCCAGAATACTAACCAGTATAGTTTCTAATAATTGAATTGAAGTTGTAACGGATAGATAAACACCATATAGAATTCCATTGTATACGTTTAATTTTAAACTAATAGGGTCTTATTCTTATTTTTAGGTTTATTAAAATTTGTATGGAAAATTTGTTAAATAAGAGGCCTATAAGCCAGAAATATTTTTTGTGAATAAGGGTGTTAAAGTGTTAATGGTTCATTCGGAAGCACAGAAGAATTTTTAAATGTAGTAAAATAATTAAAACATGATTTAATATCTTTGCTAAAGATATTGGCCGATTCGTTTATAACATATTATGTATTTGTTTCCATGAAAATCTGAAAATATTTATGCAAATAATTTTATTTTATACATAATGCATACATACATCTTTATTAGTGTTTTGGCTACTGATGTAAACGATAGTGCAGTGCCCCGTTTTTCAAAACTTACAAATGAGTATTAAAAGTGAAATAAATACGTACTTGTAAAAACTTTTATTTTGTTTTTTTTTCATAGGAAAAACAAATAAATATAATGAATTTTTGTGAATGCGTATTTTAATTGTAATACAAATTTGTAAGTTTTTTGAAACAGGGCCTTGGTCGTTAAGAAGGTTGCGAAATGGTAGTACCGGCCAAACAATATTTGTTGCCAGTCTGGCAGCCATCAAATATTGACTGCCGTCTTTTCGTCCGAAATAATATCCGGTTGTTAAACATAATACATACATACGAATATGTATAAATATTTTTGGCAACCTGGGAAAATGAACATTCAATTCGATATTTGTTAAGAATACACCCATACAAGCATATTTAGAATGGAAGTTTTGGCTTGGTACCTTCTATGAGTGTGCAAAGTCGATATTAATCTCATATCCAAAGGAACAACAGTATGAGGACTTTTAAATTCTGTGTGCAACGATTTTTCGTAGCTGTACAACATAAACGTGTTGGCAGCGGTTGTCAAGTAGTCTGAAATGCAAAGCCGAATATTCGTAATTTCAATAACTCAAACTGATTAGAGCTTATACAAAAATTCTACTAAAACTTTTATATTGAAGACTCTTAAAGTGTTTTAAATGTATGTAAGTTTCTTTTTCTTGTGCTAAAGCAGTTTTGTTGCAGTTCAATTGAATGCGAATTTCTCGTTTTATCTCACAAACCTGTAGAAAATAGAATTCAATGTTAAGTGATAGCCAGAAATATATACATATGTACATATACATATATATTTTGATGCTTATTGTTCAAAAAAAAAAAAAATTTAATTTAATTAAATTTTTTTATTTAGTAAATCTTTGCTAAATATTAAATTGTTTTTAATTGCTTTATTTTAGTTTTAATTTTTATTTTTTATTAGAAATAGCAAACAACTCCCACTTTTATCTCTTGCAAACGAAATTTAGGCGACAGAAGGACAGCTCTTGAGATCGCCGCAACAGAATATTATTCACATGCATAACGGCATTAGCGGTACTCAGCGTTTGGTGCGTTTTTGGTTGCTACTATTTGCATTTGCAACTTTTCTTAACAACTTTGCAAATTTTATTGTAGTCCAAATAACAGCTGATAAATTAATACACAATTTTTAATTTATCACGTTTTATTTTTTTGGTAATTGCTGTTGGCTCCATCTCTACAATCTCTGGGGGTATGAGTTTTGTTACGATTTGTTACGAGGGGGGGGTTCGTAAAAATGTTACGTAACAAAAAAATATTGGTGGCTATTCTGAAAAACGCGCCGAAGAGGTGAAACTTTCCTTGGCAACCAAAAACAAAATATGAAGAATTGTTTGTGTTTTCCCTACATCGCAAGAATAAAATTAACGAGGTAGTTGGCCACCCGTATCTCTTTCACCAGTAAACGGTAAATTTTGTACGAAACATAAAAACAATTTGTTTGTACTCTTGACATTTTGTTCTTGTTTTACATGTACAGATTCACTTCACTAGCACTTTTTCCCGAATAAGCTCCATTATTTATTTTGTGCAAAATTTCCATGGACCAATAATTGAAATGTGCCAATTTTTAGTCACTGATTTTCATCAATAGATATTTCTTTTAAATTACACGTTAAATACATGAATTTAATTTCTTGAGTTATATTTGTATATACACATGTACATAAAATGAATTACATCACATTATTATTTTTTTTAATAAAATTTTTTATTATTTAGTGGTTGTTATGTTATGTTTGGGGGGGGGGGGGGGGGGGGTTAAAAATCTGCAAAAATTGCGTTACGTAATTTGTGAACAGCCCCTTAAAAGTAGAACTTTTTTAATGTTTTTTAAAACTACAGTAGTTTTCCGATTTAACGAACCTAATTATTGTCAGGCCGGTTCGTTAAAGTGAATTGTTCGTTATATCCAGTACTAACTTAAATTGGAAAAATGTCCTCTATTTCATTCAAGACTCAAAGGGCCTTGTTCATAATAAATATTTTGGCTTATAAATCTCTTATTTGACAAGTGTTCCATACAAATTTGTCAAATAGCAGCATTATAAACCGGTTATAATTTTTATGAACAAGGGTGAAAGTATATGGGTATTTCCATGAAATGGTCCACCGTTAGTTAAAAAATCAAAACGCTCGCACAATTTTTTTAAGCACAGAAAATTGAAAAAAAAAACTATTGACATTTTATTATGTAAAAAAAAATTTTAACTTATAATAATTTTAAATGATGGTAAAAACTTCTGAAAATATATGTTAAATTACAAAAATATGTATGAAGGTAAAAAGTGTCACGTGCGTAATCAAAAACATTTTTTTTTCTTAGCCAACCCATGTACACTTGTTTTTGAACAAACCATGATTATAAAGGTCCATTAATAACCTTTATAAAAACATTTTTTCCGAAATAAAAATCTTCTACAATTCGCCTACTTTGCAATATATCATGCTGCTTTAAAAGGCACTTACGTTTTTTGTCACGTGCGTAAGTCAACTTTGATCGCATGGAACTTGGGTACCCAGTGCTCAATTTTCCAATATACATATACTTTTTGGAAGGAACTCATCGCATTAAATGTAACAATGGCAAAATTCCATTCAAAAATTCCCACCCATTTATATTTTTATAATATTCAAAACAATTAAACGTGTACAAATGTCACGTGCGTAACCATGGAAACACCCATATAAAGTGTTTTTAAAATTTTATTAAAACAACACACATAGTTCATTAAAACTGTATTTCAAAAATAATTTATTGAAAAAATTGGTTAAGCACAGTCTGTTTTTTTGGAACTGATATCTTTCTTTTAATGGCTTCCTCTTGAAGCTCTCACAAAAGTATTAAAATTGAGCTACCAATATTGTTTTATTGAGCCCATTTAATGCAAGTTTCGAAATGGCATCTTCGTGTTTTATTTTGGGTTCCTCAATTTACCCATTTTGATGTAAGTAGCAAAAATTATATCACGCAACTGACTCTCAAATGATATCAAACAAAACTATTAAAAGACGAAAGCTAACGGCATGATACAATTAACAAGGTAGTCTCGTCAGCTAAACCGTTAATCAACTGACTACTTTAGGTTGTCAAGAGATTGCAGAGAGGAAAGGCAGCCAAAACGAGGTAGCAAATCCGCGTAAGCTCAGTGCATCTCTCTTCTGTAAATGTAGAAGTGGCGTCTTATTGACAGTTTGCATAAGTTGTACAAAAACAAAATGCATGTTATTTTTATTGAAGTTGTTCTTATTGTTGCGAAAAGGCTACCTTGTTAGTTGTATCATGGTAGCAATTATGTTTTCATATGATTTGATATTTGTTCGTTATAACGAGTACAAACAAAATTTTTTGTTCGTTATATAAAGTATTCAGTAAAAAAAGTTTTGGTGTTCGTTATATGCGATGTTCACTAAATCGAATGTTCGTTAAATCGGAAAACTACTGCATTCAGTTTCAAAAATATTTAGAAAATTGTTGTTAAAGGTTTTCAATTCAAATTATTTAAAAAGAAATTTCTTCAGAAAAAAATTGTATCACGTAGCAAACATTTTTATTCAAATTTTAGGACTAAAAATGGAAAACTTTTGTGTTGCTTTGCATGATTGCAATTGCAGTTTCAAATATGATCCATACATTTTTCAAAATGTGAAATGTTTGATATCTTCGGAAGGAAATAAAATGATATAAAAACAGAGTATTACAACACAGAAGTTCAATAACAAAATTAAAATTTACAGTAAAATGTTAATAACGCAGGGCATGGCGTAAATGTTCAAATTGTATCAATAAAAGAGCATCTAGATCTCAATGATGCAAAAACAGAACATGTAGAAAAAAAGCTTTCATATAAACAGAGAGCAACAGTCTTCTGAGACGACAAATATCGTCCAAGACTGCAAAAATATCATTGCTTTGGTTAATGTTAATTAAGTATACAAACAGAAAGTAAAATTGCGTGAGCTTTGGTTGCCGAGTGGTTAAAGCGGCTGTGCCAAAAATTGTGAAATTTGACACGTCCAAAGTTCATAGGGTGCTGATGAAGGGTGTTTGCTACCCAGAAACAGCCGGTTGTCCACCTAGCTACTAAATTTTTCTTTTCTTTGCTTAATTGATATTAATTAAAAGTAGTGACAAACCAAGGGTTGAACTTAAGCCTGAAAAAGTAATTTAATATAAATGTATTACAACACAGAAGTTCAATAACAAAATTAAAATTTACAGAGTTTCCTTATTCCAAGTAGATGTGAACTAAATTGTATAATTATAACGGGCTATCCATTTCGTGGTTACAAAAGTATAGGACTGGAATTCGACATCTGCCAAACTAAGTTGTTAAACCAATTTTTTTTTTTTGTTCTCAGTTGAAAGTCTGACATAGACGAAAATATCGCTGCTGTAAGTGAAAGTGTTGCCGAGGACCCGAATGTGTCGATTCCTCGTCGTTCTCAGGAATTAGGACTGTCTTGCCAAAATTCGTCAAGTTATGGCTGAGATACCGCCCAATATGTGTCAAAAAGTGGTCGAAAATTACCTCAAAAGAATCAAAGCTTGCAACACTTCGCGTGGTGGTCATTTAAATGATGTAGTGTTTCACACATAATGTCAACGTTCAAACTTTATAATAATAAAATAAATTCAGGCAAGTACGAGGCTGGCTCGCACACTTAGGGTTCCGCACATATGTATAATGTACGTATAGAATGGCTAATTTTTACTTTACGTTGTATGGGGACACCTGGTAGTTTTCGACATGTTGTTGGTTTTAGTATTTGTTGTTGTAGGGCATATGTAAATACATATATTGTGAGAATTTCAGCTCTCTGTCTTTTACAGTTTAGCAACTACGGCTAATTGTTACTTTAGGTTGTATGGGGACACTTGTTGTTGTAGAGCATCTATAAATATGTACATATACTGTGCAAATTTCAGCTTTCTATCTTTTACGGTTCGAGAGTTATAGCTAATTGTAACTGTTCGTTGTATGGGGACACCTGGTAGTTTTCGCTTTGTTGTTGTTTTTAGTATTTGTTGTTGTAGCGGCAAGGTACAATTTAGACTTAAAATTTTCACAGTATACATACATATGTAGTTCGCAGGCCTCTACAACACCAAATAGCAAAAAGTTAAAATTGGATTGCTGTTCATACACCGTTTAGTTTTAAAATCAGCTATAACTTTTGATCCGTCAGAGATAGGAGCTTAAAATTTACACGGTAGGTAGGAAGGTAGTCTGGTCTCTACGAGCACCAAATACTAAAAAGAATACAAAGTTAAAGGCTAAAAGGTAAATTATACCAGGAGTAGTCTTTGTCTAACACTTGCACGATAGTACAGAGGCCCTTGCTGTGTAAGTCAGTCTAGTACTTGGCTCAATTTATCCAGTGTTTTTGTTATTTGTTTCTTTAATTTTAATTTCTTTGTGGTAAATATTTTAATGCAACATTTAAAACACTACGCCAAACACTGGCGATTTTCTCAACATTTTAAAACATTTTAATAATTTATCTACATGCGTCGCTTGAAAAGGAAATGAGTTTAGTAAAAATTCAATTTCTCAAATATTTTTAATAAAAGCTTTTGTGTTGAACAGTGTGTTTTTCATGGAATAAAATAACAATGGACCATAAAACGTTGTGATTTGTTTGTAAAAAGTATCTGCAAATTCCTTTTATGTAAAATAAAACACACCTGTTAAACTTTGATTACGACTAGTAATCAATTGCCTTATTTTTCAAAAACCGTTGTAATCTGGCTATAAAAAACTAAGTCGTCCTATCTCTGGCTATATAAATTCATATATAGGGTCCGCCATCTAACGTTTTTTTTTTCAACTAGTGCTTATTTCGTGAATGGTAACACTTAGCTCATGATGATATCTGATTTGACAGATATGCTAGGAACACAACTGGGATGAACGACGAATTTCGCCCAATACGACGAATACGTCGGTTAAAATTCGTCGCATGAAGCACAATAACGACGAAGAACAAAAACATTTAAATCTCAGTTTTTTACTGGTTGCGATTACAAAAAATCTAAATATATTAATGAATACTTTTAAAACTAATGGGAAATAATTAAAATTAATCAAAAATAACCAAAAACAATGCTTCAAATTAATAATTTCATTACTTTTGATTCATTTTTTGTAAACCAAAATAATCCTTAATATTTTGGTATATTTTGAAATCGCAGTCAACTACTACGAGGGCCGTCCTCTATGTTTCGGTGTTATAATAGGCAACACTGGTTGTTATGATCATTGAAAGCGATCCTGTTTTTACAACCCTATTCGGAAATTATACATAGATCATCATTGAGCCTGTATCGCTCATAATCTGCCTCTTGGTGTCGATCTGCGACAGGCCTATGAGGTCTGTGATTAAATTTGCTCAGAATTAGAAAAGTTTGTTGTGAGAAGTTTTCTGGTTCTGTTTCTGTTTCTCCACTTCATTTGCTGGGATATTATTTTTTCAAACTTTTACGCCACAGGACATTTAGAGCGTGATGTATGCGAAAGTCATAATACAAAAAAAAACCGTAATTCAGAAAGGTTTTTGATTTACAATTGCCAAATCTGAAACAAGTTAATAAGCTTGTGGCTCTCTAGCAACGGATTCCTGTATAGCACATACATATGCACAATATCTACTTACCTTTAAAACAATTTAAAATCTTGGACACACTTATCATGTACTTACTTCTCTTCTTGCTCATTTTTTTTTTTTTTGCCACCATACTTACTTCTTTGGGAACTGTATCTTTGCCTGTAGTTAATAAGGGAATGTAAAATTTTCAAAGTCTAAGTTAAATCAAAATTGTGCTTCCAACTTTTGGGGGTCTAGTTTTTAGTTTCATTTAACGAATGACAAATAAGTTTTACATAATTATAACGTTAAAAAAGACATATTTAGTTATTTATTAAAATTCTTATCTTTCCATGTGTTTTTTTTTTCTTTTCAAACGGACCTTAATATAAATGTGTATTTTTTCAGTTTGTTTAAGATTTAAATAAAACATTTTGCGACAATACGTTTAAGTTTATTAATTATATCAATTTATTTAAAAATATAAAATTATATTAAAAATTTTTTAGAGTATAAATAGTTTTATTAATTTTAAATTTACACATTTCTGTTAAAAGTTAAAAGCTAAAGAAACTATTTTTATTAATTAGATATATTGATAAAAAAAAAAAAAGTATGCTTTTAATTTTAGAATTGAACTAATTGAAGGGTTTTATTTTATATGTATTTAATATATGTCTGTAGTTGTTTTCATCTTTCAAATCAAGGTTTAGCCGGCGCTCTAAAGTTGCCCAGCTCCATTTGAAAGATTAGTGTGAAATAAAATTTGGCAATCCAACGATAATAATATATAAGTTTCATATACATACAAGCATATATCAGTAATGCAAAGATGACGCTGCCTGCAACTTAAGCCCAATCTAATCTGTTCTTTATAATTAATTAATTCCTTCTTTTAGTACACAATTAAAGTTTCTGTTAATCAAATTGAAGTCATCAAATACTCAAACTAAATCTGGCTTAATCTTGTAGTTGCTTGCTAACAGCAGCTTTCCAATAAAAGAATACATTTTTTTCATAATCTTGTTTCATAATTTGTAAACGTTTGTGACTGACTAGTGCTGTGGACTGAAGGAGCGAGCTTTCACTACCCTTTCTTGAGGTTTTGTAGCAATGCTCCAAAGTTTCAAATTTATGTACATGTGTGTAAACGTAATAGATTCCCTTTTGAGACTGGCCATAAAATTTAGTAAATAAATAAATAAATATGTATATATATATATATATATATATATATACATATATACACACATATATATATATATATATATATATATATATATATATACAATAACTTAGCAAGTGTTTAAATGAATTGAAAAAAAATTATAGTGTGCTTTTAATAATGTATTTTTATTGTTTTTTTTTATTTAATTTTTTTTTTTTTTTGGTACATAAATTGTTTCAGTGAACTTTTCATGGTGTTAAGTTTAATAACTACAAATTTTACATTTAAATTCTTCACAATAAAAATAATATATACAAACTAAAGGTAAATTAAAAATTAAACATAAAAATTAATCAAAAGTTTTGAGCGTTTTCTTTCATCTTAAATTATTATTTTTTCATTTCGTGTGATTTTTCATCTTATACAAAAAATACTTAGCCGAAACATAACAATTTTGAAAATAACAATTAGTGATTTGTTTTAATAAATTAATTTTTTGTTTTTAATTTTTGTAACTTAAATTTTGCCGAAAATATCACAAATACTTTTTTTTTTTTTCGAAGAGAAATTAGAGCCAAACATGAAATTTTGTTATCACAAAAAGATGAAAAATAACTTTTTATTTTCTTTTTGAAATATAAAAGTAATTTTATATTATTTAACAAAAATATAGGAAACATTACAAATAGCGAGTGTGGTTTTTTTTTATATTTTAATTTTAACTTCAACACTTTTCTTTTCATAGTTAAATTAAACTTTATGTAGGTATAACGAAAATCATATAATTAATTGTAGAAACTAATTCAAAGCAAAGTGGCATTCAAAACATAGAGATGGAACAGCATCCAAGTGTGGCAGAAGATTACCTAAATTTTTTGAGTTATCGTCCTCACACATCGGATATATTTCAGGAGCCGGCGTTCTGCATATCATTATTATCATGTAGCAAGGCCCTAACTCACATTTTTGTCAATCTTGCGTTTTATTTTTTTTGGCATATTTTAATAAAAGATCCATCAATAATAATAAAAAAGGGGGAACAAATTCCGAGGGCATGAGACCAACGATACATATTTCTTAACTACAGTTTGGTGAAAGTAAAACGACATTTTTCTTTTATGTATGTGATCACATTTTCAATGAAAATGTTTTTAGTTTGAAATAAACCTTTTTCACTGCTGGCAGATTTTCATTCTTGAATTTGTATTGAAAAGCAAAAGCTAAATAGGAAAATTTGTTTTTGTTTTCAGTACAAATACACGCAACATAATTTACGTACGTTTTAGAAAAACCGGCAGTCAATTTAGTACAAGGAATGTATGTACATATATTTTCCCGAAAATATTACTCGTATAAAAAGAATTTCTCGAACTAAAATTTTAATATAAGATGAAAGAAATGCCTTTGAAATGTTCATGGAAACTTTTTAGTTTTTGAGAGAACGAAGAAAACAAAATTTAGCATTTTTGAAAATTTTTGACTGATAAATATGTAGCTATTTTAAATATTTTAAAAATGAAAATTTCGAATACACATGCAGGTTTAAAAACGCCACATTTTTTCAGTACGGGCCGGAAACTAGGAACACACCATTATGTACTACATGTGTATATCAGTTCTGAGGGAGAAGCAGACATT
This sequence comes from Sturmia bella, assembly GCA_963662145.1. Taxonomy (NCBI): domain Eukaryota; kingdom Metazoa; phylum Arthropoda; class Insecta; order Diptera; family Tachinidae; genus Sturmia; species Sturmia bella. Next base: position 33,271,837 of record OY759168.1, on the reverse strand, counting down.
TTTTTTAACGTAGCAGACTTGAAAAAAAAACACATATTTTCACAGAGATGCTGAGAGCGGGTTTCTAACTTTAAATTATTGCATACATTCATGTGTAGTTATTTAAAATTCCTATTGACTGCTTCTTGCATTGCAACTGTGCAGATCATAAATTCAAAATTTTGCAAGATTCCTTCTATTGAAGTTGTCCAAATGTTGTTTTGTTTACAACAGAAAAAAATTGCAATACCGTAAACAAACTCTACGTAAAGAAACGTTTAAAGTTGTATTTGATGTACATATTTGTGCTACAAATCATTAATTATAAAAAGGGATCTAAAATACTTTTTGAGTTTGAGGCTGCCATCATAAGCACAATACCCTTTATTTCATCGTGATCTTGAAGAATAATATAATCATCATTTTTTCAAATATTTAATGATAAAATGTAAAAAAATTCATCAATTTTGTGCAGCAATGATCACAATCATCATGATCTTGAAGCATCTAATGCGTAGCACCATTGATAAAATGTAAAAAAAAGTAATAAATTTTGTGCAGAAATGATTATCTAAGCATTGAGATTTGCTCCACGACTTCATGTGACATAATAATATTGTGTCCGGATTCACTATCTAGTGCGATCTGTCAAAAATGGCATGCGTTATATGTATGCCGAAGTTTATGTAATTTTCTAAACTTTCTTTTTCTTAAAATAAAATATTTTTCTATGAGATCAGAGTTGCTTTTCGAGACGGTGATGAAAAAGCAAAAAACTTCAATGTAATAGTGTGGCATCTGCCGCGCTACACTATTATTTTTATTAGCAAGTTTTTCAAATAGGAGAGAGTTTGATCAGTTTTTGTTTTGACTGAATCGGACGAGAGAGAGAGAGAGAGAGAGAGAGAGAGAGAGAGAGAGAGAGAGAGAGAGAGAGAGAGAGAGAGAGAGAGAGAGAGAGAGAAAATTAATCTTGCTGTCAGGAGTGGACTCTCATCGCCTTAACATTGCTGTAAAAACATCTGTCTTGTACGCTCCGCCTTGACAAAAAATAACGTTTAGCTGTCAAAATTTGCTTTTTTGTGCTTGATTATATTGAAAGCAAAAAAGAGTAAATACTTTTTATGCAAATAAATATGTATGTAAACAAAATTATAAGTTTTGTGATCAAAAAAGTTTTGCTTTTAATAAAGATGGGGTTATAAATCCAATGACGTAAGAAAAGTAATCACAAATTATGGCATAGAGAGTACGTCATCATGAAAAAGTTCGACTTGTGATTGGGCGGGAGTTTTCTAACTTCAGACTTGATCCAGGCAAAAATAAATGTTCTTTGTACATACATATACTATTCTTTTTTTTATAAAGTACTGGCGTGTACCCGGCAGGTGTTACGGCCATATTTACACTACCTAAGTTCTTAACTGAGTTGAGAATCTGTGATGCCCTTAAGACGTGTCATTTCAAAAATGATAAATTATTTAAATGTTTTTGGTGTGATCTCCGTTAAAAATAGAACATTATCTATCTTTACCAAATTTATCAATTCTTACTGTCCCACACTATTTTACATGAAGCCAAATGAAAAATTTTGATAGTGTAAATATAGCTTAAGCTGCTTTTACACTTTATGTATTTGACATTGGATTTGCCATCTGTAATTGCGTCTGTCTCTTTCCGCATAGACTCTGGAACTACACAACCCATGTGCCCCAAGCCGGGGCACAGTAAGTAAGACAATAATGCAAAAATGTTAATATATCCACATAGTAAGTCGATTTACTCAGCACAGTGAGTTTGTTTGTCCAAACCCTAAAGCCAGTCTCTAACATAGGCTACTTATTTATCTGGCACGATTTTGTATTGGCGCAGGTAGTTTTTGAATCGGATTTGATCGTTTTAATAAGTTTTTCAAAGCGGCTTTATTCTGCTTTGGCTCAGTTTTATCCAAGGTTTTGCTAGCTGCCATTAACTTTCACTAATTTTATTTCAGCGAGCGAGACCTCGTGTAAATCGGCTCTGAAGAATAGTTGTGTTCTACAGACAAAAGCAACACTGCTGTTATAGAGCATGATGTCTTATAAACAACGAAATAGTAAACAATTATTTTTGTTTTGCTTAACAATGATAAAATGGCACATCAAGACAGTGTTTGAAATAGTTTAGAAAACAATTTGAAAAGTATTTTTTTAAATTCTTTCCATATTAAATATAATAATATATTAAAAGTCGTTGGCGCAAATTATTTAAAGCAGAGTAATTCTTTATTTTTAGTTTTTGTGCCTTTAAGTTACAGCATGAATTGAATAAAATAATTAACTGTATACTAAATCGACAGAGGAGAGTTTTTAATTATAAATCGTTACATGTGATCTCGAATTACACAGAGTCGGCTCTGATTTACACAAACAATCCTTACTCCCTTCAATAGAAGGTACTTAAACAATATGAACTGATTTATTACTGGAAAGTGATCTTTTAAGAAGAACCAAGGATGTCCAACTCAAAGGGCTGCGATGAGTTAAGATATGTTAGTCTGGTGGAAGAAGTTGGGTATGATCTGTAATGCCTTAGAACGTGCTCAAAGTGATAGAACTAAATTTGCAGATTGTTTTATTCCTTGCAAGAGATAATTAAATAGAGAAAATCATAAATAAGTCATCTGCTGATGCCATGAGGAAGATTAAAGCTGTGCAGCAGACCTATCGTTTAAAAGGTGGGAAACCAACAACTAATTATGAACTAATTTTGTCAAGAGTTACTGCAACCTTTGCCCAGATCTCAAGAAAAATTATGGCAATAGCAGATATCCCTCGGCCATGTGACCAATGGCTATCAATGCATGGTATAATGAGGACTCCTTCTATTTTCAAAGTTCCTGGGATCTTCTCATTATTGCCCAGGAATCTTGTCATAAACAATGCTAATCTAAGTATTGTCAAGACAATTCTGATAGTAAGTCATGTTGAATTAAGAGATTATAAATCAACAAAATGCTCGATAGAAAAGAGAAGAAGCAACCAATAAATTAACACATCTCATTCAGTATGGAAGGGCTGACTTTCGCAACACTCAGACTAGTGCTGGTCATAGAAATGACTACTTCTGATGTCACAGAATTTCTGTTAATGATGACATAATATCATCTGAATTTTTATGATAGTAATAAAAATGTAACAGTGCAAATGATATGTTCATGCATACATAATTAATATGTTAATGATTTCTTAATATGCAGAGATGGATACACTACAAAATGCCAATTTGCTTTGTTTTTATTGAATGTCTCCTCAAAAGTTGTGTTTGTTCAATTTACGAAGAATTTTCGCAAATTCACTCACTCCTATGGCGGTTGGCGTTTTTGAAAAATGATGCTGTGATTGGCAGAAAAGTACAAAACTTTTTCAAATTCTATTGCAAGAACGCCATCAAATTTCAACTGTGATTGATGTATTTGACTGTCAAAAGGGCAAAGAAAGCGCTATTTTACAATTGACAGCATCAACGAGAACTACGCTAAACACAACAAGGGTTATTATGAATGGAAAGCTTTCATTTTGCAAACGAAATTTACTCTTTTCTCCCTCTTTCCTTTAATCTAAATGATAACAAGTGCCAGAGATGGATATTTTAAATTTTCTTCCGCATTTTATTTTTTGTTGTAAATTGGACAATTTGTTTTAACTTTATTGTTTTAGAGTTTCCATAGGATATTTTGTATATATGCAGATATAAAACAGATGCTACCAACATTGCGAAAACTAAGAAGAAATTGTTATATATGACTTATACCGAGCATCGTCAGCCTTCAACAGAAGCTTTTCTGTTAAAGTACGCTCGATATGTTTGTGTTTCGTTATTTTTTAGCTTTTGTATATACTACATAATTAAATTTTGTGATAGATTTGTGTAGTTAAATAAAGCGCAGTTGAAGTCAAACTAAGTGTTTAATAAAAATTAACTCATTTTCTAACCTAGATCATTTAAATATGTAATTTGTTTACAAAATAATAATTGAATTAAAAGTTAAACATTAAAACTGAAATGCGTTTGAGGTATATTGATATTTGTTTGCAGTTTAAATAAAAAACAAATAAATGTTATGCGTTTTCATATTTTTAAACTTTTTAAGTTTTCACAATAAAAACAAAACTTAACAAAACATTAAGGTAAAATATTTCCATAAAACTTAAATCTGTTAATTTTCTTTAATATTATTAATATTAAGTGATTTTAGAAAACATACGCGTAAAAAATTGTTAAGACTAAATAATTATTGTAAAACAGCAACTAAAACTTAACAAAACATAAAAAAATTAAAATTATTTAGTATGTATTACAAAATCAAAATTAGAGAAAAAAAATTCTAAGAATCAAAGAGGTAACAAAGAAACCTTCATTCTTGTGATAAATTGTTGTAAAAGCTATTTTAAAGAATTATGTTATTTGTAGGTTAGAAAAAGCAAAAACAAAGTTTAGCAAAAACATGTTAGTTTTACACATGCGTGTGTACCTTCCAAAGAAAAAAAATTTCCCTCGAGATATGTATGGCATAAGAATTTTGCAGCTGAAAATTTTAATAAAAAGGGCTGAGGAAAAAGAAAAAATTAAATATAATTTTTGAAAATTTCTTAACTGGTATAAGAAATGTTGTAGGGCATTTGAAAACGATGTAAAGTAAGAACATCCAGGCTAGTTTTAAATTTCTTTTCTTTTAGGATTCTAAACTTTGTTTTTACTCTTTATGCTTAGTTTGTATATGTATGTATGTAGTTAGTTTGTTTTTATTTTTAATATATAGATTTTTACGTTTAATTCAAATTTGCATATAATCTTTCCATTTGTATGTAGTTTACCAATTTATTTAGTTATTTTTTTTTTAATTTTAATTATTACAAGAAACCGTACACATTTTTTTATATTTTTTATTTTTATTTTAGTGAAAAATTTGTTTTCTTTCTTGATTTTCTTAGCAGTGAAACCTTCCAATTAGTTTTTAGTTTGTTAGTTATTTTAGTTTTAATTTGAGTTCTTTTTTTTTGTTTTATAAAAATCTTTGTAAAGAAACTATTTATGTATGTTGAAAGCAGAACAAATGACACATATTTTGGGGGGGCTTGAGGGAACGTTTTTTAAGCTTAAAATTGAAAAAAAATTTAATTTTTACATGGATTTTTAAATTTATTTTGGTATAAATTGTTTTCATTTAGTTTGTGTTGTTTTCTTTTAAAGCATTTTACTTTGGATGTTGCTGTTAAGAACCTGTTAAATATTTACGATTTTTTTTTTTTACAATTTATTCTTTTATTTTTACATGTAGAATCTAAGCCTGCCAAAAGAGTAATTTCCAAGAAACATTGAATACTAATTTCTTTTTCTTTGAAGTGTAAAATTGCTTTTCAGTGTATCAATTTCAATAAAATAAAATTTAAAATCAAAATGTATGCCTCCAAAAATAAACAGCGCAGCTTGGACGGCATAAGTCTGGGATCGCTTGCGTTATCAAATAAACTATGGAACAAATGGAAAACTCAATATCTAATGAGTTGTTCGAAGACGTTTATCGTTCGCTTTAGTTTCGCATTTTTATTTTGCATAACTATAAAATATGCTAGTATACTTTTCATTGAGTCGTTTTCATATTAGTCTCACTATTAACCTGACCCGATAACTATTGAAGTTCACTTTTATTTGATGGTGACTTCGGTATGGAAAAAGGCAATCAGATCCCTGTGCTATTTGCCATTAAATGGGAAAAAATATTACGTGCTCCGTCTCTTTTTAACATTTACGCTTCTGCCTTTTATTGCTTTTCTTTTCGTTTTTCTAGTGGAAAATGTGATATTTTGCCACTGAAGAAAGTCCAATAACAATCAATAAGCTTAAAGCTTTCTGCTTCATTCATTTTTCAAAAGTTGCTTCTACTTTATTTTATTCCATTTGACATCTTTGTCATCACTAAATTTTTTTATGGTAACAAGGTAAGGTTTGTAAAAAACACACACACACATTCGCATGCAAGTGCATGCATGAACCCACCAAACCAAAAGTTCCGATTTCAAAAATACACATCAACGAAATATTTTGACAAACTCAATTACGTCTTTGTATGTTGTTAATTTCATAAATCGATTATTTTTCCAATTGCCGTGTAGACGACCTTCTGCAGATTTTATTTTGTACTTTCGAGCATCCAACCTGAATGCAACGTTGTCATGAAAACCCAAATATGTATATTTTTCAAAACATTTTCACCCTTAACCTGAAGAAATCGAGACTACTCCTTACACGCGTGTAAAGAGTACTCCACAAGGGACCAGGACCAGGTCCAAAAGTAATCCAAATATATGGGAAAGACATGCTCCATTTTACATTACAATGTCCTGGGAGAGTACATGGTCCTCTCCAAAAAAACATTACTTCAGAGTAATCCAAAAACTAGTTCAAGTAGCTACTCTGCACATTATAAACGCAGGGTTAGTCTTGAAATTACTCCCTGGATTACCACATGGTAATAATGTGTTGCAAGTATTGCCAAATAATTTTTTTTATTCATTTGCATTACGCCAGACCATGTTGTAACTACTACTTTTTACTTAAAACGAATCATGTGCTCCAATAATTTCTGCAGGGTATTCATAACAATTATTTCAGGCTCATAAAGCTTTTATTTGACAAATTTGCAAATATGAAAAATGTATGAAATAACAGTTTCATAAACCTAAAATATTTATTATGAATAATTTTATCGAAATGCCGTAGTTTTTAGCGAAAAAGTTGGTACCTTTGGTTTGGTGGGTATGTGAACATTTTACGAAATAACAGCATGCGTTAAGTACTGTCTTAATTGTTTAATATTGAATGTTGTCATAATTGTATCAAACTTTTGTAAATTGTAAATAACAAACAATTATGCTGCACAATTGTCAATAGTTTTATCAGACTTGAGTTCGAAGCCAAGACTGATAATCTTACCAATACTTATAAATCATATTTGTTCGACTATAAAGTTGAAATCAGGCTGCACTGCTGGTGAAAACATTGTCTGAAGAAATTACTATTTTAGGAGGCAACGTGTGAATTAGCGCTTAATTTGAAATAGTGGCAATACTATGTTTTTACTACGTGGCAACTTTGTTGGGATATCTGCCAATCAAAATAAACTTCTCTTTAAAATAATTCAAACGAAAGATTATTGAAAAGCAAAGACACTTGCTTAGCAGTGATTGAAAAACTCAATAGTCGGTTTTTTTTCTGAGGTAATCAAGTTAAATTAAATTAAATACACTGAGAAAACTTTTGATTCAATATTATTAGCCTCGTTTAAGTTAGCTTAATTTTCTTTGTTCAACAGTTTGTTAACACTCAAACAGAAAACATCAATTCACACATTTATTGACTTTTAACAATTATTGTTTTTTTTTTCGTTATTTTTTATCAATTAGTTTTTTTTTTAAAGGAAACTTTCTCTTGACAGCCAGCTTTTTATTTAATTTTTTCCTTTTTTTTGGTATATTGTAATTCTGTTTTTTTTTGTATGTGTAAGATTTGCTATTGTTTAATACAAAAGATTTAAATTAGTATAAATGTATAATTATTTGTAATAAAAAACAATTATTAAACATAAATGCACATTAGGTTTCTTTTGGTAGTACGTTTTATCGGTGCAGTTATTAAAAAAAAAAAAAAATCTTAAAAATAATAGGAGAAGTTTCATATTATATATTATTTTAAAAGTAAAATTTTTTACATTTACAAATATTAAAGCTTAAAGAAAACTGTTTGACGATTTTTAAGCGTTTGACGATTTTTTATTGGTTATTTAGTTTTATTTTAAAGAAATAAAATTAAAAAAAAAGATCAATTAAACAGATTCAAAATTTAAAGATTTTTAGCTAAAAAGTAATAATAAGATGATCGATCAATTGAATTCTTTCTTACAATGGTTTTGTTATAAAAATTGTTTCATTCAGAGTAGTTTTACGTAGTTGCTTTAAAAGGTGGCCAATTCTGTTTGTTTCTCAACGTGTAGTACACCAATAAAAATTGTTGATTAGAATTATTTTGATACATTCATGAATTTTTCATTATAAGTTTTCCATAAAAGTGATTGGTTTTGTTTGCGTAGTTAGTTCTGCTTCATAAACGAATGGCATTTTAGTTTGAGTTTTCATAATTTATCGAGTTTGTTTGTTTTTATTAAAAATTAATTTAAAGCAACATGAATTGCATCTTATATGTTTTGTTTATAAGAAAAAATATATGTATTTATATTAAAATATTTTTTTTTTTTTTTAATAATTTATACTACTTTATAGCCATAGAAATTGTTCATGCAAGTTTTGTCTTGCTTATATAGTGGAACCCAGTTTTATCAGACGGTCTGAATGTTTAACTCTTAAATGTGAACGCAACGTGTCGATGCGACTGTAGGTGGCTGGACAATAGGGGCAGTTGGAACGTTGGGCCGTATGCGAGTGAAAGTGATGCCAACGATTTGTTACTTCTTTGCCGCAAGAGCGACAACGCCACATTGTGCCAGGATCACGGGACGGTGTAAACATGTTGTGATAGGACATTTGATGATGTAAATTGTGTGCTGAGCCTCCCATATTACCTGTAGTTGAGCCTATTGTATGCAACTGATTAAGACTTTGATGGTGACTGTTGTCACCTTGATGATGGCCGCCATTAGCGCCTCTCATGATATTTTCCAGCAAGTAATCACTTTTCAAAGCCGCATCCAAATGAAGACCGTAAGCAGCCGCAGCATGAGGTGGCGGCGAGTCCGACAACGACGAAGCTCTTGAAAATGACGATCGTCGGAAAGAGGTTCTTGACAGTCGTCCTCGGGATGCTGTAACCAATGAAAAAAAGAAACACACACCACATAATGGGGCGAAAGTCAGCCCAAGAACAACAAACAGAGTGAAAATAGTCTAGGTTTTTTTTTTTTAAAATTGTTGTATAGAAAAAATATATATTTGAAGAAAAGTTTTGTTTAAGTTTTTTCAAAGAGATTTAAAGTGTTCAAATAAAATGATAGAGTGAGCATAAATATCAAATTAAAGTATATAAAACTAAAAGAATATTAATAAAAAATAAAGCTAAGACAACAGAATGTTAAAGAATAATAAAGAAAATATCTAAATAAATATACAAATGTAGTAAACCATTATATATTTATGTATGTATATAAAACTCGTAAATAACTCTATAATTCTAAATAAATGAATAAAAAAAAAATTGTTGAAAATTAAGAAAGCGGATTCCTTTTTGAGATACTTCTAATATTAATTTATAAAACATGTTCATTTTTTATTTATTATTTATTACATAATATTAAACTTATATAAATATAAGATTAATATATAAAAGATAGCACTAGCATCTACTATTTAATTTATAATGTTTGCTCTGAAAATCACCTGGCTTCAAATCACATGATTTCCAAAAAAAAAAAAAAAAATTGCCTCAAGAACCTGTCTTTATATTTGTCTTTAGTAATTTTTCTAATGTTAAGTCATTTAAAATGCTATTCCAGATTACATTTAAAGTATAGAATTTTCTGATGTCGGCGTAAAGCTCATTTTGAGTTTTGAAACCATGTGATTTAAAAGCACGCCATTTGCAGAACAAGTCCATATATTATGAATGTTTATATTATAACAGTTTGTATGATAAACTGCCAAATGTAATCATCACAAAAAAAAAACAACCTTGCACATTTCAAAACTTTTCATTCGTTCACATTGCCAGCATCAGTTTGCTTTTGCTTTCAGTGTAATGATGCAAACGAACGTAGATCTTCGAGAGTGCGATTCTTGCCCTATTAGTAGTTTTAAGCAAGCCTAAGTTTTAAGAATTATTTGAGAATTTCTTCGACAAATTACATACCAACATGTTAATTATCAGATATATAAGAAATTTTGGTGTATTTCTTTTTTTGGAAAATATGCAAAAATCTATTCTAAATGCAAATTTTTTTTTTATCCTTATGGATCGATTTTCTCACATGTTTTATTCTCAATTATTTCATTACAGTATTATGTGTCTTCTTAAGGAGAGTTTTTCTTTCGTTTCGTTTTCTTCAGGAAATATTGGGGATACGAGAACAACAAAAAAGTAACCTCGAGCTCAATTTCGAAAATCAAAATATTATTGCACAAATACATGTAAATATTATGTGAATTTAAAGATTTTGTTTGCACAGACATGCACAGTCCAATGAGCTTTTATTTAGCTAGCAAAATGTTACCTTTATGCTACACTTCGCTGGTGATCATGTTCTTTTCTAAAAAAAATATGACGCACTTACGTAGCGTAACATGTTCTATTCTAAATATGTCACACATAAAACTGGCAGAACGTATAACATGTCGCACACTTTAATCCAAGTGAGTTGGTGATCTGCACTTTTTAACGTCTATGCTTTAAAACCTCTTTAAACAAATATTATGTATTTAGCATGTAGGTGGCATTCCTGGTCGGAAGAGAACACGCAATAACACTAAATGGGAAGTCGCAAACACATTTTTGGGCGGTGGTAGTCGGTAATATATATCCTATACCCAGAAAAAAGACGATATTCATTTTACTCCAATCCGTTCAAATTGTTACTAGCACTTTTTTTGCGAAGAAAAACAGAATGTATTGAAACAGTGATGTACATACATATGTTTATAAGTAAGTTCATATACAGAAAAAATATTTTTTTGTTTATGATTGCATTATGTTTGCATTTGTTTTGTTTTTATAAGTTGATCTATTGTTTTTTTTTTTTTTTGGTACGATTAATATTTTGTTTGTTTTGTAAATATACCATAATTTTTCTTTTAACATTTCCCTCCACTCAATAGCAGCTTTCAACCACAAAGTTGGTCGATCACACGAACTCTAGTACATATGTATATGTACATGATGTAGTGGTATAAATGAATATTTTGTTTTTAAGTGCTGAAACAATTATAAAATTTTGTAGTCAAATATTTTGGGATTTTCGTCACCTCAATTTACGCATTGAGTATTATGAGTGTTGGTTTTCATTACAAAAAAAAAAAAAAAAAAAAAATGTAGCAGGGAACGTTCAAAATTCGGGTCACTATATTATAAAATCTTACGAACGTATCCTGAAGCAAACCTAGAGGAAAGTGTCTCCAACTAACTGGTGGTTTTTGACGACTATAGCGTTGACTTTTTTATTGCGTATTTTCATATTAAATAAAAAAAATGTAAAAATGTGTTGAGTTCAAATGTCACTAGACGACATTTAATTGCTAGCCGTTATTAAATGCCAACAGTAGAAAGTATTGTACGGAGCATAAATGTGAAAAATATTAGCGACTATGTCTACGGAGAAACACTACTACCACAGTCACCATATGGTCCTACTAGAGCCATCTAGTCACTGGTAGATTTTCAATGACAAGCTCATTTTAAATATCTAGATAGTATAGAAATTTTACATACAGTATAGAAGAAAGCATTGTATGGGATATAATACGTCAGTATTACTGGTGACCATGTCAATAGTGAATCACTAGAGTTTTTCACCTAACATTTCCTTCGGGGTGTGAACTGCAATAAAATACAATTGCAAGAACTTATCAAGTGTTGCCATTGCAATTATGTATTGTGAAATCAAGTGTTGCCATTAAGGACTGTTTAAAGAATTTTGTCGTAGCCAATTCAAATTCAAATACTAAAATACTTGCAAACATTACACAGCTCTCAGCTATGCAGAATATATATCAAAAATATTGTTTATCAAAACTATTTTTGACATCTCCGACTTCCTTCTGAAATTCGATCATATTATAATATTTGCATTTCTAAGCATTAAGTCCATTTTCAAAACCTAACGACCGCTAATGGTAGGGATTTCACTGCCACGTTTCCTAGTCTCATAGGATTTCATAATTTAAAACTTTGAGCATGAATGTGATTCTTAAACAAATCAAATTTGTCTAGTGCATTAAAGATTCAGATCATGAAATCTGATGACGCTATGCTGCCCACAAAGACCTGCCTTCAGCTATCGCTAAGTTGTAGAAACAAAACGTAGACCTAGAGTGAGATCACTATTTACTTTCTCGACATTTTGTCTACAGTTAGAAAATCAATACAAAATTATTTGTTCCTCTATTTAAGACAAGTTGTGACGAAAACTTGAACTGTTTAAAAGAAAAAGTTATTAAATTTTTAACACCCCTTGTTGTTGAGTTGTATCGGCAAAGAAGGGAAAATATAATGTTCCTCCAAAAACTATAACATTTACCCGGTGACGCAATTCGAAACCCGCTAAAACCCAAAGATAAATAAAAAACACACCCAATATACATATGTATAGGCTCAGGTCTTATACATATACATATGTATAAGACCTCAGAACTTGAGATGGTAATACAATCTAGAGATTATATTGGAATTATTATTATTTTTTTGATTATCTCATAGATAGCTTGATGGCACTTATTTTTTGAATGGAATTTCCGGCATATGTTTGCCGAGATTATGATTTTCAGGGTGCATTCGATTTCACCAAGTTTTCGAATATATCTGGCTATGTAGAGGGAGCCAGTGAGCAGAGCACCTTCTGGAAAGAAAGTTGTCACAACATTGAGTTTGAAATAAATCGATTACCGAGCACGCTGTATGGCAAGTTGTGGCGTCTTGTTGGATTCGAATGCAGTTGGTACTTGGATTAGTCAGCTAAAGTGACAGCGTTTGCCATTCACCATAACGGCCTCATTTTGCTCATTTCAAGAGGAATAAGGACAGATGATGCTGCCAACTTGTAAGCGGCACTAAACAGTCCATTTTAATATGTAACGATTTAATGGCGATTCGTCAACACCTTAAGAATTGCCTTCGATTCAAATATGGTAATTTCGGTCATTGACGCGGTCGTTTGACCAGCAAAAGAACGAAGTAAAGTGGTGGTCAATTTTCACAACTACGAATAGTTGTTCTAGCGTTAAACCATTGATAACAATCTGTCAAATATTACTGAGCAGATATGTCAACACATTTTGCCATTTTCAGCCTTCAAACCACAAATATCGATATCAAAAGTTCTCATTCAGCTCAAAATCATTCGATGCTTTTTCAATGCTTTTGCTTTTCTTTTTTTGATTTTTAACGGGTTTTTTTTACAAAAAATTTTGCATTTGCTTAACGCTTTATACGTACGCTTTTCTATTTCCATTAAAAAATGCTGCTCAAAATATTAAGGGTCTTATTCATAATAAATATTTTAGGTTTATTAAACTCTTATTTCACAAATTTTCCATACAAATATGTCAAATAAGAGCCTTATAAGCCTGAAATAATTTTTATGAATTAGGGGGTAAATATTTTCCCTCTATGATGAAGAGAAAAAAAAAAAGAAATACTAACTGCCTGTTTCTCTAAATGTGATCGAGGTTTTCTTTCGCTCATTTGCATTGAGAACAATAAAAACAATTAAGAAATTGTTGTTGTTTTCAATAGAAAACTTCTTTCACATTTAGACGAACAGACTGTAAATTATATGCTCTAATAATTTTGATTTCTGAAAAGAATACTGCAAAATAGAGGATCGAAGATACATACATACATATGTACCCTTTTTAGGTCAGGCATCTCTGTTGCATTTTTTTAATCACAGAAAAATAAATGCCTTATGATACACACTTAAATACCATAATTTTTGAATTCAAATTACATATTTGAAAACATAAATATTCCTTAATTATACATTTAAGGTGAAATTAAAAAAAAAAAAAATTACTTACATTCCAGCGTGCAAAATTATAAATTCAATAAATTTGTTGTGTAAATTTTATGTCAACAAACATCATATTATTTAAAATGCCTCCGTTGTTGTCCGATTCTTAGAAAGATCTTAAGCATTTAGGTTTCTTGTGAATGTAATAATAGCTATACATATGTATATTGTTTATCTCAGATAACATAAAAATTAGTCACAATATTGTTTTAACAAAAACTTCTGTATATATGTAAGTATAAAAAGTCGCACAAAACATGCCCTTCAATGATGCCATTTTTCTTTTTTGGGTGTAACGTCTGTGCGAGTTACCAGATTGCTTGCAAATATTCATGATGATTAAAATAAATATAAAACAGAGAGTAAATTTAATACTAAATATGTACTTACTTTAAAATAAAAATATGTAGTTGAAGAAATATTATAAAAAAGTAAAAAATTTGAAAAGAAATAAAATTACAGGAAATAAGGCCGAGAGTTCTCAATTATGAAGAATTATTTATCATTGTTAGTTCAGTAATAATTATTATTGTTTATTTTTTTTTTTGTTGTTGTTAGTAAAGGACCCTGTTGGAAGCACATTTTGTTGGTAAAAAATTAAAGAACTGTTTTTAATTTTTTTTTTTTTATTTATATTTGGAATTTTATTGCTGCTTATTTTTCAAGTCGGGATTCCCGCTTAAGTTTCTAATTAACAGTTTCTGGTTTTTAATTTTTGTTGTAGTATTTTTTGTGGGTTAAAAATGTATTTTATTGTTGCTTCTGTCGTAAAATATATGTATATATATTTTTTTATATATGTAAGTATGTATGTGGTAAGTTTAGTTTAAAATATATATAAATAAACTATGGTTTATTAAGAAAAACAGATTAAACGCAAAATTAAAAAAAATGATTTCTTTTATTTTAATTATTGTTTTATTTTTTGTTTGTAAAATATAAATATAAAAACTTAAATAACATTTTTAGTATAAATTTTGTAATATTATTTTTTGTAAATAACAAATGCTTGGCTTTTGCTTTGTTTTAAAATTAGGTATAATTTTTTTGATTTATTTTTAACTTAATCTTAAATTGTGAATTTTTAATAAATATAAATAGAACTTAAGACTATGTTTTAAAAATAGTCACAATAAAACAAGTTTAGTGTTAATTTGTTTGTTACTGTTACATAAATAAAAAAAGAAAAAACATTTTTTTTTGTGTTGCCTACAACTAAAGTTATGTATATAAAAATTTATTATAAATAATGTAATGTTTTAATGTTAAACATTTAAATTAACGAAAATTCAACTAGGTGACATATAATCTCTTGCGGTTTAATAATTTTGCATTTAAAATTGTATTAATTTTTTTTTTTTTTATCAAAAATTGTCCTTGTGAAATAAATCTTGTCGGTAAATCATGGAATCCTTCTCATCTCATTTACACAAGTAGAAAAGCAAAAAAAAAGGAGGCGGAAATCGAATAATTTGACAATTAAATAAAATGAAAATTTGATTTAAACAAATTTCCGGGTTTTCTCTACTTAACTACTATATAAACTGGATCATCATCCATTTGTTTCGAACAGTTTTTGCGCGCTCCTGTGCAGCTTGAAATTTAAATCAGATATTATTAGTCTTGCTCAGAAAACTTTTTATACCAATTAAGGAAAAATTGCAAGTTTTTCTTTAAATGAGATCGATCTTCATCAATGAACCGAATTGGCACAACATTTTTTCCCGTTTATTTTTTTTATATAAATTTTTTTTTTAATTTTATAAAACGTGTTTTCTTTAAAGAAATAAATTGCACAATTTTCTGTTTTTTTTTTGAGTTTAATCTCACAGTTATTTTACAAAAATTATTTAAAATTAATATTTAAATAAAATACATGTATAAAAAAATTAATTATGTTTTTGTTTTCAATTTCTTGTTACAAAATAAAATTATGTATTATTTTTTTTTTCTTTTAATTTGGAGTTTAAAAGAAAACTAGTAATTTATTGCACATACGTTAATTAGAGTTTTTATTTTAAAATTATTTTTTTATTTTTAAGTTTCACTTTCATTGAAGAATTGCATAATTCCCAAAATATATTTTTAACATTTTTAAGTTTTTAATAGAGTTTTCCCAGCTCTTGAGCTGAAGCGTTGGTTTGAGAACTCAGGATGGAGTATTTTGAGGCTTAGGCTTTTGAAAAGGGAGTAGCGCCATATGAGTGAATTGGCTAAATTATTGTATGTTTGTTGAAGGAATTGCCACAGTTCTCCCTAACTTAACTAAATCTTCTACATAAAACGTTTTAGCCCACGAGCTTAACAACTCTAAGATTTTATTTGGATTTAGCACCATACATTTTGTTTAAAACATTTCCTGTTTTCTTTCGTAACATTTTTAATAATTTGCTTTCTTTTAATATAATTATCACAATCTTAACATAAGAGGTTAAAACATAAAACAAATAAAGGGATTTGTGCACCAAATACTATTTTTTCTAGTTTTGCCACTTAATTTTTTGTTTGTTTGCTTTTTGTGTTGCAACACATTTGTCGAGAATAAATTCTATTAACTTTTGTTGTATCATTATTCATTATTAGTATTTTTTTTTTTTTGTTTAAGAAAGACACATACATTAAGTGAATATTTATTTTTTTTAATATTAAGTTTGATATTTTAGCTAATATTTGTTTTCAGTTATATTTTCATATCATATGTATACATTTTCCAAAAAAAAAAATTGCTTAAATTACGGGGACACAGAGTAGTAGTTGATATTTCGGAGGTGGTTTTAGTTTTTATTAATAGTTCTTTAGTTAATGTCTTTAACTGTATGACCGAAAATTTTTGTTAAGTATTTTTTTTTTTCATTTTGTTAAATCATTAAAAATAAAATATTAATTAGTATGAAGAAATGCAAAATAAATTATTCTGTTTTAATGAAATACACAAGTCAAAGACAGAGCAGTTGGTTAATACTGCATAAGAAATTGTTCTGCTCAGTTTTGTCATTTCAGCCCTTTTCTGGTGTTGCATTAATATTTTGTTATTAGTTTGCATTTTCATTTAGCCTTTTAAATTACATTCTGCTTTGTGGACACATTACTAGCCACCAAAAACTTCGCCTGACAAACAAGCAATTTGGCATTGCGAAAACGTAGGCATAACTACGTTTCGTTTTCGTTTGCCAGTGCATGTACTGCAATGCACTTTTCAAGAGTGCAATTAAAATAAGAATACATTCCTTTCAATCTTACAAAGCTAATCAAAATCATGGAATCATAAAGACGGAAAATATGGTAACAAATTTCCATCGCTAAATTTTAAAATTTACTTTTGACAAACCAAGTTTACGGATATTGTTTTTCGGTGCTGAGGAGAGTGTCGTACCTAATTCTTTGTACGAGAGGTTTTTGGGATACTTTTTGTTTATTATTGTAATTTCCCAAAGTCGAAAAGAAAATTCAAACAATATCTGCCATTAAATATTTCACTTTCACAGTTCCAACTGTAACTCTAAGCTCTAACGAGGCCAAGGTATTCTTACAAATTGTAAATATATGTATGGTGATTTCATCCAGTTTGACATTTCTTAAACTACCACTGAAAAACAACTTGATGGATTGAGGGTAGTTTACATCAAATGAAAGTTTAACTAAACGTCAATAAATCTCAGTTTAATTTGCATTCCAAAATCTCACTGTAAGTGAAGAAAACTTGCACCTTTAAGCTCCAATTGGCAACGCATGTGCTAGCTGACTTTTGTGGCATTGTTACTAACCATTATTTGTAGAAGCCTGACTATTAAATTGGACACTGATTTGCTTCAGAAAAGTTTTGCTTAACAAGAGTTATAACTCGGCCATAAAATGTTATTTACAACTTTACAGCTGTACTCTAGAAGTAGCATGATATTGTTGAAGTAATGCTTGTTCATATTTCAGAGATCACGTGATTTAAAGTCATGTGGTTTACAAAAGAGACATGTGTATTAATATAGAAACCAATCGTACAAAATCTAACATTTTGTACTCAGCTATAAAACATTTCAACCTTTATTTTCCTGCCGACTGGGGTGTTGCTGTTGTGATTTGCATTGCGTTGTTGGCCAACTCATTGAAGCAATTAAGTGTTGCCTAGCAGCAGCATAGCATTACAATCTTCTCCTTGCCATGTACAGACAGGAAACCAAAAATTTAGATTTTTGGCTATTAATAAAATGGAAGGGAAATAATAAATTTTTTAAGGCCATGACTTGGATATATTGAATTTTTCACCATGAACACTTTTTGAAAACTGTACTGTAGGAAAACGCAGCAAAACTATTTATCATTCTTGGTCAAATTATTAATCACAATAAAATTGAGAGAGTTTTTTTTTTGTGGTAAAGTGCGTAGCATTTTTAAAGAAAACAAAAATAGTAGACTCAGTAAATATTAAAATCAGATCGGTTCGGCTTTCTATCTGTTGCGAAAATCGTGGGTGTTGGGATCTTACACGTCTCCACGCTGCGATAAAAGTATTGACCCAAACTAAATCATTTACAGATTTTCTACATTTTTGTGCACATCAAATTTTAATAAGAATTGGCAACACCTTTTGCAAGAACAAGCGCCTTTTCAAATAAACAATTCAATTAAAAATTTATTATTTCAGTGTCAAAACGCTTTTCAATTGTTTTCGGTTCGGATTTTCAGTCTATCATCCCTATCATCTCAAACTATCCCATATTCAAACCTGTAGATTTTAGTAGAGCGAAACTTTCTACTGCAATGTTTTTAAATATTTCTTATACAATTTACTATGGAAAACATTTTTTTCCGCTTCACGTAGTAGAGACGACATACCACCAATATCGTTAGTAGGCTCGGCAAGTCTCGGCATAAAGACAGCTTAGAACATACACCGAAAACAATTAAAAATATCTTTTAGACTTGACAAATTTCAATTGACTTTTTAAAATAGTTGTTAAATTCATAAATCAATTAATATTTTAAAGTTAATAATTCCATTAAAGTATTTAAAAATATCCTCCACATTAACAATGCATATTTTTGTTGAATTCTACTTTCGTAGAAAGAAACAAAAAAAAAAAAAAAATAAAAAAAAAAAACGAAAATATGTGTGGGTGTAATGCAAGTGTAGTAAAATAAAATTGTTAAAAATTGCATAAACTATTCATAAAAAAAGTTAAATTAAAAACGCTTAAAAATTAGTAGAGAAAGAAAGGTTAATTAAAATATTTTGTACATTCTTATTTAGTAAAAAAAAAATATGAAAATAATGTTACTATTTAACTAAAATCTTATTAAAAACTGCCTTAGCAATTATTATTTTTAACTAAAGGGATTCCCGGTCATAATGAAAAAAAAATTTTATATTTCTATTCCGTATTTGATTCGAACTCGTTTTGCGGCAGTTCAAGTGGTAAAATAAAGCGGAGATTTGTAGTAGTTTTTCAGTGGATACACAGAGGCATTTATTTGTAGTTGCATCTCTCACCCTGACCATTTTTTTCCGTTTTAGTGCAGATTAGGGATGGGAGGTTTTTGTTTGTTTTTTTTTTGCACATATTTAAAATGTTTCTTTTTAGATCGGGGTTTTTTTTTTGGTGTGTATTTATAGACAATTAAAAACATCTAATTGCATTTAAAATGGCAACATGCATACACACACACATTTGCATAAGAATATCAATTTCAGGGAGTACATTTGAACTAAAACTGGTTCATCTAAAGATCCTAGTATTTATATCTACTACATATGTATGTATTTGTATCAAGAACACATTTTTATTTATATTTTTTGTTTTTATACGAAGAAGGGTGCCGTATGTTGTTATTATTAATAGAATAGGACAAACACAAACAATTTTACTGCCGGTTGCTCTACATTTTCCTTTGCATATTTATTTTGAAAGCAACAACAATTTTTAATTTTTATTGTAGGGTTTCCAGAAAATATATTTGCAAGCAAACTTCATTTACAGTTAAGAGAAACAGCCAGTTAACTTTTCTTTTTCGTTCATGCTGAAAGCTTTTAGACTGGGCCACTGAAGAAGGCTGGAATTATTGTTTAAACACGAAATCTTGCATGTAAATGCAGTGAAAATATATATTTTTTTGCTACAAGAACGTATTTTACGTCTCTTTAGAACAAAATATAACAGGTCTTTCTTCCCCAGACCTAAATTGAATGAATATTCGGCATGATATTTTCATCATTTTGGGGCCAATTGTGCAATTCGTCTAAAAATACCGGTACGGCCTTTGGTTTGACGTTACAGAAGTCCTTGGGATCCACTGATCCAGCGCCCAGGTCTTTACGCAGCGGGACATTCGCATTAGAGTGTCTGCAGGAATCACTGCTTACCAATTTCAGTCGACATGATATAAGGAAAAGTGTATTGATTGAATCAATAATTCTCAATAATTAACCGCGTTTTCCGAAATAAATTCTTAAGAAAAACCATTGTCTAATGCTTCTTTTATCTGCACGAAAATTTGCAACTTTCTATCTCAACTTAAGCCGAAGTTGTACTAAGAAAAGTTTCATTCACTAGTATTACTTTAAATGTATTCTGACAGGTTTGATTTGTTCGAAATACGACTAGGTCGCTATAAATAAACGGTATGAATGTTCTGCAAAATTAAAAAAAAAAAATGTTAATATGTGAATTATAAAGCACAAGCGCAACATTTCATTATAAGCTTTCAGCATAAAAATAAAGTATATTTTTCATTTACAGAATTGTTTTAAATTTTGATCACAAAATTTCAAAGGTATAAGAAAGTAAATAAAAGCAAATTTTGCTTTTTGTCGGTTATGTCATTATTGCGGTTAGCACTCGATTTAATTGCACATATTCACATATGTTTGTTCTCAGTTCCCACTTTGCTCACAAAGCACATAATTTCCAAAACCAAGAAATATGGCCACGCTTATCTTTAGCGGTTTTTCTAATCACCAATTCAGTTAAAGTATTGTGCCGGACTGCATTTATAATACGGAATTTTATGTTTTTGAAATAAAACTCGTTTTGTAATCACGTGATTTAAAAGCACAATATTTGCACAATAGGTTAAGACTTGCTCTATATAATATTAAGACTAGTATTTCTAGACTGTAGTAAAATCCTGATGGTATAAATGATCTAATGGTATAAGTGATCAAAAATTATTTGTGTTTGTCCCAATTCAAGGATTTTTTCTGCAACACTTGTATGAACGTTTTATTTTGTTTCGAAGCTGAATTATTGCTTTGAAAATGGAGAAGAGCTGGTTGGATTGTTTGATGTTCCTTATCAAGAGATCATAATTTTAGTGGAAATATTATTCTGACAATTCTTGAATTGATTAGATCAGCCGATTGTATGCTTTTGCCATGCAACTAAATTGAAGATGTTTTAACTTAAGATAAAATATACTTTTTAGTGGTTCTTACAGCTTTCAAATGGGGTTAATTTTGTTATTATAGTTTATAGCAGCACATTCAAGTTAATGTTATCGAAATTCGGTTGACAACAAATTCAGTTGCCACAACAAAAGTGTTATATCTGGGTTATTACTAACGAGGTTTTGCTGTACAGTTTTTTGTTTGCTCGCTAAACATGTAGAAAATTCAAAAGTTTTTTTTTTACTGCACCAACGAAAAACTAAAGTCTGTAAATTCTATATAAATGGCATTAGTTTGTGATTGCAATATTTTGTTTTGTTTCTGGTTTAAATTTTCTGTTTTTTTTTTAATTAAAATTTAAAGAAAGGTCAATAGATTAAATTTTGGGAACAATAGACAGTTAACAACATATTTTTACATCTGCTGGGTAGATTTTTTTTTGCTTAAAAATGAGTTTTAACTATGTTTTTTTTAATCTATAAATTGGACTAAATTGGACTTTGTGGATCCCATTTCCAGTTTTTTTTGCTAAGTTTTATATTTTATTTTATAAAATATATGTGCTACATTTTTTGTTTGGTTTTTGAGAAAAGAATTTTGGCAAAATGTTTCGATTCATTTAATACACATTCGTTACAGAAAGCAAATTTTTTTCTAAGAAACCATTTTTAGAAACATAGTGCTTAAATAAATTGTATGTATGTATGTATCTATGTATGTATATACCATCCAATATGAAACCTTGTTTTCAAAGGATACTCAATTTGTTATAATTTGTATGTCATTCTTATTTTGTTCAGTGCTTTTAATGGTTCTTTTCTTTTTGATAGTTTTTTTTCTCTTTTTGGTGCAATATAAATAGTGTAGTTTTGTTAAATTTTCTATTTATTGTTTTTTAACTCTAATCCAACAAAATTACTTTTTTCTTATGCAAGCTGGTAACACCATTTCCAAACAGTTGAGTATCAATGCCCTTTAAGAAAAATTCTACGGATTGCAATTAATCAGCTCATTCATGTTCTCTTTTTTCTCAATCCTCGTAATATGACAAAAAAAAAAAAAAAGATTTTATAAATATAACAAAAAAGAGCTGGGATTTCTCTTACGGGGTTTCTCCAGCTTTTCATGCTACACTTGTACTTTATTGATAAAAAAAAAAAAAACACAGAGGTGTACATACTGCATATGTAAATATTTATGAAAAAACTCATATAAAACACCAATATTAGAATTGGAAAGAACATTTTATAATATCTTACACATTAAAGAAAAAAACTATCAACCAATTAAAAGCCAACAAGCAAAATTACTGCTTTAGAGCGAAGAGATGCCACACTTTCATGTTTTTTGTTCCATGAAGTTCATAATTGAGGAATATTTTCTTGAGAAATATATTTTCCTTGAGAGAGGAAAATTCTGTGAGGAGAATCCTTAATGAGGCTGCGTATTTTAAGTTAAAAATTCAAAAATACTATTGGTTTTATAACTACAGAAAAGTTTGTAATATGTTAAAGAATTTCAAGTTCCTGCGTGTAAAAAAAATCTGCGGAGCTTAAGGTTGTTCAATTTCTCATGCAAAATTGCGTTTATCGGTATAAAGCTGTAATAGAAATTCCAAAATAAACTTAATTATTTATTTACTTTAAGAGCTAATTGAAATGTATTATTTTAGGGCTAAAAATAGACCATATAAATGTTTTCTGTCTTTTTCAGCCGTCTATACGCCGTCTATTTTTCGAGTCTACTGATGGGTTGATTAGCATCAACGAAATATCGGCGGCATATAGACGGCTGAAAAATACAGAAAACATTAATAACGTCTATTTTTAGATCTAAAATAATACAGTTGAAAAAGAAACCTAGGCGGAGCTTTTGCTATTGTTATTTATTTATTTATTTACAAGTATGCAATTACCATAAGCGAGGACTATTTCTGCAACTTCGGCCGCAGGAATTTTCGACAGTCAGTTTATTTCACAAATGTTTACATTTGTGAAATAAACATTATTTTTAATAATTTAAGGCCATATTCGTAATAATTATTGTAAGTTTATTATGCTCTTATTTGACGTATTTCTAAGGAATATTTGTCAAATAAATGTGTAAGAAACCTTCAATAGTTTTTATGAATATGGGTTAATATATTAAAATAATAGTACTTTCATTCATTAGGGAGTTTCAATTAAATTTTTTTCATTTTTTTTTTGCTCGGAATAATAACTGTGTAGACTATAAGCTGTGATAATCAAATTAGCCACTAGTTAGTTGCAGCAACCGATATTCAGAAAGGTATATTTCTCAACTGCTGGCATCACTAATTGCTAATAAAACCCAATTCATAATATTTTGTTGGGTTATGCTCATCATACGTCATCATTAATTATTCATGACAAAAGTAGCCAATCGGTTCCACTAATTATGATGTTGTGGTAATGAACATATCTTGTTTTTTATATTCACAGAAAACTAGTAACCTGAATTGAATTAGTCATCTCGACTAATATTCTATCGTCCTTACCAATTTCCAACTAAACAAAAGAACCGAACAAAGCAAGATTAATTTAGTATAATTTTAATATATTTTTGATGCTAATTTTTCGACCTTTGTTGTTTAATATTTTAAATTAATAATTAGAGCTTGAGGTCACTTATTTTTCTTGAGATCACTTTTTTTTTTAAATGCTTGTTTAATTCAATATTTCGATACCTCAACGGGTGTCTTCTTCAGGAATTTTTTCGGTGACTTCAAGTTCTAATTATTAATTTAAAATATTAGTATAATTTTTTTATATACCAACATGATTTGAGAATAAATTACTGTGAAGACGATTTATTCATTCACTCTAAAACAAATAGATTTTTGTTGAACAGACTTATGAGCCTGATTCTCATAGTCACGTGACCAGTTTGCGACAGTGCCATTCGTAGCAAAATATTTTGCTAGTGACAATCTCCAGGAAAAATTTGAAGAGATTTTCACAGACCTGCATTCCGCTAGTCACAAAAAATGATAATTGTCACGAAAAGTGGCACCACGAAAGTTTGCCCCTATATCTTCACTCATTTTTTTACGAAGATAAAAAACAATTCCTGTTTAATATCCTGAGAGCATAGTTATTCGATATATTTCTGGTCATTCTAAGATTGATTACGTCAACTGAATGTATTAATTGATACAATTGAATTTTGAATTTACATTAAAATAAAAGCTGTTTATCGATTATTATAACTTGGTGGTTAATTTTATCATTAAATAGTTTGCAGCAAATTGAAATTGAGTTTCAAGCAGCTTTATGAAAATTCGGTTGTTACAACGAAAACGTCATCTTGTGTGTAATCGATTCATTTTCGAGCTAAAAACTAAATTTACGCATTCAACTTAAACACTTCTTGGCACAACATGCTGTGAGCAGGTCAATTTGGATAAGGATATCACAATTTTGGGCGAAAATTAGAAGTTTCGAAAAATTCAAACTAAGTTTCGAATTGCTAAACATTGTTTTAATAAACTTTTTCACGAAGCAAGATATTCTCTTAACACTTCGCAAGCTTATTTCATGCAAAAGAAAAAAAAAATATGTATACATGCATGTAGAAATGTGATGTATTTTTGAGATATGGAGTACAATGAAATTCTTTTCTCTACACTAGAAATTATCTCAAATCATGTAGGTCAAATGTTTCTTTGCTGAACAGGTTCTATTGAATTAAGATATTTAACTATAAAAAACTCAAGGCAATTAAATATATGTAGATATGTTATGGTGGAAGTCAATCGCACTTAACTATTTGGTTGACAGTAACAATATTCGAATTCGAAATGACCGAATTCGAATTCGTAAATGTTTAATATCAATGTGCCGATATTAATGAAAGAAGATTTCTTGTGAGATAACGACTTGATAAACGCTTTTGTTCATTAAAAACTTATGATGAAACATAAACGCATAATAAAAAGTAACATTTCTGAAATGTTTACCATGCCTAAGAATTTCTAGTATTGTTCGGAAATGGTGTGCCCCCATGCAAGGTTCGCATGCGTAACCAAACTTTGTGTGATTTAAATTTTGTTCAGATCTACATTATACTCTCTTGACTTTAATTCAAAATGCATTTTTCTAATCGCTAGCAACATGCGGCTCTTTTTCATCTAAACAATCTGCAGTTGCATAATTATCATTTGGTTTAATAGGAATTGTTGGCAGATCGCACAATTTTGCATCTATTTGCTTGTTGCTAATATCAAAAACGGAGGAGTTTTCCGCTAAATCTTTGCTCAGAAGTGGCAGCTTCGCCATGTTTTGTGTACCATTCATGGCGGCATTGAAACTGTCAGCATCATCATTATCATCACTTTCTTCGATCAAATTAAATGTGGGGATGCTGTGCGCAGTATGAGTTTGAAGGTGGGAGTAATTTTGTTCTGGCTTATCTTTTTGTTGCTGATCGGTGTCACTATTGTTAATTTTTCGCATAGAAGATATCGTGGCTTGTGCTCTCTTGAAGTATTCCGTATGCGACTCTCTATTGAGAGAGGAGGAGGAGGAGGAAGCTGAAGTGAAATTGTTGCCGAAATATTGATTATAATAATTCTGTAATGTTGCATTCGATTGTGGCATAAAGTTTGTGGAGTGATCGTTGGTGTCATTGTTGTTGTTGTTGTTACTGTTGCTGTTGGAGTTTATATTGTGATGATGAAGTTGTTCCTCTTCGAAATTCCAAGCAAAAGGATTGCCGGCGACTGCAGTATTGTTGGCTGAGGAAGTTGCAGCTGGTGCCGCAGTGGCAAGTTGTTGATGGGCGTTATGTTGGGACGACAAAGCCAAAGTCGGCGTGTGGGTAGCAGCGGGTGACGGTGTGGCATAGGGGTTCCCTATTAAATTACCATAATTCCAGCCTAAAAAAGACCGATATCATTCGTTTGCGGCATTATGCGATTGTGGCTGCTGATGCATTGAGGCTTGCGCCAGCAGCTGGGACGTTTGTGGTTGCTGTTGCTGTTGTTGTGGCGGATGCAGTTGTTGCATTTGTTGCTGCAACAAATGTTGGGTTTGCTGCGTTAAATTGTGGGCATGTTGTTGCATTTGCTGCTGATGATGTTCTCTCTGCTGTTGCTGAGCTACATTGAAAGCTGCTGCTGCGGCAGCCGCAGCCATGGCCGCCTGCGAAGCTGCCGCCAACTGTGTGGGCGTAGGAGATTGTGTGGCTGTAGCAGCGGCAGCAGACATTAAATTTTCGAATTTTCTGGTGTCTGGGTTGTACATGGGATGCTTGAATTTGCAGTGCGTTCGTAAATTGTCGCTGCGGGTGTAAGTGGCTCGGCACAGCGGACATTCGAAACGTCCCGGAAAATGTACATGATAATGGTTGCGTATGTGTGTTACCACCTTACCGCATAACTTACATCGATGTAGATTGCAACCTCCCGACAAACGTTCGAATGTTAAGCGCATATGCCAGGCCTTCGAACCTGATATATGTGCGTGGCCGAAAGTGATATTTTGCAAGATTTGTCGATTTTAGATTTTCAATTACGTTCAATAATCCATTTAAAATGGGTTTTGACATTATTATTGGTTTGAATAATTGTTTTAATATGCGCACGCACAGAGAATAAAAAAAGAAGAGAAAAACAATGTTTTTGTAGATGATTTACAAGAAACAAAACATAAAGTTAAGAAAATAATGCTTAAACTGTTAAAGAAGAAAATACTTAGAATTTACAACAAAATCAAATGAAAGACATATACAAAATTTGGAAAATTAAGGGGAGTGAAAAACTCGGTTTGCAAAAAATTTAAAAAGGGAATCTCATCAAATTAATAGTTAAAATTTTGCGGCAAACAAAAGACGAATATTTTTACTAATTAAACTCTCGAAATAAAGTTATGCGAAAAAGTATGTATAAACATGAACATGTTAAAGGAAACGAAAACAAAATCGCAAGAGATAGAGAAAGAAGGGGAGCGAGAGACATCTAACTTAACTATAAACCTCTCTTTTGCTTGGCCGTTGAATATACAATTTCGTTTTTCGTCTTTTGTATAAAAAAAAGATACTGTTAAGGGTTTCGCAACAAAATCGTTTACACCCAAAAAGTGTTAAAGTAATTAACAAAACTAGATTGAAAATATTTGCTTAAAACCAACCAATCAAATTTAAATAAATAGAAGGGAAAGGGGCAATAAATATATTCTATTGATGTGGGTTTTTATTTACCTACAACAGGAAAACTTCTAAGAAATCACTAGTATATATATATGTATATGTATATTAAGGCGTATAGTAAGTTGGGAACTTAAACTAATTTGTTGTTAAAAATTAATATTATTTACAAAAAATTTAGTCTTCTTTTTTATAATAATTAATTTTTGCATTATTTAACCAACTCCATTTAAAAGTTTATGTATTTTTTTTTTTTTTTTTTAATTTTTTTTTGTTGCTTTGCTTTTTATGTGGTAATAATGTATGTTTGTTCAATTAATATAAATGATGCTTTTTATCTGTTAAATAGGGTTATAAAGGGTGAAGTGTGTGTTTAATTGTTTTTAATTATTTTAAACTTTATTAAAATGATAGTTTTTAATATAATTTTGTTTGCTTTATTTTATGTATGTATTATAACACCCAAACCACTAATGTTTTAATAATATTTATTAATGTTCTTTAAATTAAGTATTGCGCTTTTTACATTTAATTGTTAAACCTTTTAGAATTGCTGCATGGATAAACAAATTTCGGTAGAAAAGGGGTTAAACAACGATGAGGATTTATGTATGTTTATTTTGGACTATTTACCAAAAAAGGGGTTAAAGGATGTTTTTTTTTTTAAAGGAATTCAATGAAATGAAACGGACCATTTCAGAATTTAACGTTTGAGAGAAGAGATTAAATGTTATAGCGATAGTTGAAATGCTTAAAGTAAAACACTTGTTCTGGAAAAAATATATCAACACACACACGTTCGTGGACAATTTTTGAGTTCATTTTGTAAATTATATGCGAGTTACACACGAGAATATAAGTTTTATGTACATATTTCGTAATAGAAAATCTATTACGAAATTCACGGAAAAGTTGACACTTTGTAGTGCAACCATACGATACATTTTGCTGTACATCGATGAAACTAAAAATATTATTTACAAAACTCTCTAACTAACATTCATTGCACAATTTTATATTCTTTTTAGAATATGTGAAATTTTATCAATTGGCTTATTAATTTTGTTGATGTCAAGCAAAGTCTACAGTGACGCATGAGCTACAAAACGCCAACTTTTCCATAGATTTCGTAATATGTATATTTCGTAATATGGTTTCTTTTTTTTGAGTTAGGATACAGAGAGACATTGCACACAGAAAGAATTCTGCCAGAAAAGTAATTATTCTCACTTAACACCGAAATAGCAGTGACCAGAAAAATCAATTTTGAAATAATTCTAAAGCTAATTTTCTTTCTTAGCTTTTTGTTTTAAAGACAAGACAGATGATTAATATAATTATTATTTGCTATAACAGCAAATTGAAATGAATTCTTCTAGGTCTAAATAGCCCTTATTAATTCATTTCTGTCTTTTTCAGCCGTCTTCATGCCGCCGACGCTTTGTTGATGTTACTCAACTCGTCAGTAGACTCCATAAAACTCAACAATATGTTTCAAACTTTACTGTTTATTCTATTATTCCCATGAACACAATGAGAATCACAAATGTTCAAGCAAAACTTTTAAGATGGCAAACAACTTTATCGTTTGCAGTGAAAAAATAATTTCATTGAGTGATGTATATAAGGCTGTTGTATGGATAACAATTTTTCGATATTCCGCCGTCGATTTTTCGATAGACAACATATTAAAAATAAAAAAATAAAGCATTTTCGAGACTTTCGCTTGAAAAACGTTTTTCTAATATTTTTTGTGAATCCCACTGAGGAGGTGTGGGATGGGATAGGAAAATATTAGAGAGAACAAATTATTGAGCGTTGGTCACACATTTCACTTTTCTACCTCGAATATTAAAATTTCCCTCCATCACACTAACGTATCCCAGGGCACCCTTAGAAGGGAAGTATTTTGCTCGAAAGCACCGCCCCTGTGCCACGCCTTCTTAAGGCGTGAATCGTACGATTCACATCTGATAGCATCCTATGTAGCTATGCTGCTTTAAAAAGTCGCATAAAAATGGCCACACTATTGTACTTTTGTATATAACTTGGAAAAGGCAACTACTGGCACATCTTAACCGCATAGGAATAGCGGGAGGAGATGAATGTAGAGCTTGTGGGGAGGAAAGCGAAACATTGGAGCACTATTTATGCCAGTGCTCCGCCTTCTCACAAATACGATCCCGACCTTTTGGGAGAGACACCTTACCAGACATAACCCAATTCCGGGGCGTGTGCTGGAGGAAACTAAGGAACTTTGTGAATGACACGGAGTTCCTATAGACCTATGAGTCAAACTGGTTCACGGTTAAACCCACGGAGCGTACAACAAGCCTATATTGGCTTAGGTGTATGTCGTAGGACATGGGCAGAAGAACCCCTCCATTCAACCTAAACTAACCTCGAAAAGGCAACACTGATCGCAGAGAAAAAATTAGTTTTTGAAAAATTTCAAAAAATTAACAAATCGGTCAGACTTGTCAAATGGTTTTTCACACATATACAGTTTTAGTCCACACTGTCATACTTTTTGAGCGCACTTCTCACTTTTAACAGGTCGTACGACTGAGTGGGACAGTGAGTGCATCACGGCCCTTTTTAGATGTCTCACAAATAATAATAAAAAAATTGAAAGTCCGCCGGCTCGAAAATTATATCCTTGATATGCGGTAGTGAAAAAATTTTTTCTAGCGCCAAAAGTTATCGAAAAGTTGATGGCATAATATAAACAAATTTATATCCATTCAAATCGACCCGGCCTAATTTACAGCCTAATGTACATCACTTTGTAGCATTTGCTTTCTCTACTTTTTTTCCTCGCCGAGATGAACCAAAAGGCAATGTTGGAACATGCAATAGAAATGGCATTCGTATAAACGTTTCGTAATTTTTGCCGATTATGCAGAATAAAAATGGGAGCAGGTTGCGCGATCAGAGCTGATGAAAGCTAAAATATGTTTAACAAAGTTATGAATTCTGCACTATTTGACAAGTCTAGACAATTAGCGCATTTAAGTGTGAGTGACGATAAAAAGTTTCGTAGGAATTTTTTATCCAATTGTCTCACTCTGTGCTATAAAATGTAAAACCAGCATTTGAAGCCATATGCAGCAGTTTGAAACTAGTAACTAATGCTAACTATCATTATAGCTCTTTCTTTCTTAAGTTTAATAGCGGAGGTCTAGTTTAAAGTACTGTGAAACATTTTGGTTAACTTTGCAAAATGTTGCAAGGTGTTTATATACTTTTTCCAGCAAGTGTTTAAATTGTTACACAAAAAGAAAAGAGGAAGATATTGTTAATAATATGATATTGTGGTTGTGGTCGAGAGAATATTGTCGAGTTATAAAAGAAAACAAGAAAGGATTTTTTTTTTTATTTAGAGAGAAAATAATAGAGAAATAGAGCAAAAATGTAGTTAGAAACTAAACGAACTGACACATCGAACTCATTTTCAACACCCCTCCTTCCTTAACTGAAATGTTGAAAATTTATAGCTTTTATAAAAATATTTAACTCTATGTATTAAATGTAACACACTAAAAAAAATAATTTTAACAAATTTTGATATTCTTTTTTTAATTTAACGGCCAATTCCTGTAACTTTATTTGCTTTTGAAATGTGAAATATATATATATGTATTAGAATTATTGTTTTTTCTTTGTTAAGATTTAAAAGATATAACAAAAAACTTTAAAAAAGTTTGTTTTAAAATATGTATAGTAAAAATAATTAAATACTTAAGACACATAAACACATAAAAAACTTACCGTTGCTGGTTTGTGAATTTTTTTAGAGGTCTTGTTTAAAGAAATGTTTTGTAAAGACTTATTATTTATATAAGGAAGAACGTAAGTTTAAAAAAATAAAAAGATAATTTGAAAATATTAGGAAAATTGTTTTGTTTTATGCATAAAATAAATAAAAATATAAACTAAGAATTAATGGATCAATTCAGTCGTTAGAAGTATTTAAAGTTTAATAAAAACACCTGTATAATTTTTATTTAATTTTTTTTATTTGTTGAAATTGAAGAAGTTTTATTTTTAATTGATTAAAATTTTTTTATTAGTTATTAAGTAGATTTAGCATATATTCTGTTGGATTTCTTTTTATGATTTATTTCTGGAAATACTTTTTATTTAATGTTGCAATTCTTATATGATCTTTTTGTGTTTTATTACTCTTGTTTAATTAATTCTTAAATAACTTGGTTTTTCTATTACGTTTTTTTCTTGTTTCTGCTTTTGTTTGGTAATAGTGAGCTTAACTTTGTTAACTTCCCTAAAAAAACAATTATCGTTTGTAACCATATTAAGTAAAATTCGAATTTCTAGGAAATCCTTACAAAAATTTGGAAAAATTCTGTTTTTGTATATCATATTGTTTTGTGTATAATTAATTTCAATTATCAATTTCTTTGTTGTTATATGTATGGTTAAATGTGTTTTAAAATAAGGTGGGTTACGTTGTTTTTTTTTAACATACTTTTTGAAAAATTTTTATTCACACATGATATCCAAGAGATCTATTTATACCAAACTTGTTGATGAACTAAAAAAAAAACAAAAAATCTAAATATTCTGAAAATGTTCAAAACTTAATTCGTTGTGTAGTTTAAGAAACAAATTCTTCCTTGTTTAATTAAAGTGTGTAACTTTGCTTGCGCCAAATTAATAGTTGTTTTTGAAGAGGATTTTAAATGAATTATTGTTTCAAGTGATTCGTTCAAATTGGTCATTGAAAACTATTTCGCAGATTGATATGTTAAGGGTATTTGATTAGAGATTAGAGTGCTAATGGAAATATTCTAACAGTTTTGTAAGTCGATGCACCAGGTTTTTATGCGATAACATAAGTCTGGAAAACATATTCCAAAATCGGCCAAATTTCACCCATATCGGTACTTTCTTTTATTAAATGTCTCCCTCACATCACTAAAATAATAACGGCGGTTTGAAATTGTATTTTCATAGAAACAATATACTATGTATGTGTTGGCATGGATATAAATTTGTCATCGATTTTTCGATAGATTCCAGCATAAGGAAAAAAAAATTCCACTATGACATATAAAAAGAAAATTCATTTTCCAGGCATCCGAGTTTCAACTTTTTATATTTCTGTTTGAGAGTTACCCTCAATGAGGCGTGGTACGGAGACGAAGTGTTCGAAAAAAATGTTAGAGGGAAAACATTATTTGGGAGTTGTCATACATTTGGCTCCTAGACCACCCTGCAACTGATTAGAGTTAAGGGTATTTTCCCATTACACTAATCAGCGCCAGGGTGCACTCAGAGGAGTCAAAAGTATAATTTTACTGTTTGCGTATCATATTTTTCTTCACAAGTTTGTTCAGAGACTTCGTAGCCGATATTAAGGCAGAAGTTCTTCTGTAACAAGTTAAACATTTAACTCCGCCATACAGCGGTAGTTTTTTATTCCATTTCAATTAATGAGACTTAAATCGCTGGATGACGGACATCCACAACATGTTGTGCATGCGGTACAGTAGTAGAAAACTATGGCCCAGCTTTAGATGCAATTATGCACATTTTGTTTTGGGTCTCGTCAAATTTATACAATTGTTAATTTTTTGTGTTGCGCTGTGCATTTGAAATTTGTTTTTGTTTTAAATGTGTTTCTGCGAACGCTCGAACAGGTTCGATATCGATAAGTGGACTAAAATAAATACTGCATTTTTTGGAATGCCTAGTTGAGTTTTACATGTTTAATGAATAGGTCAAAATATACATATTGTATTACATAATGAAATTTTCCGAACAATTAGCCTTTTGTAACGAGTGAGTAACGACCCATTTTTCTCTACATAAGCGAAATTAAAAAGCATATTAACAAGATTTTTAAGAATTTATTCTTTCAAATTTATACTCTTTTTAAAATATGTAAAAATTTTAACTTTTTAGTAGATTTCATAATATACACACATATTAATATTTTACGGTGATACCATCAGCGATACAAAAATGTATATGACAGTAGGTCCAAAATTATACAAGTCAAATGAAAAAGTACAAAAATTTATTTGGAAAAATGTTTTATTATATTTTAGAAATGGAATTTTATGTATACAGCCGAACAACATGGGCAGTTTTAAGAGTTCATTTGTAATTTACCTCTGACTGTCCGTAGAAAGCAGTAGCGTGGTTAATAACGATATTGCTCAAAGAGTAACTCAAGAGAATTCCTTAGGGGGAAAACAGCAAGCACAAGACTGCCTGCAGTTAGGAATAATTTCGATAATGCGTCAGCTGTTGTCCAGCTTAGAGCAACTCGAAAATATTTTAACACCTCGCCCACTACCCTTCGTCAGACATGTTCGATGATATTTGCTTTGAGTGAGTCAATACTTAAGGAAGTCAACTTTCCCTATTGGAGGATTATTGTACTGATATTTATTGCCACTTTAGATTTCCAAATTGAAGTAAAAAAAAGTAGGAAAATGTTTTTCTAGTATTTTTCAAGAAATTGGAAAATGGTAATATATAACAGGATTAATTGTTTAACTATTGAAATTATATTGTCCATTTTTTGTTGAACTTTAAGGACACAGTACATTTTTTTTCACACTGCTAGTGCAAGAAAATTATGCAATAACATTCAAATATTTAGTGATGAAAAATATTTTACGTAGTAGCCCAGATTTTGTTTAATTATGGCGGATCGCTGATATCTTGTCAATGAACATTTTTGTGTGACTCTTTTTATTGGGCGTCGTTGCGTATGAGCGTTATATGGTGCATTATAAGTGTTTTATGGTACATATATTAAAAGGTATGCTTAATATTTATTACGTATACGCAATCACACGTATGTATGTATATGTATGAAACATGTTTCGCAATTGAGGAGCACTATTTTTATTCAGCCGAATCATGAATATTTTCAAGCAAATTTTTTCACAAGGAAAATGTTTTTCCTGATAGAAGGCTTTTCCTGTCATAAATTTCTTACGATCAAGAAAAGATAAGAGTGTTGTATTGTCTACTTTTTAGTTTTTACTTCTTAGTTTATTTGACAAGTTTTGCATAAAAATTTGTTAAATAAAAGCTTCATAACCTTATTTCAGGTTTATATGAAGGGTGTTTGAACGCCACATTCAAAGGTTGGTTCATATATGACGTCTGAATTTTATATATAAATTTTTTTTGGGGAAAAATGGCCATTTTGTAAGGCATTTTTAAATTAGTTAAATATTGCTATCGTTTTTTTTTTTAATTTTTGGCGTCGCGTTTTGAATTACAAAATCAGAGCTAGATAAGTGTTTACGATAAACTAAATTGATATAGATACTTTTACCTGAAATAGAAGTGTCATTAGAAAAGTATTTTCCTGTGTTCTATTGAAATAAATTAGTTAACCAGAAAAGCTCAAAATTGGTAATCACATTTGAATTTTTTTAGAATTTTTTTTAGCCAAATTAGAAACTACCATGCTTATTGTGATCACACCAGAGGGTCACTGATGTTCTAAAACATTTGTTTTTTTTTTTAAATTATAATTGAATTCTTTTAATAAAATTGCATAGTAAAATTCAATATTATTGCTGAACATAATGTACATTTAAAAATCTAAGCTTTTGAACATTCATGGCGCAAGCAAAGTTTTATTCGTATCTAAGGAAAACTAGAAGAAATTGGTGTTTCAAAATTGTATACATACATACAACACACTTGCAATACAGAAATGGAGAGGGAGAAAGAGAGCCAAGAAATAGCTCCTCTTGCTTGTGTGTCTCACATTTCTTTTATAATATATTGTTTTATATTTTTATTTTGTTATCTATTTTACTTTTATTCTTTCTTTAAGTAGTGTAAAAAGCTCAAAGTGTAATCGTTTATTTATTTGTTATTATTTTAAAATCCCTGTATAATTCAAAAACAAATTTTGTGATCATTGGCTAGCCAAGACACCAGATTGTGTCATCAACTCTTGTTCTCAATATACTAAAATAAATGAAGAAGAAATTATGAAATACACATAACATTTTTCAAGAAAAGAACCAAAATATTTTATTTATTATAATGTTTAAGAATTTCCCTAAGTTTAAACAAAATTTAGGACGGCAGAAAAAACAACATCAAAGGTTAAACCAAAAGCTTTGCTTTCAACTTAAAAAATTTACTTTTTTTTATTTAATATTCTTT
Source organism: Sturmia bella (assembly GCA_963662145.1). Classification (NCBI taxonomy): domain Eukaryota; kingdom Metazoa; phylum Arthropoda; class Insecta; order Diptera; family Tachinidae; genus Sturmia; species Sturmia bella. The sequence goes on along the minus strand of OY759168.1, from coordinate 33,236,378 downwards.
ATCTAAGTCAATCTCACTCGCTTACTCAAAGTTAAATTTCACTGTTTAGTTGTTTATTTTCTCATTCATATACATTTTTTTAATGTTTGTACTGGCATGTTTTTTTAATTTTTTTATTTTACCTTTTTTATATCCCTTTTTGTGGTTTTATAATTTTTTTTTTTTTTTGTTTTTATTTTCAAGTTTGAAATTATTGTTATTATCTTGGATTATATATAATTAAGATTCTTATAATTGTTTTCTATTTAAAGTTTTGTACACTTTATTTAGCTAAATACTTTTAATTTTTTTTTCTCAATTTCGAGGGGATTTTATAAAGTTGTTTTTTTTTAATAATTTGCTAACTGCTTTGTGATTAAAGTATCTTGGAAAATTTTCTGGTGTCGGAACGGAAAAACTAAAAAAATATAGAAGTTGTGAACGATTTGAATTTTGCGAAATTTGTCCACAAACAAGAATTTTATTTTACTAGTCATTATGTGATTTCTACTATAGCATATGGTTTTGTTTTAATTTTTTAAAATTATATGAAGCAACATTTTGGGCTGCTAGTCGGCACAGTTTGTAGACACAATTGAGAAGCGGAATGCTAAGAAGCCCAAACAAACTTTTGATATGTTTTGCTTTCTGGTTCGCTGTGTTATGCCAGAAGTTAGCTGCAGATCTATCATATAAACTTAGAATAAGCAACAAGATTTGCACTCCAGTGAAGCTGACCTTCTCAAATCTTCTAATGGAATGAAGACAGTTTATGTGATTTCAGAGGTGTGTGGCATAAAGTAGACGTTGATAAAACAAGATCAAAAAGAGCCTGAAAAACGGTAGATTATCATGCCTGTCACATAAATGAATAACCCTCGAAAGTTATTGCAATTCCTGAACAGCTTCTATGGAAAATTAAAATCAATTAATATCCTCGGAATTAAATCGCCTATTTTAATAGTCATTTTAGAAGTTTCTGTATGTGTGGTGCAAAAAACAACAACTTAAATACATTTTTATAGTGATGTTTTACTTCGTGTGGTTATTTTCTCATTAATATTATTATGCTTGTTTGTTGGCCTACACAATATTACACCACATTTATCGATTAAAGCCTCTACAGGGTAAAATAAAATTGATCGATCGAATTCTGAGATCGACTAGTAAATGCGTGTATTTCAATTTTGTTATTTTGCTGACATTTCTTAGGAAATTGAAAAAAAAATCTTGAAAAATCTTGTAGCACATGCGTTGGAAATATCAGTTATATGCATAGAATCTTTCGATTTCAAATTTGTTTTAGTTTGTTTGGACATGTTAGCTTGAGAACAGCTAAATTGTTTACTTCAAAACCACTTTTTTAAATTATTTAAATACTGAAAGAAGCAGCTTCGTGATTTCACTTGACGGACGGGTTTTAGCACTAAGCAAAAAAACACAATTGAAAGGTTTTAATATTTGATGACTTTTGTAAGGGACGGTTCGACTAATGTAGTCCATTCATAATATACCAAATATAATTTCCCTTTTTGCTATCAAACCAATATGGACAGTACCCCAAGAAAACGTCGGGAATAATTTAAAGTAAAACCTGTAGTTTTTCCTTTTTTACAATACAAATGACTTTGAAAGACGGGCTTGTTTTGATGCCAACATTTAATTGTATTTAAAAGGTCAATATTAACAACATATACTATATGTATACAACATATTAACAACGTATACTATAATAATATAGTTTTTGAAAAAAGTGTCAGTTGAGGGGTTTCTGAAATAAACGATCGAGCTGTTGCTAATGAAACAGGTATGGAAAAGAACTCCTCGTGACAGCCTGCTTAAAAACTGGTTTTTAAGGATTAAATGTATTCTTAATGTAGGCACAAATTCTCACCGAAAACATATGGATGGGGTTTTACAGTTCAGCAAATTTGAATAGACCTGCAAACGTTGGTAGCTTTAATTGGCGAAATATAAATTTTTTGCTGAAATTTTACAATTCTTTCATTGTATTCAGCCATACTGAAATAAGTTGTAATCTTATAGAATGCAAAAACGACAGGTACGCCCGGTCGGATTCATTGGAGACATTACTAGGTTTTCTTTCTAAAACACATTCAGTTTCTAATATTTTGTATTCCGACACAAGTTTTTCAAATAGAAGATTATAACAGACCCAATACAAATGCGGTATTAAGCTCACATTAAGCGCAGTACCGGTTTGTGAATATTGTTCGTCTGCATAAAAAGATTGTACACAGAAATATCATTTAAAATTTTATTCTTGATTTTTATTTAATTACACGAACAGACAGCTGTGGTATCTATAAACTGGCAATTAATCATATCGACTTGTCTTGAGACATCCAAGTTCAAATTTGTTATCTACTTGCATTCAAACGCAATTCCTCGTTACGAACTATTGCCACTTCTTAAAAAGAATATCCTACATCATACTTTTTTTTTCTGTAATATAAAATACTCGTTTGTAAAATTCGCTAATTTAATCACCCTCATTATTTATTTAAATACTGTTGGAGTTTTTTTACTTTAAGCTTTATACTAATTTTGGATAGTGAAATGATGAGATTAAGTAAAATTTTCTTATCATCACATCTCTAATTTATGCATTTATATTTAAAATTTTTTATATTATATGTTTTCATTCACTTTAAATTCTTTTTAAGTAAAGCGCCATTATTTTCCTTTCTTTTAATGTTTATCGTAATAATTATATAAGCAAAATTGTGTAAAATATGTTACTAATTATTTCTAATATAATTTAGTTTAACATGCTATTTCAAAAGTACATAAAAAATATTTATGCTGCTTTGACTCTTGTTGTTGTGTCTCTTTGTTTTTCCTACAAGAATTCTTTTTTTTTTCAAATTTTTTATATGAATTGTAAAAGTTCCCATTTGATTACGTATAGTTTTGTTTCATGCTTGTGCTGGTCTTCATCCAATGAAACAATTTGTTAAATTAAGTATATTTTAATTAAATTATTCAATCTTTGGTTCATATTTTGCTAAAAAATGAGCAGTGTTCAATGAAAAGCATTTTCAGAATATTTAAACGTTTTTGGAAATGAAAAAGAGAAAACAATCTCACTATTTTTAATTTCTCGCTGTTACTGACTGCTGGGTTTAATTATTATTATTTTTTAAATTAATTGACATTATACTTAATGCTTTTACTTTCCTGTTTGCTACAAGTAATTATGGCAGAAATAATAACTAAATTTAGGTAAATATTTCACTTTATAACAATAAATTTAGTTAATTTAACTACAAGACATGTTAAAATTATTTTAAACAAAATTGGAATTTCTAGTATAATACTTTTAAAGTATAGTAAAAAATTTGTTCAAATCTCATTTTTTTGTTTTGTTAATTTCCAAGAAGAAGCTTTTTGGCGTTTGCTTTTTAAACTAACTAAAAGGTTTGCCTTAAATTAATACAAAAAAAAAAAAAAAAAAAAAAAATACTATTTTGTAACGACTTATAGTGTTAATTTTGTAAAACTTTACAGACATTGTTTTTGTAATACTTTGCTTTGTTAAAAAAGGACTTTAAATGTTATATTAATAATTCCTTTCTAAGGCTTGCCTAGTTATTTATTTCTAAAATGTTAAGGAATTTCACTAATGGTTTTCCTTTCGGTTTTGGTTTCTGTTAGAACTAAATTTACTACTAAGTTAAGGAAGAATAAAATTAGTTTTCTGATTATTTATATCAATTCAAGTTAAAGTTCTTTTCTATTTTTCTTTTTCTTTTTCTTTTTCTGCTTTTGCTTTCATTTCGTATGTTATTGAATTATTTTCTATATTGGCTTAAAATTTCTTTAAGTGTATTGTATAAGAGATAAATATTTTTCTTTCTTAAATTCTTCATTTAATGATGAGTTTTTATTAAGAGACAAGAGAGCAAATAGAGTGTGTCAGTAATAATAGAGGAGTAGAAGTAGTTAGTAGTTAGAAGAGAAAGAGAAAAATTATGTATGTATATAAATTCTATATATGCATGTATATAAATTTATTTACTTGACTACGTATAAAATTGATCACATATGTACATAATGACTGAAGAAACGATCTTTTATATCTGCATGCTTAATCTTACAATGGGCTTTCATGTTATCTCGACGAGTAAATTTTTGTCCGCAAACAGGACACTCATGGCTCTGAGGCCGATGAATGTTGGCGTGATGCCAACGATTTGACACAATTTTATTGCAACTGACACAACGATACAAAGTGGGCAGAGTGCCCGAAAGCTGTACAAACAATGACGAATAATCAATGTTATGATCCCTTCTATTGGCAGCGGCCGCAGCTGCTGCTGCAGCGGCTGCGGCGGCAGCCGACGACGAGGAGGAGGTTGTTGAAGAGGAGGAATTTGTTAAAGCCGACGTCGATGACAAGTGCTCACTGTCATGAGCCGAAGACGCAAGAGATGCGGAAGAAACAATGGTTGTACTGCTGCAGCCATGATGTCTGTGCAGATGGCTGTGATGATAGTTGCTCACATGTTGTCCACCGTGCTGTTGTTGTGATGCTGGATGGTGATGGTGGTGGTGTGGATGTTGGTGGTGTTGTAGTGATGAGCTGCTCGAAGCAGATGATGACTGCTGTCCGTGATGGTGCTGTTGCTGCTGCTGCTGTTGTTGATGGTGATGATGATGATGTTGCTGTAAGGCATACAAATGTTGTTGATGTTGCAAAGAGGTTGAGGATGTAGTCGAAGCAGTGGGGGAGAGTGCAGCAGCAGCAGCAGCTGCCTCGGCTGCCACCAGGGTGTCTAGAGCCGAAGAACCGCATCTTCCTAAATTAATAACACTTTGCGGAGCTGCTACCACATGTAAAGGTTGTTGTGTATGATGGTGATGATGGTGATGCTGTGAATGCCCATCGTGATGCAAACGGTGGGCTGACGTCGAAGCGGGCGATAAATCTCTTTCCTCATGGTGTTGATGTGGTTGCAAATACATTTCTCTTTGATGGCAACGCATCTTTGCAACATCTAATTCGTCGCATTTATATTGGCAATTAAAATTGTTATTATTCATTAATATTTCTCCGCCTTCATTAATTTCGTCTATGTCGCCACCACTTTCTCCCTCACCATAGTGGCCGGCTGAAACTTCGTTTCTGGCCAAAGGGGGTCGTCGACGACGCTCTTCTGCAGCATGCCTTAGCTCGTCTTCTTCATCAGCATCAGCATCATCATCGTGATCGTGTTGTTGATGGTCCTCGTCATGTTCGCGTTCTTGCTGCAACCGTTCTTCATCTACTGATACGTTATTACCATCACCACCACGAGCCTCCATATCACCTGTAAACATTTTGGTATTATGCAGATTCTCGAGTTATTATCCAACAAAGAAATTAAAGTCAATTGCGAGAGTGTGAAAAAAGTATTGTATTCACGGATTTTGCTTTGGTTTTTTAACGGGGAAAATCTATGTATGTATAAAATTATTTACTAGTGATAGAAAAGCAAATGGTGGAGGAATTTGTTGTTTGATAAACGATATATGTATGCTAGAAATTTTATTTTATTTACTTTAAATATATAATTATTTCTTGCGGCAGAAGGCCGTGGACGTCCAGTTTTCAATATTTTGTTTTCTAAACCACGAATGGGGTCCTCACTGTTAGCGAAAATTTCACATGTATGAAAAAATCCTGATCAGTCTGATTACCTAGAAGGAAATTTCTACTGGAATGAATCGATTTTATTAACTAGAGAATCACTTGTTTCTCACTTAAAAAATATGCTTTTAAAGAGTTGAATCTTGAAGAGCTCCATGTTTATGACGTTGAGAGACGTTTACACAACTGCAAGTTATAAATAACAGTTATTGAAATTTTTCTCTCGCTCATTTAATGAGAAGCTTGCCAATTTTGCCTGCAATTCGACTGTGTTAGTAAATTCAGTACAATTTTGTTCGTGCAGCCATTGCTCTCAATAAATTGCTTACTTGAAATAATTATATACTTAATAAAGAAACTCTTTTCGTTTGCTAAGCCAATTCGAAATTTCTAATGAATTTGTTTTGGTAAAATATTTTCAAAATTAAAAGGGGTTTCCAACAAAGTATAAATGCATCTAGATTAAAAATATCATTTATGCAAAATTAAAAAAAAAAAATAAAACGCAATTACATAATTAAAAAGTAACAACAGTCAACTACAGTTTTCTTTCTTTCTTAAAGGTTTTTTTTGTTGTCGATTTTGTTTAAAAGGTTTGAGGATTTTAATTAAGTTTGTTTAAAGTTTTTTGGTTGGTATATATGTATATATTTTATATAGTTATATGAATATAATCTGTTAAATATATAAATATGTATGTATATAGCGTAAAATAATCAACTAGTGTGTATGAAAATTTCTAATTAAACATATTTTATATTAAAAAATATTAATAACTTAAACAACTTGAAAACAAATTTAAACGCATGTAACAAAACTCAGTGATGGACTATAAAGGATGGCGGAGCACACGGGATTTGGCAACTTTGTAAACAGTAAAAACAAAACCAAAAAATAAAATCGTATTTTCACTTTTTAACAAAACAAAGTATTTTTGTCAGTACAAAACGTAGGAGATTTAAATGATATTAACTTAAATATTAAGCCAGCAAAATAAATAAAACAAAATCAATAGTATGTTAAAAAATATTTGATGCTAGGATAAAAATAATATTAAAAACGAAAATTATAATGACAAACTGAAAATAAAATTGAATAGTGAGTGTTTTTTCTTTGTAATTTTGAATGCAAAGATCTTAAATTTATAAAATTTTTCTTGTCTGTTTGTTTCGACTACACCATTTTCTTATAATTTTCCAAACTTGTAATCAAATGGGATTTTGTTCATTTCCTTTTGTAATTCGTAGTAAAATATACTTTTTTTATTCAATGTTGCAACATTATGGGTTTAATTTCAGTATTTTAGTTTTTTGATCTAAACACTTTTTAGATTAACTAAAAATAAAACTTCTTCATTAAGATATTTTTTCTTGTTTTTTTTTTTTAAGATTCCATAAATATGAATAAATATTTATATTTTACAGAAATAGTGGTATAAAGCCAGTAAACACCATTTATGAAAATATTTTATTTAAAATTTTATGTAAAAATAACATTTATAAGAATATGTTTTAATAAGAAATTATGTGCGGCAGTAAAAAATTTAAATTATAAAATAATTTTGTTAGATTTTCGAAATCCTGTTTCAAATTTGTAAAACTTTTAGTAGAGTTTTTTTTTATAAAAAAGTAAAATATAAAGACGACACAATAAAGAGTTAGTAGAAAGAAAAAAAAAAAAACAAACATTTAAAAATGTAAAGTAAAAGGAAAACAGTTTAAACTATTAGAAAAAAAAAATAATATATTAAATCCCTGACCTTTTTTTTTTTTTTGAATAATACTTTTAGTTGTCCTTCGAAAGTTATTCGTTTTAATTCGCAAACATTTTTTTACTTCAAGGGTTTGGTTTAGCTTGACCAAAAGATTGCTTTTCGTTTTATCAAAAGGCATTTTTTGCAAGAAAGGAAAAAAATGGTACAGAACACTTAAAACTAAAATTGTATTAGTTTGTTTAATTTTGTTGAACGAAAAACCACAGATACTTAGGAAAAAAATAACATAATATCACATATACTTTTAGTTAATAATTTAAAATTTTTATTTAATGTTTTCTTTTTCAATTTGTATGTAATTTGTTTCTGTATTTTTTTATAAGTTGCAACATTAAAGACAAAAAGTAGAGAGAAAATAATAATTGAGGTTATTTATATATGTGGTGTTATTTTGAGATTTTTTTTTTTTTTTTTAATTTTAGATTGAATTGTTTTATGACTTATTAAGATACAGAATGATATGGGAACACTGGAGCTGAAATGTGGCGTTAAAGAAGGGAAACTAAAATTACGAAAACAGTTTTTTTTGCTAAATTGTAAATTATTGAATTATGTAGGGAATGTGATTATTTAAAATATTTGAAACAGTCTGGAGCTCTTTCGATTAATTGTTACATGTTCATTAGAGCAAATAATCTCACAGGCGAGTGAGCTTAGCAGATTTTCTTCTTTTTTAAAATAAAAACTTAATGAAGCATAATATGCCGTTTTAACTGCGCCCCAGAATGAAGACAACTTTATTATTTTTGCGCCAAGACAATTATTGTATTGGCCAAACCATAACTAGAAGTGCATTTTGAGTTTTCTGAGAAAATTGGCCTGTTTGAAAGTTATTTTTACAGGTTTGCCATAATTCTGCATATATTAAGTTTGGGTTACGCTGTCCTACTAAAAAAGATACATCCGTTTAAAAGGGAAAGTTTGAACAAGAGAAGAAATCACGTTATTGTATTGTTTTGTCCAACTAATCTTGTCATCATTTTGACACTCTTGTTTTTCTCTGTCGCACTTTAAAAGCATAAGGGTGTTATTCATAATAAATACTTGAAAGTTTATTAAACTCTTATTTGGCAAATTTTCCATACAAATATGTCAAATAAGAGTCTTATAAGGCTGAAATAATTTTTATGAATTAGGGGGTAAACCTTTAAGTGTTTAGATCTGAAATGGGTAACACTAAGAATACTAAGCGCATTTTTTGTTTTTTTTATTACAAAAGTAGTTATAGTTCTTTGAGCTGCTATGAGTTTAGGAACGCTCTTTTCTCAGTTTTCTACAATCTATTGCAGAGCGATGGGGACAAGAGAAAAACAAATGTTTAGAGTAGGCATTGGTAATCGTGTTCGCCAAGCATACAGAGATCGAAAGAAATAATATCTAGCCGACATGTGTTTAACTTCTCAGTAGTATGTGTAGCACTAACCAGAAGCCGTAGTCGGGTAAGAATGAGAAAACCATAATACACTTTTATCTCTGTTTCGAGTTCCCTGCAAATTAGCTTTGAAGCTATTTTCAAACTAAACTAATTTTGACACCTTGCCGTGCTCTATTTCATGGTGTTCTTCAGTCTGTCTCTAGCCTGTGGCCAGTATACTACTAAAGAGTAGTTAGTTTTTGTTCTCAGTAAGAATATAAATTCATTTCTAAGTTTAAAATTAAGGTTATTAAGGGTGTAAATATTATGGAGTTACAGTGTTATTTTAAGGAATGAAATTCACGTAACTGTATAGCCAATTGGAAAAAAAAGTAATAATAATAAAGTACTTATATTCTAAAAGAAATGGATTTGTTTGTAATTGTTTGCCTAAACAAACAACGGAGGCATTTTCGTATTATTGATTTTATTATTTTGTATAAATTTGAAATTCATGTAGATTAATAAAATTTGGAATACATCTTGTCAATTGTCTTAAGTTTTTAATGTTTTAATTGATTTTGTCACGTAGAAAAGTTATTCAAGTAGATGTTTTTATATGAATGTTAAGTTCAATGAAAAATAAGAAGTTTATTAAATCAACAAAAATAAAATAAAAGAAAATAAAATAAAATAAAAAGTATAATTGTAATAAAAGAGAAAAAAGGTGAAATAATCGCAACAGAAAAAAAAGATATATATTAAAAAGTCAAAGTGCTGCACAAAGGATTGATTGAATAAAATTTAAAATCAAAACAATATACTAAAAGAATTAAATAAAAATGTAATGAAATAATTGGCTAAAAATGGTGGAAGAGTAAAAGTATTTATAAAAAGTAGAGAAGAGAAACATACTTATGTTAAGTTAAACATGCAACATGCAAAAAGGAGGAGAAAGAAAATATAAAACACACATACATACTAACACTAAATTCAGTTGTGCTAAAAATATTAAATAAAAAAAAATCATTAACTATAAGCTGCATTAACTATTCGACTATAAACTAGTTTTGCTTCAAAAATAATTAATATTTTCCATATAAAAAACCACTTTATGAAGTGTTTAAAATTATAAAATTTTTTTATTAAAACTTTTTCATTGATTTGGTAGGAGAGGTGTTGATCTGTTGCTTTCAAAAAAGTGATTTAAAAAAAAAATTCTTTGCTTTAGTAATTTGGTTTAAATAAATATCTATATTTTTTTGTTTGCTATTGAAAGAATCTTTGTGTTTAATAAAACAATTTATATAATCCTTTTTTGTAGCATATTTGTGAGTATTTTTAAAGGCGTTGGCTACAATTTGAATTATCTAAAAACTGAAATACTTACACAAGCTTTCAGTTTTTCTATGTTTTTTCATGTTTTACAAACAATATATATTTTTATGCATTTAAAATTTTTTTTTTTACTTTTTTGTAGGTTTTTTCAACTAAAATTAAGCATGCGAAAAACAACATTTTATTACTAGAAAACTAAAGGAAGAGTTTAACAAAAAAAAAAAAAAAAAAAAAAAAAAACTTTAGTTTTTTAACTAATTAACCATTATTTAATTTAAACAGTTTTTCAATAAAGAAAATGTAAAAAAAAAAGGAAACCAGAGCCTCATTTACAAGAAAATTATACAAATCTTTAGTTTTGTTTTTAGTTGAAGAGGTAAAGAAGAGCAAAAATAAATAATATTTAATTTTGATTTTTCCAAAGACATTTAAAATTTTCCAACAAATGAAATGTATTTAAGAAGTGTGACTTTAATTATTTCTACTTGCCTTTCGGTGTCTTCTGTATGTTTTCAGAATGACATTTTTATGCGTGGTCTCAATTCTTTTCTGTGATATTTAGTACGAAGTACACAAGATGAATTAAGTGGTAGGGATAAATTTTCGAATAAAAGTACAAGATTTTAGGAATATACATAAGTGAAATACGAAAGTATATATGTATACGTTATAGCGTTTTGTGTGCCAGTTGTTTTGGTTTACGACCAAAAGTGCAAAATATGAACGCATCAGCTCATCTTGGCCTTACTTTGCGTTATTTATTCGAACAGATCAATACCAGGGTTTAGATTTAGTTTAGGTTAGCCAAAATCCCCAGTTACTTGCTAGCTAAATTCATAGCATAGGTGTGCTAAAAGTATTTTACTCACATTTATCGCTGTAGTCACGTATTGATTTGCTTTGGTTGGCTTTGACTTCTGGCATAAGCCTGAGAGAATATGCAAAAGAAATAGATGCATGTAGAAAAAATCATTGTGATTTTAACTCACAGTGATCTAAATTTTATTTTATTAAAACTCAGTTCAAACTTTGCTTTAATAAATCAGTTTACCATTTTTTATTTATGATTTTCGAAATAATAATTGGCTAGCATGTGTATTTGCAGTGTATTTAATAATGGGAGTTTGAACACACAATTTTCTTCGTTCCATAGTAGTTTAAATATTCACTCTTCTCAGAACGGCTAGTTTAAATATATTTTAAAATTGAAAAGGCAGATTATCTGCCGCTGACGTTTTAGGCATCACTAGACAACTAACTCTTGTCATCTAATCTGCAGATTTATTTATTATTATATTCTTTTCCGCCAAATAATTAATTTTGTATTGTTTAGCAAATTCAATAGTTTTATTTTCTTTTCAGTTTAGTTATTCTTGGAAATTTTCCTTATTAATATTTTCCTTCTATCTTATCTTGATTAAAGATGTGATAATAAAACACCACAGAATTACACTGCCGGTCATGTAATTAGATTTGAAATTTCTGCAACATGTTTTTACAGCTCTACCGAAAACTTTTTCAAAAAATTTTAATAATTTTTTTAAAATTCATAAACCGCATGCCCAGGGTGAGAACAGTGCAATAAAGTTTGTAAAAATTCGCATTAACTTGTTTACCAAAAAAGCTCACTTTCTTTGGCTCGTCGAATTAGGTTTGCTTTGACAAACTTAGTTTGGTTAACATACCACGGAGAAAACTCCCAAGATTTTCTCATTTGCAAGGTCTGTCTCGCGATTGACATAAAAATAGGATGTGGTAAGCCCCTAACCGACCTACGTAAGGTTTATATCAATAGAATGAAAATAAAAAATAAAAATCATCACTTAATGCCATCTAAACGATTTGAGTTTGTTCGCAGGTATACGTAGTATGTCTTATGAAAAGCAATAGCAAACTGTTGTGTTTCGAGACCAAAAAAAAGCTTAACTTTGGTTGCAATTATTACGATATTACGATAGGCGGAAATACAAACTTTATTTGAGCGGTGCTCCTCATAGCTGTGAAGGCAGTGTAGTGGTATGGGAAGTTTCTTCATACTGTGGCCAAAGGTGACGGGTAAGCGATTCGAGTACAAATAAGTTCTTGAAAATGCTTTCCTCCACTTTTCCAACCTGTTTGGACCGATTACATGGACTTTTCAGCACAATAACGCGCCCAGCCACTAAGCTAAGGTGTTTAAGCCATGGATTAGTTAGTACTAAAAATGTCAGCACTTTGGAATGGCCGCCTTGCTGCCCTGACTTGAATATCATTGTAATGTTGTAATTGCTTTATTCAGTTGGTGTTATTGAATCTAATCAGCTGAGCCAATAAATGTGAGCTTTTTTTGGTAAACTGTTTTATATACAGCAAATACTTTCATTGCGGTACAATATTTCTGAAATATCGGATCTCGCTGGAGGAATATATTTCTAGAAAAGATCTATTTAATGTTTTGCAATAGTTTTCGGCAGATATATAAAAATATATCGTAAAAATTCCAAACATAGTCACAGAAGCGGCGGTATATTTCATGGGGTAGCGGTCATGAGACCGGCCCACTTGGGTCCTAGAAAGGTCCCGTTGTGCTAACCCGCAGTATATATAATAACGTTAGTATTTATAATAAAAATTACTTTCCTTCCACATACATCTTTTTTTTTTTCTCTTCCAATTTGTTGGACATTTTTTGATTGATTTCCATATTTGTTGTGGTCAGACACTTATTTTTCGATTGATTTTTTTATTTACGATAACAAATTTCAGTTTGAGATTGACAAGTGTCAGTCCTCGAACAGTTTGTTGCGCAACTTTTTATTTGTATTCACATAATGAAATTTTAATTTTGCAAGTTTAGTATTTTGCATTCTTCCCTTCACCACATTTTTCGATTTCTTTTGCTTCTAATTTTTAGACATTTCAATAGATGCTAAGCACCTACGCAGCTCTGCGTAGAACATAGTATTAAGAAAACTATTGTAACACCTTGCTACATACATACATATTACTCTTGGTAGAACAGTGTATGAAAATGATGCCAGGTGATGTTGTATGTACAGCTTTAGTCCCACTGACTCACTGAAATTATCAACGCAATAAATTGGATACATATGAAAAATAATAATCAAGCCATTTCTAACTTGTGATCAATTAATTATTTTAAAATTTATGTCAGTGCTTCAAAAATGAATTTTTCTAAGGTCTGTCATTTCTTAAGCCAGTCGTGAGACCATTTTTTAACGGAGGCAGCTTATTTGAATATAACATAATTTACTGCAAGTGCTGCAAGTTAGAAACTAGGCCATGCAGCGTAACAGAAATTTCTATATAAACATATTGCGCCTCTACCACAAACGCGTCATAACTCATCGTATGCCGTTTTCGAGGTAATGTGACAGTGTTAACCGAAATATGTATGTTTTTTTTTTTAATAATTTTACTGTTTGGGAATTCAGCTCATTTTGTCAACAAACACGAAGCTGCAAAGGGTGGTGCTTGTCTGCAGAAATACCCACAGCCTTCGGCAGGAATTGAACCTGCGACCTGAACTTTGTCGCTAGAGAACTCTACCAAATTCATCCATCTAGTTGCTAACTTTTTATGTTTTGAACTCGGTTCTCAAGTAGAGCTGCCAAACTATCGATATTCGCACCATTTGATAGTTTGCTGTTAAGCTATCGATAGTTCAGACCGCATTTAGGTATTTAATTGGCCTTAAGTATCGCAAATATCATTCATATTTTATCTATAATTTTTTACTTTTTTTGTTAAAATTAACAACACTATTTTTTAAAACTTTAGGTCTTTATATTTTCCTTTTCTAATTTTTCGATATTTCGCTAACAATTTGTTAGCATCATCAGGAATCTTTAATTGTTTTTACTTTCTATTATTTTGTATAAAAATTTTTTCATATATAATGCTGAAGAAGCAAGTCAAAAGTAATTGATTTGTTTTAATATTTATGTATGCAAATGCTTTTACGTTTATACTACTTGACTGGCGGTCGAATTCTTGTGTCGCCGTCAGCCTGATTTCATCGGCTTTGCTTTTATTTTTATTATGAAGTATTTTATATCGATAGTGCTGCTATCGAAGAAATAAGGTCGAAACAGTGAGTGCACTAAAGATGAAACTATCCAGCGTAGTGTCGCAGCTCTACGCTCGAGATTAGAAGTGAGTTTTCGTTCACCACTAAGTTGTGAGTAAATTCACAAATATCAATTCATTTTACGCAATACCAAGATTTTTCGACTTACGACTCTATAGCTGCAAGGGCTGCACTTTTAAAACTCAGTTCATTTTAATATTAGACTGCAGCCTTTTCTTTTTAGCCCTTCTTACTGCTTAAATACACTTCATTTGTTTTAAAAATTGTCCGTTTTTCTTAATTTGAAGCCGAAAAATATATATTGTTTTATAAAAAAAAAAAAAAATCCTATCAATTTAAATCAATTAGAGTAGAAAAAAACCAATTTATTCAAAACACTACAAATAAAAATATACTGAATAAATAAAAAAAAATATATATTTATGTATATTTATAGTACCAAAAGTAAGAGTAAAAAATTATTTCTAAATAAAGGAAACAAAATACTACTAAAAAAAAATATTTTTAATACTAAAGGCAAGTTTATATAAATATATAAGTAAGTATTTATTTAGTAAGTAGTTTATTAACAAGGAATTAATAGACGATAAATTAATATATATGTATATAAAATTTTTGTGTATTTTTACATAAACATAAATATGAAAATTGTTTATTAAAAACTTACCATCAATATTATCGGACTGATCAAAGGATAGTTGTTTTGTGTCATTGTGATCCTCTCGTGTATCGGCGGCTTGTAAAGCATGACTTGACAGTAATGACGACATATCATCGGCTGTATGTTTCAAAGCTCCGGGCTTCGATAACAACATTTATGTGAAAGAAAGGAAACAAAGTGTTTTACCATTTGTTCATCATGGAATTTTTTTTTATGTTGATATTTTATTAAACATTAAACTTGCTTTAAACTTTAGAAAACAAAAAAAAAAAAAAAAAAGATATTTATAATTAATTTTTTTTTGCGGTTTTATTTTTATGAACGACTTTTGTTGTGCGGAAACACATCAAACAACGGCAGTTGGATAATTTACTATTGCTGAGAAAAAATTCTTCCATGTTTTTTTTCCTTTTTTAAATTTCTTAAGCAATATATTTTTTTAAATTGTTCAACAGCAGACATGTTTATTTCTAAGAAAATGTTTTAAATTCTTATTTGGCAATTTAGCTATTCAAAATGTGCCAAGTGAACATGGACTTTTGATAATCTTCTCACTGAAATAAAATTATGTTGCATTTTTTGTTGGTTTCAAAATTTCTATAACAAGTGTAAATGCAATTTTGATTCAATACTTTTATTTTTGCCAGTTTATTAATTTACAGAAAGGCAAGGCAAATTTTAAAATTAAAAAAATATTTGCTAATTGAAATGAATTGAATACCAACTTCAAATTTGTTTAATGTGTTTGACACTTGCGTAGATGAAGTATATGTATGTATGTATATGTATATACTATGTAACTTAAGATTTGTTTCATTTAAAATTACAAAATTAAATTATGAAACCTGAGTTTGACTTAAATAAACAATTTCATATATATTTATGCATATTTTGAATGACTGACGTACTTAAATGAAAACGGCTGCTGCAAAGTGTAACAAATGTAAAATAATACAGTTAACTAAATTGCAAAATTACATAATGAAATTAAATAATAATTATTGATTGCCAAAAGATTAAAGACATAAAAGCTTAATTGTGTTCAGCTTTAAATATGCTAAAGATGAGTTAGAAAAACGCACACGTAGTTGCGATCTTTTGCTCAACTCTCTAAGAACATTAGAAAAGCACACAGAAATTGGCTCATTTCTATGCTCCCTTTGGAGCATGTATGTTATGTTTTAGGTTTGATGCAACCACAACTTTGTATATTGTTTCTTGGGGCAAAGAGCTGCAGGAGAACCACTGTCATCTTGCTGAATAAATCTCGAACAGATCTGGGTGGGTGTTCGGCTTAATCGATACTACGGGATTGGGTGTCATAAGACATAGAACGTTGGTGAATACAAATATGTCTCGGTATTCTGTTAGAATGCAACAGAACCAGATCTGCACAAGATTTTAGGTGGATCCAACTCTGCCGGCTAGATTTCGGGCTACCAGCCGGGACTTGCGGTCGTGGCGGAAGATAACGTAGCAAATAAAGTGCCACCCGATCAGTCCTAACAATTGCTCGTAGGAGTCTGTGTCATCGGGTTAGAGGTCGTAAATCAGCTATTGGAGTAAATTAAACCACATCTATGCAGGCTAAGCAGGCGGTGATTTTTCTGTTTATAGGTGAAATATATGGTGGCAATATCTCCTAATGATTATGAATTCGTAATCAGTTTTATTCCACAAATCTCTCAATTTTTAAAATTTCTTGATGTTTAAAGTTTGAGAGAAGAAAATGAAGATCAGATTTAAGAGATTTTGGCTGGGGGAACAGCAGGCCGCCTTGAAGTTCCAGCATTTCTTAATTAGGCTCACGTGAAATTTTATAAATTATTATTTATAATTTAACATTAACTAAAGAAATAAAGTTTGAATTTTAGCTGGGGCACAGCTAGCTGCTGCAAACCATGTTTCTCATCAGCAGCCGTTTGAACTTTCGGAGTGACAAAATTTCATAATTTTTATTCAATTTTAGTTGAAAACTAATTTTTGATATTAATTATTTTTCTAAATGGTGAGAATGATTCGTCATCTTCAACTGCATTTATTTCGATATGTTTGTTTTTTTAATTATGACATTATGACGTTGTTTGATCAATTAAGCAATATGATTTTATTTTACACAATAGTGGTATAAAGTAGACATCTATAATTTGAACTGAGTTTAGTCGATATTAAAAGAGCAAAACTTTGAATATTTTCTCCAGGCGCAAGCTTCTTACAAGCTGCTACAAGTTAGACACTGGTATTAAAGCTTCCAGATGAGAACTTAGGCTTAACAACAATTCTTTATACTATTAATATTATGAACTATCATCTCCAACATTAATGGTAATAATTTCTGGTTTTTTTGTTGTATTTTTTAGTTTTTCATCAGAATCCATATTTTTTGATGAAGAGCTTTCGCCGCTTTTTTGCTGTGTCTGCGCTTCTTTCAGCTCCCTTTCATAGCATAAACGATGAGATTTGCATTTATTATGGTGATTAACGATCTCTAAACGGAAGTTCGAATTGCCCTCCACAAAAGAGGTGCGTATATCGGGCAGTTCATTGCACCACTTACGGCAAAATTTACAATACATAGTATTAGACTGTTCATCAAACTGCAGCCAGTCGTAGAGAAACAGCCAATTTGTACGAAACCGACCATTTTTGCGGGTAGAGACTGTGGCTGGGGCAGGTAATTGCACTTGGGGGGGTGTCACTGCAGAAAATTTGGCGGGTGTGACTTTGGAAGTAGAAGGCGGTTCGTTACACATATTTATGAACTGCTGATGTTGTTGATGTTGGTGTTGCTGTTGTTGTTGTTGTTGTTGTTGTTGTAATAATCTTTGTATGGTAGATGTAGCCGCCATTTCTATATCCGCCACATTCTGTTGCCAGGCATTCTTAAAATGTTGTTGTGTTTGATGTTGCAAGCGTTTCAATTGTACTTCGACAGCCTGTTGAAACATTAAGGATTGTTGTTGTTCGTTTTGAAGTTGTTCTTGCCGCTGTTGTTGCTTTTGAAAACTCTCAAATTCGTGTTGCAAATTTTTGTTAAGTGCTTCATTAACACTTTGCTTCAAATCTTTAGCAGCAAGTTGCTGTTGCTGTTTTTGTGGCTCTTGAATTGAAAGTTTTTGTTGTCGTGGAGGATTATCGAGATTAATGGTGGTCTTTTTTTAACACAATTATAATTATTTTTACGCAAAAAATCATAATAAAAAACAGAAAGAAGAAAACAAAACAAAAAGAGAAATTAAAACTTAAACCAAAAATTGAAATTTGTGTATTTTTCTAAAATAAAGCAAAACAGACGAAAGTTTATGTTAAAAAAAAGAAGGATTATTGTGCTGTTTATTTAAGGAGTCTTGAAAGAGTGTGTAGAATGTTGTAGTGTAAAAATGTTTTTTTTTTAAGAAATAATATTAAAAAATATTCACTTGAAGGCTTTAATTTAAATAAAACTTTAAGTTGTTTAGATTTTTTCTTTTTCTCGGCCGATACCACGTCTCTCAAATGAACTCTCAATAATCCTTCGTCCTTCCAAAAACTTTTCCTCATTTTGTTTTGTTATCAGAAAAACAAATTCAATTTCGTTTAGTTTTAATACTTTCTTGTTCAGTAAATAAAAATAAATTTTGCAGCAGATTTTTCTTTTTTTTTTTTTGGTTTTCAAAGTTTAAAGCAATAAATTTCTTTTTCTTTAAAAAATATAACTAAATTATAACACTAAAATGATCTAAATATACAAGAGTTATTATAAAAAAGTTATAATATAAATTCATTTAGCAATTGGAACCATCGCACCGGTCCAAAGAAAAAACCTTAACAATTAAGTTTATATGTATGTACATAGTTTATTACTAAACAAAATTTTGAGCAAAAGTCAATTCAGCATTCAAAATTGTTTATAAACATGTTGCCCCGCTTCTTTTCCAATTAGGCGAGTAGTCATTGAGGAATTATGGATAACTTAGGTCTTAATGCCTTTACTGATAAAGAGTTTGTTTGGTAAGCTTCTACAAAAAAAAAGTTGTCAAATAAACCTCTAGTAAGCATAATATATTTTCTATCTGAATTGTGTATAAGACATATTTTATTTCTTCAGCACTTATTTCACATTGTATATTAAATTGCATTTTGTCGTATGAATGAGAATTTTTAAGCCGAAGATATTTTGTACTGGCTTTCTAATATTATTCCTAATAAAAAAAAATTGTTAAAAAAGTTGCTACGAAAATACTCTTACATTCGAGCAGAGTGCAGCGTTAAATACTTTTTTACTCGGAGGAAATTGTTTAGCAATCAATGTGGAATACTTCACGCATTAAGCTCAGTTGCTGGTTTTTTCATTTGTTGTTTTACGTTTGCAAAAATTATCCAGCTGTTAATGAAAAGTGTGGCTTTAATTATGTTGCAGGCAAATGAAAATGTTGCTGGATACATTTCAGCTGTTTCTCAAGCAAGCAACAAAGTAGCTCTTCTGCAACATTTTACTTTTATTCTTTCCTTAATTTTTTTTTCGAGTAATTATTTTACCTGTTATATTCCGACAATGCTCCACGTGGAGTTGTGAACAGAGTATTAAGCTAAAAGGCGACTAATGCTGTCAATGTGAAGAGTTGTAGATTTCATTGACATCAAAGTATTCAATCAGCTGTTGTTAAAATTTCGCACTAAATAATATATTGCATTGCACTTGGCAAAATGGTGCCTGAAAAGATTTGCTGCTTCAAAAACAATGACAACAGAAATATTTCGCAGGTATTCCTCAACAACATTATTTTATACATATTTTGCATGAACATTACTGTTTCGAACTGTAGAAAATGTTGAGCAGCATTAATTTTTTTAATACCGAAAATTTTAATCTATTCGATGTTGCCCATACCGAGTAGTTTTTTCAGTAAAAACGAGTACATAGTTTTTTACACTTATAAGCCAATCCCAGCTGTTATTGAAAATTCCAACGGCACTAAATGGTGCTTCATTTATTCCAAAGCAAACCTAAGATGCTGCTGGATAACAGAGTTTTTCGGAAAATGAGCACAGTACTACTTCAGAAACATTTTTTTATGTCTAGTTCATGTATAGTTTTTTAAATATGTTTTTACAACATTCGGCGTGGAACCGAATATCAGTTGTATGTCAAAATCATTGTCTTAAATCAGAGCTTTCTAAGATGACTTTATCTGGTGATGATTATTAAATTTATTTTCTCCCTCTCTCTCTCTCTCTCTTTTTGAAAAGGCAACATTTTTAAAAACTTTTTTTTAAGCTGAGAACGCTTCTCATTATATACAAATTACATTATTTCTCCTATTCTGCATTTTGAGGCGATAAGAAATATTTGGAATCAAAAAGCAGAACAACATGTTTGCTTTACTTTGGTATTTTTTGCTTTTTAGCACAAAAGAAAACATTTAAAAAAAGTATATATAAGAAAAAAATATTAAAAAACTTACCGGCAAGTATTCGGGTGGCAAGGAGACATGATGTTCACGTTGCTGCTGTTGCTGAGCATCTATTAATTCCTGTTTAATACTCAATGATTGATTTAAACCCATACCACCAGCTGATGCATTAACATTACCACCACCGCTCAGTGCGCTCGCCGACAACGGACTATCGCGACGAACACCAGAATCTTCAGTCTCTGATGTATTACCACCGCCACCAACAAGAGATTTTGGCACGGGACTTGATTTAAAATTTGTGGGTGCCTGAAGATAAATTGCAAGAAAAAAGAAAAGAAAATAAAATAAACGTCATGATATACATACATACTTAAAGCCACGATGCACTATCCTATACAATTGTACAATTTATTGACTAGAAAATCTGCTAGAGATGTTTCCTACTTAAAAAAATCGTTTTGAAATTGGCTAGTAGCAATAATTTAACCAACAGAACTAGACTAACAGCTGTTGGTTCAGCATTAGTTAAGCTAGCAAATATATTTGCTTAACAAGCAGTTAGATAACAGCTGATTTGTGCAAAGTAAGCGTTTATGTATAAATTTTTTGAAAACCGTCGAATGGGTAAAGTTTGAAGAGCGCAGTGTGATCGTTTTCAATGTAAACAACAGTGTTGTCAATATCTATGCTTAAAGGCATGTTATGGTTACTGCTCTTTATTCATATTGAGATTTTTTAGTTAAACAATAGACTGTGAATATGAAGTATTAGTTAAACACTAGTTCTGTTATCTTACAACCGAAAGTCAGTTGGAGCTAAAACTCTAGCTCAACAAAACATTTCTGTAATTTAATGGCAGTTTAAGCTTCACTACAGCAAATAAGTGAAACATTTATTGTTGATTGCTTTCAGATATAGAAGTTTGGCAACATTGCTAAAAATGTCAAACAGCCGATTTTTTGCACTCTTTGATGACTAAGGTTTAAGCGCAAAATTTTCTTTTCTTAAATGTGGTTAAAGTAACTTCAAGATGAATTTTCACTGCTTTTTTGGGCATTAGTTCATTTGAATGTGCACATGTTTATGACCTTAACAGGTGAGCCTTTGGATCCTACCGCTAAACTGGATGACGTTTACAACTACTTGATACACCGGCGCTGGCCTTTGACTTCGCATGGCATTACCTCCCTAACGGGCTTCATAAATTTTAGATTGTAGCCGTATCCAACTTTCTTGAAGAGGCACATGTGTTGTGTAATTTATTCACATATGGAAACGACAATGGGTTTTTGTATTTAGGTCACAGTGCTGCTTAAATCTAACTATGCCATAAAAATAAGCAAAATTAGTTCTTATCTAGAGTCATACTTTTTTTCAACAACAAGATTCATATAAATGTATAAAAAGATTACATGGCACTTCTGTTATCAGCCATACGATAAGATTTAGTTCGCATGTGTAAAAATCTAAACAATAAAAACAGTGAAGTACGTGCGTATGTCTGTCTGTTTACAATATAAGTGTAGCAAAAAAAAAATATCTAATTTCACTTTCATATGAAAAAATAATGGTTTTGTTGTTGCGCGTTTTTTAACCAGCAACAAAATTGTTAAGCAAAATAATTGAAAAACGATTTGTTCATTATGATTTTCTGAGTAATTTTTAAACATACATATATGTATATGTACAAATGTATGTATATGAAATATTTTAAATACACACCACAAGTATGTTATTTGTGTTGTATTTAGGAATAAAATGCATTTAAATATCTCTACGAAAACAAAAAAATTAAAGGGGTGGGCTTTACAGATTGTTGCCGGTTGCAACGGAAGCCGGAAACATTGTAGGTGTAGGTGTTGAAATGTATCCTACAGCGGAAATGTTTAAATTATGCAACAAATTCTTCTAAAATATTTGCGTTTATAAACTTTATTTCTATTTTATGTGGTTGGCTCAATTACAATATTAATTGCAAACAGATAATTTTGCTAAGCTAATTAGAGAATTTCATAAATTTAAATAAATGCAACGAATTAATACAATTCTTTTTGGCAGGTTTATGCACAAATATACTCGTATATTGATCTGCATGGAGATATGAAATTGAAAAACGAAATATGAAAATATATACATCCTTATTGCATATTGCAGCATTTCATCTGTTGAATTGAAATAATTATAGTCGTCAAGAAGAAATTTCAATTACGTCATAATCAAATGTGAACTTTTTGAGCTTCCTGAAAATGAAATAAGAGCAGTTTGGTTACTAAAGTCAGCCTTGAAGCTGAAAATTAGCTGATGACGCATGTAGGAAATTATTTTCTTAATGATTGTAAGCCTATTAAATTTCTTTTAGCCTCGTGAGGGAAGTACTATCTTCAAAACGATAGAGCATATTCAGCAAGATTAATTTTTTTGACATCTAGTCGGGGCTGTCTAAGCTGGGAGTTTACATAATTCGATAAGTTCTTTCATTAAAATTATACAGCAAATTATACTGTGTATAATTGCATAAGATGAATTAAATGAAGTTTTATGTTATTGCTAAAATTTTCTTTTTTCAATAAAATTCAGATAAACGATTACAAATACTATCTTATACATTTTTCTTAGTTTTGTTTGAAGAAAGCAGCATTTTTTTTTCCGTAAAAAACAGATTTCTTTGTTCGGGAAATCATAGTCTGATTAATATTGATTCACATGGAAAATTTCACATGTCTCCAATGTTGCCTGTATAAAAGACCTACGCAAAAACTACTTCATTCGCCCAAAACGAATATAAAAATATATAAAATCAAATCATTAAAATCAAATAATAAACACAATCTCTGATTGTACTCATTATTTCAGTGAATATTAATATTATGCTAGGAACACAACGACGAATTTCGCCCAACACGACGAATACGTCGGTTAAAATTCGCTGTGTAAATTCGCCGGATGAAGCACAATGACGACGAAAAACAAAAACATCTGTTATAATTGAAAAAGTTGTTAAAATTCGCTGTGCAAATTCGTCGTATGAAAAATTAAAAAAACTGTGAAAATGGATACAAGTTATATTATAATTGCCAATGTTAAACTTCAAAGAATTTGAAATTCTTTGATTCATTAATTCAGGTCCAAAAATTAACCTTTTCAAAAAATATTTGCTGTATTTTTCAGCTGTCTATATGCCGACGACATTTCGTTGGTGCTAATCAACTCATCAGTAGACTTGAAAAATTCTCAAAAGTTTGTTTGAAACTTGGAATTATGAAATAAGTAGTTAAGTTTCAAACAAACTTTTGAGAATTTTTCAAGTCTACTGGTGAGTTGATTAGCACCAACGAAATGTCGTCGACATATAGACAGCTGAAAAATACAGCAAATATTTTTTGAAAAGGTTCATTTTTGGATTTGAAATTCTTATGGTGTAAACACTGTTCATATTAGTTGGCACTTGAAAGAAATTGGTTCAGAATACTTCGCCAACATCTAAATGTCGGTATTTCGCAATAAATGTAGCAGCACTACTACTGCAAAGGTATTTGTAGCAAAAAATGGTCTTAAGCAAAAATACAAAATATTTTATGTTACGAGCGTATTGCCCTCATGCGTGAGCCAAAAAAAAAGTCTCGGTGGATCCTCAACCCTTCCCACTGGATACCCCGCACACAAAAAGTTGAAACGAAACAAACACGGAAACTCTTAAACCTAAACTCCCTACTCTGCAAACCTATTCCAGGACTAGATGTTCTGCCTTCTATGGCCCTGCCAACCTAGTTATACCATAGTTCCGGAAATAATTTTTCTGTATAAACCTTCATGACGTTACCTCTAAATTTATCTACTCAATATATTTTTGAATTTTTCTTACACTTAACATTTATTTACATACAAAAACAAAAATCTAAGGAAAATCTGTAGTAGGACTGATGAGTGTTCAAATAGAAACATATTTCGTGAAATATAAGAAAAAATAAACAACTTTTCACTCACCTGAGAGTCTTGAGTGTAATGCCTGTCCTGTACATTCGCATTTGCGGCCGAGGTCAACAAATTATCACAGTTGGATGAGTTCTTACGTCTTCGCTTATTACTAATAATATGCTCCGGTGTGGTCGACACCTCTCTATCACGATCTCTCTTACTCTGATTACTATAGTCTAGCTGCACCAATTCATCAACGCCACGACGTTCATCGGTACGTTCGCGTTCAACGCTGCTGCTACCACCACTACCTCCGCCAACACTTATACCATTATCATTAACACACCGTTCGCTGCCACGATCACTGCCAGCATCACCGCGGCTATTTAAAACATCAGCACTAGCACTGCGACTGGCTGCTGCTGCAACGGCAGCAGCAACAGCAGCTGCGGCTGCACTTGCACTACCCACGCTAGGAGATCTTTCGCCACCGGTTAAACCTAAAGCGGCTGCTGCTGATTGCAAACTGGCATTGCCACTGGCGGCGGCAACAGCTGCTGCGGCGGCTGCTGCGGCCGCCGCCGCTGAACTACGTTCACTAAGACTGCTACTGCTACGATGTGAGTGTATGTCATCGCGCAAGTCTCGTATACGTTCGCGAGATTCGCGTTCGCCACGCATACCCATAACGCCAGCCGAACCATACGATGTTCGAGCCGTAGGTGATGAGGCTTCTGTGTCGCGGTGTTTGTCAAGGTCGGAAGGATAATTTAAATTGTTGTTATCTGTAAGACCACGCACCTGAAATTCAATAAAATAATTACATTTACCATGTTTTTTCTTGCATTTATTATATTAACATTTTTCGAGAGACAACAAACCTGCAGACTTTCGGCTGTTTTCAGGAACATCGGTAATGAACTCTGGCCGACATTTACTTCGCCCTTGTACATAAAATCTAGCAGGGAACGTATTTCTGAACATCTGACATCTTTCAAATAGATGATGGGATGTGGATGATGGTTCTGCATGAATATGGTTTCGAAATATGGACTGCATGCTGATAATATGGCTTGATGTGCCTTTAAAAAAAAAATAAGAAAAAGAATAAAGTCAAAATAAGTTCCGATTCAAATCACGTATTTAATATGCTAAACATGTAAAAATTCAAATGTAAAAGGTTAAGTTTATTGAATATTCATGTTCACTTGAGAGCACATAAACGAACTGTAGCGTTTATTGTCAACGTGATTTATCTGACATGTCAATTATCACATTACTATCATTATTAAGCTTCAAGTCACATGTACACATACATATATACATACATACATACTTAGCATGGTACTTTTGCACATTTGCGTCTTCTTACACTGCGAAAAAATTTGCAAAATCAATTGAAGTAGTGTGAGTAAATAAATTCGAATTATTATTTATTTATATATATTTAGAATAAGAGATAACAGATTGTGTTATTATTTCCTTTGCATTTAAAAGAATCCAATACGTAAAAAGTAAAAACGCAAAGTGTTGTAGCGTTAACCACTAACCGAAATGCATGGAACAAAACTGGATGAACGCCGAATATAGCGCAATACGATAAATTCGTTAATAAAACTTGGCTGTTTAACGACAAAGATTGTTTACTTATGATCCAGGATGGAGTCTGTATATACCTATGAGTCAAACTATTCAGGGTTAAATCCACGGAGAGCACAACAAGCCTATACAGGCTTAGGTGTATGTCACAAGACATGGGCAAGCAAACCCCTCCCATCAACTTAACCTAACCTATGATCCAAGTAGAGAGAACTGTGCAACAATCGGCAATAATTCGGCTTTTACAGATTTAAGAAATATCAATTAGTCGACGAGTTGTAGCCAGAAAAACATATAAACAATACGGTGAAAATCGGCATTTGACTGAAAGTTCGAAGGTCAATAAAAAAATTCGAACTAACATAAACAAACGTCCCGATACGGTTCCTCTAATTTAGCCTATATTTTCACCCCTCTCTCTCTCTCTCTCAGAATCAACCTAACCTATGCTAACTTGAATTAGTAAAGGGTGTTTTTTTTTTCGATGTATATAACTTTAAGTTGGCATTACTGTTCAAGATGGCGAGCGATTTAACAGCTGTCAAGTGATTTATTCTCTGTTTGGTTTGGCAATTCATCATGAATAGACTCACGCCTGAAGAACGCCTGCAAATAGTGCAATTTTAGTGCCAAACGAGATTGCCGTTGTTCCCGATTTTCATAAGCGAATTTTGTTTAGCGATGAAGGGCACTTCTGCTTAAATGGCTGCGTCAACAAACAAAACTGCTGCATTTGGAGTGAAGCTAATCCTCAAGTGTATGTCGAAACACTGCTATATCCAGAAAAACTGACTGTTTGGTGCGGTTTATGGGCTGGTGGAATCATTTGTCCGTACTTTTTCAAAAACGATGATGGCCAGATCGGTATAGAGCCATGATTACCAACTTTTTCATTCCTGAATTGAATAACCATGATGTCCAGCAGATGTGGTTTCAACAAGACGGCGCCACATGTCACACAGCTCGTGCCACAATCGATTTATTGAAAGATGACCGCCTAATTTCACGTTTTGGACCTTTGAATTAGCCTCCAAGACCTTGTGATTTAACATCGCTAGACTACTTTTTGTGGCGCTAGATGAAGTCATTGGTCTATGCGAATAAGCCACAAACGCTTGACTATTTGGAGGATAATATTAGCTGTGTTATTGCCGATATACGGCCACAAATGTTGGAAAAAGTCATCGAAAATTGGACGTTCAGTTTGGACTACATCCGCGCCAGCCGTGGCGGTCATATGCCAGAAATCATATTTAAAATGTAATGCCACAAGATTATCTTTCGGATAAATAAAATTCATGTCAATCGAATCCATCGCTGTTTTATTGCAACTTAAAGTACGATACATCGAAAAAAAACACCCTTTATAAGTATAAGGAGCTTTATGTTAGTTTATTGAATCATAAGAATTGAGTTCTTCAATGCAATTTTTTGCAATCTTACAATTTTTTTTTGCGTGTACCATTCTAGATTCAACGTTTAGTTCTTTGTTGTCGTTGTCAATAATGTCAACTATGACACGAATTGGCAACAATTCATTTATTAAATATTTACGCTGTTTTACTGCATCTACGGCTTCATCATGTTTTGCACTTCTACCTCCTGTTAAGCATCACACATCAGCACAATTGTTTCTGGATGTTTGTTTTCGAGATGTGGGGAAGAGAATACAAGAAACCTGTTGCTTGCTAACAAAACGCTACCGTAAACTTTTTCAACTCCACTGAATTCAACTGCTATTTTAGCACTTACAGGAATTGTGACAATTGCCCTGCAATAAATTGAAAGCCGTCTCATGAAAACAACAGCATTTTTAGTTGCAATCTTTATTTGTTTAACTCTAAGTTTTTTTTTCATTCTTTTTTAAGTTTCATTCTTTTACTTTCCGCAGTGACTGGCCGGTCGGGCCTGCCATGCTTTAAAGTGGACTCATAAAAAAAAAAAAAAAGTAAAACTTGTGTCGAACCTTTTCAACACTGCAATTTATTTATATTTCCCTGCATCCGGACCATAGTTTAATTTGACACATTGAGTTGTAAAGTGAATTAAGTTTTACTTGAACACACACACACACATAAAAGATTTCAGCGCAAGCATAAGTGAGTGAGTGACTGTCTGTGTTGTTTGGTTGGTAACTTTGTTTCAGTGCAACAATATGGTGGCCGTAGCCGTCCAGCCACAGCAACAATAATAACAACCATGACTTTGTAAAATCAAATTTGTCAAATAATATATGAACAATTTGTTGCAGAAATTCAAAAGTTCTCTACAAAAGTCAACTTATGGTGGCAATGTCGTTGTTTCACCATCCTGGTCTGGTCACAATTGAAGACAACATGTCTGCATAATTGAGGCATTTTCTCAATTGTTCTTTTAATTACAGGAGTGTAAATGTGACCGCTGGTGCTCGCTTACTCGTAGTTTTTCTTGTTGTTGTTGTTTTGTATTTTCTTATTACAGATGTTTATTTTTACAACAAAACCTAATGACAAGGAAAAATGCTTTGAAATTATATGACCGACCGACCGACCACCAGGTGTGGGAGAATGGGAGCAGGGCAATGATTTATTTTACCACTGAGCTGAAATCGCATAAGTAGTAACGATGACAAGGTGTTGCAACAATTAAGATCAAATTATTTTAATGAATTTTAAAGGTTTTCGAGTTTGTTACAAAGCAAAAATTAATGGCAACAAAAAAGGCATACAATTTGTTTCGGGCTAGTTTCTGCAGCTTGCTTTTTGCTGCGTAAAGCAACATTTATTCGATTGACACATGCGAGCTGGATATAATTAGTTGAGTATTTTTGCTCGAAAACCAGCGCTCTAAAAATTTTAAAGGACAATTTAAAAAAAAGAGAGTTTCGGTTGTATTGCATTTATCTAAGCAACACTGTTTCACTTGCACTGGCCAACAATAAATTCATTTTAATGTATTCAAATTAATTTATGGCGTCTGGTATATTCTTATGTACGTGCGTTGAATTGAGGAGATTTGTAAGAAGGCTAATTTAAAGTATCGTAATGGAAAATCCATAAACAATACAAATTGATTTTCCTGGATAGGCGCTATCCCGGAACAGTACTGCAGTTACAATATTGCTTAGGGAAATATTTCGAAAGTGTTTTGTCTTTGTGTCACAAATTTGATTTCTGTGATTCGTAGTTAAGAAAAAACGATTTCTTACAAACTCAACTGAATATTCTTGTCTGCTTGAATGCAGGCACTTATCTAAAATAAAAGCCAACGGGAAAGTAGTGGTCACACTACTTTCACCTTTTTCATCATACATTTAAAGTGAGCGCCTAATTTAAGCAAGTAATTTAGAACCATATGCAAGAGTTATATTAAACAAATAATTTTTCATGCAATTGGTTGTGTTGCAACTCAATTTAAATATTAAACTTAAGAAATTTAAAATAATAATAATGTGACCCACCTTAACTGTTTCACCTTCGCAGGCTAATGTAACATCGCAAAGCGCTTCTCTTTGCAATAATGAGGTGAGTACACCGGTTAAATTTGTCGGATGATTGTTCCAGCGTAAACAAAATTGCTGGTCCATAGCTCCTAGGTCAGTATTGTACCTTTAATGAGAAAAATAACAACAAAAAATATATATTTAATTAAATTTTAACAATATGTTGTAAAACACAATTAATTGTAATAATGTGTTCTAAGTAATTATGGAAATGTATTTTTTTTTGTGCAAATTAGATAACTACCATTAATTAAAATTCTATACATATAGTTTTTTTTTAATAATTTAATAATGTTTTTTTTTTTTTAATTTTTTATTGCCATAAATATTATGGTAAATTGAATAGAAAATAATTCGTTTTTTATAAAATGATAATTAATTTGTGTTTTAGTTTAATTTGAATAGTCAATTTGCACCAATGAAAACATGTTGCTGCAAAAAGGCAGTATTGCTGCACAAAAGAGCACAAGGTAGAAATTGCTACGAGAGTAGTTTCATAGAATAATGCAGCTGATTTTCGAAGCCAAAAGGAAGTTTAACTGTCTAAACGCCGTAGCACTGTGTAAATAAAATAATCATAAATACATTTTCAAAACTTAGTGTTCGCTTACAGCTGTGGAAATGTTGCAGAACATTGAGACGTTAGGCCAGCAGGGGCCCTTATTACAACTTGCCGTTAGTTAAAAGCAAGATTTTATCAGGCATATAAACCATTTTTCAGTATTACAACTTCCCTTTAACAAAAAGTGAGCGTTAAATTAACGGAATAATAATCCAACCGGTAATTTAACGGGAGGTCTTTGCATTTACCACATTTGGTTATGTCTTTGCTATATCAAACTGAGATAGTTATCGGATTGGAAAAATTTCCCTGAAAAAAATTAATTTTTTTCCAACATTTTCTCTTTCTTTACATTCGAACCTACAATTGAAAAGTAAAGTAACTTGCTATTTTTGTTGACTTGTGTGTATCCTTATGGTTTTATTATGAGCCGAGCTGTTTTTTAATTAATTAAAATGCATAATTTTTATGCAATATAAAAATTGTTATTTATTGGCATAAAATAGCTAGGAAAGCAAGTTGTTTTTGTATTTGGGAAGTTATTATAAGACACCCACTCACACATACACACGTATGTATGTATGTACATACAAATGCCTGTAACGATTGCCTGTACTAGCAAATAATTTCAGACTGAAAGTTTTGTTTAATATCGGTACATAGTCTTTAATAGTTCATTATTTCTAACATAATCTTAAATAGATATTTGTGGCAGTGACAGAAGAAGCATTGAACAATCAAAATTAAAATAAGTATGAAGATTTGTACACATAACTCATATATACACATCAGGTATACACAGGTGTGTGTGTGTGAGTGCATTCTTTAAGCATGTGTTTGAATTTCATCTACATATATTTTAATTTGCTATTGTTTGGGTAATTTAAATTCAAAATAATAAAATGTTGCATAAATAAAACAAACACTTTTACTCATTTAAACCATGAGCGCACACTTAATAACAGGTGGCTATATTGAAAAGTGTTTTCTTTTCATACAATTTACTTTCAGTTTGTTGCTCAAAATCGGAAATATTGCTAAAATATAGGCTACCATTTAGTTGAAATAGGTGAGAGGTAAAATACAATATTGGTTAATTAATGTTTGATGACAATATAAATGTGCTGATGTGAGTGCAACAAATGCAATATCGCAATATCTCATGCTGCCCGAATCTGTTGACAACCAGCTAAAGTTCCTTATTTAAGTTAGAGCGGAAATTACTTAATAAAATATTATATTTTCAGTACGAGTTGAATCACCCGCTTAGTTCTCTGTCATTATATGTGTGAGTCACAGTGTGCTTCGATTTGACTTTTGTCATAAATTTTCCATTAACTTCGTGAAGTAAACTTTTCTAAATAAAATTTCCAAAACTCATATTCTTATGGAAATGTCTTTGGCATGGCAGTGCGTGAAATTCAACCCAGAACTTAACTTTTATTTTTATGAGACAATTGCGTTTTCTTTGTTTTTTATTTATTTATTTATTTTTTTGTTTACAATATATGATTTTGACAGCTAGTGCAGATAAAATTGCGATATAATTTAGAGAACACGGTAATGTTTCGTGCTTCGCATGTAGCTTCAATATGAAGCAACTTCATTCTCTCTCAAAACTGTGTTTGACCCAGCACGTTGCTTCGCTCCTGATTAGGGGGTGTTAAGCACAAATAGAGAGCGAAGCGCATATGGTGGAAATATGCTATAACACGCTTTGTACGCATCGACTCATCTTATGTGACAAGTTACACTGCCTTTATAGGCAAAAAGGGAAAAACGTGAAAAACCTTAAAATAAGCTTCTATGAAATTTATTGTTTTTAAACTTTTTTAACCGATTTTGCTTCTCGTTGGTGTGTGTTGATATGTGCACAGTAGCCAAAACAACATATTAGTGGTCCTGTTATCTGATGGCTAATATTTGACAATCTGACCGAAACTTTAGCCTAAAGAAAGGAACTTTTACAAAAATCTCTGTTCGTATTTTGCTTTTATAATTTTCAAATATTTTTTTTAAATATATTTTTTATATATTTATAAAAAATACTATACCGCAAACAAACATTTTCCATACATATTTAACAAATTGTTTGCTGCAATTTTCCGAATTTATTTCCAAATCCTGACAGATTTCACTTTAAAACAGTATTTTTTTTTTAAATATAACAATATTATTTATAGCTTGAAGACATTTCTCTAAACGCTCACGTATTCTCCTTTTTTTGCAATCACATGTTTTTATACGTTTAGAAACTGTGTAAACGCACAAAAATAGTATAAAACATAGTGAGAGAAATTTTAGAAAACAATTTTTTTCTGCTTGAATTGACGCGTGTTTCTCAAAATATTTTGTTTGACCTGACCGATTTTAGGATTTTTAAGCAAATGATTGATAAGTCTTTGAGCATCATTTGTTGCCACTCATTTATGTTGAAACCATTAGCAAAATTTTAATACCAAAACATATTCATAATAATACATCTACTTGTATATACTTAAGCAAAACAAATACAAAAAACAAAACAAATTAAATGTGAAAACAAAAAGAAGTTTTATTTTGAAAATGCATAATAATCATTATTTTCGTATGTGCATCAATATTCTACTTCAACTTAATTATGACAATAAGTATGTAATTAAATGCACGTGGCTGAAGAACACTATCATAAATGCAATCAAACATGTGCATCTCTACACAAGTGCAAACAGATGTGTGTATGCATCAGGATACAGTTAATTTATACGTTAATCATGCACAAGCATGCATACACATATAATAATATATTCAATACAGAACAACAGTGTGCAATAATATATTTGTATTTGAAAACAAATCCAAATGAACTTTTAATGCACATACAAATAATAAATAGAATAAAATATACAGTGTGTGTTAAAGGCTAATTTGCAACTGTGAAGGTATTATGTAATTTGTATTGATATTTCCATGGGTGTATATTTTTCTCTAACTGCTTCCTTAGTGATGTTAAATGTACACGGAAGCCACACAAGCACAGCCGGTGGTAAAAATGGGGAGGGAGAAACAGTGGCATTTTAAGGCCAGACTTAGCAAACACCAGCTTTTCTAAATCTACAGCCGACAAAGAGATTCACACAACTCTCCAATTATTCACATACACATATATAAAAATTTTCCTCCACAGATCCAAGTAACTTTCACTTTTTATAGAACAAGAGACCTGTTCGATTATTTTTAGTAGGCATTCGGGCACTTTTTGAATTTTTTTGTTACTTGTATTAGGTCCGGAGGTATAGATTTACAGACTTATCCCTTTTTTACCCCCTAAATGTCCAAATTTAAAAAAAACTGACAAAGTTATATCGAGAATGTTTCAATGGGTATTAAATTCAGTTTATAGGTTTTTCCTGTTTCTATTCTTTACATAGATATCAGCAAACCAAAAAAGTACCAAAATTCTGTTTTTCCGGTCTTACCCCCTTAGTACTCAAAATATCAAAAAAGTACCAGACACCTGCCCGTTTATTTTTATTATACTTTTGGGTGCTTTTTGAATTTTTGTGCTACCTGTTCACAGTCCGGAGATATTAAATTAGCGATTTTACCCTCTTTTACCTGTCTTTATCCCTTTCCGGCGCGAATTTCAAAAAGCTCGTCTTAGTGGATCCATCCATGAGAAGGGCTGAGCATATATGAAATTTCATTACTCTAGCTTTAGTTCTGAGTCACGTTACAATTTTATATACATACATATATAGATTAAAAAAAAAAGAATTTTTTTTTTTTAACTTGGACCAGTACTCAGAGGCCAACCCCTATTTATGCATGTGCATCGCACCGGAACTAGGAAAATAGGTTTTGGGGAGGAGCAAAGAAGGATTATTTATTGTGTACGTTTGATTTGAACATCTTTACAACTCCGAAAATAATGTTTAAACTAAAAACAACTATTGAGAATTGCTTTATCGGACTTTAGTTCGATTTTACTTTCTTAGAATAGAGAATAAATTTTTGTGGTAAAATTGTATTGATCAACAATTTTAAGGGGAAAAAAAGTTGACGACTTATTAGCCCCGAAACATAACATGACTGTTTCACATCCACCACGACAGTCATCAGCAGCCAGCACTGGACCTTATTCAATGTTTAAAATCGTTGTTAACACTGTGAAGCAAAAGCAACAATTACAAAAATCTATTGGATATTGGTGAGAGATTATTAAAAAAATTCCAATCAATAGAAAAACACAGTGATAGAATTGAAAGTTGATGAATATATTAATTACAGACAGTCAGCAGCTCAATTTGCCCCCAACTTTGCTTTTCTTGTCTTCTTTGAAAATGTTGTTCACAACAATTTTAGCAAGAAAAATTCTGTCTCAATTTAACATAACATAGTTTAAAATTGGAAATCATGAAGTATAATTTAAAAGTTAAATCAAAAAATTTATTACATTTTTTGTACAGTGAACTATATGATTTAGAATTGTTGAGAAAGGCCGATGAAGCTTTTTAGTTCGATTTGTACTTCCTCAAAATTGAGAAAGATTTTTTTGTGATAAAATTGGAGTGACCAAAATTTTCAAAGAAGACAAGAAAAGTAAAGTTGAAAACTTACTGGCTGGAGTACATACCATGGCTGTTTCACGACCACCACGTCGCTCATCAGCTTCCAAAATTTGCTTCGAACACAGGCCATGACTAATTGTATACTGTTTTTTTTAAGCAGCAACGCAGCAGCCATTCTACCAGCTGGGCTGGTAGAATGGCTTCTTCATTATATTCAATCTTATTGATCAACTTTCTACTATATTACTATATTTTTCTGTTCATTCGAATATATTTTACATTATCTCACCAACCTCCAATTGATTTGCAATTCCTTTTTGTGTCTGCTGCTATTGTATCAGTGATAACAACGGTTTCAAACTTTTCGCAAGAACAGCGATTTTTAAGCTTTAATTTTATTTAATTTTTTTTACTTTTACTAAATTAATAATGTTTGTAAGTTTCAAGAATCAACGTAAATAATTTGATCATTTTACCACTGGGCTGACTTAAGTTTGAGAGTGTATTTCGATTACACTTCACAAATCTGCATATTTATTGATAAACAATAACAAATTTGAGCTTTACTGGTATTTTGGTAGTTTGTAGTTATTTAAATAGACTTCGTGTGAGAAATAAAATGTTTGAATTTCATAAGAAATTATATTTTACTTTATATAGTTATGTATGTATGTATTATTAAAGCCTTTTAAAGAACATCATGTTTGAGTTTAAGTGCGAAGTTACAGCACGCTTATTTAAAATATCATATAAGAATGGTCGAACATATTTCGGAAACCATTGATGGCTCAAGATACTTAAAAATAATTTTGCTAGAAATGTTTAGGAATGATTATTTAAAATTCCTTAGTAATGAAAGGTCATTTAATGAATATAGTTTACAAGAGCTTCCAGTCTCAGTTATCTTTCTATATGAATAACATTGACATATACATACATTTAGAAAGTACATACATATATTTAAATATTTCTTATTAACATTAAACGAATGTATTGAAAGCACATATTGTATTGGCCTGTAGGCAGCTTTAGGTTATACAGGGTGCAGTAAATTTTATCTGAAGTCCCAGTTTTAATTTCACGTTTCAATCTTATTTAATAAATTTTAATAAAAAATAAATAATTTTAGGTCTAAAAATATACCTTAATAATACATTTCAATTGGCTCTTAAAGCAAATAAATAACTTAATATTTGAAAAATAAATAATTCAAAAATTCAACACGAGTTTCATCGCTTATTTATAAAAACTATTATATGTATATAATTAAAAGAAAATTAACCCTGTTCTTTGTTCACTTTCTAGCTGCGTGCAAGTCGACATTACGACGATGCCAGCCAACTTGTGAGTTGACTTGAAAAGTTTTGAAAAAATTTCCAAACATTTGCCTGAACATTTTATTGTCTTCAGAAAGGCAATGAGGATTAAAAGAAGAGTGGTTAAAAAATGGGTTTTATTTTACCGCTTTTTGTTCTCTTTGTATACGACGCTTTTTCATCTCGTAGTACTATGATTTGTATTTCAAGAACTATTAAAACCAAAACTCAAGCAACTTACCAAAATAGTTTATTATCTTCTCATTTGTTGTCTTGTATTTTTTTTTCTTTTGTAAATAATTTTTTTTTTGTTAATATACTTCAACATCATTTCATTACACTTTCGAAATTAAGAAGGACGTATCTATTTATTAAGCTATAGCTTTCAATAAGAAACGGCTGCTATTTATTTAGCTCAAAATAAAGTTTTCTGGCAAAATTAAATGCCTGTTATTTTTGGTAAACAATCCTACCAATCAATTGATGTTGTTTTAAATTCAAAGTAAATTCAAATTTGCATATAAATTATAAATGGCTTTTATTGTTTACAACCCATTTATTCGATGCTTATGAGTGTGTATGTATGAGAGTATTTATTTGTATATCAAGTGGGAAAGTTCATTTATGCAGGTTTTAAATGTGACTGCTGGTGGACGGTAATTCTGATGCCGGTTACATAGAAAATTTTGTTTATCGCAAAACCTAATATTAGACGAATGATTAGAGGAAGGTAAACAAATCATATATCTTTACTTTACCTATTCGATTTTAGTCCATTGGAGATGAATCTTAATTCAAATGATTGCTTCGAGTCATATTTATAATACTAAAAATATAAATAATAATATGACTTGAGCTGGGGTCCAACTAGGTCTTTCGAAACCGTCGTGCCGCTCATCAGCACCCATTTAAGACAGTGTTATCATGATGCTATCAAATTTATCTGAGCTTGCCAGTTTTTTTAGTGGCAAAAATGCTGGGGTACAACTAACTGTTTCGTAGCCCCCACGTAGCTTATCAGCACTCATTTACGTCAGTGTTGTCATATTATCGGATTTATCTGATTTTACAAAAATGGTATTTCGAGTTTTATTTTCAAAAAAAAAAGAAAAAAGTTTTTTAAGTTTATTAACTTACATACGTCTAGTTATGATTTTAAAACACATCTTCAAACTTGTACAAACTTTATTCCTTCGAAGCAATTGCATATTTCAGTTACCTTATGTTTTCTATATAAATAGATTTTATTTTTAATGATTAACAGACAATAAGTTGTGTTGATAAAAAAAAATTCCAAAATTTTTTTCAAGGGCAAAAATATGTTTATACAGAGTTTTTGAAAACTAATAAGACAACAGAGATTTAGGTACTTATTTTTACTTCCTATATATGTTATATGAATTCTAATAGATGTCATTAAATTTTTTTTCCATTTGGATTTCCCACCTCATAAGCAAGCAGTTGTATTTGCAACTGTAAGTTTGTAGAAAAGCGAAGCCTGAGATATGTATATTGTACCCCAGCCTGAGCCATAGTTATATTTTAGTTGTGTGCTTCATTTAATATTAGCCACATCAATCTTTTGAACTAAGGCCCGTGGATTATAAAACGGAATATGTAAGACGAATTTATTAGTACTATTTTTTTTTCACCCAACTTATCCTTTCTCGAGATCGTTACTTCAAATCAAGCTTTTGAGGATAGCGTGATTTTTAAACTATGACCTACACTTTGTGACAATATAAAATTAGATAAACTATTTTTTAATACGTCATATATGAAAAACCAAACAGCTTGGAGCTGTTTAGCATGTCTATATAAACCAAAGAGCTTAGAGTTGCTTTATGTTTTTAAGCTTTTAGCAGGTCTATATGCCGCCGGCATTTTGTTGGTGCCAACCAACTTGTCAGTAGACTTGAAAACACTTATGAAAGTATGTTCAAATATTCTACTTCATATTCTTTTATTTATAAGCAGTCAACAAAAATTCAAAAACTGCAAAACGGAATTTCACAAAAAAAAACAGAATACCGACCTGCAGAAAACCTAATAACAGAACGCGGCTCTAAACTTCTGAAAATTTACTTTGACTTTAATAGTAAATAACGAACGAACATACCATATATGAATTGAGAACTTAAAATAATAGCACGGAATGGAAATATTCATAAAAATATGGTGATTTAGTGAAATTTTATCACAATTATCAATAAAAAGTATGGTATATTTATTAAAAAATATTGCATATAATCGACAGATAGACTCAGTGATAAAATTGAAAGTTGATCAATGGCTTAAATGCAGACATTCAGTAACCAAGAACTGCGGTAATAGGATGACTAAGAGCTGCTGCTTACATTGCATGCGAAACAGCTGTTGTAATGTACCCCAGCCAATAGGTCTTCAACTTTACTTTTCTTGTCTTCTCTAAGAATATTGATCGTCACAATTTTATCGAAAAAATATCTTTCTCAATTTTGAGGAAGTAAAAATCGATCTAGAGAGCTGTAGAGCGTTGGTACTCAAAACTATTGAAATAAACTTCTTATTTCAAGTTTAAAAATGATAACGTATTTATTGTTCAATCCTTGTTTATAATTAATTATATTTTTTGAAGTATAATATTTTCAAACTGAAACTTATTTATAAACATATTTGATTCCTTATTTTTGTACAAAGTATTTTAAAACAAAGTCCCCGATAAAGTTATTAACAATTGTAAATCATAAAGTTTGACCACAAGTTTAAATTAATTTTTTAAGTTCTTATTTCGAAAATTATAAAACTTGTAAAATAAAAAAAAAAAACATATAAAACTCTATGAATAAGGGATTTAGTATTCTCATGTCGCTTAAAGAACGGAGTTTAGGGCCTTTGTTTCAGTCCTACTTGCCCTCAAGGGAAAATCACTTTAATTGTTACGGTCTTTATTTTTCAGTACTATTACTGCTTTAAGTTTGTCTTTAGCACTACCTGAATGCATCTAATTTTGCTAAATCTTTTTAGTCCGAAGAAGCTTATCGAAACTGTGAGGATATTATTTGAAATTTTGTTTGTATATTTGTTTCCTTTGCAGGTTTGTGGCTGCAAAACCATTTTCAATTATTTTTGGATAAAACACAAAACTGAATAAACAATTTAATGCACAAATTCATACGAAGTTTACCAAAAAGTACTTTAATAGTACGCATGTTAGCAGGTATGTATGTGCGTATGTGTGCTGTGTGTTCTTATATTGGGGATTTGTTTAAGGTGTTGTGTTGCTAATAAGCATGTGTTTATTAAGTTTTACTTGATGCATTTCTGAAATACATACATATGTATGTAATTCGACAAGCCTGTACGATCCTTTACATAACCAAATGTGTGACTACGAGCACCGGTCTTTTTATATCAAATTGTTTTTTGCTGGCTGCAAGTAGCGCTCTTTCATTTTAATTCAGCCTGATTTTGTATTAAAAACGTTGTAAAAAAAAAGTTTTCTCTTCTCAAACAATACGGATTCCTGTTGATATAAAAATCGAAGTGAACATTAATATTTTTCGATTTCATTTCGTTTTCTGTTTTCTTTTTTACGGCCGTTGCCACAATGTATGTTTAAGATTTTTATATGCCTTTAAAGTTCACGTTAATTTTTAATCGTGCATTGTTGAAATAACCGTTAAAAGGATTTCAAATTTATTTTCTTTTTATATTTTGTCTCTTTTATTTTTGTACGAAACATCTATTTGCCTCTGTGGCAGCATTTGAACCGAAATCTCACACCTGTTGAGTTGGAATGATTGAGCAACTTAAATAGAAAGCTAATTTTATAGCATTATTAATTAAAATTTTGTTAAGTTGTGAAATTGTAGTTTTTTTTTCTATATGTACTTGCGACAATGCATGTACATTTGTACATAAATACGTGCTTTGTAGGTGCAAAACATAAGGAATTTATCATCGTGACATTAAGTAACCAAAGCTCATAACTTTTTTATGTACATATATGAATATAAAAATGTTTCTCTTTTTTTTCATTTTACTTAGCAAGCCGTTTAATAGGGACTTTCAAAGTTTGACAGTTGATAGGGGCCATCTCGTTGCTGTCTAATTGGTTCACATTTTAGTAAAACCATGAATACAGATATTTCTGTTTTAAATATTCTTTTTTCCTAAATCTGCTTTAACAGCCGTTTGGTTGGTTGCTTTTAAAAGTTGCTATCAATGCAGGTAAAAATAACTAAGTACCACCAGTCTCATAAAGTTGCTGATAAAACAGTGTAAATGGTATGTGTTATTGTTGTGATAACTTTAACGAACTACTATTGTTGAAAATAATTTTATTGCATTTTTTTTTCATTTTGTTCGAGCTCTTATCAAAAATAAACAGCAAGAAAAAAAAACACTTTCCTTTTCAATTGTGTATTGCACGAGCATGTGTGCGTGATTATGCATGTACCTTTACAACAGCAAAGCAATAGTGCAAAAATTTACATACATACATACAATTTATTTTTTTTTTTGTGATAGAAAGAATAAAAATTATAAGCATTTATTTTAATAGAAACGGAATTCTTATCACTCAAATAAAAAGAAAAAAAAATGGCGAGCAGAGATTAAAAGTTCTTAGAAACATTTTTTCCTTCTCTGAAAACATTTTGCATGGGTGTAATTAGTATTAAGTTTTTAAGAAAACAATAAAATTTTTATAAGAGATTTTAAATATAAAAAAAATATGGAACGATAACAAAAACATCAGCAGCAATTTAGTGTACAAAACAGAATAATAATGGGCAACAATTAGTGTTACAAATATAAAACCGCATTAAACAGGGAGAAATGGCATAAAATGAAAACTAAACTCAAACGTATGCAACACTGATGCCAAAAACAAAAAATCAGTTAGAGCTAGAATTACAAAACTGTTCTGTGATTTAATTGCAGTTTACACTTTTTTATAGAATTTTTTTTTATAAATGTGGCCGCATCACAGTATTTGTGATCGAATGAATTCCTGACGTGCTTGTAGCTTAGCTCTTTTTTTTAGATTATTATTACTCGATCACGAATGCCGCAATTCGGCCCCTGTATTTATCTCAACTGTAAAATTGCGGTTGACAACAATCGAGAGTAAAATGAGGTTCAAATACCTTTTCATATTAAGCCACATGTAAATGCATGAAAAATTGCAATTTAATAAAAATAAATGTTCTCCATTAAAAGTCGTTTACTAAAACTATATATCGTAGTTGGTTTAATATTATGCTCGTTCTTTCAAATGCGATCTGCCTTTCAATTGTTT
This sequence comes from Sturmia bella, assembly GCA_963662145.1. Lineage (NCBI taxonomy): Eukaryota > Metazoa > Arthropoda > Insecta > Diptera > Tachinidae > Sturmia > Sturmia bella. The sequence goes on along the minus strand of OY759168.1, from coordinate 33,195,426 downwards.
TTGCATTTGCCGAATTGTATTACAGGTAGCAGCACTTTTATAGTTAAAAGTTCTTGTTGGGATTTTAATTCATAAAAATTTTCTAATTTCCAGGAGAGCTAAAAATTGTAAAATATATTATTTACAATATTTTTTTTTTAATTATAATTTGGGCATAATGCCAAAAGTATCACCAACTATTCAAAATTGCGCTACATGCTTGTACATATGTACATATTCATATGTTTGCTGGCATATTAACTTATTTTTCATTATTTTGTATTATTTGAGTTTGAGATTAATTTGTGTTTTTTGTTGTTGTAATTTTTAGGGTAACACAAATTTACAACTGCTACACGTGTAAGAATTGCTTATTTTACGTTTTTGAACAGTATGACATGTGAGAAATCAGTGATTGTGAAATTTATCATCTGTACAAACAAAATAGGGGCATCTATCAGTTTTGTGTAAGCAGAGAAAATAAGCAAATTAATCGGATTTCATCGTCGAAGACGAAACTAAAAAGTGCCGAAACAATTATAAACATCAAGTAATTCAAGGAACCCTTTAACATCACAAAAATAAGTAAACCCAGTGATATTTTTCGGCGGTTTCATTCAAAGCGATCTAAAAATTAACGATTTTTTTATTGGGGGTAACAATGATTTTGTAGTCGGAGCCTCATGTTAGGATGTTTGGGCCAGAGTCGGCCTCTGGTAACTCGCGTTGCCAAAAAGATATTTTTACGCAATTTCATTCAGTAACGTGATATAAAAAGAAGTGATATGAGGTAACACCACCTTTATAGTCGAAAACACTGGTTGGGATGTTTAGGATGTTTAGTCCGAATCTGAACTTTGATAACTGGTTTTGCGTTTGAGGTTCGTGATACCAAATAAGTGACGAAAAATATTCACATAATGACATCATTCATCCGAATGTCAGCAAACACACGTGGGCGATCACTTTCACGAAACTACTGAACTTTCACAAGAAACACTGTTAGAAACATATTTCTAACAGTGAACATGTATAAACGAAGGCGGTTATCTGAAAGTGATTCTTAATCAAACCCTTTATTTTAAGCCTGATGACAATTTTAAATATGTTTTCGGTATCATCTTTATGACAACAAAGACCACGTCAATTGGGCTGGGTCCCATATTTTTCGATAAAAAAAACAACAGTTTGCAGGAGTAGAACTCGTTTGCTGTATGAAAGTTACTTCGATACAATGTAGCCTTACAAGCTTAGCTGACTACTGCTTTTAGCCTGAAGAACTGCCAAGATGCGCAACACAAACAAGCGAACGCACAATGGTCGACACACAAACGAAATGGATTACAGTATTTCTACCAAAAAATACATGAAATATTTGTTGGTGTTGTAGTTTTGCAGCGGCTACCTAGAATCGAGGTACCTTGGCTGTATGTAACAGAAACAGAGGTAATAGATTTATAAGAATAACTGTATATGAAGAATAACTGTAATGTGTATGAGAAAAAAACGTCTTTAAGATAATGTGTATTCCCAAGATGTATTACCTTTAAGTCATATGTAAATTTGTTTTGCTAATTTCAAACAGATTTTTTTCTTTTTTTGCTGTAAATTTTAATTTTGTTATTGAACTTCTGTGTTGTAATACATTTATATTAAATTACTTTTTAGGCTCAAGTTCAACCCTTGGGTTTTCACTACTTTTTAATCAATATCAATTAAGTAAAGATAAGTAAAAATTTATTTGCTAGGTGGACAACCGGCTGTTTCTGGGTAGCAAACACCCTTCATCAGCACCCTATGAACTTTGGACGTGTCAAATTTCACAATTTTGGCACAGCCGCTTTAACCACTCGGCAACCAAAGCTCACGCAATTCTACTTTCTGTTTGTATACTTAATTAACATTAACCAAAGCAATGATATTTTTGCAGTCTTGGACGATATTTGTCGTCTCAGAAGACTGTTGCTCTCTGTTTATATGAAAGCTTTTTAATACATGTTCTGTTATGCATCATTGAGATCTAGATGCTCTTTTATTGATACAATTTGAACATGTTCGCCATGCCCTGCGTTATTAACATTTTTTGCTGTAAATTTTAATTTTGTTATTGAACTTCTGTGTTGTAATACATTTATATTAAATTACTTTTTAGGCTCAAGTTCAACCCTTGGGTTTTCACTACTTTTTAATCAATATCAATTAAGTAAAGATAAGTAAAAATTTATTTGCTAGGTGGACAACCGGCTGTTTCTGGGTAGCAAACACCCTTCATCAGCACCCTATGAACTTTGGACGTGTCAAATTTCACAATTTTGGCACAGCCGCTTTAACCACTCGGCAACCAAAGCTCACGCAATTCTACTTTCTGTTTGTATACTTAATTAACATTAACCAAAGCAATGATATTTTTGCACGTGAAATTTGACACGTCCAAAGTTCATAGGGTGCTGATGAAGGGTGTTTGCTACCCAGAAACAGCCGGTTGTCCACCTAGCAAATAAATTTTTACTTATCTTTACTTAATTGATATTGATTAAAAAGTAGTGAAAACCCAAGGGTTGAACTTGAGCCTAAAAAGATTTTTTTCTTTTGGCTCTACCCTGCCGGCAACTCAGTTAACTAGTAATGAATTATAAGCTAACTTTTTTACAGCTGGTGGTGGTTGACACTTAGATTATTTTCAATGGAGATGACTGACTATTTTAACATTACGATGTCCTAGGAGGTAGTCAATTGTCCGACTGTGCATTACTTTTCAACTAACTTAAAGTTAGCCACTTAAAAGTCAGTCCCCACAGAAAAAAATTTACAAATCAAGGCTGATTTTACATTTTTCGGTGGTAATATTTTATTTTATTAAACTTAATTTCATCCTACTTTTTTTTTTTGTTAGCCTGTGGTGGGAATCGAACCACTAACCCTCAAGACTGGTGAGCAGCCAACATACCCACCCAGCTATCGCAACATTTAAAACGAATGCGACAATAGGCAATTTAATTAAAGAGTTATTTACCGTGTATGTGTGTATGCTGTTATTTGAATTTTGGGTTAACTCTGCACTACGTTTCAGCTAGCTTATAGCCAGTACACAAAAAGTGAATTACAAATCGATTGCATTGTAGGTAATTTAAAGCTAGTCCATAAAAGTTAACGTAAAGTTAATTATTTTAGTAGTCGACTACTCAATGTCCGACAAGGATGAGCTATAAGTCGATTTTATTTGTAGTCGACTACCAATTTGCTGGCAGGGTAGTGACACATAATTTTTTAAGGAAATAATCAAGAGAGAACAATTTCTATAAGAAAATCTGTATACACAAGTCCATACTTTCATATTTTGCGTTTTACTTCTTTTCAAATCGTTCACTATTTTTTGCAAAAAAAAACAGCAAATTATACTTGCACGTATATGTATGTAAAAAAAAAATTATCAAAATAAAAATGACCTTGAAGTAAAATTATCAAACACCCAAATACACACGCAAGATTTAGCAGAGAATAAATGCATGTGGCAACAGGGTTGCCAGAACAAAGCAGATTAAAAATACAAAAAGTGCTAAAATACGCTACAGTTAACAAAAACAGTGCCAGTTGCTGTACAACTGGTTTCTAACAATTCCCCTCAAGGGAAGATAACAAGAATTTAGTTTATATTTATTTTGTATATATATTTTATATACATTTTATATTTATTTAGATATGTGGTTTGATACTGCTTCATATCACAATAGTTTTTCACTATCCATTATACAAATTGATATAAACTTGTATGGCAGGTGTTAGTGTTACGAACGTCTTAATTGTTATGCACGCTACTTTGGAAAATAAATGTAAACATCATTATTTGAATGTTTGAAATAAAACACACGTGTAACTAGTTTAATTCAAAAGCATCTAGAATATTTCCCAAAACTTGCTACTTGACTACAAAGAGCCCATTTAACTCTCTGGAATAATGAAACTGTGGGAATCAATGCAAGAATTCTATGGGGGAATCTAGACGAGGAAAAACCGGGGAGAATGCAAGCCCGAATCAAGTAGCATAATGGGAGTTATGACAGGTCATTCTCAGCTATTGGCCCATCTTAACTGCACAAGAATAGCGGAAGGAGGTGACTGTAGAGCATGTAAATGAGGAGAGGAAGACATTAGAGCACTATTTATGCCAGCACCCCGCCTTTTCACAAGTACGGTCCTGATATCTTGGGATATACAATTTACTGACATAACCCAATTACGGGGCATATGCTGGAGGAAATTAAGCAACTTTGCGAAGCACATGGAGTTCCTATAGTCGCATGCGTCAAACTTTTTGTAGTTAAATACACGAAGCGCACAACAAGCCTACAGTGGCTTGAGTGCATGTCGCACGACATGGGCTAACATATCCCTCCAATCAACCTAACCCAACCTACTACTTATAAAGGGTCCGCATCTAACGTTTTTTTTTCAACTAGTGCTTATTTCGTGAATGGTAACACTTAGCTCATGTCTGATTTGACAGACAATTAGTTTTATCCTTGCGCTGAACTAATACGGTTGTGTATACGCTTCGCTAAGTGGGCCTACGATCGACTTACAGAAGATGCCGATTTTGCAAAAAAAAAAAATCATCTTTTCAGATGAAGCTCATTTTGATCTTGGCGGGTATGTAAACAAGCAAAATTGTCGCATTTGGGGCACAGAAAACCCGCACGCATACATCGAAAAGCCGACGCATCCAAAACGAGTCACTGTTTGGAGCGGATTTTGGTCCAGAGGCATAATTGGGTAATTTTTCTTCGAAAATGAGCAGGCAGTGGCCGTTGTCAATGGCGACCATTATCGAGCCATGTTGAATGAAATTTTGTTCACATACATTGAAGAGGAGGATATTGGCAACATTTAGTTTCAACAGGACGGCACTACGTACCACACAGCCGAAGCTACACTCGATGTTTTGCGCCGTTTTCAAAATAAAGTTATTCGGCGGACCCTTTATTATCTGCTCTTGCGCACACGCACCAATATGAAAACTCTTAGCAAGCGCAAAAAATGCCGCTTCAATTTCATGAAAACTTTTTCAAAAACTAATTATTTTCACTAATAACGAAACAGTGTCCAAGCTGTCAAAACAAAATAAATGTGCGCCAAAACTTGTACTTTAAAAAGCACCCAAGTAATGAAATACAAAATTCAACGATCGAACTACAAATCGCGACCCACCGAGTTCTTCAACTAATCTTTAACCTTGGTTGATGAGTGGCATCATTTCTCTTCCGTACACCACTTCTCATTAAACTTTCTACCTTCAATTGGAAAAGCACTTTTTTCTGGAGTTGGATGAACGTGCCTGTAGAGGAGTCATATAAATGAACTCCTCAGGGGGCTTCCACACAACAATTCAAATTTTCACTCCACGAAAATAATCATAATGGACATTTTTTTAAATCATATAAAAGCTATCGTAATATCGATGCCACAATAACCATTGCTAAATCGGTCCACCCCAACATGTGTGTACTGTAATTAAATATTTAAAAAATAAAAATTTTTTGAAAAAGAAATTAAATTAAGAAATGTCGAAAAAATAGACTTTAAGTGACGTAAGCACAAAGCAAATAAACTGCACAAGTAAGATGAGAAAATTATAAAATTTACAACAGCAAAAACAAGTTCAAGCAAAACCAATTTCTTTAAAGGAATTACTAAACCCATATGTAGATACACATACATACATACCTACACACATCTATACACACTTAGGTACAATGTAAATTAATGATTATAATTTAATTTCAATTTATTTAATTAACAAACGATCATTTTTACTAAAAAATCTAGCAAATAGAATTCGTTTGAATAAATTTCACTTTCAATACGTCTGAACGAAAGCGAAAGTAAAAACGAAAAGAAAACAACGATTTTTTCTAAATAAAATACTGATCTAATAAGAAACTTGAGCAAAATTCATACACATACTTCACTGTATTTTAATGTATTGGTTTAGTGTGTCTGTGTGCTTTTTGTTATTGTTTGTTTTGATCGATTGAAATGAGTAGAAAGAAAATCATGAAAATGAATGAAAGAGAATGAAGAGAGTCATTTTGAAGTGCAGTAAATAAACAAAAACCAAACAACCGGCAAAATGCAGTTAAGAAAAACAAAAAACATCTTTAAAATGGCACATGTCTGAGTAGTAGTTTTTTTTTGTTAATTACAATTAACATATGTATACACAAACATATGTATTTGTGTGAGTACATACTTATGTAAAGACAAATTGTAAAATGCTACATATCTGCTTAATACAAAATCATTGTTAACTACAGTATTAATATATTAAATTTAAGCTTTGTTTTTAACCATTAAGTTTTTTTACATATCACATACCCACATATCGCTGCTTTATTGCAACGCAATCATATCATAGATATATTGAAATTTTCAAGTTTCTTAGGAAATATTGAGCCTTAACTCAAAAAATTTAGTTTTTGGGTCAATAATTCAAAACTAATCGTTATATAATGTTCTATATTAGGTAAAAAAAAAAAAAAAAATTCATACCAATTAAGTTCTGCGTAATCACAAAATCTTGAATGCATTTTCTACAAACAAGCTTTTTTGGGAGGTGATTACAGTGCAGCAAAGGCTCGATATGTATTGTTCCTTTATACATATCAGGTTGAACTAAACCATAGCAACATTTTTTTTGCCACTCATATTTTAAAGCAAATACATGATAAACTTTAGTCACCTTTTAGGAAATATTTTTTCCAAGGTTTTTCAGAAAAACTACATACATGCATACATACATATATATGAAACTTTTCGCTCTCATGTCCAAGTCAAGCTAAAGCTGTAATAAAAAAGGGTTTACCCATTCAATCGAAAATTTTAAACGCATTTTACCAGGTTTGAGTTTTTCGAAATATGACTACATTGCATTAAGGGAGCCATGTGATGTGTGATTATCATGTAGGCGAATTTCAGTCACTCTTATGTGTGTTTTTGTATATGTATGTGACGAATAGGGTGGCATCTGCTGTAGGTACATGTATATAGACAGCTGGAAAACAAAAGGTGTCATTTTGACACAGTCATTTTGTCCATTTCATTAACTTTCCAGCTTTAACATCAAGTAAGAAACTCATTTATCATGCACATTTTTGAAATTCTTTAATATTTTTTAAATTGATTTATAACATTATTGCACTACGAAGCAATCATCCAAATATTGTCTTCCAAAAAACTCAAAACTTTTTCATTCTTGAAGCCATTTCCTAAACACAATATTTTTTAAGCGCTGGGTTTCCATTATGTATCTAAATCTAAACTAATTTTGATTACATATTTCAAACAGGAAGTACATATTATAATTTTAGACCCGTTGTACCAGTTCTATTTAAATATTCATTTTTAAATATGTAAGGATTTTATTTCGTCTTTTTATAGATTGATGATAAAGTGAATTATAACTGCTACCGCTTGTTACTTTTGTTTATAAAAATGTTACAGGTTTTAAGAGAAAAAAATGTATTATTTTAGGTCTAATAATAGGCTTTATTAATGGTTTCTATTTTTTTAGGCCATTTTATGCTGCTGACTTTTCGTTGATGGTAATCAACTCAGCAGAAGATTCGAAAAATCTTAAGAGAATGTTTGAAACCCAACTACTTATTCCATAATTCCCAAAATTGATCATCCACTGTTGCCATTTCTTGCCACCATTCTGACCATTGACGACGCCTGGAATGGTCAAGAGGCTTTGGCTGTTGAGTCAATTTCACCTTGTAAGCGTGTAAATGCAAGTCTTTATGCATAATGTTCATTAATAACGAGCGTGAGAGCTGCAATTTTTAGACACGAGGACGAATTGAGGTGAAAGGTTCTTCAGCTACACTATTGCAAACAGCAGTAATTTTTGCACGATTTTTTCCTATTTTACGCACATTTGAAAGATTGAATTGACCAAAAAATCGGGATGTGCATGATATGCAATTTTGATTTAAAGCGTATTTTCTTAATAAGCCTGAATGATTATTACACGGCTTACATGACAAATATTGCAATAAAACTTGTCAAAAATGAACTTAGCAAGTATAAGGCATTTCTTGTTTTTTTTATTAATAAGATCTTAAATACTTAAAAAGTGTAGACGAATACTTAAACAAATTTCAAAACTATATAAACATACAAATATACATACGTATGTATATACATGTGTACATATTTTATACTTTAAATTTTGCTGCCTAATAAAACTATATTATCTTATGAAAAACATTAATTAAAGATAAAACACTGAAGTCAATGTTCGCTGTTGCTAAACTTACATTCCCCTCTCGCTCTCCCGAAACTAACAAAACAGAAGTTGACCGAACTATTTATGAAAACACCCCCACCAGATACATGCGTAATTATTTTTCTCAATAACTCACACGTTTTTAGAATAAAACGCGCAAACACAATAAAAAGTACTTAAAACATATGAGGGCATGTCTTCAATAGCCTTCAACTTTTGTAAAAATACTACCAAAATGTTCTTATCGTTCACAAAAAATAATATTCATACAAGCAAACATAAGTACGTTTGTTTGTACGTTTTGGCTACATACGTATATGTACAAATGTATGTATCTCAGAAAATGAGAACTTTATTTGTTTCCCAAATACCTTTCACAGCTCGTGTTCTTTATTTATGCCTCCTATTATTGTGCGGTGTATCGCGTACATTTTTACAGTTTTTAGTTTCTAATACTGATTTGTGATATAAACGGTTCGACTTTTTCTATTTACACTATTATTGAATCGAAAATAATAACAACTGATATGCCGCACGAGTTTTCAATTACAAAGTAAATAAATGTATAGCTAAAAGTTGTTGGCACAGTGGGGCAACTTGTTAATTTTTTTTAATCTTTTTTTTTTTTGCAAACTATAGAAGTTTTACAAATTGGTACAAGCCGTGTTGTACTTTAACTTGCAATAAATTTCTTCATCAGCAAGCACACTGTTAAAACTATAGCCAGAAAAATGGCAAAATTAATGTGTAAAACATTGTGCGAAAACTCTTTTTGGTACCTTATCAGCCAAGCTTTATTCAACTGTTGTTTTGTGTGTATGATTATGATAAAACCTTTAATATTAAAATAAAATTGGCTATAAAAGATTCATTCAAAGATTCATTCAAAACCAATAATGAGACACTTACATACATAATTTTACTATAATAAAAATGCAGCTGAATTTCGAAAAAGTGAATTAGTGTAGTTTAGGCAAAGCCAACACTACCTAATAGAATCAATAAGATTTTCTCTTTGAAACGTTTTCAATTCGAAGGGCATTCCAGCAGAGAAAAACAAATATTTTCGTAAAACATTTCCTTATTATTTTCATGTGGTAAATCTTAATAATTTTATCAATAAGAAAAAGGATTATTTTAGGTCAAAACATATTGTTTTCTATCTTTCTCAGCCGCCTATAATCGCAAAAATTCAAAACAAACTTTTAAAAGGGAAAATAATTTTATCGTCCCGCGACGCTTTTATTCTTTTTAACAATCTTCATACAACGAGTTGCCGTCGGTTGCTACAAAAGAGTTTTGTTCATAAATCCAATAAATTCCGACATTAATTTAATAAATCGATTTATTTTTCAATCGATTATTTTTCAGGCAACATTGAGGTTCATTGATTCAATGAATTCTGATTCATTAAATTCTGATTTATTAATGATCGTTTCATTAAATATATGAATTTTAATAATTAAGCTAAGGAAGTTTTTTTTATTGGTTTAATGAAAGAAATCATTAACTAAATGAAACGATTCATAAATATAGAAATTTGTTTATTGATCTAATGAAAACGGAACATATTGTTTATCAGGTATATTACTAAGGTTACGGATAATCTTATTATTAACAGCTACTCCGTTTTATGTGCGATACCACTTTTTAGCTGTTACTTGCAGTAGACTTGAAAACTTTTGCGAAATATAAAAATATGTTGACATATATCCAAATTTGTTTACAAATTAAATGGGAATTGAAACTTTAATGAACGAATACATTGATTTATTGATGACATTTTTTCATACATCCAATGATATTATTTAATGAAATTATGAAAACTAACGAACAGTTTTAATGCAATTTATTCATTTTATTTAATTGCCGTAATGGACATTTTCATTTGATTAATAAAAAAATATTAATGAAATAAATTCATTATGACTATGAACGAAAATTCTTTCAGTGTATTACGATTTGTATTTTTGAAAGCATCAAAAAGTAAAATTTTTTTTGAATATTCAAAAATGAATCTAGTTATTTATTTGCTATAAGAGCCAATTGAAGTGTATTATTTTAGGTCTAAGAATAGACCTTATTTATCGTTTTCTGTCTTTTTCAGCCGTGTGTTAGTGTGCATGCAAAACACATACTTACGGTTCTATCGCTTCTTAAAAAATTTAAAAGCGATAATACTTTTCATTGGGTCAGGGCTGTTTTCTATAAAAGCACATACAAAATAATTCCCCTGAGTCGATAACTTTGTCGCCGACAGTGAGCCGTCGGTGATTCTGCCTTATACAAGCGCTCAAAATCTGGACTGTAGTAACCGCATAGAAATATATTTCGTTAGCGCTGTGTCTTTCAGATATTTTCGTGCCGGCGATCTAAAAGTTGTGGGTTCGACTCCATCAAGAAGAAGTTTTTTCGAAAAACCAATAACTATACTTAATAACAATTATGAGCTTTCCACCTGGTTTTTTCAATAAGGGTTTCCTTAAAAACTTCCTTCTTGAAAAAGAAATAATAATAGAGATTATTATTATTAATTTTGTTTTAATTTACTTAATATTTATTAGGCGCTGTTTTCTCTACATATCTACACAGGTTTATCGTCAATGTTGTGTGATGCTACACAACAATGATTACACACTTTTTCTTAATTATTAATTATATCGATTTAAGTTTTTTAGCATTGACAAATATCAAAATTTTTAAAGACAAGAAACGTAAAGGATGGTCTAACAGTTATGCACGTCAAGTCTTTATCCCAACATAATTCAACGTTTATTTGTTTCAGTCTTTAGCAGATTATACATAGATTATATATATGTATGTATGTAGGTAAAATTGTTAAATACTTTTACGAAAATCTGCGTTCAAATCAATAAGTATTTTGTGCACTTCATGATTTGTTTGATTCAGCGACCAGGTCCACGTTCACCTAATTGGATTGTTGACCAAAAGGAATTTTGCCACACTTGGGCAAATGAGAATCCCTGAGTGATTTTTGAAAAGCCAATGCATTCACAAAGAGTGACTATTTGATATGGCTTAGGGGCTGTTCATTGACCGTCACTATCATGTGATATGACACCGTCGGACATTTTTTTTTTTTTTTTTTGGAACTGTTTAAAACTAAAAGGAGTGTCAATAAGCCAAGAACAATTCAAGATGAGACAATATGGAGCAGTAACGGCATTGAGCTTTAATTATATTCCAGAGCCTCCGAAAATATGGACCCCCATCAGACAAAAGTGTATCACGTAAGCCACAGTGGGCATTTAGCCGTTATTTTGCTTCACGCATTATTATTATAAATTTTTTCATCATAATACAAAAAGTTTAGAAAATTCGTTCCTGCATTTTGGTTGGACCTTCGTTTATTTTAAAAAATAATGGGTTTGAAAGAAGTTTATTTACATAACAGTTTGTACAATCTTGTGTTGTCTAGACCAAATCTAAGCTGAAGAGTTGTATCAATTTTTTGTATATAATTTCAGTCAAAGCAACGTTTTTCGATTCAGCTTTATTTTTAATATTTCACCGATGAGTTTGTAAAATTTTGATAGCTTTCAAATTGCCAGTTTTACCTTACCGTTTTTTTTTTTCTTCTCAAGCAAACTTCTTAGACAAAAATTTAGGATTTGCTAATTTCCAGCGTACAGATCCACTGTGATTTGTGTAGGTGAGCACGCATTTACGCATTTATGTATCTGCTCTATTAAATTACATACATATTCATTTTAACATTTTTATAACTTATTGTTTAATCAGATGTTTCATAACGTTTGGAAAAATTTCATTGTATCTTTTTGCCTAAAAATTTGTCTGCTGCTCACTTATGAAAAAAAAAAAAAATGTACTGAAGACAGCAAAGAGCAAACAAAAAATTAAATTTACACATATTCTCTTGAAACGTTGTTTTTATTTTTATTTATGTATGTACATGGATTAGGTGTAAAGGTTTTTGTTGTAAAATTATTAAATTCTATTATTTGTTTAACAATTTATTATGCTGTTTTTGTTTTATTTATTTACGTTCTGTATTCATTATCGCTCTACGAAAAGTTCAATAAACCTTTCAGTGTAAAAATAAAATAATGAGAAAGCCAAACATACGCACACACACACACACACACACACGCTCCCCTACACACGTTACAAAAACTGCTTGCTTTATCACACCTATTGTAAATAGTTTTCATGCCTACATACATACATACATACTGTTGGGGTGGATGGTTAAAGGAAAAATTGTGTCATATAAAAGACGAGTTAAATGAAGAAGTGAAGTAATTTAGTAGTAACTTCACACTTTTGTTTATTTACAATAATTGTGTTGATTTCAGGAGATACAAATAAGAACTAAAAACTAAATATTGTTCATGATCAGCCGTAGGCCTAAAATATGATAAATTCATATACTCTCGGTAAATTCTCTTAACATAAAGCAAAAGCTCAGTACAAATTGTTGTGAGGATGCATGAAAATAAAACATAGTAATGTTCGTAATTATAAGGTAAGTTACAACTTGACTTGAACCGAACATCCCGCCTCCCCTTGCAGGATTGCAAGAGTCCAGCATGTACAAAGGGAGACCCGAATGTGCAATATTTTTTTTTTTTTAAATACACGTAAAATCATATTTATACTTTAGAGTCCTTATATAATAAGATCTGTTTACAATTCAATAGAGGTATATATCGTATATAAGAAAAAAAATTAACAATATTCAATAAAAACATACTGATAAATGTATGAGGTTTTCATTTCATTAGAGATAAAATTGGCAAATATAACAAAATTATTTTGATGCTACATTAATGACTATAGTAGGAAAACTAGAAAAGTTTTTCCCAACTGGAGTGCCTTGTTGGGACTGTTTATGGCGTTGATTTTGGCGTTGACGTCGCTGTTGCTCTTGATGCTGATATCCCAAATTTTGCTGCGGTTTTAGATTAGACCTTTTAAAAATATGGAGGAGTGTATGATGCTCGGATAAGCATATTCGGCATCTATCACGACAACGACAATCCTTAACAAAATGGGAGTGTGCAAGACAGTTTATACAGTAACCATATTTTCGAACAACCTGTAACCTGGCCCGTGGTGAAAGCTTTTTAAAACGGATACATTTTCTCAACGGATGATCCTTGTTGCAGTAGCGGCAGTTTTTTGGCTTTTGCGCAGGTAGGGAAATGACAGTGTGTTTGGTATTTGATGCATCCTTAATGTTATCTCGATTAATTTTAAAACGACGTGGTGGATTGGACATTTTTCTGGAAAGGTAGAAAAAAATTAGGCTTGCTCAACAGAGGGCAGTAAGACTAATTTAACAATTGGTCGGGTGACGAGGCCACTTGCTGTACGCACGTCACAAACTCTAACTCGAGAGTCAGGTCCACGTACTACTTTTTCTATACGACCTAATCGCCATTCAGTGGGGGGTAAATTTTCATGTCTTATAACTACGAGATCGTTGAGGGCAAAATCTCTTTTACGCAAGTGCCATTTTGTTCGCTTATGAAGCTCCTTCAGATATTCCTCCTTCCATCTAATAGCGAATTGATAGTGAAGGATTTTTAGTTTTTTCCATCTGTTGGCATAGCTCACTGACAGCTGTGAAAAGTCAGGCTCAGCGGGAGCCAAAAGGGGGGTGCCAATTAGAAAATGACCTGGGGTTAATGCAACATTATCGTTGACATTATCAGTCATGGGGCTTAGGGGCCGTGAGTTTAAGCACGACTCAATTCGAATGAGCATTGTAGAAAATTCTTCGTACGTAAATTTTTGAGCATGGGTTATTTTCTTGAGGTGAGTCTTGAAGCTCTTGACGCCTGCTTCCCACAATCCACCCATATGTGGGGCACCGGGGGGAATAAAAAACCACTCAATGGATTGAAAGGCATACTGGGACATTAGGTTTTGCCTGACTAAATTAAGAAAATGTTTCTTATCTTTCTCCAAAATATTAGCTGCTCCCACAAACGCAGTTCCATTATCTGAGTATATTGCATGGGGACAGCCTCGACGCGAAAAGAAACGGGAAAATGCTGCCATGAAGGCTGCCGTTGAAATCTCACTTGTGACTTCTAAATGAATGGCTTTTGTTGCAAAGCAGACAAATACTAGTACATAACCTTTCGTTAACTTACACCCGCGACCTGCATATGACTTGATGTCGAAAGGTCCGGCGAAATCAACTCCTGTATTAGTGAATGGGCGAGTTAATGCAGTTCTTTCAGAGGGTAGAGCGCCCATGATTTGTTGACTGCGAGTGTGCCTGAATAACACACAATCCTTACAATTTCGAACAGTAACTTTAACTAAGTTTTTTAATTTAGGCACGTAAAACTCCATTCGCATAAGGCGTAATAAAAGAGCATTTTCACCATGTATCGATGCTCGATGAAGCATTTGTAAGTAAAGTCGGGTAAATTTGCAATTATAAGGTAATATTTTCGGAAATCGTTCATTGTAAGTAAGGTCAGGCGATTGTGAGAGCCTACCATTGACTCTGATAAATCCCTCTGCGTCAATAAAGGGGTTTAGATTTAAAAGCGTACTTTTTCTTGACAATAACAATCCTTGGGACAGAATTTCATATTCTGGGAAATGCGCCTTTTGAGTTGCTATAATCAAGCGATTTTTAACATGATTCACTTCAGACTGGAGTAAATCAGTGGTATTATAATGAAGTCTATGTTTAGGGGAAAGCCGGTGAAAGAAACGAAATACATAGCAAAGCACACGCAAAGCCCTTGGTAGATGAGAGAAACGATCTAAAGTGTCAAACGCAGTGACCTGGTTGACATGTGATTTTATAGGTCGAATTTCTTCTTGCGTCGCCAGAGGAGGGGAATGGGATGGCCATGCTGTATGTGGCAGTTTGAGCCAAGAAGGACCATTCCACCAAAGGGGGTTTGTTGCCAAATCTCTAGCGGTGACTCCACGAGATGCTAGATCGGCGGGGTTGTCTTTCGATTCGACATGGTGCCAGACTTCCCTTTCTAATTCTTCAGTTATTGAAGATACACGGTTCGCAACAAATGTGTTCCAATAAGAGGCTGGTTTTTGGAGCCAGGAAAGGACGATAGTGGAATCTGTCCACATATATATGCTATTGAATACAATATTCATTTGGTTTCGTATGACTTTGAACATTTTTGCCATTAGTTCGGCACCGCAAAGTTCTTTTCGGGGTAATGTGATGAATTTAACGGGTGCGACTTTCGTCTTTGCTAACAAAAGATGCGAACAAACGTTGCCATTTGGAAATTGAACTCTAAGATACAAACAAGCACCATATGCCTTTTCTGAGGCATCACAGAAACCGTGAAGCTCTATCATAGCACATGGGTCGTAATCAACGTAACGGGGAACCTTGATGTTCTCAATATTGGAGTAATCATCCAGAAAGGTTTTCCAATCTTTGAGCGTGGATGGGCAAATTTCGTCATCCCACTCAGTTTTGTCCTTCCAAATTTGTTGCATTATAATTTTTGCAGTTATGATTTTGGGGGCGAGCCAACCGGCGGGGTCAAAAAGTTTGGCAATGTCTGATAGAACTAATCGTTTAGTGAAAGTTTTTCCAATGGAGAGCCGGAGGGGCTTGAAATAAAAGAAATCATTTCCTGCGTTCCATCGGAGGCCTAGGGTTTTGGAGGTACTAGAATCAGATAGCTTTAGAAAGTTAGAATCTAAAAGATCTGCATGGGGTATATCTTGCAAAATAGCTTGATTGTTTGCCGTCCATTTTCTGAGAGAGAAACCAGCCGAACTTAAAACTTTCACCATATCATTACGTGCTTGAATAGCGGAGTCTAAATCATGTGCTCCAAAAAGCACATCATCAACATACATATAGTTTCTGAGAATTTCAGCGACAACTGGATAATCACTTTCACACTGTGCGGCTAGTTCTATTAAAGTTCTAATAGCTAAATATGGGGCACAGTTGACGCCAAAAGTAACGGTACACATTTCAAAATCAGTAAGTTTTTCTTCGGGCGAGGTACGAAATATTATTCGCTGAAACGAAGTCTGATTTCTATCTACTAAAATTTGCCGATACATTTTTTCAATGTCGGCGTTAAAAACGAAACGAAAAAGTCGCCATCTGAGAATTAGTATAGTAAGATCAGCTTGTAAAACGGGGCCAGTGTACAAAATGTCATTAAGACTGGTGCCATTGGCTGAGGGGTTTGACGCATTAAAGACAACTCTGAGCTTCGTTGTCGTGCTATCGGGTTTTATAACCGCGTGATGGGGTAGGTAATAAGAAGTATTCGAACATGCAGATAGATTGGGTTGTATCGTGACCATGTGGTGCAGGTTCAAGTATTCCATGATAACCTGGTCATATGTAGATTTCATGCTAGGTTGTTTTAATAAACGGGCTTCATTACGAAGATATTGTGCTATAGCACTCTGACGAGAGTTTCCCAGATTTCGATCAACAGGAAACTCCCTTTTGAACGGAAGTGAAACTACAAATCTTCCATCTTTATTTCTGTACGTAGTTTTTTTGTATAAATTTTCGCAATAAAGATCTTCATCGGATAGCTTTTTAACTTCCTGTACTTCTTCCAACTCCCAAAATTTACTTAGTTGGCGATTGAGTTCAACTTCGGTGTAAAATGATGAAACCATTTTGCTAGGTGTTGAAGAGGAAATCTGTCCGGTCACAATCCACCCAAATACAGTGCATTGCGCCACTAAAGTATGATTACTCTGAAACTTGACTCCTTCGCGGAGTATATGAGGGTATACGTCACCTCCTAACAACAAATCTATTTGCTTTGCTGTATGTTCATCAGAATCAGCCAGCTTCAAACCCTCAAACTTAGATTTAATAGAAGGAGCGAGTGAATGATAGGGCAGCTGACCAGTAAGGTTTTTAATAACTAATGCATTGACGTTGGTGGAAAAGAGCTTGTCAATAGGAGAACTGATAGTTATTTCACAAAGTTGGTGCGATGTGGCAGTAGGAGAACCGCTTAAACCAACAACTTGAGCATGAGAGGGTCTTGATGGCAAGGCAAGTTTTCTTTTAAGAGATTGAGAAATGAATGATGCTTCAGAAGCAGGGTCGATAAGCGCTCGAACCGTAAGTCGAATATCGGCCACACATATATCTACTAGAGCAGTACCAAGAAGAATAGAGGTAAAAGGAGTGGACTGTAAATGCGTTGTGTATGTTTGGCGAATTGCCTGGGAAGTAGCAGAAGTGGATGGGATATCATCGGGATTCTGTATTGCACGAAAATGCGTATTATCAGAGGGCTTCTGGCTACTGTAAGGGGCTTGGTTGCTGTTCGTAGATGTGGGTGTGCTATGAAGTAGGGTGTGGTGTTTCTGTTTGCAAACAGCACAAAGGTATTTGCTTTGGCATTTTCTCACCTCATGAGATGTAGCCAAGCAATTGCTACAGCGTTTTTGGGTTCTCACTGTAGACCAGCGTTGATCTACAGACATTTTGAGAAAGGATGGGCATTGCCGCAGGGGGTGAAACTGTGAGCAAATGGTACATTTATTCGCTTTATGGGGGGATACGTTGGTATTGTAAGAGTTAACTTTCTTAACATCACGATTGTTATTTGATTTTGGATACGAAGTATTCTTAATTGAGTTAAAAGAGGGTTTAGAGGAGCGAATATCTGCAAAGGACTCAAGAGTATGGTATCTAGAGGTCAAAAATTCATTCATTTGGGTCCAAGTTGGCAAGTCCCAAAGATCTCGATGATGCTGCTTCCACAAGTCGAGAGTAACATCTGGAAGACATGTGGAGCAAAGATAAACGAAAATCACATCCCATTTATCAGTTTCTATGTTAAGCAGGGATAGATTAGTGATACAATCGTTTATAGTTCGCTGAAGTGCTTTTATATTGGGCCCTGATTCCTTGTGTATAGGATTCAAGCTAAATAATGTTTTTAGTTGTGCATTAAGAAGAACTTCTTTGTTCTCGTACCTTTCAACGAGGTTGTTCCAGGCCATGTCGAAGCCAGCATTAGTTAATGGGCATGCTTTTACAATATCACGAGCTTCATTTTGCGTTTTCTTAAGCAAGTGATAAAGTTTTTCTACAGGAGATAATCGTGGATTATTTTTATAAAGGGCAGAGAACATGTCTCTGAACGTTGGCCAGGAGACATAATCTCCATAAAAGATGTCAGTGTCACATGGGGGTAAAGAGATATTTGGAGTTTGCAATGGTGGAAATTCTAATTCTAAAGGAGTGTTAGGTTTTGTCGACAGTTGTGATATAAGATTATTAGCTGCTGAGACACATTTAAGATGTGCATCGTAGGCAGAATAGAATTTGCCATTAATTGTTTCTAAATCTACTTCAGGATTCTTCTCCTGATCTTTGTTTTCAAGCGGAATTAAAAGAGATTCATAAATAGATCGTAGAGACGTCCACAGATGAATGGCTTCGTCTTTGTGAACCGCTAAGGTATGAACATTATGCGTATCTTCAGGGAGACCTGCAAAATAAGCTTGAAACTGGATGACACGATCAGAAGCAGCAATAAAAGCCTTTAGTTGTGACATAATTATAATAATTCTAATTCAAATCCACAAACTATATTTAATATGAAAATATTGTGCTATTCGTGCACTAATTCGCATAAATTTTATTATTCATGTATATGAATTCACAAGTGAACATAGAAATATTTGTTTTATTTTGCAATGTGATTTTTCTATAAATCAAATTGTGTGTTGGGATATTCGATGTTAATCATTCAACACGAACATATGTATGTATATACACATATGTAGATATGTATGTGCACCAATGTATTTATTCTTAAAGTTATATTATATCTACATACATATTTATCTAACTGCGTACTCTATTTTATGTCGATAAATGTACGTATGTATTATATGAGGGGGATTTATTTTTATTTGGATTTATATGCACTTTAAAGAAAACAATATTTTCAACAACAGAAACCATCAAATAAATATCTATATACGAATGTACATATGTATGTTTAAATGCCTTTAAAATTCAGACGGGAGCGAAATATTATTACCACTTTATTGATGAAATAATTTTCTTCAATGTTATTGTTTAGTTGAGCAAATATATTTTTATAATTAAGACTAAAAAATAAAGCAAAAAAGAATCACATATGTATGTAAGCAAGATCGTTTTGTAGTTGCTTTTTGTTCCGCAACATAATATTAAAATTGTATCCCACTCGTAAATGTTTATAACACTTTTAATTGCACTCTTCTTGTCTTCAGCTTAAATGTTTAGCAACATGTTTTCTCTGTGTTCGTTTTAATGACAAAGCAGAGTGCGCAATTGTAGAGTAATAAATATTTCAATGTTATTAACAGAGGTGGAACTCGTTTCTTTAAAGTGAGGGAATTTTATTCAACGAAGAAATAATTATAAGAAAAAAAAACATATGTAACTGTTTTCTGAATTCTTACTTGTAACTGTTCTCTGAATTGCATGCAAGTAAGTACATATGTATATATGTATGTATGTTCACGATAATGACCAAAAGTCAAAAACTACAAGGGCGTACATACATATGTATGTACGTATGTATATTCAGATGTATTTTTCTTTTTCAGGATACTGATGCACAAAACTTATGTATTTTTTACATACCTTTATACCTTTTATTTCAATGTAGATACTTGCACTTTTTTATTATGTTAGGGACACAATTATTAGAGGGCCAAATATTCCTGGTTTTAATTTCCAGCACACTTGGAATTTTATGGGGTTTGAGGGCGTCTAACAGACGTTAATTGGGCTTCATTTACTCCTTAAAATATCTCGGTATTTTTCCAAAATGTAGCACAATATTCCTTTAATCCGGTTCGATTAGGACCAAAATAAATGTTGGGGTGGATGGTTAAAGGAAAAATTGTGTCATATAAAAGACGAGTTAAATGAAGAAGTGAAGTAATTTAGTAGTAACTTCACACTTTTGTTTATTTACAATAATTGTGTTGATTTCAGGAGATACAAATAAGAACTAAAAACTAAATATTGTTCATGATCAGCCGTAGGCCTAAAATATGATAAATTCATATACTCTCGGTAAATTCTCTTAACATAAAGCAAAAGCTCAGTACAAATTGTTGTGAGGATGCATGAAAATAAAACATAGTAATGTTCGTAATTATAAGGTAAGTTACAACTTGACTTGAACCGAACACATACATCTGTAGAACAACCCGACGAATGAGTTAGCAAGCAGTACACATTGGCAGCGGTAGTACGTGTGTTAACGCATATATACTTTGCTTGGGTGGAAAAATTATAAATTTATTTTTAAAATTATATTTAGATGAAGTTCTAGTATGATAAAAATATGAACATATTCTGTTTGTACACATGAAGATTGTAAAAACAGGGTTAGGGGGAAGTAGCTGTTGATCATGGGTCTGACCTAAAGTGCCTATTTAACTCATTAAGCACTTATGAAGTATGTCAGGTGTTAGAGTTGTAAACCGATTACGAATTCGCCCAATCGATCAATCAAAACCAAACTCTTCTTCGAATAATTTTAAAATAAGGATCTTCATATTGATCAATTAATGGCAAATATTCGAAGAATTTGTGTTCGATATATGCCCTGGAAATTTTCGCCAGCAATGAAGGAGTAGTTTTCGATAAAGCCATTATTTGTTTTAGGTTGCAATTTTTCAAAACATGATGACATATAGAAGAGTGAGAAACTTTATTATCTAACAATTTAATTGTATTATCTAAAATTTGTTAAAGTGTATTAGAGTTTTAAGTGCAAAATATTCGAAATGAAAACCCATGCACATTTCTAGCCTCACCAAATAAAAGATCAATTGAACGAATTTTAAAATACTTAAAAGTTACTAGACTCTATAACGAGATTTAGATAAGTATTCTAAACATGTATACACATTTAACACGTTAGTAAATAATACTATAAGTCACTGAACGATATCACAACTATTAATGTAAAATATTTTAGTTAAGCTCAAAAATTACTTATAAATATTATAGCTTAAGGCCTAGTCGCTATAGCTTATTCATACCTACATATGTTGCTTTAGAATATCCCGAGAGCTGCTGTTTTTTGAAACCCAGCATCGAAGGGCCTATGAAATAGACAGAAACCGTGTTTTCGAATAATTCCAAAACCGGCTTTAGCAACTTTACCGAAGACACTGCCAGCGCCAGTGACTTTTTGTAAATCAAAAATGCAGAAAGCAAAACAACTTTAGGGATAAATTAGGTGAAATGGCTTACGCATTTTGAAAACTCTAGGCAAAGGGCTGAAAGTTAGTTAACTATCTCACGCGCTTCTCACTATATCACCTGTCTCACCCGGTGTTATCAACTTGGCGCTTTTCGCACTGCTTGTTGTGCCTTTTAAAATTATCAACGCGAAAAATGTGGAGTTGGTGCGCGGTGTGCATTTGTAAAATTTGGTGCTTTTCTTTATTCTTAGTGGCACCAAATCATAGTTTTCAGTGTAAGTAAATTGCTTATGTTTGAATGCTGTTTCATTCAACTAAGCAATAGAATAATATTGATCCAACAATAGAGTTTTAAATGAAAGTAATATGTTACAAGGATGCTGTAAATAATAATCAATTTGGTGGTTTAGCGAATTTCTTATCACTTCAATATTCAAATGCAAACGTTGAGCTCGTTCTGAGATCGATGAATTTGTTTGTATAAGATTCGCAACCGAATATCTTTAAATGTAGTTAATGTTTTATTTCGAAAAAAAATTGGGCTAAAAAAAGAAAATTCTTATTGTGAATTAAATATTTTCAGAACTTGAAATAGAATCTGTTTTATGGCCTGATGACTACTACAACGATTATTATTTTTTTTTAATTTTTATACCCTGTTAAGCACGTTTGACCTTTTCTAAACACGTTTGTTCTGAAATAGAAATAGCAGAAATAAAATGGTGCAGTTTGATATTTATTTTCCTGGTAAAATGGAAACTTTTTTTAATACATGTTATACTTTTTTATTCAAGCTTAATACCCTGTTCATACATGCAGCAATATTCAAATTATAACAATTAAGGCCATTATTGAGACTAAATTTTCATATAAAAATTACAGTTAATTTATTGGCACTTAAGAGATAATTGTTTCAATAATGAGTAAAATTTATAATGCAACACTGTTAGCTTTCTATTAACAGTACTAAATGAACAAGCTTTTACAACAACAGTACATATTGAACATTCCGTGTTAAAATTTGACTAATCAAACGTCAACAAAATAAATAAACAAAAAACAAATTTTTTCCATTTTTTATGATAAAGGGTGTTTTTTTCGATGTATAGAACTGAGTCTATTCATGATGAATTGCGAAACCAAACTGAGAATAAATCACTTGACAGCTGTTAAATCGGTCGCCATCTTGAACACTAATGCCAACTTAAAGTTCTATACAACGAAAAATAACACCCTTTACAAAATAACCAAATTTAAACGATCATTTTTTCACCTGTCAAATGCTAATTGTCGTAGCAATATTAAGTATGTATGAACACCAAAAAGATATTGTCAATTAACTGAATATTGTTTCAATTAAAAATGCATATGTGAACAGAATATTAGATCCTTTTTTCATAAAAAATAATTGGAAACAATTATATTTATTTATTTTCAATATTTCGCCAACAATTTGTTAGCATCTTCAGGAAAATAATTGTATTTTTATAATTGTTTTCCTGAAGATGCTAACAAATTGTTGGCGAAATATTGAAAATAAATATATATGTATAATTGTTTCGAATTATTTTTTACAAAAACAAAAAAGATCTAAGGCTGGAATAATTTATTTGATAATCTCAACATCAAATAATATAAAAATATACTTTTTTATTGTCTGCTAAACTTTTGCTAAACTGTATGGAACATTTTCCTTTTTTGCCTACTTTTTTACAAATAACGATTTCATAGCGAAATTAATAAATCGTCTTGAAAAACATTATTTAGTTTTAAAAATTTTCTGCTTTCAAATTGGAACTATTTTTGTTATTGTTTTAATATAAAAGTATTATGCCTTTTTCATATGAAATACATTTAAAAAAAAATTTAAATGAAAAGAAAAAACTTGCTGCTTTTCTTTGAAAGACAAAATTACTCGCTTTTATCTAAATTGATTGACAACGCTGCATATGCCTCAATAACTAAAGAGAGTTGGAGGGAGAAAGAGAGAGAGAGAGTTTTTCACAATCTAATTTCTGCAAAACAATCAAAAGTCGTCAAGTCAACTTAAAAGAAAATATTCTTAAGAACAGCTTAAATGAATTGATTTTACAAAAACAAGCAAAAAATTCTTCTGATATATTTTGGTTCAATAAAATATGTGTACGTATTACCGCTCTACTTATCTCAACAAGTTTTGAACAAACAATTTCATAATTAGGATTTGGGTGCTTATTTATGGAGCCGTTTAGCACATGTGCTAACAAATTTTATTAACACAAATAAACAAAAAACATATAATTACATACATATATTGTATATTCAAAATGTAATTTGTAAACATGTTTTCAATTTGAGCGTTTACATATTTACTTAATTTTTTTTTTTTTTTTTTTTTTTTTGGCAAGACCATAATTATTTTGTTTTGCGTTGTTTTCCCATAAATTTTACGAAAATTGAATTTTTTAACTGAATTTGATATTTAAAAAAAAAAAACAAATTCCCATTCTTCCCTTTCTTTGAAATTCATAATATATTTTTTATTTTGCTCATATTTTTTTTTCTTTACTTTGAAAACAACATGTGCACGTTGTTAATTAATGAACGCATTTATGACAGCGAGACATGATTTTCATTTGTTTAATTTGTTTTATGGAAAAGCATATTTACTGCGTTATTTTTTTAAAATACATTTTAAAATTTATTGCATTTTCAATTAAATTTTCAAATTTAAATGAATGATTTGTCAGGTTTTAACACCTGCGGGATTAAATACCTTATTCTTCTTTTTTTTAATTTAATGAAAAATTGTATAAGTGCATTTTCATAAACATGTCAAGCATGAAAAAAGTCCTAGATTAGTGAAATGGAGTATAAAGATACATCAGATCTGACCATTGAGAGAGTTCCCTCTGTACGGCCACGGACAAAAAACATTTGAATACATTTCGAACATGTTTGGTTTGAATGCAAAATATCTTACAATTCTTTAGTAATATGCCGGTTTATCGATGTCGAATTAGTTCGAGCGTTCGCATAAATACATTCAAAACAAAAACAAATTTAAAAATTTTCTTTTTGTTTTCAATATACTTATGTGAGCGCTCCAACAGGTTTTATATCGAAAAGCTGGCACACATTTTCCATTTATTGAATTAAAACCTTTTCAAAGTTTTAGCTTAGTAGATCTAGAATTGAATGAAAGTTAGATAAGTGCTTACGGCACTTGAACAATTGAGGAGAATGAACAATATTTTAGAAATTTTCAACAAGGCGAGCTTTACATACCGAATTTGCCAATTAGTCACTTAGACTAACACATTAAGACAAGTCCAAGGTCCTATTTTCGGTCATAATTCCAATGAATTTATTGCTGCAATATTTTTTCATTAAACCGATGAACAAGTTCATTAGAGCATCGAAATTTAATACAGGTAAAAAGGTTCATTCTACTAAAATAATTTCGTTTAAAAATATTACTGGATATATGAATTTTTTTTTACATTAGTGAACGGTTTTATTAAATCAATTAATAATTTCATTAAGTTCTGATTTGGTTTTTTAGGAAATTTGAATATAAAGTCTCCTATCAATTAGCTTCTAAAAATGTTGTAACACAAAAACGCCGCTTGATTTCAGCCTTTTTTGGAATGGAGTACATGTGTTGTTATTAAGGTTATCCGTTACCTCAATGACACATTGCTTTGAAATAATGTTCGGCTTGCTTCAGCTCAATGAAAATGTGCTTATATTCAATCAATAAATTTCGTTCAAGTTGTGAACGTTTCGTTTAAATAACGATTTTTTGCCATAATACAAATGAAATATTTGGTAAGTTAATGACGAAAATTCATATATGTATTTAAGGAAACGACCAATAATATAAATAATAAATAATAATATAAATAATATAAATTCAAATTGGTGTAAAACTAATGAATTTTTTCATTAATTTGGTCTCAGAATTCATAGCGTTTATGAACAAAATTCTTCGGTGTGATTTGTATGAATTGGTTTATTATTTCATACTTTCTGAAATGAATGTTTTTTTTTTAAACTTTCCTTAAAACTACAATTGACAATTAAGCGATATCTTTATTTCTGTTTTCATTTGTTAACCACTTTATTACAACTTTTTTTTGTTCATTTAGCACTTTGCTGGGGATTTTTTTTCAGTTGACAGTGGTCTGCAAAAGCAAATAAAAGCAGCACAACTAGAATTAAAAATATGAGTTAAAATCTTAAGAGAACGAGTGCGCGAGAGTGTGTGTGTAGGTGCAAAGTGACTGTTTACAAAGAGTACGGCGTTCATTAGTTTTACATGGAATGTTTACAGTTATAACAGTGTTAATTTATTATCATATTCAAACCCACACATTTACATAAGCAGACACACACACACACACTTGAGTACTCCCTCAGTTCCAAATACTTACTGGTTTTTATGCAAAAATATCTGAAATTTTTTCATGTTGTTTTTTTTTTTACACAATTACAAAAAAGTATATACTTGGGTTTTTTTGCAAGGGAGCAAAA
Source organism: Sturmia bella (assembly GCA_963662145.1). Classification (NCBI taxonomy): domain Eukaryota; kingdom Metazoa; phylum Arthropoda; class Insecta; order Diptera; family Tachinidae; genus Sturmia; species Sturmia bella. The sequence goes on along the minus strand of OY759168.1, from coordinate 33,169,442 downwards.
GCATGAGAGCGGGCAGATGGGAGTAAGTACTTGTACTTGTGCGTGCAAGTTTGTATATATGTACATAGATACATACATATGTAGGTGTATATGTGCTTAGCCACTTGTCATAGTTAACAAATTTATGAGCAAATAGTCATAAATGACATCATTTTACGAATTTGTTTGTACAATTTATTATGTTCAATTACAATGAAGAATGAAATGGAATAGAGAGCAAATAAGAAAAAATAGCAAAATAACTAAAATTGAATTTAAACTGATTTTCTTTGCTATTGTGCTAGTCATGCATATTTACATACATACATATGTACGCATGTACATGTGCGCATAACAATGTGGAAAAACGCTCTATATGTTTCTTTTCATGGAAATGTAAGATTTGCTCTGGCTTTTCGTTTAGTTTTCCTATTGTACACATTGTAAAAAAAAGGCTTCATTAACTCGTATACAAAAAATGTCTGACATTTTTTACACTTTCCTTTCTATTATACATAAGTATCAATGTAATTTGATTTGATTTGTTTTTTTTTTTTGCTTTCATTAATTGGCCGGGTGTATATTTTCTGTTATGAAGAGAATACTTATAAAAAAAGCCACACACCGGAAAAAACTGCAATCTAAAATTGAGATGCCGAAATGTTGTTTAAAAATCATATTAAATTTGTAGAAAAGCAATGACCTAATTTAAAATTCTCTCTCTTTCTCCTTCTCTCTCTCTTCAAATTAGCTGTTTTAGCCGTTATAATTGTTGTACCGACTGAGTGGGTATGGTAGCTGATCAAGAGTGGTGAGGTTGAGGTTCGCATCTCGTCAGTGAGCTTAAATAGCAGCACAAGTAGTTAAACTAAAATTGTTTCTCACTTCCATTTTTTAATTTTAAATTCAATTGATTTATTTTTTTTCAGACCAAAGCGGACTTTCACTGCTCTCTGTTTATATTTAGTGATTGCTAGACAACTAAATGTTTTATATTACATTTTTTCCGTCACTTTGTTGGTGTATTTCAGACTTTTTCGGGGGGTATTTTTCACTTAATATTATTTTTTTTAGAGTTATTGATTTTACATTATTTCATACATGTACTATATCACAGTTTTATGGTGTAAATTGGAAAATCAGAAAACTCAAAAATCATTTGCTAAATTAATAATTTAAAAAAATACCACAAGCATCTAGTCTTTCTATTGAAGTTAATTAACTTAATTAAAGTAAAATTAATTAAATTAAGCTAAAAAACAAAACAAAAAACATAATAATTTTAATATTTAAATATAAACTTAATTATTTATTTGCTTTAAGAGCCAATTGACATGTATCAATTTAGGTCTAAAAATGAACCTACTGATTAACATGAAATTAGCACCAACGAAATATCGTCGGCATATAGACAGCTGAAAAAGTCAGCAAATATTTTTTAAAAAGGTTCGTTTTTGGACTTAAATTAATTATTTTAATTTTTGAAAGTAGACATAATTTAATTAATTTTTTTTATTCATATGTTATTATTACTTCGTATTACGTTTATCAGTATTACGTTTATGAATCCCTGAGTTCAAGGACAGGTACTAACGACAAGTGTGGCGCCTTCGAAACAGCTAGTTTTCTACCTTTTTCTTGTGTAATTAATATTAATCACAAAAATAATACAGAACGAACTTGAGCCTGATAAACGTAATGCAATATAATAATAAAAGTAGACATATTAATTCAACAGGAATCAAAGTTGTTTAAATAACAAACAATTTTGCTCTTTGATTACTATATCTGGTTGAGTTAGATGAAAATTCTATGAACCTAGTATAACTACCAAAAAAAAAAAACAAAAATACAATATCAGTCTCTTTTTCTACGTTATTAATTTATTTTTATTAATTTACTTGTTTATGATAATTTTTTTTAAAGACTTTTTTGTAATTAGTTCAATGGGCTTTAGTTTGGTTTTTATTTTCAAAATTTAGCCAGATCTTTTGTAGTGAAAAATTGTAGTGATTAACAATTGTAAAGTTCACTAGAAAAGTAAAAAGTAAGCTTGAAAAGCAACTAGGAATGATACCATGGCTGTTTCAAGTTCGCTACAAGGGTCATCAGCACCAAATTAGTCAACTCAGGTCATAAGGTTTTAAGTAGTGGTTTGTAGAAAGTAGTTTAAATAGCGGCATTGATTGGCTTAGGTTAAGTTGATTGGATGAGTATGTTTGCCCACTTAAGCCAGTATAGGCTTTTTGTGCGCTCCGAGAAGCCCTTGATTACTGACTGTCTATATTTAAGATACTGACGAACCTAAAATTTTGTTTTCCATGAAAAATTTCACTTGATTTGAAAAATTTTCTATACAAAAAAATAGTTTGCTAATTATTAAGTTTATAAAAAAATAAAATGACCTTTAGCTCGAATGATAGAATTAAATAGAATTTCGCCTTAAAATTATGAAAAAGATTAGTGAGAAAAATTGACATCATGTCACAATATCCAAAGACATATTGACCCAAGTCAATAAGGGCCTTATTCCTAAAAAAACACTTTAGGTTTATTAAACTTTTATTTGACAAATTTCCTGAAAAGCTTGCCAAATAAGACCAATAAGGGTAGTTTTTTGCTCTTGGGTATGTCGAACCCTGTCATCGCTTTCATAACATTCCATACAATCAAGCGCAAGAATTTTTTACACAGTAACTATAACTATTGTCTATAAGATAAAAAAGCTTAATAACTGTGAGATTTGATATATGTTGATAGGGATTTTGTTTCATGGGGGTTTCACTTTAAATTAAACAGAGTTTATATTAAACTGAAAGCAAATGTTTTTGTTATCAATACATTGAAATAAAAAAGAAGTTGCTGAAGTTTTGTCGGTATTTTTTTCTCATTTCTTATTTTGTTTAATTGTAATTATATTTATTTCTTGTTCTATTTCCTTTATACATATATTCCTCGTCTACCTCCAATGAGATTCGAACCGCAACCTCACGCCTGTTGATGAGCCCTCATATCCACTCAGCCCCCACAGCAATTACAATGATTGGAAAAAGCCATTTAAGTAGAGAGTTAATTTTAAGTTTTTTGATATTCACCCCTATCATGAATAATTTTTCCCCTAAAAATTTTTCCCATTTCCCAAATGTGCGATCATGAATAACTTTTCACATTCACACATGTGTTCCCATTCAAAATTTCCCCTTATCCTGAATGGATTTTTCAAAGACATTTTTCCCATTTTTTGTGTTAATTTGTTCATTTTTGTTTTCTTTGGGGAACTAGAAAAAAAGATGCAAGTAGTTGATACATTTTAATGGATATATAAATTAGCTGAAAACTATTTTTAGGTCTAAATCAATAAATAATGTGCAACATGACATGCTTCTCAATAGGGTGCAAAATAACCATTGCATGTGGTTTTGTCAAGGTTTCTAAAGATGTGGTGGCCGAATTGTGGTATTCGCTTACAGAAGAACTAAAAAGAGCTGGCCCTTTTTTAAAAAATTTCATGAATAGAATTTTATCCATGGATATTTTATTCATTCTGCACAGAGACTTTTCTAAAGCATCCAAGACTTTAGAGAGCACTTTGCAAAAAGTGGATTGCGCCATTCCTACTTCGTAATCTCTTCCAACACTTTTTTGGTATCCACCCTCTGCAAAAAAGAAAAACGTAAGCATATGCTTAGTTTTACGATGGGCGGAATATCAAATGATTTTTTCCGATTTATTCACCCTTTTTACCTTTTAAACTACAAATTCCTGTTTATTAGTTAAAAAAACATAAATTTAATTACTTTTTACATCACTTACAAATTTTCAATAAATTTCCTTTATATTTTCTTCTTGCCAAACGTTCCCATAACATTCATGATAGCAAATTTCCCTACTTGGGAAATGAGAATTTTATGGGAATAAAAATTTCACATTTTACTCACGATAGGGGTGATTATATTGAATTCGCATTCCATAAATGAAGTCTAAAAGAAGGAGGCAACAATAGATGCGAGCACCAACAAATTTTTTGTTTAATTTAAATTTTAAGTAAGTCCATTAGTTTTGCACAAATTTAGTATTGTCATATTGCATTTGAGTTGTATTACGGACTGTTTGTTTTGTTTTATTAGAACAAAAATCTCATCTGTGAGCTGCCCTAATGAGGAAAATAGCACTGGTTTATTAGCCCAAAATTTGGCTTATCAACGGCAGCATAAAGTATTTTCTAACTTTTATGAGTGTCTGTTTTAACAAGAACTCTATCCGTAGCACTGAAACACATAGCAACACCAATTTTCTGAAAATTACTTTTCCAAAAAAATGTTCAATCAAGTTCCTTAAAATTAAAAACAGTTTTTACTGAAAGTTGTATAATTAAATATTACAATGCTTCAGTAATCATGAGAATTTCAAAGTTTATGGGGAATATACAAGGTGGGCCTAAAGAAATTACTCTATTAGAAGTTGCTCTTATTTTTGCAAATGTAAACTAGACAGCTGTAGAATACAAGTGAAAAAATCATGGAGCGATACACACTTCCCAAGAACGCGGAATAATCGTGTCTTGACGAAGTGAACGATTTTTCGAGCAAAATCATCATGAGCGATGAGGCTCATTTCCACCTCAACGGGTACGTGAACAAGCAAAACTATTGCTACTGAGGCACCACGAGGAACCTGCTCAAATTGACTGCATGGTGCAATGTTCACGCTGGAGAAGTCATCGGACGATTTTTTTTTCGAGGACACCGCTGGTCAAGCGTTAACGCGTTATAGGGACTTGTTAACCGAATTTTTTCTACCGCAATTGAACGAATTAGGTCTGGAGGACATGTGGTTCCAACAGGACGGAGCAACGGCACACACTGCGCGAGCCACAACCGATATTCTGAAAGCCTACCAACATCAGATGACTTCTTTTGGCCCACCTGTTAGAACATCTATATGTATAAATTATGTACTTAAATTATGTCCAACAACTTTTTATACTGTCTTTTTTTTTTTTTTTTTGAGTAATTGTTACGCTTCGAATTAAAGTTTGTGTAATCGCTGTCAACGCTTTGACACCGTCATCATTGTAATAAAATTATAATTTAAGTGAAGCTGACAGCAGCGCAACAAGATAAACAGCAGCAGCAACAACAACAACAACAGCAATAAGCAGACAACCTGACAGCAATAGAAATTTATATTTCGTAATTAATGTTGTTAATATTTATATAAACTTTTAATTGCGTAAAAAACTGCTGCAACACAAAACTGCAGCAGCAAGAGCAGCAATTTCAAATGATTTTTGTTGTTGTTTTGAGTCAAAACAAAAACAACTAAAACAAACGAGAACGAACAACTTAATTTCAGCGTAAATATAAACAGTAGCATTTGCATAATATTTTGCCAGCGAAAATATGCAGGATTTGCTTTGAAGATTCAATGTGAGGAGAATTGTTGTATGTATTTTTTGACAAAACGTAAGAGTTTTTTTTTTAGTTTTAAAGTTGTCCATACTTTTAAACTTTTTTAATTGCGAAAGTCCCAACTATTTGAAACAAATAATCTGTTACATAACGCATGCATTTTTTCATTTATGGGCGGTAGGCGTGTCCAACATACAATATTTACTAAAAACTTCTATGGAGCACAACATATCTAAGGACTTATATTCTTTGGCGTACAGTTGCTTTAAATTTAATTCTTGGTACAAATGGGCGTGTTAGGCGTGTCCATTGTCCGTTATTTACAAAAGTTTGCATTTTTCTCAACTCAAGTATTTTGACAACCATCTACTAAATTTTAAAACTCTGCGACAGCTACTTTTCATTAGGACGAAGCACTGTGCCAAGGGAAAGGTATAGGCGCAAACCACAGCTCTAGTGCATTTAATTCTCGCTTTATGGTTAAAAAACACCTCAAGCCAGCTGATGAATCAATGAAAATTTTCGCAAAAATTTATACTCATTACAATAACTACTTATTTATTTGTTTGTTAAACATCTAAAGAATTCCTTGCTTTCTGTGGGGTGAGGAAAATATCTTTGTGTCCGCATGTATGTAGATTATTTTATATGCCTGTGCAGTAACAAAAAAAAAAAAAATGCAGCACTTTTTTCAAATGCAGTCCAGGTTTTGACGGTGAGTTCAAAACCACAAAATGTTTGGTCAGTACACATTAAACTAATCAATGTGTAATTTGAAACTTTTTAAAACTAACATAAATGAAATTCTCTCTTTCAACAGCCAGCCCATTATTCCTCCTTCTATTGCTAACTACACAAGAAAAATAACATTTAGTATGCCAATTAAATGTTTGCTTTTAAAATTATATAAGACAATCTAAAGTAAACAATTACGTGTGTGCACATGTATGTATGTATGTATGTTGGTGCTTTTACAAAGTGCAGATACAAAAGCGTTCACGTACTCTTTACATCAAATATGAATACGTAGAAAAGCTTTACAATTTATTTATTATTTGCTATTTTTTATTTTTATTTTTTTTGCTTCTCATTTTGCTATTTAAGCAAAAGAATAACAACTGCAACAATAAAAAGAACTGTTAACACCTACGCCCAGTGGCATACATTTTCGAATAAACATTCTGATACTGATTCCAATTTTAATTTGCAATTTTTCTTTTAATACTTTTTTCCCTCTACAAAATGTACAAAACGTTTGTACTGCGTATTGTCGTTGTTGTTGTTGTTGCTAGTTCAAAAACTGATTGCACTTACGCATTTACGCGTTTATGATGCCTGACGTTTGCCAGTGACAGAGTAAGAAAGGAATGAACTCTTGAATGGTATTAAAATAATATTACTAATAACTCTTAAGCAAAATAGAAATTTCAAGACTCTACACTGAAAAAGCAATTAACTCCATTTGTACTAAAATCAAGCCCAAGCGGTGTCAGAAGTTCGTTAAGTAGGGATTTTCTTAAATCAAATACGTTGTGCTTGTTGTAAGTACGGATTTTTCAAGCGCTAAATACTTACCTTTAGCCATATCCAACCCTGGTTTCGGATTGAAAATAACACAAATCGGTGCTTAAAAGCAAGAACGCCATTCTTGACTTAAGAACATTGGTACTTACTATACAATTTTGACACCGTTGGGATTGATTTAAGTACGAAAGGACTGAATTTGTTTTTGGTGTGATGATTGATTATTAACTTGATTCGAAGTTTCTGAAGCCTGTTTAATCTCAAATTCGTAATTGAAATATTCCGCTCTACTTCCTTAACACCGAAGTCTAAAGCCATCGGAAAATTTATGGTAAAGTATCCATTGCCACATTGACCACCTACCCTAATGCACACGGTGAAAACTTTTCCCCCAATACTTTTTTCCAACACATGATATTCGTCGTATTGGAACTTGTTTTCCTGATGCCAAAAGCTATCGAAAAATCAATGTTTGTGAATGTAAAGCGATCCGGTCTAGTTTATACAATATACACACATACATATATATCATTCATTTTAAAACTGAGAAAAAATGCTCTACGCACTCCTTTACATCACTGCCTCCAATATCATTTTTTTTCTATTCATTGGCAATGCAATATTGTGTGTATGTATTTTAAACTAATATAAATTACTTTTGCACATATTTGAGGCATGGAATAGATATAAATTTCATAGAAGGGAGGACGTGCAGCGGCATGGTAAATATCAAAAGTGGGGGAACACAAGAAAGGAGACTATTTATTATAAGCTATTCGTACAAGTGTTTAAAGTGCGTTTTTCTGCTGTTTTATTTTCTTATTTACAAAATGACATACAAATGTAAGAAACAAACGATGAACGGACACATATACACACAAAGAAGCAAACATGCAACGAGGCGGACGGACAGACAGACATAGTGCAAACATTGTGTAAAATGGATACCATGATTTGTCATTCTAACACAGTTTTATTAAATTGATAGTGATTATTCGCATGTGAGTTAAATGTATGTTTATTAAATTGTTGCCAGGCATTTAAATGGCGGCAGGGGCGTAGTATTTATGGAAGGGAAAATGTAGTAAATGTTTATCAACGAAAATTTGTTACATAACAAAGTTTTCATATCAACAAAAAAAAAAAAAAAACAGTACTAGTCCAAGAAATTAAATCTCTTTAGACCAAATAGATGGTTGTATTAAGAAATTAGTGTAGAACAAATGAGCCATTGAAACATTTTCGAGTCTTAAATGCTGCCAGTAAGTGAGATATCGAGTTCAAATAAAGAAAGAGAAACAATTGTGGTGATTTCTCTTTATAGCAGACAAGAAAATCGAGCTGTGAAGGCTGGGGGACATCTATGAATGTTTTACATTCTTCAACGCTGCTCATAAGTATTCCATTGGCTTCGAGCTCAGGCTTATGTTGAGCAGGCACTGCGATTCTTAGACCATTCAGCCAACTAAGCCTTTGAAATTCTTTCGATGTTCTACATTGAACATCCTGTTTTGTCACTCGTTTTTTTTTTTAATGCTTTTATTGCTCGAATATTTTCATCATTATCTTTCAAGGAAAACAATTATTAAATATCATTCTGAAGCCTATCTTGCTTACTGTACATTTAATTAGATGGATTACAGAATGATTTCTCATAACATTTTTCTAAGATCCAATGCCCCTTTTAAGATTTCGGTTTAAGAATTCTTATAGTTTTCACAATAACCATTCTGATTTTTGGATATTGGCTATTGAATGGAATGGCTTGCCAAATTATGTTTAATTTTTTTTCGTCCATCTCTAGAATCTTAGTATATAGGGGTCGAAGAGCTCGAAGGTAGTAGGATGGCTAAGCGCTGCTACTTGAAAACTGTATACAATTAGACATGACCTAGGTTCGAAGATTTCGGAGCTGGTAAGCATCGTGGCGGACGTGAAACAGCCATGGCATGTACCCCAGCCAGTAAGTCTTCAACTTTACTTTTCTTGTTTTCACAAAAAACAAATCTTTCTCAATTCTGATGAAGCAAAATCGAAGTCAAGCGCGATAAAATTATTAACGATTGTAAAACATCGACTGAAAACTTAAAATTAATGTGAGAAAAATTCTGCTAATTTTGCAAATTTGTTCCAAAATTTTAAAATTTATTTTTACACACATACATTTCTTCTTGAAAAACGATACTATTTTGCAGCAGAAGTAATCAAGAAATAAGAGCATGAAAATCTTACCATCCTTTAGGTTTCATACCAGCCTTTGAAAGAAGTAAGTATTCTGTTATAATTCTTCTACATTCATCCAAAAAGTTTTATATAAATAATAATTACCTGAAAAGATAGAAAATATATAGGCAAATTAGTATCAAATCAATTGCATAACTAAAATAATTTTGAAAGTTTGATCATTCAAAATTATGTGCAAGATTCAGAAAAGAAAAAATATTGCTACGAAACTTACTAAGCGGCCTCTAGTGATAGACGTGAGCCAGTCATACAAAAATTACACAATACAAACGGGGGTGTTAGGAAATTTTTTTCAGAAAAACGTCAAATTTTGGAAAGAAAAACGTCAAAAACAAATTCGTAAAACGTCATTTATAAAAATGTACAAATAAACCCAAATTAATTAATTTTATTTAATAAAATCTTTTATATTGTACAAAAAATAATTCAACGTGTATTTTACTATAACAAAACAAGGACAATTTAAAAAGTTTATATAAGTATGTTTGTATATACATATGTACATATGTACGTATTATAAAAATTTTGTGGTAATATTATTCATACAAATTTATTGCTTTGTGCCTTTAAATTAAACTTTTTGTAATTTTTACATTAAAACACTCTGAAGAGTTATGTCTTAAATAGTGCTTAGCAATCAAAATCTAACAACGTTTGTATGTTCAAAAATTGTTTATTACGTTTTGGGCTGTTCCCAGCATTTGCTTGTTGTAAGTGATCGTAAGAGTCTCCTTTTTTCTTGAGTAAATTAAAGTATAAACATTTTTTACAGTTTTCTTTCAATTACTTTCTCGTAGTTGCCAAAAATTTAAAAAGGAGCGAAGCTAGAAAAACGTCAAACGTCATTTTAGTGCTTTTTTTTAATCAAAATTACGTCAAAGTGACGTCAAATCGTCACATCTAACACGCCTGAATACAAACCACAAATGTCAATGGCAAATACGGTTGATGTCTTGGCTGAATGTGAATTTGATATTAGAATTTGATTTCCTATTGCTCAAATATTATCTCAAAAGAAAATAATTAAGATATAATATTTTTAAACACACCAAATTTATGCGAAATATATTTAAAAAAATCGCAAAAAAAGAAACAGATTTGCTACGGCAAAATAAGCTGCCACATTCTGTTTGGGAAACATTTTACGTGGTAAGTTTTAAGAGCCAACTTCAAAGAATAACAAGAAGACGATTACAAAATGCACCCCTTTCATAAAGAAATGTCCAAACGTCTCTCATCAGTTTTAATGAAGAATATGAAGAAAAAAATCCAATTGTGCGTGTTGTCTTTATAATTTTAATTGCTGCATTTATGTAAATAATAGTTTCTGTAAAAGTCATCATCACACCACTACAACATACATACATATTTGTTTAATTGTGAACAAAGAAAAACCCAAAACTTTTGAATAAATTATTAAGAAAATGCCAGCAAAGAAAAAAAGCGCACAAATGTTTTTCAAATACATTCATGTCTTTATTTGAGCTGATTTGTAATTATTTTAATTTAAATTCTTAGAAATTGCAACAATTGACACGTCTATTAATTTTATTGATTTTGAAATGAGCAATTAAAAACATGGGCCTGCCAGAATTGTTATTAAAATTTTAAAAATTCTGTTGAAGAAATCGTTTCATATGCACATACATACATACATACATACATACAATTCTAAGGGTTAATGTGATTTGAAAATAAAGAAATGCGTTTAATTGTGTTAATTGGCCTGCAATTAAAAAACTTTGTTGTAGACTTGTTTTTAATTATGCTGCTCCCAGCTTGTGGACAGTTTGTATACAAAGAAATATACACGAAGGATACGGTCGCACATGAACATATAATTGCCTATTTTGCCCGTGATCACCACTTTTGTGTTGTGTTAACCTTTACTGCAGACAAGTACCTGCCTGCATGTAACAATGATAAGAAAAAACAAGAAAAAACGTAGAAACATTCAATTTCACAAATGTGTTATGTTTGTCCAAGGAAAATATTCGATTTTTCTATATGAAAAATCGTCGAGAGATATACTAGGCTGCTCTAGAGCCATTTGTTATAGTGTTTAGTTTGAAGTAATTTATGGATATTCCTTGTTTTTTCTCCAGATAATTAATTGATAGTGATGACCATTACAGATTATTATTATTTTCACGATATATTTTTTCTATGTCTATTACAAAAACAATTTTTTTAAGAGGAAATGACGCACGATTGAAAATAATTGACTCTGAACCGTTCGATACTGGATATCTCAGGTCATTTAAGAACTGTATTTGTAACAGACATAGACAGAAATTATCGTCAACTACGAAACAAACGTAATGATCATAAATACCAACTAATTATCTGGAGAGAAGATCCAGGGCTATCCATAAACAATGCGAACTACTTCAATTACACTATACAACAAAATGACGCTGTTGTGAATACAACCATGTTTTTCCAACTGATTCTTGTAACGGGGGCTTCAAATGGATATACATATAACACTGTTTTTGAATTGTACATCTGAAATTCATTTTACGGCCTAATTAGAATTGCACAATTGTGTAGTAAAAAAAAAGCGCAGAAAATCTAAGCATGCTGCATATCATGCTACAGGCAACATTTTGTTTGGTGTAATATATATACACAACTTCAATAAAAGAAATAGGCAAAACCTTGTTATGCAGTTCAAGGGTTATCTTATGTTATAACAAAACCGAAGCTAAGAAAAGGAAACCAAAAACAAAGCTAAAATATACTCCGCTCTTATGTAACTCTACCATTACTGAGTACACATGTTTTGACGCTTTAAAAACGCTTTATACTTTCACAGCAACATTTGAGTGGTTAACCGGATAATTCATGTACATTTTTTTTATTCAATTGTCTTCGAAAAATAGTTTAGAATAAAAAAAAAACAGCTTTTTATGACATTTAACAAAAAAGTTAGCTTTTTCTGAGGTGAACGACTAATTTAATCGAATATTGAGTGTATTTTTAGGTTTGCATTAGGTGCGCCATCACTATCACAACTGATTATTTTGTTTTGTTTTTTTTCGACACTTTAACCCCTACAGTTTTCCATAATTTTAGAAATAAAATGTGACTTGAAATTTAAAATGCAAAAGTAGAAAAGTGGCCACGCTTCAACTTGATATACAGCATACATTCCTAGGTCTCAAGTTTATAGAGAGTTATGAGTTAGAAAATGTTGTTTCAAGAGCTTCAACATTGTGTTTGATACGTGTTTGTTAAAATCTTGGCCTTTTTGTGTTTATGAATAGACTTTCAACAGATACAAATATTTTATGATATCAAGATACAAATATTTTATGAAAAGTTTTTACCAATTTAGAAAACATCCAGTTATTATCACCCTGCCAGCAAATTGGTAGTCGACTACAAATAAAATCGACTTATAGTTCATGTTTATGCTCTAACTACAAGCTAGTTATAATGTAATGCAGAATTTTCTTAAATAAAAGTATGTATATTTTGCGCAGATACTTTATTTTTTTTTTTTTTTGCTTTTCTCTTGTCGAAAGACGTTAGGACGGATTCGAGTCGCCGCTTAGACTTTTGACACCCCTTGCTATGCTAAGTAAAATCAGTATTTTTAAAAATGCTTGAACTTAAATTCTTAAATCTTTCTGCTTAGTAGTTAGCTTTTAGAAGTCAACTTGAAACCACTTACTAAACAATTAGCTTCTGCGCAGCTATTTATAAATTAACTACTGCCTAACTTTTGGGTAGCTAACTTTAAGTTAGTTGAAAAGTAATGCACAGTCGGACAATTGACTACCTCCTAGGACATCGCAATGTTAAAATAGTCAGTCATCTCCATTAAAAATAATCAAAGCGCCAACCACCACCAGCTGTAAAAAAGTTAGCTTATAATTAATTCATTACTAGTTAACTGAGTTGCCGGCAGGGCAATTAATATTTCTATGTCATACCTAGATACCGGTGAGCATGCTGAGTCCTGTTGCTATATTTTACAAAACAAAGCCGAACTAAAATTAAACAGATATAGGCCAAGGAAATTGTATATAAGTAAGTGCCATCAGCCAATACCGAATCTGATGAACATAATGAACGATTTCAGCAAACCTGCGCACCTCTTGAAGATCATTATAAAGTATACTTGTGTGGCACTCGGTCTCTTATACGATTTTTCCATGCACCCACGATCGAAACCCTGTTATGTAAATCGGTGCGATCGTTGGTTCCTGGCAAATATGAGAAAAAGAACGTGTTGGACAATGCTTGATAATCATGTAAAGTAAATAAATGCTTCGGTACCCACATTTCCATTTTTATGCATATGTTTGTAGGTACAAACTACATAGCGCCCTCAATATTTTTTTATAAAGGGTGTTTTTTTATGTATAGAATTTTAAGTTGACATTACTGTTCAAGATGGCGACCGATTTAACAACTGTCAACTGATTTATTCTCAGTTTGGTTTGGCAATTCATCATGAACAGACTCACGCCTGAACAACGTTTGCAAATAGTGCAATTTTAGTGCAAAACGAGATTGCCGTTGTTCCCGATTTTCATAAGCGAATTAAAAGACTTTGTCTTGTGAACAAAATTTTGTGACTTGTTCGAATGCTTGACAAAATTGTCAAGAGGCTGTAAGCAACAAAAACGAGCTGTTGTCCAATTAAGAATTTCGCTTTTGTTATTTGTAACATGTTATTTAAATATTGTGAGCAGTAAATGAAGATTTAGAATATTTTTATTTAACTGTTGTTGCTTATCCAATAAAATGTTACATGCCTAAAAATGTTTGTATTTATATAAAATAAATTCAGTCAAGCACGAGGCTGGCTCGCACACTTACGGTTCCGTACGCATGTGTAATGTACGTATGGAATGGCATATGTGAATACATATACATATTGTCTCTGTTTCTCTGTCTCTTACAGCTTGATAGTTACGTTTAATTGCTATTTTATGTTGTATGGGGACACCTAGTAGTTTTCGACTTGTTGTTGTTGTCCTTTGTTGGAATCTGGGAATACGCAAATGCGTGCGAATTTCAGCTCTCTATCTCTTAGGGGTCGAGAGTTATAGCTAACTGTTACTTTGCGTTGTATGGGGACACCTAGTAGTTTTAGAGTTGTTGTTGTGGCACATATGTGAAGACATACATATATTATGCAAATTTCATACCTCTGTCTATCACGGTTCGAGAGTAAGGGCTAATTGTTACTTTACGTTGTATAGGGACAACTGGTAGTTTTCGACTTGTTGTTGTTTTTAGCATTTGTTGTTGTAGAGCATCTGTAAATGCAAATACAGCTCTCTATCTTTTACGGTTCAAGAATTATAGCTAATTGTTACTTTTCGTTGTATGGGGGCACCTTGTAGTGGCAAGGTAAAACAACATCCTGTGAAAATTTCAGCTCTCTAGCTTTTTTCCAACCGTTTCGGAGAATGGACGCTGTGACGGACGTACGTATAAGTCACGGTAATAGGGTTCCGTTTCACTCTGATGAGTACGGAATCCTAAAAACGTATGCTAATTATTTCACAAAAGCCCCGCCAACAATTATTTGACAACCTTCACTTCATACCTTTGAAAATTTTCATAATTTTTACAATAACAAAATTCGAATTAAGGGCAAACTGTAATCAAACATTCCCACAAGCGTGTGTACTTGTATACATATGTATGTATGTAAATATGTGCAGGTATTTGTTAACTTTTTTGGTACAGTTTTTTTCCTCATATTTTATTATATCAACGGTGTATGCACGTACCTACATACACTTGTATATACCCTTGTAAGAGCTTGTGTGTGTGTGAGTGATTTTTTGCTATAAAATTTGCAAATAAGTGGGCGCTTATTTTCGGCGCTGCCAAAAAAAAAGAAAAAAAATCGAAAAAATATATGTACATGCCGCATTAAAAGCTTGTTAAAAACGTTGTATTTTCCCCAATAGTATTATTATTTCTGTTTTTTGTTTTTGTTTTTTGAACTCATAGTTTATTTGCACAGTTGGCGTTTAAGTACTTATTAATGGTGGAGGTACACATACACGTGTTCGTTATGCTGTTTTCTGCCTTTGTATATACTAAAATTGTATAAAGTCGACAATATAATATGTATGTAGGTTTTATTTAAATATTGGGCTCTGTCTCAGTAAAAATGTTTATTTTGTAAAAAGAAATGTTGTATTTTTTTTGAAGCAACACATGCGTCAATGAAAGAATTTCTTTTTATAAATTATACATAGTAATTTAACAGATTTCGTGTTCATTTTTAGATACGTAAACCGCTTAATTAGTACATTAAGTGCCAACATTTTTTTTGGGTAAACCTTTAAGGTTTTAAAGGCAAAGATTTCGAATTTAAAATTTTATTTTGCCGACAACATGATTTTCTCGTTTTATTATAATTATTTTATTAACGTTTACATAATACTAACAGAAGCGCATGCAAAATAAAAATGACACAAAACTATTTAGTTGTATCTGCATTATTTTATTTGCGCCAACAATCATGTGGGAATTTACATTATATGGAGTGCACCCAGAGTTGTAACCGTGTCTAGTCGCACAAATTTTGCTTCTACAAGTAATTGGTATTTTTTTTTTATTGAATTGGTAGACCGATAGATGAAGGCGAGTACTACTACTGAAATATGAAAGCATTGACAAATATTGGCTCACAAATAACGTGACCACTACACTATTTTTGACCTTTCTTTTGGCATAGTAAATAAATAGATAACTAGTAATGAATATATCGTTTTCTAAAAGGCAAAAGTACGTATATAAATACACATTTTACATTTTTTTTGGAAGAAGCAAAAAACATTATAAATTTAAAACTATTCAATTGCTATTAGCCAAATTTCAGAATTAACCCTAAAACCAATACATAATAGATATTGTTGACGCATTGTAAAATATTTTTTCTTTAATTGCTGTTGTTCATCAGTCGATTATAATGAATTTGCTTGGGTCATACAATTCATCGCACAGTTACTGTCAAAATCTTATTATTCTCAAAATAGATTCATTGAAAACTATGGAAAAGAAATAAGATTAATGAAATTTTTGTGGCACAGTTTAAATGCTAACATTTACACCGGTATTCATAAAAAATAAAACATTGTTGAAACATATTTTAGAACAAATTTTTCATATAAAATTTTTTCTAAAATGTACTTCAGCAACGTTTTATTTTTTACGAATACCGGTGATAGTCAATAATCAATAAACTTTAAATTTTAATTATATTTTTTAACCTAGTTTAACAATAAAGGTATTCCTCCTTCCAATTTTTTCCTTTCCCTATGTATCTTTTCAAAAATATTAATTTTTTACACTTTTCTAATGAGGAGAAAATCTGAAAGGAATACAAGGCTTCAATTCGCTTCAACATTTTCTCTCGAGTTGTCATACGTTTTGTTGTCGTTTGCTATCAGCTTTACCAACTCAGAGAAAAAAATCGTGGAAAAATGTTGAAGCGAATCGGGATGCGGGCACCTGTAATGAATATCTATAACGTATTTCGTTTTTTTAGCCAAAAATGGAAGTTCAATTTAATCAATATATTGGAATTTCGCTCTACACTGATATTCAATATATAACCCATATTTTTTCCAAAATTTTTTCACAAGCTGCCAAATTATTTTATATGTAGTAATGTTAAATTTTCTTATATTACTGAAATGACACACTAGGAAATGTTTTTTTTCTAATCTCCACCAGTCGTGGCGAACTATTTTTTATAATCTTCATCTTCATTAAAAAAATATTTCGCATAAAGATTTTGTTTTTCTAATTTTAGAGAACTGAGACATTTGTTAAAATAAAACTTTGTTTTTATTGTAATTTTCTCTTTAAGTACAAAAGTTTAACATTTTTTATAATTTTTGTCCCCATTTATGACCGACGTTTTCCTTCTTTTTGGTTTTTGTGCGAACAACCCACGCCTTTTGACTACAAAAAAAAAAAGATGCCATGAGTCCAACGCCAAGTAATAGACACGAATATACATATGTATGTATGTATGTAGATTGACATATGCAACAACGAACTTATTTTGCGATTTTGTTTTTTGCTACAGACAACAACAACTACCACGACAACACTAAAAACAATTAAAACTTAACCTAACTGCGAATTTATTTTAATATCAAATGGCGTTTGTATCTACAAGCAATCATACCCAGTTGGAATTAGATGCATACTCTCATTTGCAAGCATTTGTAATAGAACACTAAAATTTGCTATTTAATATTTAATATGTGAAATTTTTGCAATATGAATGTAAACCTCGATCCAAAATGACTCACAGGTGGCCGAAATAAAAGTCACGTTTGCATATTCACTCACTCCGTCTCAGATTAACACTGCACTTACAAAGAAGGTGACTTTCGTGAAATTTTGGTATGGGTATTATAAACAAAAATATCAACAAAATCTACAATTTTCATAAAATAAAGAAAATACGAATGTGTTCGTGAAAAAGCTTGGATGTATTGAAACTTTCATGAAATTACTTTCTTTTGTAAAGACTACGTAAAGCCTTACATTGCCACACAGTTCCAAAAAAAAAAAAAAAAAATAACTCTCAGCTACAAATCAGAAACTATTTTGATACCACCATGTTTTTTTTTTTTTTTTCTTAAGTGTCATGGTTTCATTAACCACCATTTATTTACCATATTTCAGATTTTATGGAGGTTTTCTTAATTTTTTTTTTAATTCAATATTTTTTAAAATGCCCCTGCATGGTTCTTACCATAACTTGAAATGACACGTGTAAAAAAAAATATTCGGACAATCAAAAAATTTTTGACATATAGCGGAATAAAATCGAACATAACCACACGTGCACACGTATTATTTTCTCACAATGTGTCTGTACGCACAAACTGTTTTTTGCTCTAGCAGGAAAAAAATAAGTATTTATCCGTCAATTTTAATAAATTAGCGCACATTTTATTTTTATTATATGCAGGTTAATTAGTAAGCACTAGAACTGGATAACATTTTGGGTTTTATATATATATCTATATATTTTTTTTTTGATAATTAATTAAAATATTTTAATTGTTAGAGCCTTAAGGTCACCTGTTTTTATTTTTTATAAGTGTTTATTAAATTCGATATTTCGATATCAGAATGGATATCTTCTTCAGGAATGTTTTTCTTTCCTGAAGAAGATATCCATTGTGATATCGAAATATCGAATTTAATAAACACTTATAAAAAAAACAGGTGACCTTAAGGCTCGAGCAATTAAAATACTAAACAACAAAGGTCGAAAAATTAGCATCAAAAATATATTTATTAAAAATAAAAAATTTAATATTTAGTTATTTTGACCCCTTTTTTTTCTTATATTTTATATATTTATTTGAATAAAAAATTTTAACTTTTCTAGGAAAAAAAACTTCTTTTTATATTTATATTTGTCAATAACTCTAGAATTAAAAGACTTGCTAAAAAACTTATGTTAAAATAACAACTCGTTTAATACAACATTCCAACAGGGAGCTCAGACAGAGGGCCGGCGAACGAAATCGTGGCAACCTGAAGACTAGAAGTGTCAGTTGCCGTTTAAGAATAGGATTTAGACATGTATATACGATTATCTTAAACATTGACTTAAGTTAATTAACACCCAAATAAGCACATCCAATTACTTGTTGTCACTTTGTTGACAGGTGTAATTAAAAAGAAAGGCTGACAATTAAAATAAAAATTAAGCATCGCTAACATGATTACTTTTATAATTGTTCAAACACTAAACAGTGGCAAAAAAGACAACTGGAGCTTTAGTATGTATATTGTTCTAGATCTGAATAGACCAATTGAAATCATTTTACTATGTATTATAAATAAATTGACCTTATGCATTGTTATCCGTTTTTTTTCAATCGTTTTTATGCCGCCGTCATTTCGCTGATGCTACTCAAATCGTCAGTAAACTCGGAAAACTGAAAAGAATGTTTGAAACTTCATTACTTATTCTATTATTTCCACGAACATAATGGTGGCCGGTCACTGATGGTCAAACAAACCTTTAATACAGAAAACAATTCAATCGTTTGGCAACACCTGCAGTTTTCTACACAACCTTTAGCATATACATATGTACATATGTTAGATTTTAAAAAATTCCAACAGGGTGCAATGGTAAATTTTTGTTTCTTTTTTTATGAAGATCATTTCGTTGACGAGATCAACGAAATGAAAATGATAATTAATTTAAGTGCTTAAATAAACTAATTTTTGATTCTTACTTTTTTACTATTGAGTCAATGATTTGGCAAGGAAAAAATCACAAGTCATGAATTTGTGTTATAATTAACTTAAACCAAAAAAAAAAACATCAAAAAAATGTTTTATGTAACTATTTTAGAGTAAAATGTTATGTACTGTACATAATAAGTCATTGAGTGTTGTTGTTTCAAAGGCAGTAAATAAATAACTTATCTGTACGTATATTGTAAATTAGGAAGCTTGTGGTTAAGAACTTGCAAATGCACAAGAAGACTGTTTTCTTATGTTCGTAATATTTCTACACTGGAGTAGGGGTTTTAAAAAAGAATGTAATTGATTAGTAATTGTAATTGTAATAGATATGAGCAGCTATGGTTTAGAGGTTTCTAGCGTTCAGTGGCAATGAGCCAAAACAAACCCATGCGATATCTTAGATACCAAATAAAAAATAAAAAAAACACATCATTTTCGAAAATGCTCTTGTGAAATTTGATGTTTGTAAGTTTTTTGCTGCTTCTTGCTTTTGTTGGTATTTGCTGATATATAACCTGGAGGACATATATACCTGCAGGACATATGTTGGTACCATATGTCCTCCAGAACTAATTCGTTCAATTACGGCAGAAAAAACTCGGTTAACATTGTCGTTTGACCAGCGGTGTCCTCGAAAAAAAATCGCCAGATGACTTCTCCAGCGCGAACAGTGCACCATGCAGTCGCTTTGAGCAGGTGTAATGGCTCCTCGTGCATTGCTCGTGACGCCCCAGGAGCAATAGTTTTGCTTGTTCACGTAACCGATGAGGTGAAAATGAGCCTCATCGCTCATTATGATTTTGGTCGAAAAATCATCCACTTCGTCAAAGACACGATTATTCCCCGTTCTTGGGGAGTATGGCTTGTTCACTTGTACGCTACAGGTGTCTAGTTCACAAATGTAAAAACAGATTTGACTTTGGCCGCCATTTGCAAAAATAAGAGCATTTTCTAATATGGTGATTTCATTTGGCCCACATATAAATATGAAAATGCTTGTATCCACTCACTTAGCCAATACTAATAGTTGTCATTATGACCTTTAAATTTAAATCGAATATCGTCAACATATTTTTTATTGTGTTTAACAAAAGTACAACACCACTTAAGGGCAATCGATAAAATATATCATATACCTAAAGCGCAGTTGCACCGTTCAAAAAAAAAAATTAATAAATAAATAAATAAAAAGAATAACAAACGCCATATACATATATATATATTTATTATGGCTTGTTGACTTGCAAGAAAAAACAAAAAAAAAGAGACATCATCGCGTATGATGAACATAAAATGCATTCAAATCAAGCAAAACTCATACGTCTTGCTGGCTAATCGAGATAAAACGCAAATGATTTATTTCACGTTGCATATCAAGCCAATAAATTTAACACCAAAGATAAAATGATAAAAGTATGCTCCTCTTCTTTTAATATTATTCTGACAATTTGTTCAGACAGGGAGAAAATTGGAAGAAAACGAGACACCACAATGGCATTAAATCAAAATGATGTGAAATCAGCGTGTCAAAATAATTATGTGTTTTAAATCAAAGGAGGAAATAAAGAAATAGAATTATAATTTAAAGCAAATTAAAATAATTTATTAGCAAGCAGACATTAACACCAAAACCAAAAAAACAAAAAAAAAAAAACTCTTGCACTCAAAATAACAACATCATCAACAACAACAATAGCACCGAAAACAAGTGACAATTGCATTATTAAAATAAGCCAATTTGTAACGACATGCAACGGCACAAGTTGTCGTTTCAATAAGCAGCCAACTACTACAGCAGCAAAAACAACAACAACAGCGGCAACAGCAACAGCAACAGCAACACTCACACCATTTACATAAATGTTGTGCATA
Organism: Sturmia bella; assembly: GCA_963662145.1. Lineage (NCBI taxonomy): Eukaryota > Metazoa > Arthropoda > Insecta > Diptera > Tachinidae > Sturmia > Sturmia bella. The sequence goes on along the minus strand of OY759168.1, from coordinate 33,148,140 downwards.
ATAACAAAATGTTGACCCACTCATTTATGTCGTCGGCAGCTTTTCATTTACCGCAAACATAAAACATACTGTACGCACACAAGCGTTTAAGCAGATTTTCGCATAAGCAGCACAATTTTATGATTTTACACAACATACATACGCACATGCATACGGGTTGTTTACTTTAAGACTCACTCGCTTGCACTTAAAGATTCGTGTGCAGATGGTTTTAATGTTTATACATGTGGTGTATTTTGCTTTGTAAATACTTAAGATTTAAAAAAATTTTAATTTGCAACAAAAACGCACGACCCATGCGAGTGTGCATGGGTTTTTCTTCTGCTGCCGTGTTTCCCATCTTTTGCTAAATTGGTTCAAAGCAATATAATGCAATTCGAAATAACGCTGGTACTTCAAAGGGTCGAAGAGATTTGTCTGGCAATGCAATCAAAACTTTTTAGAGTTTATAATAAATAAAACAAGAAAATAAAGAGTTAAATAACAAAATTCAATATTTGCTATAAGAACCAGTTAAAATTCAATATTTTAGACGACGATGACAAAGCTAAACAGAAAATAGCTCTTCTTCAACCTAAGCCAATGAAACTTAGAAGAATTATTATTAGAATCAAGAAATTAAAAGATATTTGTTGATTCCTTCAGTGAGTGGGTTCTGTCGGTGCAAAGTCAAATCTTAAAATAAAATTACTTTATAGTTAAGTGGCAGATACATATATTTATGCGTACCATAAAATGAAATGATGCTGAGGTTTATGGTGATTTACATTAGATGGTCTTCAGTTTTAGGACTTTACAATGACTACAATGGCTACAATGACTTGGCTTTAGCTGGGAGAAGAGTTGCTGTTTCGACGTCAGTACGCTTCTCATCAGCACCCATTTCAGCAGTAAATTAATTTTTACTTCTTTTCACAACATGTAGTTGTTCCCCGCCTCAAATTTGTTGGAACATTATTATTATTATTGGTTTTCGAGTTGTTTTGAGACTAAACTAAAACGTTTCAAATGTGCCAGAATATACTTGATTTCAAATTTTGTTTTGCCTCAATTACGCCTGACAGAGGTGTGAGAATTTGAGAGCGATTTGTTTTTATGAGCGATAATCACACTCATTGTCAATCTTAACGACGACATAAGAGACGTCGCGATGACAGTATAGTCATGGTATTGCCGTAACCAATATTAGCAGTAGTTGATTGTTATTGTCATCGAAATTATCTTTATAACGATGTTTTTAGGAATATTGTCCCGATATGTGTGTGAAGATAAATATGCCGAGTTAAATATGTTTGACGTAACGAAATAACGTAACGACATATTTAAGTGTGAAGTTAAATAGGTTTTTCAGAAGCGAACATTGTACCAACATGTTTATCTGTGAAAGTAAAAATGTCCGTAAATATATATTAGGAACTTGTTAGAAAATAAAAGAATATTTAAAAATATTAATAAAAACCATCAGAATTTTAAAATTGAGAAAACTAAAAAAATTTTTTTTAACAGCGGCACCGTAAAAAATCGATTATCTCTGAAAGAATTTGGACATACATATATGGGCACATTTCTTGAGTGTAACTCAACTGGACCAAATGGAAAAGAAGGCCAAGGATGTGCTTGAATTACACTCAAAAAATCTGCCCATATACATATGTCCAAATTCTTTCCAAGATCATTGATTTTTCACTTAGTCAAAATTTCAAAAATTTTTTAAAAAATTCTCAAATACAAATGAGAAAAGGCACTTATACCACTAAATATACCACATCCTTGGCTTCCTTTTTCATGTGGTCCAGTTGAGTTACACTCAAGAAATCTGCCCATATATGTATGTCCAAATTCTTTCAGAGATAATCGATTTTTTACGGTGCCGCTGTTAAAATATTTTTTTTTGTTTTCTCAATTTTAAAATTCTGACGGTTTTTATTAATATTTTAAATATTCTTTTGTTTTATAACAAGTTACTTATATATATTTACGGCCATTTCTACTTTCACAGATATTTAACTTCACACTTAAATATGTCGTTACGTTATTTCATTACGTCAAACATATTTAACTCGGCATATTTATCTTCACACACATTGTCCCGATGTGGTTTTATTTTTGCTTACACAGCTTTTTAATGTCGACCAGAAAACGAGTTCTTGCAAATGTTTCGCAGATTTTCGCACTTTTGCATCATGCCATGGCCCTTAAAACTGTTACATTTTTTAAAGCTATTGTAACTCTATCTTTGCATTTCGCATATTTTCGCCCCTTCTTGCCATGTTGTGGTTTTTGCAACTGTTTTATAAATTATTTTAAGTATATTATAGATTTATAGATTTTTGCAATTTTTTTCCAGAATATTCCTGGTTTTGCACTAGATGTGTAATTGTTAAAGGTTTTTAAAAACAAACACCATAAAATGCAGGCTCCAGAAGGACAAAAAGTAAAAAAAGTGGAAAAACAAGTTATCACTCAAATACAACTCTATAAGAAATGCATGACTGAAACAAATACAGACATTTTTTACCAACACATATGCCATTACTGACGAGAATGACGTCATGGTTGAGAACATCACATATGACGATTTTTGTTATTTATTTGTTTATTCAGTTATTTCAGCTAAATGATTTTTTATCTCTCTCAACGTAAAATATATGTATTTAATATTGTTCTCTCATGTAATTTTTATCAGTTACATACAAGTGAAATGGAAAGTTTTTGGGAATATAACAATAAAACTGATAACAAATTGTATTTGTTTTTTTTTTTTTTTTTGGTAATTAATTTGTACTGTAAAATATTTCACAAGTATAACTATCTTTTTCGTAATTACAGAAGTTTTTCAAAAGTAACGCCGCTTACAATTCGAACAAAGCGCTAAGAGCGGCTTTATTTTGTGGCTGAACATATGTAGCTTAATCCTCATTACTAATGTCTGTAATGCCAGTAGTCACGCGATTGCAATCTCAGAACACAGACATATCGTTCAGTTATGCAAACAACGAAAAAATACGCTACTTTGCTTTGCATTATCCCTCCTGACATCGGAAAACACTTTCGCTGCTTGCAGTGCCACAGAACCTGCTGCAATGCTTACAGATTCTTATGCTAATTGCTCCAAAAGTGGATTATTAGCAGCTGGCTGCTGACTAATTTTTACTTTTATGAATGATGCAATTTAATTTTCAATACGACTGTTTTCCGAACTATTTTCTTTTGCAGTGTAATACTTGTCCAAAAAATCATCAATCGTTTGATCATGTAGAACAGCAAGAAATATCCTTATATGCGTCATATATACATATCATAGTTTGCTCTTCTAACATTTCATATACTTTTGGCAATTCATGCATTATGATCTTACGTGTCGTGAAATTTATACTTTCAGGGTGTTAATTTTTATTCATAAACAAGAAAGTTATCTAAATTTCTAAGCAAAACAATATTCGTAGATATAACTAATGATTTCATTTTTTGGTTTTGCACTATATGTAGCTTTTGGGTTAAAATTACTCATGCAATTATTTCCTCCCACGGTTTTTTACATTTTTTGCCTACCATACAAATTGATCCAGGTAAACGTACATTGTATGTGTAGTAGACATTGGGATAAATTAAATTGCATTGTAAAATAATTTTTTTTTAAGACGAAAAAATTTACTGTCTTAACTTCTTCGTGCAAATTCGTGAATTGCCTTAAAAACGCACGAAATTTTAATGTCATCATACTCATGCCTGATTTTTCGAAAATTTAATCACGACACCTGCACATCTCTGGTAAAAGTCAATGGTTCTTCGTCGTATGACAGTTGCTAAGAAAAGTAAAATCCAATCAAATTATTTTCTTCATTAAAGACTTAACTGAACATTTTTTTTTTAATTTTCATTATTTTCTTAAAAACGGCAGAATTGGCAGCGAATATTTGAACAGTATTTCTAAAATTGTCGGCTCTACTGAGCCAACGCAATATTGGCGGCATAAAGACGGCTGCCAAAAATGCACAAAACAGTCACAGTTTCCTGCGGTAAAATCATTATTTTTTTGTTTGGATTAGGTTAGGTTGTCTTGCAACCTACACATAAGCCAGTATCTTGTTGTGTGCTCCGTGGATTTAATCATACACAGCTGGACTCATAGGTCTATAGGAACTCCGTTTCATTCACAAAGCTCCTTACCTTCCTGCAGCATATGCCACGTAATTGGTTTATATCTGGTAAGGTATATCTTCCAAGATATCGGGACTATCCTCTCACATGCCCTACATTCATCTCCTCCCGCTATTTCTATGTGGTTGAGCAAACTGTCGTAACTATTTTTCTTTGCTTTACAGAAACACTCTAATAAAAGTTATTTTGCTTTTGTTCATATGATCTTTTTCGTAATTTTTATTCCACACAAGTCATTGTCAAGTTCTTTAGTTTTTTATTTTCTTTGTTGGTCAGGAAAATATATGTTTTTTTTAAATGTTGAAAGTAGTTACGAAATCTGGTAATTGATTTTATGAATTAGATATATTAAAATAGGTCCTAATTCATTTAAAAAATTATTTGGTATTACGTGGAAAATAGTTGGATAAACAATTTAATTTTTTCTGTGTTAAAGTATATATCTGCACCCCTTAGAAATATCTAAAATTATTTCTTTTATACAGTTCAAAATAATATTCGAAATAATATGAATTTGGAAATAGTATTTTAACGTGCTGCATGTTGTGCTGTCAGAGAGCAAACGCTTGTTTTTGTTTTCTCCGCCTGTCGCACTAGTCGCTCTGACACTGTTAATTGGCACTATGATGAATTTGTGCAGTTTGAGATTTGCACATGCACACACCCACACCCACACCTTCACTTACATCCAACATACGTAAGCATGTTAATTTATGCTATTTATCATAAAGTGCTAATTATCATTTTAGTTTGAATGACAATATGTCTATGATGTTGTAGAAAAAAAACCGCTTCAAAAAGTTTATAGAACTCTTAAAAAATTGTGTTTTTTTAGTGAAAATTATATCTTGTCATTTAAAAGCAATTTTAATACCTTATTATTTTTCTATACTTAAATCCTATTAATTATATTAATAGAGACTTTTATGGAAATAATTGCCGGCAAGTGGGTGTGGAGGTGTGAGAAATTGCAATTAAAAAATTTGCAAACGACAAATGTCAACTGCTTGTTATTAGTAACTACGGAAGAATAACAAATTGTATTCCAATTAGAACTTAAAATATGTTTATATAGAATTCTTCAAATGAAAAGTTTTTTCATGCCATTTCTGAACTAGCTTCGAAGCCACTTGGTTACTTCTGATCGTCGTGGTGGACGTGAAACAGACATGATATGTTCTCCAGCCAATAGCTCTTCAATAACTTTACTTTTCTTGTCTTCTTCAAAATCTTCCACAATTTTACCAAAAAAAATATTTTTTTTTTCTCAATTCTAAGGAATCGATTGAAAAGCCCGAAAAAGTAATAAATAACTGTAAATCATAAGGGCTGACTATAAAGGTAAATTAATGTTTAACTTAATTTAAAAACTTATGGTTTTCAAAATTATACGCTCATAAATGTATAATTTACTCAATTTTTGCTTGTTTCCTTATTGAACAGCCATGACAGTATTTATCGTAGTTCCAAATTGATAGTTCTGTGCCAATTGGATTTCATGTTTTAAATTTAATTTTTTTTTATTAATTTAAGTCCAAAAATTAACCTTTTTAAAAAATATTTGCTTTTACTTTTTGATACTTTCAAAAATACAAATCGTAGTAACCAATGGTGACTCGTTGTATAGAAGGTTGCAAAGAAAATTAAAAGAGTTGCAAAAAACGAAAAGAAATGTTTGCTCTGTTAAAGGTTTGTTTGTACATTTCTAATTCTCATTTTGTTCATGGCAATTATGGAATAAGTAGTTAAGTTTAGCACCAACGAAATGTCGTCGGCATATAGACTGCTGAAAAAGACAGAAAACATTTTTTAAAAAGGTTCATTTTCGGACCTAAATTAAAACATTTCAATTGGCTCTTAAAGCAAGTAAATAATCAAGTTCATATTGAATTATTTTATTTACTACCAAATAAAAGTGGTCCATACATTTACCCTCAAAGTGTTCTTGATAACTTAGCTTAAGTTTTTTGATAACTCTTAGTAGTTTCATGTAATAATTGCAATTATATTTGCGCTATTTTTGAAATAAGTGAAGTGATAGTGAGTTCGTTTGAAAGTTAAAAAAAAAGCTTTTAAAGCCAAATTTCGAATAATCTTAAATTAACAGTAACCTGCTATTAAAAATTATAACAGCCAATAGCTAAAAATAGCAGCCGCATATACTATTAGAAATTGAGTGTACAACACATCTGGTATTTATAAGTGTCTGCAGCAATTATTATAAACTTCAGCAGCCGCACTCTGGTTCTCTAATAATTACAGTCCGTTTAGTGACTTTAACTTTTACAGTGAACTTTTTCAAATATTTTAACTTTACCCACATAAATGTTGTGTCAGTAAAGCCGAAAAAGAGACCAAAAAAAAAACTAGAAAAAACACTAAGAAATTCCTGTTAAGGTGGGATCATACGATTGCCGCAATGCACCAATTTTTGTGAGATTTTGTATGAAAATCGTGCGATAGAACAATTTATTGGCTCAAGCGGCAATCAAAACGAATGTTGTTTTTATTTGTCCCACTCAAACACAACCCTGATGCGACAACCGTGTGAACACTTTAGATACAACTATCCACCAATAAAAATTCTAAAAATGCAGCAATATTTATTGTGTTCTCATGCGGCAACCAAAGAAGACAATACGCGTGAATAATATACATACATATGTATACATTTATTTAGCTTCGAATTGTTTAAGCGCGTCTTCCAAACATAATTTTTATATTTTATTAAGCAAAATTCCATTTTTGTTACAATTATAATAATTGTAAAAATCTTGTAGTTTCAACATGGATTTCGAAGAGTGCATTGTTTTATTTTCGCTAAACAAAGTTTGTCATCAGCTACAACAGCTGTTTCCCAGTGTTGATGTATAATCGTGTGACTATAATGCGGCAATTTTTGGTAATAAATCGCTTTGCGTCAATTTGCGACAGTAAAATTTCAGTAAATTGTGACAATCATGTGATTGCAGAGAATTTGATTGTGACAAATTTTTTATTGTGCTCCAATTCAGCCCAATAAAAATTGTGTGAAATTGGTGCATTGCGGCAATCGTGTGGTCCCACCTTTAGATTGCTTTTTAAATTTTTTTATAAATGCATTTGGCACGTCAGTGCTTACGTGGCCAACTCCTGTAAGAAGTAAAACATGTTATTCTCAATTTCAACACCGACTTCCAGCTGTTTAGTTAAAAACGTAAGAGGTTCTAGATTTTATGCCAGAATTGAAGAGAACAAAACACGTTAAGACTGCGAATAGTGTGACACAACTAAGTATTGGCAGGAAAATGTTTCCTCTCAAACGTTTGCGTTAACATGATCTGAGTTTGAGAAAAAAATAGGTCAAACAATATGAGCAAGTGTGCGTTTGTACAACAACTATTTGTTCCTCAGCTTCTCAAGAATATGCACAGTACTAGTAAGTATTAGATTATATAAGAACAGCAGACACGAGCAAGTTAACGAACTTAAAGCTGACAATAGAATAAACTATTTTAGATATACATTTAGACAAAAATTAAAAGAAAATTAGTACTCAATAGAAGTTTTGACAATAGAAAAGCGAATCATATGTAAAAGACTTCTACGATACCACTTTTGTTCAAAGAAAAAAGGACAAATGAACCTACAAAAGCAATAATGGATAAACGTAATTGAAAATGAAATGACCAAATTAATATGGGAAAATAAAAACATTAAGAAAATCATAGTGCCAATTAAAGGAAAGAGGAACGCAGCGATTCTAATTAAAATTTTAGCTTCTCTAAAATTTATTATTCACACGTTTTTTCTGCTCTCTTCTATTCGTTATTGATTATGCCCCCCCCCCCCCCCCCCAGACTGAACGCTTTCTTTGGTTTGAAAGCATGTGTTCTCTAAAACATAAACCATGCATGTATGAAATGGTCATGTTTTTTCGGGCAAATATGTTGAATGTGTACGCAGCTTAAACACTGTTTTATGTTCTCCAAAAACTTAGCGTAACATCCTCAACGCCTGAAAAATCTACTTTTTATAGCAACTCTGGTTAAACAAACGGATTTATAACTTTGTCCATATTAGAAAAAATAAAATATGTACATATCTACATATACACACATACATATGTATGTATGGCAAATTGTTTACATTAAAAATTGTGATAAATTAAACGCTTAAAATCTAGACTATTCCTTACTTTATTTGCATAAAACGATTAGAGTACTTGTGTATTTGTCGCTCAAGCTTATCTCACTAAGCTCCAAACACCTTAGCAGTAGTAGTTAGCGTTCTTTTTTTTTCACTTCAGTTTCACTTTCTTTTGCTCAATTTAATCTCTAACGATTTATTAACTTTTGTACTTGGCTACGAGTAGTAATTACAAAACGCTATCTTCTTTTCATTTCAGTGCAAAACGATGTTATATACAAATACAAATATATTTTGTATATGTACTTTTTATTAAATAAATTCACTTTCATTAGAAATACCACCATGCCATACACATATGTGTATACATATGTGTGCACAATGTTTAGATTTTTATACTTTTTGCAGATAAGAAATTAAGAAGCAACAACAAATTGTTCATGCAAAAAAATATATGTATATATATCAAGCGATTTTAAATACAACAAACGATTTTAAATAAATACAATAAAATTTAATTTCATATCAAAAGAAAGAGGAACTTGTGCGAAATAATTCTGGTATATTTTGGGAGAAGAGAAAAACTTAAATAACTTTTTTTAAAGTGCTTTTAATGTATTTAACAATGTAGAACGTAGAAGATAGAGAAACAAATCAAATATGCACAACGTCAAATCAAATACTATACACATCTAGTTAATAATAATATGATAGCCCGTGTACGCCAAGGCAAAATCTAGTTTTTTGAGATTTCCATCAAAGTCTAGTAGATTTTGATGCGATTTCTCATATCAAATGAAATTTACTTCTTAAGTAGAGTTCGGCCAAAACTTCCCAAATCTGTTCAGTACCAAGCGATACCATAGTGCTTTCTTTACATTTTGGGCTAAAACTTCACTAATAGTTTACTGTTTTACAGAATTGCCAGTTTAAACATATTTTGAATTGAAAAAAAAAAAAAAAATTATCTGCCACTGATTTCTTGGTCATAAATCAGTAAACATTTAAACTATTTTAAGCGAAGAAGACTGCGATTTAAGCTCCAATTATGAATACACTACAAATACGTACACGTGCTAGTTGACTTCTGTGACATTGTTGCCAACCACAATTTCGAAGCAAAATTAAAACTGAAATTAAGTCTGGGTCTTGGAAACGCAGTTACACTAGGTTCAGTTATGTGCCGCCGTTACGGCGAAAGGTTTTTTTTATTATTTCATTAAAGTTCTTGTTTAATTTTAATTTTAATCAAAATTAAGTTGTTCCGTCAAAATACTTTATGTAAAATTACTAAAAACAATACATATTTATTCAGTTTAACTAAACCTAGTTTAACTAAAATCACAAAAAGCTGGTCTAAATAAAATAAAAATTTTGCTAAGCCAGACCTTTACTTTCCAGTGATTTTTTGGTTACAAACATTATCTGGCACTGATTTTTCGGGCTGAAAATACTCATTATTTTGATGGCAAATTTTTGCCATTCAATTCACTGTTAGAGAATGCAGCTTTCAATGGAAAACAAATTTTTAACTTTTATCATCCGTTATGTTTATTTGCAGTCATAGTCATATGTACGTAGTATAATTCTCACAAAAACTAGCTTCAAAACAGATGACCAATTAAAGTGTGATTCTTTATATCCCAGTAAGAACATATGATGCATCATATGATGCGCACTGCTGATGGGTTTGTACATCATAGTTTCTATCACTTGATTAAGGGTTCGAGTACGTGTGATTTATTTTTTAAGCCAGCGTTACCACCTCAGCAAAGTGATCATTCCAAATCCTTTTTTCAAAATGCCCACCATAAGACATGGAATGCTATTAATTTCTTTATTATTAAATAAATTAAAATTTTTCGAAAAATTTAAAGACAATAGAAAAAACTATCCCACCTATTAGATAGAATTAAAAGAAAAACAGTATTCAGTAGCAGTTTTGACAATAGAAAATCGAATCATATGTAAAAGACTTTCACAGTACCACTTTTGTTCAAAGAAAACAGCACAAATGAACCTACAAAAACAATAATGCATAATCGTAATTGAAAATGAAATTACCACATTAATATGGGAAAATTAAACATTAAGAAAATCATTATAATGGCAGCACTGAAAGTTATAAAACTGCTTTGCATGTGTTAGTAATCAAGTTGTTCATGTATTAGTTTCCATCAGTAATTTTTTGTAGGGGTAATTATCCATTTTGGAAGACCAAAAACAACAAGCACCAAATTTACTTGGCTGCTTTAGCTGAGTTCAACAATATTTTATGGCGATTTCTTTTCTGGGAAAAAAATATTTGCACTCTTGTCTTAAAAAGTGAGTTTTAATAGTTTATTGTCATTACGTTCAAAAAGAAAAAGTAGTCAAAAATATGAATGAGAAAAAAAAATTTAATAAAAATCATGCTGATCTAAATTCTTTGTGCAAAACAATATTGAAAATGTTACACATTTTTTTGGAAAAGAAGACATGCACTTTGGCCACATTTGCACTTACAAAAAAAAAAAAAACAAAAACATTAGCAGAATTAAAGTGTAAGAAAACCTTTTCGAATGGCAGAGTTACCCATCACTAATTTTTTTGCACAACATTTTGTGCATTCGTTTTCAAATAGAAAAAAAATTATTACAGATATAATAAAAAAATTCAAATGCTTGAACTAATATAAAACAGAAAATGTAAACGTTTATGAAACTTTAATATCACCCCAATAAAATATTTAAAAATTCTAATAATCAAAAATATTTAAAAAATTATAGTACATAATATAAATGTAAAGATTTTAGTTAATTTCTATTGTTCGAACTTTTTCTTATATAATTATTTCTGTATTAAGTTTATCAGGCTGAAGTTTTTTTTATATTATCCTTGTGATTGATATTAATTAAATTAGACAAAGAAGACATCAAAGACAATTAGCAGGGTGGACAACTAGTTGTTTCGAAGCCGCCACACTGTTTCTATTTTTTAGCAAAGTTTTTTCTGAAAAATCAATTGATGCTATGAGCAAAAATGTTTTTATGAGCAAGAAGGTTTTTCAATGAGTAGTCTCCAGGTCACAAACCAGGCGACTTGTTTAAGAACTTTGTATAGATATCACTCAAAATATGACTGATTTTCATAGAAAATTTCTTGACAAATCGCTTGCTCGTGATGTGGAAACTACACATAGATATAAAAACTACTTATAGATATAGATTTTTATGACTAAAAATATTAAACTAGAAACCTTTTTATTAAAAATAGTAAAACCAAACTATGTATTAAACTTCAGGCGACAATTAATTTGTGGACATTAATTCATCGCTTTCAATGGAATTTCACAATTGTTAATTAATTGTTAATTGTATATTTAATGGGCTTGAGTTCGCTTTTACTTCCTCAAAATTGAGAAAGAATTTTTGAGATGAAAAATTTTAGTGATCACCTTTTTTGAGGAAGGATTTTTGTCCTTTTTATAATTTTTTTAATTAAAAAAAAATTATTAAATTAATTATTCAAGTTTTAGATTTTTGTGTTTTAAAACAAATAATTTGAAACAATTATATTTATTTATTTTTAATATTTCGCCAACAATTTGTTAGCATCTTCAAAATACTTATAAAATTCAAAAAACAAATTATTGAAAAAACTTGATTAACAAACTTGCAAAAAATATTTGTTAATCAAATTTTTTCAATAAATTTTTTTAAATTTTTAAAAAATTTGTTCAATAATTTGTTTTTGAATTTTCCTGAAGATGCTAACAAATTGTTGGCGAAATGTTGAAAATAAATAAATATAATTGTCTCAAATTATTTTGTATACAAAACGAAGATCTAAAGCTTGAATAATTAATTTAATAATCTCAAGATGAAATAATATAAAAATAAACTTAAAAAAAATATTAAACTTTTATTTTAACTTTATGGTTGAATTTTATGACAATTTTTAACTATTTTATCGGGCTTTATTTAGATTTTTACTTCCTCAGGGCTTCAGTCAATAAGTCTTCAACTTTATCAACTTTATAAAGTTGAAGACTTATACGTTTCCTGTCTACTTTAAAAATGATAATCAATGCAATTTTCAAACAAAAAATTTTACTCAATACTAAGGGAGTAAAACTCGAAGAAAAGACCAATAAAATAATTAACAATTGTATAAAAATGTTTTTTTTAATCGAACCTAATAATGGCATCAAAGAAATAAAGTCAAATAATATATTGTCCCTGATATGATCGAAATTAGATCGCCTGCATTGGAACTTGAATGGGGTCGTCAAACGCCTTAGAATTAAGAATACAGTTTCTTGCAGATAATTTTCATGCAACCGTACTATTGAAAATCTTCTTTAAAAATTTAGATTACTACACTTTTTCACATCGAAGAAAAATATGGTGCAAGCATTTGCTGTACAGAAATCTTTACTGTAGAAATTCAAACAAAATAATGAACTTGTTACCGTTTAGCGTTAATATTTATTTATACTCCAAACATTATAGATTTAAGTGTGTTTTATTATAGCTTTGTGCATTATTTGCTTTTTAATTTTTTTTGGAAGTCTCAAATAAATTCTACTTCATCTCAAAAAAAATCTTTTGAGAAAGTAAAACCGAACGAAAACTCATTAAATATGGTATACGCAATTAAAATTTTTTTAGTTAATTTTGACTAGTTATTTAGAATTATGTATGTATGTATGTATCTCACTCCTTCCTACTTTCCACCAGGTACGTTTATTCGATTTGAGAAGGTTCACAAAACACTGCAAACAACAATGCGTATTCAAATTGAGAAATTTAGTCGGATTCGATGTACAACAACAAACAGAAGGCATTAAAAATAACATTTATTATTGTAGATTTTTTTTTTCTGGGTCGCTCCTCACAACCGAAATTGTTTTTAAGTAAATTATAAATGCTTGATCCAGAACCTTTCAAGCCAATCCTCATGCCGACTTAATAGCTACATATGCATGTGTGATTAAAAATGTTTACTAACCTTTGAGAATGAAAATAATTTGTTAAAAAACGTAATCCAAAGTTGGGCAGAATTTTTGCAGATTTTTTGTTAGACTTTTGATGCGAAAAATTATTTGGAGAGATTGCTTAACTATGGCAAAACGAACACCGGCAAATGAAGTTATTTTTGAAAAATCTTTTACTTTTTTTTGTTTTTTTTTTTTATTTTTTCGATACTTTTTGCAAATGTTTTAATTTGGCCAATTTTTTGTTTTAATGAATTTTTTTTTAATTTTTCCAAACCAAATTTGTATAACACAACACAGCACCCGCGTTTTCCTTCTTTTTTAAAAGTATGTATTTCCAATGTTTTAAAAGTTACACCTTTAACTTTAAACGTTTCATGATTGTTTCAGAAGTTTGTTTGCAAAAGGAGGCAAGGGTGTTTAGTAATAATTTTTTTTGTATTATTTAAATATTTTTTTCTATTATTTAAATATTTTTTATAAGTACATTTAAAGGAGGTTTATTTACTTGTTTCTTTTTATTTATTTATTTTTTTTTTTTTGATTTTGTTTCAGTAAGGCACTTGATTTTCTTATTTAATTTTAATTTGTTTTATTTAATTAACTAAAGAATATAAAAAAAACACAAATATGTATGACTAATTAATTATATGACACTTGTATTGCTTAATTTTCTTTAAAAAGAAACATTATTTCCTTAATTATTTTCGCTAAGTAGGTACTTTGCTTGATTTGCAATTTTTATTTGTGTGTGCTTGATACTTTTTTATTTAAATTTAATTTCGCGCTGCCGACTTTTTTTTGGTTTTCTATGTTAAGCGTTATATTACAAATATGTAACTAATGCTTTTATGATCAACTTAATGTTGCGAACCACCAACTACACCAAAAATTATTTCATTTTTTATTTTCTTTTGTGTTAGAGAGTAAAAATTAAAAAAAAGAAACTAACGAGAGAATCGCACATTTAGACAAATACACTTACGCATACACATAGCCACACACACCATTGCACACGTACACACATGCTCTGCGATCATTTTGCTGAAATTCAGTTTTTTTTGTTTTGTTTTTTTTTTCTGCCACTGCTACGACGCCAAAGTTTAGGTCTGCCTCAATAAGAAAATTTTTACGAATTTCCTATCGTCCAAAAACATATGGTTTTATATACATACATACCTATTTTTTTGAAATACTCACATTCACATGTAAGTACATGTGTGTATACGTACATGAATAATAAAAAAAAACTTGTTTGTGTGCGGCGTGTGTTTAGTATGAACTACATTTATAAAAATTCGCACGTTTAGCTTTCAAGATGTTTGTGTTCTATCAAGCACATAAAACTTTTTATTGTTTTTGCAAAAATAGAAGATCAGAAGAACGAAAAGTAACAAATAGATGAGTCGTTTAGGTACAAAAGAGTGAGTAAGTGTTTGCAAATTCTCTTACATTTGTTCAATTAAAAGCGCGCTTTTTGAGGCGTTGCGTCGTAACCACACGACCTACCAAACGACTAACAGCCGCAATACGAAACAAATTGCCAAAAACCTTGATACCGATCACCAAAAAATACAACAACTAAATTGGAAATTAACACACAGATACACACACACACGTGAGTGTAAACACACATTCTCTAAAATATTAGCAAATATGCTGTTCACTCGAAAAAAAAAACAGAAAAAAATATTTGGCGAGCTTTTTTATTGATATAAAAAAGTAAATTTTAGCAGAGTTATAGGTATGTGTTTGTATCTATGTTTGTTTGTTTCATACCTACATATGTATGTATGTATGTATGTACATGCAAGTATATTTACATTTTTTTGCAGAGAATAAACAAAATTAATAGCGTTTATGAGACGTCGATAAACGTTGACGTCAACGCTTAAACCCAAACCCACTAAAGCAAGAAGCAAATAAGTCTGCATACAAACAGACATGCATACATACATATGTAGCAGGGCTGATAAGTTTGTTAGTATGCCATATTATTGTCACCAGGCCATGGCTACTATTGTCATATTTTACTATTTTATTGTTATTAATCAACATAATATTGCAACTGTTTTTGTGAGGATTTCTCACCAAGTGTGACGACTTTAAAACATGGCGTCCTAATTTCGGATTTGGCGATTGGGTTGAAGAGCCATCAATCAGTCTTGAGCAATATAAAAAGTATTAGTTTCATTCAAGCCAAGTAATTTATGAAGATGGTTATTAAGGGCTATTTAGCTTTATGTACTTTGTATGTTATGTACATATGTATGTGTATTAAACTACATATATATTTGTTCAAGACAGGGAAAGGACCCAAACATAATATTTAACCAATTTAACCTAATTTCTTTGGCCTTCAGGCCTCTGCTAAATGATACCATGAAATTAATCTCGAATTTCAGCACATTCAGTGTGCGTCCATTTTTCCTTTGTTATTCTTAAGAATTTTTAAGAGCGCAAGCTTGTATTTAAATAATACCTATTTCACAACTTTGGTTTGAATTCCGTGCAATTTAGTTGCCACCAGTATTCATCCCTGGCCTGAGTGCACACATAAAACGTTTGTTTGTACCTTAAAAGAGCAACAACATAGGTACATCCATACACACATAATTTCCCTCAACTACTTAAAAATCTATTTATGATAAATATTAATTGTATTGTTACAAAAGAACAGCCGTACACACAGATACATCCATAACCACTCTGTAAG
This sequence comes from Sturmia bella, assembly GCA_963662145.1. Taxonomy (NCBI): domain Eukaryota; kingdom Metazoa; phylum Arthropoda; class Insecta; order Diptera; family Tachinidae; genus Sturmia; species Sturmia bella. The sequence goes on along the minus strand of OY759168.1, from coordinate 33,132,157 downwards.
AAACAAAAATTCAAATGAACAAGAGAGCTTTTTGATAAAAGAGCATCAGAGAAAAGGGAATAAAGCTGTGCAAAAAGTTAGCAATAAACCAATGTTGTTTTTGTTGGAAATAACGTCGACTTCAATGATAAACTGCTGCTACAGCAGCAGCAATAACAACATCAAATGATCATTTAGTAATAGTTTAAGATACGTGTGCGTGTGTTGCTGTTACTTTTGGCAAAACACAACAAAAAAAACCCTGACTTGAAAAATAAATTGAAGCTCAGTTTAGCAGTTTAGAATGCGTTAAAGATGACGTTGTTTAATTTCAAATTAGAAACAGCAGTTACGAAAACTATTGCGATAAACACATAGATAAAATAATATATACATTTGCATGTTCGTGTATATGTTTGGGTATGCTTACCCAATTGCCGAAATCATCTTAGACAATGTGATTTAGAAACGACGTGTACGTTTCTGTTTAAATTTTCTAAGATGGTGGTCGGCAATGAAGTTAATGTAATGGCTCATATAAAAGGCGTTCATCTTCGAAAGTGTGTTTAAAGCATATTTAAAGACTGGGCGTATTACATCATTGAAATCAGGAAAATCGTGTAAAAAAACACAACTCCAATATGTAGCAGTATATTTCAAATTTAGGCGAACCTTTTGCTTTTCTTGTGCTGCTTTAAATCATACAAAATATGAAATAAGAAAAATAAATTCGAGCCTACTCTTTCGAAAATAAGAAAAAGAAAACGTATTTTAAGCCCATATGACACGACATTTTTCACGCATTGTTTAAATTTTGCTGAACAATGCAAATAGGAAAATACACCAAGTGAAAAGATATACTGACAATTGTCAACACTTACTGAACATACCGATACAAAAATTAAGATATTTAACTGACCGTAGTTTATTCGAGAAGTAATCAGTGCAGTTATTTTTAAATGACAAAACGTTTAAAAATGAATGAAATTGAAAAAGGAGATAATACAGATAGAAAAGTGTAATTAAATAAATCACGATATGCAGAAAATATAAAAAAAAATTTTACAAGCTGACTACGCATTATTTGACAGTTAGAAAAACGGAAATATAATTATTTCTACCGATTGGGTTCGGTAGATTTTTTAACATTTAAATTCAAATGAAATAATTAGAAAATTTAAATGAAAAGTATGTAGGTCGGTTTTTAAATGCAATTTCATTTATTTTAATTTTACTGACAAAGTTTTCTGAGTGCATGTATAAACTATTTTTTTACTTTTTTTCGCACCAGAAAATTGGACTTGGTCTAGCAAGTCCAATTTGCCTTTTTTGGAAATCAAATTTGTGAAACGACAAAGGGGCATCGAAATATTGAAAGAATGTGTTTATGCAAAATATTGTAAAATAAAAACTGATTTTCAGTTCAAGAGGACAATACAACAATTAAATTTAATATCTTTACCTAATGACTAATGTCCGGTAGTAAGTTCTTGTGAGGTATCGCTCAGAGTCTTGTTTCCGACGGGGATTAACCTACATCTATTTTTCATACTCCAATAACCCCTAGGTGCTTACTAAATTGCTACAAAATCGTCAAATATGTCTGCGAGAATAAGTGTTGTATGCCGTATTATCACAAATACATACATCAAAACTAACACAAAATGCATTTTTGCGGTACCTAAGCCTTGAAAGATTAACTTATCACTCCGCGATATTTTAGCAATGTGTGTCAAAATTTTGTCAACATGTCGAAGATTTTCTATCGTTTAAGATGCCTTACAGACATGGCCAGTTGGGTAGATTGGCATATGCCTTTAAAAGTACGGATATATTATTTCTTGTTAGATTGAAACAAGAAAATCAAGATCTCATTAGATTACTTATAAAATACATGAGGGTAACTAATTAAATTTATTGTATGTAGTTTCTATTGTAAAATATACATGTACATATGTATGTATAGCTAGCTTATTTATGTCAAATCTGACAGAATTTGGCAAACTAATACTAGCATGGTTATCCGAATAATTTTAAGGTTTTGAATATAAACTCGTTTGGTAATTTAAATAAAAACTTAATTGAACTTAAATTTTATTATATAACGTCTACAATTTAGTTCAAGTTATTATCAAAACTCTTCATGTACATACTAGACAACTGGAAAATGCAAAAAAGAACAACTGTTTTTTCATTTAATATCTATTTAGTTTAGAAGCCAATATATAACACATTGTTTTATGAAAAACAAATACATATGTATGTATATGTATTTAACTGCATTAAAATAAAAAAAGTTTCCGCAGCAATTGCTCTGTTTACTTTTAATACTGTTAGCAGCATTCACACACAGAAATTATTTCTTCAGTAGATTCGCAACTGGCGTAACTGACAAAAATTTAAAAACCAGTGTAATTGATAAGCAATTAAAAATCAATAAAATCTTGTTGGTAGTTGTATTTTTGATAATTATATCCTATTCAATAAAAATTAAAATTTTTTGTTCCTCAAATCCTTTTGGGTTTGAGGCCGCACTTTAAGTTATCTGTGCACTGCATTGCCATTTGTACTTTAATATTTAAAGTTTTTGTGCACTGTTATTTAGGGCTTTCTAGAAAGCACATTTTCGTTCGCAATAATTCTTGGCTGTGGCCTCAAACAAAAGTTGTGATTTCTCCATCCCTGGTTTCATATGAAAACAAATGTGCTCCTTTGCCGACTTTGTTTACGAATTGTGATTCTTTTTTAAAGATTTGTAACTTTTTTGTTTATGGATAAATATAAATACATGCTTTTTAAGCAAAAGTTTCACGAAATTAAAGCTACCTTTTGTACTGTTGCAAATAGTTGTCTGGTGTATAGAAACCAGGGATGGAAATGTCACAACTGCAGTTTAACGTTAGAGCCAAAAATTATTACAGCCTTAAATTATAGTATGCTGTCAGCGTATCCTCGGTGACTGGCTTAGTTTTTTCCTATGTACCTTGTTGCATACCTGCCATGCATTCGTAAAAGTTATACTTATGTTAGGCATTTTAAGCACTAAAACCCAAATTTTTAACAAACATGTTTATAAGATTAGTGAAAACCATGATACAACTAACAAGGTAGCCTTTTCGCTACAATAAGAACAACTTCAATAATAATAACATGCATTTTGTTTTTGTACAACTTATGCAAACTGTCAAAAAGACGCCACTTCTACATTTACAGAAGAGAGATGCACTGAGCTTACGCGGATTAGCTATCTCGTTTTGGCTGCCTTTCATCTCTGCAATCTCTTGACAACCTAAAGTAGTCAGTTGATTAACGGTTTAGCTGACGAGGATACCTTGTTAATTGTATCATGGTGAAAACTAATGTGTGACACCGTGGACGCACAATGAAAAACTGGAAAAGTTTTTATTTCTGGCATTTTTGCTCTCACATACTGTTTGTGTATTGCAGCATAAGATCAAGCATGAATATATTTTGATTATTAGTTTTTATTATTAAAATTTTTGTTATTATTTTCCTCGTAAATGGTTAACAAAAGAAGAAAAAAAAAACATGATCACTATTAATACATCTAAAAATAATATACTATATGGCATTTCTATCAAAGGAACACAACGAAGATAAACTTGAAATGAAGGCTTGATGCGCCCTCAAAGCAAAGTATCAAGCAAACATACACGAAGTAACAGCAATCATTTTGTTGGTGTCTAGTGCCCTTAAGGACAATTTAATTGGCATTCGAAATTGTATGATGTTAGGCAATCGATCGCTCTTAAGGAATGGTATGATATAAGTAAATATACGATACTTTTCGTTTGATACCAAGTATATTTAAGCATGTGTGCTTTTAATCAAAACCAAGCAGAAATTATTTCAAAAGTACTCGTAGTGCTCAATGGATAATAAATGCAAATATAGACCAGCAAGTATGTGAGTCTTATGCCCATTTTTTTGCAATTTCTGAAGAAACAAGTTTTTGTAGTTTACAGAGATTAAGATCAAACGAAGAAGTTATCATCAAAACGATGCATAAGTTAAATAAATTAATAAAAGCCATGCTCGTCTTCAATTTTTGTATAAAACAACATTGCTTATGTTGCACTTATTGCAGAAGAGAAAACGGCATTAAATTTTACTTTTCTTGTCTTCTTTAAAAATGTTGTTGATCACTCCAATTCAAATATTGCTACCTACATACATATGTGTGTACATATTTAATATTTAAAAAGTTATGAAAAATAAAAGATAAAATTTGGATTTGAGCACAACAAAAGTCGCATATATGTACATACATATATCACAAAGGGAACATAGCTATTGTAGTCACGTAGGCTAAACATTTATTTATTTTACTTCCCGGCAGTCTGTCTACTTAGATACTCGTCGTACGGTATGATGAAATTGGCCCTTAAGGCCAGGCTTCAGTATTTTTTGTTGGATATTGAGTAGGTATCTATGTACATATATGCAATAATCGAGCCTAAGTATCGATATGTCAGTGGTATATTTTATGTTTAACTGTACAGCAATAGAGAATTCGTAAAATTTTTTTTAGTAGATATATACAGCCATACGCGTGTGTATGTATGTACATATGTACGTGCGTATTTTGTAAAATTTTTTTATTCCTGTCTTTCTACAAATTACACCCAAAATTAAAATCAATAAAAGAAACTCAAACAAAAATGGGCGAAGCAATAAAATAAACTTTTTGGCAAACTTGTTGTTGTATCTCTTCAAATTTGATCATTTCTGTTGGTAGGTATTGTTGTTGTTGCTGTTGTTGTTTCTTTTTCAAATTTCAATCGCTCAGATACCTACTTATGCTCTTTTTTTGATTATTATTATTATTGTGGTTGTTGTTATTGTGCGAGTGCCTTAAAAGTAGTTGTTGTAGTATTTGGCAAATGTAGATGTTTGAAGGTCAGCTTTACGACCCATAAGCGCATATTTATTCATTTTTGTTGCTTCTACACACATACATGGTAGATGCATACATACATACATACATACATACATGTACACTGCCATTTTTCGGCTGCCGCTGTTGTTGTTATTAAATAGTGTTTGTGGCATTGTTGTAGTTGTTGTAAGTATGTCGATACATATGCATATACTTTTTATTTAAATACCTACACACGTACGTACTTACGTACACATGTGCATATGTATTTAGGTACAAGCCATTTGTTTTGTTTTTAATTTTTTGGCAATTTTTTTCTAAATAATTTCTCGTTGCTGCTGCTGCTGCTACTGCCGCTGTTGCTGTCGTTGTCTGTCGTTTTTGCTCGTTTACTGTTGTTCGAATTAGTTTTAATGCCTCGTTGTTGTTATTGTAAATGTTCGCTTTATTATTTTTGTGATTTTTGTTGCTTATTGTGCGCGTTTTGTTGTTGTAATTTAGTTGTTTTCTTAACACTTGTAGTAGTTTACATGCTTTTGAATCCACATGTAGATACACATACACAACCACAAACGAGAACACACATGCAAGTGATAAAAATGGGAATATGTATGTGTGCGTACTTATGCACTGGGTGAGAGGGGAGCTTTCAGATCAGTGTGCTTATGAGCAAATGATGTATCCGCTACCTACTAAAACGTACCCCAATCAAAATGTTTTCATGTTTTTCCTCTATTCGAAACTTTTTAGGGCTTTTGTTTTTTTGTGCACATGTTTTTCTGTTCGGCATATCACTGTGAGTGTGAATATACCATCATAAGTATAAACATACATATAGCTACATACATACATATGTATGTATATGTATGTAATTCGCAGTTGTGCAAATTCAATGCCTTTGGTTTTGCTTCTTTCTATCTGTAGGTATCCACAGAAATAAAGGAATTGTGACCGACTGACTGACTGACTCACAGTTGGGCTGTCCCATTATTCGTATCGTCAAAATCATCGTGATCTCAAAGCGCTAATTTTTATCGCATATGCATACATACATATGTATGTACGTCGATATGCATGTTTTAGGTACAGATACCGAAATGTTGCACAATGGAGCATTTGCCAGTTATAGATTGTACAGGTACAAAAAATGTAGGTAATTGTTGAATGTCTATTTCTGTTTGTGTTATTTTAATGATAAAATCTATTGTTTACTAGATAAATAGTTATCTGTAGGTAGACAGTAGCAAATTACAAATTCGAACCATCTCGATACAATGTATTGGCCGCTCGGGGACAAAATTCAAGAGAAATGTGAAAAATTACACAAAATCTCCAATAACGGCCGGGGTAAAATGTACGACTAACACCCAGCAGCGTTTTTTTTCCAACATTTCACCCATACTTCCTTTGTTTTGTTTGATATTTAAATGAGTAATTTAAATGAGTAAAATATTTGGAAATTAACTTATTTACTTTCTTTAAGAGCCAATTGAAATGTATGGCTAAGAAAAGTAAAAGTGTTGCAAGACAAAAAAATGTTTTCTGTATTAGAGGTTTGTTTGAACATTTCTGGTTCTCATTTTGTTTATGGGAATTTTGCAATAAGTAGTTGGGTTTCAAGCATGTTTTTAAGATTTTTCGAGTCTACTGATAGTTGATTAGCATCAACGAAATGTCAGCGGCATATACACGGCTGAAAAAGACAGAAAATATTAAGGTCTATTTATAGTTAGACCTAAAATAGTAAAATATTTAGCGTTTGCAAAAAATGTGCTCTAATTTGGGGGCTTGTGGTCTTTTTCGTCTCGAGAGTCTGGCAAGCCTTCAAGTTTAAAACATCTGTGGTTTATTTCAAGTAAGCTTTAGCTGCTATACCTGATATTAATTAAAAAAATAAAGCAAAATTATGACATGTACAGGAGTACAATTAGCTGAATCGACGCCGCCACCATTCTTATTAGCACCCACTTCGATTAAAAACGTACTTTTACTTGCTGCCTATATTTAATTATATTCATCACATTGTACCATACATACATATATTGTTTTTTCTTTCGGATGGCTTGCACTTGCATTTAAAATTACGCTTCTGTTCCTTTCTGGAACTTCATAGAGGTAGGTACATACATACATACATGTGTATGTGAATAATTACAATATTTCTCTATTCCCAGCAACAATATGTAGTAGTAATTTTATTTTCTAAACTTTTACTTTTAGATACTAAGCTTAATTCCAGAAGCGCTTTAGTTAAAACAATTGCTTTGACAGCTATTAATTGAAGGACACAATATAAAGCAAAACGATGACTTGAGTGGGGTTGATCAGACACAAAAGGAATGTTGGAGAAAAAAGCATCTTCTTTGGCATTTATAATTTCTATACTAAATGAGACTAAATTCATTTAAATCTTAAATTTTCCAAAATTTTATATTCAAGAAGAATATTCAAGCTCCCAAAACTGTACCGAAAGAGTATTTTTAACAATGAACTCGATAAATTTATAGAGAAAAATCTTCTAGAAACGACTTAATAAATAAAGTGGCTTTGATATAAAATTGTCGGACAAGAAGGAAAGTTCATATAAAATGCGTGTACAAAATAGAATACAACCTCAACTTGGTAAAACTTTTTTTCCAGTCCTTGAAATAAACCATTTTGTTAATAATGAACATTGTAGGTACCTATATTGTGTTCTATAACACTGTGCAACAAGCAAAAAAGCTTTATATAAGTATATAAATATTATTGGAATGCGTTATGATCAAATAACCTCAAAAATCTTTTTTTTTTTTTTAATTTCTTTCTAAGATATTAGATTTTTGAAGAGTCTGCTGCAGACATCTTCAACACAACGTAGCCATTCGTTATTTTTACACAATGTGATAGCTTTAAACTGTTCTAATATAGTAAAACTGTTACTTAGTATAATTGTTACTTCTGCATTTATTAAGAAACAAGTAAAAACAATTATTTTAAAAAATTTTAAATCTTTGATTTCTAAAAATGTACAAAAATAGTTTATTTATGAATAATATGAATATGAATAATAGAAATAAAATAAGCTTTCATTTAGGATAATCGATGGGTAAGTACTTATTTTGTTCCTGATAAAGCAAAGCTACCCAGTGCATATTTGAAAGCAAAGAATACATATCAATCAATATTTCTTATCTATTCTTTTTCTTGCTTTAAACATAAAACGCTTTGAAAGTTGTTTTTTCAATTATTCGTATTTTTGAATTGTAGAAATATCAAAAATGATGACATGTACGACTAAGTACTTATTGATACTTTTGAAGTAAAAAAAAATGTTTTTTTTTTTTTTTAACTAAATTGTTTGAAGCTGGGCTAACTTCTAGTTGACAAAAAAAAAAAAAATTGTTCTTAATAGTACATAAAATATGTGAACGGCAGTGTATGGTTGCAGTTTTAAACAGTTTCATGCCAGTGTGCACATTATTTTAAGTAATTTTTTGTTATACATTTTTGTTTCGTTATTTATTATTTGTAAATTTAGAATGCCAAAAAAGAATTTATTTGTTATTATTAATTTCGTTAGTATTTGCTGCTTTACATAACACTTAAAAAACATATGTACATATGTACGTATGTGCACACGTAGATCAGTATATTTTATTATATTTTTAGAATTTCTTTTTTTCAGCAAAGTACTTACATAGGTTGTGAAATTATGAATTTTGTGGTCATATTTTCTGTCATAATTAAAATCTATTTTCAATATCTTGATTTAATTTATAAGAAAAATGTTAATTAAAGAAAACAAGACGAAAAAGGTAAATTATGCAAAACAAGCAACATACATATATTTTACGACAGAAATCCCACTCAATTAAAATCGTTAATTTTAATGTTTAGAAAGTTTTTATCCATAAACGATTTCCGATTTTTGTTATGATTTTTTATTAAAAGAAAACAAAAAAGTAATTTGCACAGGATGAATTTATTAATTTTTTTTCTCAAATCAAAGTACAAAATTTGTAACAATCTCAGAAATGGTCTAAGTCAGGGTTCCCAGCTTATTGTAGCGTCACATCCTTAATTTAAAATTTTTCATTCCGAAAAATTCCGTTTGAAAATAGCTCAATTTCAATTCATTCGAGTATCAAATTACGAATATGTTACCATATTTACCCGCTAATTCATTTCAATTGTTCATAAATGCATATGCTGTACATATACATATGTATTTAGCTATATTTTTATAATACAGACTGTGAAATCGTTGTCATTATTACAGCGCAAAAGGAGCTGTAACTAATTTTACTAAAAAACTAGTATTTATTTTCTAAATAATAAGTTATGTTGCTTAATAAAATCAAAAAGGTAGCAGTCCAAATCTACTTTATCGTTGTCTGAAAAATTATTTTTTCCATGATTTTAGAATTAAATAATTTCATAATTTGTCCACAAACCTATCACAACAAATGCCATTACTTTTGAAACATATATAAATATATGTAAATTCCAAGATTTAAGAGATTCCTACGGCATTTTATATCTAGCTTTTGATTTTATTGAGTTCAGTGCCAAAAAAATTTTATGTTACTGACTCCGCGAGACATCTGAAAGGCGGCAATTAAGGCGGATTAAACGAGGTGAACTTGACAGCTTGGTTGATTAGTTTTTGCTTCCCGATTTTTTCTTCTTGTTATAACTAAATATACATACATTGCTTTTAAGACATCTTCTCTGATGTAAGAGTGAGCGGGCAGAGCTATAAATCCGAATCCAGAATTTGACATAACAGGAAGATTTTACACTAACAAAATGTATGATATTTTCGCTTGCAAGCACCTAGTTTAATTCGCCTTGGCGGCGGTCCCGCGGCATCTTAATACGACCAAACTGAAAGAATCGTAGACATCAAACATATGTATACCTATGTATGTACCTACATATATATACATACGTACATATACACATGTTTTTTAAATAAGACCGCTTAAGCCGTAATAATTAAAATCGTAATAGGTATGTCCTGTCGTGGTTTATGAGTCGTCGCTGTTTTCCGTCTGGTACGGTGTACCTATGTATAAGTATAAAATATTGAAGACGTTGCGTTAACTGTAGTTGACTGGATAGTGTCGAAAGTTTATACACTGGATACCGAGAAGACAAACCAACATCAGTTAATTGCGGTTTAATCAACTTTGCAAAAATATAAGTATGTTTAATTTTTTCTATATATGTTTAATAATATACATACATTAAAAAATAGCTGTTAATTGTTTTTATAAAATTTACATCATTCTAATTAAAGGAAATTTTGCACACTTAATTCTCTCTGCTCTCAATAACACGCACACACATACGCACGCACGCACTTAAAGTTTTACAAAATGATGTTAATGGATGCTCAAAAAACGAAAGTTAGTGAGGGAACGTTAAAAGCTCTTTAATCAGCATTTGTTTTTATTGGTGTGTTTATAAAATCCCCTACTTGTTGTTGATGTACATACATACATACATATGTATGTATGTATGTATGTAGCGGTTATAAAATATCGCAAATAAATAGCACACAGTAAAACCAACTTTGAAACAATATTTTTTGGTAGTTGCCTATTGCAAAATTTTAGCGAAATTAGAACACACACACACAAAGTTATATAGAACTGATAATTACGTCCAAGTTTTTATTTAAAATTTTCTAAATTGTTTTTGTGGTTATCTTGCCGAAAAATAAAATTCTTACAAATCGGTTCTGCTCACATACATACATACATATGTACATACAAACGTACATATGTATGTATGTAGCGTGTATGCACGTATGTGTGTGTGTAGGTCCTATACACATGTTTTTGCAAATAAAGTTTAATAGGTACCTACATATGTACATATGTATGTATTTAAAGCAAAAAGTGATCGCACAACTGAGCAAAAATAAATTTGCACACACACACACACACACACAAATACTTGTGCCTTCCCGTTAACACACAACCATACGCACTGTGCGTGCCATTTACTTTTCCCTACTTAACAAAACAGAATTGCAGAAAAAATTATTATTAATTTTATTACATGAAATGATCACACACACACACCAAAAAAAAAAAAAAAAAAAGAAACCGATTACTCAATAGAAAGAATTACACCGCATGCCGATTAGAAAAGAACTGAACGTAATCTTCAGGCGGCCAAATAAAGTTCTTGATTACGACAATTTGACGATGAACGCGACGCTTCTAAAAATCATGCAAACAACAACCACAAGTTAATGGAAAAACGGCGAAAAAACCAACAATTTGAACACGAACTATAAACAGCAAAAATAAAAGCAACAAATACTTTACTAACGACAAATGCTTTTTTTACTAAATTGAGCAAAAAACGAACACAGCAACAATAATCGGCAGCGGCTGCTAAAAAAGAAAAATAAACACAAAAATTATTTAATAAGAAACATTACACAAAAAATAAGCACACATTCCTGCAAACACACCAATTTGAATGAATATTTTGCAAAATGAAGAAAAAAAAAAAATGGCAAAACAATAACATGAAAGAGCGCGGTAAAATGAGATCGTAGCTGAGTCAAGAGAAACACAAATAAAGAGTATTGCAAAAGAGTACTTGTATTGTGAGCACTTTGCAAACCAGTACTGCCAGGCCTAGAAAAGTTAAAATCATTCTTCTGCTCAGATAATATGTATGTATGTATTTTAAGTAGGCATTCTGTTTCTCGTTACGTGCAAAATGTTGTCAAAAATCCGTATACAAAAATTCGTGTGCAATATCTACGTACCAAATAATGTTACCGGTGTTGTACTCTATTTGCATCAAGAATACCTAAGAAATGTTGAAGCAACATGTTTCTCAACAATATTAATTTTTTTGGTTTTCTTTATTACTTTGCATTTATTTTATTTTTTTGGCCAAAAAATTTTACTTAAATTTTTGCAATGAAAATATCAGCAGTCAGCTGTTGCTAAAAATTTCACGTGGAAGAATTGCCACTTCAATTATTTCGCAGCAAAACTAAAATGTTGCCAGATACATTTCATATGTTTTTCTCAAAATGAGCAGAGTACTACTTCTGCAACATTTTTTCACGAAAAGTTCATGCGAATTTTTTTTATATGCATTTTTACAACTTTCCGCGTAGAATTTTAATCAGAGTACTTACCTTAACAAGGTAACCTTTTCGCTACAATAAGAACAACTTCAATAAAAATAACATGCATTTTGTTTTTGTACAACTTATGCAAACTGTCAAAAAGACGCCACTTCTACATTTACAGAAGAGAGATGCACTGAGCTTACGCGGATTAGCTATCTCGTTTTGGCTGCCTTTCATCTCTGCAATCTCTTGACAATCTAAAGTAGTCAGATGATTAATGGTTTAGCTGACGAGGCTACCTTGTTAATTGTATCATGGTACCTATGCTATATTTCTTTATATTTGTAAACACAACCCTTGTGTTTTCTAAACAATAGTTTGAAAAATAGTCCAATAGAAGTCGCTTATTACATAACAAATAATTCCTACAATATTTACTAACACAAGTTAAAAAAAGATACTATTAAAAACAAAAATCAATCAGGTGCTCAAAAAGTTTCGAACGAAATAAATCCTGTTCATACTACTTCGTAACCAAAATAATGTTGCTAGAAAAATGTTGCTGTTGTATAAAACATTTCCGTTGTCCGAAACATTTGCTAAGTATTCACAACATAAGTAGAGCAACATTATTTCGTACTTATTTTGCATGAATTTGTTATATGAACTTTCAACAGCATTTCATACGAAATGGAGCACAGCATACATAGCTTACTGCCTGTTCCTCAATGTCGCAGTCGTGCGATTGTTCGCTTTCTAAGCGAAAGAAAATTGTTTTGGGTTCCTCTATGAAGTTCTTTTATTCGAACGATGACTCGATCGACAAGTCGAAAAAACGTAAGTGTTAACATACAAAATCCGATTCCTCAATATCGATCACGTCGTCCGCACTGCGAACACAAATGTCAAAATCAAGCACTTGCTGTTTTGCTATCGAGTGGGAGTTTTTATAGAAAAAATTTTTGTTTTTTTTGTTAAAAAACTGGAAAATAAAACTACAAACCCCACATATTTTTAATTTTTATTTTATTTAGTAAATATATTAAACAATTATTACATGCATGCATGTAGTTTTCCTAAACAGTCCACTTGTTTGCTGGATGGAAGAAAATCCTGAGTTTGCCAGAGGAATGCCAGTGCTCATCGCGTCAAAATACTTATTAAATGTCGATGCAAAAAAATACTTTTAATATATACTATATATTCTGGCGCCCATTAATGTGCTTTTGTTGTGTATTTATGTAGTTTGTGAACCAGCCTTTGAAAGTTCTACCCACGGCTACGAGTATAGAAAAAATATGGTTGAGATAACCATATTCGAAGAGAAACATATTATTGCTGAAATATATGGTTATAGTCTATCAATATAATACGAACGGGAACCATATTATTGTTTTGTGATGTCCAACCATACTATTGTCGGCTCCAACCCCACATCTACACTGGGAATCGGCCCGAACTAACGCCGACCAGTTGCGTAGTGAATATATGTATTTCCCATAAGAGACAAGAGAAGAGAGTGTTTTGGCCGGTGTTCATAGCACAGAAGGTGACAACCTATGTATGTGGAAAAAATCAAAGCTTCCAACCATGCTATCTTTAAACTACAAAATGTTTACACACACATACATATGTGCATAGCTAAATAAGAAAACATTTTCTTTCTTACACACACACACACATTTATATTCAAACAGAAAGATTGCAAAGAAAAGTAAAAGAGTTGCAAAACGAAAAAGAAATGTTTGCTGTTTGTTTGAACATTTCTGATTCTCATTTTGTTCATTGGGAATTATGGAATAAGTAGTTAAGTTTCAAATAAATTTTTAAGAATTTTTCAAGTCTACTGATGAGTTGGTGCTAATACCAACGAAATGTCGTCGGCATAGAGACAGCTGAAAAATACAGTAAACTTGTTGAAAAGGTTCATTTTTGGGCCTGAATTAAGAATAGTTCTCATATGACGAGCACACAAACATTTTTAAACACAACACAAAACTGAGAAACAAATTAGATGTCAATGGCAACAATAAAAACTAAATGCGTTCGTAGTAACCAAAAGCGTGTTTAATGCATTTTAAATGAAAATAACTTAACATATTGTTATAGAGAACATAATGTTGTTGTCGCAACCAAACTTTAAAATGGTTTTCTCTGCGTGTAGAGGCAGTAGTCAGCTGCTCTTGCAAGACTACCTGGTACAAAGCTACCTTGCATCAGGCAACATCATAGGAAAGCTGTGAAATAAGTGCTAGATTACAAAAGGCAATTTTAGTTGGGCAATGCTCTTTCAAACTTGCTTTTGTGTCTACACGCGATATTTTTTTCACGAATTTTTATGGCAATTTTGTGTTTCCTTTAGCTTCTATTTCGATACAGTTTGTTTTTATTTTACATTAAGAAAAACAACAATAATACAAAATTCATACCCCTTACATACGCCCTTATAAACTTAAATGATTTCACATAAACACTTTTTGGTTTTATTTTATTTTTGTTAATATTTTAATCTAATAAACTACAGCTGCGGGTACACCACGAGCCGAAACAGAGAATAAAAAGAAATGCCAAATATTAGCCTACGAAAAAAGCTAGATCAAAATGAAATCATCGAGTATGGGCAATTATGTTTCCCTTATATATTTTCCCCCTCTCCGAATGCTTCTATAAAAATTTCAAAATTGCCCAACTAAAATTGCCTTGTGTAATCTAGGTCTAAAGCAAGCTGGATTTATTTCGTACCGATCAAGGTACCTCGACAACAGGTATTCGCATAACTACAACAAACACTTCATGTATTTTATTGGTAGAAATCTTTAATATCTGTCACCCATTTGTTCGCGATTGTATGTTAGTGTTGTGTATTTTGACACTTCTTTAGGCTAAGAGCATTAGGCTACCTGATATCGATGTACCTTGGTACCGAATTTTACGCATCTTTTTTTACGTTTTAAATGTTATATTTTCCAAGTGAAATAATGAATGTAGGTCAACATTTTCCACAGTTGCAAACAGATTACCAACCTTAAAGGTACAGAAAGCAACAGTTGTCGGCCGAAACTCTGTTCGAAATTCCATGTGGAATGCTGGCAAAATACATGTAAAATAAATTTGTACGAATTTGTCGTGGAAGAGTGTTGTTAGTTAGTACATAGGCATGTATCCAGCAGAATTCTATATTCTCTCCGAAATAAAGGAAACGTAGAATTGACAATAACAACCTGGATTTGTTCACAAGTGTTAAACAATGTGATATATTCTCTGTCTTTTTCAGCCGCCGACATTTCATATAGATGGCTGAAAAAGACAGAAAACATTTGTAAGGTCTATTATTTTTGGACCTGAATTAATACATTTCACTTGGGTCTTAAACCAACTACGCATTATGTTTATATGGCATCATCAATTTACATATCAGCTGATCAAATCTGTTGCGACAGGATTGAAGTTGTTGTTTTGTCAAACAAATATGTACATATTAAAAATGTATGCAACCTTGTAATATACAAATTTGACCCTATTGTTTTGGCAATTTTGCAATTATGTCCATATTTTAATTTAAGCGAATTAAAATCGTTTTCAAATCGATACATAAACAGAATATTCATATGTGTTTGAAGTAAAAACTTGCGTCATTAAGTTCTGGCAGTCGCATTAACTTACACTCGTATCAAAGTGCCTTTTTTTTGCAAAAATATTCTACCTGCTTTTGGAGAATAAAAACCACAACACCAACAGCCGCAGCACAAAAACTTCAAATGTAAAATCGGAATTAAAGATCAGGTAAAAAGCTTTTCGTATTTGTGAAATTGGAAAAAAAACCGAAAAATCTTTTAATTTGACACTTTTGGTTAGTTATCGAAAGTTTTGGATATTTGGAATCAATTGTTGGTGTTTGCGGTGCATATGGCAGCGGTGATTGTGTTTTGTAATTCCACTGGGCTCTGTTGGCGGTTGTTCTGTTTGTTTGTAATTTTGTCCGTCATTGTACGAAGTGCTGATGTATCGGTTTGTTTGTTTGTTTTGGGCTGCTGTCTAAATATGTATGTATTATTAGACTTGTTTGGCATTTAACTAAAGTGTCAAAGTACTCAGTTTAACAAACGCCACCAAACGACATTGAATACAAACAAAACAACGTTACTTTATTTGCGTTAGAACGTTTATATTACAACCAGATCTTAGCGCGAAAAAGGTAATAAAAAACATTTACAATATGGCAAAAGCAAGCAACGATTTCCAGCTGCTTTACAGTGTAAAAACTAACTCAAACTTAATTACACTGAATTACAAAAGTAAAGGGTCATTCGACAAGAAATTCAATTAAATTTTAATTCAAGACCTACTTGTAATTAAAAAACAAATAAAGAAACAGCAATAATAATCAAAAAAAGGTTTAATATGGATCTATTCAAGTGATTTTCAAAAGCTGTTTGCTCTTTTATTAATTGTGGTCATTTAATTATGACTGGCTGTATGTGTGTCAAAAATATCTGGGTAGAATTTTATTCTTTCTTTGCGTTGTAACAAATGTTTTAGAGTTCTTTTTCCAAAGCAATAAACAAACAAAAAAAAAACACACCTTTTTCAGAGTGCAACATAAAAAAAAATCTTAAACGACAAACAACATCAAACAAACGAAAAGCTCGTAAAAGCCTCTTGATACTTCAAGCCACAAGAATCAGCTTAAATGGAAACATTTACAGGGTTCTCACGATCATTTGGTTGTGTTTTTTGTGCTGCTTTGAACAATGAAATACTGCAGCTCTTTTTTTTTTTGTTTAACAAAATTGTATTGTTGCAGTTTGGTACTGTTTTTGGTTGGGTTTGTGATTTTTATTGTTTTATTAATGTTTGCACAGATATACATATAGTATAAATAAAATTCTTATACGGTGTTATTTTTTTTTTTTTTTCTTTACACTTAATGCTAGATAGATCAAAAAAGCATTAAAATAAATACATAATGCACAATGGCACTAAAAGTTTTTAAATTAATGATGTTTCTTTTTGTTTTTCTCAAATTGAAAGTTTTAAGATGTTAGTGAGACTAAAATCGAAGGAATGTGTTGTAGTAATTATCTTCTGAAGTTTTTATTTTTACAAAACAAAATTTTTGTGCAACATACAAAATTAAAAACCAACATAAACTTTCCAAATGCCTACAACGGTACATTGTTCTTATCTGCTCTATTATAAAGTACAGTCGAACTTCCCTATAGTGAATCTTCACGGGGACAGAATATTATTTCACTATATAGAAACTTCATTATACAGAAATATTTATTTTTAATTTTTTATTTATTTAAAATAATCAGGTATTTTGTTTGAATTACATTTTTCCATTTTTCAATATCCAGATACGGAAAGATTCTTTGAACGAGCGGCCGTAACCCATTTGAGCATTGCTTCGTCAATGTCCTCGCAAATACCAGTTCGAAGTCTCTTAGGCTTAATGCTTAACTGAATAACTGACTTGTTTTTTAAAGTGTTTGATAAAGTACTGGGAAGAATTCCAAACTCTTTGGCTATATCTTTTTTCTTTGATGTCCCTTCTTCAATAACTTTTTTCGAGAGAAATGTGTACTACCCCGGTGCATCATTTTCGTTCACTGAACTCGGTCAACTGATGTTAAAAGTCAAATCGTAAACTTTTTGGTTTTCATTTTCATTACTTTGGGAATCCCAAAAATATAACTTATTTTCTTTATAAATACTGGTGCTAACAAGTGTAAAATAAAGCTGCTAAAAATAGTTCACTATATGGAGACAAAAACACACTTAAAATGTATTTTTGTTTCCAAAAGTTTGTTCATTGTACAGAAACAGTCACTGTATGGAAATTCATTATGCGGAGATCAAAATACATTGAAAGTGGAACGAAAAGGCTGTGTACTTGATTTTAGTTCATAATAAGGATAACTTCATTGTATAAAGGAGTTCACTATAAGGACGTTCGACTGTATTATAAAAACTCGATTATTGTGGTAAAAGCCCAAAGTTGTTGTACGAGTATTCCTGTTATAGCTACAAATACATTTTCTTGAAAAATCGTTTGCATGCGCCAACTCTAGTCAAAGGTATTGTTGAATGTTCCTATAACGTTTAATTAAACAAATACTTTAAAGCAAACAGAAACATTTTAAAATCTCTCTCCATTGTGCGAGTTTTTGTAAATCAACCATTTGTAAGTTTGTCCATTTTCCAGTCCTACCATCTGTCAGTATGTCCGTCCGGCCTTTGAAACACTACCACCGCATTGTTTATTGTGCAGTGCAGTAAAAATAATTTTGTGTCAAGGTTTTGCACTGTATTACTGAAAAAGGAGTTTTTTCTTTGTATTTTTGCTAAATAAATACAAAATTTTTTTTAGATTAATTTCATGATTTTCAAATAGACATAATGCAAACATATAAAGACAAATAAAATAGAAATATTATAAAAACTTAATAAATATGATCGTTCGACATTATGTTACAACCATTAATAATATAATAAAAGAGATAAAAAAGTAAACAAATAAAACAATTAAAATATTTTGAAAACCACGTTTATTAAATTTAAAGTTTATTATAGCATGAACTTTTATATCAAAATTAAACACTTGCACAATGGCTCGTTATTTTCTAAGCTGTTTGTCATGTTGTGGTATAAGTTTCACTGTCTTTAAGTAAATCTTCCACCAAAATTACTTAATTAATTGCTAGAATTGTCGCTGAAATTGTCTTAACCTCAATGCGGCGAATGTGGTTTGATTATCTACAATTTTCGCCTTAAAGAAGTGCTTAAAGTTCAGTTGTGGGCCACCTGAAGGTGGGAAAAGGTTAGATACTTGTTTTGAGCATTGAAAAAAAAATTGTGAGTACAGATGGTTGTTCTTGGTTGAACGAAAGGGGAAAGTCTTTGCCTTTTACAATTTTTCCATACAGAAAACTTTTTTTAAATAGATAAAAATTTGTTGGAAATTACGTTTTCCGCGAAAAGTATTAAGATTAAATTTTCTGTGGTAAAATTGTAGTGATTATTTTTTTTAAAGAAGGCAATAAAATTAATTTTTAAGATTTATTAGCTGGGGAGCATACCCTGGCTGTTTCACATTCACTGCAACGATCATCAGTCTTTCGAACTCCAGGTCACAGCTAAATCACACACACTATTCTTAAGCAGTAGCGTTCAACATCTTACGGTTCAGGTACATACATACATATCTATAATTAATTACTGTTCATTTTATCTCTTACTTTTGGTTGAATTATATATATATATATATATATATATATATATATATATATATATATATATATATATATATATATATATATATATATATATATATATATATATATATATATATATATATATATATATATATAACAGATGTCCCTATTTGCATCTCTCGAACCATATAGATAGAGAGCTGAAATTTGCACAGTATATGTATTCACATATGTATGCCCTATAACAACAAATGCTAAAAACGACAACTAGTAAAGAGCTATAGGGTGTCCCTTATCGTTCCATATTTATGGAAAACTTACATATCCTAAGGGTCTTATTCATAAAAGTTATACAATGTGTATTAAGCTTTTTTATGTATGTCAAATAGTACTTTATAGAAATCTGCCAAATAATAGTTTAATAAACATTGTATGTATAATTTTTATGAATAAACAAGTAAATATTTTAATGAATTGGAGTAACATAATATATTACAATTATGTTTTCATTTATTGTAAGCTTGCCTGAATTTATTATATATTTCCAGGGAACAAAGTAACCCTTTATCTCCCCACCCAACCTACAAAATAGTTTTAGAAAATTTCCTTCATGCCTCTAGAAGAATCAAACTGTATGACTGGCTCCCTAATTTATTCTCTCAAACAATTTCACAGCCACCAATTATCTCTCTTTTTTATGCTGGCATCCACACAAAATATTAACAAAACTTTCCTTAAATTTTCACAACCATGTCCCATGCTGCCTCTGGAATGGTGAAAGAATCGACTGGTCCCCATTCATTTTTCATCTTCAACATTTCTTCATAATGTATTAATTCAGGTCCAACAATGAACCTATTCAAAAACTTTACAGTCTTTTTCAGCTGTCTATATGCCGACGACATGTCGTTGGTGCTAATCAACTCCTCAGTAGGCTTGAAAAATTCTTAAAAGTTTGTTTGAAACTTAACTACTTATTCCATGGGAAGTATGGAATAAGTAGTTAAGTTTTAAAAAGGTTCATTTTTGGACCTGAATTAAAACATTTCAATTGGCTCTTAGAGCAAATAGATAATTAAGTTCATATTTGAATTTCTTCATAATACTTAGATAATAGCAAATACCTAAATTGTTCTAAAAAGAGAAACTGAAATCATTTTATGAAGAGTATAGTCATCGTTTTCACAAGAAATGTACGGCTGATTTTTTTATAGTTAAATCGTTCTAGATCTAAAATTAATAAGGTATCAACAGTTTTCTGCCTTATATGTATGTATATGCCGCCGAGATTTCATTGACGCGATGTACAGAAGTTTAAAACAATACAGAAAACAATTAATAAGGTCTATTCAGAACTGGCATAAGTCATTCCAGTTGGCGCTTACAGCAAAATATAACATTTGTTGTATATAATTTAATATAGTTAATTTTTGAACATCCAAAAAACCTTTACTTCTTGATTCTCCCAAAAATATGCCATTTGTACTTTGTAACTAACGATGGCTGATTGTAAGAAGGTTGTTAAGAAAAGTAAAAGTGTTTTAAAACGCTAAAGTTTGTTTTCTCTGTTAAAGATTTGCCTGAACATTTGGGATTCTCATTAATTTTTTTTATGGGAGTAATAGAATAAGTAGTAAAGTTTTTTCGAGTCTACTAACGAGTTGAGGAGCATCAGCGAAATGTCGATGGCACTTAGGCGGCTGAAATAGACAGAAAGCAATTAATAAATTCTATTTACAATAAGAATAATATATTTTGGCAGTCTCTGATTGCAAATAATAATTAAATACATTTTTGTATATTTCTTTCCTTTCATATCCTTTCATCCATAGTTTTATTCTTCTTTAATCAAAGAAAGTTTGTGTCATTTACTAAAGTCAGTCAGGCATCCATGAATGTACTAAAATTTTTCACAATTACTTTGACGTTTCAAGCATTTCTTGACATTAGACTGTCTGTCACTGTCAGTTGAATGAACTCATTTAATTTACAATTTATATGTAAAGAGAACTTCTGAAGAGCAGTTTGATTTTATTTTATTTAAATAGATTTTACTTTGATATTTTTTATTGATCTGTGTGCGTTTCTAAAAAAAAAAAGAAAAAACAAAGAATCAAGTTTCTGAATGGGACTTTCTGTAAATACACCTTTTGGATTTTAAAAACAAAAAGAAATCATACAAATCAGCTTATTACACAGAGAAAACATAATTATGAGCATTTTTGCTTTCTTCTCCGCTGGGCCCAAATACTGCGTAGGCATTTTTTTATCATTCGAAAAAAAACAAGCGCTACATACAGACGTTGTTTGTAAATATTTAAGTGTTCGGTTTTATGGCGCAAAGTACTTATTCATTAAATACGCACTTCTACTTATTTTTATGTGTTTTTTTTCTCTTCTTTTTTTTTTCTTGCTCAAATACACACTTTAGTTGAAAGTATTGAAAAGTCTATCTTTTACGATATCCCAATACATGACAAATTGGGCCATAGTCATAGCCAAAAATTGTGAAAATTTAAGTTTTGAACAAAAGCTGGGCTTAGTCAGCAAAAAAGCCTACTTGAGAACTTGCAGCCGATGATGGAACATAACTGCGTTTATAACTTCTGGCAAAAGAGGTACTAAAGGGAGGGAGGTTAAATTTTAAGGGCCGATTTTGGATGTGAACCACACCTGTGAATGGCTACACCTCAAGCATTTTTGATTCAATTTTATTCATGGAAATACACACAATGGTGTGAGGTGTTAAAGTTATTAAGGCCATCAAATCAGAATGCATATCGTGCATTTCGTGTTTTTTCGATCAATTTATTCATCCAAATGTGCGTAAAATTGTGCAAAATTTTTTTTGGCAAACCGGGTCTCTAGGAGATTTAAAAACCCCAGCTCATGATCGTACTGCAGGAAATATTGCTGCTGTTCGCGATAGTGTGGCTGAAGAGCAGTCCACCTCAACTCGTTGTCGTTACCAACGCACCCTCAGGCTCGTCGTTGATAAACATTGTGCAGGAAGACTTGCACTTACACGCTTAAAAGGTGCAACTGACTCTACAACTAAGGCCTCTTGACCATTCCAAGCGTGGTCAATGATCAGAATGGTGGCTAGAAATGGCAAGAGTGGCTGATCAATTTCCAAGAATATCATCTTCAGTGATGAGGCACATTTTCACCTCAGTGGATTCGTCAATAAGCACAATTGCCACATTTGGCCGAATGATAATCCAAGAGTAATTGTCGAAGAATCCACAAATAGTGGCTGTTTGTTGTCATCATCGGACCGCATTTTGTCCACAATGAGACTGGTCAGGCAGTTACTGTGAATGTGTTCGCAATCGTGAGATATTAACGATGGCCCGAATAGGCAGATATGGATGTGGACAACATGTCTCATGTGGTGGCGATGTCTATTGGCCGCCAAGATCATGTGACTTCACACAGTTAGACTTCTTTCTTGGGGGTTATTTAAAAGAAACGGCGCACGGCGGTTGCTCCCTTATCCAGAGCTAAAGGATTGGATAATTCGGCATATTAACTGCATAGAACCTCAATTATTTCTCAGCGTCATTTAAAATGTCTCAGGCACATCCGATGGAGGTATTTTATTCAAAATCAACATCGGTCCTTAAAATTTAAGCACCCTTTACAAGCCCATAGTTAAATGGTCAGTAGAAACCTCGAATACCCTCTAAATTGGCTTTTTGTTTTCAGTTTTCTGAGAGAACAGAAAAAAAGGCCATTTAATAATTTGTAGAGCGTATTCATGCTGAAACAGAGCTGTTAGGAAAAATAACTGAAACTTCGGCTATAACCTCAAATTCTCTCCCATTGAATTTTTTTCATTATTTTTCCCTTTACATAAGTATGGCAGAATTATTGGGGAAACATGAATCTATATGCAAGAATATAACAAAACGGTCGCCAAAAACGACAAATTCTTTCTTGTGACCACATTTCGAGTTTTTTTGTCAATAAGTTTGGAAAAGATTTTTAAGCAACAGTTCTGTTATACATATTTAGCTTGAATTCCAATTGCACAAATTGCTAAGCTAAGATTTTATCAGAATTTAACCAATTACTGTAAACTTTAGCCTAAATGAAAGTATAATCACAAACAAAACAGCTTGAGGGCTAAAAATTAATATCAAATAAGAACCAGGACTCTATGGCGCTGTATCTCCAAGCCTACTCTTGTATTTTGTGATTATTAGCAGAATTGTGCTCACTGTGTTGGTCTGTTTGTGGAAGATATCGTACCACATTTTCATTATTATAAGCAATAGTAGTAATTTCGGCAACACAGCAAATACAGCGTTCATCCGCTCTTCACCATTAAGATATAACTATGAATATGGACCTCAGAATGTGAACTGACTTACAGCAAAATTACAGCAAATATTAAAACACCTACAATGTGTTTTGTGCGAGCTTGAAAAATTGTTGCGTTATTTTTTGTCAGGGAGCGGAAGCAGTTCAAAATTCCAGTTTAGAAAATTTACACAAGCTACTCTGCCTCTGTCGTTATAAGATGCTGGTATGGAACTCAAGAGATTTTATTTTATTTTTATTTATGAAAGATTTATAAAAACATTGCAAATAGTCTGAGGACACTTTGCGGAAATCATAATGGAAAACATGCGTATATTTAATGTTCGATAGCTCGAGTTTTTCTAATGAGAGGGCACGATAACTTGCTATACAATTTTTTATGCATTGTAAAAAAGATACATATACAAAGAGCTAAAATGTAATCAAATTCCAAATATTTTATGCAAATAGGGGAACTTAGTTAATGGCAAACATGGACGCAAATCTTTCGAAGTATACGATTTATTTGCGAAATTATTTGGCATTACATTAATCATGCGGAAGTTAATTTCCTATTATTCTTCTCATTGATATTAAGTAAACAAGACAACGAAAACATTAAATACATTTAGCAAAGGGAACACTGGCTGTTTCGAAGCCGCCGTGCTTCTTGTCAGCAGCCGTTGTTAGAGGCTCACGTTTCTGCAACGACATTTAAGCCGCTCACTCACCCAAGTTGTTGTATATTTTCCATCAAAATCTTAACTTTATGGAAGACATTCAATTATTATTTTTATTCTCTCATTGCATACAAATATAAACCTTAACGGTAATATAGAACTACATTTGAAGTCCGATTAACGCAATAGCAAATAATTGTAGAAGAAACTGAATTAATCATTGTGAAGTATTGAAAACCAAGAACTTTGAAAGTGGACATTGCTGGCATTTAGCCGCCACTAACACTAGTGGCGACTAAGTCATATTTTGAGCCTATTGACATTGTTTTTGCCAAGATTCAGTGTTTGATAATAACAAATTTTTTTTGATGCTTTTTATTTTCCCACCAAAAGCACTGATCGAAATCTAGCAGTTTTTTTTCATATTCTAAAATTAGTACTTCATTTTTATATTTCTTGCATAGAAAAAGTTTTCACTTCGCATCATATCTCGATTTACGAGAAAATAGTGTTTCTGTGTTTCAGTACGAAAACAGGCAAATTAATTCTGGAATAATGGAATATTTCCAGTGATGAAAATGTCAAATAACAATTGCCCAATAAAAAATGAGCAACTTCTAGGATAGTAAAATAATAAATACTTGCATATATGTACTCTTATAGTATGTTTCCATTACGAGTTGAATCACCCGCTTCCCTCTCTCAATTATAGTTATTTATGCATCACACTGTTCCCACGACTCGTCTATGTGCTTCGATTTGTCCTTTGTTTTTAATAAGCCAACATAAACTTGCCATTAATTTCATAACGACAATTTTTCTAAATGGACAAAAAAAGTAGGTGAAAGTGGTGTCGCAAAAAATCACATTCATATGGAAATGTCTTTGGCATTGCAGTGCACTAAATACAACCCAGAACTTAACTTTTATTTTTATGGGACAATTGCGTTTTCTTTGTTTTTTTTTTTGTTTACAATATATCATTTTGACAGCTAGTGCAGATAAGGAACTTTGGATTAAAAAAATTTATACTGAAAAAGCTCCATTGTTCTTTATTCAAAATCCAGTGGAAACCTTAAGCGAGGTGCTTCCCTCTTGTAACTATTCCCTTAATATTAATTTTTTTTATATATACCACATTACATACCCATATGTAAATTAAGCTCTCTCAAACAAAACTAAATTAAGCAACACTTGGTTTGCGTGAACTGTTGTACATTGACAAGTCGGCTAGAAACTATTAAAATGGTCTATTTAGAATTTGTTTTTTTTATTTAAGCCACGATTGAATATTTATTTCAAACTAAAGAAAATAGTTTAAGGCTTACCATCAAAACAGGAGCTGTCGATGTTAGTTTTGTTTCTCCAATGTTGCTAACTTTCTTTATTGCCACCCTTTACAGCTCATAAGGACTCCATAACGAGTGATTTTTTTTGTTTATAATTAATATTTTTTAAAATATTTTTGATGCTAATTTTTCGACCTTTGTTGTTAAGGACTTTAATTGTTCGAGTTTTAAGGTCACTTGTTTTTTTTATAAGTGTTTATTAAATTCGATATTTCGATATCACAATGGATATCTTCTTCAGGAATGTTTTGATGTTTTTCAAAAAAAAATTTTTATCAAAACATTCCTGAAGAAGGTATCCATTGTGAAAAATTTTTTTCGAATTTAACAAACACTTATAAAAAAACAAGTGACCTTAAGGCTCGAACAATTTAAATACTTATATTTTTTAAGTTAAAAAGAACATGAACACACACTAATAAAGGCCGTGATTCACTATCCTACTCAGTCGTACGATTCATTCACTGAAAATTGCTAGCTAAATCTGATAGAATTCTGTCCTACTTTAAAACGTCGCATCAAAGCGGCCACACTTTTATGTTTTTGTAAACAACTTCGAAAAGGCAACTCTGATCGCATAGTAAAAGATAGTTTTTGATAATTTTCAAAAGATTAACAAATCGGACAGACTTGTCAAAAAGTCTTTCACACACATACACTTTTAGTCCAGACTATCACACTTTTTGGACACACATGTCATTTTTAACAGATCGTACGATTCAATAGGATAGTGAATCACGGCCTTAAAATACATTTTGTTATCGCACTGTTTTCAAATGAGACTTTTTGGCGGAAAACTTCCCACATAATTTGCATATAGAAACACTTTTACTTTACAGTTTTAATGGCAGATATTTTTCCCTCATCAAAAATATAGAAAAATATTATCTTTTGTTTTTGTATTGCCTCTTTTTGATGTATGTATATTGTAATAAAAATTCGTCTTCTTTTTTTATCTATATATTTCGAACCTCTCGGTTCATCTTCAGGATCTAAATACAATTGTTTTATTAGAAATATTTCTAATAAAACAATTGTATTTAGATCCTGAAGATGAACCGAGAGGTTCGAAATATATATTGTTTTATTAGAAATATTTCTAATAAAATAATTGTATTTAGATCCTGAAGATGAACCGAGAGGTTCGAAATATATAGATCAAAAAAGAAGACGAATTTTTATTACAATATACATACATCAAAAAGAGGCAATACAAAAACAAAAGATAATAAACTAAAATTGATGGCAATACAAAAGAAGAATTATTAATTATAGAAAAATAGTTGCGAGTAATACAGAAACGAGGTACGGAAAAAGACGCAGCAAATTTTCATGGAACGTTTGAACCATACAAGACAAATTCTTCATATCATAGAAAATATCACTTCGATACTTTCGAGATAGTATCGTTGCTATAATTATGGTTTTCTTTCTAGTTTTAATGTCTTAAAATCGATATGTCTATATACTTTTTTCAAACTATCAAAATTCGATAGTGATTCTATTTATAGTTTGTTTTCATTTAACTAAAACACATTTTCATCAATAACTCTGTAAGTTACATCTGTTATGAAGTTGCCTTGGCAGTAATTGTCATATAAACCAGAGATGGGCGCGTCAGTGTTTTTGGCTCACGTCACGCACACTCACGATCAGAATAATATTCCTCAAGCACGACAATTTTTTTGGCCTTACGTGACGTGCGTGTGAAATTTTTTTCGCAAACCAAAAATGGTTAGTGTTTTAACTTTTTTGTGAATTTTCTTAAAATGATCATCACGCTTATTCATTCACGCGTGGTTTTTCTTAAATTTAGTCACGATCACGCTAGAATCACGCATAACACCACATTTTTAAGACAGCCGCAGATCTCTAATATAAACAACATCTATTGGTTTACG
This sequence comes from Sturmia bella, assembly GCA_963662145.1. Lineage (NCBI taxonomy): Eukaryota > Metazoa > Arthropoda > Insecta > Diptera > Tachinidae > Sturmia > Sturmia bella. The sequence continues at coordinate 33,104,736 of OY759168.1, read as the reverse complement.
ATATGGATTTAGTTGGTAACAGCCCTTTTTCTAAAAGGCCAAAATTTATTTAAAAATCTTTCTTTTTAGAACATGTCTACGTAATTATTGTAATTTTTCTCCAAGAAAGATTTTTAATTCTGTTGGACTTTTGGCTGAAACTTCAAGGGTAGTAATACAAAACGAAATTTTTCACAAACATGAAAAATCAAAGTTTTCAGAGGCAAAGTTATCGATTTAACTGCCGATATGGATTTAACTGTGTTATAAACAAAAAACAGTTTGCCGTGGTATTTAAAAGAAAACAATACGTATTCAATATGTATTGTTTTCAGATAAGTTCTAATTATCATGATATTTTGAAGAAGACAATGTAAGTAAGTTTTGAAGTCTTATTAGCTGGAGTGCAACCATGCTCTATCTACTATAACGATCATCGAATTACTACTTAATTATCTGCGGTCTATTTAGGGCCTGTGTTCGAAGCAAATTTTATGCTGGTGATCATTGTGGTAAACTCGAAATATCCATGATTGTATGCCATCTAGTAAGCCTTGAAGATTTATTTTTCTTGCCATTTCTGTAGTTCATAAAAAAAACTCTTAGTTTCGAGGAACTAAAATCGAGCCTGTTCAATATGTAATTCGCAATTAGGCATTATAAAGTTCGACGAATTAGTAAAAAGTGAGTTTAAACTTTGCGTATTAATTCAACTTTATATTTACAATTGTTAATAATTTTATCAGCCAATAAATCTTCAGCTTTACTTTTCTTGTCTTCTTTAAAAATATTGATCACCCCAATTTTATTACAAACATTTTTTTTTCTCAATTTGAGAAATTAAAACCGAACTTAAGCCTGATTAAAGTATTAACGGTTTAAATTTTGTTTGTTTACTATTTCCTGAAGTCTAGAAACTAGAAACAACTTTGATCAGCTTAGCGTGAGCTTGAATTATTCATAAATCAAGGATACTCACTTTGGCTTTCTTTATCTTCTGTTCATTTCAGTTCACAACACAACACAACACAACACAATACAAATTAAACATTCAATAGTCGCTGATGTGCGCTGCTCATTTTAAAGTCAACGCTAATTTTATTTCTGTTGCCAAATAACGGTCTGTATATTTAATGATAACTACGATTCCTGGTTCTTATTTGTTTGCTCAAGAGTGCCTACTTTCATCATTCTCGTCTTTAATAGATATGCACTTGTGTTTGTGTTTAATGATTGTTTCCCTTTTAACCTCCCAAGTCGGCACATTTCGCTAACAAGCGTTTTTAATATTTATTTTCTTTTCAATTCTTTTAAACGAATATATGTATGTATGTGTATATATATTTCTTTTTGAAATTGCGTACTTTTTTTCTTCTACCTATTTATTTTGTTAAACCTTATGGAATGCGTAAATATTTTGCTCTCCAGTTGCAAATGTGTTTGTAACATGTTAAAATTTAAAAATATAAATTATTTTCATGTCTGTACGTTTTGTATGTTGTTTTTTTTTTTGTAATAGTTATCGTTAACCGCCCTACTTATTGGTTTTTACGTGAAGGTGTTATCAGTGTAGTGGTTTCCAATGAATGTTTATCAGGGCGCTGCTATTACATTGAACCAACAGAGGAGTGACAAAATATAGCATCTTAACAATTTTGTACGAATAATTTTAATAGTTTTATTTAAAAGGATCATTTCAAGATATCGGGCAGCAGAGCAGCCAGGAATTGAGATATAGCTTCATAGTGGCCACTCAGATAATTTATTTGGATATAAAATAAAAAGTGCTATTTGACTTTTATAACAAACTTTGAATTTATTATTTAATATTCAGGAAAATCACGAAGTAAAATTGTCTCGTTGTGATGCTACGATTTTGAAAGCTTAGCGATACTTTTTACATGAAGAAGATGCGATTTCTCTGATTCCAGCTTTACGTAGTCATATCTCGAATAAAACTAATAAAACCTGTGAAATTGCGTTTTAAATTTCCAAAGCAATATAAGTAGACAAGACGTTTTTTATTACAACTTCGGTTTAACTTAAGATATAAGGCCGAAGTTTTTTGTACAAATGTAAGAGATATTAGGCAACATTTTTTCATAAGAACCCTTAAAAATTTATTTAGCCAGATGATTCTAAAAATTTTCATGTTTTAGCCTCATAAGACGAGTGTGTAAGGGGTCGTTGTTATAGTTTTGGTTTAACTTGAGATATAACGCAGAAAATTTTTATGGAGGTAAAAGAGGTATAAAGAAACAATTTTCCTAAGAAATTTAAAAAATTTTGATTTTTCGAGATATGATTATGTTGCAACAAAGGAGCGATAGGTATGTTTGTATATTTATGTGTACTTCAACGTTTTCACTAGAAAACAGTTGTGTTACATTTTTCCGGGTTGAACTGTGGTTTTGTGCATTCCAGCAAAATTGGGCAAGCTTAAAGGTTTTTGAGAACACAGTTGTGTGTGTACATATTAACAGCCAATACACTAACAGAGACAGTAAAAGCTATTGCTACTTGCTTCATTGTTTACACAGGCAAGTCCAAGCTCATTTTTAAAATGTCGTCAAAGAAAATGGTCTTAAAGAAAATTGCTTTACTTTACAAAATAAAAGAATTAAATGAAAGCAATAATAATAAAACAATTATGGGGAAAAAACTACAAAATCACTGTTTAATTTTTTTCTATTTAAAAATCACCATTTTTACCTTTCTTGTGTATTGTTTGTTCTGTTTTTGGCCGTCTACATGACATTTTAGTGGCTGGGTTGCCAAAGTATTGCCATACGGATTGTTATGGGGAAGCAAATTATACGAATAGATTTTTTTATTAAATAAATAGTAAATTTATATTAAGAATTCATAATGGCCATATTTTACTTCAACTTTTTTGTATTTTGTCTTATTTTTCAGTATGTAAGATCATTAAAATTAAAATATGAACTTTATAAGGTAACACCGGTTTTGCTTTTTCTCATTTTACCGACATGCAAGTAAAAACATGACAATCAAAATTTCTTGCAAGTGAGCTCGCAACTTGCAGAAATATGATGGTATTAGTAAAAAAAATGTCAATGTATTGAGTTACTTGCACTTGTACTTGCATGTGTAAATGGGGGGTAAGGGTAATATAGGTTTTCAATACCTGATACTCATTTTATTTGTAAACTTATTTGAAGAAAAGAGAACATTTTAAGGAGTTTACCAGTTTCGCTTAATCGAACAGCACTGTATATGATCTCAAGTGCTAAACAAAAATAAAAAAAATACTATTAATATGCAAAATGATACCATTACACTATTTATACATTCACAATTGATCACTTCTCATGGCTGTAACTCAACCAACCCATTTGATAGATTTTTATTGAAGTGTCTTTACAAACTACAAACATGTTGGCAAACATTTTTTGTTCCATCAAACACGCTGTCTTTGCTCATTGTAATCAATGATACCGCCCTTTTATGGTAATTTTTATTATTATTTTTTTTTTTTGCAACCTAATAAATGTAATTTAAATGTGTTTTTGTACTTTGGAAAGCTTTGCGTGTGCATATTTTTACCACCTTACAGAACTTGGCAAATATGCTGTTTTACAAATGCTTTATATACATATGTAAAAAGTTATACAGTAAAACACAATTGTTACCACTCAAATTAAATAGATATTTCTAATGCAATATGAAAAGTATTAAAAAAAAAAATTAAAGGTAATTGACAATAAACTAAACTAGTGATGATGATAAGCGGGGCGACTATGAAACCGTTAGTTTTAGCCCAGCTAAGGTCATACTTTTTTTTGTTATTGTTCATTATTAAGCATTAATTTGAACTTTACAGTCGAACTGTATGATATACAATTGTTGGTAATTTTATTGGGCTTGAGTTCGATGTGTACTCCCACAAAATTGAGACAGATTTCTTGTGATTAAATTAGAGTGATCAACACTTTTAAAGAAAGTAAAGTTGAAGTCTTACTGGCTGGAGTACATACCAACGCTGTTTCACGACCACCACATAGTTCATCAGCACCCAAATCAGCTTCGACGCCAGGCCATGACTAATTGTATAATGTTTTTAAGCAGCCGCGCATAGCCATCCTAGACAGTAAGTAATGAAGAGCTCAGGTGGTATAATGGCTATGCGGTGCTGCTTAAAACAGTATACAATTAGTCATGGCCTGCGTTCGTAGCAAATTTGGGTGCTGTAGACAAACACGTGTTCGCACCTATCGCGATTCCACACCTTGTACAAGGAACCACATGGAAACATGCCTTAGGTGGCTCATTAAAAAAAAAAAATTCAGTCAAATACGAGGCAGGCTCGGGGTATAGGGACACCTGGTTGTATTACAGTTGCTGTTGTTTTTAGCATTGGTTGTTGTGGAGCATATGTGAATATATATGTATATTATGCAAATTTCATCCCTGTCTCTCACGGTTCGAGAGTAACGGCTAATTGCTACTTTACGTTGTATAGGGACACCTGGTTGTTTTCGCTTTATTGTTGTTTTTAGTATTTATTGTTGTAGCGGCAAAGAACAACAACGTACTGTGAAAATTTCAGCTGTGACGGACGGACGTAGTTGTCTCGGTAATAGTGTTCCGTTTCACTCTGATGAGTACGGAACCCTAAAACCGACAATCATGCCGTATAAAGCGCGATTGAAACGCCTTCAGTTGAAGCATCCTTTCCAAAATTGCTTCCTGGGCCCTGTTTCTCAAATCTGACAAATGTGTATTGCAATTAAAATTGAGAAAAATTAAATTTTTTTCTAATATTATATTATTGAGTAAACTTCTGAGTCTCATTAAATTATACGGAAATTAAACTTGAAGAAGAGCGACATATCGAGCTCGAAATATCGAAAGTGAAAAATATAAATTGCTATTATATAGAACAGCAAAACAGTATTTTTAAATTGTAGACCACGAGCCTGAAAAAGTAGACAATTATGCAAAATATAGTTTAACCTGGCGCACATACACATACACACTGTTTTGAGGAAGTAAAAGCCGCACTTAAGCCCATTTGACATGTTGTTAGCATTTTTCTTTTGAAATTGCCATTTCCAGCGTCCACTATTGCGTGTCAGTGCAAAAGTTCGCTAAGTTATGTGCGTAGCTGTATGTTTATGTAAAATTGCGAATCTGCGAGTGCTGCAACTACCAACCAGACAGAGCCAAACATGAATATATGATAACTACACCCAATTACTATGAATTAGTCATTCATGCATGAAATCTGCATTAAATGTTCGCATGTTGTATTTTGCTCGAATTTCCTCTTCATAAAATCTAATAAAATAAATGTACCACTTATGTATTTATGAGTTTTGAAATTATGATTTTTGCCATACATTTTTTTTTTGATTTAAGAGCTGTCTGAAAACATGTTTTTCAAAATCATTTGCGTCTACATGAGTTTAGCTCTTTATGTGCCCAGCACAAAAAAAAGAACGGTATTTTGTAACAATTGAATTAGTAATTTTATATGAATTTGAGCATAGATACTTATTGCTAATGAATTTTAATATCAATGATTTTATTTTCTAATTTTGATTTTTCCCATTTCCAATAAATGCAAATCTAGAAAATGTACGTTCATTGCTGAAGCAAAATTCAAACTGTTTTATTTCTTTTCATAGATAATTAAAAAAAAAAAATAGTTACGGCGATTGAATATTTAATTTTGAAGAAAGAAAAAAACACACAGTTTTCAGTCGTGGAAAGTTAAATATATTGAACACAATTTTTGTGAGCCATATTTTGAAGTAATTTAAAGCTACGGCCATATTGGCAAATATTTGGCCACAAACAACGTGACCACGATACTCTTGTTGTTGAAATATTGTGCAATAAGATCGAGCGCATATTTCAATTTTTTTTTCAGATTCACAAATTTTTTTAAAATATGTACAATGCTTTCACAATACAAGCTCGAAAATCTGAGCTAAAGAATTCGGCAAAGTCCATTCAAATCTCTGGAATAATAAAACCGTGGCACTCAATACAAGAATTCTGTGGAGAGATCTAGGAGCAGAAAAACTACACGAAAGGAAAAAGCTTGTTCTAAATGTATGTTTTTTCTACTTGATCTTAGCAGGAAGCATACTTGAAAATTGAAGTACGGATAACAAGTGCACTTAAAACAAGCAGAAATAAGAGATCAAACAGAGGCTGAAATTGAGCCAATTCAGAATTATACAAATAAAATGTGTTACAGTGTAGTTCAATATAATTAAAATATAAATCAAAATCTTTCAGTTTGATTGCTGAATACCAAATCAGTTTGAATTAAAATAAATGAAATTTTAAAATCAATACCGAAAATATAAAAACCGCCTTCTTTTTCTTTTAGAAGCGTATTCATTTATATGGAGTTTTTGAAATCAATACTGGAATTAAAATCATTTTCTTCTTTATTGATATTATTTAAAGGCAAAACATTTTTTGTTCAAAATTCCAAAAGAAACCAATAGGGGTTTGAGATTATGTACTTACAAACTAGTGGGTAAACAACACACATTCCATTTAAATAATTTTCCGAATTCTTACCTGAAAAGAGAGAAAAACATATATGGTTATAATTAGTTTACATTAAGAAAAACTTAACATAAAAAAGACAACAGAAACGTGTGATAACTTGTGTTCAAATAAAGTTGAAACAATTAAAAAAATCTTTAATTGACTTCAATCTCCTGCGCAACCTTCTACAGAAACCTCATGACATTTTCATTACACAAAAACCGTACAATATTCTCTCGTAAAAAGGAAACATTTTGTTACAAATAACATTTCTTTTTTTTTTTTTTTGTAAGTCAGCTTGCAATTGTAGAGAAAAGAAAAAAAACAGATGAAAATTAAATGAAATTTTGTTTATTTCTTCATTGTCGCTGTGTAATTAAGTTGCCAGTCTGCAGCAGCAACAACTTGAAAGAAAAACAAGAAAAGTGTAAAAATCTCTTCATACTCGAAGCAAACGAGAAGAACCCACAATTGTTGTTGTTGCCTTTATTTTTTGTTGGCTTAATACTGTTCTTATTGTTGACGTTGCTGTTGTTTACCCTAAGCTGGGATTTATTCATTGTAACCCTTGAAGAGAGAGGCCTCGTCGACTACATGATATTTGGGATGTCGTAAATACTGTGAAAGGAATTATGTTGTTGTTGCTGCTTGTTCCGTATTTGTTTTTGCTGCTGCTGCTGCTGCTGCTGCTGCTGTATGAAATGACAATGATGATAATGATGATGCTGATGATTTTGTTAAGAGTAATGTGGTGGCTTGTTGTTTGGTCGTTGCATTAAGTATTTTCCTTGTGTTATTGCAACAGATTCATGGTTAAGGTGACAGTAAATCTTAAACAGACAAAAACCAACAATGAAGAATAAACAACGGCAACCAAAATTAAATATAAATATGTATATTTACTTGTTTGTATGTGTTAATTCGTATTAACACGCACACAGACACACACTGGCTTATTCATTTACCCATCCGGAGCGCCGGCAAAACAAATTGTTCAATATTTTATGCTGGCCGTTCTTCCTTCTTAAGCTTGTCTCGCTTTAACCCAGGTCATGCACAAACGTGCGCACACAAGTATGCATGAATGTAGTAATGGCCAACAGAAGGACGACAATTGTTAAGACGATGACAGTAACCCAACACGGATAAGTAAGTGAAGAAAAATTGTCGAAAGGATAATAGGAAGGTTTAAGACCAGCGCAAGTTAATGATATAAATATGTAAATAAATAACAAGAATGGAAAAATTGAAAAAAAAGAAATCATCAAAATACAATAAAAAATTATAGATAGGAAGGAGCAATTCAGCGGGATCCACCATCCATTGGATCGGAACAAAATTTTGTTTGGAACCAGTTTTAGTTTTGAAAGAGTTGGTTCTGAAACTATTCATTCAATTCGAATAATTGTTCTGGAAAAACAGAGCTGCCATATGTAAGAACTGTAGAAAGGAATCGCTTAGCGCAGTTCATTATTTGGTGCAAATGTTTTGCTTAAGTGCGAATGCAAGAAATCGTTGATTTTTCTTTGCAACCCAACAACAAAATATAGAAGGTTGCACTCGCAATATTTTTGCAGTTACGCACCGCTAATTAGGTGTTGCTTTTTTTCGTATGAGTATTGCGTTTGCAACACTGACACTCGAACAGCTGACATTTTAAAACAAAGCAAACAAATTTTTATTTGTTTATTTGTATTTCTTCGTATGTACATACATTGTTTGTACATAGTACCTTCATCTAAAATTATTTCCTGGGACACTTCTTCTATTAATGCTTCAATAATATCGCCTCGAGCACTATTTCGCGGCATTTTTGTTGTTGTTAAAGCTTTCAAAGCAAACACTTAATTTCTTTTAAAAATTGTGTATTAATTTATCAGCTGTTATTTGGAGTGCAATAAAATTTGCAAAGTTGTTAAAAAGGGTGCTCAATGACAGTTGCAATATAATCACAAATGCAAATAGTCGCAACCAAAAACGCACCAAACGCTGAGTACCGCTATTAATTTTACAATTACGTAGCGATTTGTTGGTTTCTTAGCATCGAAAATATGTAGGTATATATTTTTAATAGTGCATATTTATTAAACATAAATATGCAGGCATATGATGTATAAAACTGCTCTTGGTTTTTGTAATAAACGATATAAAACTTTTTGCGTTGGTATTCTCTATTTTATTATACACTAATATGCATGTATAATATAATGTGGCAGCACAGTTCAATTTTGCTTGGAAATTTAAACTATTTGGCAGCACAGTTCTTCCGTTGGTTTGAAAAAAAAAAAATTAAATTAAACCAATTCAGGGTATCTTAATACCAGGTAGCCGCATGACTATAACAAACACAACAACAACAAACATTTCATGTCTTTTGTTGGTAGAAATACTATAAACTCTGTCTTCCAGATGTTCACGTTTGTGTTGCGTATTTTGGCTTGAGTTCGGTTTTGCGTCCTCTAAATTGAGAAGAGCGTTTTTGTGATAAAGTAACTCGTACATTTAATACTGTATTTTTCTAAAATAACTGCAAATTCTTATGTTTTACGTCCTTGTTTCTTACAGAATTATGCACTGCAACACTACTGTCACTGGGGCACCCGACAAAATTATTGCTGTCATGTGTTGGAACGAGAAGTTTGTGATTTGCAAATAACAAATGCCATAACAATTAAATCTCATTTCTTCACTCTGCAATTACACACCTACAGAAGTACATATATGTTTGTGTGTATGTATGTGTTTAACACAAATGAGTAAATATACATATGTGAACAAAAGCCTGTTGACCATATTTCCTGAGCACTATGCAACTTGCCAGCAAGCAGGTCAAATTCAAAATACACTACTCATGCTTAGTAACATCGCAACAAAAATATGGTGGTTGCCAAAAGTTTCTGATTTGGTGAGTAGTGTTTATTGAAGATGACTTTTTATATCTCACTATACCTGATACTTTGATCATTAGCTGCGCTAAACTTTATAGTTAAGTTGAGAAAAAATGCTTTAGATTTTCTGTGAATTGTGCTCAGAGTAGGAGCTATGCTGCTGTACTTGGATCATAGTAGCAAGCACATCCCACATGGTCAACATCGCCTTGACCAGGTGGTGGGATGTGCACACATTTATGTGTGTGTGTGTGCGTTAATTGATTACGTTTGGTAAGTTGATAATCATATTGTTAAAGGGTTTTAATTGTGTTTATATCTGTGGGAGTATAAATGTATGTATCATTACCAAAGGTGTATGTGTGTGTGCGTGTGCGTATGTAAGCGTATATAAAAATTTTTGTTAAAGCTGAAATTTTCTTTTACTTGTTATTTCTGCTGGCATTAAAAAGTCCTTTAACGTTCTTTTAATTTGATTTAAGGTGCAAAATAATAAAAAAAAAGCAATTTATTGTATTTATTTAATTGTTGTTGTGCAGTGCGTATTTTTATATGAGATTTTTTCGTTCATACACTTTTTTAAAGCATTACACTTCAAACACGAAACAATGAATGTGAAAAAAGTTACGTTAAATTGAATCTTTTGTAATAAACAAAACTTAAAATAGAAAGTTTACAAGCATTTATGTATAAAAAAAAGCCAAAATTTTACGTTTATTGTTGCAATCAACCTTTTTGTTCAATTAGTTTATTATGATAATGATTGACAAAAAAAAGAAAACAAAACAAAATACAAAAGGCAATAATTGAGTTAAATTATTTTGCACAAAAACTATCTTTCCCAGACACCGGATAATGAAAAGCAAATAATTATTGTTTTTTAATTCCGCTTATTTTGCTCTTTTTATAGAAAATAATTAAACTATTTAAAATAAATCCTATTAAAATAGCTTGTATATATTGTTCTCTTGCTGGGGGACAGCTTATAGATTTTTATTTTATCTCAGTTTAACTGAGTGCAGACTGTTTTTATTGTTTTACTCATAACTTCGATCGGTACACAGGCGTGGACCACTACTGAGTTTTGTACTAGAACATGGTGGAAGGGTGAGGTAGTGCCTGGACAATAGGGGGGATTGGTTTAGTAATCTTAGGCACAATATTTTATGGTAGCTTTTGGCTTGAAAAAAAAGTTCACCACAACATATCAAAAAATCATTTTCTAGGCTTCTGATTTGAATTTTATTTTTATTTGTGTATGGACGCCTCCCCAAGAAGGCGTGGTACGGGGTGGGTGTATTAAAAAAAATATTCAGTAAAGAAAATTATTGCTGGTTGGTCACACATTCGACGTCTTTGCGAGCAACATGGCGAAAGTTAGTGCGATGAGAGGAAAATTTTATTTGCGAGGGGCTCTGGTACCCTTCTCGCTGGCACTGATTAGTCCGCCCAAGAGTCACATGTATGAGCAACCCTTAGTGATGTTTTCTCTGTAAAATGTTTTTTCGAACATGCTGGGGGGTCCCATACAAAAGCAAAGAAAAAAGTTAAAATCGGACGCCTCGAAAATGATATGTCGTAGTGGAGCTTTTTTTCATATCAAAAGCTATCGAAAAATCGATGGTACAATATGTCCAATTTTTTCTCCAAACAAATCGAGCCGGCCTAATGAATACATTGGATTTGAGCTACGGACAGGAAATATCTTTGCAGACCAAGGTACCTCGACACCAGGTAGCCGCTTAACTACAACGAACACAACACCAACAAACATTTCATGTATACTGTATTTCTGTCACTTCACGTTTGTGAGTTTGTGTTGTGCATTTTGACAGTTCTTCAGCTTGAAAATAGTAGTCAGCTGGGCTTGTAAGGCCACCTGTTATCGAGGTACCTTGTTTGCAGACATTTAATTTCACGGACAAGTCGTTAAACTGAAAAACGTCATGCCGTGCCGTCTACTAATGATTGATTTTGGGGTCCCTATTTCATCAGAATAGAATTGTGAACGAATTAAACAATGTGACGCACTCCACACTGCCAGCCAATTGAGTAGGATATATTGTTGTCACTGAAGAGTTTCTTTGATTTCTGCTACGCACAAAGTCTGGCAACCTCAAAATAGACTTTGAAGCACCAGCTCAAACGTGATTGTCGTTTTACAATTTTGATTGGGTATATGTTATGTAAGTAGTGTGATATCGTAGATATTTTATATTACGAAAACTAATTTCGCTGTAGATAATAGCAGGGAGCATGGACTTATTAAGGGAGTACATACTGTGAAGGAAATCCCACTGGGGAGATTTTTGAGTTGGCTCACATCTTTACTCACGATTTTAGTTTAAAAATCTATTGCATATTTTTTATAATTTTCATTAAAGTAAAATTACAAAAGGCGTTTGGTAGAGCCACGGTCATTCACATTTTATTTCTCCATGGTACCCTTTAAAATTGTAAATTGTTCATCTTTTTAATAATGTCCTTAAAAATAAACAACTGCAAATGTGTGTGACTGTATTTATGTTGAATTGCATCAATTTATGTTAATGAGTCAACATTGTCATGTTGATTTCTTCTGCATTTTAATACATTCACCCATACACGAACACCGCACACACACACACACACACACACATCTACACAGTAACGGTGCATTATGCATGTAAGTGTTTTTGTGGTTATGTTTATATTTTACTGTTTTCATGCATGTACATATGTATGCATATTTGCGATAGCTTTTGTCATTATTATTTTTGTTGCTGTAAATTTTGTTGTTGTTTTAACTAGTACGAGTTTGTCGTCCATAAATACGAGTTGAAAAAAATAACAAACTTTCATTACGGATTTCTGTTGTTGATTGAACAATAAAATGTTGTCTTATGCGCCGTATCGCCAACAAACTTGAGTACGTAACAACATATGTATGTATCTAGAAATAATTATGGGGGTTTGCTTGCATGAATCAAGTGGATCCTAGCAGAATTTGAAATTAAGAAAATAAGAACTACTTTTAGAGCTTTGATTACTATTTCATCCAATTGTTCGATGAAATAGTAATCAAAGCTAAATCCTTTGATATCAAACTCAAGTCATTTGCTCATGAGGCAGCGAAGAGCGCACATTTACAGTGGATTTGCTGGCATTTTTTTTAAAGCATGGTGCTCTCAATAAGTAACAATGGCATCAAATAAAATATTTTTTTGATATAAAAGGCATTAGAAAAATGTTATAAGAAGAATTATTATTATTATTTTGTTTTTTCATAATTATATGACAAACTTTTCGTATGATTAAAAGGGGAGAAAAATAAGGCGGAAAAAATATTTTTTGATTGTTTGTTAATCAAAAATTTTTTTTCAATAATTTGTTTTTGTTTTTTGAATTTTATAATTTTTTTTTCTGAAGATGCCAACAAATTGTTGGCGAAATATTGAAAATAAATTCATAATTGTTTAAAATTATTTTTTTTTTATAAAAAAACCAAGGATCAAGAGGATGCATATTTAATTTAACAATATAAAGATCAAATAAAATAAAGATAAATTATTATTAAAAGTGTGTTTTTCAGTTTCTCATTAAATGAACTTTCTTTTTTCTGCTTACTCGAGAATATGCGCGGTAATGAATGCAAAATATGACACAGTTTTGGCAAATGAAGCTACCTTGTCGATTTTAGAGAATGAATTATTTTTATTACAAAAATAACACATACACTGTACCTTAGTTACTTTAGTAATAATTTTCTTGTTTTCCCATTGGTTACATACGAGTTTTTCCTCACAAAAATTGTGTCCAGTACCAGGTGGGCGAGTCTATATTTAAGGTGTTTTTACCACTGTTTTTCACTTCGTGATTATATTGAATATGTAAAATATTTTATGAACAATTTTATGCCATTTGCGCTTTATTTTGTTTATAAACATTTGTTGACATTTTTGATTTCCGTTTTATTCACGGAAACATCTATATGATGACCAGTTTTTATTTTTTTATTCTGCCGCACGAACACACCATTACACACATATAGACACACGCACATACGGACGCACACAAATATATTTATTAATGTATCGTATGTTTGATTATCTTGTTGTTGTCGTAATATTATTAAACATGGTGGTGGCCAAGTGTTTGTGTGAGTGACAGTGTAAAATTATTCTCGGTCTTTTGGTTTGCAATTAAAGTACCGATACAACTTCATTCGAGTGTTGTTGTGTGAAGGATTGTTTCTGAACTCCCAAAGAATATACTTAATTTGTTATTGTTGTTGTTATACAACGAGTAACTTGTATATTGCGAAAATTTGTCCTTTAATTGTTTTTAATACAATTTTTAATTTATTTAACATTTAAGTGAATATATACAATATGTACAGCGCACAGACGAGAACGAAATAAAGTGCAAGAATTGTATACACAATCGTATTTTTTATATTTTATTTCATAAAAAAAAAAAACAGAACAGAATACGTTTATAATTTATGTTTGGTTGGTTCATTAACTTTACAAAAACAAAATACACAATTTCAAAGAAGTGAAACAAAAATTCACACAACGAAGATGCATAAAAAAATCAAATTACGACTAATTAATAAGAGCGTGAGGGAAAAAATATTGAATTTTAAATTGTGCAAAGAATTGCATATTAAAATTATTTTGAAAAATTAAATTTCATCCGAGGAGATTCACATCATGAGGATACAATTAAATATTGTTTGTTGCTGTGGTGGAAATATACATTTTTAATTATATATAATTGTGTAACGCAGAAAAAGTTACAGAACAATTCAAGCGAATAGCAATTGTCTGATGTTTAATAAAGCAGCATTAAAATGTATTGATTTTTTTTAGCAAACCAAAATTAAAAAAAAAAACATTTCAAGTTTATTAATTTTTAACTTGTAAAATTCTACGAAAGACCTTTAGAGCAGTAGAAACTACAGGAGTAGTGAAAGTCTTTTTGTTTCTATTGACAACACTATTTTTTAAAGCTTTAGGTTTTTGTATTTTATAATAAAGAAAGAAAAATATAAAGAACTGAAGCTTTAAAAAATAGTGTTGTCAATTTTAACAATAGAGGTCAAAAATTATAGATAAAATTGTTTCTATCTATGAAGAAATAATCAAGTTGCAGTATGAAATGTCATAAAAAATGACAAAGGATACATGTACATGAAAAACATAAAATTATTTATGTGGGCTTAGGACCTGGCTTCGAAGCAATTTCTGAGCTGATGAGAGTCATGGTGGAGGTGAAAAAGCCATGTTATGTATCCCAGCCAATAAGTCTTCAACTTTACTATTTTTGTCTTATTCAAAAATGTTGGCCACTAAGATTTTATCCCAGGAAACCCTTTTTCAATTCTGAGAAGGTAAAATCGAAGTCAAGTCCGATAAAAAAAAATTAAAATTGGATTGTAGATTTTGTCACAAAAGAATATTATGACTTCATAAAAAGTTAGAAACTTTTGAAATATTGCTGACAAAAAAATATTCAAATACATATATGAGCTCATCTAAATCGATGACTGAATACTTACTTTAGTCCAGATAAAGAAAAAGTAACTGAATTTATTAAGCGAGTGGTAAACATATGGTCAAGAATTGTCGTAAAATTGACTTTGATCAATTGCAGGAATTATTTTCGCAAAATAATGAAAGTGCCTTAATGGCGTGTTATAGAAATTTCTGAAAGGAAATAGTAATTATATGGTATTTCTTGGTCATATGGTTCACAGATACAGTCACACAAACATATTTTATTTTCCTTCATTTATACTTTTGCTTTATCTGCAATAAAATAAGTATTTACCCGTTGATTTATGTATATAACTGGCAGTTCATTTCGTTTCCATTGTATGCAACTTAGTAAATATGTTATAAAACTGGCAGATATTTGGCGTTTTCTATTTTCTGTGACTTTTACGAAATCGAAAATTTAAAATTTTACTAAAGAAAAAAAAATTTTTTTTCACTTGTTACCCAATATCTCAAAAAAGTGCTTTTATTAAAAAATACTATTAAAAATATTTAAAGCTATCATAACTTAGAATTGTGAGTATGGTTGTGTAAGAATATCGAACATACTCATACACAAACGAGGGCGCGTATCCTTTTCTTGCAGTGTGACACCATGGATATTTTTACTTTATCTGATATGAAAAGAGTATTTGATTAGCGATTTTAACAAGTGAGGGAGCGTTTTATTTCTAGTATATGCAGTTTTGTGGGCAAGCAATAAAACTAGGAAAAGTTTTGGGGTCTAAACTTTTTGTAAAAATTTCAAATTTATTTGAGAAAAAAATTAGTTTACTTTTTTTCCAATAATTCTAGAAATAATGGTTGAACTTAAAAATTATAGAAATACTGTTTGAAGCTTTTATAATTTAGAATTGTTTATATTAAATTACTTGTGTAATAAAATTGAATGCATTTTTTCAAAGTTGGAACAGGACATCTGCAGCACCCGTCTCGGAAAAGTATTATTACAGCAAACAAAAAAACCAAGATTCTAAAAACTCGTATTCGTACAGCCTGAAATAATGATGATTTGAGTGGACTCAAGTGTAATCAAACACAACGGGACCTTTCTAGGACCCAAGTGAGCCAGTCTCAGGACCGGCGGCCCGCGTAACATAACACAATAAGTGTAATCATTTGTGAATATTGTAAATCTGCTAATTTAAGTCAATAACTACTTGCAAGCTCGTTTTTTAGGAGTATGACTATTGCCCGTTCGCATTCTACTTTCCAGAAATTTTCCTTAAATGCATTTCGCCGCAATCAATTGACGTTGTTGTTTTTTGCCTTTTTATAGCAAATTTTTATGCAAAAATAAATACTTTTTAGCACATTTTCTCTCTGTTTTTTTTTTTTAATTTAGTTAACATTTGAAGGTGGCAAGGAATTGATATCGTTGGCCACAAAACCAGCGTAAACATGTTTAAAAACATGGTTGTATTTATTAGTGTCAATTGCGTTTGTAACTTTTGACAGCTGAAATTAAAATATTGGTTTGGCTTCTTTGGTTGTCACTACCACATTTTTTTTAATATAAAATAAAATAAAAAACACAAAGAAAAATAAAATAACACATAAGCTTATAATAACATCGGAGGACCACATATTCATACATACACACACAGACACATGTAGTAGGACATATTTACAGTGGAAACTAAATTAAGCAAACTGGCAGAATCAACAAATTTTTTAAACCTAAATTTTAAAAATATTTAATTTATTACACACCCCACTGTCACCATGGCAATAATTTACATCTACATTTGATAAATTATATATAAAATATATGCAGTATTAAACCAAAACAGTAATCACCCCGCATTGCCGAAAGAAGCGTTTGAAATGCAAATGTAAACTGACAAATTGTGGCTGCGTTTCAAAATAAAACAAATTCAATCAAGGTGTTAACTCATTTAGCGGAATTTAAATATCTTTAACAACCAAATGCTGTTATAATGTTTGGAAATCAAAATTAAACTTGTAATTAATTTATTTCGCCACTTGTTTTCAGTCATAATGAAGCTGAGGTCATCGCAGTTGGTAAACAATGCATGATGATGTTGACTAAAAGGACTATACATTTTTTATTAAATTGGCTAATGTTTTTTTAAAGCTTCTTTTTGCATTAAAAACAATAAAATGTACATATATTTGGCACAGGAATTTTTTTTTTTTTTTTTCATAAACTATTTAATGGAAAACAAAATATTTTCATAAAAAATTATTCATGTGGCACGTGTTTCGTGGGTTTGGATTTCAATTGCATACACGTGATTATTTATTGTTTGCCTTGCTTTTTTTTTTTTTTTTTTTTTTGAGCACAGTTTATGTATAAATAAAATATAAATTATTCAATTGACTGCACTTTTTTATGTTGAACACATTATTTATTATGTAAAGGAAACAATATATAAATATTATTAAATTAACGCATAGTTTGCTGAACTCAGAGGCTGATAAGGAAAGTGATTTGTTTTTTGAAGGATTACCAGCACGAAAAAAATTTTTTTTTAATTTATTTTGACTATTGGATTACCAATATATACATATGTTTTCATCCTTATTCCGTATAAGGATGAAACTCACTGCCCTTTGGAGTAATAATCATTTAAGTAACTTTCATTGCTGTAAGTAACATCAGGTAGCCTCATAACTACAACAAACACAACACCAACAAACACTTCATGTATTTTGTTGGTAGAAATCTTGAGTTTCTGTCACCCATTTGTGGGCGTTCTGCAGGCTAAAAACAGCAGTCAGTTGGGCTTGTAATTCTACTTGATATTGAGGGACCTTGCTGCAAAGCAGCAAAAAAAAAAACTGAAAAGTTTGCTTTTGTAGTAATTTAAATTGAGAAAACAAACAAGTAAAACGCTATATGCCGAATCTTATATATGTAGCAAAATAAATTCGTGGGATATCCGTTATTATAAATACTCTTATCTTATAACTGCGCAATGATGTTTCGCAAGGGAAATTACATCGTGATGACATCGGCTTATATTTATCTGAACTTTCATACAAATATTTTCATATGGGCACACTTCAATTTAATATACATACTAACTAGCAAGAATTAGAACATTTTCAATATACTTTGTTGGTAAAATATGAAAAACTTTTTCTCTTCAAAGTTTTGGAACCATAAAATGCACTAGAAACGGTGGCAACGCTGATTACAATGAAAAAAAAACTCTCCTAAAAGTTGTATTTTATTTTCACGCCATTAGCTTAAAATTAGCTACCATGTTTTCAGTAAACGTATCCTTGTAGAACAGCTATGATGCTAATTAAATTGCTGTGGTGTTATTTTATATTTGACTCTTAAATTGTTTTAAGTAAAATTGAACCAAATTTTGGATACCTGACCTTTAAGAAATGCAATTTATATTAATAACAACACTTTCCAATTTTACTTTTACATGTCTATTAAAACAAGCACACAATCAATGTATGGACGTAAAACTAATGCACGATGCATGCACGGAGTCACAAGCAAGTCAATAGATAACGGTTCTACGAGTCACATATTCATTGACTTTTAGAAATTCTAAGATTAAAAGTCGAGCCTACCAGAAAATGTGAAAAAATTATATCTAAAAAATAAGTAAACTTTTGTTATTGTCACATCGCCAGCAGACGAGTCTTTTAGGACTTGTATACTAAACGTAATGGGTCATAGCTATAAACATCGAAAAAGTATACAATTTCAAGTCACTGCTAAATAAAAGTTAACTTTTTGTCTACTATAGACAAGAAAAAGCCGACTTTACCCACTTTAAACTTTAAACCAGCAGAAGTTTTTAACTTATTTTGCAACATCTTTGCTTAGACAATTATCACTTTTAAACGTAAGAGATTTTTAATCTAATTTTTTTACATTAAATAATTAAAGTAACGATTTTTTAGCAACTATTATTTATCAGAATTTTCACCGAAATTTTAATTTTATTCAATTCGCTTTGATGTTTTTTGTTTACTTACTAATACAATCTTACATTTGTATATGTTTGTGTGTGTGTTTACATTTATACATAATTTATGAGAGTCATCTTGTTAGAGATGGGATTTTACTTAAATTTGTAAATGGTTGTATCATAAATAAGTTTGTATTTTCGATATATAATGTGGCACCCATTTAAAGCTGGTTCCACTTAAAGCCAACTTTAATTTTGACTGTAGTTAAAAAAAAGTTGGCAACACTTTTTAAAATTTAAGCTGTTTCTAAAAAGAACCGACTTTAGTGTTTGACTATAGTTAAGCCGCAATCATTGTACAAACAGCCTAATGTTAGCCGGCTATGAATGAGCTAAATTGTATTACCAACACTGCCATTTCCATGGACATGAACCATTTTTTTTATAGCCATTATTTCGTAAAAAATTCGTTAATACGCAACATTTAAAATTCGGAAAGGCTGAATATAACTTTCTTACTTGTTTTGTTTCTGTTTTGTGCGCTGGCTTGCCAAAAATCAGCAGCATTATTCATTTAGGCATTTTAAAACCAGTGAGATTTGTGTTTTTTGTCCAATATTTTTTTTTTTTTTTTGGTATATAATTTACATTGATTAAATTAGATTTGATTTCAAATGTCTTCATGTAAATGGGCTTTTGAGTTCGTTTTTAACTTACGGCTATAGTATGTATTACTTTTTCCAAGCAAAAAGTTTCAAAAACAGTGCTTACCAGAGGCCTGCATTCGCCGACCTGGAAGAGTTGATCAGCAGTGTAAT
The DNA here is from genome assembly GCA_963662145.1 of Sturmia bella. NCBI lineage: Eukaryota > Metazoa > Arthropoda > Insecta > Diptera > Tachinidae > Sturmia > Sturmia bella. Next base: position 33,085,078 of record OY759168.1, on the reverse strand, counting down.
GACAATGAACCAACTACTACAGCCCAAAAAGTACTTTTCTTGTCTGCCCTGAACATATTAATCGCAGTAATAATTCAAAATCAATTGAAGCTCAATTAAGCAAATTTAAAATAATAAAAACTTTTCACTCATTTCGTACATGAAACAATATTACATCATCATCCTGCTGACTTAATATGAATAAATATTTTAAGTTCTTTAATATTTTTCGTTATTGCTTATTTTCATTTATTGCCCATAAATATATTAACTATGAATAAAAACATACTTGTTTTTTCTATAGATTTACTGAAACGCTTAAAGGCTGGCTTTGCAATCCCTTCAATGAAATACGGAAATTCCCGCAAAAAAAGTAAAAAAAAATATAAGTAAAAAAATCTCATTGTTGTTTTGTTAAAAAGAAAATACTTTAGGAGTTAAAGGTGTTTTAAAAAACACTTTTGCTGCAAATAAAACATTTCGTAAAATATAAATAACATACAGAAATGCCATTATTTTTTTATGTAAAGTGAAAAAAATATATATTTAAGTTCGGTCAGTATAAATTTCGACCTCCCCAAAAAATCAACACATGAAAAAAGCTTTTGAAAAAGGATTTTTATAAAAACATATCTTGAATGAAACACTCATAATATGGCAGGGGCAAGCCAGGCGGGCCTATGTCAGCAGGGCCTTCACCAAGATCGATGTAGTAATTTTCTAAAGGAATTGCTATCAAAAAAAAAAAACACTAAGTAATGTTAAAACTGAAAAAGTTTTACATTTCGTGCTATAATGGATCAATTGTCTCTTTCTCTAAATGCGAATAAAGTATTCTTTAACAAAAACTAGATTTTAAAATTCTTACTGCCAGTTTAACGATATTGAATCTGTTCGAGCGTTCGCAAGAATTTAGTTAAGACAAAAACAAATTTCAAGTTGTTGTTTTTGTTTCAAATGTATTTATGCAAACGTTCGAACAGGTTTGATATCGATCGAAACTGGTAGCTATTGTTGCTTTCAATACAACCATGCTAAAGAAACCTTTGTTCACAGTTAAACACATGGTCACTTTTTTGGTACGTTTTCTGCAGATTATTAATTTTTCACTTGGGTTTTATAAGGTTTATTCTGCTTGTAAGGCCCTCATGGAAGAGTTTTTTCTCCAACTTGTTCGTTGTAGAATGAGTAACTACGAAATTGTATGTAAGTACCTTTTCGCTGTTATTTCAGGTCTTCTAGAAGGCCTAGTTACTCCCTCCCTTTACCGTAATATTTGTTTTTAGTGGCACATTTATATTTTTAAATGCATGTATCAGTTTGAACACACTCGTATGAACTTCTGTACTTCCTAGTGACATTAATTTTCAATACTCGCTACATATTATTCGAGTAAAAGTAGCTGGTGTGAGGGAGTAGCACAGAAAATGGAAGCTTGAAGACTTATTAGCTAGGGAGCACAACATCACTGTTTCATGTTCACCCCAACGATCATCAGCACCCAGTTCACTTTGAATTGTTTAAGTTGCACAGTATGTGAGTTCGTTGAATGGCAGAGCCACAACGCTTGGGGAATGCAACAAACAATTTAAGTTTGTTGTCTGCAACACCTCGGTCACACGATCATGCGTGTTTCAGACTTTTTAGGCATACTGTTTGTCAAACGACGCTGATATTTACAGGTGTGACGTAGGCTGTGCCTACTTTCGAATCAAATTTGGGTTTTCAAACTGACGTCGTTGAAATGAAAAATCGACAGCAGATTCGCTATGAGTAAGAAAATTCTAAAGGCCTGCAGAAGGCTTCTGTCAAAAATGTTAAACTAGTATTTTGCCATACAATAAGCTACGTATAACACTTTTGATGCATCCATCACCAGCTGAAAGATGCTTAATTTTGAACTTTTACAGGTGGCGTAAATTTTTTGAGAAGTGAGCAACTGCCAATAAATGAAGAAATTAAAGAAATTTTGGAATTATTGAGAAAAAACCTGTTACTTTAGGGCTAAAATGGATTTTTTTTTAATGTTTTCTGTCTTTTTCAGCCGTCTATATGCCGCCAACATTTCGTTGATGCTAATCAACTCGTCAGTAGACACGAAAAATTCTGAAAAGAATGTTTGAATCTTAACTACTTATGCCATAGTTCCCTTGAACAAAATGAGAATCAGAATGTGCAAACAAACCTTTAATCCATAAAACATATTTTCATCTTGCGAAACCTCTTGATAAATTTAACGATTTTATACAAACAAGAGTTAGGAACACAAAAATAAAATTTTTAAAGTATAAACAAGTACACAAATACAAAACAGATGACAGTAAAAACGTCTAATCGTGTGCAATGTTACTTTGTAAAATCACAAAATTTCTGGAGGAATTGACGTGTATCATATACTACCTTAAGTGAAGTAAAACTTTAGTAGCCAAAACTTCAGAGTGTAATTCCCAAGTAAATAAATACACTAGAACAGGAATCAAACAGATCTGTTCTGAAAAATTACGTGACTTCACACCAGCTTTTAAAAACACACATGTGATTTTATGGTGTTTTGCTAATCACCCATTTTGGATGTTTTACAGTGTGATTTTTAGCTGACGAAAATACAAGCTAACAACTGTTTTCCCCCAAATCACACCACAAATCAAACAGCTAAATGCAAAAATTTTTTGTACAGAAATTTTTTCAAGGTCTTATAAATTAGCATTTTAATTGTTCGAGCTTTTAGGTCACTTGTTTTTTTATAAATGTTTATTAAATTCGATATTTAATTTTTTTTTTAAATTAAAAAAATTTTTTTTTAACAATTTCAAAAAACAAAAACAATTTATATGGTTTTGAAATTGTTAATAAAATTTTTTTTTTTAAAAACATCAAAACATTCCTGAAGAAGATATCCATTGTGACATCGCAATATCGAATTTAATAAACATTTATAAAAGAACAAGTGACCTAAAGGCTCGAACAATTAAAATACTAAACAACAAGGGTCGAAAAATTAGCATCAATGTCTTATAAATTTTTTTTACAAAAATATAAAAATCAATAAAAAAAAACATATTAATGTATTAGTATTTAAATCATTCTAGGTCTAAGTTATCTCTTTCTCAGGCGCCTCAACTCGTCAGTAGTTTCGAATGATCCATTATTTGCAAGAACATAATGAGAATTATAAATATTCGAAAGAGACTTTAATAAAGAAACAATTTTATCCTTTTCTAACACTTTTTCTTTTCTTATTTTAATCAATTTCCCGTGCATTGAGAAATAAAGTGAAAATAAAGAAAATGTTTTATTAAAGCTGCCAGCTACCCAGCTGACTAACTGCAAATCGCACAAATTTGTTAGCAGATCACCTTTTCGCGTTTTTAAATCACATAACACATAAAAAGTGATTACCAGAACATGTCTGAAAGAAGTGGTATATAAAAAATTATTTACCTAAAAAATAGTTTTATTGCCCCCATGCAAACAGCACAGGTGATATACAGATGGCCAGTATATCAACTAGTTGGCCCATCTATAAATATGATTTTGTAAGCTATTCGCTTAGTTTATTCGTAAAAATATGTTAAGCGAATTTTAGCGTTTGTTGCATCACTTGCATAATATTTATATAGATAAATTGTTGAGCATGAGTAAATTTGTGTAACCATGTTTGTTTATGATGTTGAAATAGTACTTGAAACTATTATGTCTGTTGGCACATCCATCAACTTCATCAACAAGCAATTACAACTTCACACACAGAGCAACATAAAGTTGGGGTAATATATTCATCCAGGCTTTGTTTTAAAAGTAATAAATGTTTCTTTAAATCATTTATCCATTCTTCTTTTATACAATACTAAAACATTTTCGTAAAGTGAATTTAATATTTGCTATTAAAACCAATAGAAATTTATGGCTTTAAGTCTAAATCATTTTTTCAATTGTTTTCGTTTTTCTAGCTTATCCCGCCTTCTATAGGCCGCCGATATGTATGAAAAAGCTTAAATCTGTGAGAGACGAGATGCCAAAGAAGAAACAAATGGAGTTTGAAATAAGAGAGTTTTAAGGCTAAATACCAGTTTTTGGTATGGGTAGTGGGATTCAAAATTAAAGAAAACTTAGACGTTGTATTTTTGGCCTACCATAATCTAACTAATAACTTGGGACTACCAAAATACATATGTACATGTGTCTTACACACATATGTATATGCATAAAAGTAAAATAATTAATAAAAAAAACTTAAGTTAATTTTTTTGCTGAATAATAGTTTAATTCTGAAGAAGATGTTCTAGTGGCATTTTCCTTTATGCTTGAGAGGCTCAAATGTAACGGGTTATTAATTTCGTGGTTTCAAAAGTATTGAACTGGAACTCGACATCTGTCAAATTAAGTTGTTAAACCAATTTTTTTCTTCTCAGTCGAAAGACTCTTTAACTATCACACAACGCATAAAAATTATCAAAACATACTACAAAAATGGTGATTCTGTCACAGCCACATATCGTGCTTTAAGAGGAGATTATGGTTTACATAATCGACCAACTACGCCAGCAATTGGCAAAATTGTGAAGAAATTTGAAGAGACTGGAGCGGTTACAAATATTGTAAGGCCTGTGTTCTGAAAATATCGCTGCTGTAAGTGAAAGTGTTGCCGAACACCCGAATGTGTCGATTCCTTGTCGTTCTCTGGAATTAGGACTGTCTTATGGCACATTATGGCGTATTTTGCATTTATATCTGCAACTACATCCATATAAAGTCCAGCTCACACAATAACTGAAGCCAGCTGACCATTCACAACGTCGTAGATACGTGGAATGGGTGCTTGAACAACATACACATTTCTCACTCGGTGCTTATGTTAATAAACAAATTTGTTGTACTTGGGGTTCCAAGTATCCTAAAGTAATTGAAGAGAGGCCATTACATCCAGAAAAAGTCACTGTTTGGTGCGCTCTGTGGTCCGAAGGTGTGATTGGATCTTACTTCTTCGAAAACGACGATGGAACGACTGTCACCTTCAATTCGGAGCGTTATGGTCATATGATTTTTTTTTGCCTGCTATTAAAGAATACAACTTGGAGAACATGTGGTTTCAACAAGACGGTGCCACATGCCACACAACTCGAGCGAATATGGCTTTATTGCAAGATACATTTCCTGGCCTAGTAATTTTTCGTCGTGGTGATATCAACTGGGCACCAAGATCATGTGATTTGACACCATTAGACTTTTTTTTGTAGGGCCACGCGAAAGACCGTGTCTCTATGCTGATAAACCTATAACTCTTGAGCACTTAAAAACCAACATTTGTCAAGTTATGGCTGTGATACCGCCCAATATGTGTCAAAAAGTGGTCGGAAATTACCTCAAAAGAATCAATGCTTGCAACACTTCTCGTGGTGGTCATTTAAATGATGTAGTATTTCACACATACTGTTAACGTTCAAAGTTTATAATAAAAACGAAATATCATGAAAAAAATATTTTATATGTTTTTTATTTGTACGTGTGCTTTTGAAACCGTAAAATGGATAACCCGGTATTTAAAATACAAACTTTCCTAGCATGGCAACTCTTTTCCGGGATGAAAACCTTCGTTGTTAGTTTCCTAACTTTCATCTTTTTTATCTACTTAATTAATTGTGTTTATAAAATTTTTTAAAATAGAAATAATACCCTCTTTTCCATGTCTGTACAGTTGAATTTTTTTAGGTTGATTTTCAGCTTCAGCAAACTTTAGTACTTGACACTTTCTTGTGCGTTTGTTTGCAGTGGCTTGTTTTCTTTAGCTGCCCAATCGAATTTTATTCTCATAGAATTTTATTTTCATTACAATTGATCTATCTTTCCTTTCGTTTTATTTTTAAACAGTTTTGTTTAAGTCCACGCAATTTTTTACTATTGTTTTTCGTTTTTGTTTTTCCTTACGAATATAAAAGCAAATTTTTCACCTGTGGCCTCTTGTACATATTTATTGTTTGATGGTTTTTGTTGCATAATACATTTTTAAATGGCCTTAAGCAAATTTTTGATATTATTTTTCTGCTGTTTAATTTTTATTTTCGATACATTTGCCCAGTATTGATTTTCTCACTGTTTACTTACTCAGGTAACGTACAATTTTGTGTGAGTTGTTTTTCATTTTTTTTTGCAAATATTTGTCAAAAAGGGAAAAAATACTATGCTTTTTTTTAAATTAAATTTTCATAATTTCACCACTGGTCCTTGGAAATGGCTTTTATTTGTTTGAATTTATGAGTGGGTAAGTGAGTGGAAATAAAATTTAAATAAATTATTATAAAACTTTTGCTGGTCAGGTCAGTGAAAGAGATTAATTTGGTTTAATTTGATTAAGGCAAAACTGGAAGGAATGAAAATTGAAACATTTAGGGACTAAACACTTAAGTACCTCACAGGCGATGTGTTTTACAAATGTAACATCTGTGTGTTACCTTTTAAACATTACTTGTGTAACAAACTTGAGTGAAAGTCATAAGACATATACATATGCAAATAGAGCATCTTCTAAATTGTTGTGTACAAATATATGTATGCCGTCAAATGTCTCTGCCATGTGAAAAAATTTGTCGGCTCTTGATATCTGGGATATTTACATAGTGGAAAATATTTACAAAGTGAAAAAGAAAACACAAAAAAATAAAAAATTTAATTATTTTCTGTAATTGTAGATTATTATTAATAAAAATAAGTTTACTAGTTATTAATAAAATTTCTTATAACATTTCTTTTCGAAAACATTTCTATCAAGCCATAATATATTAATTTTTGAATGTATCAGCTATTGCAAATAAATATGGCTAGTGTCACATGTAATTGTACACGAACGTTTGTGATCAATAATTAAAAACTATGAAAATAGAAAATTTTTGTATAATAAATTTTTGGTAATAAAAACATGTGACTTAAAAAAAACACATGTAAAAACACGTCGTGTGGGGCGTACTTTAATATACATATGTACATACACGCTAAAGATATGCAATTGTATATCCGAAATTTATTTGAAAAACAAATTTTCCAGTTCATTACTCAATTCAGCTGAAAGAAAGGTGGTAACAGTGTTTAAAGTCAGTTCAGACTATTAGACGAGTATTAATACATTTACTTCACTTTACAAGACAACTAAATAATTTTCTGGAGATTGTCGAAAAATCTAATGTGAATTGCATTTTACATTCAGATTATTACACTTCAAATAAAGTGAGAAATACTACACGTTATGGCAACATCTTCATCGGCGGCATATGAGCAGTTTTATGCGACGAATTTCACCCAACACGACGAATACGCCGGTTAAAATTTGCTGTGTAAATTCGTCGTATGAAGCACAACAATGACGAAAAACAAAAACATCTGTTATAATTCATAAAGTTGTATATTGTTTGTTCAAAGATAAAAAAAAAATTAAATGAATCGAAGAATTTAAAATTTTGTAAAAATAATTAAAATAATGAACATCATGCTCATTGTGGTAAAAGCCTTGAAGTTTAACATTTTTAATTATAATTTCACTTGTATCAATTTTCTCAGTTTTTTTATTTTATCTTATTATAGTTGAACAGCTGATGGGGTGACCATATTAAAAGAATTGGTTGCTAAGAAATTTAGCATTAACAAAAACAAAAAATTAAACTCTACAAACATGTTTTATAATCTAATATTTTAAATTTTAAATGCAAAAAGTCAAAGCTTAGCATTTAAAATAAAAACTATTAAAGTAAAAATTAACTGTTTTTACTAAAACATTTGAAAACTAAAACCAAATCGGCCACATGGTACTGATTTGATCGTCGTTCGCCGGCGTAGGATATATAAATAAATCTATTTCAAGTTCGCCGCGTACAACGAATTTCGACCGACGCTGTGACTGTGTGCATTTTCATATACACCAATCTGTTTTATTTTTGATAGCGAATATTCGCGGCGAAAAATTCATCGTTCGTCCCAGTTGTGTTCCTAGCATTATAAAGGCGGACAACGTGCCCGCCCACAGACTAGTGTCACTTCTTGTGTATCACAAAAAAGAAATAATGACAATTTTACCACAAACATTTCTCAATTTTAAGGAAGTAAAATCAAACTAAACCTGAGAAAACAAAAAAAGAAACAACTTCGTACTCTGGTTGAAAATATTCAATTTGTTGTTCAAACTGCTAAAAAAAATTTTTTTTTGTTTCATTTAAAAACTAAAAATTCTGTAATTGTGTACTTTTGATTATAAACAATTGTAGTTCGGGTAGCTCCTTAGTTTGAAGACAAAATGATGAGAGAGATGGATAGTGGTCAGCCATGCTTGCCATGAGGGAGCGAGACAGATAGTGACGTCACTTTAACCAAAATCAACAAAAGTAATTAAAATCAATAAAATAACTAAAATATAACTATTTCGCCGTTTAAAATTCCGGTCCACAGGTTTATTTTAAATCAATACAGGGATCGTTGTGTGAAATTAAGAACCTACCAAGCCTACATTTGTTTGTAATAAAACTTACACGAGTAGAGAATGTTTAAATGTGTAACTCATAAAATTGTGATTTTAAATCAAACAATAGATAATAAAAAAAAAGTTTTATGTTTCTGCGAAAAAGAAATTGGGGTTGAAGATTGCGCCAAGTATTGGCGGAATGTGCTGCCACGGCACCTAATGCAATTTGTTTCAATACGGCTAGTTAAAGATGTTTTAATTTTGAATACAAAAAGTCGCAAAAAGTGAGAATTACAGTTTGAATTCTGAACTGTAAATAAAAGAAGGGTAACTGATTATATTATTATAGAAAAAAAATTTTAAAATTTACATTTGTGATCACAGGAAGGAATGAATATCATTACACGATGATTTTTTCCAATATGCCAATAATTCCCAATCTATGCGACATAGATTTTTTATATTACAATTTTCTTGGGAGTCGTCACCACTTGGTCCGTTGGCCAGTTTCCGCTTAGATATTGAGGGACGGGACACGTGGCATATATAAATATAAATCAAATAATTATGTTGATCATTAGAAAGATATATGTATTTAGTATTTGATTTAATATTTATAAAAGCATTTTTAGTGCTTCTATTTATTATTCACCCCTTTGAATGCGTGATAAGGACTTTTATGCGAGGCAATTCTTTTATCTTGTTTTTAAATCAATAAAAAGCAGTTATTTGCTTTGCAATGAAAACTAAAAGGTAACAGAAAATTTTCAGCACTGTTTGATATTCATATCTGGGCTCTTAAATGAATAATGTTCCACACTGTGCTTTGGAGAAGATCTTTAGCAAACGAAAAGAAATCATTCGGAGAAAAGGGCAAAGTTGACAATCAAAGGCGGAAAACTGCAATAATCTGCACAAAACAAAATTGCAATTGTATTTCCGGCTCCTTTTAAACTCTTTGTATGGGTGTGTGTGTGTTGCTTTTAACTTTAGTAAAAAGGAAAAACCGTTTTGTCAAGCACAATCGAGTGAAAACAAAATGAAGAAGACAAAAACAAAATCAAAGGAATAGAAAACAGAAACGTTTCCACAACTGAAAGTGGAAATAATATTAAAAACTGTAAATAATGACTGTGTCAAAAATGCAATTTGCACCAGAGAAAAATGGTCAGGGGACAAGACAAAAAAAAAAAAAAAAACCAAAACAAAAATTTAGCAGCAGCAGGCAGCAAAAAGTTGCATCATCATCATCATCATCGTCACCAAAGTCAAGTAGTTGCTTAAATTAAGGGGGGGTGTTTTGTTGCAATTCTCTCTTGTTTTTCAACGGCCAGCAAGACTTTTAAGCAGAATCTGATGGAAGAGGTTTGTTGCATCATTAAGAGTTTCATATGTAATTGAAAATAACTTGACTATGTTAAATGCTGAGGGGTTGCGTTTTCACTTGTTTTCAGTTGCTGATAAACTTTGTTTTATCTGTTTTGCTTTAAATATTTTGTAGGAAGTTGATTGAATAAAATTTGCTCTTCTATGCAGTAGTTGTGGGGCCTGTGTATTAAATTTTGCTAAACTTTGTAAGTTGCTATCACCATGCACACACAAAAGGGTAGAACTATTTAAAGAAGTTTTTTTTTTGCATCTATTTTGAAGCCACTGTGCGTTGTCAATCAAACTATGGTCATATTTCAACAAAAAAATGAACACGCATTGTTTGCGAAAAATATTTTCCACACATTTTTGAGAACAAAAGAGTTTTGTGCACAATGGGCTGCATATGAAATTAAAATGAAACAAAAACGATCACTAGTTATGCGGTCGAAGGCGGAAAAACAGGTGGGAAAGGAAAGTAGAGGTATTTTTTCTAAACATTATGTTGAACTGTTTCTACTCTCAAAGACAGAACGTCCGTTGTAGTGAGAATAATTTTTTTATGGTTACCCATTTTAAAGTTATCCTAATTATTTGAAAGTAAATTGCACCAGCGAGTTTCAAAATCGAACATATTTGAACTTTATTTCAACTGCACTAGAGTTCGTTTAGCTTAAGTTAGATTGATTGGAGGGATTTGTTTGGCCATGTCTTGCGACATACACTTAAGTCAGTATAGACTTGCTGGTTGCTCTGAGGATTTGCTCAAGAACAGTTTGACCCATAGGTCTATATCAACTCCGTGTCATTCTTAAAGTTCCTTAATTTTCTTCAGCATACGTCCCGTAATTGGTTTAAGCCTGGTAAGTTGTCTCTACCAAAATAACGTGAACGTATTTGTGAGAAAGCGAGCAACTGGCATAGTGCTCTAATGTCTTGGTCTCCTCCCCACTTGCTCTACATTCATCTCCTCTCGCTATTCCTATGTGGTAAGGATGTGCCAGTAATTTAGAGTGACCTGCCATGATCCCCATTATTCTACTTAATTCGTGCTTGCTAATTCCTCACACTCCCCTTAGAATTCTTGTAATGATTTCCTTTCCACGGTTTCGTTATTCCAGAGAGGTAAATTGGCGCTCATTGTTCAATTCTTTAGCTCATGTTTAACTGCATCGGAAGGTGTCGCGCTTACTAAGCTTATATTGCTTAACTCGCTTGCTCTTGAAGCAAGTGAGTTTGCTCTCTCATTTCCTGTTATTCCCTGGCACCCATATGATGCGCAGTTCACCATGAGTTCACATTTTAGCAATCCCAAGCCGTTTTATGATTTAATATGTTCACCTGAGATCGCTCTAATGGCCATTTGACCATTCGTAAATATATTCACAGGTCCTGTTGTTCCGATTTCACTGAGTTCCCTAACACACTCCGTAATAGCACGAATGTCCGCTTTAAAACTGTGCAAGAGTCCGGCAGACGGAATAACAGTTCCGAGGTATTTTCTATATAAATGCCAGGTGATGTTTCTCCCCCGCCTTTGATCCATCCGTATAACAATGAAGCCCCATGCGGATCTGTTTCAAGAGACCTGGAATCGATGTATTGCAATTAGCCTCTAGTCTGGTCTCCGCTATGCGATCTGATGTCACATTTTCCGGCATAGACTCGCCTATGGCTGTAAAGATTTGTTGCTGATGCGTTTCGTGGCCCTGGTCGATCCACTCACCCATCACCTCTATGAGTACGAATAAAAGAAAATTAAAAATTGTCCCTTATGTTTCCCTAATGCGAATAAGCGACAATTTTTTCGGTTAAATGAACTTAACATTTTTGGACTTTATCTATAAAACAAATAAGCGGAGCTGGAAATAAAATATCAGAAAATTGAACTTTAGATTTCCGTACTCATGGCGTCAAAATAGAACCCTATGGCTTCATAGGAGCTAGAGAGAGGTGAAATTTTTATTTTAATCTTAATACACAAACTAAAGCAGATTTTCATAAGTTCATGTACATTAGAAACCAAAAAGTAGTTCTGTACAATGCATGAGATGAATTGATAATTTTCTTTTATGTTGTGGTGTTGGCTTCGTATAAAAAAGCTTTTACTTAATCACAAACCATTGTGCATTGGGATTAAAAGATGCATTTGAGCGTAAGAAAAATCACCAAAAAAAAAAAAAAAAACCAGCACCCCAAACTGAATGTGGCAAACTGAAATTGTAGGCGGCCTGACAGTGAACAAACGAGCGAGCGAACCCTTAAAAAAAAGATTATTTCTATTCTGCCATTATCATTTTGTAAAAATAATTGAAGAAAACAACAACAACAACAAAGTATTTTCTGCAATACCAACAAAAAAAAAAAAGCAGGAGAAAAAGAAGTTTTTGGGTTTTGTACGAAAACAAAACCAAATAATTTCCATTGTAATACTATTGTGGATTTTGTGCGTTTGTGGTTGTAACTATTTGATGCTGACTGACTGACTGAGTGACTGGCTGGACGGTTGGTTGGTTGACTCTGTTATTTGGTTGCTCTGGTTGTTCCCGTATCAAAAGCCCAACTTTTAGTTTTTTTGGATTCCACCCGACGTTGCTGGCTGACTGGCTGGTGACTTCCTCAGTGTGGTAGTTAACATTTCGTCGCTTAACGCTTGAATAAAATCATTGAACTGTGAAATTAAAATTCATCCGCTACTGCAACATTTTTGTGCCATCGAAAAAAAAATTAAAAAAAAAATATTAAAGAAGACACACTCTGTATTAGACAATACTCGTCTATAAATTTTACATTTGTTTTCATGTTTAAAGTTTTTCTCTTAACACTTTTTACTTTGTTAATATTTTTTTGCTATTTTGTGTTAATCTTCTTGCCACAGCACTTCTTTTTCGCAGTTTTATAGCCGTATGACACTCGTTTTCCTACTGCATAAAAACGTTGTGTTAAATGAATATTTGGTGTCCAGTTCTTGATCATGCAGCAGTATGGCAACCAACAAATTCTTGTTAAACTATGGCAAGAACGGGGATGGGGAAAGCAATTTAATTAATTTAATTTTTGAATTAAAAAAAAGCAGAGTTGGTAATAAAACGTGGCTAAATCAAAAAGTTAATGGACTGCACTAATAGCCGACAAGTTAGTAAGAAAACAATTTTACTTTCTTAAGTGCAAGACCAGAAGTTTTATTCTAAATTTTAAGCTGCCAATTATTTCTCGCAGAAACTCTCGCAGCACCCACTGTTTTGAGGAAAGGTCAAGTGAACACCATGCTGAATGCGTAAGAAACAAACTTAGTTGACTTGATGGTAGCAATTAAAAGCAAAATTTTATTGTTAATAGCGAAATCTACTACATTAGATTTGTTGTAATCCTGCTCAAAGACAAGTTCGTTTACATTGTATATCTTTTGACATTAGACAGATTTCATTTCCTCAACAAAAAAAATATTTGAAAAAAGTCAGTGTAATATTTAAATCAAAAGCAAAGTTATACCTTGTTCATATATGCATTTCTAATTGAGATAATATTCAGTTTATTGACATACGGCCTAATTCATAAACACATTATAAGAGTATTATAACCAACTTATAAGCAAAAATCCAGAAAAGTGTATTCATAATCGACTTATAGCTTATTATGCTGCTTATAACCATCTTATAAATTGGATATTTTTATTGTGGCCTCTACCCAACTATAAGCGTTTAATAGTGAAAATCGTTGAATTGATGATTTTTTTATTTTAACACTTTATCAATTTTTGATAGTTTAATGCGTCATGATGATTTGGTGTAAGAAACAATGAAATGCAATCATATAGACACATTCAAGAAGTGTAGAACAGAACAGAAGAGAAGAGAAGATAGGAGAAGAGAAGAGAAGAGAACAGAGGAGAAGAGAGGAGAAGAGAAGAGAAGAGAAAAAAATAAAAGAAATGAAAAGAAAATAAAATAAAAGAGAAGAAAAGAGAGGAGAGGAGAGGAGAGGAGAGGAAAGGAAAGGAAAGGAAAGGAAAGGAGAAGGGAAAAGAAAAGAAAAGAATCGAATATATGTATGTATGTAAGTCAGTTAAATTCTACTGATAATATGGTGTAAAAATTAGTAATATACACTCATAAAGACACATTAACCCTGCAAAAAGCATCTCATTTTTTTATCAAACTAATTTTTCTTTAGTTTTCACATAAATTACAACAAGTATTTTGACGACTTGTATCGATACAATACACAAAGAAATACATACATATGTATGTATGCATGCATGCATACACATACATATGTATCTACGCACAAACAACAGTATTTACAATGTATACACACGCATTGGCCTCTACTTAACTATAAGCGTTTGATAAAGAGACATTCGTTGAGTTGATGAAGAGTTGGGAAGAAAGAATTCCGCAATAAAATAATTTTAATAAAAGATATTTGCAAATTAAATAATATTTACCACTTTTCATTATGTTTTCATGAAAAATATTTGCAAATAATTATAGTGCTAGACAAACAAATGCTAGAGAGTAAGTAGTCGACTACTTTTGGTACCAGTTGTTAAACAAATGTGTTTAGAAATAATTTTTTTTACAATTCAAAGCCTTCTATACATATTTTTCGCAATAAAAATAGGTAAACCAATAAATTATTTCATATTCGAACAAAATTATGTTATATAAGTAAATAATATTTTGCATTTTTCGCAGCTACCCAAATAATTAGTTTCTTACATACATCTCATATATGCAGCACTAGGCACAAAATGAGAGTGAGCATTGCATGGTATTGCCAACAATAAAGTACAAAATTAATAAAACAGTTTAATAGTTATTTCACCCATATAATGTGTTTATGAATTGAATTTCTTATGAGTTGCTTATAACACTGTTAGTGTATGATAACTATTACCAGCTTATAAGCTGAAATAAGAAATTTTTATGAATTAGGGGGATAATATTTATTTGGAAATGCTGCAATGTATACAAATTTTTATGTTTTTATTTTTTTATATTTTGTTTTGTTTGCTTTTGTTGACATTTATCTCGTCATTGATCTCGCATTGTATACTTTTGCTTATTAAACACATCTTTTACAGTTTTGTGTTTCACCTTTTTCTCAATATTCAAAGCAATTTTGAGTTTATTAAGCAATAACTTTATTGACTTTTTGTATGGAATATTGAGCTCAATAATGGACTTTATTGCGATTACCTCAATAAAGGCGCATGTATGAACATGGTATTAAACATTGTATATTTATTTCATTTATATGAAAACAATGAACGATTAGCTTTGATATCAATGAATCGTCCCTAAATTTTTAAATACATAATGCTAGGAACACAGCTGGGACGAACCACGAATTTTTCGCAGCGAACATTCGCTGTCAAAAATAAAATACATTGGTGTATATGAAAATGCACACAGACACAGCGTCGGTCGAAATTCGTTGTACGCGGCGAACTAGAAATAGATTTATTTCTATTTCTTATGCCGGCGAACGACGAACAAATCAGTACCACGTGGCCATTTGGGTTTTAGTTTTCAGGTGTTTTAGTAAAAGCACTTTATTTTATTTTAAGTGCTAAGCTTTGACTTTTTGCATTTAAAATAAAAAGCCAACATATTCGATTATAAAACATGTTTGTAGTGTTTAATTTTTTGTTTTTGGTAATGCAAAATTGTTTAGCAACCAATTTTTTTAATATGGTCACCCCATCAGCTGTTCAACTATAACAAGATAAAATTGAAAAACTGAGAAAATTGATACAAGTGAAATTATAATTGTAAATGTTAAACTTCATGTTCATTATTTGAATTATTTTTACAAAATTTGAAATTCTTTGATTCATTTAATTTTTTTTATCTTTGAACAAACAATAAACAAGTTTATCAATTATAACAGATGTTTTTGTTTTTCGTCGTCATTGTGCTTCATACGACGAATTTACACAGCGAATTGTAACCGGCGTATTCGTCATGTTGGGCGAAATTCGTCGTTTGTTCCAGTTGTGTTGCTAGCATAGTAAATCTGAATAGAAATTGTTGCTGCCAAAAGTTTCAAATACCAAAAAAAAATTTAAAAAATCAGTAAAATTTACTTAAAGTTTTTCTTTATTAAAACTTTTAGCTTTCTTAGTTCCAGTCTTAAATAAATGTACTCAAGTTTAAATTTGCTCAATTTTATGTATTCAACTATTAATCTTTTTCGTAAGACTAGAAAACTTTTTTGTTATGACACAAGATCGTCATAATTTTTCATTTCTTGTCACAGTTTTATTATGACACAAAAATCTGTGATGCATCGTCATCATTTTGTCTGAATTTCTCATATTGAACAAAAGATGTGTATTTTTCGTTTTATTTTTTTTTTCTTTAAACTCCTTTGTCTTCGTATTTGTAGAAAATGGTGCAAAAAGTTGTGTTAACCTTTTACAACGGAGGTTAACAAAGAAGTCAAAATAATCATACAATGGAAAATAAAACTTTCATAATGTTATATATATATATATATATATACATACATATTTGAACAAATTTTGTTAAAGTAATGTGAGCTAAATATTTTGCTTTCAAAGAAAAGCCAGAAAAAAGTACAATTCAATTTGTATATATGTATGTGAATGAAGTTATCATAATGTGGTACATACACATTTGGTAATTTATGCAATAAATTATGTGTTGATGGGTATAATAATTTGTATTATTTATTAAATTAACTTTAAAGTCGAACTTTAGGATTCACAATTATTAATTACTTTATTAAGCTTTAGGTGGATTTTACTTCTTCAGAATTGAGAAAAATATTTTTGTGGTAAAATTGTAGTGATCATCGTTTTTAAGGAAGACAAGAAAAGTGAAGTTGAAGACTTATTAACTGGGGTACATACTATGACTGTTTGACGTCCACCACGACAATCATTAGCACTGAAGAGGCTTTGAACTCACTTTATAACTAATTGCTGGCTGTTTTTAAGTAGCAGCGCTTAGCCATCCGACTACCTCTTCAATACTGACTGTATTTAATCCTTTGACCCCCTTTTAATTTTATCAGTGTGTTTCTTTTTTTGTTGATTGGAATATATCTCATATTCTTCCATCAACCTTCAATTGATTTGTGTATTTGTTGTGAATTTATAAGTGATGACAACGCTTGCAATCTGTGCTCCAAGTTTAGCGATTTTTAAACAATAAACTAATTTTACGATTAAACTTTTTGATTCACAGTTGTTAATGACTTAATCGGGCTTTACATGTCGTGGTGTACGGGCTAAAGTGCAAGCTGAGATATCTACCTACTACTGAGGTATCAAACCAGAGCAAGTTTTCTGCTCCTCATGCTTTGATTCCTGAGAAGAAGGCTGGTGTTATTAAAGCCTGTATACTAAGAGTTATTCACCCCCAAACAGAGGTGTTATGCGACCCGTGCCTATCAGTCGGGGGTCATGAGACTGTATTAGTACGGAGCCTTGCGGATGCCTGGGCACCTCAGCAAGTAGACCACGCCCTCTTCACGTTATCGGGGGCTATGACGTGAATGTAATCCCTTTCCCCTACAGTCGTGGGACCAAAATGAATTTCTTTAAAATCAACTCCAAACAAGAAACGGACAAGATGGCTAAAACGCGCAATGAAAAGGACAACTTTAAGACTGAGGGCAAAGACAAGAGGACGGTGACAGTACCAGCCGGAGGGGCTGTGGGGAAACCCAATGGTTCCAAATGCGTGACGGCCTCCCCGAATGCAGATGGCGTAAAACGCAGTGAGATGCTTGTGAACTTCGCTCCAAGTACTGCAAAAGCTGCAACGGCTCGCGCCTCTATGGAAAATTCACCTTCTTCGGTAACCACAGTTACTACATGTAGCACAGTGGCCAACCGAGTGCCTACTGTGGACAAGATGACTATGAGCAAGTTCTCGAGCCTCTCTGACAAGAGAGTAAATTACTTAGGCAGACCGGCACTAGACGGGCTACCGTAAGTGTCGGAATGCGGTTTGGACAGGATGGACTCGTTTATCCGTTCATCGGGCTGTTTCAGGTCGGAACTGGCGGGAAGCATGTAGGGCTATCTCCCTACAGTTTACTCGGGTATCACAACGAGACCTTTCTAGGACCCAAGTGGGCCGGTTTCACTACCGGCTGCCAGCATAACATAACATAACCGGGCTTTAGTTGGATTTTACCTTCTCATTATTCTTCCTTCTCATTTTGCAGTCAACTGCCAATTTGACTGCATATTGTTTATATGGTTTTCTGGCTATAACTCGTCGACTAATTGCTATTTTTTGAATCTGTAAAAGCCAATTTATTGCTCAAGACCTGTGCAACAATAATAATAATAATAATTTGGCTTTTACAGATTTAAAAACTTGCAATAAGTCGACGTGTTGTAATCCAAAAAAAAACCCATAGAAGCAATATGCTGAAAATCAGCATTTGACTGCAAAGTTCGAAGGTCGATTAAAGAAAAATCGAACTAACATAATCAAACGCCACAATACGGGTCTTTTAATTTAGCCTCGATTTTCACCCCTCTCTCCCAGAAGCAACCAAACTCTTGCTAACTTGAATTTGTTCCACACTGTAATTGCATAATTTTATTAGATAAGGTGCTTATTATCCAAACAATGCCTAATTAGAATGAAAATTAGCTAACGTACACATTTCAGTGCTGGGCAAAATACATGCTTTAGTGTATTTAAAATACTAAATACAAAATACCTGAAAGTTGTGTATTTAAAATACAAAATACTTCATTCTAAAAGCAAGTATTTGAACTGTACAAAAGACAGTGTAACAAAAATAAGTATTTAAAATACAAATTACTTTTAATCAAAAAAGTTTTCATAAACACCAGCTTTTCAAAAGCGGTATCAGACAAGCCACCTCCTGATGCCGAATGCATAAAAACAGCTAACGACAAAATCTCCATGATTTCTTCTTAGAAAACGATATTTTATTGAAAGAGAAATAACGGAATTAAGAGATATATGACAATTAGAAAACGTTTGACCAAAGGCTGTATATGGATATAAAGTCTATCCAAGGCTGTATATGTATATTTTTTTCTCTTATTGTTTTAGATGTCAAACGCTATTTGTTCCTTGCATTTTAGTTTTTCATTGTCCAACTTTCTGACAGCTTAGCGACTTTCTTAATGTGTATGCCTTCAGTTACTTTTATTTTACACAGATACTTTGCGTTTGGTGATTAAATTGTAGTATTGTCATTTATTGGAAATAAAACAGTAGTAAGATTTTACGCTTTTAGTTGATGCATGAATGAAATAATTTTTAGCATATATTTTCTATTATAAATTAAAAATGTATTTGGAAAAATGTATTTTGAGAGCACAAGTACTTGAAAAACAAAATACTTAATATTTAAAATACAAAATACTAACACCGGTATTCATAAAAAATAAAACGTTGTTCAAATACATTGTAGAACAAATTTTATATGAAAAATTTGTTGTAAAATGTGTTTCAACAATGCTTTATTTTTATGAATACCGGTGTAAATATATTCATGGGACGTGTTTAAAATACAAATACAGAATATGTATTTGTATTTTAAATACGTATTTCAAATACATGTATTTCAAATTCTGCCCAGCCCTGACTCATTATTTCTTTTACGATCCCCAATAACCGCTTACAACTGTTGGCATATTTCGAGATGACTTAGTGCGACGACGTACGCACATTCTGGGACCTTTTCTAAAATTTAACTATAATATTCTTGTGATTAAATAAAGTTTTATTGTTTTAAGAAAATTCCACAATTTTTACTTAATTTGCTGACTCAGTTGTTACTCGAAAACATAAAGTCACAAACGTAAAGCGTAAAGGTAGGGAAAAGGCTGCAAGATAACACAGTTGGTTTTTCTACACTACACTAAAGACAGTTGTTAATAACGAAATTGTTTGTGTACCAGTACAAACAAATTTGTACAGTGACAGTGAAATCGAAGCAAATTTCTTACAAGTTCTTACTATCGCTGAAAAGCTTAGAGTGGGCTAAATTATTTTCGCATTTGTAGCACTTTATTGTTGGTAAAATTTCCGGCTTTGGTTCTGTAACATCTTCAGCGTCCCCTTTCGGTTTAATTACGCAATGCAATTATTATTACATCTTATGTCAAAAGATTCTATTAAAATATATAAAAGTTCTTGCAATGATTGTTCTAAAATAGTTGTTACAACCAGCAAACATAAGTGAGCATTTGTGAAGTTTTATCGTTAGAGTGGTGTTGGTGAGCAGTGAGCCTTTTTTTCTCATCCACTGTAGGACTGTTCGGATAGTAGACAATTTACCGGCGCGTTTTTCAGAATAAAGAGGGTCTTTGACTTGATATTTGTTTGCTTTTTTCCACGAGCTCATAATTATTAAATGACTTACCCCAATTCCGCGTAGGCCAAAAATACCAAACTTCACAATTGTGTGATGTATTTGTTTTAACTTCATGCTGTTGACAGCATTTTTTAAGCTTCTTTGTAGCCATTTAAATACCCAAAATATTTTATGATTGCTAACTGCCTAATCGGGCCTTAGTTCGATTCTACTGGTTCAGAATTGAAAATCATTTATTTTTGTGTTCGATAAAGTAATTAACAATTGTAAATCGTAAAAGTCCGACTATAAAATTAAGTTTATGTTTAAAAATCGCAGGGTCCGGTGCAAAGTGTGAACGTATTGTCATTAGTTTAACACAAACATCAATAAGCAATCAATTGGATGTTGGTGAGATAATATAAAATATAATATAATTAACAAAAAGAGTGATAAAAATTTAAAGTTGGTCAATAGAAGATGCAAACATCACAATTTTTGTGACTTTCTAGCGTTTGTTTCGATTATGCCGTCGGTTGGTGGGTTGCTTTTGTTTTCTGCTATTTCGTCTCGCCCAAATAAACCGTGAAATTACCTTTTTTTTCATGCGCTCACTTTTCCATCTATTCAACAATTGCCGTACCAAATGAATTCCTTTCATCGTAAAGGCATAAATACTTAAAAATTTTTGATTTTGCTTTAATCAAAGCCAGAGAAAGGAGAGTTCCCAATTGGATTTGCAACCTGGAATGAATCTTTTTCATGTTTATGTACACTTTTAAAAATTTAATTCCCCTGTTTACTACAGAAGAAAGGCATCTACAAGACAGCAAGAATATTGCAGTGAATTGTCTATGAAACAATAAGTCTAAATTTTCGTTATTACAATGTCAACAGTTAATCTTCAACAACGCCCACATTTAAAATTTTTATAGTAAAAAGTATTTTCAGGAATTGGAAAATAATATTTCCAGGAAAGCAAAAATTACGCATTGTGGCTTTTCATCCGTACATTTATGCAACTATCCACTACAAAATTTCAAAGCAAAAAAATTTCTGTCGCGAAATAGTGCATGTGTGAGAAAAAGAGTTATTATTATTATTATTTATGCTAGGTTGGTCCAGGATGGCCCTTTGCACTGCGACCAATAATGATCTATTGTGCAAAAGTTGAAAAAGAGTTGTTTCAACAAAAATATCAAAAACTTTTTGGCCTCACTTGCACATGTCTTGGACGCTTTAAATATATTAAACTAGAGCCCACGGTGCTAGACAGTACAATAATTTTACGTTTTTGTATTCAAGATAAAATATTCCTAGTGTATAGATAAAATGTACTACGCATGTGACAAGTGTTTGTAAATGAATTTAAAAATCTACATTTAATGAGGGAAAAACACACTAATACATATCCATAGACATTTTCTAACGTATCTATTTTTAAAAACTGTCCCTGAAAGCAGATTTTTAAACGTATTTGTTGGATTCGAACACAGAACCTCTTGCATGTTGGCGGTGCAAACAACCCCATCTCCATTGAAGTACTTTAAGAGAAAAATACTCACATGCAATTTAGAGCCAGCTTTATGAAAAAGTAGCCATTAAAATTGCACTGGTACATATTCAATAGTACTGTCTCTAATTAGAATATTACTTAACAATTTGTTTTGGCTCAACTTTTTTTTAATATCATTTCTGAATTGCAAAAACAATGTACATTAGCAGTTAAGTTACGCCTTCGACCTAGTTAGTTTAACCAATGAAAAGTTGCTATTAAAATTACAAAAACAATTCACATTACCAGCTGAGAGTGGGTAGATTAGTTACTTGCCGAGAGATATAATGGTAGGATTTTATTGGCGGTATTTCTTACTAAGCTTTTGCGTTCTGAAACTTCAAATATAAATTTGATGCTTAAATAACGATTTCCTATTGAGAAGTATCATATCAAAAAGTAGCTAGAAAAATTCCACACTTAGCTACATATTCATCAATTATAAAAACGGCTGTAGCTGGGGGACAGTGCCCAACAGTGCTTATACCAGCCAAACTTCTGAGTCAAACATTGTACAAAGCATTTCATAAATATTATTTATTTCTTGAGTAGCGAAAGTGTTAATTTTCTTTATCTCTTTTTTTTAATGTAATTTACTCGAAATGTATGCAGCAGTTCAGTTCTTACATTTTTTTTTATTCATGCCACTGTGTTGCTGCTCCAAACCATTTAACATCACCAAACATCTCAGGATGAAGCATACTTGTTAGACACTCGTTTTGTGCTGGCTGGTGTTGATTTTGTAAATTTTGTTTTCATTAATTTTTTGCCATTACATTGTTGTAATTTTTTTTTTCAGCTTCAGCTGCTTATAATTTCTATTCTTTATATTTTCTGTTTTTTTCCCTAAAGTTTCCTTCTTACTTTAATGTTTTAATTGTACAGCGTCAAGTCACATTTAATTTACTAAATTAAGTGGTTTTCATGACTTGAGGAGAAAAGACAAACATACTGATTTTCGCCACGTTTCTATTTGGGAGGAAACAGTTGCTGTTTGTGTGACTGGGCCAAGCAGTATGTGCAGAGTTGCTGTAACAAGTGTGTGCGTTTAATAAAGAAATCAAGTGGTTTCGGTGCTATAGAAAGTTAAGATTAAAAATTTTAAAGTGAGTTGACTTTCTTGCTTAAGTCATGTTTAAGTCATGATGCTGTTTTTGCTTGATTTATTTAATTTAAGGGTTTATTACGCAAACAACTCGTTTTAGTTCCAGCGGACTTGTGTGTCTTTGTTTTCGTATTTCGCAGCAGATGGTTCAACAGACATTTACAAGATTTCATTAAGTAAAGTTTCTGGGGTCGTAATTTCTGTGAATAATTTAAAAAGAGCAAGAGGGAAGCCAAATATATATATTACTCTACTCTGCTGCTGCAGCTGTACGGCGTATGAGTGCTGTAAATATAAAGTATACGTACTTGATGAAACTAAAACTATTTGATGCTGACTGCAGGACATCAATTAAATCAAAAACTAATAACTTTTTGCATAATTATAAGAGAAAATAATAAAAATAGGAAAAGCTCTTACAGATTTTTCTTGAGCTTTGTGGCAGATTTGGCAACAGTTTTCGCCTTGTAATCAGGGTCGCAACTGAGACGTGTTTCTTCATAATTACTTTTTGAGTGATTCACATCTTTTATGATCCACTAACTTTTTTAATTTAAGCATAAGTTTTTTTTTTGTAAATGAACCTGCTAAAAAGGAGCAAGACTCAAGACTGAATAATAAAAATACGTTCTTAAAAATCTCACAGAGAAAAACTGCAGTGTGAGAAATTGCCATGACAAAATATTCTTTTATTTTTGTCCAAAAATTATTAGCTAATCGAAAATTAACTCTTTCTAATTCCATTTGATTTTTCTTATTCCATTTTTTTTATTGCTGGCTATGCCACGGAATGTGCACCAGGTATGGAAAAACTTGAAATTTTTAATATTTCAATAAATTGCATCTGTTACGTATAAGAAAATGCAAAATAAGTGCATTTTAAAATTCACCATTAATTCCCTCTTCCGGCATCCATTGCAAACTCCTTTCACTGTCTATTTATTGCTTTTATTGCTCATCCGGAGTTAAGCTTCTTTTGACAATTACCCCCAAAAGAAGAAAAAGAAAGTAATTTTATTTTTCACTTTTGGCAAATTGCAAAGTAATTTTCCAACAATTCAAAGTACACTGATTCTTGCTGTAGTACTTTTTTTAAAATTGCAATTGTTTTCCAATGTACGTTTAAGCCATGTCTTTTAGCAGATTGCTGCCCCAAAAAGGAGCGAAGAACAGCCAGATTATATGGTTAAACATTATCGATTAGATGTTATGACAACAGATCATCATTTGTGCTTGTGGTGTTGAAAAGCAAAAAAGAAAAAATTTTATTCAATAAATTTAATTGTTATGCTGCAGTAGTAGCAGCAGCGCCAGCAGTGCTGTCAGTAGCATTAAAGTTGCTTTATGGTTATCTTTGTAGCTGTTTTTTTTTGTTGTTGCAGTTCTTTTTGGTTTTAACATTTTTTTCCAAGAGATTCATCATGATTGTTCATGATGTTCGGCTGTCAAATGTGACATACTACAAACAACACCATTATTCTTTGTTCAAACTCGTATACCTGTGAACGGCAGATAGAATGTAACGAAGCATGCAATACACGGCACAACACAAGTATTCAGTCAGCATCCAACCAGCACAACAAACAATCCTAAAGTACCTCAACATTAGCAAACAACCCAACTGACATTTACAAAAGCAAAAGCTGTACAAAGACTTGGAACCTAAAAAAGAGGAAAGTCAAAAGAAAATGCTTGAAGTACAAACAGTTAGAGAAGATGCAAAAAAGGTGTTGCTTGCATCTTGACAAGGACAAATCTGGGCAGTTTGTAAAAGCTGGGATAGTGTTAGTCATCGTTGTTTCTCATTGTTGTTCCGTTTCGTCTGAAATTTGAAGGTTACCTCTGACAACGGATGCTCTTAATGCTTTCAAACCAATTCATTTGTTGCTTTTATTACCAGGTTGTTTTCTAATACATAAAAAGTATATATTTTTTTGATAACACAAAAAGGGCTACCAGCTGAAAGAAATTAAAGTGCAGCTAAGATCGAAGTGATTAGGCGAATGTATATATGTTGCAGTTATAGCGAAGTCAGAGGACAAGAGAAACCGTGCCGGTCTTTATTACCATCAAATTTTTCACCTCATCCACTTACTTTCAACTAAAACAAAACAAAAAAATTATGTCGTAGTGAAAGTTTTTCAGCCCAAAATCTATACAAACACCGATGACACAACAACTACGAATATTGTTCTTACAAATCGAATGCTTCTTATATCTAAGGTTTTTTTTTCAACTAGTGCTTATTTCATGAATGGTAACACTTAGCTCAGGTCTGATTTGACAGATAATTAGTTTTATTCTTCCGCTGAACGAATATGCTTGTGTATAGACTTGAACAACGCTGGGAAATATTGCGACATTACTTTGAAAATTATGGTAATGATTTTGCCAAAAAAAATCATCTTTTCAGATGAAGCTCATTTTTATCTTGGCGGTTATGTAAACAAGCAAAATTGTCGCATTTGGGGCACAGAAAACCCGCATGCATACTTTGAAAAGCCGACGCACCCAAAGCGAGTCACTGTTTGGTGCGGATTTTAGTCCAGAGGCATAAATGGGTCATTTTCTTCAAAAATGAGCAAGGAGTGGCCGTTGCAGTCAATGGCGATTGTTATCGGGCCATAATGAATGAATTTTTGTTCACACAAATTGAAGAGGAGGATATTGTCAACATTTGGTTTCAACAGGACGGCGCATTTTCAAAAAAGAAGTTATTTGGCGTTCCCTTTATATGTAATTATGTGTTCTCTACGGCTTCGATAATTTTATCCTTAAGCTTAACAACTTAAAAATAAAATGATCGCTGTTATTTAGTTTCTAGACAGTTCATAATTATTGGTCTAGAACATTACGACCAGTGAACGTGAGCAGAGCAGAATTTTATTAAAGCAATTCAGTCCTGCGATACGCAAATTATTAAACGAAAACTGGTAAAGTAAGAAGCAGTGGTGAACTCTTAGCTAGAATAAATGTGTGTTTTGAATTAATTTCTCATTACATAATCTACAAAACGTAGAAATATGTAATACATAAGTGAAATATTTCGTAACCGTCCCTTCATTGTTCGCATAGGAGAGTTGAAAAAACATATGTAGAACATTACGTTCCAAGTTTAAGTGAACACTTACGTTCGGCATTGCAACACGTGATCAATAGTTCTGTATAAAACACCATAAATGCATAAGAAAATTAATTCATTATTTTATTGAAACTTTTTATTGTTGAAAAGGCCGCAGAAAAGTTAAACATGGCAAAAAAAAAAAAAACTCAAAATGTAAACTCAAAATTGTTAAGTGTTATTAAATTATTGTGTAATTTGATTTGATTTGTTGATTTGTTTTTAAATGTTCTTTTGGAGTTTGCAAAATAAATGCATAAACTTTATATTGCTGAAAAGGCCGTAACAAAACTAAACAAGACATAGAAAGCTTCAAAAATCTTAAATCATTATTCCAAAAATCATAAATCAATTTACACGCTATTGATTTGCTAGTCCTTGTTCACGCAAAATATGCTCTGATTCTTTCAAGTAAATTGTTAGAAATTAAAATTAACTCTTTCTTTTGGGTTTGCAAAAATAAGCATCTGGCCACTCAGTTCATATGCCTTTTGTCAGTTAACATCTTCTTCTTATCGCACACTTGACGGCAAAAAAAGAATTTTGTCTGTAATTTTCATTTTTTTTTTCTCCCAAAGGTCAAGGCAGAGAAAACTGCTTTTGATGTAAAAGGACATGTCTGCGTGAGCGCGTGTGTGTGTGTGTGTGGTTATTTGGGTGAGTGATAATCATGACTCTTATTTGTATTTGCTTGACACTTTTTAAAGACAACAATGAGACAACAATAAAGTGCTTATTTACCAGCCTGTAATTGCTGCTACTTTAAAATTAATTTTCGACAAATTCTCTTCATTTGTTTCTTTATTTTTGTCAAGATTTTCTTTTGTTTTCGTTCATGTTGAAATAAATTGTTGGTTTCAATTTCATTAAAAGAATACAAATGAGCTTTTACTTTTCAATAAAAAGCAACATAATAATTATCACGTTTATCACAATGTACACACAAAAATGTAGGATCAGTATAATCAAGTTCATTTAATTTTTTCTTCTTTCAAGTCTTCCACCTCAAAATGAAAAAAGAAAACAAAAAAACAACTATTGTTTTCACATCATTGTTTGTTGTTGCTTGGTGATGTATGAATCGTGCTGGGTTTTATATTTCTTGCTATTGTTACTGTTGTTTTTAGTTCAGTTTTGTTTTTATATGTACTTTCGTTGACTCTGTTTATTACCTTTTAACATTTCTGTTTTTTTTCTTCGTGCTCCCATTTGCTATTTAAGCCGTGTGAAGTCTGTCTGGTTGCTTGACATTGAAAAGTTAAAATTATTCAAACAGGTAACGACTTAAGTGATTGTTAGTTATTATAATGCCAAAGATAATGATGTAAGAAATTGTTATTGAATATAAAATTTACCAAAGAATGGCTGAATATGAAAAGAAGTAAATGAAACTAATTGTGCAATGTTAATGTTTTTTTACTGAATTTTTAACCGACATGCCTTTAACATCCTTTCAAGAAATCTACATACGACCATTATTTTTC
Organism: Sturmia bella; assembly: GCA_963662145.1. Lineage (NCBI taxonomy): Eukaryota > Metazoa > Arthropoda > Insecta > Diptera > Tachinidae > Sturmia > Sturmia bella. Next base: position 33,057,700 of record OY759168.1, on the reverse strand, counting down.
AGACAAATGTACCTATTTTTCTGCTAAAAGTTTCAAAGTCCAGGCCATAATTTGGTTCGGTCAGAAGAAAGAACAAATTTCAAGAGCCATGGAATCAAAGTAACCAGTAAAACTTGGCCAATATATGGGTATTTCCAAGAATATGCCAGCCCTTATTGCTAGCATATATGTAAGCCATAAGATTCTTTGAATTTTTCAATATAGTATTTAATAGCAAGAAAATCAATAACATTTTGTTGTGTGGAGGCAATACAATCCTTCTCGAACTTTGTTCTCATTAAGGCAACAAACAGGTCGGCTTTAGTATTGCAGTAAAATTATGCTGCCATATGCTACAGATTTTGTATGAGCAGTCGATTTTGGTTGTAACTTAGACGAAAAAATCCCTTAGTTGTCAAGAACAAGTTTTTTATACCTATAAAAAAAACTTATGAACTAAGTTAAAAAAAAGGAAATATTTTCGATGCTTAATTTCATTTATAAATCCTCGATTTTACGTTCTGTGGCAGAACTTGCCTTTGGTGGCTCTGTTTTACCAATATTTTCATATTTTCCTTAGTACATTCCCCAACTTCAACTTCGAATTATTAATAACCTACAAGCCTACTGCAGACTTTGACTTCAGTTTTGGGACCCCTCTGCAAATCTGTAAAGCTCATTTCTCTCAAATCCTGTCTGCTTATTCTGAAGTTTTCCCCCATAAACTAAAATTTCATTAGCATATGTCAAAGTAGTAGTTTTGTATTTGGAAGTGAGTTTCATTCTGGTTTTTGTACATAATTAATAATAAACAAACTTTTGATTTTACTAACTATTTAAATACTCTAGGATATTGTAGGAAAAAGTTTTGGCACGTATCATAGTTTTTATAATACTTAAGATAATTGTTTGCTGTATATTTTTTATTTGCTCGATGAACCAACAAAATATATTCTTCCGAAATATAATGTTAATGGTGGTTATTGATGTATTAATGTCATGATGTCAATACGTTTTAAGTTGTTTCTAATCATGAACTTGACCAAAAAAATAGGTATTAGGAGAGTAGTGGTCACGTTTTTTGGAGCCGTTATTTGCCAATGTGAACGTACACTATGTAGCATTTATGTGAACAGTAGTTAGACAACTTAAAAGTTTGTTAAATAGCGAAAACAGCACTTGCCACCTTTAGCTTCGAAAATGTTCCTAAATAAGAGTGGCTAGTTAAACACTGTTAATTTAAATTATTACTTAAAAGAGAATAAATTTTAAAGCAAGAGATTATCATTCATGGATACAATGACAATATAAATGCATAACACTGACTGACTGACTGACTGCATTCATTTCTTGCCATTGCTCATTTGTGCTTTTTATCATTTTAAACGCCGCTAAGTCTACCTGTGTGCAGCAGTGCAACTGCATTCAGTCAGCAACAACAAAAACTATAAAATAAAAATAAAAACAAACACAGCAATTTACACTCACGTGCAGAGCAGCAGTCATAAATACATACTTAAGTACTTGTTGTTGTGCAAAATAAAATGAAAAAGTTATTTTTACTTCTTTATCGAAATCAGAGAGTGTGCACGTGTGTGTTAGTGTGTTAGTGTGTAAGTGTTTGTGCATGTAAATGTTTGTTAAATTGTGCAAAGATTAACCGTTAAGTTGTGCACTATATATATGCTTTTGCCTACAAAAACACAAAACGCTTAACACCAACAATAACAGCAAACAATAATTACAAGAAATTTACCAAAAGACTTCTACAAGTCGAAATAAACGTATGAATGAGCGAACGAATGAATGACTGACTGCATAAATATTATTTTTTTTTATGTAATGCAAAAATATCTGAATGAATGAATGCAGTTTCACAACCGATGATTGCATTTATCGCTTTAAGTTCATTTTAAAGGTATGCACTCTTATACAGTGAAGAGCAAAACATTCATATCGAAGCATACTACTTTAATGCGAGATTGGCATGACTCATTTATAAGAAAATATCAGAGAATTCTATTGAAAAACTATTTCACAAATTTTGTTTTTAGATTATTGTTCGCTGTGAATTATATATTTGCTCGATGAACCTTAAAACATATTCTTTTTTTGAAATTTAAAATTTTTTTTTCCGCTTGATGTCTTAACATGTATGTCAAAGCGTTTTAAGAGAATTCTATCGAAAAACTGCTTAAAATCATTTTGTATGAACACATCAAGTAAACAGAAATTAAAGTTGTTTTAATTTTGCCCAGCTGTAACGACTGTAACGACACGTTTCCTCTGGATGCTGGGATAGAGCTCAGCGGTGTCCAGGTTCGTGTTCTTACACAGACATAGTTAGAACACAACTTTCGTTTTCGGACTACTTTATAAATTTTATTTGACGGATTCCGCTTCTACGGTCTCGGCAACATCAATAGGAATGCACAGAATGAGATTACAGTGACTTGTTATGTTGCCCTGTCGCAGCTTACTCAAGGAGAGGCAGTAAAAGCTTAAAGTGTAGTAACCAACATTCATAGCAATGTGCTTCTCTACTCCGAGCTTGAACGTATACAATCAGGAGGACGGAGTGGAAAGCCTGGATCGCTACAGTCAATGCACTGCACGAATCCTTTGTAAGCGCATATTATCGCCTAATGTTCACTGAAGTCTAGTAGCCACCACTCCAATGATTCTCATTACTACGTTTTAAATTCCGTGATGAGCTACATTCTAAGGCAGACAAGAAAAGTCGAGTTCAAGAGTTATGGGCTGGGAAACATACCATGTAAGCGAAAAAATATGCTGTTATAAATATGGAATAATACAGATAGGATATTTATGCTTCAGGGTTTGTCTAAAATAAGCTAACAGTTAGCGAAGCCAAGATACCTAGCAAGTGGTATATTGCGAATAATACCATATGATGCCGAAGTAGCTTGGTAAGCGGTAGCATATAATCTCTTGCTTATAAACCTGCTTTCATGTGGACCAATATTTTTGCTGAGAGGTCAGAACTCATTGTAGAATATTTCTTTAAGCAGCATCTCTTAGCCTTCCCACTACCTGAGCTCTTCATTACTCATTGTCTATATTTAATCTATTGCTCAATTTTCAATTTTGTCACTGTGCTTACCAGTACCAAGAAATATAAAATCTAGCTTGTTTTCTAAGCTTTGAAGCTGTTTTTTTGTGTTCCATTGCTGTAGATCTAGGAAGAAGTGTCTCAGAAGTGTCACTGTGCTCACCAGTACCAAGAAATATAAAATCTATATTTCGATCATTATTAATTGATTTCTTGACTTTCCAAATTGAGCTTGAGGTTGTTTTTTTTTTTTTGTTAAGAACATACACAAGTATTTTTTAGAAATCAAGAAGTTCTCTAAATATTTCTAAAGTTTTCATTCGCCAAATTTCTTTCCAAATACAGCTTTCGTTGCCAATAACCAGATTATTTTTCGAGTTCGAAAATTATAGTTTCAACTGTAAGTACATAATTTCTGGAATTAAGTTTAAAAATACTGCATCAAAAACAGATCAACAAGTGCTTAATAGTAAGTAAGCATATAATGAGCTCATAAACCATACACAAGCAGATATTTTCACCCAAACATCCATACATCCCTAAATGCATTAGCACTTACAATCACTCAAGTACCACTAGCTCGCACAGTCAAACAAACATACATACACTCACGCATACATACACACGTAAGCATGTAAGTACCCTGTCAGCATTTGGAAGATTATTTTTTTACATTAGAGAAATAACAACGCTTCTACGACTAACTTAGATGAAGTAAATTGTTTTATTTATTATTTATTCGAGAGGAAAAGGCAATACTTCAACTAAAAAATAGACGAAAAGTGGTAAAGTTCTAATAGTGACTGGATTTGAAAAATATTTCATGCTTAAATTTAAGTAAAATTAAGTGCTCGTGAGATTTTTGAAAATCAAGGAATCAAATCAGCTGATTTTGCATACAGCCCAACGCAAATTAATTGAGGGTTGTTTCTTTTCCTATTCCTTCCATTTTGAATAAAAATTTCTCTCTCAAACGATTCTAGGGGCAAAAAGTAGGTATCATAAATTGACAAAAAGGTTCCAATTTGTTTGAGTAGAAAATCACAAAAACTTGCAAGAAGTTATTAAAGGAAACTATTTTCTTGATTAACAGCTTTAGAAATATAAATATTTCCTTCTTAAAATGTTATATACTCAACACGCAATCATTCAAAACTTAAAGCGAATTTGTATAACTAAATAAATTGAGCCAAGTACGAGATTGACTCGCACAGTAAGAGTTCCGCACTACCGTCTGCTAAAAGGTACCGTTAAGTTTTTAACTTTTTATTCCTTTTTTGTATTTTCTGTGGTAGAGGCCAGATGACTACATGTACCGTGTACATATTAAGCCTCTATCTCTTACGGTACAAAAGTTATAGCTAATTTCCAAACTAAAGGGTGCCCCCATATATGAACTCTTATTAAGTTTTAACTGTTTGCCTGGTAACTGCATATACTGCTCAAATTTCAAGTCTCTATCTCTTACGGTTCAAAAATTACAGCTAATTTTAGTTTCTTGTCTGCGAACACCCTTTAGTTCTTAGCTTTTTGTTGATTTTGGTATTTGTTAGTGTAGAACCTATATGACCACACATTTGTATATATATATATATATATATATATATATATATATATATATATATATATATATATATATATATATATATATATATATATATATATATATATATATATATATATATATATATGTATATATATGTATATATATCTGTAGTTTTTAGCCATCAGCTCCTATGTATAGTTGTGGATCTGGTAAATAGAAATCACCTGCACGCTATAGACTAGAGTTGGTAATTAATTTATTCAATGAACTAATGCACTACATTGCATAAAGTCATCTCGGTGAGATGATTATGACCACCATGAAATGGCATTGAGAGGTTTTCCAAGCTGTTAAAATAATTTTAGTAAACCCAAACGCGGAAGTACATGTGGACGTTTCCTTGGCATTCAGAGGCGACTCATGTATTTAATATGAAAACCCACTGTAGCAGAGCTCCAACAAGTTTCCATATCAAACTCAGAAAAAATGTTTGAAAATAAGTTATGCTAGGCAATATTTTTTTCCCTCGAAAACGCCCATAAACAGCATCAACTGATCGTTCATTGATCACAAATTAGATTCAAACTTGATTACCAATTTCATTAAAAGCCGACTGGGTGTGATCATAGAAATACATAAGTATATACGCTTATATGTATATGTTCAGCTTAAAAAAAAAACAAAAAACATAAAATTCAACCAACTGCCAAGTCGATAAAAACATTCAACCGAAAAAAAAAGGAAAAATTATATTTATGCACTTAATGAATATGAGCGAACGAACAAGCGAGTGAGTACCTTCCATTTACTTTACAAGCTGCCACTAGTGTTTTTCTTCCACATTTTTTGTTGATGCATTTACTTGTTATAAACATATGCTCAAGCATACATCATATGTATGTCAGTTTAATTGCATAAGCGAGCTGTGGAGTTTTTGCATTTGTTTGGATGTATGACGGAGTATTTAATGAATGAATGAATGACTGCACATTAACTGCACACTAGTTTTTTTATTCCTTCTTATAACTTTTATTCTTTTTTTTTTTTGCAACATTAATATCGCTGCATCTTGAATGTAACAACTCTTCTTGTTCAGCCAAATTAATAAAATCTTATGCTGCAATTACTGAATGATTCAAGGGTTAACAAGTGGCAGGTTGCCGTTGCTATTACTGTTGGCTGGTGCTACTGTTGGCTCTTTGCAGTGTGTATGAGTGTGCTTCTTTTTTTTTGCTGTTGTAATTATGTCTTTATTAATTGGAGTTTTTACTTGCTTTGATTTTCGTATTTGCAAAAGTTTTTGGAGGGGCTTAATTTAATAAATGTTTTCTTAATGAGCTCAAAGATTTTAAGATGAAGCATGAGCATGTTCTTAAAGTGGCATCTCAAAGTAATGGCAGTGCAAAAGAGCAAATCAAAAGGACATTATTCTATGGAAATTATGATATTAGATGGATGCAAGAGAAAGAGTGCAGGGATGGATTATTATTAGTCTCACAATTGCCTGAACATTTTGCGGAGAACTCTTCAAGACTAGGTTTAAAAATCGAAAAAGTTGAGTTTACAATCTGCGGAAAAAGCGGCAAACGTAAAGACACAGCAATCATATACATACATCTGCCCATTGAACTGTATGCATTTAGTCGCTATTTTGAGAATTAAATTTTTATGTTGTGTATACAGAGCCAATTTGTTTTAATTCATTTAAAAACAAAACACCTTCTAGAGACTCCTTGTCCAAAAGACTTCTTTGCTTTGTTTTCTAAATACCCTTTCAACTGGGGCTTATTCTGTATTGCGATGCTAATACGAATGCGATGCGAAAATGCATCAATGCGAACAATTGGTATTCGGTATTGCGGTAATCGCATAGTTGATTTTTATTCGCATTAAAAATGTGGCAATTCGGTATTCTGCATTGCGAAAACGAATGTCAAACAACCGCCATTTTCGCAATATTTATTCGAAAGCAAAATAGCATCGCAAAGCACAAAAATGTAAGTAAAAAAAATATTTCATTTATTTATTCACTGTCTACATTTATTTATTCACTGTCTACGTTTAAGATCACCAAACTGCGACAATTTGAAGTAATAGTAGAATTTATGACAAACCACAGCCAGTTGGTAAGAGGCCGTTTAAACACACCGAATGCGCGTCAGTCGACAAATACTTTGTGGCTAATGTTATTTAAAACATACTATACAAAAGCTTCTTTGCTTAATCTGAAATTTTTTCATAAAGCTGGAAAATAAATATTCTGTATAAGTAAAGGTTTATATTTCCAAAGCTCAAAATACATTACCCTTTTTCATTCAAGCTTACAATATCTGATTTGCTTCTAAGCAATCTTCTTTGCACCCTTTCATTTTGCTCATATCTTTCTTCATCGCCATCGAACCATAATGCCACAGAATCCACTTTTTTTATTTGTCAATTATATAGGTAAATACAATTTATAAACAAATTTTATAGCCAAATTCTCAAAAAATTGTTTTCATTTTGCATTTGACGTTTCTTGACACTGACATTTATTTGACCAGTGCTGCCACTATTTAAAAAAAATGCGATTGCGATTGCGAAAGTCTTGCAGAATACCAATTTGCATTCGCATCGCAATTCATTTTCGCATCGCATTCGTATTCGCATCGCAATATAGAATAAGCCTCCTGAAGAATGTGACAAAAACTTTATTTTAGTAGAAATAACACAACATTCCCATACGGAACTCAGACAGCTGCCGGCGAAGGAAAGCCTGGCACCCAGAAGACTTCAATCAGTAAGCCAGTAAGTCTTCAATTTTACTTTTCTTGTCTTCTTTAAAAAAAAAAAAATGTTGATCACTCCAATTTTATCACAGAAAAATCTTTTTCAATTTTGGGGAAGTAAAAATCGAACTAAAAAGCCCGATGAAATCATTAACAATTGTAAATCATATACTTCACTGTAAAATTAAATTTGTTTAAGTTGTCTAATCTTAGAGTTCATTAACAATTTTGGAATAATTTTAAATACTCCGTTAAAGTGGCCGTTCACAAAATTCGGTTTCTTTTCCAACGTAAACACTAAAATTTATCTCCAAATTCAATTTGATTGTTAGAATCAACCTAATAGTAAATATAAATTTTTATAATTGATTATATTATATCTTTATTTTCTTGAGCTAAAGATCTTTTATTAAAATTATTTAATTATTTTTGTCGATATTTCGCTCTCCTTCGGAGAGCTTCTTCAGGACAATAAATATCGACAAAAATAATTAAATAATTTTAATAAAAGACCTTTAGCTCAAGAAAATAAATATATGAAATAAAAAAAAGGGGTCGGAAAAACCAAATAATAAATAATTGATTATAAATAATGAGTTTTGCGTTTCAATATATGATGCGATGTAATGACTTGTGTAATATAAGTACATTATGGTCATTTAAAACCTATTTTTAGTTACTTAAGCGCTTGATAGATTTTTTGACTCAACTTGCACATAAGTTTTAGTCAGCTGTAGCATATTAAGCTAGGAACACAACTGTGACGAATTTCGCCCAACACGACGAATATGCCGGTTAAAATTCATATGAAGCACAATGACGACGAAAAACAAAAACAATTGTTATAATTGATAAAGTTGTTTATTGTTTGTTCAAAGATAAAAAAAAATTAAATGAATCAAAGAATTTCAAATTTTGTAAAAATAATTAAAATAATGAACATCATGCGTAAACATTATTATTTCACTTGTATCCATTTTCTCAGTTTTTTAATTTTATCTTATTATGGTTGAACAGCTGATGGGGTGACCATATCAAAAAAATTGGTTGCTGAAAAATTTAGCATTACCAAAAACAAAAAATTAAACACTACAAACATGTTTTCTAATCCAATATGTTGGCTTTTTATTTTAAATGCAAAAAGTCAAAGCTTAGCACTTAAAATAAAAACTATTAAAGTAGGTATAAATTAACTGTTTTTACTAAAACACTTGAAAACTAAAACCAAATGGGCCACATGGCACTGATTTGTTCGTCGTTCGCCGGCGTAAGAAATAGAAATAAATCTATTTCAAGTTCGTCGCGTACAACGAAATTCCACCGACGCTGTGACTGTGTGCATTTTCATATACACCAATGTGTTGTATTTTTGACAGCGAAAAATTCGTCGTTCGTCCCATTTGTGTTCATAGCATTATAGTTAAACGTTTCATTAGCGTTAAGCAAAGTTTAACTTTATTCTCAACTTGTTATATTTTATTTTCGGACAAGTTTTAAATTTTTTCTCGGCCTCCTTTTGGCATGACATCTTGTTCTACTTTTTTTTAATTGTTTTAAGGCATTTCCACATACATTTTCCCTACAGTCTGCCTGCTCTTTTTTTTCTGCACATCGTTTGCATTTTATGGACGGCAAAGGAATACAACAGTCAGTGTCTTTAATTGCATAAATTGATGATCTAAATTAATTGAAAAATTTCTACAAAGAGGAAAGTAATTATAGTTACTACTCCAGTAATTTTAAGATTAATTGTTTTACCAATGAAGCAAAATGTTGCCAAGTAACTACTTTGTACTACATGCTAACTTGAAAGGCGCTTTGCTTCAGATGGTTGCAAGATAACGACGACGACTGCGACGAAGAAGATGATGATGACGATGGTTATTGTTGTTGTAAAATCATTCATTTAATGCTTTTATGCTTTTTTCACTGGCGGCTTATTATTGTAGTTGTTTGAATGTGTGCGCTTGCAAGCGGCTGTGCGCCATTGTAGTTGTTGTTGTTAATGTTATCTGCATTTTTATTGTTGTTGCCTTATGCTTACGAAGCATATCGGAGGCGCCAATAATTATGTTTTTTGTCTTTGTTTTTCTAGTCGTTTGTTTTTTTTGTGTTGTTTTTTTTTTCTTTTAGTTTTTCTTTATGTTTTGGTTATCATCTTTGTTGTTGTGGCTGTTATGACAGTTAACATGCTTGTTGTTGTAAAATTTATTTGCAGTGTTGCTCAGTAAATTGTAATGGTGTTGTTTAGTTGAACTTAATTTATGGGGTTTATTAATTGTTGGCTTTTGATATTAATGGGGTTATAAATATTTATTAATTGAGATTTTTTTTTTCAATGAAAAGAATAATAAAAAATATATTATTTTGCAATTTAATATATTTTATTGGATATTCTTTCTAATAAACAATTATTATAAATTTATTAACTGCTACATTGGATTATTAGTAATATTCATAAATATATGTATGTATATGTGGGTGCTAGAGCTGTTTAATGATTATACATCATTATCACTGCTAATTTTATTTATTTTTTTATTTTAAATTTAAAGTAATTGATTAAGTTGTAATTGCCTCCAATTTCCAAAATAAGTAATTTCCAAAATAAGTAATTAGCTACGATTACAAATAATTTATAAATTGCCGATAATACTTTCGATTATTTAAAAATTATCAAATAAAAATTTAGTGTAATTCAAATGTAAATATACCATTTCAAAGAACTAGAGAGAATCAAATGTAATCCTTAAAATTAGTTGCATCATTTATTTATTTATTATTTTTTTAACTTGCACCAGGACTCAGGGAACAACTCCTATTTGCTCATGCGCATCGTACCGCAATTAGAAAAATAGGTTTTGGGGAGGATCAAAGAGGGAGTAGTAGTTGTGTATGGTTTAAAACAGGGATGCCCACGGCCAATACGCTTGGTACGCTTTTGTTTTTGTAAAAGCGCGAAGCATTGGCTGAGCATTCTAATATGTATACACAACTTTTTGTATGAAATACACACATACACACATACCCCAAGTTCAAAGCAACAACACTTTCATATGCACAGCAATACGAACGCAGGCTTTGTTGGTACACATTTGGGCCAAGCGTAAATTTTGTTGTTTTTTTAATGATTTCGTGAGTATGAAACACTTGAAGAAATAATTTTGTGTTATTATTTCAACTGTACAGTTTATTTTGTAGAATGAATGACACGTGGGAAACCGACTTTTGTTCGCTAAAAATTTTGAAAATCGAGCACAATGTATGATTTGCTTTCAAATAATCAAGACGATTAGTAAATATGATTTGGAAAGGAATTTTAATACAGTACATAAATTTTGTGAAAATGAAATTTAATTTTTTTTCCAGTGTACCTAATGAAATTTTTCTGTTTTTCTTTGTGTGCGTCAATAAAGTGTATACGTATTGGTGTTTACGCTTCCATAAGAAGATTTTGGGCACCCCTGGCTTAAAACATTTTCGATTAATTTTGACTCTTGTTCAACAATCAAAAATACTACTGATTATTTTTAGATTCTTTGTACCTATAGGTAGTCAGTTGATACAGCCAGAAATTTTCTAAAACAGGATGATAAAACCACTAAGATTCATTTTGAAAAGAAATAGTTTTAATTAATTAGTAACCGTAATCAAAACTTAGCAGTTGGGGAGTGTGTATACGTCCTGAAGTTCTATATTCTTCTTTTGGAAGTAGATGTGGTGCCTCTCATTGTCAACAAAGGTCAAAGGCTTAGTTGGTTGAATGGTCCAATTACACTGATTTGCAGAAGAGACATTCTTTTGGCTGTCTTTTAAATAAAAGTATGCAAGCTTGTTATTGTAAATTCGAGGCGCTAAGGGCGTGGCATATTTTTCCTGCTAATTTTTTCGGTGCAGGAGAGTTTTTGTGGTAGTGAAAATTTTCACTGGATCAATGAAATAATTTCAGTGGACCTATGATTGAAAATTCTTTCAATGCAGCACTACAAACGTTTTGGTTGACAATGTAGATTAGTTCTTTTTGACATTTTTGCCATTAACTGGGCAAACTGAATAACATAATATTATTAGCAACAGCCATTTAACAGTAAATGTTGTCCCCACAACTATATATTTGGCGGTTATCAAGCTTATCGTAATCTACGGCTAGTTCTCAGAAAGGTTTGCCTAAGAAACAATGGGTCTAAGCTTTAAATTTGCTGCCGGTTTTTAATGACCAGCTTGGGAAATGAAATGCAAAGAAATGACGAAAATAGACACACACTTACACAAAATATTGATGCAAACAAATCACCCGCTGCCGTTTATTGCATAATCGTAAAAAAACTAAAAGCAATTGCCAAAATATTACATTTCATATAAATTAAAAAAGAAAAGAAATTAAATTCTTTCATCACTTATAAAACTCGAAATACATGTGTGTACGAATGTAATAAAATTAATTATCTGTCCAATTTGCAGCCAAAAATTTATTGTTCTACACCATTCTCGTAGATTTATAACTAAATTACCAATTTTTACCATAAAAGCACTCCATTCATCCATCCATCGGCCTCTTCTGTTCCCAGTTGGCTTCAATTACTTCATATGAATGAATATTGGCCAACGTTTACTATAATTTTCTTTCTCTTGCTTAACCTATAAATTTCCATTTCAATTTTTCATATTTTTTTATGCTGCCATCGTTGTAAATATGGCGACCTGGAAAACATTTTCCTTTTCGGGGGTTTTTATTTTATTTTAGTTTGGTTCTTTGGCTGACGGTTGCCTGTAATAGAACACTGGATCAAAATTACATTTGAACTTTTACAGCCAGGCCAGTTGATATCCCCAAAGACGAAAAACAAAAGTGTGCTCAATGGCAGAGCAACCAGCTCATGCCATGCCGTACAGTTGCTGTTCTGTAAGGAAAACTTTTTCACATGAAAATGTATCAGTTTCTCAATTTGTTGCTGCTTATACACCCACTTGCAATGAAAACAAAAAAAAAAAAAAAGGGGAAAAACGTAGAGCATGCCTTTAAAACTCAAGCAAATTTGTGAATTTTATTCATTCCAATATATATTGTTTGTAAAACTATTTGACTCTCAGGCAAGCAAATTTGTATTTGTGTATGCTATTTGGTACGTCCGACTGTCCGTCTGTTTGTCTGCTGTGTGTAATCTTGTCTCGTATTGTACTAACTTTTCACATTTGTCATATTCCATATAAATAACTGTAACTTGTATGAGTGTCAATGTGTGCGTTTTGAAGTTGGTGTGCGTTTTTGTTTTTAGTTGGTGTTAAATGTCAGTTTTCATTTTTGCACTTTAAAAAGTTGTTGAGTTCTTAAACTTGTTTAACTTTCAGTTGCAGTTGAATTAAAGTTTTATTTGTTGTTCTCCGGTTCTGCTGTTTAAGACTTCAATTAATTCTGTTGTTGCTTAAAAGAGGCTCGTTGATGAAATTCTGGAGTCGTTAGAGTGAAGATTAAATTTTATGAAATTCCACTAATTTTATGAAATTCTGCAAAAACCCAACACGTGCAAATGTATGTTTTTTTAATGCAATACAAAGAGGTGGGGATAAAATAGTTATCTGTTTCAGAAAGTTTTATAGATTTTTTCATCGATTTGTTAGTGCATATTTTGGTCATTGGAGCATTTTTTCCCAATCCTTATTTAAATACAGACGACTGGAAAATGTCTTTTTTGCTATATCTTTTTCTTCATGCCAAAAATCGATAGACAAATACAAAAAAAAATTTTGCCTCTCTCCATCTCGACCCTATCAAATGTGCAATGTTCTATAAAACGCAGGTATTTTTTTCGAAATCCGCTAAAAATGTGCAACTCAAAGACACTCTGCATGAATTTTAATAAAACTTTAGTACTGCTGAGCATGTCGGATGCAGCTGCCACAGTCATAAAGGTGTTTGTCAAAAACAGTGAGCGTTAGTGAAGAAACATACTTTTTTTATTGCCAAACAACGCATATTGTTTAGTATTTTTAGAGCTTATATTCAAATATGAACTTAATTATTTATTTGCTTTAAGGGCCAATTGAAATGTATTAATTCAGGTCCAAAAATGAACCTTTTCAAAAAATATTTACTGTATTTTTTGAAAAGGTTAATTTTTGGACCTGAATTAATAGAGCTTATATTATTGGTTTTTACATCATATACTCAGGTTTTGACTACATATTTAGATTGCTCTTTAGAGCATATGTTTGGCTTCACTGCGCCAAAGTTAGCTTGTTACACACAAACTTTTTTGGCCTACAAGTAATTTTCGGTTGTGCAGCGGTTCTCAAATTTCTTTAAATGTGATTCTGCTTCGGCCAATGTTCCTCTCATAAGTCTCAAGATTATTTCAGTTTTCTGTAAGCCGAAATGTAAATGTTATTTCGATTCCTTTCAATCCTTCAGCGGTTGGAGTTGATGCAATGTTTTATCTTACCCAGCGATTTCTGTATGTTAATAAAAAAAATAATGCCACACTTTAATTATTGACCGTGAACTTTTTGCTTTTTATCTTTTCGTCAACTAAATAATTCTTTCATTTTAAAAATCACTACATACTCGAATAGCCAACCAGTCATGCAACCAACCACTTCAGGTTTTTTTTTTTTGAATTTTTATTATTTTGGAAAATTGGTTTAAAAAAAGCTCTCTAGTTTCTTGCATTATTTGGTTGATGATAAATGATTTCAATAGCAAAAATTTACCACAATTGCTTCATGCAGGATATTGAATTGTTATGACAGGTTGTAGTCATGAAAATAATGTCGACGACATCAACGATGCTGATGATGATGATGTTTATTGCGAAAAAAAGCCAAAACTAAAATAATAATAAAATATTACAAATGTCTTTTATGTCATAAATTCGTACTTGTTGCCGTTACAACTTGTTGACATGACAGAGAGCTTTAAAAAATCTAACAGGAACGTGAAACTCGAAAGTAGAAAGTTAAACAGAAAAGAATATAAAAAACTGCTCAACAGTGTTGGAAGTAGCTGGTAGCTGAAAAGTATCCAGGGAAATGAAACAGTTTCAAATCTAACAATTTAAGGTCATCAAGTTAGCAGGGGACAATTTTTAATAGTTTTAATTTGCAATTCTTGACTTCAAACTCTTTTTAACTTCATTGTATTTTTTATGCATACGTTTTTAATTAGCTTTAGAGTTTCTAATGAGCTTTCATTTCCTTTTGAAAGACATCTGCTTATTTCATGTTTATGCCTGTGCTTAGAATTGCCAATATTTTTCGTAAGATATTTGAATTTAACTAATTAAATCTTTCTTTTGAACATCTGACCGTTGCAACAAATTACGGACATTAACTTGTTTAATGGAAACTTAGAAAAAAAAAATTAATAAGCAAAATGTCATAAAACCACACGCAGCAAAATTGTAATTGTAAAAGATGTGTAAGCGAAAAAGAAACACCATCAATTGCAATCAAAAATTTAATTAAAGTCCCAACGGTACAAGTATCATAAGGAATACAATTTTCAAAAGCTCCCAAGTTTTATGCACAACAACAAGGTTTCAAACTACAAAAAAAATACATACATACTATATATATTTAGAAATGCAAGAGATCTCAATAACTACAACAACATTTGCAACAAACGGTTAAATCTCTGTAGGCTACAACATCAAAAAAAACCTGTCTTGAGACCTTTTTTCCACCAAATCTTTTGTTAGCAAGACTTTTGTCTTGCGCAAGTGCAAACTGGCCAATAAAATGGCTGTGTGGCAGGCAGTACCAGCAAATATTTGCTGATTTTTGGTCTAAATGACTGGCTGCGAGACAAACAGTTTCTTTTCAAATTTTTGGTGCCAGCAAGTAACAAACAAACACAGTTGGTAGTGTTTGCTTGTAACAAACATACATACAATAAGAAATAAGTAGACAAGTCGCAAGCAAGCCATATTTAGTATTTAAAATCAAAAATTTTACAAGTTTACATTCGTACATGTAAGCAGATGGACGGACAGACGGACATACTGCTGGTTCAACAGCAATAGAAATCTAAATGATTATTTGTTGTAACTTAAGGTAAAATTGGCCAAAAACATTTACTCACACAGCCACACATGCACTCACACATATTCGTGTGAGTTGAACTAACTAAGCAATTTTAACTTGGTTGACTATTTTTGGTCAAAAATTGTTGAAATGTTGCCACCACCATCATCATGATCATCATGGCACAGTGGAACATTTTAAGAAGAGAAGAGAAAAAAAAAAATGGAGTTATTAAACGGATGTTGTTTTGTTTGCGAGAGTGTCACCTTCAAATTTTGCTATAAAATGCAGTTGTACTAATAATGGTCAGCTCAGACTATCGCCCATATTCTGAAAAACGCTGCGTTTTCAAATCGCAAATCATTTCTAAATCGCAAAACGCATTTAACGATGTTCTAAAAACGAAGAGACTTACTGGCGTTTTGCGTTTTTCGAACAAATAAAGAACATAAGTTTTATAAAAACAAAACATAAAAACGAAAACATAAAAAAGAAAAAATTATTCAAAAAATTCGTCAATTAAAGAGTTATCAAAAAATAAATTTTGTGTTTTTGATTGACAAACACATTTATTTATTTTTAAATAAAAAAATTTTATGGAAAATATTTAAAACTGAAATGCCTTCAGCGTAATAATTTTTAAGTTAATTATGCTTGCACTGCTCAAGATTTCTACGCCATGCTTGCAGACTGGCGCTATAATTGTGTTTTTGGTAAAACATACACCGGCTAACATCAACAAACCCAGAATTTCTGAAACAATACTTTAATAATGCACATACTATTTTTCTTATTTTAAGCAATGGGGTTCCCTATCAAAGAAATTTGTTGAAATTGAGAAAATTCCATTTGAAATTAAGAATTTCAGTTCAAAATGGGAAAACTGCCCAATATGAGGAGTTTGTTTTGCAATGACAGCTTGGTTTGTCTCCCAAGCACCCACAATAATTGTCTGAACCTGTTGTTTATTTAATTTTTCTTCTGCATAATGTGATCTTTCCACATACGCTTAGCCTTTTAAGCACATGAAATTAAGTTTTACTTCTATGAAAGCTGGAGTCGTGCTAATGATAATTGCTAACTATTCAATTGAATAATTTTTAATGGCGAAGTCGTAAACGGTCCACAGTGCATCGTCATTGTCGTTGCAAGCAACATCGGCGTTAGTGTCAGCAGCTGCATGTTTGTGCATTTAAAAATTTATAAAATAATGTGCTCTTGTTGGCATTTTGACCGCCTTTTTGTAAGACCTTTTGAACGTTTTCAACAAACAAACACACACATGCATATATGTATATACAATCAGGTTGAATTCGAGTTTTAGAGCGGGACAAGTGTTTTTCAATGATAAAATGTTGATACATTTTAAGGCTTAAAATAAATTGGGTATTTTTATGCCTATTGACATGACAGTATATACTAATATAAATAATTAAATGAGCTTATTATACCATATGGACATTTTAAATCAAACTGAAACAGTAATGATTTAAAGTCAGAGAACATTTTCGTAGAGCCTTAAAATAATTTCTATAATTCAGTTGTTTTGATTCATGCTTCACTGGTTGTACAAAAATAAACCAGCAATGAGCACTTTATTCCTCAATGCGGAACAAAATCAATGTTGTTTCGAATAACGCACCTCATTTGTCAATAGTGTAATTTTGTCCCTGTCAAGATATCTCATATACGATGACATGGAAATGCCCGTGTAAAACAAAAATTAATCCAAAAATATATTCCCTGTTCTGTTACCAGGCCCATCACAAAAATATTTTGTACCAGACCTCAGAAAAACTATTTACAAATTTGGCACAAAGCCTACAAGACAAACGCACACTGCTGCGGAACCTGTATATATGTATATTCACACACACACACACACTAAAAATATCTCTGCCTTGCAAAGTTAGCGGTAAAGAGACTTTGCTTAGCGAGGATAAAACGGCATTTAAAAACAACTATTAAACAATTACAACAAGTGCAGCGCTAACAACCACTGAAGCACACATAAAGTACCACTATTCAAATGGCTACAAAATAATATTTAACTTGTAATGATTTTCGTTTTTTGTTTTAGTTGCCTGACTGAGTGCCTGATATAAGCCCTCGAAATGTAAAAATTTTGTTAAACTGGCAAAAATAGTTTAATAAATAGTCAGGAATTCTCCAACAATCTAGAGATGCACAAGTGTGTAAAGTGCGGTGCAAATATTCAAGTTGACTTGTTTTTGGCTAAATCCTTTTAAATGCACATAGAAATGTGAGCATGTGTGTGTGTGTGTGTGTGTGTGTGTGTGTGTGTGTGTGTTAGCAAAAGGAAAACCATATGTGTGCACTTTAATATTTGATGGAGGTCGAAAATCTGCAAATAAGTTATTTGACTGTGGCTTTAAGGGTGTTGTTGATTTATATCCTGCCATGATTTGCGCGGGAATATAAAACACAACAAACATTGAAACTTTAATGTTTACCAACCAAAACTTAGGTTTAAAATTAAAATTTAATAGTTGACAGCAAATGCTGTTAAATGTTGAACAACTATTTTATGTCCTCCTGGTTTTATAAGAACATGAAATTCAAGCAATAAAACTTCAAAAAAGTTTAAAAGATTTGCAAAACGTATACAGCAGATGAAAATTATTAGTCTGAGACTAATCTCAGTCTCCATTCGAAGTGAATGTTTAAGGTTTTTTTTTTTTTTTTTATCTATTTTCATAAAAAAAAATTTATTTTATCTAGTGTGGACAAAGTTTTCTTCCTAAAACTGTTTTTAGTTCTCTTTACAGCTTTTATGAGTTACTACACATAGAAATTTTTTTAAACCAATTCTAGGGAGTTAAAATAAACTGCATGTTTATTTTAACACTATTTTTAGTTTGACAATTACCAATAATAATTTAAGAGTACATTAAAGTCTGTACTCAATTTCATTTCTCTCATTTCTATCACCTCTATTAATCGCTAACTCAGAATTTCTGAAACAAGACTTGTGTCTTGTGAAAATTTTATATAAATATGAATATATAAATATGAATTTTTCATAGTTATAAGCAATAGAGTGCCCCATCAAACAAAATTGTAAGCCACTCAGCTTCTTGTTGAATCTGAGAAAACTCCATATGAAATTGAGAATTCTAGATCAGAAAGGTAAAACTGCCAAAGAAATTGAGATTTTTGCCTAAAATTTCTAATGAAGTGTGAAGTGGGGAATATTCCACAAGAAAGTAAAAAACTGAAATTTTAAGTTGCTTCCACTGAGGGAGCTAGTACTGTTTCTTGATGTATTAAACTCGTGAGGGAAAAGGGTTGCACAATAGATCATTATTGGTCGCAGTGCAAAGGGCCATCCTGGACCAACCTAGCATAAATAATAATAATAATAATTCGTAAAAACTCGAATATTAAAGCAAGAAAAATATAAAAATAAATCATAATAACATATGTACATATCTCCCAGACACAGAAAAGAATTGTCAAACGTGTTTATATGTCGTTTAAAAAAAAATTAGGAAATTGTAGTGGACAATTTCCTAATTTTTTTTTTTACATTTTCCTTCACTTAAGACAAATATTGGTCAATTTCGTTTGGAACTGTCTCAAGTAAAAAACTAAAATTTCTCATTTTCAAATGAAATTTTCTCAATTCTAGGTCCATCAAATTCTAAATGTTATTTGGTATTTTCAAAATTTGGGAAATGAAAATATCTTTTCGATTTCTCAATTTCAAATAGAAGCTTCGCATTACTTTTGGAATCTTTTCAAATGCAAGATTAAACTTTTCTTCTAATTTGCAATTTTTCCAATTTAGTTTGGGATTTTCTCGATCTCAGTAAAAAATTAAAAAAAAGTAAAAAAAGATATTGATCAAAAAAAAATTAGTTTTCGACTATAAAAGTTAAAAGTTAAAAACCGCTGGACCCAGCGCAAAGTTTGAGAGCGTTGTCATCACTGATGCAATAGCAACAACACAAAAGTCAATTGAAAATCAATTTCATATATTCCACTTAGCAGAACAAGACAGTGATAAAATTGAATGTTGATCAATCGATTGAATATAGACAGTCAGCAGTCAAAAGCTCAGGTAGTAGAATGTCTAAGAGCTGCTGTTTATTTACTGTAATTATTTATGACCTAAGTTCGAAACAATTTGGTTGCTGATGATCGTTGTGGTGGACATGAAACAGCCAGTGTATATTACGCAGTCTTCCACTTTTGTTTTTTTGTCTTCTTTGATAACGTTGATCGTTACAATTTTACCACAAAATAAATCTTTCTCATTTCTGAAGAAGTTAAAATCGAATGAAGGCCTGATAAAGTTCTTAATAATTTTTTTTCTTTGCAGCTGGCTGTTGTTTTAGTTTTAATGAAAATAAGTCATACCTTTTTATGCAATATATTTCTGCAATTAAGTTTTGTTAAATATGATCATGTACTTCTATGGATCGTGTAGCCAGTCCACCTCTAAGATTAAAGAATACTTGAAGATGAGCCCAAAAATATTTATTTGTTTTGCCATGAGTTTAGACGAGTCCAATCATAGATTGTTGTATACCGCAGGTTATAGGGTTCTTAATAAGTGGTTTTTTAACCATCATATTTTTGCCATTGACGGTAATTTGTAGCTGCGACTTTGCCTGGCCTGCATTCTACCCAACGAACTGGCAACTTTTTGCAAACATAATGCCAGTTTTAAGCAAATTTTCCTAAAATAACTCTTGTTGTTGTCAACAAGCAAGAAAGTTACAAGGTTTTTATAAATTAAAGCTCATTTCAAAAGTAATGAATATACACCAGGGGTGGGAAAGTCACCTCTTGAATTTTATGTCAGACTTATTAGAGACTGAAATGGGAGTACTAAAAGACTGAAATATGAGTACTAAAAGGTCTTAAACAACTAAATTCTGTGTTCGGATCATAAACGATGACACAGTGCGAAACAACTAAATTCCGTCTAGAAATTAGCACTTAAAATTAAAACAATTTTGTAGTCAACATCAGTTTCGAAACGAAAATAAATATAATTTTTGTATTCTTAACTCAGCTCAAGGTATGTAACCTACATTATTGCTTACAATTGACTTTATAATGAGTTGAAACTAACGACTACGAAGACATTAACTCTGAATATCAGTGATATTTTCTTGTTAAAATATTTACATTTAAATCCTCAAATAAGCGAAGTAAACAAGTTATTTATTCACTCCCATTCCAGCTATTTTACGAGTAATTTGCTTGTTATTTAATAATGTATTTTTACTTGAACTAGTAGTAATGGCCGTAACCGACATTTTTGTTTGGTAAAATATATTATCCTATTTCATTTGGAGGAATACTTTTCATTTAATGTTTATTTTTTTTTTTTATTTATTTATTTATTTATTTTGAAACATGAACACTTAAGAATAAAATTCTGTTAATGTTTTTTCTGCATTAATTTTTATTCTATATAAAATTTTATAGCTTAAAACTGTCAATTACCTTATAGGGCTTTAGTTGTTAGACTTTGTTTCCTCAGAATTGAGAGATTTCCTGTGACTTAGTTCAGTTTATCTTACAGCTGCAGAACTTTCAATTTACAAATATGAACTTAATTATTTATTTGCTTTAAGAGCCAATTGAAATGTATTAATACGGGTACAAAAATAAACCTTTTACAAATGTTTTCTGTCTTCTTTAGCTGTCTATATGCCGCCGACATTTCGTTGGTGCTAATCAACTCATCAGTAGACTTGAAAAATTCTTAAAAATAGTTAAAGTTCAAACATACTTTTAAAAATTTCTCAAGTCTACTCATGAGTTGATTAGCACCAACGAAACTTCGGTGACAAATAGACAGCTGAAAAGTACGGAAAAAATTTGAAAAAGGTGTATTTTTGGACCTGTATTAATAGTTTTCAATTTACGTTTTTGCACTTTTTGAACATTAAGCACTTCGACTGATGTTGCAGGCTCTTCGACTGACAGGGATGAAAACTTTTTAATTAATTTAAAATGTTTAACGTTCTAAATTTTTGTGGTGTGTAAAATAATCAAAAACAAAAAAAGAGAGCTTGCTGGTTAAATTTTCAGATAAAAATTAACAGATCGCTTTCGGTACCTCAATACTTGACGCCAAAGCCCATACATACATACATTGTAACCTTTACACAAAGAAAAAAAAAGATTTCAATAAAACAGCGTGTGCAAATAATCTGTTGCACTGAAGGCTGTTGCCATTTTTAGTGGCCACTAATAATAACAGCAGGTTACACGGTACCTTTAATGCGAAAAAGACACATTAACAAAAACTCCGCCATCCAAATAGCGAAATCTATCCAAAGAACGAACGAAACCAAAAAAGAAAAGAAAAAAAAAAACAAAAACGTTGAACGAGGCAGAAACTATTGAAAAAAGTTGCAGCAGAATGTGCCACTGGCATAAAAGTTGATATTGGTTTGTTTGTTTCTTGTCTATGATATCTATCGAACTTGTGGGACCATGCAATGTGCACAAGCAACAACAACAACAACAACCATCAAGGCATGAACACTGTTACTTTGCACAAAAAACATGCTGTATCAGTCAGAGGTATTGAAATCCATGAAAAAATATGATGTGTTGTTGTTGCTTGTTTGTTACTTTATTGCTTGCAGATGGCGCAGCAAGCAGCAGATACATTTTATGATTTTCGTTGCATTTATTGTTGACCATATGCTTTTTTTTGATTTTCGTTTCTTTGGCCAAAAATGTTGGCTGTTGCTAGTTGTTCGAAAACCTGGCTGTAATAAAATTACTGTAGTTATTACTATTCTTAGTGGCAGATATTACAGTTTTATATCTTTGACCGCTGTAACTTGTTTATGAATGTTTCTGTGGTGTCTTGTTTTACTCAAAAAATTGCATAATTTTTTTTAAAGCGCTTGAAAACAAAATAAAGTTAATCTTTTTGGTTTTAATCATTCGATCACACAATAATTTAGGTTTATTTTAGAAGTGTTTTTTTTTTGTTTGTAATTTTCTGTTGCATGTTTTATTTATGTTTTTTCACCTTGGGTACCTTGATCACCTCTAGTGACCTGGTTTTAAGTATATGTATACTATTTTGGGAAAAGCATAAGAATTGGGGCAGTGGGCTGAGATTAAAGTAAATAATTGGTAGCACTAAGATCTTAATCAGGGAAAATTTTACGATACTTCGCCATAATAGAAAAACTACAACAACTTATTAGCGTATTCTAGCAGCCATATTCTACTTACTCATTTTTAAAATTAATTTTTGTTTTCGCTGTTCTATACAATGAACTCACATAAGTAACTTCTTTTTAAATCGCATATAGAAACCGTTTCAAAAGTGAGAAATATTTAATGCACCATTAAACGAATATTTATCGTAAGAAATGTGACCTTTGTCACATCTATCGAAAAATCGATTACTGAATCAACCCACCCTAATTATATATTGAAAAAACTAATTTATACAGCTTCAGATCGTTTTAATATAAAAATTTTTATTAACAATATTATTCAATATTTCGCTAACAGTTTATTGGCATCTTCAGGATAATATTTGTAATAACATTTAATTTGTAATTAATATTACAAATATTATCCTGAAGATGCTAACAAACTCTTAGTGAAATATTGAATAATATTGTTAATAAAAATATTTATATAAAAACTATCTGAAGCTGTATAAATTAGTTTTTTCAATATATAATTAGGGTGGGTTGATTTAGTAATCGATTTTTCGAAAGCTTTTGGCATGAGCTTTTTCGAAGCGTGTGATTAAAATTTTTTTTGTATGGAAGTCCCCCAGTGGAAGAATGCTATGGGGATGGTGTATTGAAAAACTATATTAGGGCAGAGGACATGGGTGACAGTCGCACATGCGATTCCTCTACGTGCACCCTGGGACTGACTAGCTCCAGGCAACCGTATTTGGGCTCCTAGAAAATGATATGTTCCCCTTATCTCACTAATTTGTCCCAGAGTGCCCGTAGAAGAGCCTAATGTGTGAGAATTTCCTAAAAGCTTTTTCTATCAAAAATTTTTTTTCCACACACCGACACCATGCCACTCATTTTAGGGGCGCTCCCATACAAAAATACAAAAATAAATTCGAACCCGTATTGTTGTTGATATATCGTAGTGGAACTTTTTTTCTTTTCTGGTATTTGCTATCGAAATATGTTTGACACAATATGGAAAAATGTTTGCCCATATAAACCAATTGCGCCTAATAAACATACATATGCTTGGTTATGGCTTTATGTAGTTCATTGTGATTTTAGTTGTTGCTATTATATAGATAATGTCAAGAGGAAAAAAGTAACTCACTTGCGGTTAACCACTTAGCTTAAGTATTTATTTATATTTACATTTTATTATACCACAATTTTAATGTGGTAAAATGCAACATAATTTGAAAGCTGGATAATCTTGGCCATTATAAACAAAATAACATCTTTATTATTATCCTCAAAACATAAAAAATGGCAATTTTTGTATAAAAGAATTTTTCTACTGCTGTAGAATAAAGCAATTTTTTTGCAACAATATTTTTCATGACAAAGAACGTTGTATTGAGGTGGCACAAGTATTGATAACTTTGATGAAGAGTCTTGGAAAGTGGTGCAAACCTTTTTTCCTTAGAAACCGGACAAACAGTGCATTATGATAGTGGGAATTTGGAAATTGTTTTATTTTTTATCCAGTAGTAATACAGATAGCCTAAAATCTTTTTCTTGCCGTCACGAACCCTTCTAATAGTGCGAATTCAAAAAGAGTTATGCAGATATTTGCTTGTTTTCTTTTTTTTTTTTGGCTACACATTAAAATGTAGTGACATTAAATTTAAAAGGAATATAAAGCAAGTACAGAGGAATATAAAGCAAGTACAGCATATAAAAATTGGTGGAAAAATAATCACCATCAGAACAGCAATTTAAGCAAAGTTTTATTATGAATAATTTAATCGCGCAAAACATATTGTTGTGGCAGTTAAATTTAATGTCATTGCTTTATTATTTAACAAAACGTCGCCATGTAGCACCATTAGTTAAATAATCAAATACTTATTTTTAACCTCGATTGCTGCACTTGCTGTGCAGCATTTTTTGTTTTAAATTAACTGAGTTCGTTTACGGTATTGTGCAACTTCCGTTTGGTTAAAGCTAAACAAATTCTATGGCCTTTAGTGCACTATCTTTAAATTGAACTAAATATTTTTCTAGTGAAAAAATAAGCAATGCATTTTTGCCTTGTCAGCATTTTATAGCATCAACTGCTGCAAGATTTTTTATTTTCTATCCTAAGATCCTTAAATCTCAACCCATTGTGCAAGCTTTGTTTCTTGCTGCAAGAACAAAAAAAAAAAAGCAAATCGCTAACAACTATTTAGCTGTGAAAATATAGTTAGAGCTCAGTTGTTGTTTCAATTATTTAATAATTTTTTGTATGCGTGCCTTAAAAACTTTGCTCGTTCGTTCATTGTTGGATGTCTGGTTGGTTGGTTGGTGGGTTTGTTGGCTGGTTTATCAGTTACTTTAGCGTTTTAATTTCTTTTTTGGTTTGCCGTTGCCTTTTACAGGAGCCCAACCAACTTTGTCTATTGTCTTTTGTTTAGTTTTTGTTTGCATCTTTTTTTAGTTTGTTTTTCATCTCCAGGGTCTGCATCTCCCCAAGTTAAACAAATCGCAAGACGTAGAAGTTGTTGCGTTGTTTTTTTTTCGTGCAGTTTTGTTTTTTTTTTCGGCAAAAAGATTCTTGTAAAAAATATTTTTCTCTTGCAACTATGAAATGCACATAATCTTGCTTGCACAAGTGGTTTTAGCTTTTTAACACGTTATAATATTTGTTTCTGCATTCCAGTGATTTTGTTTTTGTTTTTCTTTTTGCCTTGTAAGGATGGATCCTTGTGCATTTAAGTTAAAAACAAGTAGAACAAAATCTTGACTCAATTTATTTAATTAAGGTGTTAAAGCGTTTAAGTATAATAAGAAGCTTACGACTAAGGGCTTGGCTATTGAAGAAGAAAAATAGTTTTGTTTAAGCAGTAATAAGTTAAATTAATAATTATAATAATTACAAATATAGTGGTGTACTGTTGTATAGCACGGAACATGCATAAGCATGTTTTACTTTGATTACTATTGTAAGAAACAGGGAACATAAATTAAATAAGGCGTTTTAGGTAACAAATGTGGGCAGGTTATATAATAAAACCAATAATTGAAAAGTAATATTTTTACGTTAATAGCTCTGTTTCTTTACTTTTTGGGGAAAGTTCGGTAAAATTTGTCTCAATAAGAGACAAAACTGCACAAAAGAACGGGAACGAATAAAAACATATATTTTATCACAAAAGAAAACGTCAACTTTCTGACAGCTCAATTTATAAAAAAAAATATTAACATATGTATTTTATTATTTTAATTGTTTGAGCCTTAAGATCACTTGTTTTTTTATAATTGCTTATTGAATTCAATATTTCGATATCACAATGGATATCTTCTTCAGGAATGTTTCGATGTTTTTTCAAAAACCTTTTCTTTTTTTTCTCGAAATATTGAATTCAATAAACAATTATAAAAAAACAAGTGATCTTAAGGCTCAAACAATTAAAATAATAAACAACAAAGGTCGAAGAATTAGCATCAAAAATATATATGTATTTTATTTAATCTGTGGAAAAAAAAACGTCAACTACGTATGCATAACATTTTTTAAGAACACAACAGAACTCATAAATTCATATACATAAATGAATTCGTTAATATAAATATATAACGATCAACAATTTTTTAGAGAATGTTTTAAAATATTTTTTCACACTAATTTCCAATTTTTTTTTTTTTACTTTCCGCAAAACATTTATTTCTTCTATGTTATTGTTAATGCTTTGAAACAACTGACAGCTGAACTACTTGCCCAAACTGGCCTGAAGAAAAAGTACGGGCTGTTTCGTGCAAGAATAAGAAGAAGCATAATGTTCTCTCCCAAATGCTCTAATTTGCCCAATTTTAATGCACGGGAACACTTTTCGTGCAAATTGGGATCCCACGGGATCCCAAAGTAGAACAAAAAAATGGAACTAATCTGTGTTACATAATACGAGTTCCTTTAAATGCCAGTAGCTTGAAGACATAAAATGAGCAGTAATTACAATTTGCCAACACAATGCACATTATATTTCAATATTTATGGACTTTATTTTAAAATTTAAGGGGATTACTGAGAAGTTTGTCAATTAAAAAAAAAACTGAAAAGCTCTGAAGCCTTTTGCTTGTCTGCAGAAACACTCAAAGCTGGCGGCAGGAATTGAACCTGAAACCCTGTATTGTAATTTCCATGCATTTTAGTTAAATTAAAAAAAAAAGAGTTTTAATAAACATTTCAAACACTAATTAACGTTACTCTGTGTTACATATCTGGCTGCTGTTGAATTCAATTTTTAGAATTTCAATGCTCGAAAAGATGATATCGGCCAAATGGACGCCACCACAATTGACTGGTAGTGTAATTTCCATGCATTTTTCTTTAAAAAAAAAAAAAACCAAAATTGACTGCTCTACGGGCTCGTCTTATGACATTTTTCACTGCTTCGGCTAGAAATTCGGGCGAAAGATTCTCTCACTAGTGTCGAATGTTGTTCTTGAGAGCTTCCTCAATGTTGAGGTCTTGGGCTTGTTCTTACTTGTGGATTTTGGGTGCCCTAGAAGCGATAGTTTTCCTTGTCCACGCACTCGTTGAAGTGGGAATGAACCTCAACGCTCATTATGAGTTTGGTCAAAAAATAGTCCACTTCATCCCCGAGATTGAGGACGGCGTGGGCATAGGTTGTATACGTGTGGAGGTCGACAGCCAGCAGCTGATGCACGGACAGGGCTTTGTACGGGCAACAGGTCTTTGACCAAAATTCGAATTAATAATGACCGGCTGATGGCTAATTGCGATGCACGGTTTCTGTTCGATGTTACTGGCGACAGCTTCACTTACCCGTCAACAGCGGCAATACTCTTCCGGGGCCAACCAATCTTGGCATCGTCTTGTCCCGTACACTTCAAGGTCAGTGGTCAAACTGAGCAATGTTTGTGCAGTCGGTGGCGGACGAACGGGGAATTGACGACGTAATTCGCGCTGCGCTGACACCGCAGACAAATTGTTACGCAAAAAAATAAACGCGATAGTTCCATTTTCTTGGGAGTGTTTTGCTCCATGTCTTGTTCACTTGTATTCTACAGCTGTGTAGTCCACAAATGTAAGGACAAATTTGACATTGGCCGCCATTTGCAAAAATAAAAGCAACTTCCAATAGGGTGATTTCTTTTGGCCCACCTTTTAGCTACTGCTACAAATAAAATGGGCGAAAAAATTCAGAGCTGAGAGAAGAATTAAAATGAGTCTAAAACGCGTTTAAAACTGTGAAGGTCTCTGCTGGTCTAGGGAAGGAATCAAGCCTTCGGTAGGAATCGAATCTTTGACCTCGGGTACTTTTAGTAGAGCGCTCCTTATAAAGGACACATGTGGTAAAATCACACTAAAGTTCGCAAAAAATTACTACGAGTTAAAACTGGATGTAAAGTAGTGAGGAAAACTTAAAAAAACTACGTGAAGCTTCAACAACGATAAACAGCAACATTTTTGAAAAATTGGCAAAAGACAAAAATGGACTTAGAATGTTTTATAAGAAAAAATAAGCAAAAGTTGGTGAAAAAAAAGACTTCGACTACAGTCGATGATGATATATTTGTAACCAAAATATTTCTATCTAGAACGTTTTATCATAAACAATACCAATCGTCCGTGGCTTTGACGCTCCCAAAAAAAACTTCAAAGAAAATTTAAATCTTTTCTTCTATCTTGAACACAGTGCTCTTATTTCACCAGCTAATTATCGGAATATTTTAGAAATCTTACTGCGCTTCTTACTACGATCTTTTGGAAAAAGGATTAGCTTGTATTACTTTGCTGAGTGTAACAGCTTGGCCGAGTTTCGTATAAACATCTTTTGTCGTTCGACACACACATCTGCAAAAGCAACAGCAGAATGTGTAGAAAGTGGCATCATTTTACCAAAATTAGCACTTGGCGAATGCTGCTGCAAATTTCTTTTTTGTTTTTACAATCAACTTTTATTGAATTTTTTCTTCTTCAACTGGCATTTTAAAACTCTAATTGTGGCAGATGTTTTCAATAAAATAAAAAAAATTATAATAAAATTGCCTTTCAATTGTTGAAACATAAAATTCGTTTAATTTGGTACAATAAAGAAAATCGAATAAAATTTTTGGTGTAAAATTCACTTAACATGGGCTACATGTTGCACACACATACACCCACACACACCCATACACAAACACACATGCTCGAACACAGTCAGGCACAATTTGCTGCATGAAAATTGAATTCAATTGCAAAGCGATTACGATAAAAAATGTAAAACTAAACCTTGAGATACCTTCAATTTAAAGCCAACAAAAGAGGAGGAGATTGTGAAAATGCCATGGTGTTGACAATTTTAAATCAAATAATGTAATAATGAAAAGAGGAAAATTCAATTTTTTCCAGGTCAGGCAATTGAAATGTTAAACTTGAAACAGTTAAAAATTAAAAATAGACTAAAAAGAAATCAATAATTTTACAGCGTGCCACTGCCACTGCACCCAGTTTAAATAGCACTGCCAAATATGTAAATCTGTTTAGGTTTTGGTGTTGTTTTAATTCTTTTATTCATTTATCTCCATCTAGTTTAAGTTTTAAGTTTAAGTTCACACATGTTAGTGGCCATTCTCATGCATGCGGCAAATATGTTTGCAGTTGTAGGCTTTAATTTGTGTTTGTTTTGGCAAACATGCAACATTTAAGAATACGTATGTATGTATGTGTGTATGTGCATATTTAAATCTTAATGCTGAGCTGAAAGAAAACATTTTAAATTAGCAAATAAATTGCAAATTAATTTAAATCTTAAATCTTTGACAGCTCAACTCCCACAAAACGCAGGCCACAAATTGCACAAATAACAATTGAGCAAATTAAATAATCTGATCGCGTAAACAAACATGCTCTTAGTCGAATTTCATTTACACTATATTCAGTTAAAAGTAAACTACGGACTTACACTACTTATAAATAGCTATTGGCGCTACTTAGCTTTGGCATGTTATATGTTCGGTTTTATAATACACTAGCATTAGTTCACATAATTGCTATGATTACTAGTAGCAACATTCTGGTACTACTGATAAGTCCCAGGCCTAATCAGGGCGCCTCGAAAATGACATTTAACCTCCATCACACTAATCAGCCCCAGGGTTGTCGTAGAGGAGTCCACAGTCCACAATAATTTTTTTCTCTCCAATACTTTTATCAAACACACCGATTTGTTACCACGCCTGCTTCGGAGTGCCCCCAACAATAATACGAAAAAAAGTTGAAAATCGTACGCCTCGACAGTGATTGTTCCGGTATGGCGTAGTAAAACTATTTTCTTCATGCCAAAACCTATCGAAAAATCGTTGGTGCAACAACATGCAAGCAATATTTTGTTCACACCAATCGACCTGCTCTAATATACACATTACAAGCTGTCAGCCCATCTGTTAAAGGCTCGGCAGACTTTTTGAGTTCTATGGAATGCTTTTTCATTATCTTTGGTTTTTTTTATTAAAGATTTTAGTCTTATTTCCCATATTTTGCTGCTTTATGTAACCACCTTTATGCTTTATGTAATCATCAGATAAAGCTTAATTCAAAAATTGTGAATTTAGAATTTTTTTAAAATTAATTTCCTTGAAACTGGATGGTAACTTGGGGGCTACACGACCAAGTTTTGCTTTTTAAGTTTTAATACATTCACTTTTTTTTACTAATACACTCACAATTTCGAAAATTGATGACAATTTTTGTTTTCCATAGAGATCGTCAAGTCACAATCAAGAAAACAGCTGACAACAATTTTTTTTTCGTTCTGTCTGCAAATGTTTTTTTGTTTTGTTTGAAAGTTGCAATTAAAAGTGATAAAAATTAAACAGATTCAAGCTTAAAAATAGAAGTAAAAATGCAAAACCAACAAATATAATGATGTGCTGCGCTTTATAGAGCATATCTATATATTCATTATAATTTTTAAATATTTACCAACCTTCTTACTAATAGGGCTTCACCCAGTTTTTCCTTTCTGCCCTCTGGTTTTTTTCTTCTTCTTTTATTTTCTTTATTTCTGATAGTACAGCTATTTTTAATTTTTTTCTTGATGGCATCTTGAAAACGAATTGTTATGAAATTGCGTACAGCCTACGTCACAGCTATCAATTTTATTGAATTTTGACAAGCAGCATGTGAAAACAACTTGATAGCAAAACTTGATCGTGTAACTGCAGTGTAAAATAGGCTCCAGTTTTTTCATAACAATTATAACAGCAA
The DNA here is from genome assembly GCA_963662145.1 of Sturmia bella. NCBI lineage: Eukaryota > Metazoa > Arthropoda > Insecta > Diptera > Tachinidae > Sturmia > Sturmia bella. The sequence goes on along the minus strand of OY759168.1, from coordinate 33,026,907 downwards.
TAAATATGAAAAAAAAAAACAAAATGAAACATGTGCGATTTTGTCTAAAGTTTTTTTTAGCTTTTCATAGAATTTCACTGTGGAACAAATTCATGTTGGCAACAGTTAGGTCGATTCTGAGAGTGAGGGGTGAAAATAGAGTCTAAATTAAAAGATCCGTATCGCGGCGTTTAATTATGTTAGTTCGAATTTTTTGTTTTTAATCAACTTTCGAACTTTGCAGTCAAATGCCGATATTCAGCAATTGGTTTTCTGGCTATAACTGGTCGATTAATTGATATTTTTTAAATCTTTCTAAAACAAATCAAGAATAAATTCTTCACCGATTACCCACAGCCAAGTATAAGCTGCAATTAAATCACAGATAAGTTTTGTTAAGCTAGAGTGTAAAAGCTAGCTGATTGGTTTTTTATTGCATAATTCTTCAGAGTTTCTTTTTTTAACCACGATTAAGTTCATGTTCAAGTTTGGTTTAATTTAGTTATAATCTAGTAAGTTCCTTAATCAGTGAATACTTAAACCTGATTTAAACGAAGAAAATTTTACGTTTCAGTTTTAGTCACTAAACAGTGCAAAACATCAGCTGCTTGACATTTTTTTGCAACGTTGCCAAATATCCCTTTCAAAAAACAAAAAAAAAAAAACAATCAACTGTAAATGTTTCACTGAATAAATGCAGTCAAGTTTAAACTCCAATTAAATCACACAATAGTTAAAGTTTTAACTCCAACTTATTTGTTAGGCCATAAATATGGTATAATGATAAATCCTTTTCATAAATACATAATAGTACACCTCAGTCGCCTATAAAATGTGGTTCTATGTATATAAATAACCTTTTGAAAATCCACTAAATTTTTTCTCCATTAACACTAACACGATATTTAACAAAACACATTTACTTTTTTGCTTAAACTTTAGTTTTTTTTATATTGTTTTCCTCTTCCGTTAGTATCTACCAACATTGCGTAGTGCATCTGACTTAAACTTAAGCTGAAAATAGAGAGAGAGAGAAAAAAGCAAAAACTGACAATTAAATCAGCATTAAAAATATATGCAAAAACCTCGATAAAATATCTCTCCTTGACTTCATTAACATGAAACAGAAATCCACATGAAAATTGCACCCAAAAATTAACCAAAAAAGCAGCTAAAACACCAACAGGCAGCACTAAAAACACGACGATAAAACAAACAACAAACTTCATGTAATAAAAGGAGTTGTACCATGAATTGATAAAAAAAAAAATAACAACTCTTAATGATATTTAACCAAAATGACCCCACCACCAACGCATCATCGTCATTATCGTGATTGTCATCGTCGTCATCATCACCAGCAAACATGAGCATTTTTTATTGCTACTGCTGGTTGCTTTTAACTATTTTTTTGTTTGTTTATTTTTTCTACTGCGGTTTTTTGCATTCAGTAGAGAGTATGAATGGCTTAAATAATGCAAGAAAAAAAAAAGCAAAATAAAATTGGAACAAGCGTGATTAGCATGCGATATCAGCCACATTAATAAATGACAATTTAAAGCCGAATTCATTTATGTTTCCATTATTCGTGGTTACAGCCCCACCAGCCAACCGACCATATGTTTTGTTTATTTTAAAGTTTTTATGTTTGTTATTGTTGTTGTTTGTAAAAACATTAGTTTCAACTTACAAAATGATAAAAAAAGCACAATTCACTAAAACATTTTCTTAAAAATTTTATTATTTGCATTTTTTTTTTTTTTTTGATTTTGCAAAAATGCTGTTTAAGGAACATTTCGAGATATTTTTATGTTGTGACTTTTTATGGTTATTGAGGCGTCTTAATTGTTGTTGCTGTATTAACAACAGCAACAGCCAAAGTGTTCAAGCCCAACTACTTATTGAAACTGCTTACTCATTACAATTATTAACTTGTGTAATTTAAACATACTTAGTAACTTATTACATACTTTATTTCTCTATTTTGTCAGTTTCCCCGCAAACATTTAACATTTTAAACAACACAATTCTGCCCAACAGCAGAATTTGCAACCACTGCAAGTTTCATGGGAATTATATAAATTTAATATTAAATTTGGGAATATATCAATTCAAAACAAAAATCTCATTTTGAAGCTGAGAAAATCTACGGAGTAGAATTGCCAATTTCAATTTTGAAATGAGGAATTTAAGACTAGAGCTACAATCTGAAATTGAGAAAGTTCCATATAAGAATGAGAAATTTTAGTTTTTAATTTTAGCGAATTCCATTTCGAAGAAGTAAAAATCGAACTCAAGCCTGATAAAACTATTAACAATTGAACTCTAAATGAAATGGGTAAGTTTCGATCTTAAATAAGAAAACTTTAAACTTTAAACAATATTGAGAAAAATATAAATCAAAACCATACGGCTCTGTTCTAGAATCCGATTCGGATTGATTTAGAAAAATTTTTTTAATCCGAATAATTCATAAATTGGTGTTCTCAATTCAGAATGTTTTTAGATATTCGAAGTTTCTGTTCGAAAAAAAATTCTAAATGTCAAATACATAAAAAACAGGTTTTTATGTTTTGAAAAGAACTATCAGAGGACGAAGCCGATGATAAAAGATAGCTTAACATACAAATAGTCGCCGGTGGCAAACCAAAAACCGACGGTTGACGACCATCTAAACAATGTTTTTACAATCACGCAGAAAAATTTAAAAATTAAGTTAAAATATGACAAAAACTAAAACATTAATAGATTATTGTGAGAAAGCAGCTCTACCGCAAGCAGCAATCATTCGCTCTTGACCGCGACGGGTGTAAGTAAGGTTGTGAAATTACCGGCGCGGCAGTTTACCGGCTATGAGCACATGAACTACGATCTATGATAACCATATGTTGTAAAAAGAACGTATTGCCGGACTATTACAATGGAATTTGACCACTAAATACAATCATATTAATATAAATATTGCTCAATTTAGTGTAAATATAGGAAATTTATTATAATTTCCTTTAAAATGTAAATTTTTCTTTTTCAATAAATTCTGATTGCATTAAGCATTATCCCAAAAAAAGCTTGACATATCATACTGTAATATGTGGGCCAATTTCGTGTTTTCGAACATAAGCAAAATTTTTGTACATATTTTGGTTTTGCGCAAGTGACAAAACATACAAAATTTTTGGAAGAAATTAAAGAAAAGGTTTTTTTTTGCCAATAATTGTGTGCAAATTAAAATTTTCTTTATTATATTTAATAAAAAAAACACTTCAAATCAAAAGATAAAGTTAAGTTTTTATTAAAAAAGTTATCACTTGCATGAATAAAAGCCGATTCTATTTACTTTCACTCACCCTATAATACTCTAATTGAAAACGAATAAAAACATGGGGATTCGGATTGCAGAACACCAAAAATTCTAAAGTAATCCACTTTAGAGTGAATTCAGATTCTAGAACAGACCCGATAATTTCATTTTTGTGTAGAGAAAACTCTAAAAGAAATTTAGGATTTCTGTTTGAAATAGAGAAAACTCGAAATAAAATTGCGGATTTCAATTTCAACATGAGAAAACAAGAAATTACTAGAGGATACTGCAATTAGAAATTGAGAAAACTTCATAAAACGAAGGTTAGGCTAGATTAGGTTTTGCGCCGCGTAGTTTTAACCCTAAACAATTTGACTCCGGGCCGTTCACAAACCTCTTCATTTTCTTTCAGCATATTTTCCGTAATTATGCCATGTCTTAAAAGGTGCCCCTCCCAAGATATCCGGAATGTATTTACGAGAAGCTGGGCACTGGCGAGACAATTCCAAATGCAATAAAATAAGTTTTAGTTATTATTTTAGGTCTGAAAAGATGCCTTAATGTTTTCTGTGTTTTTTAGCCGTTTTTATGCTGCCGACATTTCGTTGATGCTAATGAACTCATCAGTAGACTCGAAAAATCTTAAAAGAATATTTGAAACGTAATTACTTATTCCAAAATAATCATGAACAAAATGAGAATCAGAAATATTTATGAGAATTTTTTGAATAAATAGTTGGACTTCAAACATTCTTTTAAGGTTTTTCGGGTCTACTGATGAGTTACTTAGCGTTAACGAAATGTTGGCGGCATTTAGGCAGCTGAAAAAGACAGAAAACATTAAGCTCTATTTTTAGACCACTTTATCACGGTGATTTTCTGCAACTGTTTGGAAACCGCAACAGGTCTCGACGGTACCCCTACGCTCAACAGCTTGGAATTGTATATGTATACTTCTACATCAGTTTTAGTTTTTGTTTTCAAAGTTATTTAGGTAAACATTTTGGTGCCATATTCGTTTAAGCGTTTGAATAAAAATTTTGCTTTGTGAAATGTTTACTGTGTTAAAGGGTTGTTTGAACATTTCATGATTCTCATTTTGTTCATGGGAATTATGGAATAAGTAGTTAAGTTTTAAACAAACTTTTAAGAATTTTTCAAGTTTACTAATGAGTTGATTAGCACGAATGAAATTTCGTCGACATATAGACAGCTGAAAAATGCAGTAAATATTTTGAAAGGGTTCATTTTTGGACCTGAATTAAAAATAATGGAATAAAGAGCAAAGTCTTAAGCAGCTTTTTATGGCTCTCAAATTCTACTGACGACTTGAATTTTATCAGTGAGAAAAGGCCGCCTGAAAAGCTAGACAGAATATAATTAAATGGGTTTAATATTAAATCTAAAATAATACAAGTTTTAAATTATATGAATGTTTAAACAATGAATATTATAGATTAGACCGTTTTCCAAATAAGAAAATGCTGTGTAAGTCATTCTGGCAGCATGAGAAATGCCTCAAGTCAAGTTACTTGTACTGCAAGTATGTATGTCCATTAAATCAGATTCAATGCACTGGCTGCAGTGACCTTATACTAATATGGCATTAACGTGTTAATATTAGCCAGCAGTTAAATCTACAATTCGTTTGGTACTTGTGTCTATAGGAAAAAAATCATAAAAACTGAGTTTTCTGTTTTAAGTTGGAGGTGGCGATGACGTGTTGCATGATTTTAATAAACAGTTTAGCTGCGTGTTCACCAACAACACTTGACTTTAGCAAACATACACTATGCTGCTGCAACTGAGTCAACGACGACTGCACTCTCTGGCATCAGCTGGCACAGTCCATTGGCTGCTTAATTTAAAAAATCAAACAACAAAAAAAACGCAGGCTTGTTAATGTCATTAAAAGTCTCTTAAATTTTTATCAACACTGACATCATAGTTTATATTAAAAATGACTTTGTTACAATTTATTCTCAGTTTTTATTCTGTTTTAGCGAAAATTTCTGTATAAACTTTTGTGTACTTTTGCTGCTGCGAATTTTATTGTTTGTTTAAACAAATTCATAAACACATGTCGTCATAACATTTTGTGTAATACGTACAAATTGAGTTAAGTGTTGAAGTTTTTCTTTTTTTTTTTAATAATTTATGAGGGCGTTTTTTTTTAAATAAAGTTTTTAATAATAATTTTTGTTTTCACTTATAGTTTGATTTCGCAGTATTTTTTTTTTTTTTTTTTTGGTTTTTGGTTGCAGTTGTAAAACAGTTTAAATAAACTAAAGTTTTTGAAATTATTTGTGTTGTTTTTTTCTCATTCATATGAAGTTAAACACATTTTGAATGTGGCAGGTTTTAAGCTTTTAACGGACAAACAAACAAAGTTGCTGCAGTAATATGAAAATGCTTAAATTTGACAAAAGAAAATAAAAATGTGTTTTATGTAATTTAGCATAAATAAGGTCGTGGCTGTTCAAAACACAGTTGGAGATTTTTCGAATTATTTTTCTAAGAAAGATTTTCAGCCGAAAATAAAATTCTTACGCAGGCAGCTTCCTGCATAGAAATCGGACAATTATAATGCATATTTTGGAGATATATCAAGAGCAACACTATATTGCCGAGAAACCGCAAACAAATTCAAAATACAAAAAGTAGTACAATTGTTAATCGTTTTATCGAACTTGAGTTCGATGTTTACTTCCTCAAAATTGAGAAAAATGATTGTGATAATTTTTTTTTAAAGAAGACAAGAAATTTGTATACTGTTTTTAAGCAGCAGCGCATAGCACATGCCCTGGGTTCGAAGCCGATTTGAATGCTGATGAGCGAAGTGGAATTCTTCATTTTTACTTTTCTTGTCTTCTTTATAAAATGTTGATCACTCCAATTTCATCACAAAATATTTTCTCTCAGTTTTGAGGAAGTAAAAATTAAACTAGAAAGCCCAATAAAATTATTGATAACTGTGCACCATATATGTAAGTTCATTGTAAAATTAAATGATTTATTTTAACCTTAGAACCAAATTTTACTTATAACCAGCCTCTGTGATATTACTATTACATTTAATTTTGGTGCAAGAGCATTCGTGTTCTGAGTGAGCGACTTATTTTATAGCAGTAATATTTTCTTTTTCAAAATTACCTTTTAGGTGCTCCAATTGCCACATGTCTTAATTCCTTATCTTCTAATTATAATATGTATGTATAAACTGTAGTTTTGAGGCTCGTAGATAATTTATAATGGCCTTAATAAAGCTTCTTAATATACTATCGTCAAATTTAGTTGATGAAGTTCAAATTCACTTACCTGTAAAAGAAAAAAAAGAGAATATTATTGATATACCAATCTAAATATGTTCAGGATTTACCAGACATATGACTTTTAATATCAAAAAAAAATATATATATATATATCGAAAAACAAAAATTTTGCATGTCTAGCAGACCCTTTAATAGAAAACAAAATTAAAATTTTTAAAAGTTCTTACAAATAAATGAAATGAGTCTTTTAAATAAGTTAATAATGTTTTTTCTCTTCAGTTATTGTTTTCTTGTTAAAATTTGTGAACAAAGTTGACTAGAGAAAATGTATTTTTCTTATACAGGATCTTAATCAGTCCTACTTCAAAAAAACAAAAAAAAAAAAAACAACTCAAGTGTCAGGATTGATATTGACTTTTGAAACGGAAAACTTTACTAACATATAGATTTGCTTATTTCGCTAATTAACATGATTTGGGGATCAATAAAATAAATTACTTTTTTTATGCTCTTAAACAAAAAACATGGAACAAACAGGCTGTGCATTTATTTTACATTTTTTTTTTTTACTATAAATCGGTTTTTTTACCACCAGATTGATTAAGGTCGCTTACAACAATTGAAATTTAATAAATCTTTATTAAAATTTAATAAATCTACTATTAAATCATCTATTTATATTACTCTTACTTGATTTTTATTTTGTTTGCATAATCTATTTTTATACTGAAAGACATTTTGTGACTAAATTTCATTCAAAGTTGAAGTTGGCCTTTGCAATTTTTGATAAAATTGCGATGGATTTATCCACATTTTAAAATAATATATACATATGTATGTACCTAAAAAATAATTGAAAATTTTGTGGTTAAAAATCGGACATATAATTTCTTGGGCAAACCCTCTTAGAATGAGTCGTAGATTACGAATTTGACAACAGCTTTGGTTCATGCTCATTTTCATTTGCTTCATGATCATTTTCATTTCATTCATGATAATTTTAAAATTTTCTTTTTCTATAATAATATCGTCAGTTATGCTTCTTTTACCTGCCATTAAGAATTCGGACTGTAATTGAAAAATAATTAAAACAACACCCAATTTTAACTAGCCGTAGAGAAAAACCTTTGTCAAGTTTCGCCAAAAATTGCTATAATTTGTCCCAAATTCAAAAATGTATAACATTCGGTGTATTATTTTCTTCGAAAACCGAAAAACATTTTTTTCCACAAAAGCATAATATTTTTTTTTCTGAGCTATAAATTAATTATTTTTAATATGACATATGTTAGCTACGCGACATAAATTTTTTTTCAAATTTTTCTGGGAACACTTGACCTGTCACCAGTTTTTTGTGTGGACATTTAGTTTATACTGTAATCTGCTCAATGCTACATTCATTTTGACCTGTTTAATAATGATTTATTAAACTTTATTACTAATATTTCACTCGATTGCTCAGAAATAGGACTGATTGATGATAATGTTAAAGCTGAAATTAGCAAACTCTAATTATTGTGGTCAATTAAGAAATGATATTTCTTTTTATTAAATACTTTAAACAAAATTGTGTGACATTTTCTGTTTAATTTTTATGTTTGTCTCAATAAACTCATACAGGAAGAGTGTGTTGTATTTATTTTGCGATGATTTTGTTACTGGCTTTTATTTAACATTTATTTGTTTATTTGTATAATGATTTTTTAAATGCAATAGTAATTCAATGCACAATGAATATTTAATGCAAAAGAAGAAAAAAAAAACAAATTAAATAAAATATAAAAAATACAAATTGTTATATAATTTTATTACTACACTCAAACATCATAATAAGTACATATTCATTCATTATTATTTATTCAAATATGTATATTAAATATTGTTGTAGTTGCCTTTTTGAATTAATGCAAATGCAATTATGTTGTAAATTTATATTTTTAATTTTCTTGTATTCTTCAATCGACAAAAGTAAATTATTTTTGATCTTTTTTTCGTATGTTTAATTTTTGTTGCGATAATAAATATTTACATAATTCTACACATATTTACATTTTTATTTTTAATATAATTATTTACATAAATATAAATCTTTTTATGCTGTAAATCGAAAAGAGAAACAATCACTACCGCAGATTTATAAATGGTTTATAATATTAAGCTTATTTGTTAGAGGTTTTCGCTGTTAATAGTTAATAAATTATTTACACATTGTAAGTTGTTGTAATAATTATGTTTATGGAGTTTTGTTTGTTTCATGTATTTTTAATATATTTTATTTTCCATTTTTGTCAGTATTAAATGTTTCACAGCTTAACAGTTCAAAAACTTAAACTGTGTTGTAATGCAATGTAAAATATTTGTGAAGCAGTTATAAGTCACAGCATTTATAATTGAATGTAAATATTCCATTTAAAAGGAAAAATAATGTTTCGAGGGGAAAAGCGTAATTAAATAAAATTATGGAAATCAAATTCTTTCTCAACGTAACTTTTTCTCAGCCATTTGCATGCTTAATATTGAGATATTAACAGTCTTTAAGTCACGTAATTAAAAATTAAACACTTCTTCAAACTCAAATCAAACTTCAAGTGTTACTTGGCAAAGCTGTGTTTGTCAAGATATACAATTATCGAAACAATCATGGGGTCAATCATTTAATCTTGACTTGAAACAGCACACTCCAACTACTTCTTTTAACTTTTCTTTTTTTTTCTATCCTTTCTTTTGCCTCCAAATCATTCCATTCAATCACAAGCTGTGATGTTCCCCAGAACCGTATTTATAAATAATGATGCTAATGATTCGTTGTTACAATTCTTCCAGACAATATAAATGACGTTGCTGACTGTTGTGTGCCATACTTTTGCTGCCGTCCGTCAGTATCAACCAGTCAGTCAGTCAGTCATTCAGCCAGTAGTTGTTCAAAGCTGCCCCATTAATTTGTCTCAAATTCTGCTGCTGGTGCTGGTGCTGCTGCTGCTGCTGTTGCTGCTGCCTTTTTCTATCACAGCAAACAGCATCTCTCGACATCTATTATTCAAGTGTCAATCTTCATTAGTTTGGTGGTAAAATTGTTCAACTAATTGGCCCAATATCAATGGCAGGAAACCTTAAAGGTTTTTTCTTTTTTAAATCTTAAGGAAAATGTTCTTCGTTTAAAGTTACTGACTACTGGCACACTTTAGCACATTTTAAAACCGATATCAAATTTACAAAATTATTACAAAATCCTTATACAATCTTGAAAGGCAGGAAAACAAAAATTGATTTGAGGCTTGGCCAAAGAAATGCAGTGTGCCACGGGCTTAAAACATCATTATTATAATAATCAGCAGAAGGAATTGGTTGAGGGAATAAGTTGTTGTTCTGATAATATTAATCCAAATATTTTTAACAATTTTTACTGTTAGGTGTAGAATTGTGTTATCATTTTCGAGTTCTCATTATTTTCCTAAGAACAATAAAATTAGTAACTGAGTTTTTGAAAGTTTTTCTGAAGAGTTGTGTGGCATCATTTAAGTATTGGCGACTAAAACTGTAGAAAATAAAACAAATTAAGGAGGTCTATTTAGACCAAGACAAATATAATCATTACATTCTTTGTTGCATTTTCTGTCCAGAAATCTTCAGATTATAATATATAAAATGTTTGATTATGAAATTTTCTTATTAATTAAACATTTTTTGTAATGTTTTTGGATTGCAGTTCTGACGCAAATCCATATATAATAGAATTTTCATTCAAAAAAATTCATTATTTTAGATATTTATTTGAGCTTAAGGTCTTTTAGAATTTGAGTAATTATTTTTGTCAATATTTCGCTCTCCTTCGGATATTATTGTCATGAAGAAGCTATCCGAAGGAGAGTGAAATATTGACAAAAATAATTACTTAATTATTTTAGGTTTAAAAATATAGCTCATTAATGTTTTCTGTTTTTTCAGCCGTCTATAGACTGTCAACATTTCGCTGATGCTAATCAACTCATCAGTACACTAAAAAAAAAAAAAAAAAATTTAAAAAAAATATTTGAAATCTAACTAATTATTCAATATTTCCCAGGATGTTTTTGATGCTAATTTTTCGACCTTTGTTGTTTAGTATTTTAATTGTTTAAGCCTTAGGTCCCTTGTTTTTTTTTTTTAAGTATTTATTAAATTTTTTTTTTTTTTAATAAATTTTGGTATTATACCTGAATTTTGGCAACGAATAAGAAATGTAATAGTTGCCTTACAGTTGATTATTTTATTTCTCACATTTTTGAACCTATTTATCATTTTTCTGTTGTTCTCATGCGCTTTTAATTGCTGGTAGTTCATTCTGGTGCTCTGCTATTATTTAATTTTTTTTTTTTTCCCAGGATGGGTATCAGACTTGTTCAAACAAACCTTTAAGCAGAAAATATTTTTTCCTCTTGTAACTATTTTACTTTGCTTAACTTAAGACCAGGTTAGCAGGACACAAATCTGACCAAAAATATAGGAACTATAATTCTTCGCAAAAGACAGCATTATCCACACATTGTCGTGATCTTAATCATTATCCAGATTTCGAAAACACTTCAGTTTTGAGCACAGAGAATAACTACAAACGTAGATACATGTTAGAAATTATTAAAGTTCCATTGGAAAAGAGGATAAATTTTAAGAAAGATACAGATGGACTAGCTAGAAATTATAGACATCTAATTACAAAAACCAGAACAGGTCTTGGAACATAAGATCTTATTTTAATATAATGATTTTTCATTCTTTTTTATAAAAAACTAAAAAACTAAAAAAAAAAAATGGTATGTTAAAGACGTTATTATGTATAAAACAATTATTAACATTAGTATAGATATACAGATATAATTGTATAGATAATAAGTATGTATGTAAGGCCTATTTATGAATGTAAACCCCTTTTTATTTTTCAATTAGTTTGTCATTAAGATTTGTTTTGAAATTTGAAAATTTATAAAATATTAGAAAACACATTTTTCTGAAGAAGATACACAAAGCAGTATCGAAATATCGAATAATTTATCAATAAATAGAAAATATATTTACTGAGAATAAAATGACCTTGCGCTCATCTAGAAAACTTAATAAAGTTTACTGAACTATATTATTGTAATACATTTATATTAAATTACTTTTTCAGGCTCAAGTTCAACCAACCCTTGGTTTGTCACTTTTTTCATTGATCAATAATATTTTTCAAGTATGTAAGTCCAAACATTCAAAACTAGGCTATTGTAAATCATTACTTTAGTTTTTCTCTTCCCCAATGTGTAATTGCTGCTGTCAAGTAACTATTATAGACATTAATCTGTGTAATTTTTTGACCCATCATAGAAAAGAAACAAAATAGAGAATAGGAACAGGCAAGCGAACAACGAAAACCAAACACTCATTCTCAATTTTGGTCTTCTCTTGTCTTGTCTTGTCTTATACTATAATTTCTTTCAATCTCAAAGTATTTTAGTATTTTATTCATTCATTCATTCATTCACCCGGCCAACAACCATCCATCAAGATTCCAGAACATCTTGCAAAACTTATCAGTGGCCGTCGTTGCTGGTGGTGCCGGCGGTGGCAGCTGAAAAAGAAGAACAAATCCTTTCCTCAAAACGTTTGTGTTGCAGCTAAAGATTATAGTTTGTTGTGCTACTGTTGTTACATGGAAAAAGTCAATATTTAAGTTATTTGCTTTTGTACATTTTGTTTCGTAAACTTTTTTAGTTTTGATCGAATTAAAAGAGAATAAATTGGGCTGGCTGTTAGGCTTGCTATTCTGCTGGCCCCTTCGGGTGTTTTGTTCCTTTTAATGTTGAACTATTTAATAATATTTTGGTTGAGTTTTTTTTTTCTGAAAACTGTACAAGTTGTTGTTGCTGCCGTTGTAAGCATAGTAATATTGAATTTGTAGTTGCGAAAAAAAATTATCGTTTTGCTGCAATTCCGTTTAGAGATTAAACTTTTTTTTTTTGTAACTTGTACTTGTTTCTTTTTTTCTTTTCTTTTGTTGCTCTGGTGTGTGACTGGGGGATATTATTTTTAAACTGTTTAAATTGTTGCAAATACCAGCAGCACAACTGCATTTAGCTTCAAATAAAAGAGAAACAGCAAAACAGCAACAAAGAAACTTAATACACAATTGAATATCATTTTCAATTACAATAAAATATTAGTGAAAAGCGCCTTAAATTAATATCAGGGATTTGCTGTTACAAAGAAGCAAACAAATTTTAAGGATATTTGAAAAGGGATTTGTAACAAAAGAGAGAACAAATTTTGTTACTACTGGAAATTTGCTGCCATGGCTTAAAAGGCAATAAGTGAAAAAGGTTTTGGGCTTTATAAAAAAAAAAATTAAAAAAAATTATGCCACTATTTGAGGTGAATTTTAGTTTGTGTTAATGAAACATTTTTAGCACAAAATGCCCTGCGAAAATTGAAAATAACAGTTCTGAAGGGATTTTAAGGATTCAAAAGTCTTTTAATGGAATCAATCTATGCTGCGGATTTACTTTAAATTTTGATTATATTTATGCACTTGCATGTAAAAAAAAGTTTAAATGAAGTGATTTTGCTTCATAGTTCAAATTGATTTTTATTTTAATTTTACCTGATTTAGAAATAACTTTTTCCATTGTTAAAACAACTTTAATTGCAGTTAAGTTAATCAGCATAATAGTTTTAATTTTTTTAAAGTTAAATACCCATAGAATGAAAATAGAAGCCTATTACTGAGTCTACGTTGCCTGGTAGTCCGCCGCAGCAGCCAATCTTTGAAACGGTAGGAACTAGAGGAATGCCATTTCCTACACAGGATGTGTAGGTAGCTGGTTACTTCAAAGGATAATATTAAAAATAACAAAAAATTTGAAAACTAAAGGGTATTCTCTTGCAGTAAATTGTAAAAATTAGCTTTCCAAAAATTGAACATCCACTGTTGCTCTCTATTTCTTACCACCATTCTGACACCTGACGACGCTTGGAATGGTCAAGGTTCTTTAGTTGCTGAGTCAATTGCACCTTTTGAGAGTGTAAATGCAAATCTCTATGCATAATGTTCATCAACGATGAGCGTGAGAGGTGCTATTGTTGGGCACGATGACGAGTTGAGGTGGACGGCTCTGCAGCCACACTATCGCAAACAGCAGCAATATTTTCTGCGTACTACCTAGTTCACGATAGGGAACTGGTGTATTCACATCTCCCACAAACCCAATTTGTTTCCAATTTTGAACGATTGAATTGACCGAAAAAATCACGGAGTGCACGATATTGATTTTGACTTGAACACCAATTTTCAGAATGAGCCTGAACAACTTTAACGAGTTGTTCGATTGTGTATTTTTCCCTGATTCAAATTGAATTAAACTAAAATTGAGAAATTTCAAAGAGAATGCAGAAAATACTTGACGTTTAGCTGTGGTTCACATTCAACATCAGCCCTTAAAATTTTACCACCCGTTAGTAGGACAATTTCGACAATTTTCGAGCTAAAAACCAATATTTTCCTTCTCTTTCTGTTCCTTTATCTTATTTATTTGCATTTTTGTTTTTTCCATTCTCATTTATGTTTCGTTTATGGTACATTTCTATTGACAAGTCCTTCGTTTACAGAATTAACACCGCAAACTCACGACTATTGATCAGCCTCATATTCACTTGGGCCTTGCAACAACTAGAATGTATGGAATAGCAGGTATTTCAATCAAATTAAATGTTATACTAGTCCAATATTTTCGTATGAATGTTGCATGATTTTCAACCTTCATTGTGTGATATTCATGTTCTACTGCAGTTTTTTTTCTAAGAGTAAATAAAAATTCAACGCTGATCGCGGTATGATCAAGAGTCTTGAACAAACTTTGTTTTCTAGGTTTGTGTTTCCAGCCTCTCACAGATATTGCAGTCGTGTTTTTGGTCTTATAGATCTGCCCCTGGAACCCTAAAGGAATTGTGGAATGTTATTCTACAGTCAAGAATTTATTTTACTAGGTTGTCTACCTAAAGCTACTCAAGGGTTGAACTTGATCCAGTTAAGAACCATATAAATAATTTTGTTTTTTTATGTGCTTAGACTGTGAAAATAGTTTGTTAACTACTGAAGGTCATTAAAATTAAATTTCTATTCAAAAAAATTAAATTAGTGTTTTTTTTTTTTGTTTAATTAAAATATGTCACATAAATTGTATAAGCATGTGTGTGCGATACTGTGCACAAGAGTACGAACTTTATTATAATTGTTTTTTTTTTTGTTTGCTCTTTTTCACTCTTTTAGCAAAACTGCATCGATTTTTTGTTTGCTTTTGTTGTTAGAACTACAGAAACTTCATTGCTGTTTTGTGCGAAAAAAAAGAAATATTTAAATATAGACATTATTAAGGTTTAATTTGGTCGTTTCATTGTACTGGTTTATTTAAAATACTTTTTTTTCCCCATTTGATGTTGGTGGTAAATACATATATTATTACCACTACTATTGCATCTATTGACATTATGTTTATTTAATATTCACTAAAATATTTATTACTTTTTTGGTTTGAATTTGTTTTTCTGTTTTTTTCATTTGAGATTTTTGCCTTAAATGCCAAAAGGTTATACAGTCTGATCTAATGAGAATCGAAATATGTTAATGAGAGTTTCGTATGCAGAACTACTTTTTAGCTTTTGTTGAAATTTAACTGTGTGTATGCAAGTATGTCAAGTAACATTGTTCGTACGGAAGACGACAGGTGTTTAAAGAATAAATACATACATACATATGTACTTTCATAATAAAAAACAAGCTTGGAAAAATAAGTTCATATATATGTATGTATGTATGTATGTACAGGAGTACAAATTTCGTTCACTTTTAAAGACGGTTTTGTCTTTCAGAAAACTTTCTTATCATTAAGTCATGCTTGAAAGTTGATATATCATGACCTGGTAGGTTGTTGTTGAGAAATTGTATCTTATAGAGTGATGTAAAGAACAAAAGTCCCTGACTACAAAATAATTCAATAAGACAAGCCTTTATCTCAATATCAATATGTGTTCATTTTAAAATCGAAGAAGTTCTGAGTTTTTTTGGGCTACTACAAAATTAGCAACCATCAGTTTATATATATGTATATATATTTATATGTATGTATATACTGCTGTAACTCCAATCTGTTTGAATTTTAAATTTAAGCTTCACATATTCCATTTGTCTATTTTTCATAAATTTACATATTTGTTCAAATACTTTAGAAGCTTCAGTTTTCATATTTGTTGATTTACAATCTAGTGTGTGTGGATGTGTGAGCAAGTGTTTGTATAAAAACGTTTGTGTGCCACTGTGTACGACTGTGTTGCATTCGGTTTTTGAATTTTTAAAAAGAACACGCGCTCATCCAAAAATTTACATTAATAACCAGCACTCAATAGATATTAGCATAAAATAAGAATTAAGAATAAAAACGTATTATTAGCTGCGATTAACTATAAAATTGCAAATATTTTGTGAGCAAAATTTATAAATTTTTTTTTAATTTTTTTTAATTTTTATTTTGTGAAAACGAGTTCTTTTGGTCAAGCAGGTGTTAACTGACTTATCTGAGAGCTAAATAGGAAGTAGTTAAATAAAAGAGGAGAACATTTTGTTAGTGGGTGTATGAATGATTTTTTGGCTAGATGATTGTATATGGTTTTAAATTTGTTTTTAAAACCTCGTTCCTACTCGTCCTAATTACAACTATAGCATCTCTGGAGAAGTCGAACACATTTGTTTATATATGTATATCCATTCATTTATTTTTTATTCTAAACATTTTTTAAAACACACTAGCCCTCCTTTATTTGAAAGCACTTCCATACAAATATGTATGTTGTTATCAATTTGCATCAACATTTCAAAATCAAAATTTTGGGTTCCCGTATGGGAACCATTAAACGTAATATAAGCATACCCATCATCACAAATAGTAATGAGAAAAAAAGTACCTGAGTATTTTGAAAGAACTTGTTTTAAAATTGTGTTTCTACAAACAGTGTAAGAGTATAACAAAATTAATGTTCAGTTTATTCGAACCCTTATTGTTTAAAATTAGTATTTATTTTTGCGAAAGCCCCTTTATTATATAAATTTTTAAATATTTGTGGCGAATTTTTGTTCTAATTCAAACTGTATCCAAAAAAAATTATTAGAAGGAGAACAAATACAAAGAAGTATAAAAAATGTATAATAAAAGACCAGTAGCTCAAGGAAATACCCACATTAAAAAAAAAATTTATAACAAATTTTTATTTGTTTTTTCTGGTTGTTCGTTTTACCGAGAAGTATATTGACTAAGAGCAATTTACTGGTTAGTCTTACGGACAACTAACAAGAAAAAACTGAAAATATTGTA
This sequence comes from Sturmia bella, assembly GCA_963662145.1. Lineage (NCBI taxonomy): Eukaryota > Metazoa > Arthropoda > Insecta > Diptera > Tachinidae > Sturmia > Sturmia bella. The sequence goes on along the minus strand of OY759168.1, from coordinate 33,009,982 downwards.
TTTACTTGACAAGCAATCAAAACATTTTTTAAATTTACTGCCAGTTTTTCTAAGACGTTCAAACATTTTTTTTGTTTCATATTTTTGTGTTTGAAAAAATTTTTCATATATTGTTATTGCTATGAACTTTTCGATGCAGATATGTAAGTCCGAGGTAAAGAATTGGGTACATAGCGCCCCTTTGACTCTCTGGAATAACGAAAAGGTGGGAATCAGTGGAAGATAATGGGATCCAGACGGGAAAAAACAAGGGGGCACTGCTAAGACTTAGCAATCCCAAATTAAGTAGATTAAGGGTCACTCTTAACTACTGGCACATCTTAACCTCATAGGAATAGCGTGAAGAGATGAATGTCGATCATATGGGGAGCAGAAGGAGATATTAGAGCACTGTATATGCCAGTGGCCCGCTTTCTCACAAATACGGTCCCGATATCTTGGGAGAGACATAGCTCAGTTACGGGGTATATGCTGGAGGAAATTAGCTAGCTTTGTGAATGACACGGTGTTCCTATAGACCCATGAGTCAAACTTTTTAGGGTTAAATCCTCCGAGCACTTCACAAGTCAATCTGGCTTAAGTGTATGTCACAAGACATGGAAAAATATAACCGTGCAATCAATCTCACCTAAAGCCCGTATGATTCCTCATTTTTCTTTCATTAATTGGTATAGCATTGATGGAAAGACACAACAATTGCTAGAAATTACCAAATATACAAAACGTAAACAAAATTTACAGTGTTGTATTCTTTTTATTTTCAAGGAAGCGCTAGGAGATAAAAATGTTCAAAGAAGAAGCATTATATCGCAAAAATTGTCCATAAACCGCTGACACAGCAACATTCAAGTTTGAAATGTCAATTTTAAATTCAAAAAATAAAATATATTTTTTTTTCATAACCTGATTTTTTATCTATAACTTCAAAAAAAAATGTTGACAGTTTTGCATTTATCTTAATATAGCTGAACTCTTTGCACATACTAAATTCTACTATTACATTATATTTGCACTGTTCTCCAAAACTGAAATAATGCAAGAAAAATGTAGTATCAGTAAGTAAGTAATAGTAAGCAAAACGTTAAGCCCGTACTTAACGTTTTGCTTAGAATATAATTTCAAGAACGAAAATTTGTGTATAGTTTAGGAAAATTGCCAGTTATTGTCAAAGTTTGTTTACTAGCATGTAGAGGCATTTTTTATGGTTTTCTTGCCCTAGTAGCTTATTCTAAATCTCAAGATGAGCAGAAAGTAGCGGTCACGCTTTTTTTGGCCAATGTTTGGCTGAGGTGAAAGTACCTTGTTTTTAGCTTTTACGCATGTTATTTAATTTCTAAAAATTACACTACATGGCGTCAGAGGCATGTTTTCCCTGCCACACTAATTAATTTGTAAAGATTCTATAACCTGACTTAAGCGATTTTGGTTCCTGAACAAGAACATGAATATTTGCTGCAACAAATCTACTTGTTGGTACTACCTTAATATGATCTTATTTTTGAATCGTTGCAGTGTAGCAATTTAGTTTAAAAATTACACATTAAGCTGCAGCAATTCAGACTAAAAAAAAAAAACACCAAAGCCAAATTGAAAGCATGCAAAAAAATTACAATGCATTCAGGAAATTTTTGCATGAAAAGTAGGTATGTAAATTCATAGGAATATTTGCAATTGTATATCTTGTATGTATGAACGTTAAATAACTATTTTATTTGTAGTTATTTTAATGCCTCAATGATTTTTATAATGCCAACCATAACATTGACTATTTGATGGTCTGGCATTAATTTTTAGTGTTGCTGCAACAGCTCCAGCAAGAGGCCACAGTGACACAGTGACGTTGTACAGTTGTACTCAGACATCTCTGCTTACATACAAATATGTGTGCATGCATTTATTTATATATGTTTGAATGCATGTGTGTGTGTGCAGTAGTTCTTCGGGGGCCACCAAAAACACATTAACATCATTAGCATTTGTTTTGTTAAAATTTTCTTTTTCAAAACTAAATTTTTTTTTTACATAAAAATGCACAAAAAAAAAACAAATGTAAAACTGCTGCATAATCAAAGTGGCCACAATCATACATTTTCATGTGTAAACGCATTCATTCCTTCCAAATTGTTAACAATTAGCATTCAAACGTTTAACAATAATTCACCAAAATAATAACAAAAGAAATTAAATTATTTTACCAAAAAATAATCACTGTAATGGTTATTTTTAATTTGAATCGCAAATGAGTAAAATTTACAAATTATTAAAAAGTTTTTTTTTTTCTTGCATCGTTCAATCTAAAATATTTTATGTAAAAACTTGCATAAATTAAATGAATTGTTGTTTTTCTTTTTGGAAGTATTTTTTAAAACTAAATCGCTATTTTTGTTTTAACTATAGGCCAGAAGTGCTAAAACATTTATTAGCCTTGTTAAGCCATTTTAACGACCAGAAATAAAACAGTTGTTTGCTCTACACACACACACACACACACATACTTGGGGCATTGTAAATTATATTTTTAGTTTCTTTTTTTGTAACTGCATATTTTAAAGCCTTTTTTAAAATCCATAAATGTAATAAATTGGCTGCCCAAGTAATATATTGTAAATGATTATTTCAGTTTTTCCCTGGTTTTCTATATATTTTTTTCGCTTTTTGGTTAAAGAACGCCTGAACACTCAGCCGAGGCAAAAACTTCTTGTGTTTGCGCATGCGTCCAGTTTTTACAGTTTTTAATGGCTGTTTTACTGCTAACTTGATTATTTTTTACCTTTTTCAATCGCGGTTATTGCTGTTGCAGGTTTTGTTGTTGTTATTTGTGTGTATATATGTGTAAGTAAGTATTTAATGCTGCTAGAGAAGTGGATATTACACTGAGAAACACACAATTTCAATTCAATATGACAACGTTTATTCAAACTATTTCACAAAATTAAAATTGTGCTTAGTTTAGTTCAGAAAATCGAAAAAATTTAAGTTAACATGTACGTTAGGCCGGGTCGATTTGAAGGGACAAAAATTTGACGGTTTTTTCAGAGATTTTAGCATGAGGAAAACCAAGCTATACCACGACAGATCAAAAAAATTAGTGCCGAGGTGCCGGTTTATAATTTTTTTTTTTGTATTATTACAGCGGAGCCTCCCAGCAAAGCGTGGGGGTCGCGAATGTTGGAAACAATATTGGGCAGAAAAAGCTATTGGGGGCTGGTCATACATTTGACGCCCTAGGGAAAGTTAGTGTGGTAAAAAAAGTAAACGGGGCCACTACACATACTCTGGCACTGATTACCCAGAGTAGGTGTAGTGGCGTCAAACTGCTACAGCCCAATCATGAATATTCTCAAGGAATTTTATTCCTAAGGAAAATACGTTTCTCGAGAAAAAATTCCTCCAATCATAAATTACCTGAGAAATAAAAGTTGGTAATATCGAAATTTTTTGTAGGAAAAACAAAAAAAAAACATGTTTTTAAAATACCTATTTTTTCCTCCACCGACTATTTTTCCTCCACCGACTATTTTTCCCCTTCGATGTGGCTGGCTAAAACAGGGAAAGTTAAAAAAAATTTCCTAAGGAATTTATCAACATAATAAGAGGAATGGGAAAAGAGAAAAAACTCTCACGGAATTCTCATTCATGATTGGGCTGCTAATATCTTTTCTACCAAACTCTTTTTTTTTTTTTTGACATATCGATCTCATCTCAGGCTCCTCAGCGGGAATTTGCTACATAAACTGAATATCGAACGAATATGTTGTATTCTTCGTAACTATTTAAAAGTAAAAATGAAAATACTATTCTCGATAAATTTTTGCATTATGCAAGTTTTTCTGCAATTCTTGAAAACTGTTTTAAGTTTTTCATTTGCCTTTGGAGGATTGTTGTGTTGAAGATATTCAACACTAACGCTGAAGACCATGTTATGCGGCCCGCCGGTAGTTAAACCGGCCCAACGCTGAAGACCATTAATTTATATGCTAAGAAATATATAGAAAAAAGTAAAAAAGGAGCAAGTAAAATTAAACTAAAAGCCTGATATATTAGTTGGCAATTGTAATTCACAAAAATGAAAAAAAATTCATTAGCCAATTTATCGATGTCGAACCCATACATTCCTTCGCATTAAAATAAAATTTTAAATTTTGTTTACATATTTTCCTGGTGTGACGTTGGCAATACATGGCATGAAGTACTTTTTTCATAAAACAAATGAGCAGCATTTGTATTCATGAAAAAGGTATACGAAATGTCTACTAAAGAAAACTTAAATAAAAAGTTTCTGTCCCTTCACTTTATCATAGAAAAAGAATTGACCCCTGGAAATATTGTTGTGATTAGAAAAAAAATAAAGTGTGTTATTATTTAAACAATAATTTTAGTTATATATTCGAACTATATTATTTACAATTTTTAATAATTTTATCGGGCCTTTTGTGTGTTATTATTTTGTTAACAGTTGAAAGCATCCTTAACATTTAAAAAGTATTTTAAAAATGCGATTTGTAGACAATTCATGCTCTTACATTGCAATATTGTTTTTTATATGAAATCGTATGTGTACCATTTAAACCCTACTTTTCTCTGTGTGTTGTATTTAATTGCACTCATAGGAGCAATGCAGCACCAGTTATAAAATGAAAAATAAAATAAAAACACCTCTGTGCAACCTGTTGATGTAAAACCTATTGAAGTTATATGTTTTTCTCTAAGAAGCAGGTTTTAAGGTTTTTTTCTGCCAAGACTTTTTCAATTTTGTGTTTTTTTTTTTAATTTTTTTTCATATGCTTTCTAGTAATGCTTACACGAGCGTGGAAATGTGTGCACTGTACCCTTATTTTTCCGCAACTACTACCAACAAACAACAGCAACAACAGCAGCTTGCAGCAAACAAAATCATGTGCTTTATAAGGTTTGTTTTGTTGTGACTAATGTTGTTGGTTTGGTGGTTGCTTTAATAAATTCAGAACTTAAGTTAAGTAGTAAAGGAAGCTGTTATGAAGAAGCCGTCTTTTTTTCTATTTTCTACTAAAATATTTTTGTGTGTGTGGTTGGCTTTAAAGCACGAAGAATAACGCGATTATTGCACTTGATGTTGATGTTGATGTTGCTGTAAGTTGCAACCACTAACTAAAGTTGTTGCAAATTTTATTATTGATACGAAACCAGTTGCATTGTTGCAATAACAAGAAGAACAACAACAACAACAACAACAACAACAGCCAGGTAAAACGTCTACATTAAGGCATCTAACTGTTCTTTGGGTTTTCTTCTTATTTGTATTTTAGTTATCTGCTGTTGGGCTCTAGTTGTTGCCTGTTTGGGTTGTTGCGAGACAAGCAGCCCAATAATACAAGTTGTGCTCACAAACAAACACACAACTGCATCGTCCGCAGCAGTGAAAAATGTGCAGCTTGAAGTAGACAACATCGTTAGAAAATTCTTTTATATCAAGTGCTTGTCGTTTTTTTTTTATATTCTCTCTGTTTACATTTTCCAAATTTACAATGGACAATGTGTATTTCCCCCCAGCAGCGAGTGAGATCGATGCACACGTCCAAACGTACTCATAGTCAAGCTTTATGCACATCCATACACACACACACCTCCGAACACTTGCTCATTTATTACTTTAATTCATATGAAAACCCAAAAGCAAAACATTTGATTTTTGTCCTGTTTACATTTGAAAGGTTTTCAGTTTAATTGCAAGTTCAGTTGGAAATTTATTGGAGGAAAAACGTTGCAAAACATTAAAATACATGGCTGTGCCTTAAATTATGAAGTATTTTTGTGGAAAATATGTACTTTGCTTATTATAACTTTACGCTCCTGTACCAATCACAGTTGCCTTTATTTTGTATTTTGTCATCGTATTTTGTATTGTCAATCGTATGTCAATCGTAGCAAGCATTGTTTTTGACAGAACAAAACAATTTTTCTTTGTAAAACAATAAAGTCTTAAATAAATCTTCAAAATGTTTAGTTGTATAACGGATTGTGTGTTTCAATTCTTACAATTTTATTTTAATTATTATTGTATTAAGTTTATCAGGCTCCAGTTCTTTCTACATCACTTTTGTGATTGATATTAATTAAATGAGACAAAGAAGACATCAAAGACTTTTGATTTTTGTAAACAAATTAGAGATGCATCACAATAATGCATTTTGACTGGTGTTTTTTTTATATGCTACGAAATCCACGGCAAACTTGGCATTTTGTAGCGCCTGCGTAACGATACAGTTTACTCCATTCAACGAAATTAAAATTCCAATTGAAAAAACTTCAGTTATACGGGTTATGTTCGACCCCTTTTTATATTTTATCCCCCTAATTCATAAAAATTATTACAGGCTTATAAGACTGTATGGAAAATCTGTCAAATAAGAGCTTTATAAACCTGTTATAATTTTTATGAATTAGACGGTATATATTTATTTTCTTGAGTTAAGGGTTTTTTATTAAAATATTTGATTGTTTTTGTCGATATTTCGCTCTCCCTCGGATATCTTCTTCAGGACGATAATAATGAGAAAAGTTTTGATTGGTTTTTTTTCCCAAAAATTTTTACAAAAATTAATCATAATTAGATTATTTTTTTTTACAAAAATCAATCATAATTAGATTATGATTGATTTTTGAAAAAAAACCAATCAAAACTTTTTTCATTATTATTGTCCTGAAGAAGCCATACGAAGGAGAGCGAAATATCGACAAAAATAATCAAATATTCAAAAAAAAAAAACCTTAATTATTTATTTGCTTTAAGGGCCAATTGAAATGTATTAATTCAGGTCCAAAAATGAACCTTTTTAAAATATTTGCTGTATTTTTCAGCTGTCTAGAAGGTTGCAAAGAAAAGTAAAACAGTTGCAAGATGAAAGGAAATGTTTGCTGTGCTAAAGGTTTGTTTGAACATTTCTGATTCTCATTCTGTTCATGGGAATTATGGAATAAGTAGTTGAGTTTCAAACAAACTTTTAAGAATTTTTCAAGTCTACTGATGAGTTGATTGGCACCAAAGAAATGTCGTCGGCCTACAGACAGCTGAAAAATACAGCAAATATTTTAAAAAGGTTCATTTTTGGACCTGAATTTTAAAAAAGGCCTTTAGCTCAAGAAAATAACTACATATATTAAACTTCAGTTATTTAAAAAAAATTATATGTATATAAAATTAAATTAAAAAGATCATCTTTTTATTGGGCAACACGTATCGTTACGCACGAGAAATGATTGAAAGTTTCAAATCCAACAATGAAATTTATTTTAAAATGTTTAATATTATTTTATTTTTGGGAGCTATAGATCCCTCTATTTATTTATTTTCTTTTCCGATGATTTGCTCTCCTTCGGATAGCTTCTTCAGCACAATCAGAAGCTATCCGAAGGAGAGCGAAATATCAGGAAATAAAATAAATAGTTGAAGGGACCTATAGCTCGAAAAAATAGTATAATGCTAGTGGGGCTTTCCAATATATTACTTGCACCTCAATGGATCAATTCGTTCTATATTTTAATCCAAAAGCTTGAGGTTGGTCTTTTTATTAATTTGTGTCTTAAAGTTATTTAAGGCATTCACGTCTAAAGTTGTGTTGCCATAATAGCCTACACTAGCTTAAAATTTCACATTCTATCATTGGTAATAAATTTTTTCCCAGAATTAGCGGATCTATATATATTTTTTGTCTTTGAATTAAATGGGGGATGTCCCCATTTTATATCTTTTTTCTGTTTAAGAAAAGTAGCAAAGATTCATTTTATTACTTTTGAGGACAAACCTCGAATCGACCTTGCTTTTGAACACATGGCTAAATAAATAACATATGTATTTTGCCATATACTCAACTGCCAATTACTGCTTTTTCTCCATTGGGCCTTTTAAATGTTGTTTGAATTGTGCATTTGAAAGACAAGTATTCGTGCATGAAGAGATGTGTAACCGTTGGTTGGTGGTTGCATGTAATGTCCCTCCAGTTTTATTGATGATGTTTACTTACCTTTAGATAAATACCACACAGAACACAACAAATAAATTGTTGTTCTACAAAAAAAAAGCAAATAACAGGAACTGCACCATTAGAAACAACAGCGAGCACTAAAAATTACAGGCTGTGTCTGCCTGCGAAAAGAAAACTTTAAATCTCTGTTACTTTTCTTAAACAGCAACAGACATAAAATTTAATAACATTTAATTTAAATAAAAAAAAAATATTCTTCTAATTCTAGGAAAAAAATCTATTACCAATGACAAAATGTGAATTCATCAACTACTGCAGAGTCTTATGGTAATACAATGTGTGTTGTGAATGCCTTAAATAACTCAAATTAGTAAAAAAGGTCTGCCTTCAAGTTTTCGTTTTATATATAAAGCAATTTTCTTCATTGAGTTCTCAGTAACAAATTGGAAAGGCCACACTTGCTCACATTCCTAGAAATATGAGGTGTTTTAGCCACTACTACTTTATTAAAATATTGTTAGCTTCACGTACATAATTTGTTTCGTCAACACAGTTTGACTAAATTTCAAATTATTTGTTTGCATTTTACCCAATTGTAAAACCCGAAAGAATTACATGCGGATTTTCTAATCGAATCGCAGGTCAGATAAAAGTGTGGGAAATCAGCCATTTTGTGTTAGTTATCTTGCTGAACTAAAACGATGACCACACCAAAAAGAATTTTAACGCATAAATATCCAGTCACATGACCATTTTAAATTGCATTAAAATTAAAATAAAGAGTTATTACTTAGACATGTGCATTTACAATCTATAGTGGACGCCACCAGGGCAGATACCTCGCCCACATGAGGTCGAAAGGTCTTTTCAATTGACTGCATGTTGATTTCTGGATTCGATTGTTCGGTTAATAAAATACCAGCCCTGTTAGTGCGATAGTGTGGCTGAAGAGCCGTCCACCTCAACTCGTCGTCGTGCCCAATAATTGCACCTCTCACGCTCACCGTTGATGAACATTATGCGCAAAGACTTGCATTTACACACTTACAAGGTGTATGTGACTCAACAACTAAAGCCTCTTGACCATTGAATGAGAGGTGGCAAGAAATTGCAACAAACGATGAATAATTTTCGAAGAAAATCATCTGGGGTAATGAGGCACATTTTCACCACAGTGGAGTCGTCAGTAAGCAGAATTAACGCATTTGGGCCAATAATAATTCGAAAAACCAATGCAACCACAGAGAGTGATTGTTTGGTGCGGCATATACGCTGGCGGCATAATAGGGCTGCATTCCGTACTCATCAGAGTGAAACGGATCCCTATTACCGAGACAACTACGTCCGTCCATCCGTCACAGCGTCCATTCTCCGAAACGGTAAGAGCTAAAAAGCTGAACTTTTCACAGGATGTTGTTGTGCCTTGCCGCTACAACAACAAATACTAAAAACAACAACAAGGCGAAAACTACCAGGCGTCCCCATACAATGAAAGGCTAAGTGTGCGAGCCAGCCTCGTACTTGACTGAATTTATTTTTTCAAATGAGGACCGTCTGGCAGTTATTGTGAATGGTGTTCGCTATCGTGAGAAGATATGAATGTGGAAAATGTGTGATCACTTGCCACACAGTGAACAAAATAACGGCTCTTTTGCGCCATAAATTCAATGGCCCTGCTATATCACGTGCTGGCGATGTCAATTGGCCGCAAAAATTGTGTGATTTGACGCCATTGGACTTATATCTTTGGGGTTATTTAAAAGTAAGTCAGCAACAATTCAAGATCCAAATAATGAGAAAACTCGGCGCATTAGCGGCATAGAAACTCAGTTGTGCCTCAGCATCATCTAAAATTTGGGCCATCGGATGAAGGTATGCCACCGAGTATCCTCGGTGGCATATCATAATAAAAAGAAATGACATGATTTCTCAAATAATTTGTAATTTATTCAAGATGCTGTGAAACATTCAGTCCTCTAACTTTTGCCATTTTGAAGAGTGGGCAGATGATCGGATGGCTCAGCCAACAAAAAATTTTTGCAATCGCCATGTGTTGTAACACCCCCCTTTTTTTTGGTTCTGCTGTTTAAAATTTTAATCTGCAAACCTTTAAAAGGCTTTTGATTTAAAGTCAATTAAAAACAACTTCATCTATGTATGTAGGTACTTCTCCTTTCTGCTTGCACATGCAGAACTTTACTTTTATAAACAAATAATATTTTCAAATATTAAAAGTGCCCATTTTTCCTTTTATTTTTCTCGCCCAACTCAAAACAAATAACAATTTGAAGTTTCAAATGAAGCAGCCTGTTTGTGTGCAGACAATCAACCATCAAACTGACCACTGGTATTGGCCGAATGGCTGGCTGGTTGGTGGCTTAGACTGATTTTTCCGAGCAAATAAATGCATCATGCAGTTTGACTCGTCTACACATACTACATACATATTAAATGATTGTGCTCACAGAAGTTTTTTTTTTGTATAGGTATGCATGTGTTTTCATAAATGAAATAAAAGCAAAACATTAAATATGAATCTTAAAGTCGTGAATTTCCAATTCGAAAATTAAATCGATAATGTTATTGCACTGGTTTTAAATGCATATTACCCTTAAAATGTGTTTTATCCTTTAGGTAACGAAAGACATTTCTGGAGTTTTCAACATTACGTCTAATTTCGCGCTTTTGCAGTTTATGGTATGTACCTACATATGTATATACAATTATATACACACTTGCGATGCGATGCAATGCTATACGTATAGCATGCAAAATCTTAGAATTAAGACCAGTAAACAGTTATCTGGCCATTTTTCGACTTCTTTTTCCATTCTGATCGTAATCGAAGACATTACAAAATTACAAATCTAGCCACATTCTTTTATGTGCTGAAAATTCTTAGGCTATTTTTATTTTGCGTAGATGTCTCTGGCAAAAAAATTAAGCAATGTTTACTTTTCTTTACTTCGTTTCCTTCTGTGCTTCAAATGAATTTTCTCTTTAAGTTGAATTCCGTTTTTTTAACTTTAAGGTTTTTTTTTGCGTATTCTTGTAAATATATGGTTACATTGCAAACATACTCGGAAAAAATAAGAAATTTTGCAGATTTTTTTTTTCTACATATGTAGGCTTGTTCATGAAAAAAGCCCATCACATATTTTTTCTTTAAAGATAAAGTAAAAATTGTTTGACCATATATAGAGGCTTTGAGTAGAGGCATGCCAAAATCTTGTGGTGAGTGGTTGAGGCAAGAGAAGTGTTTACTTCTTACAGTAACTTTTATACGTATTTGGAATATTTCAAGTGGAAGATAAAGACTGGTTGTTTCTTTGAACAGTTTTAGGGCAGACTTGTGTGTACGTTTTTATGTTTTTTCCCAAAGAAATTTAAAAATTTAACCACTTTTGCTCTAAATCTTTAACAAGTTTATAAACAGCTTTAAGCTCTCTTTAAAAAACATGTTATAGTAATTTTAAAAACTAGCAGACAATAATCGTGCTAGAGAAAGATTTTGTTTCTTTGATGAAATGACTGGACATCACTGTTCAATTCAGGGCACAACTGATGATGTGTTTTGTTAGATATGAATTAATTTTAGTCAGCACCTCTCAGTGTTTCCTGCTGGATTAATAAGCGTAATGAAAGCTATACCATAAACTTAGGGGAAGAGCAATTTGATCAAAGCAGTAGTGGCCCACAAGACCGAGGCATTCTGTATCTCTTTATTCCCGAAAACTTAAAATCATGATTGAACCTGGTCATTGGGATTAATTTTTGATAGACCCCATTGTACAATTAATGTAGAATTTGCTTTCTTTGATGTAAATAGATTCTCTGACATTGATACTATGGATCCCCCAGATCCATTTAAGCCTGTAAAAACATGTTTCTGGCAGGCAGAAGAATACCATCCTCTTTCATGCCCCAGCAGCGATGTCAGTGGATATGACGTTGCATTGGAAGATTATTTCCTAAATTAAGTCCATCCGGAGTAGCATAAGCTGTTCCATCCACTACCAAAAAATGCCCGTTTTTTGTTATAAAATTTTATTAAATAACAGTTTTAAAGAAGACGAGGAAAGCAAAGTTTAAGACTATTTGCCTGGCGCGTTCACGCCCACTACGACGACCATCAGCCACCAAATTGCTTCTGTTGGGAACCACTGTGTTCAAATCTGCTTATCTATATTACTGTACTATAATATTTAATAACTTTAAAGCAAAGGAATATTTTGAAATATTGTGGTTTGTAAAATATAGAAACTTATAAAAAAAGAAAAGGATTCAATTGTAAACGATTGCTCAAAAAAGACGATGTATACTCATAATTAAATTAAATTGTAAGTCGAATAAAAGAGGATCTTACGACTCTTCTTTTACTTTAAACCCAGCTCGTAACTAATTCTATTACCTATGTGTATATGTTTAAGGCACCCAGGTCCTGATCCATTTTTAAGCAGCAGCACTCAGCCAATCTACTACCCGAGCTTTTTATCACTGACTGTCTCTGCTCTTATATAATTCAATTAACAGAGAAACACAATCATAAAATTGAATGTTAACCAAAACAAATTTATGGTGTTCGATATCTAGCCCTGCAATGTCCTGTTTAACTTATTAAAAACTTCAAGACTTTGAAATCAATTTCATTTAAGAATTACATATATCATTTTTATGTGATCCCATTGATTTATGAAAAATCTAATTTGTGCAGCTTAATTCCTTTTTTTATATAAAATTTATTAACAGTTCTATTCAATATTTCGCTAACAGTTTGTCAGCATCTTCAGGATATTAGCCTAATGCATAAGTAGGGGTCGTTCCCTCAGTACTGGTGCATGATAAATTAAACAAAAATATAGAAATTTATTGAAACTTCGGGAACTGCCTTAAAATGGTAATAACGCACTATCACGCATGAAATTTTAATTTAAATCACGCTCAAATACTCACGCGTGATTTTTCTAAAATTTAATTACTACATTTTCACGACACAACTACATGGCCTACAAGAAAGTTTAGCTATCTAGCTCTTATCATTACCTAGAATTGGTGCGGTGACGGACGGACGACCAAGTTTCCTTGAATACACAGAACCCAAATTTGATCTCTTCGGACAATTCTTAAAATAATTCTCAATTTTTAAGCTAAAAAGACCCTGAAGCATTTATTTATAATTTCAAGAAAATTCTGAATACCTATTTACACAATATTTCCATGAATTATAAGAATTGAATTATAATTTATTGAGGTGAGAAAAATACTTCATTAATTCCAGTAACTGACGTCGTTTGTATTTCACAAAAAAAAAAAAATATCTCAATTTAGCTTTAAATCAATTCAATTCATTGTGTTCGATTATACAATAAAAAAAAATGTATCTATTAGTTTTGCCCTTTACCTTGCTGACACACATTTTATGCAAAAAGATTGAAAAAAATACACACACACACACATAAAACTTTCACAGTTTACAAGCTTAAACAAAAAACTTGATTCAACAAAACAGCAGCTTTAGAAACAACAACAGTAAAACATAAATTGCGTACCTTAATTCAATAAATAAGACACCCAAAACGAGCAACGAACGGCCAACATAATTTAGACTTACAGAAAAAAGAAAAAAACCACAAAATTTACAAAACCGATTAAAATACTCATATATGTACATATTTGTCTATATTCAAATCTGTGATCATGCAAAAAACTCGCATAAGTCGCTATAACGAGTGTGACGTTACATTTAAATAAAGTATAGTTGCGATCCCCTACTAAACATTAGCAGACCGGGGGATCCCAATTTGCACAAAAAAAAACTCTTCTCGTACTCAAAGTTCGTGCTAGTGAGAGAGCTTTTGAGAGAGAAATATTCTTGTTATTCTCGCACGAAACTGAATGCACTTTTTTGAATGCTAGTTTGGGCAAATATTGAAACAATCAGAAAAAATTTAAATCAACCGACATGGGCCATTTTATTTGATGAACCAGCCAATATATATGTCATATGTCAGTATTGATTTCTTTCAATATGTGACAACACTTTCAACATGCATAAGAGGTAGGTTGCTTAGAAAAATTATAATATGAATTCCTATGTATTTCACTTGAAAATTGCTCACTTCTCAAATCAAAAATCTTCGAGTTAAGTTACTTTTGCATACTGACACACACTTATGATATGTAAATATACATTTTTTAAGTGAATTGGTGAACAAAATTTATTTAATTTAAACTGCGTTAAATACCAAACGAATTGTAAATTTTATTTTGTTTGTAGTATAATTTTTTCTATTTTGTTTTTTTTTTTTAGCACAAAAGACCTTCACTGTGGCAAAAAAAAAAACAAAAACAAAAACTTGAAAAGGTTGTATAAAATTTGTGTCTTGAAAAAAATCCAGTTCAGTTTAAGCAAAAAATGTATACGCTTAAAAAATTAACAACAACTTTAATTTGTTGTAAACTCTATTTTACAACCGTAAACCATACTAATTAGCATACAGTGTATGTGAGTGTGTGTGCAACTTCGGACCTACCTCATCATTTATATCAAGCTGTTTCTGTTTCATATGAAGTAAATACTGGCTGAAGGTAGCGAAGATACAGGTACAGTCGCTATGAAAAGTTGCAAGTTTCTGTGAAAGTTTTTGTGTTTGGCACAGCTGATTAGAATACTCGTTAGTTGTAAGGGGTTCTGAGAAAAAAGATAGCAATTGGCAGTAATTATTCAAGAAGATGGCTGATCTGTAGGTTTTTGAATAATACAGTATAAAGGTGAAAATAGATGTAGGGTGGGTTCAATATCAGTTTGAATTTGAACCATCGATGATTTCGAATCTGTTACTATGTATGCCATTCTATTCCGTCACTGAATTCAGGGTGTTATCTCCAGTGTACGAAATAGATCAGTGCATGTTTAAGTGACGTTGGGATTTATGGAAAATTTTTGCCATTAAAGACTCTTCCGAAAAAAATCATATTTTGGGATGAAGCTGATTTTTATCTTGGTGGGTACGTTGATAAGCCAAATTGATGAGTTTGGTGCTCAGAAAACCAACACGTGGCCTTACAAAAGCCACTGCACCCACTAAGAGTGGCTGTGGGTGGGGCTTGTGGAGCGGAAGTGCCATTGCCCCACTTTTCCTTGAAAATGAGGAAGGCGCCACCATTACGGTCAATGGACCCAACACTTTTGGTACCATGATAACTAATGTGAAATATTTATATTTTTAAATCTGTTAATCAAGAAAATAGTTTTCATTCGTAATTTGCATGTTTTTTTGGATTTTAAAAGTGATCTCCCATACGAAAAAATGGTGAAAAAAATTCAAGCGTTATTGTCCATTTACAATACGTACATTTTTTTCCGGGAAGTTTTTTCCAAGCTCTCACGAAAATTTCGTTCAAAATTAGGCTGACAGTTCGACTATAAATATAAATCAATTAGCAATTACAATGCTTTTCACCACATGCTACTTTGTTTACCTTTCGCATTATGTATCAGGTATGGAAATCTTGGCTCAAATATACCCTTTTCGCCCTGTTGACGTTGTATTGCCCTAAGGTTGGAGTTTAAACTAAATCTTTTAATATTGGCATATGAAGTATGTTATGCAAAAACAAATTATCGAGAAGTATTGTTATTGCAGAGCTGCGTTGGTATGGACCCTGGCTTAAGTCAACAAATAATGCAAGAAATAACATTCAACAAATTAAAATTACATTTTAATGTTTTATCTACTTTAAAAGCATATTTTTTAATATCATATATAAAACATCGTTTTTTACATAAAGAAAGTAAAAATAAATTTTTGAGTGGAACGGTTACGGGTAGGAAGTCTGGCAGCGTCAAAACAGCTATTTGTACCCCAGCTCGTAACATAAATTTTCTTTATAATAAAGAAGTAACTATTAACTATCTTAGATTTTTGGTGATTTTCCTTAAAGCTTGACCAGAAATTCTAAAATTTCTTTCAGCACAAATACACAACATTTTTTTCTCACACACTGTCTTAACATCTACTTTACATTTTGCAAAATGTAAATTTCATATAAAAAAATTTACTTTAATTCTCATACACATCAAATATGTGTTTATATGTCAGTAGTGTATATTTATTATTATTACGTACATATGTCTATTTATATCTTGTTTTTGTTGTTTTAATATTATAATATACAGGTCTACATTTTGTTTCTGAAGAAAAAAAGTATAGTTTACCAATTAATTTTCAAACACATCATTTTATTAGTTTTTAATTGAAAAGCAAACGAACTATGACTTTGTTTTAAAAATTTAAATGAACAAATGATTTAATAAAAATTTGTAATTTATAGCTTATTTAAGAGATTAAAAGATAAATATGCTGCATCTACTGCATTAAACAGCAAAAACAAATTCTAAAAAAAATAGAAAAATTAAGAGTTTGGTTTTTCAATTATAATCTTATAAAAAAGTTAATTTAGTATGACAGATAGCTTTCAATTGGCAATGACTTTTAAATTGATTTCAACGTTTATTTACTAAAAATTGAAAACAAGTCACACAAATTGTTGTTATAAATAAGAAAAATAAATTAAGAAACAAAAATAATATATCGGAAAAACTAAGTAAATTTTTACCATTAACGCATAGACGCACGGCCGCCGATCTAGCTCATTTGCACTTATGGGTAGTTTAGATATAGAGGAATAGCGAGTTCTTAATGTTCTTGGAATGAACATTTAGTGTGATCTCCACTGAAGTGACATGTTTTTCATGACGGAAAAAAATATATTTGAGTGGCTAAGTTTCTTGAACCTTTGTAACATATACTCCATCTGATCTTCTTAATGCTTATAAAAACTATATCCGATCGAAACTGGAATACAAATCTTATGTTTGGACTGGTGACTGAAAGTCTATTTTGGGGTTACTCGGCAGTATTCAGGAAAGAGCGAAGAGTGTTATCAAAGGCAGTGGGGTATTTAATTCTATTGACTCGCTGGCGCATCGCATCGTTGCAGTGTGGATTGTGTCACAGTGTCTTATCGGTACATCATTGGACTTTGCTCTGACAAGATAACGAATTTTGTTCCTGAAACTCACACCTTTTTATGCAATATACATACGTACATCGTCCAGTTCTCATGCATTCGTGTTCGATTCGCCAGTGAATCGAACAACGTACTACAGAGTCAACTCGTTCTTCAGACGTACGGTCTTTGGAACAAAGTGCCTGCATACGTATTTTTTTGCCGTACGTATTCCTGCATACGTATTTCAAATCAAACGTGCACAAACACTACTCCCTCTTTTCTGCTATCCAAAATCTATTTCATTAGTTCCAGTACAATGTATTGCATATGTAGGAGTCGTGCGGTGAGTACTGGTCGAAATAATAAAAAAAAATTTCTGTTTCCCCAAAATTGAAACATTTTCCTATGAAGGAAAATGCGGAAATGAAGAATACCTTTTCTATTTTTTTTTTTTTTTTGTAAAAATGTGTTTTTTTTGAACGACGAAAAATAGTTTCAACTTATAATTTTTTGATAGATATTTTTATATCAACAAATTTTCAAGATATTGCAAAAAATATGGATCCATTAGGTTCGCGTGTAGTCAAATCCTTGTTGGAGAAGCTGAATTGTACTGCAGAAAATCACCAAGTCTTTTTTGACAACTTTTTTACCAGTTACAATCTGTTATTGGATCTCAAAAATCTTGGATATCGCGCTACTGGAACTCTAAGAGAAAATAGGACGAAAAAATGTCCATTGACCAGCATAAAAGACATGAAGAAGAGAGAGCGTGCTTCTTATGACTACAAATTTGATAAGCAAAATGAGCTGTTGCTTGTGAGGTGGAAAGACAGCAGTGTTTGTACTATGGCCACCAACTATGATACTGTTGAACCTCTTGGAACTGTCAAGAGATGGTGTTCAAAAAAGCATCAGAAAACTGACGTAGCAATACCACACTTATTCTTGACATATAATAAAAATATGGGCGGAGTTGATGAGCTCGATCAGTCAATCTCGTTGCATAGGGTTGGTGTTCACGGAAAAAAGTGGTGGTGGGTGTTATTTACGTATATGCTGGATATGACAATTTCCAACTCTTGGCGGTTACATGTCCTAAGTAACGACAATCCTATGGATCAGCTAATGTTCCGCCGTAACATTGCGCGATACTATCTGTGGCATGGTGAGCAAAAAAAATTGCGACCGGCAGGATCTGTGGTCAAAGGTTTACCCCAAGATGGAGTGGGTCATTATCCTGGTAAAATACAAAACCAGCTACGATGCGTTATTTGTCATTCCAGAGTGCGCTGGCAGTGCAAGAAATGTTTGAAAACACTTTGCGCAGAAAAGGCATGCTTCGAAAAATTTCATACCTAAGAGGTCAGTGTACTCATTTGAGTACACCACTAAAAACTCACCAAAAATGAATTCTTTTCTAATTTTTTTTTTTGTTTTATGTTATTTTTAGTTCATTTCAATAAAAAAATAAAAGTGAATTTGAAAAACGACAACTAGTTTTCATTTGACCTCTAATGGGTTAAAACTTCAAAATCTTAAAAAAAAATTAGGGCTTTGAAAACCATTTTTCTGAAGCAATTAAAGTATGGTTTTTGTTTTTGCTTAAATCTGACGTAACTTTAGCGATCTCTGCTATTGGCTGGGAAAGGTAAACTACCCGAATACCCTAAATTTTTTAAAATTTATTGTTATCTATCGATCAAAATTTCTTTTTATCAAATAATTCTGGGAGAAATTAAATTTTGTTTGCTGTTTTTGTTTATGGAGCAAAGCGCTGAGAGGTGTAGTCACCTTAATTGCTGTCCACGATCATGTGATTGGACACCGTTGTACTTCTTTTTGTATTGGAATATTTAAGAAACAAAGTGTACGTCAATAAGCCAAGAAGAAACGCAGAGTTAAATGATGAAATAAGTCGACACATTAATGACATTGAACCTCAATTACATACAGCTAAGAGTAATTGAAAATGTGAACGTATTGACTGAATAGACGCCGTGCCAAGCATTTGGTCAATATTCTGTTTCATACATAATTGTGATACGGTTTTCTATTTCAAAAAAAAAAAAAAAATATTATGATAAATCTCTGAAAATTTATTGTTGCATTTACAATAATCATCCTGGGTTTTGCTTGGATAATCCAGAAGATCAGCGATAGAAAATATAAGTGAATGTTTGAGCAGTGTTTCAAAGCTTTCCGTGTCTGTGGACACGCGTCATATCAACGTGGAGGCTGAACAGCTAGACAGAAAATGGTTATAAAGCTTTTTTACGCAAGTAATTTCTCCTACTTCATAATATAGAATAGATGTAGGGATTGATATGAACTAAAGAAGACAAACAAAAGAACAAAGACAACAATAACATGAAAATGAGATTGATTCCGATAAATGTAATACAAAATATTTATGGCAGAAAAAGTTTGCATAATAATATATTAAGTGTTTTTTTCTTTCTTGTTTATAGCTTAAGTGATACTTTGCTTTTTGTAAAGTTTTGCTAGGAACACAACTGGGACGAACGACGAATTTTTCGCCGTGAATATTCGCCGTCAAAAATAAAACACACTGGTGTATATGAAAATGCACACAGTCACAGCGTCGCTCGAAATTCGTTGTACGCGGCGAACCAAGGCGAATCCATTACAGGTGCCCTCATACCAATTCGCTTCAACATTTTTCCACGATTTTATCTTCTGAGTTGTCAAAGCCGATAGAAAACGACAACAAAACTTGTGACGTCTCGAGAGAAAATGTTGAAGCGAATTGAATTGCGACCACCTATACTTGATTCGCCTTGGCGGCGAACTTGAAATAGATTTATTTCTATTTCTTATGCCGGCGAACGACGAACAAATCAGTACCATGTGTCCCATTTGGTTTTAGTTTTTAAGTGCTTTAGGAAAAAGAGTTAATTTATACTTTAATACTTTTCGTTTTAAATGCTAAGCTTTGACTTTTTGCATTTAAAATAAAAAGACAACATATTAGATTCTAAAACATGTTTGTAGTGTTCAATTTTTTGTTTTTGGTAATGCAAAATTTTTTAGCAACCAATTTGTTTGATATGGTCACCCCCCCATCAGCTGTTCAACCGTAACAAGATAAAATTAAAAAACTGAGAAAATGGATACAAGTGAAATTATAATTGAAAATGTTAAACTTCATGCATGTTTATATAATTTGGGATCATGTTCATTATTTTAATTATTTTTACAAAATTTTAAATTCTTTGATTCATTAAATTTTTTATCTTTGAACAAACAATAAACAACTTTATCAATTATAACAGATGTTTTTTTTTCGTCGTTATTGTGCTTCATACGACGAATTTACACAGCGAATTTTAACCGGCGTATTCGTCGTGTTGGGCGAAATTCGTCGTTCGTCCCAGTTGTGTTCCTAGCATTATGTGAAATCTTGTTATTTTTTTAAGCAATCACACACGAAAATCTAGTTTTACGAGTAAGTTCATTGAAAGATTTTTTAATTTATACTCTAGCCAGCAATCCACTTAAGGTCATCGCAAAAACATGTAAAATTCTTTTCATGCTGTAAGTGATTTTGTGATTTTATTAAATAGTTGTTCAATCTCATGCACAATCGACTGAAAGTGATTGTAGTAAGAAACACCCTTTAAGTTAAGTTTTGCTTACAAACATTCAATTTCATTCATTGTATTTTTTGGAGGTCTAATTTTTTATATTACACCAAAACTTAAATATTGTGTTATTTACTTTTTTTAATTTAAGTTTTTTTTGCAAATGTTTCTATGATTATCTGACTCTATTCATGTTTTACTTCAGAGAATCACAATTCAGCACAAATATTCCCAACTGACCAGCAAATCAAAAACAAAAAGTTAAATAAATTTGATGTTTGTTTTAGTTTTTGTACTTTTTTTCATGCATTTGTAATTTAAAGTGACCTTGAAATTGAAAGAAAACCAACAACATTATTTTTATATTTGGCATTTTGCTGGAATTGTGGAAGTTATGAATGTTATCGTAGTTGTTCGTAATTCATTATATTTAATTTTGAGCAGAAAACGCAAAACAAAACTTAAGCAAAAAATAATCAAGTTTATTTAAAGTACTTCTTTTTACAACTAAACAGTAATTTATTTGTTGCTTTCATTTAGAAAAATATTCTATTAAAACAAACTTTTTTTGACGTGGTATTTTTGTTACTTTATTTCTCTTGTTGGTTGGTAGGTGCCAGACCTTTTTTTGTTTCGTTTTGTAATAGAATTTGTGACTTTCTTGTTGCCATCAACTTTATAAACTTGATTTTATATTTGTTCACAAACTTGTATATAAAGGTCAAGTTTTTTCGTTTTTTTTTTACAAAACAAGAAAATTTGCTTGTAAAAGATCTGAAATGAAAAACAATACAGTTGTCTGTTTGAAGTTTATTTATGCTTTTCGTTAACACTACAAACATAATATATAGAAAGTTGTGAAAACATTGAAGTTCTATTACAGCATTGAAAATTGGAATACTTTCAATGAGCGATAGATATTGGAGATTCCCTAGTTTTGTTTTATGACACTGCTTTATTTTACAAAATTTATTTCAAGAGTTGAAGGAAGCGTAAGACACTATTCATAAGTACATACATATGTGTACCAGGGTTGGAAAAATCAGTATCATGGCTTATTCATTAACAGGTTGTTATTATATATTACGTTTGTCGGGCTCAAGCTCATAGTATATTATTTTTGTGATTGATATTAATTAAACAAAAAAGAGAAAACATCCCCTTTTACTTTTTTTATTTATAGATCCATGCAAATGTACCGGGTGAAAGTATTACAACTTATATCTTTGATGTTTCCTTTGTCTTATACAATGTATAATTACAATGTGCCGTGTTTATTAGGGTAGACCGATTAACAATTGATATTAGAATTTTCAATGGTTCCTAGCATGAGGAAAAGGTTCCATATGACATGTCCAAAAAAGAACAAATTCATTTTTGACGCATCCGATTTTGAATTTTGTTTTTGCGTAGAGGCCCCCTTCACGAGGCGTTGTACGGGGTCGGTGTGTTGCTTAGAACTAAAGGCTAAAACTTTATTGCGGGTTGCTTGCATATCTGAACCCTCTACGGGCACACTGGGATTGATTGGTACCAAGGGTCCGCAATTAGGGGCCTCGAAACTTACATATTCCCACCGTCAAGATGACTTGCACTATATCGTCCATAGAAGAGACAAATTTACTACCAACTGCCCAATAATTTTTTCCTGAATTATCTTTTTATTATACCTTACTGTTAATCTTACTGATTTTTGTGTTCGTTGCCATTATTTTACGGCTTCAAATTTTGCGCTGGGCCCAACTCTAAGGAAGTAAAATCGAGCTAAAGCCCGTAAAAATAATTAACAATTGCAAGTCATAAAATTCGACCATAACGTTCGATGTCTAACAGTTGGACCCAGAGGAAAGATTGAAAGCCTTGTCATCAGTGATGCAATAGCAACAAACACCAAAATCAGCTGGAAATTAATTGAATGTTGGTGAGGAAACATTAAGTTTATTTCTATCAATAGAAAAAACCAGTGATAAAATTGAAAGTTGAGCAATGGTTTAAATAAGGACAGTCAGTAAGGAAGAGCGCAGGTGGTAGAATGGCTAAGGGCTGCTGCTTCTAAACAGTATGTAATTTGTCACGACCTGGGTTCGAAGCAATTTGAGTGCTGATGAAAGTCGTGGTGGACGTGAGACAGCCATAGTATGTGCCCCATCCAATAAGTCTTCTTATTTACTGTTTACATTTCCTAATTCTGAGGAAGTGAAATCGAACTTAAGCCCGATAAAGCTAATTACAGTTTAAAATAGTAAACTTTTACTATAAAGTCATATTAATCCCGGCAAGAAATGGCTGATGGAAACTAACACAGTAACAGCTTATTTATTAACACTTGCAAAGTAATTTTATAGCTTTCAGCGTTGCCATTACAATGATTGTTTTAATATTTTGATTTTTCCGTATTAGTTTGGTAATTTTATTTGGAACTACGTTTATGCATTAATGATTTTATAGGTTCATTTGATTTTTTTTTTCTTTGAAAAAAAAAAAAATAGTGCTGTGGATGTTTCTTCCATATGATTTAGTTTTCTATTGTTAAAACTGCTACTGACTACTGCTTTCCTCTTATTTTTATCTAAATATGTCTATAATAATTTATTCTGTCCTCCTTGTATAGTTTTGTTTTTTTTTAATTTTTCGAAAAAACTCTTTTTTTATTTAGTAGTAAAGAAATAAATAGCATTGCATGTAATTTTGTGGGCATTTTGAAAAAACGATTTCGAATGATCGCTTTGCTGAGGTGGTAACGTTGGTTTAAAAAGTAAATCACACGTACACAAATGTTTACTTCAGTTTTTTCATTTTGCCCTAAAGAAAATGATAGAAACCCTGATGTAGAAACCCTGATGTATGAACACTGTTCTTGCAGGGATGTTCAGAAATATTATGTTTAACTAACGTACATAAAATGTATTAAAATATTCCTTATATTATTAGGTTGTAGATCTTTTTTTTTCAAGTAACTGTATTTCAATTTTCAGGGATTGTGGCAACATCATGGTCAAACTGTAACAGATTTTTTTTTATAGTGATGGACATATAATTGTTATTACAACCGTAATTTAAATATTTTTTTCTTTGCGTGTAGGTAGTGTAGCTTCATTGTTATCTAAGAATAGGAAATGAAGTTTATGGAAATTAAAAACAGAGTTAAAAGCCTACACACAATATAAAAATGTAGAAAACAGAGCTAATCTTATATATTCGGGTGTTAATTTGGATTTTTATTTAAATTCTGCTGGATTTTGTCAGAATCTGAAAATAAAATGCATTTACAGTTTTTTTTATTTATCTAGTTTTTGAAACATAAAGTCGCTCACAAATTAGGTTTAGAAATTTGGGTTGAAATATTTGTCTTTTAGTTCCCCTTTCTTTTTAATAGGCAATAGTATAGCAAGATAAATGTCTGAATATTCGTGTTAAAAATTTCAAAGGGAGTTCTTTTCCTCCAACAAAATGTTGACACTCAGAACGAAATGTCGACAGCCAGAAATCGTTCAAGAAACAAGCATACATTATTGATCTGTATGAATCCGTTGGTTCTTAGAGCGAGTAATAAACTCATTTTTCTACTCTACTTTTAAGAAATTTAAATTTTACATTTTTAATGAAGACAAGAAAAGTAAAGTTGAAGACCAATCAGATGTGGTACATACCATGACAATCGCTAGCACCCAAATTGTTTGAGGAAAATTTTCCTAGTATTCAGAGTAACGGCAGCGAGACTTTTTAACCAAAAAGCGTGCCATTTCTTTAACAAGAAGGAATAATTTTAACGGCTCTGTAGAAACCATTTGTAAACCTAAGGAAATGCTTTAAAAACCAAGTAATTCCCTAAAAAAAGCATTTAAATATATTTACTATACTAATAAAATAGAAAATCTTAAGCAAATAAATTCCAGTATTAAAACAGTGTTTTTACGGCGCTACTTTAAAAGGGTTACACAACTCAATCCATGCTTCTAAGGAAGCTTTAAAGCCACTTTATTTTTAACAAATAATAAATATTTATTTATCTACACATTTTTTGTCCACATGTAGGTATGTGTATCTCCTTCAGTTAGAGATTGTCAGGTGACGTCGTCTACATTGATGTCAAGTGGCCGAAGTAAATTTCCTTTTAGCACCTGACCATAAAAAACCTTTAAAAGTTTCTTGTAAAAAGTCTAGTAGGTCTTGTTGCTGAAATGTAACGAGTAAACATCTAGACAGCTTTAGTACGAACAGTTTAAAATATATATAAATAAATTTATTGCCGTTCATGTGTTGTTTTGTGCAGTGTCTAAAGATTGTTATTCTGCTGAGGCAGACAACCAACCAACAATGGCCAGCCAGAGAATAGGAAATCATATTTAGAAAGTGTTATGGAACAAAACCATAAACAAGTTAAAGACATAACGTCCATAACAAAATCCAACGTACGAGCGAACAACAAACCCAAAAGCCAACTGGCAGAAGGACAATAGATATCCAGTCACCTGAATTTAAAGCAAAGTCAAATTAAACTTAAAATGACAAAACTTTTTTGCTTCCATTGTTTCTGGAAGTATAAATAAGTTATTTTTCGTAGGAGGTATTGTAAGTAATAAATATGTATGAACATATATAGAAAGGTTCGCATTCATTTTTTTTTTCTAAGGAAGGATTTTAGCATTTTTAGGTTACTAAATGATAGTCTCTTGAAATCTGCAAAAAATAATCGATTTGAGTCCTTTAAAAAGTATACATATACCTTAATGAGTAAATAATAAATGATTTGTAAATTATTTTAATAAAAGTGTTCGCAAGAGCCAGTGCTAAAGGCAGTGGTAAACTGTTACTTCTATATAATTTGTTTTATTGTGTTCATTTTGAATTAAATATTCAATCATCATTGCATCTCCAGTACTTCAGTGACACAATCATCTATGGCTACAAGCCATATTGCGAACGAACGGCTTGGATATTTATGTGGGGAAAAAGAAGAAGCACACAAATATAAATTTCATTTGTGAAATTGGAATATTCTTCGATTGATCAACACTACTAAAATAATCACTTATGCTCTCGCTTTTGAGCCGAAAATATTGCTTTGGTGTGAGAGTACGGTACCCTACGGCGATATCTTCTGGTTCCGCACATTTAAAATAATTTGTTTTTGGTATTTAAATTAGTTGCCTTTTAAGTACCTGTACAAGTCTCTTTTTCACAATCTTTTTTTGAGCGACTAACTGTTTATTCCGTATTTGGTCATACAAGGTAGTATTAAAAGTCTCATATTGCTGATATTATCATCAACAATCTAGCTGGGCAGATTATTACTAATAAAATTGTTAATAATAGTTACTATTAAAATTGCCATTAATAATAAAAGTTTTTCATAACAGTTTTGCTGTCGAAAACACTTTTATCAAACAATCAAATTTTACATTTTGAACATATCAGCTGTTGCAAATCAACATGTATGTTTGTGACCAAGAATTGAAAACCGTATGTAAATTGAAAAATTATGATAGATATAAAAAAATTATGTGATTCGAAGACTTACAAAAAAATATATATAAAAACACGTGTACAAACACGTTGTGTGGGGAGTACTTTAATATGGACGTCCAGCTAAATTGTCAGCTACTAACATTATGCTGGGAACACAACTGGGCGGAACGACGAATTTCGCCCAGCACGATGAATACGCCGGTTGAAATCCGATGTGTAAATTCGTCATGTGAAGCACAATAACGACGAAAAACAAAAACATCTGTTATAATTGATAAAGTTTTTTATTGTTTGTTCAAAGATAAAAAAAATTAAATGAATCAAAGAATTTCAAATTTTGTAAAAATAATTGAAAGAATGAACATCATGTTCATTATGGTAAAAGCCTTTTGGCTTAAACGTAAACATTATAATTTCACTTGTATCCATTTTCTAAGTTTTTTAATTTTATCTTCTTATAGTTGAACAGCTGATGGGGTGACCATATTAAAAAAATTGGTTGCTAAAATATTTAGCATTACCAAAAACAAAAAATTAAATACTACAAACATGTTTTATAATCTAATATGTTGGCTTTTTATTTGAAACGCAAAAAGTCAAAGCTTAACACTTAAAATAAAAACTATTAAAATAAAAATTAATTGTTTTTACTAAAACACTTGATAACTAAAGTCAAAATGGCCATGTGGTACTGATTTGTTGGTCGTTCGCCGGCGTAAGAAATAGAAATAAATCTATTTCAAGTTCGCCGTGTACAAAGAATTTCGACCGACGCTGTGACTGTGTACATTTTCATATACACCAATGTGTTTTATTTTTGACGGCGAATATTCGCGGAGAAAAATTAGTCGTTCGTCCCAGTTGTATTCCTAGCATTAAAGGCGATGGCAATGTCATAGTCGATATATTTATTGCATCGTTGGATTGGAGAATTAATTAAGTATATCTTGATTTATTCAGAATCGGGGAATATTTAGATTTATCTTTTGTAGAAAAAATTGTAGTCACACATTCTAGAAATTAATTTTAAATTTAATTTCTTGGTATAGATTTTACTGTTTTTGAAACTTTACATGCCGCGTTTTAATGTAAGTGGAATTCAGTTTAAATGCTTGCCATGACTGATATTAAATAAAGGAGACAATCATAGGAAAACTAAATATGACTTCAGCTGGGGTACATATGGGTAAAAAGCTATCATGCTTCCCATCAGCACATACTCTGGTCATAAACTTATTTTGTACATACTGTGTATACATAATTCTATCTAATATATGTCATAAATCTGCAAATTATTCTTAAAAAATGCAAAATTTTTGCAGTCATACCAATTGCTGCATCAAAAGATTCCGTTCACAAAATATTTTCACATTGAAGAGTTTAACATCAAAGCTGTTTTAAAAAATAAAATAAACATATATACATTATCGTTCCAGTGCCTAACCGTCATTTGCAATTCATCTATAAAGAATGTAATTAATTCAATTTAAATTTAAAATTTTAGAATACTCAAAGAAGACACAGAATGGCGTATTAATTTGTAAAACAAAATTCTTTAATTCAAGACACATGTTGAGGTAGATATTTAAAAGCAAAACATTAATGTTGGTATTTTCAATTGCTTATCAGCTTGTTAAAATTTTAGTTTTTTCTTTCTGTAATTTTGTATCTTTTTAACCAATTGTTTATGGTCGACCAAGTAGTAACGATGCCAATTAGTAGGCTTCAAAAATATTCTATTTCTGCAAATTTAAATGATTTAGAATTTTGAAGAATTTGCTAAAACTTAAATACAAGAATTGATAGTGTTTCTTTGAATCTACGCCAACACCTCTACACTTGTAAAATTTGTGTTTGTGGAAGAGATATTTTCCACATTTATATGTATTAAATGACGAGTACTATTTGTATGATTTAGATTTGTATGAAATTAAATGGTTTGCAAAAATATATTCAAAGGCAGTTGTATGTAGAACAGAATTTTTAAGAGGACTGAGAGGACATTAGCTTAAATATAATAGTGGTTGCTGGAAGAATTTAAAGGATTTTTATAAGCAAATGTGCATCTTCTCTCGCATACGAGGGTGGGATTGTTTCAGCTAGCTATTTTTTTTTTTTTGCTAGAACTACCACATACATTTTATTTTTGCAAGAAAAAGCTCAATCGGTGAAACAGTTGCATCATCGTAAGCGAAGAAGGATGCATTATGTTGCTTGGTAAAATAAATTTGATTTTAAAGGCATAAATGGTTTGCATCATTAGCATCCAGGGATATGCTCTAGTGAGGAAGTTTTCTAAGGCGTGAACACTTTTTATTGCTTACATATGTGAAACGTATTTTTGCTGGACATTAAACTGTATTTTACGTGCCCTAAAATAATTATCAGATTTTCAGGAGAAATTTAGACAAATATAAATGTCGAAGAAAACTAAGTAACCGAGTCAATTTCCCTAGTTATGTCTATAAAGGAACAACATATAGAACGCAATTGTTGTTCGAAGAAATTATTTATATTTTTGAAAAAAAAGAAGTATTTTTTATTATTGTTAAATGAGGTAAGCAATCTTGTGGCGTTTTGCACAGAAGATGAAAAAAGTTATATCAAAAATTAATGTGCTCAAAACGGCAATACTCACGAAAAGAAAAAATATAGTTGAAGTAACCATATTCGCAGAGAAACATGCTGTTGTTAAAATGTATGATTACAGGCTAACTATATTAATTTAACATTTAATAAAACATGCACATTGTTACTAATTCCACTTTCAGTGATAAGGTTTTTGTGGCCACTTATCATGTTATTGTCATGCTCAAGCATAATCTTGTCATGTCCGACCACACTATTATCATTTTGAAACATATTGTTGTCGCATCCAATGATACCATTGTTATTTCCATACTATCGTCGTATACTATTGGCGTATTCAAACTTACCATTTCCAATATAACCATACTTTTGCAGTTTACCAGCATACTATTGTCAAATTAAACCCCATTATTCTCACATTGCAGTTGGTACATGACAATATTGGCTGAATTTAGCAAAAACATAGTTCCTGACTACAATATTATTACAATAGAATTTGATAGCAGTATTGTTATCCTAAAACTTTTTTTTCAATAGTATGGTGGAAAATGGCAATGGTATGGTATGAGAGTTACAATATTATCGCTGAAAGTAATAATAGTATGGCCAGGCATGGCAATAATATGATTGAATATAACAATAACATGTTTAGTGGCCGCAATAGCCTGATTATACTATGTACATAATTTTAACAAATATTTGTACAAACATTCACATCTATAAACCATTCAAAGATCTTGTTTGCACTTACAATAAGAGCAGCTATTCATATGTTCTATAATTTGTTTTATAATTTGTATTGTCTTACTAACTGCGATTTTCTATTTTACTTTATTTTGCTTCTTTTCA
Source organism: Sturmia bella (assembly GCA_963662145.1). Lineage (NCBI taxonomy): Eukaryota > Metazoa > Arthropoda > Insecta > Diptera > Tachinidae > Sturmia > Sturmia bella. The sequence goes on along the minus strand of OY759168.1, from coordinate 32,980,494 downwards.
ATAAAAGAAACATTTTCATTAATAAGCACACACAAATTTTCAATCACTGCACAAAAATTGGAGAAAACTTAGTTGCGAACGGCAACAACAAAACTTTGTTAAAAACAACAATGTTTTGTTAATTATTTGGTTTCCATTTGATAGATCGAAAATAATATGTTTGTCAAAAATAAGACTTGTTAAAATTTGCTCTATAAAATAGTTGTATGTATTGGTTTGGTTCTTCAAATGAATGTAATCACGTTTCAATTTTACTGGATAGTGACAACAAAATGCTCTAACTGTTAAAAAAACTTTGTTTACGGTGACCAAAAATTGTTAACTAAATATATTTTTATCTATTTTGTCGCATTGTTATAGATAACATACCATTGTTCCTGCAACTATATTGTAAAATATTTTTTTTACGTGTTGATATATGTAAATAATAAAAAACTCTAATTTTCATGACTACACGAATGAATGTGCAATTACTGTCAATTACAACACACACTGGAAAATACATTGCTGCTTTGGAAAACAAGCAATAAACAGCTCAACTAAGATCAAATGGGTGCTGCTGACAAGCGTGGCGTGTTGGAAACAGCTAGTTGTTCACCTGTCTTAATTTGACTTTTTCTCCTGTAATTAATATTAAATCTTAAACAATCAGTTAAAAGATTTAACAAAAGCATAATAAAGAATCTAGAGATAAACCGTCCAATTAATACAAATTATAACAAGTTTATAAAGCTCTTATTTAACAGATTTTCTATACAAATATGTCAAATAACAGTCTCATAAGCCGGCAATAATTTTTATGAATTAGGGGGAAAGAATATAACAATTAACATGTGAAGCTATTAAATTAAAATTATTTCGAGGATAATCTGCTTAATTAAAAATTTATTAACTTGATCCCTAACAATATTTTTCACAATTGAAATTAGAAAATGGAAAAAAACAATTTCCATGTGTAACAACTTCCGAACTCTGTTACGAACAGTTTGCCTTTTTTTCCAGTAAGCATACATTTTTTAAGCAAATTTAGTTTGATTGATGACAGCTCTGTGATATTTTTAGAATATAAATTTCAATTCATCAAAAAAACGGCTGCAAAAATAACTGTTCTTTTCTTTCAGCTTCGTTAACGAAAATTGCTAACAAGGCTTAAAGAAACTCATATGATTTAATTAACATTGTAAAATTTAAAAATATATAATTTAAGTTGTTTATTTTTTTGCCGTTTGAAAGTAAGAAAAAAAAATTACTCCTTTGACTAGTTATTGATTTTTACGGCCAGCAGAAAAAAATAAACCTTTTACAAAGCACTAAGAAAAATTAAATAAAAATAATCTGTTGTAATAATTATGAACTGATGGCGGCGGACTCAGCCGAGCCGAACTGCCTTCAGCTTTGTTACACAAAAACAGCAGCCTTTATAATTATGCAAATAAGATGGCAATGATGGAAGAACAAAAGGATACGCTGTGAATATGGAAAAAAAAATTATTTTTATTGCCAAAAAAAAAAAAGAATGAACACTGCAAAAAACAAGAAATTTCGACATGAAACTAAAATATTTATTTATGCATTTATTCATATGAAAATATGAAAATTCATGTAATACATTTACTGGCACGTACATACATATGTAGTACATAAATGTAGTACTTTATGTGGATAAAAAAGTAAAACTTTATAAATAAATATATTCATTCACTCACTCACTCACTCACTCACTTAAGCATACATTTATTTAACAAACATTAACTCATACATTTAGTGCACAATGGCTACAATTTGACAATAAAATAATTTGACAGAATGAGTGCAAAATATGGAGGAGGTTAATTTTTTTATTCATTTTTTTTTTGCAACAAATGAAATACAAAATACTGGCTGACTATGGCTCTGTATACACTCTGAAGTATAAAATTAAAAAGCAAAATAACAAAAAAAATTTTCAGAATATTACACAAAAATTAAAAGAAAAATATACAGAAAAGTATGGGTATGTTTTCTGTAAGTTTGTTTTTGAAACGAGTAACATTTATTTCAACAGACAAGTACTAAATGAATTTATAAATATTATTTGAGAACAAAAATGTGAGGGCACTTTATGTTTGATATTTCGTTTTTTGGAAATGCAACCATAAAGAAGATATACCAAACAAATTAACAGAGCAGCATAACAACACTAACAATTTGGTTTTTTCTTTTTTTTTTTTTTTTTTTTGTTTTTTTGTGTCAAAAGGATGTTTGCACTGATGCTGAACCACATAACTGTAATGTACATTAGGGTAGTGAGTATATCTATGGCTCGAATTCTTATTAAATACCATTAGCGCTATAAATTTTTTTTTAACTCAGTACCAGTAACTTTGACCAGTACTCAGATGACGACTCCTATTTATGCGTGCGCAAAGTAGGCCTTCGGGAGAAGGAAAGAGGAAGTAGTGTTTGTGTACGTTTGATTTGAACATTTTTATATTACAGCTGGCTGGGAATATGTCTATAGGAAACTTGTTCCACAGACGAACTGTACGGCTGAAAAATGAATTCTCTCTGTAATGTGATTCACTGGCCAATCCCTGATCTCGTGTGAGCAAAATTCATTATAATAGCGATAGAAACAAGGAAACTGCTGCAAACCACTCCCTTATAAGAATAATTGCTGCAGCTGCAATTCTTTAATTCTTGGCAATTTTTTGCTAATAAAAGTGAAACTTCGATCCTAACAATAGTTCGCTATTGTTATTGTTTGGCTGTAAAGATAATCAAGAAAACTTTGGTATAACAGGTTCTGGGGAAGTACGAAAAAATAGCTATAACTATACACAGCAAAAAGGCGCACCACAAACAATTTCTTTATACAGAAAGAGTTTGTTTGAACATTTCTGATTCTCATTTTATTCATGACGATTTTGGAATAAGTAGTTAGGCTTCAGACATTCTTATTAGATTTTTCGAGGCTACTGATGAGTTGTTTAGCAAGAACGAAATGTCGGTGTCATATAGACGGCTGAAAAAGACAGAAAACATTAAGGTCTATTTTTACACCTAAAATAATAAATTTCAATTTTCTCTTATAGCGAATAATTTATTAAGGTAATTTTTGTAAACATTTATATTTAAAAATATTTGTTTTCATTTTATGGCCAAAGGCTCTCAAGAAGCAGAATTAGTTTTGAAAATCGGCTCATAATTGGCCGAGTTATTAACATATAAATTTTTTCGAACTTGACTTTTAATTTGATTAAAAATGCATTCTTATTTTACTGCAAAACACCTACGGAAAGCAAAAAAAATTAAAAAGTAATTTTTTTTCGATTTCGAATAAATTTCGAAAAAATTTATTTACTGATTTTAGTGACAAACTCATTGGAAAGCCAAAAAATTTTAGAAATAGATTTGTAAATTGACGATTTATTTCATTTCGAACAAAAATATAATTAAATATACATATGTAGCTTCTATTTTAGGTTGGACAAGGCCAGTGCTGTCAAGTTAAGAGGACTTATCCAAAAATAGAGAAAATATTTTCCAAAATGGCGAAGAGAATGTTCTGTGGTGACCGGGTAGGAGTTCATTCAGGTTTCTGCTTTGGGGGTTTCAGTCGAGCTTCTGGGGAATAAAACAAGCAGTATCATTATTTACTTTACACTTAGAAAAATCCTCGCAACGCTTTAGAAGCAGAAGCATAACATGTTATTATTTCTAAGTTCTTAGTTGGGCTTAAGATGAAGTTTGTAAATAACACCATGTAACAGAAAAAAAGCCATTAAGAATCCACCACATTTTTTATGCATTATGATTGCTATATTACAAAAATCTACCGCTATGAATGAATTATCAATTTAGATTTTTTTCTCAAATATATTTTCGAGGAGGCTGCTGCCTCCTGTAATTCCTGAAATATGGCAACGATACTATTGCACAATATATTTCAAAATTCTAAATTATGCTAGCCTTACAGTGGTTTAACATCACATTGTAGTGCGACCATTATTTCTCGAAGTGAAAGCACATTTTGGCACGGTAAAAGGTTAAATTTTTTGGTTTTAAAAATTAAGAAAAACAGAAAACCCCAATTACTTTCTAGTTTTAATATTTCGTCATAAGCTGCATATAAAAAAATAAAATGATGCCAGATATATGAAAATCTATAAGTAAACTTTATGGCAAATAAAAAAAAGGTACCTCCACATTTCATATACATATATGTAAGTGTTTGTGTGTGAAAATTATAGCCCAGAAATGCCTTTGCATTAATTACATTTGATTTTTAGTAGCCCCCTAATTTCATCAAATGGTCATAGTTAATGAATAGTAATGCCAGACGCCAGCAAAATAAATCTTAAAGTGAATTCAATTTATAAATGTTGTACGTACTTCATTTAGAAGAATAAGCAGAATTTTAGTTTTTCCTTGAGTCACTTAAATTATTATTTTGTTTTTTTTTTTTTTGCTTATTTTTGGCAATTTTCTTGTAAATGTTAAGTGAACAGCAAACAGCGAACGGCGAGTGCAAAATGTAAAAGAAATTTTCAAAACAAAAACAGACATTTACTTTTTAATTAAATACTATAAAGTGTGAGGCATGTACTGGCAGAGAAAAAAAAATTCCAAACAAAAGAAGAAACTAAATTATTAAACATGACAAAATTTAAGGAGGTCAAATTAGACATATAAATATTTGTGCAAATGAAAGAAAAATCCCCTCAAACCATTAGAGAGAATAACAAATGTAACCAGTCAACTCAAGGCATCAAATAGTATAAATATAAGTGAAATATTTTTTTTTTTTTTTTAACAAAACAAAAAATAAATATAAAAATAAAATATATTTGAGCAACAACAAAATTTACTGGACACCTTACAAAAAATAAACAAGCAGGCAAATTTACCATGAAATATTGAAGAATGCCGGAGACATTTCACAAACACATTTGGCAAAGCAGCAAGTGTTTTAAGTCCTGAAGTCAGAGTCTTCAAAGAGCCAATTGCTTGAGCGATATTTCTTCTATTGATTGAAGTATATCAAACAAAAATGCAATAAAAAGTGGCCAGAGAAGCAAAGGATTCATAACCTTTACATATTTTTTGAAGGTGATATTTTATTTACTTTAATCCGGCTTAATTTCTTTTTTTTAATATTACTTAAACAATGAAAAGAACATTAAACTAACTTTAGCTGGGGGACAGCTATATCGTTCGAAACCTCCACCCTCTTATCAGCATCCACCTTTAAGCTCACGGAATCATGATTTCTGTATCGATACTCAAAAATGAGTTTCTAGATTTTAAGTTTGATGACGATGAATAGCGTAGCGATTGAGAAGCAGCTGATTATTCCCCAACTAAAGCTATTTAATAGTGTTTTCAGTAATAATAACTACAGAAGGAATTCTAGAAATGAATTCAAGCCTAATTGGGGTAAATAAAACCTTTGAGAATCGTATAAAAACTCAGGTTAATAATAAGCTTACGAAGCACATGTGTCTCGAGGGCCTAACCTGATGGTGGATCAATTTCACAGGCCACAAAGCCCAGTTACAGAGGAGTTCGTATTATACTAAGGTTACATCATTGAACAGAAATGCGCTTACAAATAAAGCTATTGGCTTACGACATAGAAAAAGTATTTCCATAAGTAATAAGCTCATGACTTAGATATGTGCTGAACGGCTTTGAAACAGCTAATTTCACCCCAGTTCAGGTCATAGTAATCATTCGAACTAAAGCACATCTAATGTAAACTGAAATTTCGTGAAATTACTGGAAACGCAATCTTATGAAAAAATTCCTTTACTTTACTCTCCAACATACATTAAAATAATATATATTTTGTCTTACTCAGCTTCCCTGCTAAAGCAGTATTGACTACTAGAATGGGGAAAAAACACGTTGAGCTCGTACTCATAAAGACTGTTACTGTTGGCTAATTGTTTACAATTTCTTCCACTCCAGCAATAGGAAAAAAAAAACGATAATAAAATGTTTTAAAAAATGACCAAAAAACAGAAAATAAAATCTGTCTGTTGTTATACAAAATAAGTCCCTCTTTTCAAACACTTGAGACATGTAATGAAAACAACTTTAACATCAAGGCAACAGCAGTAAGAACAACACAAAACCACAATTGTGCTGGCTGACACTCACAATCATTTAAATGTTATGACCAAACGACTTAAACTCAAAATTCAAACAACCAAACAGACACACACAAACACACTTTAAAAAAATATATGCTAGTAAATGCTAAAAACAAGCAAATATTGTCAAAATTACAGAAAGATGGAAGACAAATGGACAAAAGTATGAACGGACCAACGTTTGACCAGATGAAACAATATGTAGTAGTAATAAAAAAAAAAAAAATATATATATATATATATATATATATATATATATATATATATATATATATATATATATATATATATATATATATATATATATATATATATATATATATATATATACATATATACATATATATATGTATATAGCAACAGAAACAAAACAAGACCAAAAAGGAAGAATGACTGGTTGACTGCTTGCTTGTTTATTTATGTTCTGGCTACTAGAAGAGATGGATGTACACACACACACACTGCTGCTTACAAAAGTAAATCTTACACATGCACTGGCATACATACGCACTTGCATTGCAAAAAGTGCAACACTTCACCCACCCACCCAACTGAAAAAAATTGCACAACGTTTGTTACAAAAAAGAAAAAAGTGAAATTTATTTATTGTAAAAAGCATTTTCATTTTCATTATAAAATTTTTATATGTTGATGGCAACTTTGGTGTTCTTGTTGTTGCTGTTATTGATGATGCTGATGATGATGTTGCTGTTGTTAATAGTTTAGTACTGAACAAGTATGTAAATTGATAAAATCAACACAATCATACAATCACACTTTCCCACTTACATCTGCTACACGCACTCGACACACTTCACCCACACATACACACACACGCACACATTTAATTGCATAACAAAAATGAAAAAGTATGCTCACAAATGTGCATATGTGTATGTAGGGGCAAGACCACTAACAGGGGATATAAAACAGAAAAGCAGAGAGGGAAATGCAGAAAGTGTAAAGCTATTAAACCGCGAAGGACTTTTTCATTTGATAACACCTACAAGCAAAACAACAAATTGCCACGAACACAATTTTAATAGCAAATGCAATGCTTGCAAAAAGTACGGTGGAGCATTTGGAGCTATAAATCAAAGTTCTTATTATAATTGCAAACATTTTTATATCATGTATATACGAAATAAAAACGCATTTGAGAGACTGTCATCATGAGCTTGGCTGTTGCGAGCTAATTAAAAGCGTGAAAGAGTTTGAAATGACACTTAGGCCCTAGTTTTTTTAATTCACAATGTAACGCCAGAAGAATATGGAGCACTAGTAACAAATTTGAGATTGTTGTTTCTTTCTATACAAATGTTCAACACCACAAAAATAATGCGTTCAGATATGAAGTTTAAGCATCATATTTATGTGCCTACCAATAACAAATTTGTAAAATGTTTTTTTTATTTTATTTTCGTGTATCGTATTTTCATAGTTTTCTATTTTGTTCTTAGCATTTTTTGATGTAGCGGCTGGGTAACTAAATTCGTTGTGAAAAGTTCAATTCTCTTGTTCTTCCCGTTCGGAATAGTGGGCGCTGTGATGGGCGCATAAACAGAAGCACAGCAGCCATTATCTCAGTAAAGGGGGTTCGTTTTCACTCTATGAGTACGAAGCCCTAAAAACAGACAATAAGTCGCAAATACAACTCTACGCTTATGAAATCATTGCATGTATGAGACTCGCAACTCCTTTACTTTTCTTCACAACTTCTAAACAGCGAGCTACCATCAGTTACAACGATTTGTATTTTTATAGCCGATGGTAATACGTTGTAAAAAACTTGTGAAGAAAAGTAAAAAAAGTTGCTAGAGAAAAAAATATTTTCTGCATTAAAAGTTTGTTTGAAAATTTCTGTTTCTCATTTTGCGAATTATGCGAATTATGGCATAAATAGTCAAGATTCAAACATTCTTTTAAGAATTTTTCTAGTCTACTAATGAGTTGATTAGCATCAACGAAATGTTGGTGGCATATGGACAACTAGAAGGGACAGAAAACATTAATAAATTTTATTTTTAGACTTAAAATAATATATTTCAATTAAGTCCTAGAGCAAATACATAATTAAGTTAATTTTTAAATTGGAAATAGTAAAACATAGTAGATATAAATAGAAGTTGTCACTTGTCTTCTGTATTTTTCAGCTGTCTATATGCGGCCGGCATTTCGTTGATGCTAATGAACTCATTAGGAGGCTCGCAAAAACTTGTTTGAAATGTTCACACAAACCTTTAACGCGGAAAAGAGTTTTGAACTCATGCCAAAAGCTGTAGATAAATCTAAGGCTTGATATCTATTACTAAATCCTTCCCCCTCAGTGTGTATTCTTATGTAGTTTGTTCTATTTTTGATGGCGAGTTTTCCGCTGCTGAAAATTCGTCATTCGTCTCAGTTGTGATCTTTTCAGATAGCAAAGCATACCATTAAATGATATTCAAAAATTTTTTTTCTAAAAATCCCTCTACAATCCATTATGTCCATGGTTTTGTCGAATTTAATTTTGATGTCTCATTATCATTCCAAATTGTCTTAGTTATGATTAAAAATAAATGTGCTAATATTTAAATTCTTGACCCACTGTTCGCTTAAGATTTTTCATTATTTTATATGATGGTGGTTAATTTCATTTCATTGCTTTGCATTCCATTGCACTGCAATTGTAATTGTTTTTATCATTCTGAAATATGTATGCTGTTTTATTTTTTCTTTGAGGCGAAAATATTTAAATATTTTGTTGTAAATGCTATGGTTATGAATATTATTGCGGTTGTCTTTTAAATGAAAAATCATGTGTTTTTATTTGATTTTTTAAGATCTTTTTTTTTTTGTTTTATTAAAAACAAATTTGTTTTTATCACAGGAAGTTGTGTCACACAATACATGCAATAATTTTTAATTGCAAGCTGCACTGCAATTATCGCAACAAATTCCAATAAAATTCACGCATTCATTCCATTCTGTTCAGTTTGTTTTTTTTTCTATTTATAATTTCGTATGCGTAAACAGTGTGGATAATAGTTTGCCAAAAATATAATCATGGAGTGCCTTGAAATGCAGCGGAAACCACTTATGACCCCGCTAAGTAAAAATAGATACTAAAGCCAAAATAGTCAAAATAAACAAATAATTTACAATTGTTTAAAAGCCCATTACAACATTCAGTTTCATTCTTCGTGAAGCAAAACGTGAGGTTTGACCCATTTTTAAAATTGAGCGCCACCAAGCGTAGGAAAATTGGTGTGCAAGAAAAGTTTAAACTTTAACAGACGGAAAATTGTATAATCGATACGTATGAGTGACAATCTCTCGCATTAACTTTACAGAACTGCAGTACGTATACGTCTGCTACATCATGTTTACATGACGACTTATTTGTTCATGCATGTTGTGATTCAGCCCCTGCTTTTCTTTCAATAATAAGGCATGTGACTGTGGAATGAGTTCCCCATTGCACTAGCTTACAGCGTCCTGTCATTATGCCTTAAATAATTAAATTTTTCCTTAAATTGTTTTTTTTTTTTAGCAAAACATTCAAAACAACAATGAAGTTAAATGCTCATATGCGTGCTTTCTAGCACGATTTTGGCCTCTCCAGTACATGCTGCAAAGGCGTACGTTAATGTAACAATAAAATGATTAGAAATTCATCCGAAACGAATTCAATTAAATTATGTACTAACTACGTATAAAGTTGTTAGATTTATTTGACCTTATAAATTTAAAATGTCTGCTTTTCTTTGTTTATAGGCTCTAGGTCGGAGTTGTTTTAAATAAAACTCTTGTGTGTTTTATTTTACATTGATTTTATTATTTTCAATATTTCGAATACCTTTGGTACTCTTCTTCAGGAACTTACGAAAATAAAAACAAAGTGTAAAAATTAAATGAACATAAGTATCACCAATAACAAAAAATTCTTTTTTTAAAAAACACATATAGAAAATTTAATACATCACATTGAATATTTGCCTTACTTTAAGTAAAGTTGTCAGTCTTATTGTGTTAAATGTAAATCCTTTACTAATGTTAATGTTATTATTTGCATGCTGTTATTAAATATCTGTAACTTTGCGCGCAATTTTCTGTGTCTGTTTTATAATTCAGTCATATGTTCGAAGGTGTGTTTATAATGTGTAACATTTCTATCATAAACCTTTTTCTGTAGTTACTTTCTTGCTGTAATATACTTGTGCTGTTAGTATTGGGAGAGTGAGAGAGCGTATGTTGCACAATGGGCTGCTAATGCTGTTTTTTGTTCGGTTTTTCCTTTGCAATTCTTATAACTACGTATGTGTATATATTCATGTTAATGTCTTATAAATTATAAGTTATAGCAAACAGCTGAGTAAACTCATTTTTATTAAGTGGAAATAAAATTTTTAAAATGTTGTCTACATACCTAAATACCTCTATATATGTGGTTATACATTGTTTTTAAAAAAAAAGAGCAAAGTAAAAACATTTGTTGTTTTTTGTTGCTTATTTTCAATTTGCACTTCGTGTTCTTTGATAATAGAATACGGTATTTGTTTTGAATATGTTTGAGTTATTAGCTTAACCTAAATAATTTCTGAATATGTTGTATTAAGCACAAATATATTTTAATCATACAATAATTTGCTAAGCAGGAAGATAATAGTATTATAATATGGAAAAACGAGACAAGCTGATTCAAAAGAAGAAAGTGAACTTGATTGTGTCTAGTGAGTTTAAAAAAAAATTTATTTTGGATTACAGAGAATGGGCTGCAACCATGCCAACAAAATAAAGTTCTATTTAAATTTCAAGTGTTGTAGAGGTCAACCGCTAATTTTCAAGCTAAAGGGTGTCCCCGTATATGAAGAAGTATATACATTTTAGCTTTTTAGTTTTTGTTGTTAAACCGTCTAAGCAACCAGATGTGCTCTGCAATTTTTAACTCTCTATCCGTTACGGCTCAGAAGTTACAGCTGATTTTCAAATTAAAGGGTGTCACCATATATTAAGCATCATTAATATTTTAGTATTTTTTTATTGTAGACTCCAGGGAAATTTTAAGTATCTACCTGCTAAGGTTCAGAAGGTGCGGCTAATTTCTAAACTAAAGGGTGCCCCCATATATTAAGTGCCATTACAGATTTAGGTTTTTGGTATTTGTTTAGAAATAGTTCAGGCCACAAAACATTCTTTGCCTTTTGCAAGTCTCTATGTCTTTCGATTGCGAGTTCTAAGCTAATTTTCAGTTTGTTAGTTGGTTTTTGGTATTTATTGCAACAAAGCCTATCTAATTACATATTCTGTGCAAATCTAAAGTCTCTATCTCTTAAGATTCGAAAGTGATAGCCGATTTTCACAGTTTGCTGTATGAGGCCACCCTTTAGTTTTTAACTTTTCGCTGTGTTTAGTATTTGCTGTGCTAACAGCCATACATATCCGGCGGAAAATTTCAATTTTCTAGCCCTATTCGTTAAGAAGAACGGGCCTAATATAGGACAGACCGACAGCGAAGTCTTAGCAATAGCGTTACGTTTTCACTCTATGAATACAGAATGCTAAGAATCCACAAGAGCAGAAATTTCTTCTATAATTTTTACATTGTTTTGTTGCACTATTTTAAAGAAGACTACAGATCACTTTGACAACAAATATACTCTATTCCAAAAAAAAAAAAACAAAGAATCAAATGCCGTTTAATGTGTGAAGACATCTACTTGCAAGCAGACTTTGAAGACCTCACGAAATGTTAAAACTCCTTGCCATACATCTAATTTTCTTGACGAATCAAATGATTTTATTCATTTAATTAAACCAGTCACTGATTTTCTGAAATTTTTTAATAGATTCGATGACATTTTCAACGAAATTATGAAAACTCGTGAACAGTTTGTAATAAAAGAAATTCGCTAGATCTGTGAAAATTTATTGCCGCAATTGCAATTTTCATTGAATTAATGAAAGCTCTGAATGAAATAAATTTATTAGATTTATGAGCGAAAACTCTTTCGTAAGCAAAATGATTAGACTTGTCTGTTGTAGCCGCAACTCATTGAAGAGTTTTATGTGTGACGACGTCTACTAGCAAGCAGACTTTACAACCCTCACAAAATGTTAAAATACCTTTAAATTTTCTTTTCTTTACAAATCAAATAAAAACTGCTAAGCCAACGAACGATTTCATTGATTTGATTAAAATATTCATTAATTTAATGAAATGTTTTCATAGAAACGATGAAATTTTTTTAACCATATTATGAAAACTAGTGAATAGTTTGTAATGAAATATGTATATTCATAATGAAAATTAATTGCAGCAATGACAATTTTTATTGCATTTATTCGATTACGAAGAAAAATTCTTTTAGTGGATGCCAATACCAAAACTCACAAACAAAATAGTCAGATTCATCTGTTTTGTAATTGCCACTCACTCATTGAAAGTATACATCCATTGTGTGGTCTCTATTGTGAAGATACCACAAATAATGCGTAAAAGAATAACTAGAGCTCAAGAGAATATTTGTCGCATTTTTCTGCTAGCCTAAATCCAACGTCATCGCCAAACTAGTTATTACAACTTTTTTATTTCGCAAAACTAAATTTGAATATGCGTCATATTTTGAAACACCATTTTTCACTCCAAGTTATTGTTTCAAGAGATTTCTGATTTAAGCCATCTTTAAAACCATTATCGAACACCTCTTTGCAGATTTAGCTGTATCGGTAAAAGCAGCATCAATAGTGGCAACAACAATTCCGCAAAGCATCGAAAAATTCATCAATGCCCAGCAGCTGACCAGCAGCAATCGAACCAGCCAAACAACATCCATCCATTCATCCATCTATTTTTAATCGTTCGCTATTTTGGTTTCAATTTTTATGTTTCAGTTTTAGTTTGTGTATTTTCACGTTTTGCTTTGTTTTCTTTTCTTTTTTTTTGCAAACTTTTGTAAATGTGGCGTTAGTTAGTATGTTTGTTAGTATGTATCCATTTATGTAAGCGTGTGTTAGTGTTGACCTTGATTTTGTTTTTTATGAATGTTTGTATAATTTGGTTGTAGCTGATATTTATTTCTCTGCTTCGTTTTGTTTGAGTTAACAAAACAAAAAATCTGAACTAACTTAGTAACTAACAACATTTGATATGTGATTTTTTTCTCTCGAAGACCCCCAAAACTAAATGGAAATAGAAAAAAAAAACTGCAAAACGCAGCAAAAATCTCTTGAAACATGGCTACATAATAAATTTTATTAAGATGAGTATTTTTTAACAAACAAAAAAAAAATCCACATTTATATATTTTTTCAAACGTTTCTGCTTCTTTGCAAATATGAAACAAAATTTAACACAAAAATACGAAAAAGAATCACATAATGCTTTTCTCAACATGCAGCAAAAGTAAATGCAGGAAATATATTATAAATCTGTGACTTTTGCAATTTCCTCAAAAGCACCGTGTCAAAGTGAACTCACAAGCTTAAGATTGCAATATTTTATTTGGCAGTTACTTCACACTAAAATGATGTATTGAATTTGTTCTGCTTGTGAACATAGAAATAAAAACGAAATTATTATCTTTTTTTTTCATTTAGTAAACTCTAAAAGATTTTATTGACCATGAAAAATCTAATTACCAACATCTTGTTTGTAAAAATAACACTTAAGCAAAACCATTAACAAAATCACTTGAGGAAGTTCATATCAAATTGACCTTGTAAAAGTTGAAAGAAAATTTACTTCGAATAAAAAACAGGTAAATCGAAAATGCAAATAAATGAGTAACAAATTTTAAGAAAGTTTTATAAACACATACTGACGTAAGCAATACGGCGTTTTAAAATAAAAAAAAAATATATATACATATATGTATATATTATATAAAATAAAAATATATATATATATATATATATATATATATATATATATATATATATATATATATATATATATATATATATATATATATATATATATATATATATATATATATATATATATATATATATATATTTTTTTTTTTTTTTTTTTATTTTTTTTTTTGTAAATTAATCAAATACGAGTAAACAGGTGAAAATTTAAATTTCTGATTTTTAGAATTTTGATTACACCCTCAAGTCAATCAGACAAAATCCTCGAATTTTTTTTAAATTTGTTGACAAAAAAGTTTTATCTGAATTTCTAATTTTGGAAGGGTTTGTATTGAAGAGAGCACATTATGGACTAAAAAATATTTTACATAATAGGACCGCAGGGAAAACAAAGCTTTATTCGATTTGTATGCAATATGATTTGTCGACATTTTGCGATCAAGTTTCCTTTAGCGTGTGGCATGAGAAAAAAAATACGACTAAGTCATAAATTTGACTTCTATACGGTCACCCGGAAGGTAGATAGTGGTTGGAGGGAGAGGAGAATTCAGATCTGAGGCACCCAATACGGACCCCTGGGACAAATCACCGCCCGTAGAAGAGTCAAATGTATGAACAATCCCAAATAATTTTGTATCCTCAGTATTTTTTTCACACACACTGACCCCTTACCACACTGAAAGATTTGTTATACATAGTTGTAGTGTATTTATTTCATTAATATTTTTTCAATAATCCAATCAATTCTCATACATGTAATTAATAAATTTCTTGAAAAACTCTGCGCTAGTTTTCCTCATTTCTTTCAAAGATATCATTGAAGCTATGAAAAAATGATATCGAAACAATGAACAATTTCCTAAAGTTAATGTACTCGTTCTTATGTTTTCAATTCTCATTTGATTTGTAAAGAAATTTAGATGTATGGTAACATATTTCAACATTTGGCAAAGTCTACCGAGAGTAATACGTAAAAGGTTGCTCTCAAATTTTTCAATGACGAGGTTGGTCCACAAACTCCGAATGAGAGAGCAAATCTCGATATCTGATATCCGTGTGAACATACAATGATGGAAACTGTTTGGTTTGATAATAAAAGATGTTCTTTAAAACAATAAATTTCTTGTACAGATGCATCATCCAAGGGCTATAATAAGGATGTTTTACTTTTACCTTTAAATAATATCCCTTATTACCACCACTAAACATCTAGCCCACAAAATCTCTAAGATATCTTTATGTGTTATTATTTTTATTGAGGTTTCCCATAATAAAAGTTAAGAAGGAAATCTATAACTATTATTAGTTAAAAATGTTCTTCTTGATGGTTCCTAACCTACAACATTGTGAGTTGGCAGTCAGCCTAAATTCAGAGACTCCGAAAGAAATTTGAGCAAATACAGCACATAATACTCACATGCACTAAAGGACATTTGTTCATTAATCCAATGCGTTACGACATTAATTTTTAATGAAAACAAATGCATTATTTTTCAACCAACATTGGGGTTGATTGAATCAATGAGTTCCGATGCATTATGAATTAATGAATTATTTTATTGGTTTAATGACAAAAAATAGGAATTCGTTCATTGATGTAGTAAGCAGAACATAATATTTATGACGTATATTATTAAACTGGAATCACCGTCCAGAGAGAAATCTGTCTCTCTCCCTGTGGTGGTCATTGGACGAACACAATCATGTTGAAGAGGAGGAAACTTTCCCTTTGTGGCGTGTTTCTCTTCTTCACTATATTAGACCCTGGACTCGACTGAGCTATTACAGCAATCAGCGAGTCCGTGTCGTTAGTAACAGATACTCAAAAAAAATTTCCCTCTTTTGTGTAATGCCACTTTTTAGGTGTTACTCGCAGTAGACTGCACAAAGCCTTTATTAAATGTAAAAATATGTAGAATTTAAAACACAATGGAGGTATACATTGATTCAATAAAATTGTTCAGTGACATCTTTTGATAAATTCAATAATATTTTTTAACCAGATTATAAAAACTAATGAACAGTTTTTAATGAAATTTATTAATTAGACCTATGAAAATTCATTGCCGTAATGAGCATTTTCAGTGGATTAATGAAAAAAAAAATTAAGGAAATAAATTCATTAGAACAGTGAACGAAAATTCTTTCAATGCTCTCATTGTTAACCTAATGTAGTCAACAAAGAATACTTTTTGAGAAAATTAATAAGGTAACCGAATGAAATCCAGAAAAAATTCCAATTGCATACAATTTACAAGAAAACTCAATGCAATCAATAAGTTTCTCGCAGTGTATGTTTTTTCTGGTTCGAAAAATAACGAAAATGAAACAACAAAAAATGGAAATGACAAAATTTCTCCTTGGTTATCTATTTTCTTTATTGATAAAATGAATGAGATTTACCTAAAAAAAAGCCTCCTTTCTTTCTGCTGAAACGACCTCCAGCTGTAAAAACGCTTCCTAGAGAAATTCTATTAGATCGTTTTGGTTCTGTAGCAAACAAAATTTCAGTATAGTAGGCAATTGAAAATTTTATTTTTTGGTGTAACAACCATGGCAAACCGTATTATCAACTCTGTGGAAAAAAATTTCACCAAAAAATTTTCATTTTCTGTCCTTGGAATATTTTTAAGAATCATATAAAAGTTTTCCTAACTAAACAATTTTCATTTGTTGCCCTTAAATAAAATATTTCTAAGAATCATATAAAAATTGTACTAACTAAAATTATTGTCTGACTAAATCGAACAGTAATAAGTGTCCCATGAAAAGGGACTTCTAAAAAAACCACATAAATAAAACCGAAACTAACACATTGTGCTCGAACTCTTTGGCAAAAAAAAATATATGTTGT
This sequence comes from Sturmia bella, assembly GCA_963662145.1. NCBI lineage: Eukaryota > Metazoa > Arthropoda > Insecta > Diptera > Tachinidae > Sturmia > Sturmia bella. Next base: position 32,963,649 of record OY759168.1, on the reverse strand, counting down.
CTATTGCATAAAAGATTATTAAAAGTCATAAAAAATTAAAAAATTCCCCACACATCCACAAAAATTCACGGTCAATCGATTAACATGACGTTTTGTCAGTTTGCCTGTCTGTCAGTTACACGAACATTTTTTGTGCTGTTTGTCGATATGACAACGAATAAGAATAAGAGAATGATTTGATTAAAAACAAAACAAAAAAGAAACAAACAAAATAAATTCGAATTTGTATCTCGTTTTACGTTTTTTTCATTTTCATTTTGTGGCTACGATTGTTGTTGAGTATTAAATTTTGCCGAATTTTGGCAAAACGCAAAAAAATCTACAAAATTATTATGTAATATGTAAATGAATTGCTAAAATCATACAACATGCTAATCAATACGCAAATATGCATATACACAGACATATACACCTACAAACAAGTTTTGATTGATGCAAACGAGGGGGATTCAAAAATTTATATTTGTATTTATACGATAATGCTATAATGTCTTTGTGTCTATATGTCTTTGGTTAGTTCACTACGCAATTTTGTTGACCATAAGATACCTATCGTTGCATAGAACATGAAAGCTCATGGGTTATTTAATTTTTGAGACATGCGCACCCTCATCGTAAATATTAAGTCCTCTACTTTTCGCGATTTTAATATTTTTCCCTTCTTCTAAGGTTACCAACCACTTTTCCTGTGCAATGCTTCCAAGTAAATACTGTCATAAAGAAAAGTTCACTTTATCGTAAGCTTTTTGAAATAAAGAAAACAAAACAAAACTGTGAATCCCATTGCTTGCCTGCAGAATCTCAAAGAACCTTCGGCAGGACTGGTACATCAGACATCTCGATGGAGGAATATGAATCGCAACAATAATATATAATGAATCGACAAAATTAATGCTCTGGCTCGAATAGCAATGATGTTTGATAATATTTTCGTAAGGGATTTTGAGTCTACTGACGAGTGGGTTGGAAAGAATTAAATGTCGGCGGCAAATCGCTGAAAACCTAAAGATAGTTCTGAAGTTTTTGGCTTTTTGCAAGTTTTCTCTGATTTTAATAGCAAATAATAAACTATTATCTGTATTACACAAAAAATGTTTATAAAAACTTTATAGAGTTTCAAAGGTCGCAATTAGTGTTCAAAACTTATCGAAAATTTTAAAGTTTTTAATGATTTTGAAAATAACAAATATTTGCAAAAAACAGAGAAGGTATATGTATACAAACATTTTCGGCAACTGTTGTTTCAAGCCTAATTCTAGCGATTTTCATTAATTTAAGCCCTGCAGACTTTCCAGGAAGTTTAAAATTTTTGAAATCATATGTTAAACATAAACTCTGTAAATGTTTCCCGATGTCTTCTTATGGAGTATTTTAATTCTTTGTTGGCGTTTTGCTATTTATTTGCTAATTTTTGTGCCCATGACATCACCGTGCTACATGATAAAGAAAAGCAGAGCACTTATTCAAATTGTAAGCATCAACATCTATACCACCATATGGTGAGCATTCATTTAAATATCTTAGGATGGATTTATAAAAGGGTTGTGCCAGCTTTTTTTTTCTCGTAATTTTTTAACTACCCTCGTCCTGCTCAACACATGTCGCACTATATTCATATGCTAAATCACACCAATTTTTTCCTCGTTTTCGTTCAATATTCATTAGTTTTTCCCCCCCCCCCAAATTCATGTGTTTTTGGTGTGAATTTTTTTCGCATTTATATTCAAAACACAAGCATTTTACTTTTGCAAATTTGTTTTGCCATAATAGTTATTAATTAATTTTTAATAAATGGTTAAATTTTTTTACACAATACTTCTGGTAATAAATTGATGTTTTTGATAAAACTAAATAATACCATTGTTATAAACTCCAATTCTTAGGTTTGGTTTTATTTTACTATTGGCAATTAATCAAAGCGGAATATTTTTTGCACTTCAGTTTTTATGCTTTAATTACGGGCGATAATGAAACCTTTTTTTTTTTATTTAAAGAATATTAAAAACATGTTTGGCAAATAAACCACAGTTCTTAGTTAAGGAAATGAAAAGTTTCCTTTTACTAATTCAAGTCCAAAAAGGACCTTACAAAATGTTTTCTGTTTTTTTCAGCCGTCTATATGCCGCTGACATTTCGTCGATATTAATGAACTCACTCACCGGTAGAATAATTCTCAAAGCAAATAAATAATTAAGTTCACTTTTGAATATTGTAAGAACTTTTATGTTTTAATACTTTCAAAGATACAAATCGTAGTAACCGATGTTATACAGAAGGTTGCAAGGAAAAGTAAAAGAGTTGCTCAACAACAACAAAAAAAAAGCGGCTGTACCAAAATTGTGAAATTTGACGCGTCCAAAGTTCATAGGGTGCTGATGAAGGGTGTTTGCTGCCCGGAAACAGCCGGTTGTCCACCTAGCTATAACATTTTACTTTTCTTTACTTAATTAATCTTGATTTAAAAGTGACAAACCAAGGGTTGAACTTGAGCCTGAAAAGGAATTTAATATGAATGGAAAAAAATGTTTACTGAGTTTGTTTGAACAATTCTGATTCTTATTTTGTTCATGGCAATTATGGAATATGTAGTTAAGTTTCAAACATTCTTTTAGGAATTTTTCGAGCCTACTGATTAGTTGATTAGCATCAACGAAATGTCGGCGGCATATAGACGGCTGAAAAAGACAGAAATTATTTCTAGGGCCTATCTTTGGACCTGCATTAATACATTTATATCAAATACAATAATCTAATTCAGTTTCCTTTCACTTTATTCGAAAGTAGTAATTGTTTTTTAATCCTTCCTTTTACTATTGGTTGGCGGTTGTGAAACTAAAAACTTGAAAGAATTTAATTTTAAAAATTCCAAAGAGGGTCCTCACTAGATAAATTTTATTATAACTGAATGTCTGTCATCTAGTGCACATCTGGTGCTGATGAATATCGTTGTGAATAGAAAACAGCCATGGTTGTACCCCAGCTACCAAGTCTTTAAGCTTGCTTTTCTTGTCTTCCTCAAAACTACTAACTAATTTTATATACTACATGATACCACCAAATATCTTTTTCAATTTTGAGCACGTAAAATCAAACTGAATCCCATTCAATATATAATCAAAACGTATAAAATTAACTTTATGATTCGTTGTGGCGGTTGTGAATTAGCCATGGTATGCTCCCCAGCTAATAACTCTTTAATTTCACTTTTATTGCCTCTTTGAAAAATGTTCATCACTGGAATTTTACCACCAAAGAGAATCTTTCTGAATTTTGAGGCAGTAACAACAAGGTAGAAGGTGAAGCTTATGCGTTTTTTGGCCAGTTGTACAGCTTGAAACTGATTAAATCGTTTATAAACCACTTCGAATAAATTTTTTTTGTTTTACAAATTGTTTGCGAATTTTTGAGCTATTGGTCCAGATGTGTTGATTAGGAACTTTACACAATACCTCTAAAGCAACATTTTGCCACATAATGATCGCTTTTCAATTATTTCCCATATAAAACGTTCATTTATATCTGCAGCTTAGTTAGAGATAAAGCTGACTTCGCATAAAATTATCTTTTAGTTTTCACTGTGCATGACATTTATGGCAAATAAAACAAATAAAAATTTGTACTGAAGTGAAATCAAGATATGAGAAAAATAATCAAAAATAATCAAGAGTAATCTTTAAAAGTATTCGAATTGCTTTTGATTCTTTTTGATTCCTTTTTAAATAACCTAAATTAATCCCAACTATTGCAAAATTTTTTGTAATTGTAACTAATAAATTATTTGGTAAATCGAAATTAATCATATTGTGATCAATTATTTTGTCCTTAAAAAGTAATCTAATTAGGAATGATTATGATTACTATTCATTACTTAAGAGCTATGCCTTTAAACATAAAAAAATAATTTTTAAAATCAATTTTTTCTTAAAAATTTAAAAGAAAAACTTATATTATTGTTATTTTAAGGGATATTTTTGCAAAAGTAAACTAAATGCTTGTCAAATCAGCTAAAAACTTATTTTCCTGGCACAAAATATGCAATATCGGTGAAAATGCAAAAATATGCACTAACAGGATAATATGCTACTGCGAATTTCTTAATTCGCAAAGGTATTTAGTTGATCGTGGTCTCAGGTTGACGACAGCAAATATATATTTGGATAAAAATCATTTTCCTAATTATCGCCTTCAATGGGATACTAAAGCTTTTTAAAAAGTGTTGCAACTCGGATGATTTTCAACCGAAGTTGTTTTTTTTTAATTTTCTTTTAAATTTAGTTAAGAAGTGCAACTTTAGAGAATTGAGAATCGTAAATAAATAAAAATGGTCAGTTGTCGGTAACCAAGTACTCAATATTTCACCAGCACTATACCGAAGTCGTAGATTATGATTTTGATAACCGCTCTAATGAATTTGTTCACTTTATGCAAACTGACCCACTTTAACAAACGTAGTATTTGCCTGTATCTGGCAACTATGCATACAATAATCCAAACAACACCAACATAAACTACCAGCAAACAAATTTGGAAAAAAATCATTTTGAGCTTGGCCTTGAAAATCGAAAAGAAAGAAGATCACCAGCAGCAAAATAAAATACATATGTATAACAGAAAATAAAAGCAACAGCGACAGCAGCATCCAAACCGAATCGAAACAAAAAATGAATTAAAAAAGTAAAACGTGATATTGCAGCAGTTCCGAACTGCCCAAATACGTACAACATCGCAAGCACATTTGATCCCGCTACTGTGCACAACTGGGTGTTTATGTGTAAGTTTGTATGAGAAATCCCCATACAAACGTAATTTTATGCCGAGATCTTCACTGCCTGTGTAAATTTGGATAGCGTGATTGTCTTCTTTGTTTTTCTAACAACAACCAGAAATGAACAAATAAATATTTGAGCCCCGTATCTCATCGATACGCAAACATGTCAAAATCAGAAGCAGCAGCAGCAGCAATGATTGAGTTTCCATGTATGGGTTTTAATTGGTGTGTGTGTATGGGTGCGTGTGTGCTGAATATTTGTAAGAGAGGGAGTTTTTTAAAGGGATCACATCATCGTTTATTTGCAAAAATTAAGTTTATTCGTTTTGGCAAATTTCATTATTGTTGTAATTTTGGGGTTTTTATAGCTCTTCTGAATTGTGTTTAGTTTTTAGGTTGCTCCTCATACATACATCCAGATGTATGTATATATGTATGTTTTTATTCTTTACGTACGTGCCAGTGTTTCTTGCTCAGTTCATGATTAGGGTACATGCTGAAAGGCTATCAATATCTTGATTAGAATATATTTATTTGAATTTTGATTCGCTTATTTTGGACTATTTGCAGGAGGTAGTCAAAAATTTTACTACAAAATATATTTCATCAAGCTTAAGAATTGCCCAACTAAAATTGCTCAAGAGCAAAATCACACAAGGCAATTTTAGTTGGCCAATTCTTAAGTTTGATGAAGTATTCGGTTGGGGTGTAAGAGGGGAAAAATAATTGCCCGTATTTGACTATTTTGCTTTGATCCGCTAATTGTTTTGTTGGCTAATATTTAGCATTCCGTTTTATTCCCTGTTTCGGCTCGTGGTGTACATACAGCTGTAGTACATGGATCTTATTCATAATAAATATTTTAGGTTTATTAAACTTTTATTTGACAAATTTTCCATACAAGTATGTCAAATAAGATCCTTATAAGCCTGAAATAATTTTTATGAATTAGGGGCATTGCTATATTAAAGCAATGGTAAATAAATATAATAAGAAAGTGTTTGTTGAAACTATTTTAATTTATATGGAAGTATGAAGTATACGTAATACGAGTTTCCTATATTATTGATGTTTTTCGTAACGTAAATTAAAAACATGTGTCAAGTTGTATGCAAATGAAAGCTGAATTAAACACAAAAATTGCCATAAAATTGCTGCGAAAATTGTCCTGTGTAGACACGAAAGCAAGTTCAAAAGAGAATTGACCGAGAATTGCCCAACTAAAATCTCCTTTCGTGATCTAGTACTCAATGAAGAAAATACCCTTTTCAACTCCAATTACAGTGAACTCGCGGTAATGTGAACTTATAAAAGCCAAGGTTGTTCACATTATTGAATTTGGTCACATTTTCGTTTGCAATATTTTTTACCTCTTTACTAGCTTATTCGTTTATTAGAGCAACCCACAAAGAAAGAAAGACCAGGCGTTGGTAAAATAATGCATCTTTATATCAAAACACGTTCAAACAATAAAATTTAATTGACATTTTTAGCTGAATCTTGAAATGAATTCCCACTTCTGAAAAGTTAGCAAAGAAATACTAAGGCGCCTTCCTTGCGTGCCAAAAGTAGGCTGCTTTTGCGTTTGTTCTTAATTTGAAAATTATCACATAAAATGGTAAAATATTTAAAACATTCAAATACATATGTATGTTTGCTTTACTCTCAAAAAAGCAATTATTCATACATAAATGTACATAAATACGCATGAATGCCATTGTAAGTGCTAAAATATGAATTAACAACGAAACATCACCAAAAACTAAGAGAAAATAACGTGAAGAGTTTATAAAGCATTTGAGAGTAAAGGTGGGATCACACGATTTTTTTTTTTTTTTTTTTACAATTTTACACAATTTTTATTGGTTTGAATTGGAGTATAATAAAAAATTTGTCCCAATCAAATTCTCTGCACTCACAAGATTGTCACATTTTACTAAAATGTTATTGTCGCAAATTGCCGCAAAACAATTTAGTACCAATAATTGCCGCATTATAGTCACACGATTGTTATATTTTACGGCAACTCGGAGAAACAGCTGTTGTAGCTGATGACAAACTTTATTTTCCCAAAAAAAAAAAATATTAATTAAATGTTAAAAATATGGTTTGTTCATTAAAAACAAAGAAAATTGCTTCGGCTATTATTATAATGTTGTGCGGGCTGAAAAAGCAAAAAATGAATAGTAACAACAATTGAATTTTAGCAGAAATCATGTTTGGAAGACTCGTTTAAACAATTCTGAAACTAAATAAATGTATACATATGTATGTATATTATTGGCGGGCATTGTCTTCTTTGGTTGCCGGTGCATTGGTGCATTTTTAGAATTTTTATTGGTGATTAGTTGTATGTCAAGTGTTCACACGGTTGTCGCATCAGGGTTGTATTTGATTGGGACAAATAAGAACAACATTCGTTTTGGTTGCCGCATGAGCCAATAAATTGTGTTATCACACGACTGGCACACAAAATTTAACAAAAATTGGTGCATTGCGGCAATCGTATGATCCCACCTTAATACATAGCAACACAAATGTTGGAGAGTTGTTTTTCTGCAACAAACTGTTGTTCACTATTTAGATCCATAAAAGTCTGTTCACACTTTAGAGAGTTCATATTTCTTATAATGAGTGTTCAAAATAGTGGATAGTTCACTATTGTGAAAGTTCATATTACCGCGAGTTCACTGTATACTTATGTTGAAAGTACACTCGCTATTGGACTATTGTGGCATTGTTGCCAACCATTAACGGCAAACACACGAATACTAAATGCTAAACTGATTTACTTATGCAAAGTTTAAGCTGAGTGTAAATAAAACTAAAGTTTTGCTAAACAAGAATTTTAGCTTCCAGTAATGGCTTAGACATTAATGAGGCTAGAATCAGGACTTTAGTAACAAAGGCAAATTGAAGAAAACCTAAACGCTTTAATATTATAAATTTCAGTTTAAAATAAGATACAACTTAAATGTGAAAATTTTCTATATCACATTTTTGAATTCTTTTATGGCTGATTCATAAAATATTTATGTGTAAATTAAATAAAAATATCTTTTAAAATTTGGTTCTGCCTAAAATTTTCTGCTTCGTTTATTCAGTCTCTTCAATTCTAGCAGAATGAATTCGCTATTCTACCGGTAAACGATCAATCCAGTGGCTCGAAATTGTGCACAATTTTATAAATTTCTTAAATGTTTACACTAAAACTAGGAGAATGAAATTTCAGTTTTCATGCAGAGAATTGCGTCAAAAATTTTGTTTATAACGCCTCCTTGGCCAACTGGGTAAAATGTATTTGCAAAACAGAAATAAATGAAATACAAGTAGATTTTATATGAAAAAAAAAAGAATTGTACAACTCCCTTCTAAAGAACCAAAAACGCATGCGTATTGCTAGAGAACAAACATTCAAAATTGTGTTTTTATAGCTTTTGCTGTTGGCTTTTTTTTTCTTTCTTGCAAGAAATAACAAATCTTTTTAAAACCTTGTGTTTTTGTGCGCAGCTCCAATACGTGACTTACAAACTTAATTTAAAAAATTTCAAGGTTGCAAATGATGACATTTTTTTAAGTACATAAATTTAGATTGTAGAAAAAACTAAAGTCGAATTTTTCTGTACCCAACTTTTGTTTTAAGGCATGTGCGAATTTATTTCTATTCAATTTGGTTTTGTTTTTTGCGTTTGAGTTGGTTTGTTTTATATGTAAAATCAATAAATCAAGGGGAATTAGAAGCAAATCAATAAATTGAAAAAAAAAATGGTTTGAATAAGAAAAGGTACAGTTTCAAGCCAGGCTCAGCATTAAATGTTTGCAATGCGAATTTGTAGAGCAAATCAAATTTTTTCATATCAAAACGATTCTGTGGCAGGCCACTCAAAAAGAGTAGAAGACAAAAAATTTCAACGGGTGCGGCAAGACTTTGGGTATATTAAACTAAACGCTCTGTTAGTTTGTATAACAAATTTTAACAATTTAATAATTGAGCCTTGTATTTTCTGATTACAAAATGAATAACCAAAGAGCAGTTACCAAAATTAACAAAAATACATATATATAAAAAAAATTTATTTATTTATTTGCTATAAGATCTAATTGAAATATGTATATTATTCTAGACCTAAAAATAGATCTTATTAATGTTTTTTGTCTTTTTCAGTCTACATGGCGCCGACATTTCGCTGATGCTAATCAACTCATCGGTAGACTCGAAAATTTCTTAAAAGAATGTTTGAAACTTAATTACTTATGCCATAATTCCCAGGAACAAAATGAGAATAAGAAATGTTCAAGCAAGTCTTTTTTACAAAAAACATTTTTTTGTATTAAAGGTTTTTGCTACGATTTTTGTAACTGGTTTGACGATTTTCTTTCCTAACTTGGCCCCGATTTCAGTCCACTAAAATGTCTTTGAGACCTTTGAATAATGAATTTAGCATTTAAAGTTCAATGGACTCCATCCAATTACTTAAATTTGTTTCCAAAATTCAATTAAGATGATATGATTCAATACTTTAGATATGCATGATTATGGATGTTTTGCAGTACAATAAATACGTGCCACTTCATTTGAAATTGGTCTCTAATTTACATATTCAATAGTTACGACTTCAAAAATTTTCTTAGAAAAAAACATGTTTATGAAAATTTTAATTAATTACTCAAAGATTTAATTTAACGGCTTAGCAATAAAGTTGTTAATTTTATTTTTTGAAATTTAATATATACAAGTTTTTTGTTGTTGCTTTGATAAGAAAACATTGAAAAACTTTGCAATAAAAACAAATTTAACTTTGGGTGCAGTCTGTCCATGCAACAGCTGGCCCATGATCAATTTTTATAAATGATGTCTAATGTAACGAAATACGTACAACAGTTTCATATCTGAAAATATCATAAAATTGTTGTTAGCTTTATTAATGAACAACTGAAGGCATGAATGCATGAACTTCATTAATTTTCTAATGACTATCAATGACATGTAAATCATGTCGAAAATTTTTGCGCAAAAAAAACTAATTCCATGATTACTATAAGAACGTGTTTTTAAGATTAAATTTGAGTCTATTTTATTGAGTGAGTGCGAGTGATATAAAACTATTGTTACATATGAAAACTTGGTATTGAAAAATTATAAGAAAAATTAATGATTACACTTTAACCTCAATGACCATGATTTAATGATTAAGCAATGTTTTTAAAAGATATGGATATATAAATATACATATGTATAAGAAAAACTGTGTGTCTGAAAATCGAAAAAGGCATAATGACACCTTTTGAGTTTTATAAATTTTCGCAATACTGTTTTGAGTCATGTTATATAGAAAACGGAGTTCAATTTTAGTTTTAGCCTTTTGCAGCTTAGCTGACGATAGGCATATGTTTTCATGTTGAGAAAAGAACAAAATATGATTCTTATTTAGCGCTAGTTGCTTGGCTTGAAAGTCTTGATAAAAATCCAGTGCTGTTTATATCAATATTTATTTGTCGATTCTTGCTTATACTACCGTCATGTATACAATATAAAGCGGCGGTTGCAAAGTTTCATGCAAAAGAGCATTGCTCATTTTATTTTGCTGCTGGTAAAACATTAGCGCATCATTATTTCGTGCTTACGCTCAAAGAAAAAACATGTCTAATTATGGTGGCAACAGCGTTATGTTCTGCATAATTATATTATTGTTGCAAAAATGTAATATATCCACCACAATCATGTAGTATAGTTAAGGCAACCATATAATTGTAGCTCCATAATTCTATTGTTGACAAACATGTTATAGTTATCTTTCACCATTTATCTTAACAATAATATGATCTCATCGAATACATATTGCTTGTATGAATTTTTATCTTCGAAATAATTGTTATAAAAGCAACGAATTCAAATTCGCCATTTTCCATATCAAATTTTTGCAGTTTGGAAGTTTCAAAATCTATATTTGAATTTCGGGGATTTTACTTTCGAGAATATGATGACGGCTAACTCTGATGAAGGTCCAAATTTTGAACGAAAAAATGTTGTGTTAGTGGAGATACTTTTTTTCATTAAGATTTTAGCAACGGCGCTAAAGTTCAGTTTTTGCCCACAGGAGTTTTTAAAAGTGAAGTCAGAAGCTTAGAGATTTTTAAGGAGATCAATATTTTTTTTTCAGTGCATAACTCTACAAACACGTACACCGGTATTCATAAAAAATAAAACATTGTTGAAACACATTTTACAAAAAAATTTTCATATAAAAATTTTTCTAAAATGTATTTGAGCAACGTTTTATTTTTTATAATTACCGGTGGTAGAGTAGAGTTCGTTTGGTAATCTCTTCTATTACAAATATTTTAGTCAAACTTCATTTCGAATTTTGCCGAATCGAGTAGACTTTGTAAAACACAAAGTCGAACTGGTTTTACACCATTTCTCGATTTTGAAAAACATTTGCCTTACAGAGGAGAACCAAGTTGCTTTCAAAATAATGGAACACTGAGTAGACCTGCAAAGCCTGCAATGCACAAAAAAATCCTGCGGCACTTTTGAAAAATGTTAACTAGCCCAAGCAACATAAGATATTCACTAAATTCTGTTATAAAAGCTTTAATTCATTACAAAGAACATAACTGTTACAAAACCAAAAAAATTAAAAAATAAAAACATGTCTTAGTTTTTTGCAAATTCTACCAGCTTCATGACAGAAGTTTTTTGTAGCTGTTGAACCTTTTTAAAGTCTATTATATGCCAATTCTTCAAGTTTTCAAATGTTTCGCGAGTTTTTATGTTTATACAACGAACTTTAACTATCAGAATGCCTTTCTAACGCTTAAGTTTTCATCAGATTTTGAAAACAAATTCTAATTCATTATTCTTCCAAATGAGCTAAAAATCACTTTTGGCAGGATATAAAACGGATGTAAGTACATCTACTGCAATAGACCATACACCAGACACACAACTATCTTGTGAATTGACCAATTATTTCCCTTACTCGTATTAAAGAAAATTGTGGCTACATATCTGAAAAATCTATTTTTCCATACACATTTTAAGCGTCGCGATGACATCAGGGTGGGGATGGTGCACATTCTATTCATTTGTTCTTAATACTCAATAAACAGCTTTAAATCAAACGCCTTTGCATGAAATTAATACGGGTGCTGTTAAATTGAAATAAAAAAAAATTTAGAAAATAATTCTATTGCAAATTCAAACACTAACTATTAGTTGCGTTTACTACGATCTTTTTTTTTGCTATCAATTAATTATTAATCAAATACTGATTTATAACCATTAGAACAAATAAAGCCATAATATACATACATATATACATACAACACACTTTTTCCATGCAAAAATACTAATAGAGTTGCTGTGATTTTGTATTTCTTCTTGAATTTTTACTTTACACTCTGTGTTGCATTAATTCCATATGTAGAAGAAGAAGAAGAAGAAAGGTCATGTGTAGCTGAGCGCGAGCAAATAAATGTGTGTGAGCGTACGAGTGAGTGAGTGTTAATCATATCAAGAAAATATGCACCAATTATGCACAAGACCAGTTTCAATAAAAATAAGTCAACTCAGTCACTTACTCATAGACAGCCAACGTCGTCGTCGTCAACAGTATTTCTAACGATGATGATGATGATGATACATTTTTATACCCTTCACATAAATGTGTAAGGGTATATACATATAAGTTTGTGATTCCGTTTGTAACGCATTGAAATATCCATCTAAGACCCCATAAAGTATATATATTCTGGATCAGCATCAATAGCGATTACGATTGAGCGATGTCCGTCTGTCCGTCTGTCCGTCGGTCCGTCTGTCCGTCTGTCCGTCTGTCCGTCTGTCCGTCTGTCCGTCTGTAGTCGTTGAAATACCGTTTCTGAGAAAACGGTTTGAGATAGAAACCTCATTCTTTCGCTAAAACGTGTGAAACCTCGGTAGTGGGTCTGCTATTGAAATTCAGCAAGATAGGTCCACGGATAGCCGAGATATATTCAAAAAACCGGGTTTTGAGGGATATTTTGTACAATTTTTGTATTCAGGTTTTTGAAAAAAAATTTTTTCTCAAAATCTAAACCATATCATTTTTAGTGCCCATTAAATCCTAGAAATGAAGGAATTTTTGAAATCGGCCCATATATATCCGAGATATAGCGTCTCCCGATTTTTAAAGAAATCGGCTTTATAAGCCAAATAAGACAACTTTTGGCACCGAAGATCAACCAAAATGGTATATATAGGCTATTTAGAGGCAAAAGTGGAAAATTTTTCCACATCGGCCCATATACACTCGAGATATAGCGCCTCCCGTTTTCTCAAGAAGTCGGCTCTAAAAGCCAAATAAAACAACTTTTTGTATCAAAAATCGATTAGAATGGAACATATAAGGTGTTTAAAAGCAAAATTGGAAAATTTTTGAAATCGGTCCATATATATCTGAGATATAGCGACTCCTGATTTTTCAAGAAATCCGCTCTTTAAGCCAAATAAAGCAATTTTTGGCACTAAAAGTCAATCAGAATGGTACATATAGACTATTTAGAGGCAAACGTGGAAAATTTTGGACATCGGCCCATATACACTCGAGATATAGCGCCTCAAGTTTTCTCAAGAAGTCGGCTCTAAAAGCCAAATAAAACAACTTTTGGTACCAAAAATCGATCAGAATGGTACATATAAGGTGTTTAAAAGCAAAATTTGAAAATGTCTGTAATCGGTCTATATATACCTGAGATATAGCGTCTCCCGATTTTTCAAGAAATCGGCTCTATAAGCTAAATAAAACAACTTTTGGCACCAAAGATCAATCAGAATGATACATATAGGTTAGTCAGAAGCAAAACTGGAAATCCTTTTGTCATCGGCCCATATATGTTCGAGATATAGCGCCTCCCGATATCTCAAGAAGTCGGGCCTGGAAGCTAAACGAAACAGTTTTTTGCACTAAAAATTTGTCGGAATGGTACATACAGGCTGTTTAGGGTCAAAATTAGAAAATTTTTGGACATCGGCCCATATGCTCCCAACTTTTGGTACCAAAAATCGATCATAATGGTACATACATATGTATATAATATTATATACATATGTATATAATATTTGCGATCATGTATGAATGTATGTATGTATGTATGTATGTATGTATGTATGTATGTATGTATGTATGTATGTATGTATGTATGTATGTATGTATGTATGTATGTATGTATGTATGTATGTATGTATGTATGTATGTATGTATGTATGTATGTATGTATGTATGTATGTATGTATGTATGTATGTATGTATGTATGTATGTATGTATGTATGTATGTATGTATGTATGTATGTATGTATGTATGTAGATACATTTGTATGTATGTAGGTATGTATGTATCTACATATGTATGTATGCATGCAAGTATGTTAACATAAACAATTTTTTTGCTTTGGTGTAAAAATGTGTATGTATGTACTATGTATACACGAGCTTGAAAATGAAAGTGATATAAAGAATTGTTGAAAAAAGGGTACGCAATGAAATTCTTTTAAACAATTGCGTCTTCAAATTCATTCACACAAAAAATCATTTTGGGTTTCCCTACGTACTTACATATGTACATACACACACACATGTGTATGATGATACGCAATAGATCATCAACAACGTGCACAAGAAAAAAATAATTTTGTAAAAGCAAGCAATGTAAATATGTATGTATGTATGTATGTATGTATATAATCATTGTTTTATGGAACACACTGAAAATATTCAATAATAAAGAATTTATTTTAGAGTTTTCTATTATAGATACATACATACATACATACGTATGCATGTACCCACATACGTAAGTAAATTGAGAAGCAAATCACACTTAATGGCAATGTTTAGCATTATAATTCAAAAATAATGCAATTATATGCAATTTTTTGTTAAATAAATTTTACTATAAAGTTAACTGATAAATAATTAAGAAATACATTTTGCTTTTCTTTATTTCATTGATATTAAAAAGAATTGGTGTCACCCAGTGGTTGAACTTGAGCATATTAAGAATTATTTAAATAAAAGTTTTGCAGCCTGTGTTAAATCCCGGTAGTGGATCTGATATTGAAATTCAAAAAAAATCGGCCCATATATACCCCAGATATAGCGTCTCCCGATATTTCAAGAAATCGGCTTTAAAAGCCAAATAAAACAACTTTTCGCACCAAAAATCAATCAGAATGTATGTACCATTGTGAAGGGTATTTAAGATTCGGTCCAGCCGAATATAGCACTCTTACTTGTTAAGCTTTAATATCATTTGCAAACAACAACAGCAACAACAACATTCAGAAAACAAATGCAACAAAGTTTTTGATATGATAATTGAAATGCGTCGAGTGTAATACACTTCATTACTGAATTTAAATTTGGAATTAAATTGGATGCATTACAACCGCCCACAACTAATTGCCTGCGAACAGAACAAATTTTATTTATATAAATAATTTGTTTTTCTCTATTTCAATTTTAATCTACTAGACATAATGATGAATGAGTGCTGAAATGGGCTGCAAGCGGTTCTAAGTAGTTAGAATGAAGTAATTTTCTTTCCTCTTTTTTCGGTATTTATCCAATATTCAATTGTAGATCACTGAGAGATTTCGCTGTCATTGGTCATTAGATGCATATATAATCAATCATGACATATTAGCACTCGGCACAGCTAAAGCAGTATATTCGCCTTACCAAAGCCTCAAAAGCAAAAATATATTTTGTTAGTGTTTTCTTTAAGCAACAAAAAATTTCATTAGCCATTCTTACTCAGAAAGAAAAAGGTCTTTCTAATTTTGAGATTTTTTAATTGATTTTATTACGAAATGTACCTGAAATTTTAAGCAACCATAAAACACAGGTGTAATTAAAATAAGCCGGATGGGGACTATTGATCAAATCAGCAAAGAAGCAAAATAATTTATAAATTTTTATTGAATTAAGGAAGAAGTGGAGATAGTTTTGTATACACAGAGCGAAAACTTCCTAAAAGATTCAATAAGATTTTCTCTTTGAAACGTTTTTAGGCTGAGGGGTATCCCAGCCCATTTTTAAACTAGACAGCTGTAGAATAGAAGTGAACAAGCTATGAAGCGATACACTCCCCAGGAACGGCGAATAATCGTGCCTGTGACGAAGTGGATGATTTTTTTTCGACCAAAATCATAATGAGCTATGAGTCTCATTTCCACCTCAGCGTGTACGTTAATAAACAAAACTATCGCTTTTGGGGCACCAAAAATCTAAATCGAGTGATATACGAGGAGCCATTAGACCTGCTGAAAGTGACGGCTGGAAGAGTAATCGGGCCACTTTTTCCCGAGTACACAGCTGATCTAACGACAACGCGCTATAGGGCCATGTTAACCGATCTTCTTCTGCTGCAATTGAACGAATCAGCTCTGGAGGATATGTGGTTTCAACATTACGGACCAATGGCACACTCTGCTCTATGCACTATCGATGCTCTGCCAAACAACATCGGATGAATTTTCTTCAAGTTACAAAGCAAACAGCTGACTTCTATAATATTTTTATTTATTGAAAATTAAATTTATTGGCTAAATGCTTAACTTTTCATTTGCAACTTTCCGCAATTAGACTTTTTGTAAAAATAATAGTTCATAAAAGAATATTAGGCCATCATCATGGTACTGTTGCAGGTCCAACGTCTTGGCAGTTGCTGCTTAAAGATTTCATGTAAAAACTTAAATCTTTTTCTTACATTGGCCATTTTTTCTCTTTTGCGCGGTGGCTTAAAGTTTTTGTGTGCTAAACCAAACCTAATTTGCGAGTTTTCGCGAGGTTTTCGCGAGCTTTCTACAGGTATAACTTAAAGTTTCTATGTTAAATCTATTTGTGTATAATATTTGGATTTTTTCGAGTCCTTTTTCATATTTTATATAATTATTTTCTCGAGCTGAAGTTTTTTTTTTATTATACGAGTCTATATGTTTTTGTCGATATTTCGCTCGGATTCGCATATATTCTTCAGGACAATAATATTGATAAATGTTTTGATTGCGTTTTTTCATTGTTGATATTTTTTTTTTTTTTTTGAAAAAAAAAACCCAATCAAAATATTTTTCATGTTATTGTACTGAAGAAGCTATCCAAAGCAGAGCGAAATATCGACCAAAATATTTAAAAACGTATATACACTTATAATAAAAAAGGCCTTCAGCTCAAGAAAAGAATTCTATTTGTCTATTTAATAATTCTTGTTGTTGAAAATTTTGGCTTTTTGTTCTGTTCTTTTTAATACCTCAGTATTTCATAAAGCATTTTGAGTCCCTGTTTTTTCTACGTTAAGTTTTCGCGATTATAAGTAGTTTTTCGCTAATTGTTGCAAGTTATCTGTTGTACCTTTTTACCTCCCCAAATTGTTGGGCAATTGCTTACTAGAATTTCTATTTAGCTTAACATATTTAACAAATGATTTCATTCGAAAATTTAAAGTCCCGCAGCTTTTCTTAAGGTTGTTTAATAGTCATATCAAATTTCCAATTTCTCGTATGCTTAATGCCACGCCACGCCATAAATAAATACAATAATTACTCGAAAAAAAAAGATTTGTTCAAAAACTACTGCATTAATTGCAACAATAACTACATTGCCACCAACCAACCACCGCCACCACCTGCAACGTAACGAGTATGCTGTTGTTGCTGCTGTTGTGGCTAATGTCTTTTTTCAGTTTTTGTTAATTAAATAAACTAAATGACAACTAAATTAGTCTTATTTGACATGTTAACATTGTGCATGTGTTTGTTTCTTAATGCGAACATGTAATACGTATTTTTATCATTTAGATTTAACAGTATGTTTAAGTTTTTTACATATGAATACATGCTGCATTACAGACACGTATACACACACACATGTACAAAAATGTACAATAGCAAATAATTTAATACTATTCATATGATAATTTTAAGTTTTTTTTTAGAAAAATTTTCTGCAACCAGTAGGCGAACTTAACAAATTTGCAAACTGCATTCATTGCGTGTTGCAGTTTATTTATAATTGATGACGATTTTGTGTTATTATTATTTTTTAGAATATAAATTTTTTTTGGTAGCTGTAGCAATATTTGTGGGTTCTGTGCTGCTAGTTTCAGCAGACTTTGTAGCACCTTAAATATGGGAAGAAGCTGTTTAACTGCCATCAGCACAGCAAATTAAAAAACCGGTTAGAGTCCTTGCCAAAGGAAATAAAAATATTTTTAGAGATTAAGAAAAGCTGTTTTCACAGCTGCTTTTAGTTTCCTATTGCCGTCTGTGTGCTGCTGACATTGCAAGTTGGAGCTAACCAACTTGCGTTTGTTGGTCGGGCATATGCTCTTGGAACATTTAAATGTTTTTAGGGTTTTTACCTTTTTTCCTTACTGTATTCACTTGTATACATACACATCTTTAGTTGTCTGTGAGGATATACTTGGCCTGCAGAGAAATCCACAGGAGACACGAGCTCGATGGCTAATATTTAACAATGGTCTAAGTTGCTCAAAAATATAATGCTAATTGTATTTCCATACGCCATACAACATCCAAACTGAACCTGTCAATAGGGCAACTACTTTCTTTAAAAATATAATTATTTCACATCAAAATTTTTTACGATCTTGTGGTAGACCGACCCTCGTTGTGTTATAAGCACAACCAAAAAATTTCACACAAGAATGTTAAACATAAAAATTATTAAGTTTCAAAACCTGGCAACCCTTATGAACCTTTTGCTGTCAATGATTTGAGAAAACAGAAAAATATAGGGGTCATTGCAAATCAAATAGTGTTTGTTGTTTTCTTTTTGCAATTGAGTCAATCGAACGAACATGTTTAAATTACAATTTATAGGTCTCTTTAATTTTCTAGTAAAATGCACAAAGTTGTAATGGAATTCAATCATATATGTATATATTTTATTGTTTACGGTTCATTTAAAACTGTAACTGTTTTACAAACAATTAAACTAATCTAAACAGTCAGAACCAAGATATTTAAAAGAGCTGTGTATGTTTGGACACCACTATTTTCTATTATTGTGGCTGGCAAATTTTAGAAAAAAGGAGCGCAGTATAATTTAGTTAAGGGCAGTTCGCAGTATAATACTTTCTAATAAAACTTGTCAAAAACTTAAATAAAACATGCAAATGGATTGTGTTATGAAATGAAACTACTCCACCGTTTTTTAGAATTTTTCTAAACGATAATAATTTTTTATTTTATCTTTATAATCGAACTGTATGATTTACAATTGTTAATAATTTTATCAGGCTTTCTAGTTCGAACAACTGGGTGACAGAAATACAGTATGTCTACCAACAGAACACCTGAAATGTTTGTTGATGTTGTGCTTGTTGTGGTTATGCGGCTACCAGGTATCGAGATATCTTGAGTAAAAATCATATTTCAGTCCCGCCATGTCTTTAGAATACATATCGTTTACTTTAGCTGTTGAATATCTAGATGTTGCTCATCTGCCGCCGATTGATATTTTGCCATGGCGTGTTGTATTTTTGTTTGATTTCATACAAAATGTAACTTACACCAGGCTTTTGAATAGTCACAGTAAGTATATTTAAGCTTTTATCTGATAAAATATGTTCAATGTTTTAATATAATAATGTAAGCTGTCCCTTATTTTAATCAAAAGCATAAACATCCCGAGTCAGGATATGAACCTTTATTCGTCGGTCTACTAATTGTTCATATTGCACTAGTTTAGTAATCAAACAGTTGCTCTTCTTAACAGCGAGTCAGTGAAAATTCAGTTGAACTTCATTTAAGGCACAGTTACATCAACAAATATTAGCCATCAGACAACGTGACCACTACTCTTTGGCCAACCTTTGTTTTAGTCTAGTACATAGATATAAATACCTACAAGCACATATACACATGTACATACACCAACAAACACCAACCAGAAGACACCACAGAAAAAAAACTTAAAAACATTAAATATTACAGAGCATTTTTTTGAGGTTATGTTTGACTCAGTCGGCAAATGCAAAATTTATAGGAACAGTCATTGGCTCTTACAAGACCTTTGCAAGGGCAAACGCAAATTTACCCTAAATTTTGTATTGGCTCATTGAGCAAACTATTCAAATTCAATGTTTTTAAGCTGTTTTGCTGTGTTTTCTTTTCGATGTTGTTTGTTGTTGTATACTGGTCATGGTATAATCTTATTTCTTAGCTGTTTATATGCCAAATACATGGTAAAAATAAAGGTCGGCAAGGAAGTGGCAAGGAAGTTTTCGCTCTTAACTAAAACAATGCCCACTAAAAATTTCGCACAGAAGCCGCTTAATAATTAAGTGCTTTTCTTATAGAATTGCTTAAAAAAATTAGTGTTCGTGTTATGGCAAGCTCGGACAAAGATCGCTGCATAATAAAATACTGTGTGGACTAGATAAAACTAGTCTTTTCCTGCTGAAATAATTTTTTGCTGTTAGAAAAAACATAATTAATTTGAGCATTTTTTTTTTGTTTTCTAATTTTGGCAAATTTAAGTGAATCGTTTCAAATTAATGTTTCCTGGATTACAAAACATATTTTTAAAAAGTTATATGCAGGGGTATGTATGTATAAAGAAATGTATTGGCAAAAATTTAATCCGAAGCCATTTCGACAATTTTTCTAGGTCGTGAATTTGGCGATAAAGACTAAAATAGTTTTAACAACCCTGGCAGGGATTTCTATGGTACTTCCACTACCATAATAATCGTATTTATGACAGAAATTCACCCCAATAACCACAGATGCTTCAGGAAAACATATTTTGTCAATCGGTTATTCTAAAGGTACATATAAGGCTCATGGGCACGATTTGGTCTACGCGATTTATATTAGTATTAATGACATTGTAATATTTGAGATCCTTATTGTTTTCGTTTTTCTTAAAACTACTAATAATATTATTTATAACTATTTTTTTTTTTGCAAATATGTTTGCATGTAAAATGTACATTGTACATTCATATGAATGTACATATACGTATGTATGTAAATTAAGAGAAAATAATACACGTACCTTGTCATCTTGTTATTTCAATGCATTTATGCAGTTTTGTTTTTATTAAACTCTGCAAAATGGGTCTCCTTTTAATGAATAAATATATTTTTAACACTTAAAATTATTTAATTTCCTTTGTTTGATTTTCTGTAAATGTAATAAACATTTTTTTGTAACACAAAATTCAAATGTCTACTATTTGGGTGTTTATGTCCCAATCGTTGCAAAGTGTTAAAATCAGGTGCTGAAATAATAAAAAAAAGAAAAAATAAATTAAAAACAAAAAAAAAAGTAGTAAAATAACTTGACAATTGAAGATTTTTAGAGAAAATTTTAAATTATAATAACTGTCGATTTTTATAAAAAGTATAAAAATTTTTTGTCTTAAATTTATATTCAAAACAATAACTAAATTGAATCATCACAAATTCTCGAACCAAAATTATGCGTTTGCGAAAAACTGGCAGTTAAAATGAAATTAGAAATAAGTAAAGTGTTCGAAAACAAGAGGTAATTTTAGTTACAAAATTAATAATAGCGAAACAAATCATTAGACACGGCAGTGTTTAATGGAATATACAAATTGACAACACTATTTTTTAAAGCTTTAGGTCTTTATATTTTTCTTTCTTTATTATTCGGTATTTCGCTAACAATTTTTTAGCATCGTCAGGAATCTTTAATTGTTTTTATTTTCTATTATTAAATTAAAGATTCCTGACGATGCTAACAAATTGTTAGCGTAATATCGAATAATAAAGAAAGAAAAAGCTTTAAAAAACAGTGTTGTCAATTTTAACAATAATAAAATAATTTGAATTTTCGATCCTTTAATTAATTAAGTAACTAAGCGTCTTAAGATTAGAGTAAATCAATTTGCCAGCTGAAACAAAATTTGGTGCAATGAATTTTCAAAGAAACTTCAATACGCAAATGGCAATCTAAGGATAAAATATAGAAGTTATGAACAAAAGCAAAAAAAAAAAAAAACTAAACGGTGCGCTCACGATTAAACATTTTGCCATTGTGAAAAGGCTTCTTAACTGCCAACAACACTATGTGTCATTGTTCCACCAAGATCAGAGAGGTATGGAAAAGAAGTAAATTTAGTAATTTTTTCAGTAGTCAAAAGAATAAATTACCCCTTATTACAGATGAGCAACCACTGTTTTTTTTTTAATGTTTATTTAACAACAAATTTTTCTAATATGAGACTATAAATAAACAAACAGTATATTGTATAATATATTGTACACTGTCCCGTGTTTGAGCACTCTAGTACATTTGTATTGTAAAAATCATAGTTCCTTTTTTAGGAATATTGAAAAACTAATTTATACGTTTTGTAACGTTGCCTTCCCATGAGAAAAAATTATTTGGAATCTACCTAATAACATGTTGATGATGATGATATTAATTAAATCACCTGTGAGTAGTTATAATCTAAGTACAAAGAATGTGGGGTGCTGACAATCAATGTCTATATTGTATGGGAAACAGTTGTGGTTGTACCCCAGCTATTGCATAATAAAAATTTAATATTTCTATCTGCTTTAAGAACAAAGTTGTGCACTACAATTTATCACAAAAATTCGTTTTCTCCACTTTAAGCAAACAAAGCCAAACTTCATCATAATTACACCAAAAAAAAAAAAAAAATCAGTGGCATATAATCTGTCTTTTCAGTTGAAAATATGTTAAAGCTTGCAACTGTGCAAAAAAGGGAACATTTACACTACCATCAAACGAAAAAATTGTGAGTCTGAGCTCCAATTATAAGGACAATGTAAATACACATGGTAGTCAACTTTTGCAGCATTGTTGGTCATCAATATTTGGATAAGCTTTAACCATGTTATGCGGACCGCCAGTAGTGAAACCGGCCCACTTGGTTCCTAGAAAGGTCCCGTTGTGATAAAGCTTTAACCATAGTAACAGTCTAGTTACAGCAAAGCAAAATTTGTTAGATTTTACTTAAAATCTATTTTGAATCCGTTTCATTCACACCCCATTTTCTGGCATTTGTTAAGATTTCATTCCACAGCCTTTTCTTCAGCTGCCTTTGCAAATTTAATTTTTTTCTGTGTGTACACAGAAAGAAACAGCTCGTATTGAATTTAATTTTTTTATGTTTGATTTTAGTACGAATCGTGCTTGCAAATTTAAAAAGGCCCAACACACAAGCATATTTAAAATAAGCCGAATAGGAATTATTAAAGAGAATCAATCATGTTATGGCTCAAAATGAGTTCCAAATTCCTGGGTGCATTTGTAAGTTTTTAATTTTATTTCATATTTTGTGATAACTGTGATAGCTGAGTTGGTAGACCGGCTGGACTGGTAGTAGTTACGTTCCAAGTTCAAATCAGAAAAGAGGCAAAATAATTTAGAAATTATTATTGAACTAAGAAGTAGAATGGATTATTTCATGTATGAATTTGGGATTGAAGGGACTTGAGAAAACTCGAATCAAGTGCACAAGCATCACGCTCGAAACAACTTCGATGCTTCCGTACTTAAATCAAGCGCAATCAGTGTCAAAAGTATGGTAAGTATGAATATTCTTAAATCAAGTACCGCGTGCTTGCTTTTAAGTAAAGATTTTAGCTATATTCAAATCGAAATCCGCAACAAATATGGCTGAAATTAAGTATTTGCCGCTTAAAAAATCCATACTTAAAGCAAGAGCAACATACGTGATTTAAAAAAATTCGCACTTGCCGCACTTCTAACACCGCAGAGATTGAATAGTTTTTTTTTTAGTGTATAATTTGTTTAACATTTATTTGCATTCATATATAAGAAATTAATTTTATTAAGAATAAACTTTCGAAGCTCAGCTGCATTTTTTGTTATATTTCCCGTTCTTTCTTTTATTCTTACATTGTTGAAATTTCCAGTCGAAAATGCCAAACATCACCGTTGCATCGCATGGTACTGATCAGATATGAATAGATTTAATTTTGTTTGGAAAACCTTTCCAAATCTATCAGACTTTTATGGAAATCTCTAAAAACTAGATTGAGCTTTGGTATAAATGGGCTCTAAACTGAGGCAAAGTTTTAAACTGAATTTAAATAAACAAAAGTTTTGCTAAGCC
This sequence comes from Sturmia bella, assembly GCA_963662145.1. Taxonomy (NCBI): domain Eukaryota; kingdom Metazoa; phylum Arthropoda; class Insecta; order Diptera; family Tachinidae; genus Sturmia; species Sturmia bella. Next base: position 32,939,734 of record OY759168.1, on the reverse strand, counting down.
AGAGTCTTAACTTCTAGTGATTTTTTTTTTGCCATTCATGTATTATGGACATTGTGTAATTTATAGTTTTCAACTATAAGTAAAAGTTAATAGAGTAGAATGTAGTAATAATATATAATAGCCGTCTAATTCATAAAAATTATAATAGGTTTATAAATCTCTTATTTGACAGATTTTCCATACAAATATGTCAAATAACCTGTTATAATTTTTATGAATTAGGGGGTAGTAATATAATTGTAGAATACCTTCAATAAATAAACAAATAAAAGTTAATACATTAACCGTATAATTCATAAAAATTATAACAGGTTTATAAAGCTCTTATTTGACAGATTTTCACATACAAATATGTCAAATAACAGTCTTATAAGCCTGTAATAATTTTTATGAATTAGGGGGTGAATATGTGTAAAAAATAGCACTTTCTGATGAAAAATCTGAAGAAATGATTCATTTGTGTAGCAACCAATGAATCACAATTAGCTGGTACTACTTATAAATAATACTATTCATTTGGCTTAAATCTTACAAAATTTGTTAATGACTATAATCATTGCAAAAAAAAAAAAAAAACAAAAAAAAATAAAAAATAAAAAGAAATAAACAATCAAGATCAAAATTTTCAGCGTCCCATGACTGAACAAAAGAAAACAGTTTGTGAATTTTGCTAATAAATGTAACCCATGAAAGCAGATTTTGCTGTATGGCCAATACGTAAATACATATTCGCGTTTTGATACTGGATTTTAAATGTTTTAATTTGAATTCAAGCAAAAAAAAAAGACAAAAAAAACCAAAGAACCCAAATACGTATTACAAAAAAAATTTGCAAAAAGAACGAAAACGTAAGAAAATAGCAATAGAAAAGAGAAAAACAAAGAAACTCTACTTGGTATATAAGCGATCAAGGGCATTTTGGACACGTTGTTACTGTCTGGCTTTTTGCAGTCAACGATTACAGACTACAACGTTGGCACGACACGTTGTTCAAGTGCTGCCATAAAGTCAGTCATCAGCCATCCAGCAGCAGCAGCAGCAGCAGCAGCGTTAGCCTCAAAGCCTGCCCAGCAAAATGAACAGCAGTGGCAGAATAAAAAAAGAAACAAAGAACCACAAACATTTTTAACTCAGTCAGTCATCCATAAGATACAGATACATAATACTTGTTTGCTAAACAAAACCGGCAATAATAACAACAGCAACATCAATATCTTCTTTTTGTTTATGTGTATTTTTGCTCATAACGCGAATGTCTTTCTTATTGTTTTATTTTACAAAATCCAAAATGTAATTTTCAAATGATTTCACATGTGTCTCTGAATTGCGTTTTAATGCGATCAAGTCCCTACTTCACGTATCTGTGTGTCTCTCTGCTGGTTTTTTTTACTCGTATATCCGTGTGCGATTTATTTGTTGCTTGTTGTTGTTTATAATGTTCTCATTAAAATTCCCAAAATAAAAATGTTGAATTTATTAAAAGAGGGTCTCGCCTTAAAACAATGTATTTGGTTCCCAAAATCTTAAGAATTGTAAGCAGCAGCAAAAAAGCACACTGGCTTTATTTCTGGGTTTCTATTGAAACTTTGAAACTCCTTTTGACTCACTTTGTGAACGTGAGTGTGTGTGTATGTAACAGATATATGGAGTTTTACATTGAGTTTTGGTTTTACGGCGTTGCAGTAAGAAGTAGGAGATCTTATATTTAATCACCCTAATTCATAAAAATTTTTATAGGCTTATAAGACTATTATTTGACATATTTGTATGGAATATCTGTCAAATAAGAGCTTTAGAAACCTGTTATAATTTTTATGAATTAGACGGAATGTATTTGATATGGCGTCTGATAAATTTTGCCACTGCAAAATACGCACAAGGCTTGTAAGAGTGAAAAGAGACATTTGCAGTACTTGGTACTAAATAGGTGGCCACAATATATTTGTTACAAGAACAAACTGAGCCACTATATCATATCTAACCGCACAAAGAGCTTAGAACTATCAAAAGTGGTGAGCACACACACCATCACTCGTGTTATAAAAGTATAACTTGGAGGATCCATGCCAAATACCTAGTCGTGAAATGAGTAGCTTGTATTAGATTTACATACATACATAGATAAATATATAAATATATTAGCTAACGAAACATCCTGCTAAGCGATCTTATGAACTCTCCAGTATCTTGGCGATTAGGGAAAGGTACCTGAATCTAATTGATTGCTGCGTCGCCATACCAATTCTTACAAGGTTTTTTTAACTTTTCAGAATTTGTGTATAAAAGGATGAGCACAGTTATGAAAAATGGGTTAGTGGAGTCAAAAGTGTTACTTGGCCATCCGGAGAGTGGAACGTTGGTTACAGGATATGCACTAGAGCATAGTGAATGGACGGAATGATAGCAAATTTTTGACTGGATTTTACTCCACCTTTAGCCTTGTGCAGGAATGCTGGGCATTACGCATTCAATAAAACGGCTATGGATTGCTATTTGATTCTTAAATGGCCTTCAATCGAAATAATTACCTCGTCGTCAACTTGGCTAAGCAAGGGAAAGACGAGCTATTTCTTGGAATTTCATATCCTAGAAAAAATAATTATAAACTTAGATGCTAAGCTTTTGGACAGCATGCTAAATGATGACTGGTCCTGGCATTCTTTGATTTCTGTAGAAGATGTCAGGACTAAGAACAGAAATTACTTTCCTTGCATTATGAAATTTTGGTCTCAGATTTCTGTACAAAAGAAACTTCAGTCTTCTTTGAGAAATGTCTTTTGTTTGGAACATAAGATGTCAGCAACTCATGTTGCGTGAGGTTTCGTTTTATTCTCAACTAAAAATTGTAGTTTCTTACTTCGATCTATTTATAATTTGCGATCGTTAGATAATTCAGGGACTTAACTTCGACCCTACTTGCTCATGATTGGTAAAGATTTTTATTATTTTACAAGGTAGAGATCGGTATTTTGTAAATGTGTAGTACTATTAGCTGGTGTACAACGTAAGCTGTTTCACAATCTCTACAATAATCATCAGTGTCCAACTTGTTAAGAACTCAGTTAGTAACTAAATTGTACACCGTTTTTTTTAGTGAGCAACTCCTGTCCATGCTTAGTTTCTGACTACATTTATCTTTCAATTTTACAACCTTTTGCTTTATCGTTTTTCCTAACACTCCCTTTATTTTGCCCAGCTCTGTGGTGCCTTCATCATAGATTTCTGCACGGAAGAAGTTTCAGTCGCCTTTCAAAATTGTTAATGGCATAGGTTGGTGTATTAGCGTCCCTCGTAAGAATATTATAGTTGAACAGCTGAGGGGGTGACCATATTAAAAAAATTGGTTGCTAAAAAATTTTGCATTACCAGAAGCAAAAAACATAATTTATAATCGAATATGTTGGCTTTTTATTTTAAATGCAAAAAGTCAAAGCTTAGCACTTAAAATAAAAACTATTAAAGTAAAAATTAGCTGTTTTTACTAACACACTTGAAAACTAAAACCAAAATGGTCACATGGTACTGATTTGTTGGTCGTTTGCCGGCGTAAGAAAGAAAAATAAATCTATTTCAAGTTCGCCGCGTACAACAAATTTCGACCGACTCTGTGACTGTGCGCATTTTCATATACACCAGTGTGTTTTATTTTTGACGGCGAATGTTCACGGCGAAAAAATCGTCGTTCGTCCCAGTTGTGTTCCTAGCATTACAGGGTACTTACACCAAGCAAAAACATAATAAATATAAAAATGCTGCTCAATACAATTTTACTGCAAAGAACCAAAATTTTTTTTCTCAATTCGGAAAAAGTAAACATAGAAATAAAACCCGATAAAACAATTAAGAACTCTAGATGGCAAAGTTTGACTATCAGGTCTGTTCTGAAAGTCAGTTTGCTTCAAATCACTTGATTTACAAAACCAAGTTGCATCAGAGGTCTGACTTAATGTTTATCTTTAGTGATTTTTCTAATATAAAGTTATTAAAAATATTCTAGAATGCATAGAAGTAAAACTCAGTTTAAGATCCGAAACCACGTAATTTAAAAGCACACGATTTGCAGAACTATATGGGTCTGTTTTGCAAATCATTTAATCAATGTTAAGAAACAGCTGGGCTCTACTAAAGCTTGGAAGAGTATTTACCACTTGATACAGTAGCAAGAAGCCTAAAAAACAAACCGAAAAGCCGTTCGGTGAGAGAATATAAAATATATTTCAACTAAACGTATAAACACAATAATAGAATTGAAAATTGATGAATTGCATTAAATTTGTATAGACAGCCAGTAAGGAAAATTTCAGGTACTAGGATGTATAATCGCCGCTGCTTAAAAAAAAAACAGTAAACAATTAGTTAAGACCTGGTTTCAAAGCAATTCGGGAGCTGGGAACCGGCATGGTGGGCGTGTAACAGTTATGGTTTGTTATCTAGACAATAAGTCTTCAACTTTACTGTATTTGACTTCTTTAAAAATCATGAACAGTTTTTTTTACCAGAAAAAACATTTCTTTTCTCAACTCTGAGAAAGTAAAGATCGAGCTTAAGCCCGATAAAGTAATTAACAATTGTCAACTAAAGTTTTTTTTAACGTTTTAAAAGTTTAGGTTTTTGTTGTTTGCCATTTCGAAAGCTGTAATTTGCATAATATTTGAACAGGGACTTGGGCGGCAACACAACGAAACTTGAAAGCCACAAATTGAAATTTAAGTAGATCGTGAGCGGAACTTTACAGTTTGTTCTGATATCCAATATCTTCAGCCTTGGCGCCAACAAACTCCAGACTTTGCTTAGTTAGCTTTGCTCATACATAAGCCTGCTTGCATGAAGTGATTTTCAATAACTCTCTAAACTTAGAAACTTGGAAAATTCACAGAAATATTTGTCATCTCAGGCCTCAGTGTAAATTTATGGTGTTCATAAATGTGCAAGGAAGGGACTCTTAACGAACACTTATGAAGATTGTGTATATAAAATGTAAATATGCATGTACATGGTATATAAAAGAAAAGAATTTTGCCTGCTAACCTACTATCTGTATGTTGTTTCGTTTTTTTGGGTTTCTTTGGGTTTTTTTTTTCTTTACTTTTTTCAAGTCTTTTATTCACATTTGAAACGTCTTGATGACGCGCCTGTTTATAATCAATTCGTTTTTTTTTTTTAACAAACAAAGCATACAGAAATGATCATTCTAAACTTTTATCCAAATTTAAGTTTTTATTAAGCTCTTTTGTGTTTGTGTGTGTAAATGTTGATGTAAGCGCGAATGTGTGTGTGAGTGGGTATTTGTTATTCCCTTTTGTTTAGTCCCTTGTTGTAAATTCAAAATTTCAGTTAAATTGTCTTCTTTTTGTATTTTTGTATTTGACAATTGTTTGTCTATTGTGCAAAAACTAAATGTGTATGTCTGTCCTGCTGTCTATCTAAATATTTATCCATTTACATGGTATATAGTTTTTGATGTGATTGTTTGTATATCTCTTTATTCCTTAGATTTTTTATACCTACATAAATACATACATACATACATATGTACATATTTGTTCATATAGTTTTTTTTATTTGTGTAAATTCTTTGTGTTTTATTGAAGTATTTTTTATGTTTTTCTTTTCATTTTTGTTCACTCTTTTGAATTTGTTGTAAATGCAGCTTTTTTTTTAAATCACTTAAGCCCTTTTTGATTTCCTAAAAAGCACAGCAAAAAATCAAAATTATTTGTGCAATAAATAGTTTTTCATTTATATACATATGAACATATCATGTACTGGAAGGGTTTTTTGCACATAAATTTTTGTTTGAGGTTTCATAAATTTGTAAAAATAAACGATCACCCAGCGGAAAGCGTTTGGCCTGTTTTTTTTATGACACATAAAGGTGTGGGAAAAGAGCTCGGCATTATTGTAGGCTTATCATGCTATTTGTGTTTAAAAGCTTTGTGGATTAGTACTTGAATTCGACAGGATACAAAACAGCAACAATAATTCCAAAAACAGTACAAAAAACAAATCTAATCATAGGCCATGTTTGCAATTATTGTCTGAGTACTACAATTGAATTTGTGTAAATTTAAGATAAGACTGGAAACAAATGCAATAGGGATCATGTTCTAGTCTCATCTAAGTTGGGAAGGGTAAATTGGCGCACTAGAGCACATTTACGTATGGAAACAAAATTTAATTTTATTTTAAGAGATTTTGTATTTAAATAAAACGTGGCCATTGGGCTTAATTTGCAATTAAATCACATTGAATCACTGTATTGTTAAGGCTTTATAATTCAAGAACATATTATTAATATGAACTCAATATGAGATTTTCGCAATTTCTAATGTAGATGGTAGGAAAGCTATTTTGGAAATTTTCTAACAACAGCGAAGAACGGCAGGGCCAAAATTTCCGAATACCCTTCACATTAGCCAGATGCACCTGAGTAATACGTAAATAAATGTGTAAGGGTGGGTCGATTAGGCATTCGGCACTGAGTAGTGGATTTTTCAATATCCTTTGTTATGAAGAAAAAACTTTCCACCAGGGCATATCAAAAAAATAATAATCGAGAACGACGAATTAAAATTTTTTTTGTATGTTTTAGGGGGCCTCCCGTAAAAAGTCGTGGTCTGGGATCGATGTGGATGTTTATGCATTAGACTCCTCTACGGACACTCAGGTACTGATTAGTCTCCGGGGCCGTTTTTGGGCGCCTCAAAAATTAAATTTTCTTCCCATCATACTAGCTTGCTCCAGGGTGGCAGTGGAGAAGTTAGAACTGTCTGACGTTTGTAAACACAGTAATAAGAACATTTTTTTTTTAATTTTTGCACATTTGCAATAAAGACAGTTTCTGCTAAAAAAATGTTTGAATTTAATATTTTAATGTTTGATGAACATTATTTGCATTCGAACGTTTATGGTAAACCAGTTTTGATTTTCTAAATGCAAATAAAATAATTTTTATTTCATAAATAATCCAACATTTCGATGGAATTTTCCAACACCTTCAAGGATGTTTTCTTTATTACAGATGTGGCAATATTAAATTAATTTACGCATGTGATGTGTCATTGGGCCATAACTATAGACATCGAAAAAGTATGCTTAAGAAATTTTAATTCAGTGCTAAAGAAAACTAAGCTTTTTGTCTACTATAAACTAAAACAGTCTACTTTATCCGCAAAAGTCTACTCTAAATTTAAAACTAGCAACAGTTGTCTTTAACTTATTTAGCAACAGCTTGGATCAAACAAATATCACTTTTAAAAGCGTAAAAGCTTTTTATTGTAATTTTTGTTTTTTATCAAATAATTATATTAAAGATTATGTAATAACTCTTATTAAGTGGAATTTTCTTTAAAATTTTACTTTTATTCAATTCACTTTGATGTTTTTTTTGGTTATTTACTAGTGCAGTCCTCCATTTGTATATGTATGTGTGTTTACATTTATACATAATTTTCGACCGTCATCTCATTAGAGATGGGATTTTACTTAAATTTGTATGTAAGTGATTTGGCATTTTCGATAAATTATATGACATGGTTATCTTAATATTTATTGTGAAAGAAATTAATTACTAATAGCGAATTTTATAGATATCATTTTCAGAGGCGGTAGTCTCTATATTTAATATTTTTTTCAAGTACAAGCCATTTGTGCAATAAAATTGTGTACAATATTGGTGAAACACGTCTCTGGATCAAGGCGAAGGTATACAGCAAGCGCTGAAGCGCTCTTGCGTTATACGCATTGTACGCATTTTACACTTCAGGCGCTTCAAGTTGCACAACACGCTTTATATAAACTTTTTTTTAAATAAATTTTGTTGTTGATATACATATATATTGACTGTGTAGTTTGTAATTTGTTTGTCTGTTTTATATATATATATATATATATATATATATATATATATATATATATATATATATATATATATATATATATATATTTTATTTTGTGGTTTTTAATTGTTTCGTTTTTAGTTCTTCAGTTGTTTTCCTGGATTTTCTTGCTATTTCAAAGGCGTTTAGAATATAAAAAGTTCAAAGTTGTTGACTAAAAATCTACCACAAAGTTAAGGTAATGTTTAAAACTCACTGGGCTCGGAGCAAAGTTTGACAGCGTAGTCATCACTGATACAATAGCAAGAAACACAAAAATGCAATTAGAAATCCGTTGGATGTTGTTAAGAGCAAATAAAATATATTCCAAACAACAGAAAAACACAGCGATAACATTAAAAATTTAATAATATATTTACTATAGGCAGAAAGTAATGATTAGTAGGATGGCTAAGCGCTGCTGCTTAAAGGCAGTATGGAATAAGTTATGACCTGAGTTTAAAACAGTTTTGGGTGCTGATGATCATCGAAGTGGACGCGAAACAGCCATTAAGTCTTGAACTTTACTTTTTTTCTAAGCATTAATTTACTTTTATAGTGAACTATATGATTTACAATTGTTAATAATTAAATTGGGCTTTCTAGTTCAACTTTTACTTCCTCAAAGTTGAGACAGATTTGTTTTTGTGATAGAATTGGAGTATCAACATTTTTAAAGCACATAAAAAAAGTGAAGTTTAAGACTTACTGGCTGGCATACATATCATGGCTGTTTCACGACCACCATGTCGCTCATCACCATCAAAATTTACTCTTTACTTTCTTTTTTCTTCTTTAAAATGTTGATCACTACATTTTTAAAATAAAAACATATTTTCTCAATTTGGAGAAAGTCAAATGGAACTAAAAGTTTGATTAAGTATTTAACAATTGTAAATCACAAAGTACTATGAATGAACTTAATTATTTATTTGCTCTAAGATAAAATTCAAATGTATTATTTTAGGTTTAAGAATAGACCTTATTAATGTTTTCTGTCTTTTTTAGCCGTCCGTATGCCCCCTACATTCCGTTGAGGCTAATCAATTCATCATTCCCGTGAATAAAATGAAAATCACAAATATTCAAACCAACCGATGGTAACTCCTTCCTTGCTTAGGAGTTGTGAAGAAAAGTAAGAGTTACACAAGACGAAAAAGTATTTTTTGTTTTAAAGGTTTGCTTAAGCATTTCAGATTCACAATTTATTTGAAAGATTCTTTTAAGAGTTTTTTCGAGTCTACTGATAACTTGATTAGCATCAACAAAATGTCGGCGACATATAAGCGACTGCAAAATACAGAAAAGTCTAATAAGATATATTGTTACACCTAAAATAAAGTACTATAAAGCTAAATTATGCATGATTTTTCCTTATTGTAATTACAAATTTGGAAGCGGGGTATAGCTGCAGGGTAACTTACTATTTTAGCCTAACTGAAAAACTGTGCAGAGCGTTGAAGCGTTAAGAGCGTTATATATCTTGGCATTGCAAACTTGTATGTTGCATTTTGAGTCGGTAGCGACTTTGTATTTTGTGTGCCAATACTCATTCTTAGCTCTTGTTGGGAAATGCCAGCCAAGTAACGCCCACTCGCAGACATATATTGCGCGAAATTCCTTTAGTATATTACAAGATCATTTCAGTTTAGCCATTCCTCCAATAGAATATATAAGCTGAATCTGGATAGCTGACATTCAAGCGAAATACTTATTAATTTCAAAATATCTAGGCATCAGAATCAAAAAATGTTTTTTTTTTTGCAATCAGATTGAGTTGTGCTAAACTAGAAAACGGAATTTTTTTAAATACACTTGCAAAATCGAACAAAAATTACAGCTTTAACTAAACTGAATAAAAATGGCATGTTAAGTTGTTCTATACTCATCATTTTATTGATATAAAAAAACTAACTTTAATTTATTAAGACTTTGTTGAACGCTTTGTATTCTGATCACAAAGTTTTGCATAATTTCATCGTAATCAAAATCATGAATATCATAGCGAAATATCTTTGTTAAAAGAAGTTGTACAGGTGGCAGCCCAAACCTTTTTGAATTAACACTTCTTTAGCAGTATATTGTTCGTTAAGAGAATTTTCTTCAAAATCCTAATGGAAATGATCTTTATGAATATTGTTTATTCAAGCAATACATTTTTTTCGCGCAAGTAACATCCACAGGTCTAAGATCTGCATTTAAATAATTCCATGCTGGGTTCTTTGTTTTAACGAATTATTTGATTGAATCAATTAAGCTTCGCATTAGAATATTTTATGTATACATGTTTCATTCATTTGCAGCCAAAAATTGTTTAGAGTTTTTAGGAAACGGTCTTCCAAACAATGGCCTTTAAGTTTCAGAATAGTATTATTTGAAGCCCTCCATTTTCATTTTTATGGCATACCGACAGCTTAACTTGTGACCCAGTGGTAATCAAACTCGTAGTAGTGCCTCAAGAAACCATTTTTTTACCTTCTTCAGCTCATTGTGTTCAAAGTTGAGTGTAAAAATTGTTCCATTTATGCTGCTGCCAGAAATTCTCTACGAAATCCACCAATTTTCACTGTTTCACTTAAAAATTTTGCTTACACTTCAGTAAAAAAATTATGGTAATTTTTTTCTTCAAAATTTTTTAAGATAGATATTGTTTTTTTTTTTTTAATTTTAGTTTTATTATGATTTGACTATTGCACATTTGCCAGTTAGAAAAACTTAATATTAATTGTTAACTTGTAATAGATATTTTTAGCAGATCTGTTTTACTTATAAAAACTTTCTTGTTGTTTTGCTTATTTTTAAAGATAATGGGTTTTAAGTTGAGCTTGTAGTTTTGTTTATTAGTTTCTTGTTTTTCTTTTTTGAATTTTAAAGCGCCACTTGGAAAAAGTCTTAGAAATATTGAGAGTTGTCCGTATGATTCGCGTGCCACAACGTTGCGGATGCAGTTGTTTTAAGCGAGTGTTCGTTGCAAATATTGAAAATAACACTAAAAGTCTGAAAGGCATTAGAAATAAGTACTTGCAACAAACCTAAACATTACTAAGACGTTTCTTTCAGTTTTGTTTTTTTTTTTTCTTATTGCATTTTCCATTCTTCAGGTTGTTTAGCTGTTGCAATAGAAGAAAGAAACAAACCAGACAAACGCAATGTTCTTGCAATTACATGAGATGCACTAGGCACCAACAACAACAACAACAACAACAACAACAGCAACAGTAACAGCAATAACACCAGCAACGAAATAAAAATCACAATTTTCATAGAAGAAGGAATACATACATATGTACATACGTACATATATATGCAGAAACGTACGTAGCCAAGGAAAACATGCCGTTTTAAGATGCACAGTTTAAATGCAGCTGCAGCATGAACAAGAACAAGACTAACAACAGCAAACAGTAGTGCATTAAACCGCTTTTTGCAGTTAGAAAAGATTGTTTTCTGGACTCAGTTGTTGTTGCTTTTGTTTGCTGCGAGTGTGTCTGTGTGTTGCTTTTAACCATTAAATAGTGTATGTTTAAGTTTAATGAATCAGGTTCCTCTAAGTCATGATGTTTTTGATACAGGTTCCACACTTTTAAGCAGAAGGCAGCAAAAAAGCAGTTAAAATTGACCAGTATCAAACGTTTTTATTCTTTTTCCGCTGTTTTTTTTTCCCCCATTTTCAAGCCAGCAAAATATTCTGAGTTTATTGAAAAGGTAGAAAGAAGAAAAAGCATGTGCCACATGCTGCATGTATGATTGTGTGTATGTACATACATACATACGTAAAACGAATATCATGCTATGCTTAAACTTTAAACAGTATTTGTAGCAAGAAAAAAGAAAGAAACAACAACCAAACCGGGAGCGTAGCAGTTGAAATATCAAAGAATTTCTGACTCTCCCAAAAGTATCTAGAATCTAATGTGAACAAAAAAAAAAATCTGCACTAAATATCTGCGAATATCTTAAAATATCTAAACTGTCAGATACCATTTACATATATCAGATTATATATATGTATACACATGTTTATAGGTATATATGGCTACACACACTTAGACCTATTAAAGCATACATATATGTATGTATCTATGTTATAAATATATCTGGAAGAATGAAGCAATTTGTTACTGAACCACTAAACAAAAGGCGCGATCTTCTATTTAATAATGCGAAATTGTAAAGTTTTGCAAAAAAAACTTCCATGTGAGCAGACATGTGTGCACACACTTATACATTCTCCTCAATCATCAACCACCACTAAATGTGATCATCAACATGATCGTTTTATATCTTGTCTTTCTCTTTTCTTTAAATAAGTTCATAAGTAGGTTTGTACATACATATGTATCTATGTATGTATGTATATACATAGGTACATATATATTATTTTTTTAAATTTTGTTTTCCTTAAAAAATCCACATTGAGCACATTTACATTTTTTATTTGTAAAAAACATACAAATCACCAAAAAAAAAAAAAAAGACGAAATACAAATATATAATAAAACGTGCAAAAAAAAAAAAAAATGCCTGCCTGCCTGACTGCTTGAGTGTTCAAAAAGCTCCATAGATATTTGTTTGTATGTTGGTTGTTTGGATATTTGAGTATCTGTTAGATCGTTTATTGTTTTTTTTTTAGCGAAGCCCATGGATCGCAAAATTTTAGAAAAAAAACCATGCGCACACAAACTCACAATTCGTAGCGAGAACGTAAAAGAGTGTAATTTTAATTATTACATTTTTTGTTTTGTTAGATTATTAGGGCTGCCAGGTAAACTACATGACTCCCCAAATAAATGGGAAAAAATTCCCCACAAATCTCTACTAGCCAAAGTTGTATACATTCTTCATAGCAAGCATGGGTAGGTTTGTAATTCCACCCACTACTTCACCTTTCCTTCGACCGCTTTTCGTAGCTACAATGCAATGCATATGTAATAGAATAAAAAATATTGTAATATCTAACGCGCTCCGTACATGTTTTCTGAAAAAGTCGTTTCAGCGATCTACATCAGAAGTCTATTGTTTCTGAAAATAACTAATTGTTCTCGAAACTCTTTTTTCTCTAATCTTCTATCTCCATATAAAGTCATGTGTTAGTTACTAAAACTCAACAAAATCGGCTGACGAGATATATGCTATGTTGTGATTATCTAAAATACCGGTTTTGTTCAGCCAAAAGAGGAAATTATTTTCTAGAAAACTTGAACAAAAAAAGAATTGTTTGGCAAGGACATTTATATGTTTATTTTATAAGTTGGTCCAATTTAAACTTAAAATAGGAAGTGCAAATTGGTTTTTAAAAAATTTGCTGTATAAGCTGAAACAGTTTTTTTTTGCTCAAAAAAAGCAGTTCTTTTTAGGACTTCAAGACGTCTATGAAAATAAAATCTTAAAGATGCACACAAAAATAGACGAGAGAAAATAAGAAGAGAAAAAAAAGATTGTGAATAACGACAAATAGGAAAGACATTTTCAATAAAAATATGTTTCTCCGATCACTTAAGTTCTAAAAATAGACCCTACTATTTTTTTCAGTTTTCCACAGTTTCCACAGTTTTCTTCCATACAAATTGATCCAGGCAAATGTAGTAGAAATTGAGTTAAAATACACAGCATTAATTTTGATGTATAGAACCGACCGATTTAAGAGCTGTCAAGTGATTTATTCTCAGTTTGGTTTGGCAATTCATCATGAATAGGCTCACGCCTAAACAATGCTTGCCACTATTTTATTGCAACTTAAAGTTCTATACATCGAAAAAAAAAAACACCCTTTATATGATTTATAATTGTTAATAATTTTATCGGGCTTTCTATTTCGATTTTTACTTCCTTCAAATTGAGAAAGATTTTTTTGTGATAAAATTGTAGTGATCAACATTTTTAAGGAAGACGAGAAAAGTAAAGTTGAAGACTTACTGGCTGGGGTACATACCCTGGCTGTTTCACGACCACTACGTCGCTGATACACTGTTTTAAAAAATAATGGCAGGAAAAATATGTGAAAATTGTTTCGTGAACTCAAAAAAAGTTTCACTTTTTCCTGAAATTTCGTGAACTGCCTTAGAATGGTACTCACGCACAATCACGCAAGAAATTTCAATTTCAAATCACGCCCACGCACTCACACATGATTTTTCCAAAATTTAATCACGATCACTTGACACGACTACCGCACCGACATTTCGTTGATGCTCAGTAGACTCAAAAAGATTTAAAAAAATATTTGAAACCCAACTACATAATCCATAATTCTCATAAACAAATAGGGAATTGGAAATGTTCAAACAATTCTTTAATACGGAAAGCATTTTCTCGTTATATATAGACGGCTAAAAAAGACAGGAATCTTTAATAAGGTCTATTTTTAGACCTAAAATAGTACATTTCAATTGGCTCTTATAGAAAATAATTTATTAAGTTCATTTTTGAATACTTATCTCCAAAATTTGTGATATTCTTTGCCATTCACACCGCAGTGCGGATAGATAAAAATAGGCCAGAGTGAAAATAAGTGAACTAGGTGAAAAAAAAACACCATGCATCAACTTCAAATACACAAAACTTAAAACTTTCAAGTATTTTGTTTTTGTGTAGAAAATATTATTTTTTAACTGAGTTTTATTTCAATTAATTTTTCTTTAAATATCTGAGTTACTGAGAAAACAATGGGTCATTAATCGTTTTTATAATTTTTGCGAATTCTTAGAAAACAAAAATCTTAAAACCGATAATAATTTATTAAGCTTTCAAAATCGAGGTTATATCTTCCAAATTGAGAAAGAACTTTTTATGGCAAAATTGTAGTGATTAACATTGTTGAAGAAGAGAAGAAAACTAAAGTTCACGACTTATTAGCTGAGCAACATACCATGGCTAATTCACATCTGCCACAACGATCATCAGCACCCAAATTACTTCGAATTCAGGTCATAACTATAAGGCAGACTTTTTTTAATCAGCCTACATTCGAAGCAAGAAGAGGTACTGTGGCAGACTTGAAATAGCCATCTAATAAGCCTTCTAATAAGTCACATCTAATAAGTCTTCAATTCTACTTGCAATATCGTGCTTTCGTGGATAATGTTGATCACTATAATTTTGCCATAAAAAATTATTTCTTAGTAGAACTAACAGCGAACTTAAAAGCCCAATAAATAATTATTAAGCGTAAATGATAAAACTTTGATTAGAAAGTGAAATTAATATTAAAAAATTTTTTAATTTGTAATAAATCTCTAATGTTGCAAAAGAATTTGTGCCAGCTCTAACACATAATGAGACAACGGCTTAGGGGCCATTTCACTAATGAAATCAGAATTTTTACTTTTACCCAGTGGGAAAAACAAGAACAACTTCTGCTTATATGTATATAGTGCAAGTGTTCTTTATTTTATACATATCACTGGACCTCGAAAGTTAGTGCTGATGGAAAAGTATTGAATTTAGATTCGATATTAGTGACCTCTAGTTGGTATAGATCAGTGACCAAATTCCTTGCAATGCAATAAAAATTTGATATAGCACTGTTGTATTAGCGTTAGCTTTAATTGCGCTAGCAAAAAATTTCTTAAACAGCCACCCGCTTGATAAAGTATGCATTGAAAATTCGCTCTCCACAAAATATATTTTTTCCCTTAATCAATTGCAAAATCCCCACAATTGGGAGCATAAACACACTGTTGGTAGCTCTTTAGATCATGAGTATAAAATACTACAAAACGAGCGAAAGATTAAAAAAGAGAGCTAAATAAATTCAGAAGTTTGCAAAATAAAATAAGCTTGCAAAAAGTTTTGGACAAAAGAGTTTACAAAATCGAAATGATCGCTCTGCCGAAGTTCAAGTTGACGCAGGCGTTAGTTTTTTCATAAGTGGTTGTAGCTGGTACAAGTTCTGCTAAAACAGCATATTTTTTTTTTTTTTTTTTGTTTTATACAAACCAATAGAATATTTTAAATATGTAAAGAAGAGCATAAGAAATAAAAAACGTAATATTTAAGATTTTTGGTAACAAGTACAAAATAATGTAAAAAGTGGCTTTGGCTCTTTCAATAATGCTTAAAGTGTAATATTAAGTTAAAATTTAGATATCAAAAAAAAGGTATTCAAAAACTTTTATTTTCTAGCATTTTACTATTAACCTAACAGCAAGCTGCAAAAATAATTATAAAGTTTGGCCTGAAAATGGCTGAAATGTTAGAAAATGAATATTATTTTAACCTCGATTTCGAAAATACTTAACAGACTCATATCATTGACAAACACTTTCAAGATATTTTTTTCATAAATAATCGGATTATAAATGAGTTTTCCAAAAAGAAATTTTCCCGATTTAATAAATTGTAGATTTACCGTCTAATTCATAAAAATTATAACAGGTTTATAAAGCTCTTATTTGACAGATTTTCCATACAAATATGTCAAATAGCAGTCTTATAAGCCTGTTATAATTTTTATGAATTAGGGGGTTAGAATTCAACTTCAAAAAGCTTTTATAATGAGAAAATTTTTCTAAAAGCACAAAGTTGGTGGTATAATTGACTGAATTATTAAAAAAATCAATTTTTTCGATATCGAAAGAAAGTTAAGGTTTCGATCAAAATTCATATGCTTTTTACTGGCAACTATTTTTGTAACTGACTTATTCGATTTCGAAAAAATATGGAAATGAAATATAGCCAACAAAGTGAATTGGACTTGCGTAGTTAATATATGTATCTGTGGGCAAAATTTTAATAAAAATGGTCCAGTAGTTTCAGAGATCAGCGGTGACAAAAATCGTCACACGAAATCCACGGAAATATCGACATTTTGTTGCGCGTGTAGAACGCTAGATTTTGCTCTATATTAACGAAAACAAAAACCCAATTACCACATTGGTAATAAAAAAAGAAGCAAAATAAAATCTTTTTTTAACTTTTAGTATAGAAGAATCCAGCTCTCATATGATGCAAAATGTATTTTTTTAACAAACACAAAAGCAAAAAGAGAAACGCCTACACTCTTCGGCAGGAATCGAACCTGCGACCTCGGGATTTTTAGTAGCCAATTCTACCAATTTTATCAATTCATTTGAAAATCTTGGACCGTAGAATGGCTGGAGTAGGAATATTTGCAAACAGATAAAGAAAGCACCTGAATTCGGTGTTCATTGATGAAACATGAATTTTCAAGTTCAGAAGCTCGCACGACGTCTTATTAACACTTAACCACTCGTATTACTTGGCGTTTGAAATTAAGCTTAAAGAGTGCTGTCTTTGGGTTTCATCACATCCGCGGTGGTCCCATAGAACAAAAAGCACTGGGTTTTGGATTCATCAGAAATTAAAACGGCCTTTCAAAAATAAAAATTGTATTCAAGGTACCCCGATACCAGGTAGCCGCAAATGCCCAACAAACACTTGATGTATTTTGTTGGTAGAAATACTATAATTCTATCACCCATTTGTTAGCGTTTGTGCTGTGCATTTTGTCACTTCTTCAGGCTAAAAGCAGTAGTCAGCTGGTCTTGTAAGACTACCTGGTATGAAGATACCTTAATTGTGCTCATTAGCAAAATTAATCTTATTAATTTATTGCCTTTAGTGATTACAATTGGCGTAGAGTTAACCTGCAGTTTAAAATATATCTTCACAGAGTATGTGTAATTACCATAGTTGCCGGATTTGACGATTTATCGTCAGTTTGACGATTTCAGGCACCAAAAATGTTCAGTTGAAGATTTGACGATTTTTTTCTTGATCTTGACGAGTTTTTAAAACTCAGGATATCAAAATCTGTAATGTCTTTTAAATAATATTTTTGGAACACAAATAACTGGAAATAATTGCTTATATCATTGTTGGCATGGCATGGGATGCCAGGAAGAAATCTATCCTTGTTTTTTATGTGCCTGAAGAAACGATTTTTTTTATTTGTTAAAATTTAGCATAGCTTAATTCACATTATGTCTACAGATCAAAAACTCTTTCTATTAAAGTGTGTTAAAAGAAATTTGTTTTCTAATTGAATTTAATTAATTAAGCAAAAACAAAATATGTGAACCTTTATTAAACTAACTTAACTTTTTAAAGAAAAGTGAAATATCGGCACAAAAATACAAAGATATATTAAAAATATACAATAAAGGGCCTTTACTCAAATAAAAGCAAATATTAAATAAAAAAGGGGTCGAATACAGAAACTATAGGTCGATAGGCAGTAGTTCACCGAACAAGTATTTTATTTCAAACACTTACACCGGTATTCATAAAAATGTAGTATAGCTTAAAAAATAGCTCAAGAAAATTACTAATATTATTATTTATTTTTAGAAAAAAAAAGCATTAACAAAACTAAGCAGACCAATGGCCCCTCTGATTTGACAAGTAATGGAATTTCATTTTAATAATAACAAATTTGGACTTTCTTTTCTTGGGTTTTAAAAAAATTTTAGTGTTTTATCTGACGTTTTTGATGAGTTTCTTCTCCAATTTCTACGACTTCGCTCCACTTTATCTATCTGCTATGGTAGCGACCTATGCATGGAGGTATTCTTGATCCGTTTTAAAAAAGTGGTAGAACCTGTTCCAGTTTATATTTGATTCACTGGATGTATTACAATTTATTGGAGTAGAAAATGAAGTTTAAAATTATATCAAGTATTTTGCTTCGGTTGTCCTATACATGAACTTTATCACTACTTTATCCGACTAAACGCAAAACTACTAGTATTCATATCGCACGTGTTTTCTCACTTTAATATAGAAATACCTTAACTCGTTTGTTCAAAGCTAAAATTCTTGCTTAGAAGATTCTGTAGTTTATCGAAAAAAATTGGTTTCAAAGAAAAAATTAGTTTGGCCGTTTCTATTTTGGTTCAACATTATGGGTCTTATTCATAATAAATATTTGAGGTTTATTAAACTCTTATTTGACAAATTTTTCATACAAATATGTCAAATAAGAGCCTTATAAGCCTGAAATATTTTTTGTGAATAGGTGTGTATGTGCATTGTGTGTGTACGCATGTAATTCGATCATTGGATTTTCTCAAATATTTTTATGATAAAATAATAATACTCGATTTAAGGGCAAATGGAGCTCATTCTCTTGGGGTACATGATGGGGGTCTTAAAAATTAATTTCAGTAAAACATTTTATATCCATTTAGATTAACACCACTTCCACAGATTAAATCCCATTATAAAAGCAACACAAGATAAATAAAAATAATAATACCGTACAATGTAGTGAGATACTTTTCAAAGATTGAGTTGTATAAACAAACGTAAAGTACGAAATAAACAACACAATTGAAAAGAAAACAATTGTGCGCACAAGAAGTTGAGCAGCGCCAACACAAGGTCGTTTGTCGTAATGGAAAAGAAATTACTGCTTGCAAGGCTATTTGCTTGATCACTTGAAACGTAAGAGAAACATTTTTAAGAGAACTTGTTTAACGCTTAAGAGAATATTTTAAGAGTTTTGATAAAATGGCCAAAGTTTTTAAATCTAAAGTTCATTTCTTTGCTATTTTTTTAATCGTTTAAAACGTTTAAATGACCAAATTCCTCAAATCTAAAGCTAAAATTATAAATATTTTACAATAAATTGTCGAAACGAATCTTTTTAAGTTTTAATTAATAATTGTTTACTTGAAAAGATATATTTATTAGAAGAACTTGTGTATGTATCTACATGCATGTATGTATGTTATTTGAGTAAAAGCATATTGAAAAAGACAACTTTTATGCACAGCAAAATCCACCAACAAACCAACACGCAAACGACCAGGGCTGCTGAAATGTTTTGGCAATGTTTGCCAAAGTGTAGACAGAAAATCACCATAACTGCCAATATCGAAACATTAGATGAGGTTTGCTAACCTAGACTTGCACAGTTTAGCGAACAAGGGGCTTAAGTGTCGTTTTTGAAAACTCAGTATTTTATGGGGCTACATCCGTTGTGCTTTAAGCGCAATAACTATTTAAAATAAGAGAAATGCTTGTCATAACTTACGGCTTCACAGTGCACCAGTTTGCCATGTAGTGGCCAAAAGTCATGGTTCTTGTGATAACCGTTTAAGAAATTTCAAGGCACGGTTACATGGGGGCAATAAACAGCGTTAATTAAAACTTGGCTGTGTCACGAACAGGGCTACAATTAATTATAAATACGAATACATACATGTGGATACATTAAGAGAAATACCAGCAAAATAAGAGAAAAAAACGGAAACACGTTCGATTTCCCAACAGTGTAGTTTAAAGTAGCGTTTGCTCAACGAGTAAATACAAATTTGACATCGAACCATTTGTTGGTCACATAAAAACTTTGCAAGAGCAAATGCGCTTAAATGTTGCATTTGCTCGTTGAGCAAACATAACCTCAAACAATGATTTTGCTAAACTTAAAGTTCTTACACATTTTTCATGTTTTTTAGTGCTGTTTATTGTTATTGTACTCTTGTCATTGACAATATGCAGTTTTAGTTGCTTCCATTCATGTATTGCCTTAAATTGGAGGTCGACAAGAAATTAATGATCATGTTTTATGGGCGAAAAATCATTTTCGAAACAAATACCAATGAACCCAGCAAAAAAAGTTAGGAGTAAGAAGTAGAGTAATTACGACAACTAATTGAAAGAACCATTTTAAATTTTGAGAAAAAAGTCTGCATGTTAGATTAGAAAGTCATTGGAAGCAAGCGCTTGTATTTCGATAATCCTTAACTAAATAAAAATCGCTACACAGCTTTTATGAAATTTTGCAAAATATATGTTATTTTACAGTACAGAACTATAAGTAATTATACTTCTCTCCAAGTATAAGGTCAACTTCTTACCTCTGAATGGTTAGGTTTTTATTCAACATAATTATAGGACTCAAATGGTTGTCATAAATTCATGTCTCCCAGAATCATAGAACGAAAACATAAGAATTTTTGTGATCTAGTTGTCGAAAACAAATGAAAATAATTGCCAGCTCAAGCGAAAATCACACTTTCGGTGACCTAAAGATAAAAAGTCATGAACATTTTTGATGCAAATGACAAAGTCTCTACATTTTGATATGCAAAAGAAAAAAAAAAGACTAAAATCATATTGTTAAAGCGACTCCCAAAATCCTCATGATTGTCTTTTAATCTGGCATCACTAATTTAATTTCGAAAAAAGTAGTTGCTAAAAACTTATGGCATATTTTCCAATTTAACGAAAGTTGTATTGTCAAGAATGTCTTGCCGCCTTTGCCATTTTTTGAAAGAACTCAATTGCCATTTTTTAATAAGCCATTTTTATTCTAATTGCGACGCTGATCATTTTGTTTTTCGCGAATTGCTTCACACTGCTACACCATGTATTAATACCTGTCAAAAATTCAAATAATACAATGAAGTGTGAATGTAATGCGTTATACAAATGGAAAATAATACGTTAAAAATTTGACATCCATACGATTTCGTCGCTTTTTTTTAAATTTTTCAATACAGTAATCAGCCCAATCATGAATGATAATTCCGTGAGAGTTTTTTCTCTTTTCCCATTCCTCTTATTATGCTGATAAATTCCTTAGGAAATTTTTTTTTAACCTTTCCTGCTTTAGCCACATCGAAGGGGAAAAATAGTCGGCGGAGGAAAAAATAGGTATTTTAAAAACATATGTTTTTTGTTTTTTCCTATAAAAAATTTCGATGCTACCAACTTTTATTTTTTTTGTTTCTCAGGTAATTTATGATTGGAGGAATTTTTTCTCGAGAAACGTATTTTCCTTAGGAATAAAATTCCTTATGAATAGTGTAATGACCAAGTGGTCCACACTATTTCTAGTGTCGTATTTTATAAATTTATTTTTGTAAAATACTTTCAATAAATAAATAAATAAAATTCCTTGAGAATATTCATGATTGGGCTGAATACTTTTCAATGGATCAGGGTTGCTCAAAATTTGAATCTTATTAATCATATCGAATTTTATTTCGTTCATATCTTTTTAAATTTCAAAGTTAACAACACTGATTAAAACGATTTCTGAGCGGAATGAAGTTTTTCTAACATTAGAAAATCATTTTCTCTCGGCTGTATTCATAACAAAATTGAACAGCATTTGAAACACATTTTAGGGCATTTTTCATAAAACTTTATTCATAAATGAATTTTAAGGTAAAATGTTCAGTTTAATGTCTTTTTAAATCAACTGTTTTTGAAATTGCTTGCACCCATGTTTAAGGCAATTTTAAAATGACGTTTTTGTTATATTTTTTTTTTTGTCTCTTTACATTTCATATTGTGGAAAATTCATGAGCTCCTTCAGCAGAATCTACTGTATTCAAAAATTTAATATTTTCCGTGACATTATAATTCTCCGATATATACATTCATTCATTCCAGTTTTCGGAACGTTTGTGCTTTGCACACTCCTTGTTTTCCATTTTTAATTATATCTAATGTTCAAAATTTTAATTTCTTAAGAATTTTTGTAACTTTCAATAGTGATATAAAAACAAATCAAAACGTTATTCGTCTAATTTTTTTATCTCATAAAAATTGCTTAAACAATTTACTTCCATTTAACTTTTAATATTTTTTATTTTCTTTTCTTATTAAATCACGAGTTTTAATAAATTCTTTAAATCGTTTAAGAAATATTTATCTTAAATGTAACATAAGCATTGCTGCGTATTGGGTTATTGTTAAAAAAAGTAGTTATTGTGTAGCATCACTAACACTAAAATGACAAGTAAAATTAATGGTGCTACCGGATCACACTGGATAAATTCGATAAAATAGTTTTTAGTTAAGCCACTGATTACGAATATCGTTTTTCAAAAATTGCTTGTTAGGAGATAAAGTCATTTTAACTAAAAAGTTGTTAAAATGCTTATTAAGATTTTATTATGAACACGGCCGTGTAGGTTTAGTTTTCAGAAACTTAAAAAAAGTTTTACTCTAACTAAATTTTCCGGAAATCGCTCTTCCCAATCAGAACTGAACAAATATATCTTTTATTTAATTAAAACTTAAACTATCTTTCACTCGCTTATAGCGAATGATTTCGGTTAAGCTCCGTCCATATCAAATTTTCTGTTCCAAGATAAAGTAATTGGGAACAAACTCTATTTTAGAGCAATATCTACATATATGCAGTGACTTTGGCACGTTCCCTCAAATCGCACCCATCTATTCTGAATTTTAAATTTGTATTTTATGGTCTCTTTATGGCAAAGAGCAACCGTAAAAAGTAAGTAAATAATATGGTTAGCAAAATTTAGTCCTGAGTGTATGTAGTAGTGCAAATAAAAAAACATTTTGTTCCATCAAGTTTTTTTTATTTAAATTTTTTGCAAATAAAATTTTTATTCTTCTTTTTATGCAAAATTTAGATAGTGGTTGGAACAAATGAATGTCTGTTTATTTGTGTGTTAAAAAACAAAACTTAAAACATGTGTGTTGTGTTTAGAAAATTAGATATATTTTGTATTCAATAGAATTGTATAAATATTGAATCTTTTGTTTTCTCTAAAACCAAATATTTAAATTAAATATTGTATAATTGCATGAAAAAGCTAGACTTTACTGAAATGTTTTAACCTGCATTTTTTTTTTTTATAGAAATCGAATAAATTAATTGAAAACATTAATCAGTTGATGCTACGAGATGATCCAGCTGAGAACATTAGGGGCTTGTAATATTTAGGGACTAAATGCAATAGCTAAAAGTTTAGGAAAATTTATATAATTCTACATAAAATTTTTTTTAAAATGTTTTAAAATTGATTTGAATTTTTTTTTACAAAAAGCAATTATGTTCTTTATTTTTAGGAAGTAATCTTCAGAATTGAATAAGACTATTTTGTGGTAAAATTGAAGTGATCAAAATTTTTAAAGAAGAGAAGAGGAGTAAAGTGGAAGATTTACTGGCTGGGGAACGAACCATGTCTGCTTCACACGCCACCAGCACCCAATATGCTTTGGGTGTCATTACCAATTAGATACTGTTTAAGCAGCGGCTTATAGCCATCATACCATTTGATTTCTTCTTTACTGACTATATACATTTAATCTCTGATCTAATGATCTAATTGATTTTCAATTGATTTTCGGGTTTGTTGCTATTGTATTAAGTGATGACAATGATCTCAAGCTGTGTAGCGGTAATGCAATCAACAATATTAAATCGGAAAATATTCGACTCAAAAGATTAATTAATTTGTTTTGATATTTTACTCTGCTTCTGATATTTTTAAATTTCCAATGTGTTCAGTTTTCATTCAAACCGTTGAACTCTTTTTATAAAACGTATTTTGTAGACGGATTGTCTACACAGGCCTTCACGACTTTTATGACTAATATGAGTATTAACTCTTTTTTGCACACATATGACCATCTCTTATTTTGCTAAAGAATTTTATTGCTTTACTATACTTTATGCTATGTAGGAAATAATGCTAATTTTATATTTGTCATATATGAGAGGTAGGTGTATTCGTTACCCGATTTTCGGCTGTGCATCTAACTTCAAATCCATGCAAAATACCTTCTAAGTTTTCTTATTCTCATAAAGACTTAAATCGCTAAAAACCATTGGCTAGTCCTTCATTCTCTGCCATCGTTAACCCTCATAGTGACTGCATATATTGATGATTAACTGCTTCGAAGCAACGAGTACCAGAATCACGCAGTTCCATTACCCCGGGGAACATAATGCAGCTTCTTGATCGTAACCAGCCTGATAATGTGTCACAAAGTTAATGGGTACCCAGTTGAAGGAGACTAAACCCCTAGGAGAACAGGCTCCTCACAACCCTCACCCGTACTGCGAAAATTGGTAACAGGGTCAGTGGCCCGAGAATGGCTCTGCGGAGCCACTTCGGCTGATCATGGTTGAGGTGTCTAGTTTGAACGAAACGCGGTGGCTGGGTTTCATTAATGCGTGAAGTAAAGATGAAATAGGATCGATGATTTATGGAGCTTAGGTTCTATTATTGTAAGCGCTAAATTTAATAAATTTATATTAATGGGTCATAGCTCATGGCTTATTTTTTGTAGCTTCAATATACGATTTGAACTTAGTCTGTTACGATACATCGGCAGTAGCTTATGCATACGAAATAAGATTGTCGGAGGTATTGGGTGTTGCTGGTAAGTCATCTGGTATTCTCTTGCTATCTTGTTGAATGCAGATAAGGAAAAAGAGACCTAGATAGCCCGAACCCCATTAACAAGGGGTAATTAAAGATTGACAGATCCAATTGGTTATGAATAATGCTGTTACCTGGTGAGCTTTTCCAGGCATGCTAGGGGCTTTGGTATAGAGTCACAATCTTCACTAATGGTTTGAGCCATCGTTAGGTTAGTGCTTATTGCCAGGTACTAATGTAAATGTTTCCACAGCACGCAGTCCCAAGGAAAAAGTGACACAACTCATGCCAAAGGTAATATTCTGACGACTTGAGGACTGTTTCGTCTCAGGCCCTGATGCTGGAGAGAAACATCATGCCAGCTAATCCCCCATCAGACTTCTTTGGGAGTTTCCTGAAGTCAAGACTTTTACACAATTAAGCTAAAAATCACAACAATTGTATTGATGTCCGAATTTTTATGAAGCTCCTGATACTTCTACCGAAGGTGCTATCGCTAGCCAGTAGGTTCTTAAATTCAGCTCATTATTTGAGAAGCTTTCCTCTAATGGAAACGAGCGGTTGTTTGTTCTTGAATACTGACTTCGGGATGATGCTGCCTTGTACTAAGGAGCGAGTTTTCCGATAATCATGGGACAAGTAGTCGGATCTTTGAAACTTAGCGGTCCGAAAATTTACTCCACATGAGAGATTTAATCCTCCTCCGCTCAGGAGTTTGTGCCGGACCAAGATAAATGTAGCAAAAATCTAGTAATAGTGCTATTTTGTAGTTTTCTGATATATTATATGGAAGCTATTGTAAATAATTTCTTGTATTGATTCAGTTATTTTTTGGCGAACTAAAATTGCCTTTCTCAAACGTAACCAACCGTAATGATAATAAAATTATTGAATTAAAAATTACTCTGAGCAATTACATGCACAAGGAGTACGAGTACAAACCCCATCAAGAGAAAAAAAATAACTGTTTTGTGTCGCTTAAACGTTTAACGTCCGCATTGTAATTGCCCCCGAATACTAAATGAAGTATCAAAAACAACAAAACTCGCAGAACAGCAAATTAAAACACTTGAATACACCCAAAAAATAAGCACTAAAACAAAAACAAAGCAAATGAAATAAAACTAGTAAATCCATGTATTTTTCTGCATGCCTGCTTTTCAGTTTATTCTCTAAAAATTCACTGTTCAACATCAAAATTTACGTCATTTATCCTTGAATAAAAAATATTTGAATTTTGCAAGAAAAAAGTTGCGATTTTTTAACAACAGAATTAATTTGCCATTTGTATTGTATTTTAGTTTTAGTTTTTTTTGTGTGTTTTAATTTCTATTTTATTTATTTCATTGCTGCAGTTTGTCTGTGTGTATTGAAGTTTTTATTTTGTGCATGTAATTTAAAATAGAAAATACATATTAAAAAAAATAATAAGATAATAAAACAAACAAGTTTTAAACCTTCATTTAATTTTGCAAAAATTATGCACGTCTTTAATTTTTATTTATTTGCTTTTTGTTAAATTGGGGTTTCTTGTTTTTTGTTTGTTGGTGGTTTCTGATTGAAATTCACCAAAAATTTATATATGTGCTAAATTTTTATTTTTTTATTTTATATACATATATGTATATGTATCTTTTTGCATTTCCAATAGAATGGCGGAAGTACATCGTTTATGCGTTTGGCTTGCATTCATTCTCACTTTTTGTGTTTGTGTGTTGATGTGATTTTTTTTCTAATGGTGTGTGAATTTACCATGTGACTTAATACTTGTATGTATTAGTAAATTATTTAAAACAATTTTATTGTTGAAAAATTGCAAATTTATTTAAGAAATAATATTGTTATTTTCTAAGAAGGTTTTGAGTTGAAAAAAAAGCTCCAGAAAGGGGAAAAAGGGAATTGTTTTACTCTCATTTCTCAGAAGGTTGAAAATACTCATATTCATATCGTAAAATTTGAAAAAAAAAATCTTATACTTTTTCGTTTAAAAAGTTCAGGGTGTTAAGCTTGGAGACATAAATTTAAAGCAAGATTTGACCCACCAGGCCCAAACATAGAGATCAGGAAAATATTAAGCAGCAAAAAATGTACATACACATACATATATACTAATAGGGCAGAGGTGGAACATGTTCGAAAAATCTGAAAAGTAGCTGTCTTTATAAAAAAGGTAAAAATTTTAAAAGATAAAAATTTTAGCAAAAACAGCGAATGGCAAAAATGTAATGAAATATGTTTACAAAAACGCCAAACAATAGAAAACTTGATTCTGTTTTAAAAAAATATAAAAAATTTTTTCTGAAAACTAAACAAAACAGAAAACTGAACTTAGACAGTTTATTAAAAATGCCAAGGAAAAAAAAAACCACGAAAATTCGTAAGCTGCATATTTTTCGCACCTTCGCAGCGCCTGTGTTTTTTGTAAATGTTCAACGTTTTCGTGTGCTATTTAGAGTTTCTTATTATTATTGCAAGTTTTCGCAAATTTGGTCTAGTTGTGCTCTTTGAAACTACACGCAAAAAAACGTGTATTCGGAGAAGAACAGATTATTGTTGAAGTATGTATATGTTTGAATATATTATGGCTGTAGACAACCATAATATGATTGTGAACAACCACATTATGTGGATTATAACCACATTATATGGTCACAATCCACATTATTGTGACCATACTGTATGGTCGATTTAAAAATGTTACCGTTTTTTCTATGGGTGTGCTTATAGTTTTGTAAGGTCTTTTATAAATGAACTTTCACGCTCTTGTTTCAGTTACATATTTTTTGTGTATCTTAGACCAGTAATCAGGGGACGTCCCCTACATGACGTACCGGAATTAGAAAAATAGCGGAAGGAGAGCGGAAGGAGAGCGGAAGGAGAGAGGAAAGGTGAAAAGACGAAGTGTGTGTGGACGTTTGAGTAAGGAAGAAATTAAAGCAGAATAATGAAACATGAATTTTTTTTAAGCTGAACTATTGCTTAACTGTCTTTTAAATATCCAGTGTATATGTATATCTTCGACACCATCCATTCAACAACAGTTGAATCAAACTTCAAACATTTCAAGACGTCGAGAATATAGATGGAAAACAGAGGCGAAAAGCACAAAAGTATTTTGCAATAAATGCAATAATAGATGAAAATATATTCTCTTAATGCACTTAGAAAAATGTAATGACTTTCGCCGATCAGTGAATAGATTTAAAATGTTTCTAGAAAGCATTGCGAAAATTGCTATGTTGGGATTTATAGCAAAATTTGCTGCATACTCTCAGGCTTAAACTTATTGTGTGATTAGTTTTAATAGTAAAATAGTTCTTATTTTATTAGGTCTAAAAAGTCCTCTTTAAAACTAGTTTTATGTCTGGCCTTTGAGTCGTGTGTATACCACCGCTAGTTTGCTGATACCACTTCACTCGTCAGTAGAGTCAACGAAATTTGAGAGACTGTTTTAAACATAATTATAATTAGAAAATAATAATTTCAAGAAAGCTTTCAATACAGAAACAAATTTAATTGTTTTGCACTACTTTTTATTTTCCCTAACAACTTTCATACAACGAGTCACAGTTACTATACAATATTGTGCACTAGACTTTGTACTTCACTGAATCCATTTATATGGACAAAAATTTTGCGAAATTTTGCAATTAAGTTTCGATAGATCTACTATGACATATCAACAAAATCAATTTCGAGACGTCCAATTTCAAATTTGTTTCTTTTCCGTAGGAGAGCCCCATTAAAGAGACGTGGTATTGTTAAGCCAAATATTTAAAAAAAAGGTAGGTGGAGAGGGAATATGTGGCACTAGCATTATTTGGTGGACATTGTCATTGACTTATTAAACTACATACAGTAAATTTTTCTATTGACATTTAACATCGAATAGTTATTGAAAATCCTGCTAGTGACTAGACGGATGGGACCATGCAATAAATTGTGAAGACATCTCATTGACAATGTGTACAAAGAAGTTACGAGTATCAAGTGGGTGTAGCAGAACCAACTGATGCAATTTGTTAGTGTATAGTGATTTAAGTTATCAAAGTCTGCATGTTTGCTCAACACTTTAAATGTTATATTTGTGCTCTAAACACTATGAAAAGAAAACCATTTTTCTACTATCGAAAATCTTTAGAATAAAATAGCGCCAACTTTTTTTGTAAACAAAGAGAAAAAAGTTGACATCTGAAAACTATTTGATGCTAGAAACAAAAGACAATCACCTGCGATGCCAATTTCGTATTGTATGAATGCGTCGAGGCGAACTCAATACAAATTGAACTTGGTGATTATTTTTTGCTTCTTGCTTTTTCAGAACAATTTTTTTTCTTTGTATGTATGAATTGTTCTAAAAAAAATTGTGTGCTGCGTAAACTTTTTTCATTTAATAATATTTGAAGTGTGATAACCGGATGAAATTATTGAACAAAATTGTTGGTTGAAAAATCAAAATTAGATATTTACTTTCCATACAATACTAGTGCTAATGCTGCTGATACGTTTCATTTATGGGAAAAACAATTACGAAAACAAATTTTAGCAGGTAGATATGTATGTGTGTGATAATGGGTCATTACAATAACAATCAAATACTTTCTCTTAGTGCTAAAAATGAAACCATATTGTTTTTGTTTCTCGTGAGCAGCTGAACACAGCCATTGAACGACTAAGCATAGCTCACGAGTCTCTGAGTACAGGCATTGAGCACCTGAACACATCACGGCGAATTCAGATTTTGACAACTAAAACACTATGTGTAAATTTGTATGTTTGCGATGAATTCCAAAGCACTCATCCGGTATGAATTCACCATTGGGTATAATTGTGGAAATTGGTGATTTCTTCTTTCATGGTAAATATATTCATTCATATATACAATTTTTTTTTGTTGGCCTGTCTTTTTAAACATTTTCCTTAGAATTTACTAATATCGATGGTATTTGATTATTTGGTTGTCTGTAGTGTATTAGTGTTTGCGGTACGAGTATTTTAGTTTTCCTTATTCTCAGGTAATTTATGCTGCATTGAATAAGTAGAGTATTCAATGCAGGTTTTGTCTGAGTTGTTGTTCTTTTTTTCACATTTGCTTACGGGCTTTATAACTTTGCCTAAAACTAATTTATAAACAAAATTTTAGTTTTAAAGCTCAAGTTTATTTATTGCTTTTGAGGCTGGACAGAATAAAAATATTCTTAGACTTTTGCAATTGAACTATTCAATAAAATCACAGATAATTAACTATTAATATTGAAGAGAAATAATTAAGTTTAATTGTTTTCGTGATGATTTAAACTATCACAATATTATGACATGTCCTATACAAATACATACATATTTTTGAAAGTTTAACACAAACAAAACACATTAATATAAAAAGTGGAAGTGACAGCTTAATACTAGTAACTATTTTTGATAATTGAGTGCGTAAATGTTTGAGAATCAACAAATAAGTAGTTCATTCTCTGAAAGTGTTTTATTGCCTGCAATTGTCAGTTTTCTGATAAATTGATGATCATTTGTTGCAATAATACCAAAATTCTTTATTAATAAACAAGCTGACATCGTTACTCAAATTTATCTTAAACTGCAATTATAAGCCTCCTTCCGAGAGTGCATATAGCGTAAAGAACTGTAAAACTTACAATGAATATTAGCTAGAAAATAAAAATTGTTGTCCGTTTGTCTTTATACGGAGTTTTCTTACTATTTTAGGTCTAAAAATATACCTTATTAATGTTTTCTGTGTTTTTCAACAGTATATATGTATGTATGTCCGCAGTAATCGAAGTATGATATAAATCATTGTATAGAAGTTGTTAAGAAAAGTAGAAGTACTGCAAGGCGAACAGATTTTGTCTGCATTAAAGTTTTGTTTCTTTGGTCTACTGATGAGTTGATTAGCATCAACAAATTGTCGGCGGCATATAGACAGCTAAAAATTATAGAAAACATTGATAATGTCTATTTTTTGACTCAAAATAATACATTTCAACTGGCTGCTTAAAGTTAATTTTTGGATTTTAGTTACTTAAATATTATAGGTGAAATTGGCTTTATAAAGTTTTCTATTGTTTATTGTATTATATATGTTTTTGATTTGTCGTGATAAATTTTCATTGCAAAATAACTCTTTTCATAATCCTTTGGCAACTTAACAAATTGCAGATGAATGTGTTCGGTTGCCATTAATATAACGAAAGAAAATTGCATGTAGTTTAAAAAACACTTTACAACACATTGACTGAAAGTAGCTATTTTATTTTGTTAAATAACCTGTGAAATTTGTCTTTTCATATTCACATTTATAATGACACTAATCATGTGAATTTAATTTAAATGGCATTTAATTTACAACGAGTATCATTTAAGTAAAATCGATTGCAGGTTCTCTACGATGAATGAGAAAAATAACGCTACTAAATTGTGTCTGTTTTAAATGTAACACAAATACGGAATGCAGCCATTCATACACCATTAACATTTACTTGTTAATGTGTATGTATGTATGTAAATAAATGCAAAAAAAAAGAAGAAGAAAAACACAAAAATGTACAATTAATTGAAATTAAATTGATTTCATGCAATTAAACTGAAAGTAATGAGAAAAACAAAAACAACTATTGAAACTAGCAATTACAATTAAAACACAGTTACACTTGCAAGCGCACACACAAATACTTACACACTCGCAAGTACCTTAGAAACTGAAGTCCAGAAGTAAAACTATTTGTTTGGTTTTGTTAAATTGTTTAGGTTTTCGCCTCAAAGCGTCTGTGTATGTAGTTGGCTTTAATTGCGTGTGCGTGTCTGTGTGTGTGTGTGGTGGTGGTGTATGGTTTTGTAAACTTAGCTAGCCATTTTAAAAACTTTCGATAAAAAATAGAAAAAATTTAAATGTTTTTTATTTCTCTGGATTTCAAATTGGTATGTTTGCTATTTTCAAGTGCTGAATATTCTTTCATTTATTTCTTCTTCTTCGTCTTTTTTCTTGTTTGCGATGATGCGGGGAATTATTTTGATACAGATGGCGGTGATGGCGATGATACTTTTCGTGAATATGGCAATTAAGCTTTTAACTAATTTAACACAAAACACAGCAATGCCCCATGTTCATGTTGTTGTTTGGTTGTAACTTAATGTGGCAAAGATGCAATAGATGGACATTAACCTTCTTTTTTATATACTGAATAAAAAATGTTAGATGCCATATAAATTATGTACGCAGTAGGGGGGTAACTTTTTTGTAACAGAATATGTCTGTAATAGCATCCACTAGGAATATACCTTAGATGACTTACATCATTGTTGTCTATAGCGATGTGAAGGTTGCGGCAAGCAAGATATATTTATTTAAAATGCCGTAAACAAGTTTTAGTCACCGTAAGCACAGTTTTTGTTATAGTTCGATCGTTTTGTTGTCACCATCCATGAAAATTAAATATGATTATATTTATTAAAAACAATAGAAGAAGCATTCTACAATAAACATTTGAACAAGTTTTGTTTATGACAAACATAGTATTTTTGATTTATTAAAGCCAAAACAGATTATAAACAAAATATTTTTTTTAATGTGTTGTTGCCGTTGACAGCTAATTTTCCTCCAATTTTTGTATTGTGATTGAAAATTTTTCTCTAGTTGAAAACAAAATTAAGTAAAACAGCGCAATTAAAAACAGGCGATTACGCAGTAGGAATTATGGAACTTATGAACAGCTGATTTTATTGTGAGTCTAGGCAAGAATAATTTATTTGCATTCTGTAAATATTCTAAGTATGTTATTGTGGTCAGTAACAAAGTTATTCAATCATAATATTGCTATGCCTGCCCATACTGTAGTAATTTTTACCATAATATTGTTACTTTCCTCCATAACTTGGGCACTTCCAACCATTCTATTGAAAACAAGGATTCAGGGTAAAAGTATTGCTGTCAAATTCAATCTTATTACAGTGAGGAAATGTTTTTGTTAAATTCTGCCGATATTGTCACGTACCACCTGTAATATGAAAAAATGTTGATGTATTTGACAAAAGTATAGTTGAAAACAACAAAAGTATGCTTAGACTTGGCAACAGTATATTTGGATGGTACGAAAGTATGACATTAGTATTATTGGATGCGACAATAATTGTTTTGAAAATAACAATACTGTGGTTGGACATGAGTAGATTATGATAGAATAGAGCAATTACACAGTAATTGGCCACAATAACTTAATCACCAAAAGTGAAATTAGCAATGTTCTTACGGGTTTTAGGGGGATGGGCAAATGTGCATGTTTTATATAACAACAGTATATTTCAACAACAGTACGTTTCTCTTCGAATATGGGAATCATATTTTTTCTTTAGCGTATTGGTTCTTTACGTGTATATACCCATTTTCAAAGATGATGTATTAGAACAATTTGCTATGAATTTGTTCTTTCTAAAATGGGGGAATTTTTTATTTCACTTTAAAAATTTTCAATTTTTAATATCTATGGTGCCATTGAAAAAAAAAAATTTTACATACCACTAAAACAGTGCAAAATTCAACAAGCTGACAACGCTGCGCAATATAAAGTCACCTTATGCAATACACAGATTTTTTGGCGGCATTTTATTTTTTGTTGTTTGAAAAGTGTAGAGGCCTGCAAACAAATAGCTGTACCCCAACTCAAATCATAAGCTTTTTATATTTATGTGCTTTATATTATTTCTAACAAAGCAGTCCTTTTACAAAATCGCACATCTCTAAAAATTAGTAGAAAAGCTTAAAAAGTAAAATCAATGAAAGTTGGGTTTGAAAACCATGGACCACCTTGCGACAATGGTTTGAGCAGCCTTTCCAGATTTTTATATTACATACATATGTATTTGTACAAAAGTAGTTCGATGAATTTGCGGTTAAGAAAAAGTTATTACCCTACTATACACATTTCTAAACACTCCCATTCTTACCCAGGCACACACATGCACACATACGTATGTGTGTTCCTCCCCGGTGAAAGAGCTTACATAAATATGCGAATACATTTCTATATTTTATTTAATTAAAAAAGGTAGTTTTCCAGTTTGGAGGCACTGTTTAACAAATATAATTTCTTTTTAGTTTTATTTTGAATAAAGAAATTTATTTCTTATTAATGGTAGTAACCATATTATTCATGTAATCAATCATAATATTGCCATGTCAAATCAGACTACTCACTGCGGACATATGTTGAAATTCATTAATAGTTTTGTCATATTCAATCCTGCTATTTAAAAACAAAAAGTTTTGCGGGAGCCATATTATTAACAAATTTTAACATAATGTGATCATAGCTAATCGATCTAATTATAGAAAGGGTATATAATTAGTCATATTAATTATAAATTTATATCATATTAAATTAAAAATTAAAGTCATATTATTTTAAAATTCTATCATTAGAACTATATATATATATATATATATATATATATATATATATATATATATATATATATATATATATATATATATATATATATATATATATATATATATATATATATATATATATATATATATATATATTTATTTTTTTTTTTAAGACGGTTTTTAGTCAATCATACTATTGCTACACTCAATTATAATATTTTCATTTAAACTTTTTATTTTCAACCAAACTATTCTGAAAATGGGAGATAGTTATGAAAATAAAAAAAAAATTACATATAGTCAGCTCCCACCTACACGTGCAATAATAATAGATGTCCATATACTTTTAATATTTAGTAATTTTGACCCTTTTTTCTTATCTTTTATATATTTATTTGAGCTTAAAGTCTTTTTATTGGAAAATTTGAGTATTTGAGTATTTTTGTCAATATTTCGCTCTCTTTCGGATAGCTTCTTCAGGACAATAATAATAATAATTTTTCATTATTATTGTCCTGAAGAAGCTATCCGAAGGAGAGTGAAATATTGACAAAAATACTCAAATACTCAAATTCTCTAATAAAAAGACCTTAAGCTCAAATAAATATATAAGATGTCTATATACTCCATAATATTTATTACACAATTATTTTCGTTCGGAATTGAAGTTTTTGCCATTAAATTATGTTTTATTTCTTTTCAATATGAGAAAAATTTTCTTAAATACCTGGTTACTGTTCAATTTTGTTTGCCATTACTTAGTCAATTGTATTTCTTTCCAAAAAGAATCCTAGCGATTTCAGTATATGCTGTAGAACACATCTAAGTATTAATGGATTACTTATAGCAGGTGGACCAAAAGAAGTCGTTGAATATTGTTTGGCTTTCAGAATATCGGTTGTGGCTCACGCAGTGTGTGTCGTTGCTCCATATTGTTGGAAGGACACATCCTGCAGACCCAATTTATTCAATAACGGCAGAAAAAACTCGGTTAACATGGCCCTATAGCGAGTTGTTGTTTGACCAGCGGCGTCCTCGAAAAAAAAATGGCGCAATAATCCCTCCAGCCTCAACAGCGCACTATGCAGTCACTTTGAGCGGCTGTAATGGCTCCTTGTGCATTACTCGTGGATTTTAGGTGCCCCAGAAACGATAGTTTTGCTTGTTTACGTAACCGCTGAGATGAAAATGAGCCTCATCGCTCATCATGATTTTGGTCAAAAAATCGGCCACTTCGTCATAGACACGACTATTCCTCTTTCTTGTTGAGTGTATTGCTCCGTGGCTTGTTCACTTGTATTCTACAGCTGTCTTCACAAATGTAAAAACATATTTGATATTGTCCGCTGTTTGCAAAAATAAGCGCAACTTCCAATAAGATAATTTTTTTTAGCCCACAAGGAATCCAAAAGTAATCGTGACTACTTTCGATTCCTCAAAAGCAGTCAAAAATAATCAAAAGTAATGCAATTATTTTCAATACTTGATTATTTCTCATTTTTTGACTTGCACACACACCTACGTATTTTCTTTCAACAATTATCATTTTTATGGCTGAAATAATCTAAAGCAATACTGAGAGTTTCTCAGTTGCTTGTGTTTGTAGTTAATTAGGAAATTGAAAGTAATCATATTGTAACCAATAATTTTACCTTCAAAATAAAATGGATCAAATAAGTAATGATTATGAATAATAATCATTACGTAACAGTTTTATTTCCAATACAACACCACAATGGCGAAATCAACTTGCTTTCAATGGCAACAGCACAAACCTGGTTAAAAACCACTATAGTATGTATATTATATTATATAGACATTATATTTGTTATAAATACAAAATTTTGAATGTTAATTATAACAAAGCTTGTAGATAATTTTTTTTAATATTATTGTAAAATACGAAATTGTTAAAGAATATTAAAAGTTTTCTTGATGTTGACTATAAAAAGAGCAAATTGTAACATAATATGTGTTCACAATGATCAAAAGAGTAAAAAAGAATTTTTATAATTTTTATGAAACTTCACCTCCAAGGCATCTTGTTATAACAAAAAGTGGATCTGGCTATAAAACATGGTAGCTAAAACTCGAATAAAAGTATCGGTCCATATTTTAAATAAATACATGCTATTTATTCAAAATAATGTTGACCTTTAATATTAATATTTTATTTATAAAGTAAGTTCGGCTTGAGGTCAAGCCGAACTTACTTTATAAATAAAATATTTATTCAAAATATCATACACATCCTTTGGATCATTGTGAATATATACTATGTATCATTTTGATTATTTTTTTGTCAGTATCTATGAAAATTACAATATTCTTCAACAATTAAATGTTTGCCACAACAATGTTATTAAAAAAACATAATAGTGTGTTTGCAACCATACGTTAGTCTTTTTGCTTTGTCTAGATGGCGCCATCTATTGCTAGAGTTACGGTGAAAGAGTCTAAGGTTATTACTATTAATATGAGGTTTTAGTTCCAGGCTAACAATATTTAAAGCAGCCCCCTGCTAGCTTGTTCCTATGTTACTTTTAACTATAAAATTGTCAATAAATGTATAGGAAACCATACTTAACATATTCTTAAACATCTTTGTTGCTCTGTGTAGCCATTTGAATTATATTAGAGATCTAATTCAGGTTTCAAGTACTTCGCTTGATTACAAGTGCGATCTTAAAGCAATATATTCCACTAAGATACACTTTTCTTATTTTTTTGTTTTGTTTTTTTGTTTGTTTTTCTAGTTACACCTTTTTGATGAGGAGGAAGAGAAATAATTGCTACATACTGGAACATACTACATGATATTTATACTACATACATATAAAATATTTGCTTTAAATGCGAACGGAAAAACTGGATTTAAACGAAATACCAATTTGGTTACAGAAAAAGGTATGGTATGTTATGTAAGTCGCTACATAGAGCGACTCGTAGTGTGAACATGCACACATACTTACTCTAAGGCACAGATATAGTTTCTGTTTGGCTGCTGTTGTTTTAGTATTAGTTAGCTGGTAAAGTTAAAGCTGGACCTGAAAGCTTAAGTTAAGTTGGCTGCTTAGAGTTTAGATGCCTTTGACTGTGGTTGACTTTAATGCGAGTACACCTGAATCTAACACCACCTGTGCGCTCTGCCATATTGCAAAAAAATATATATATATTTATACCTACGATTTACAACGCAGATATTTTGAAAGACAACAACAAATGCGGCAGCAGCAAAAGTGCAACAGCTACAACAACTGCCGTATGAACAGAAAAATTGGTGAACCAAGCCGAAGGAAAAATACAGAATCAGGAATACAGCAAAAACAAAAACAAACAAAAAACAATAAAAAGCACTGCATTTTGGAATTACTGCACTTTTAGTAGCATATAAAAGTTCTAGTGGATAAAAATGAAGAAAAATGAAATAAAAAACAAAAAAAAGAAGCATTATTGTCCCTCCACATGATCAAGGCGACCACAATATTTACGTTGCAATTGCTAGTTGTGTTGCTGCTGCCGACGACGACGACGACGACGATGAGGATGATGTTGATGATGGTGATCAGTTCATTAGAATCAGGAACCTAACTGAACTTAACATGAGCAAAAATATGTGTGTTTTTAATGTTGATATTGCGTTAAAATAAAACACATTGGCCGTCAAAAAGAAGACCAGATCGTAGCGAAAAAGATTAGCTGTATGAAAATAATTTCAAATTAAAAATTATCTTTAACAGTATCTAAAAATTATGCTTTACTTAAGGCGGGCTTAAAGCTTTTCTTAAATATTTTGCATATTTTTATGGTATAGCTGAACACATCAGGCTTTTGTACATGTACTTAAGTAATATACAAATTAACGATATATAAAGAAAACTAACTAAAACTAAGGCCTTAGTTCATATACGAATTTTGTACGCTTACAAACTTTAGCGCCAGTTACCTAACACGCTCTTAAAAAGGTCAGTCACATTTGATTGTGTGTGTGTGTGTCGTTCATTTTAATAATTTGCTGCAGACATTCAATATAAGACGCAAACATTATATTTTTTAGTTCCTAGTTTTTGTTTTGCTTCCCTTTCAGCCGTAATAAATAAAACTAATTTGCTTCTTGATCTATATATTTCGAGCCTTACGAGACTCATGTTCAGGATCTGATGTACATACATATGTATGTATATGTCTATGAAATATGAAATGAATATATGAAAACTAATATTTTTCAAAAAGACATAAAAAGAAATTGAAATTTTTTTTAAAGCCTACACATGTATATTAATATTAAATTCTAATTCCAATGGGAGTTAAAAATACTAAGAATTGGTCCAGAAAAACAAAAATAAGTATAGATCGTAATTTTTGTGCGTGACTTTCTAGTGTTCGATTTTATTATGCCTTGTGCTCTTTTCCCTCGCACAAAGATCGTTTTCAATTAAGCATAAAATTATCTTTCGATCACTTCGACAATTGCGTACCAAATGACCCCTTTTCATCTTGAAGGCTTCAAGTACATAAAAGAACTTAAATATTTTTGAATTTGCTTCAATCAAAGACAGAGAAAAGAAAAATTTCTCTATTGATTTTGCATCCTGGAATTCATAATTTTCATGCTTATGAACATAAGTGCAGAGCACATGTTGTGTACTTCCATCTTTTGTGAGCCAGAAACCACTAGCTGAAGGCCGTGATTCACTATCCTACTGAATCGTACGATCTGTTAAAAATTACATGTGTGACCAAAAAGTGTGATAGTCTGGACTAAAATTGTATGTGGGTGAAAGACTTTATGACAAGTCTGTACGATTTGTTAATCTTATGAAAATTTTCAAAAACTATCTTTTTCTATGAGATCAGAGGTGCCTTTTCGAAGCTGTTTACAACGGTATATAATAGTGTGGCTGTTTTGATGTAACTTCTTAAATTAGGACAGAATTTTGTCAGATATAGTTAGCAATTTTCAGGGAATGAATCATACGATTGAGTAGGATAGTGTAACATGGCCTTAACAATTAATTAGCAGCAATCTAATAATCGTCTATGCAGTAGCATTGGGCAAGCTGTTTCATTTGAGTGAATCGTTCGTTCTTTTTCAGAAAATTAATATGAATTAATTCTTTCTTTTAATTCACCGCTCATTAATTCAGAAAAAGTATTACACATAATTCAGAGTGAAAATGTCTCATTCATACCAGGGTCTTGCTTCCTAAAATCAACAAATGTTGTATTATAAATAAAATACCCACTGATAAAATCTATTTTTTTGTTTCTTTTATTAATTAAAAAACAATAAAAAGCAATATTTTTGAGAAACAGGGTTCAGGTGGATTTAAGCTACCACAGGCATTAATTATTTGTATAAATAGAGCAACGTCCCAGCTAAAACATCAAAAATAGTACGAATAGTTTTGAAAGTGAGAATTAATAAACATAAAATTATTTTTATTAAATAAAATTTAATAAAATTGGGATCATCAATATTAAATTCAAAATATTGTTGCATGATGTAAGTAAAAAGAAAATTAGCAGAAAGGTGAAAAATATGGAAAAAAATGCAGACGTAATTCATTCATTCAGTAGAAGGAATCATTCAGTTGAATTAATTCATTCATGAATGACACAAGCCTACTACGCAGTCTTCTTTGCAAATTGCATCTGCTGGAATATTGTCAGCCGTTGTCATATGGTAAGATGCATAAAGTGGCAACCTCAACAATCGATATAATTTTCAAAAAAATAACAAACCCTAGCAAAGGAAAATAAGACAGTGTTTGCGAGTGAGAGAAATAAAAGCCGGAGAATAGTACAGAATTAAAGAAAAGAGTAGAAAAAATTACTTTTGAATGTAAAAAAATAAATAATAAACAGCGATAAAAGTATGAACTTAATTATTTATTTGCTTTAAGAGCCAATTGAAATGTATTAATTCAGGTTTATGATCTGACAACCATGTCCATACGTAACTTGAGAATGTACAATTCACTATTTCTCCTCAGCCTTAAATAATTTTTTGCGCACAAATTGTAAATTAATTTGTTCGAAGTGCTTTAAAGAAGCCGTCAACACTGCAAACATTATTGTTCGATCATGAAACTAAATATATAAAGTTCGGGGAATATAAATCGTCAAACAAAAGTAAATTTTTAAAAAGACTGACTATTTTTTAGAAGTAGTAAATTTTTAATGAAAAATCTATTTATTTCAAAATGGCACTTACGTTCGGAAAAGTGAACTCTTGAGAGCAACACGTGTATGCTGAAATACGGTTGACTTGTCCGAAAGCTTGACTTTTTGGTTAGTTAACTTTTTCGCTATTCTATTGTAATATAAGAAACGTGTAGAATTTTTTTTATACAGGACTTATCTGTGAGGCCAGATTAAAACACAAGAGATGGTTCGCCAGGGGCCGAATCGTCTGATTCGAGCTCGAGCGAATTTTGTCGCTTATGCGACGTTGTGTTTGTTGTTTATTTTGTTTCTGTTTTATATTATTTTTGTTCGATAGTTCATTCGTTGTCGAATGCGACGATTTTGCCCCAGGTATTTTATAGAAGCCTGAGCTATAATCATGCAAAAAAAAGTTGTGAAATAATGAAGTGTTTTTCAGTAGAGACTACAAACAATTGCCAGATCGCTAATATACATGTCACTTTCCTATCGCAATGTAGTTATATCTCTTCATTTATTTATACTTTATTTACCCCTGCCAAAAATTCAAGCTTTATATCTCAAGTTGAACGGAAATTACAGAACCAGTGTTTTTCACATCTACATTATATTTGGAAAGCTTTAACTGCGTTAAAAAAAAACTGAAGGCTTTCTAGGAAAAAGTGCTTCCTGATACTTCTTTTGTTTGTACGACAAATGTTGTATTGAAGTTGTTATGAAAGCCGTTAAATCATCTCATGTTATTTAGAAAACTAAAGGCTTTTCTTTGAACGTATAGAGAGTATTCTTTTAGAAAGACAACTCATTTCCAATCACAAATTTGGATTTGGATGAAAGCACACTTCTATTTAGAAAATACATCGAGTAGCAAACAATATATTTTCAGATATTGACAAAAAAACCGTTTGTGTTGCAACATAACTCTATGTAGAATAGGGGCATGGTGCAAAGTTCTGCTCTACAACCTAAAAAGTCAAACACCAATGGATTTTTATCTAATATTACAAAGTTATTTACAAAATCATTTACTCCATGTTATATATAAAGTTTTTTCGAGATATGGCTAAGTTAAAGTAAGGGAATAATATTTTTATGCAGAAAAATTTTTAAGTTTTATTCTTATTTATAGAAATTTGTGTCATAATTACACAAGATATTGACCTTGTAAGCCTAAACTTAATATAGTTTTAACCTCTAACATACATTATAACGGCTGCCTTTTGACTCATCTAACTTTTTTCATATAGAATTTTTTTTTAATGGAGTGATCAAAAGCTACACTTCATTCGCTTGCAAATTTCATGACAATAAAATGTTTATAATAATTGCCATCTGGTCACTCTTTTGCAGCAATAGGTAAAACTGTTTGCTACCTATTGCTTAAGCCATTTCAAGAGATGATAATAATGCAACAACAATACTGCACAAGAAGACACTTGCAACATGGCAGAAAAAATGAAAAGAAAAAGAAAAAACTTTAGAAATAATAACGAAAACAAAAATCGCCTCTGCATGCTGATAACTGAACGTGAATGCGACTGACTCCCTGCGTCTGTGTGTCCGTATGTTCTGATGCACCACAACAGCCTTCTTCCTTTTTGCTTTTTAATTTCAAAGTAACAGAACTTTTGTTAAAACGTTGTTACCAGCAACAACACCAACAACAACAATAAGCCGTTATCAATATCAGGTTTGTCCACTCAGTCAGTCATTTTATGCATAAGAAGCGATTGAGTGTTACAGCCAGTGTGCATGAGTGTGTGCTTGCATGCACTTAAACGTGCATGTGTGTGTGTGTGCGTGTGTGTGCGTGTGATTATGTGAGCGTGTGCAGTCTTACATTAGTACAAATTTTCAACGTATGTTGCAGCTTAAGGTTGACTATTTTTTCGTTGTTGTCGCCGTTCCTGTTGATGCTGTTGTTGTTGCTGTTGCTATTCAACGTAGCGGGTTGCTGCTGTTTTCATTTTATTGAATGAGGATGAACCCACTGACGATGAGCAGACAGACAAGTGGTCACACAAAGGTTGTATTTTGTGGCGGTAGGATATATGCAACAAATGAATATAAGTACTGCCGCAAAGTTGGGTAACAATAAATCATACGAGGATAATTTTAAAGATGTAACGAAGAGAATTGGGATAGAAAATTGATCAAGAGGGTGTATAATTTTTTCTTTAATTGTGCGGCCCATAATTTCTGACTTTAAAAAGAAACTGAGAAGTAAACAGAGTAAATAATCAAATCTATAATTTCATTAGCAGCATTTGAACAGCGGACAAGTGGCTTCACGAACAAATTCGAATTTCATACTTTGGTAAATACTCATGAATGTCCCCTAATTATCATTTTATTTGATGCAAGGTGGGCCAGAAGAAAATTGCCTTGTTGGAAGTTGCTCTTAATTTTGCAAATGGCAGCCAATGTCAAATCTGTTCTTTCATTTGTGTACTAGACAGCTGTAGAATACAAGTGAACAAGCCATGGAGCAATACACCTCCCAAGAAAGCGGAATAATCGTGTCTATGACGAAGTGGCCGATTTTTCGACCAGAATGTCTGTTCATGCTGGAGGAGTCGTCCGGACATTTCTTTCCGAAGACTGGTTAAACGAAAAATCGCCATAGGGTCATGTTAACCGAGTGTTTTCTGCCGCTACTGACCGAATTAGGTCTGGAGGACATGTGGTTCCAAGAGGACGGAGCAGCGATATACACTGCACGAACCACAGTCGATATTCTGAAAGCCAAACAACATCGGATGACTTATTTTGGACCACCTATTAGTTTAATAATAGTCAGATTTCAGATTAATACAAAATTAGACTGAATGAAACTTCAGTTCACTTTCTACGAAGCAAAATCAACACCGAAAAATATAAAATCAATCTTGTTTTCCCCCTTCTCAACTTCCTCATTTTCTTCGAGTAATATAATAAATTCTAGTCGGCTGAGCTCAGCAATATTTTTCCCAAAAATTGCATATACTTATGCAATGCATGAGCATTGGCCAGCAAATTATACAACGAATACCGCCATTTGGTAATACAGATTCTTGTCTCCAACATATTATAAGTCATGGGTCAGGGTCAGTAAGCCGGCTGCTTTCTTTAAAGTACCTTTCAGTCGCTGTTTTGGTCTGTGTAACAAACTATCCGAAGACGTATTTTCTGTACAGGTATAACTATACCTGTTAAGCTCAATCAATTTTGATATTGTTCAAAAAGAGTATAGAATTCTTCTTTAGGCAGTTTTCGATTAAAATACTTTTGCCGATATTTATTAGGTAATACTTGCAAGTAGAATTCAAAACCCTCGCAAAATGTTGAAATATTTTCCCATATATCTTTTCACTTTAGATTAGAATTGAAATAATAATGAAAATTTCATTAAATTGATAAAACTGTTATTGGATTTAATGAAAGTTTTCTATGGATCCAAGCTATTTTTTAATGAAATTATGAAAACTAATGAACAGTTTGCAATGCAATTAATTCGTTGGCTCTATGAGAATTCTTTGCTGCAATGAAAATTTTCACAGGATTTGCACAATTTGCATTACTGGTAATTTTAGTCAATATTATTGCTTTACCAAAAACTTCAAACTCGAAAATTGTCTTGCTACATTTCTACTGTTTTAATTGGTGCTCCCAATATTATTACTATGATTTGCAAATCAGCTGTTTGGGAAAATTGTGAACATAACAACGTCTTAATGTTTTGTGGAACCAAACTGCATAGTTTTTTACTGTAGTCCATTTTTCTTAACAATCCTCTTATTTAATGTGCTAAACTCAATCAGTTAGATGATTCCAATGATGAAGAAGGTAGCTTGTTTAAGGATTACTTGGTTCAAACACTTTTTAAGCACACACACGCTCACACATATGTACGTACACACGCACATTCATCTTCTGTTACATAACAAATGATCAGGAACTTGCACTCC
The DNA here is from genome assembly GCA_963662145.1 of Sturmia bella. Taxonomy (NCBI): domain Eukaryota; kingdom Metazoa; phylum Arthropoda; class Insecta; order Diptera; family Tachinidae; genus Sturmia; species Sturmia bella. The sequence continues at coordinate 32,895,228 of OY759168.1, read as the reverse complement.
TCTAGGAATTTTATTAACCTTTTTTGAGGTTCTTTCTAAGATTGTTTTGCGTAAATAGTTTTGCTAGTTGTTGGTGCAGTTGTTGTTGGTCGGCCGTTTGGCTGATTGGTTGGCTGGTTGACTGGCTTGCTGTGGCTATTTTGGGGTTATTTGACTAAAAAGAGGCTTGAATTATTCCCATTTTTTTTTTTCGTTTGCTTTTTGCATGAAATGTTTTCTTTTTGCCAGTAGACTTTTGTAACATGCGTTACTTCACAGGGAGCTAACTAACTGGCTCCAGTACTAGTGTTGTACTTTAACATTAACTAGCAATGCTTCATATTGGGTTTACGTGTGTGTTGGTGTGTGTCTGCTGGCTTTGCCAGTGCAACGTTCTTATTATTCGCAGTTTATTTGTTGTCTCTTAAACCTTTTTTTTTTTTTTTGAGTGGACTCATAGTATGTAGATGTTTTAGGTTTGATACTTAACCATTCAACTATACTCTTATTCGTATTCATGTTCCTTTTTTTGTGTTTTAATATCAAACTGTCTTCTTGCATAGTGCTGATGTTGCAAGTAGATGCTGTTAGGAAAATGGTTAACTTAGAAATGCAAAAATTTGAGTAGTTTTTTTTTCATGTTGCTAAATTTTTTTTTTGTTTTTTTTTTTTTGTTTGGCTGCAGTTCTTGTTCCTGTAAGTTTATAGTTTAGTTAAAGGTTTAAAGTATTTTTTTTCTCTTCCTTTAGTTTAAATAAACCGGCTAAACAACGGTTTTCTATTAAGATTAAAATCAAGATATTTTTAAGTGTGTGTGTGTTTTTTTTACTCCTCTTTAAAGTATTTGTTGCAGTTGTTACCAGCAACAACAGTACTCTGTTGTTATTTTTTTAATTTGTTCTTTTTTATGATTGCACTTGCGTTTGTAGGCACTTTATTTTAGTGCCATTGTTGAGAGTGTCTTGCGGTTACTGTTGTCCAGTGGTTTCTGTGTGTTTGTGCTATTCATTGTAGTCAGTTTTTGTTAACAGTAACAGCAGGAGCTTCATATACGAAATTATTTAATTCTTAGTCAAGTGGAAAATTGTTGTTGGCCAGCAGAACCAAAGCAAAAAAATCACTTGAATATTTCCAAAAACAGAAAAAATATGTTTCAAGTTTCTCATAAAATTTTGTTCATACACAGTTTATTTGATTTTTTTAATGTCACATTTAAGTCTTTTTAAGAAAAGTTTTTGGAATTGATACGATTTGGACAATCAGTCAGAAGCCCGGAAGGGTCACCAGCCTACCGGGCTTCAAAAACTACCACTGTTTTTTGTGTGTCAAATTTCATCAAAGTGGCAGCCTTGGGATGCCGAGCGATATCTGTGATAACAAGGTAAACTTATCAAATGGTAGCTAATTTTTTGTTTGGGTATAGAATTTAGCTCTCCACTTTTTTACTTTCTTAGCATTTGTTATTGTAACTGCCATGTTAAAATTTTAAATTTATAAGCTTGACAATTGAAAAGTTATTGCTAATTAATTTTTTTTTATAATGGGTGGTCCAACAATATGTTCAGTATGAAAGTGTGACTCATACTCGTCCATTTTTTTTTGTCCAATTTAATTGGAAAATTTTTTAATTTTAAGGTTTGATAAATCCAAACGTGGAGAGGTTTGCAATTGAGCAGAATGAAGGTCATTAAAGCCGTTTACGTACAAAACCAGTATTTCAGTCAAGTGCATTTTAAACACCATTGCATTCAGTGAGGAGACCCACTTGCATCTCAGTGAGTTCGTTAAAGAGCAGAATTGTTGCATTTGGCCCAATGAGACTTCACGATTGATAGCTGAAAAGTCGATGCATTTGCCAAGAGTAACTGTCCGCAAATGAAATCAGCCAAACAGTTGTCGTGAATGGTGTTTGCTATCGCTATATGATAAGGGCTTCTTGTATCCAAAAATGAAGGATATGGAACTGAACGACATGTGGTTCCAGCAAGGCGTTGGAAATACAACGAAACATTGGCTCAATTGCAAATTATTTTAACGACTTTACCTCCTCAGAATTGAAAAAGATTGTTTTGTGATGAAATTGTACTGATCAACATTTTTAAAGAAGAGAGGAAAAGTAAAGTTGAATATTCACTGGCTGGGAAGCATACCCAGGCCGTTTCATGTCCACGACAACGTTATTCGAACTTGGATCACAATTCATTGCTTACTGTTTAGGGTTTAGCCCTCCCATTAACTGGGCTGTTACTGACTGTCTGCATTTAATTTATTGACCAACTTTATCAATTTTATCATTGTGTCTATTTGTTGATTATAATATATTTCATGTTCTCTCAGCTACACCCAATTGATTTTTAAGTTTATTGCTGTTGCTATTAGTACTATTAATTATCTTTTGGATCTTTTATGCAATAAATTCAATGCCCGTGTTATCTCACGTCGTTGGCGAATGTTAATTGGCCGCCATTAACTCGTGACTTGACAGCGATGGACTTTCCTGTTTAGATAAATCGCCACGTAAACAACATTGAACCTCATTTATGTATCAGCGTCTTTGAACCGTGGGCCAATATTTTGCTTTACGCAAAATTGCCATAAATTTTCATATCATGACAAAAAGTATTGGCACAATTTTCAGAAAACTTTTTCGTTTTTCGTCACAATTAATATCGTGCATTTTGGTTGGACCACCCTTTGCGTGGGCACCCTTTATTTTTCTGCTTCTTGTTGTTTTCAATATTGAGTTGATAAATGTTTGTTGTAGTAATAACTATATATCTGATGACAATTCCAAGTCTCTCACCGGTATTCATAAAAAATAAAACATTGTTGAAATACATTTTAGTACAAAGTTTTCATATCAAGTTTGTTCTAAAATGTATTTGAGCAACATTTTATTTTTTATGAATACCAGTCAGTGTCTATCTCCCATAAATGAAAATTTTGATTTTCTTGTATGATTTTGATTTTCTTGTATGGGATGCCCTTTAGTTCTTAACGTTTTGTATTTTCTGTTGAAATAGCTGAATATCTGCTTAAAATTCCAAGTCTATTACCCACGGTCTAATGCCTATAGCTAAATTTTACAATTTCTTATATAGAGCCAGCTTTTAGTTTTCAAATTTTTGTAGTTTTTCTTAACGTTTCCGAGAATGGATGCCGTGATGACGAGACGGAGGTATAGACAGCGAATTCTCGGTATTTGATTTACGTGTGCGCTTTGTGAGTAAAAAAATTTATAAGTATCATACTTAATAATTAAAGTAGCAACTGTTCTGGGAGGGTAGTATAACAAAATAGCCAGGTGTGGTGAAGAACAAGCTTGAAGCAATGTACTGGAATATTTGCAAAAAAATCCTTAAAATTTGCAAATTGGTGAGATACGCAAGACTGGACTGAGTTAAAATTTGCTATATGAAAAAATCAATGTTTCTTTCTGAGGGGCCTTTTTCATCTCGCACTAGTACTCAGGGGATGACCCTAACATATACATTGCACCGATTCTGAGTTAGCAAAATAGGGTTAGAGGAGAGGAGTATTTGTGGAAGTTTGATTGAAAAACATAATGGAAAATTAAAACAATTGTATTTCGTATAATTCGATAAAGCTAAAATTAATGCTTAGAAATCGCTGGGCACAGCAAAGTGTTTGAAACCGTTGTTATCACTGGTACAATAGCAGAAAACACAAAAATCAATTAGAAATCAAATAGATGTTTTGTAAGACAACATAAAGTATATTATAATCTACAGAAAAACATAGTCATAAAGTCGACAGTTGATCAATAAGAATAAATGAAGTCAATAATGAAGAGTTGAGGTGGCAGGATGGCAATGTGCTGCTACTTACAAACAGTATACTAATATTCATGGCGTGGATTCGAAGTAAATTCGGGTGCTGATGAGCGACGTGGTGGTCTTGAAACAGTCATGATATGTACTTCAGCGACTAAATCTTAAACTTTACTTTTCTTGTCTTCTTTGAAAATATTAATCACTCCAATTTGATGACAAAAAAATCGTTCTCAATTTTGTGAAAGTAAAAATCGAACTGAAGCCCGATAAAATTATTAACAAAAATGAAACATTTATTTTGACAAAATCGACTTTGGCGCTCTTGGTTTGTCTTTTTAGTATGTATTAAGTACACAACAGTTAACGCAACCTCTTCAGTAATTTTGACTTAGGCACAGGGACGATACAATAACCACCACCAGGCCTATTGAGGGGCTGGCTCGGAAATACCTAACATGTATACAATATACATCGCAATATACACAAAATAAAAAAATTTGAAAATTTATAAAATATTATTACATATTCCTGAAGAACATACACAAAGGAGTATCGAAATATCGAATAATTTATCAATAAATAGAAAATACATTTATTGAGTATAAAGAGACCTTGAGCTCATTTATTAAACCAAATAAAGTTAAATAAAAAAGGTCGAAGAACGAGTATCTAGAACATTCAAAATAAAAAAAAATGTATTCCTTCTGTGTTTCGCATATATTTATTGTGCATTTGTATGATATGTAAAATACCAAATAATGTAATGAATTCGTCGACAAATGGGCTATCGCTGTGCGTATTTGCAAAAATAATTAACAATTGCTTTGAGACAATGCTTTCTAAATATTTAGTGAATTTTAGACAAGTGTGTAGCCAAAAAAATGTAAACCAAATCGTTCCTGGTCTTCACGATTGCAACGCTGATTTATTTTTCGTATTATTTTATCTCTTATTGCTGGGTTTTTGTTAAGCAATCATTAGCACTCTTCTTAAAGTGTTATCAACACCCTCACACCATCATTTCCACATTTCAGGACTACAAATCTTTCTTTTGTGTTGCAACTTTCTAATTTTTTCTAATCCCGAACTGCTTCAACGAATGTTCGGTGTTCGGTTGAAAGTGTGCATTGTTACTGCAAAAGCGTGGTGGAAAGAAAAACAGTTACGAGCAAAAAGAGCTAATTGTACATTATCTGGTTGAATATAAAAATCATTAATATTGCATGCAACATTAATAATGAAGCATTAGTTAGACACAAAACGGAGAACTTGGTGCAACATAAAACCACTAAAAACAAAGCAATTGAGCAACTCTTGAAACCGCTTGCCACTAAGCAATTTAAATATTGAGGCTCCGTATTGTTGTAGTTGATTAGCTGGAAGGAAACAAGTTTTTTGCGTTTTTTTTTCTCCTTCTTCTTATAGCATACGCTGAATTGCTGCTGGCTGTAAATATTGTTCTAAAACAAACAATTTTCTTAAAGATGGCACATGAAAGATGCTACATAAAAGTATGTTAAAAAACGCAAACCTTAAGAAGAAAAAAAAAAAAAAAACCAAGGAAAAGTAGAATTATAAGCAGAGCAAAAAAAATATTTCTATAGAATTAAATGTTTGCATTTTTTTTTGCAATTGCTGGTTTGAGCAGTAAGTACACTGTTTCCTTTTATGCCTTAATATTGAAAACAATATATTGTATCAATATTTTATGACATAATTAATGAATAGTCATTTATGTCTCCACGTTTTCTTTAAATTTTTGCAAAACGATATTGTTTTTGGCGTATTTAATTCTTGATTTTTTCGGTGAACATATTTGAGAAAACCATTGAAATGCTTTAGATTTTAGATTGAGAAGGTAGATATTTCAAAATGTAAATTCGCCAATGGATTTATAGTAAAAAAAGGTTTTATGTTGACAAAGAAAATTTCTTTTATAAGGTGGCTGCTTCCAGTTTATGAAATGGTTGCAGCGTATTAAGGGCTCAGGTATCATCCAAAGCGACCAAATGGCTGTTCATTTGGGGAAAATCAATAGCGATATTTTGATCACAATAGGGAGTTCCTTAATATTTTAGTAGGTTTTCCATTACGTAGATTTTTGTTTAGCAATGCGAAGCTTGTGCGAAGGATATGGCATGATGTACAAAACTGCTAATCTAACAGCAGATTAGCAGTTCAGAAGCGTGAGGAAGTGTTCATATCAGAAAAAATGCAGTTTCAGTTCCAAATATTTGGAATAACGTATTATTCCAGTTTAACTCACTAAGAACAAATGAGGATGCGAGCCTTCATGGATTTCACATGACAGTCGTCAATTAAGTCAGAGCGATTACGCAGCGTTTCATTTACATCGAAATTTGTGAACGGAGGAGAGTTTCATCACAGAATTTTGCATGAAGACCGTATGAATTGCACTTTAGAAATGCGTATGTTACATTTATGTACGTATTTTAGCTTTTTAAGGGCGTAAAATTCAGGAAGTTTGCCTAATACACTAAGAAGTGTTATTCTTGTACCTCTGCCCACTTTGGGCCATGACTTCCTTTTCGTAGCATACACATAACAGTAGAATATTTAAAACCACCATCCTTTTCTTCACATTTATTTGCTCTTTTCTACCTTTCACTTCTCTAATTCTCTTCACTCTTCACTCATCGATTCTCTTCTTTTACCAGAGGCCAAATTCTGGCACTCGTGATTGAACGATTTCGTTATAGAGTGCTGTGTGTTTGTTGCTCATTTTGTTTTTGCCCTACATTGTTTTTATTATCGAGTATATTCGATCACGAATGCCAGAATCCGGCCCCAGCTCTTTTTTATCTTCTCTTCTTTTATTCTTTCTTCTCTTCTCTTCTCTTCTCTTCTCTTCTCTTCTCTTCTCTTCTCTTCTCTTCTCTTCTCTTCTCTTCTCTTCTCTTCTCTTTTCTTTTCTTCTTTTCTCATCTTGTCTCTGCTGTTCTCTTTTGTTTCATTCTATTCTCTTCTTTTCTTTTCTTTTCTTTTCTTTTCTTTTCTTTTATTTTATTTTCTTTTCTTTTCTTTTCTTTTATTTTATTTTCTTTTCTTTTCTTTTATTTTCTTTTCTTTTCTCTTCTTTTCGATTATTTTCTTTTCTGTTCTTTTTTTTCTTTTCTTTTCTCTTCTTTTCTTTTCTCTTCTCTTCCTTTTTCTTTTTTTCTTTTCTTCTCTGCTTTCTTCTCTTCTTATATCTTCTATCTTCTCTTTAAATGCACTTTGTCTTCTTGCCCTTCTTTTCTTTTTATATTTTTTCTCTCTTTAATTTTCTTTTTCTTTGCCTATTCTATTCTTTTCTTCTCTCCTCACCTTTTTACTTCTATTTTCCATACTCGTGTCATCTTATTTCTTATTTTTTCTTTTTTCTTTTCTTATATTCTCTTGTATCTTTATTTTAATCAATCTATTCCACTAATCAACTTCGCATCTTCTCGTTAAAAAAAAAGTTTTGAAGTTGGAGCCCTGTTTTCTTTCAAATTTCAATCTGCAATAAAATAAGACAAAATTCTTCAAGTAAAGTGTGCTCAATGCGTTAACTCGAGCAAGTACTTAATACGAGAACTAGTTTTCTGTAGAATCCAACCAACTTTTCTAGAAAGATTTATTCTAAAAGCAAACATCCACTTGCAGGGTACTTTTATTCTCTTCATCGTTTTTTGTTTTTTTAATTTCTTCAAAGTTGTAATGCAACATAAAACACAAATAAAAACAGCCAGATGGTTTAAGCCGATATTGATGTTGATCCTCATCAGCGTCAGTTGCATTTTGACAATGATCTGTTGTGGTGTGCTATTGGCTGTTGCTATTGCAGTTGTTGCACAACAAGTTGATATTAACTGGACAAGCTAATACCGTACTACGTCTATTAAAGAAATAACAGAACAAAATAAAATAGCACAGCGAATTTGCAACGAATGCACATGCACATAAGCACACACACATACACACACACTGGCACACATACTTTTACACACAGGCATCTGCATGCTTGTATGAATCGCAATGAAATCATTATATATTCGCTAGAACATTTAAAAGTGGAAGAGGTATGTTTGCCTGAACGGATTTATACATTTATGCAGCCAAGAAAAAGTAATTGTGGAGGGACAACTTGACTATAATTTCATCATGCAGCATCAATGCACTTTGTTTGGCATCGACTTTAAATTGATGCGATGCCGAATGTTGTGTGTTGCCTGCCTGTTTGGTTGATGCAACATCAAGCAAATGCATGTGTGGATAAACGTACAAATAAATACAAAAAAAAAAAAAAAGAGAATGAAAAACAGAAATCTATCGGTACTTTTGCATTTCTTATATCATGGGCCTACTTGTAAATACTTTAACATGTATCCATAGAATGTACACTTGAGCAAAAATTGTTTTATTTTTATAGTTGTTGTGTTTGTTGTTGGCTGCTAGAACCTTCAGGCATTAAAAGATACGAAATTCCTAACTGCAAATACAACGTAGTCGTAAGTTGCTAGGAAAAAAAAGAAAGAACCCATAGCCTTTTACAAACAATCACATACACATGCACATATACGCACACACTCACACACATAGATATGCACACGTGTTGGTGGCTGTTTTATTGCATGCTCTTACACAACATGGACTTTGTGGCATATAAGTACTTGAAACGTTTATGTAGCAATGTTGTTTAATACCTGTTGGAGTTTTATCTTGAATTCATTATTATTTTTGTTGTTTTCGCTGTTGCAAATTTTTTTTTTTTTTTAATTTATTTCGTACTGCATTTCTATTCAAAAGCATAAGCACTGGCAGGCACACACACATATATATATATACACACACACATTTTGTTTTTATGGCCCTAAAAGTGTGAAGCGAATGTACTCTTATGCAACAGTGTCAATATTATTGTGTGTTTACTGAAGTGTTTCTCTAAATCAAATTTAATCGGATCTAAGACGAAAAAGTTACGTGAAAGGACATTTATTTAGACTCTAAATTGATGTTCACTAAGAGGATTAAATACTTTTTTGTTTTTGTCTGACTTGTTTACGGGAAAATTTGAAAAATTAATTTCAAGCCACTGCGACAGTTTTTTTTAAGGTTAAGAAGAATTAGAGATTTCAAGTATTTTTTTTTAAGGATTTGTAAAGAAACTAAATAAGAAAAAAAAGCTGAGGAAAATTGTAGTTACTTGAGAGATAAGAAAACCAGACCTAAGCTTTGTAAGCACTACAAACATTTAAACATTGCTGGGTTGACTGCCATGTAGAACCCAATAATTTATGTTGACCTAAAAAGAGTTAGTATTTTTGACAATTTCATGTCAATAACTGAGCTTTGTTCTTGAGAAATGAATCCTCTATTCATATATAGTATAATTGGAAACGAAGCTAATACTTTGGATTAGTGATGAAATGACAACAAAGACAAAGTGGGTACAAAGTTCGTTGATGTAAGTGGTGAGAAATTCCAACGAAACAACAAAAGCATTGAACAAACAAGCATAGACGAACATTGGGAGTAGTGAATTAAATATAGATCACAATCCAGTCAAGTGTTATGTCAGTTGAGAGGTGTAAAGATTGCTGTAGTAAACACTTCATGTTTACCAGGAACTGAGTTCGAAACCAATTTGGGTGATGATACGAATCGTAGTGGATACAAAACAGTTACTTGTCCTTCGGCTAATAATGCTTTGACTTTTACTTTTCTGGTTTTCTAAAAATGAAGAATTTAGCTCTTAGAAGCTACATATTTACTTCTGCCACTCTTGTTTTAAATTCTTCACTGAAACAGTGAAAAACAAATAAAAGCAAATAACCTAAGAATTAACTTATTTATTTGCTTTAAGAGCCAATTGAAATGTATTATTTCAGATCTATAAATAGCCCTCAATGTTTTCTGTCTTTTTCAGCCGTCTATATGACGCCGACATTTCATTGATGCTAATCAACTCATCAGTAGACAGAAAGCATTAATTAGGCAAATTTTGATTAGCATCAAGGCAATGACGGCGGCATATAGACGGCTGAAAAATACAGAAAACATTGAGGTCTATTTATAGATCTAAAATAATATTTAAAAATCTCTAAAAACGTTGATCGTTACAATTTTATCACAAAAACAAATCTTTGTCAACTCTAAGGAGAGAAAATCGAATTCAAGTTCGATAAAATCATTAAAGATTTTAAAAATCAGTTATTAGCAATGTAAGTCATATAATTGTATTGTATTGTATTATTACTAGGTTGGTCCAGGATGGCCCTTTGCACTGCGACCATAGATGATCTATTGAGCAACAAATTCATATATATAATTCGACCATAAATTTTAAATTAATGCTTAAAATTCGGTTGGCCCGGTGAAAAGTTTAAATCGTTGCTATCACTAACAAAAAGCAGCAAACACAAAAATCAATTGGATGTTGGTGAGAGAATACAAGATATGTTCCAATCAACAGGAAAACATAGTGATGAAATGGAAAGTTGGTCAGTAATGAATGCACTAGTGTTTAAAAACAGTAATCAATTAGTCATGGCCTGGATTCGAGGAAAATTTGGCTGCTGTTGAGCGACATGGTGGTAGTGAAACAGCCAAGATATCTACCCCAGCCAATAAGTCTTCTAGAAAGAACAATAAATTTTAATTGAAAAAGCTCTGTTACATATGTTTCTGTTTTTGATATGCCTGGGCGCCATTTTTTTTTTAATCTTTATTACAATTTGTGTAAATGTAATTTAAAAAAAAATTGTTTTTACATACACAAATTTTCACCCTGGATTGAAAAAATATCTTTTATTCTTGTACAGTAAAAGGACGATTAAATAGAAAGTAAATTTTTTTTATTTTTTGACCACAAAAACGTAAACACTTTTTTCTTGTTATACTTTTTTCATGACAAATTTGTGCACATGAGAACTAAAAATGCATATAAATTCACATGAGTACGAGAAAAAAGAAAGAAGCAGAGAAAACCTAAATTTAACTACAGCTTATTTGAGGTTATGTTCGCTCAATGGGCCAAAAAATTTCTTTGAGCAAATTTGTAGATGCTTCTGCAAAGCTTGCGCAAGCCTTAAAACTGTTCACTGAAAATTATTTCATTACTCGTTGAACAGACAAAACCTTAAAATATTCTCTTGTGAAATTTAATATTTTTCGCCATTTTTTTTCTTGTTGATGTAAGATGATTAAGACATATACATAAGTAAATACAGTTCTAATTGTTTGTAGGTATGTACTTGGTGCAAAAAAAAAGTGCAACAACAGAGTAGTTATGTCGTTGTTTCATAGCTTATATGTGCAAATGTGACCATACTTTTAAGACTTTTTACTAATAAAAAATGTTCCTTTCCACAAACTATTCGATTCAACGGTCTTTAGTTTTTTCCACAACACTATGAGCCTCCAACTTGAAATGAAAAAAAGTTGTATAAAAATAATTCAAACCCTACACAAACTAAAGATAGCGGTCATTATTGAATGGAATCTCTTGCGTTCTCTATAAGTTTTTATTTCTAGATTCTTTTTCCTTAAACATATTTTTCTTCAATTTTAACGTTTTCCTGTTATGGACAGTCGTTATCAAAAATATGGCATCAGAAATGAAAGGGATAAAATGCTAGACAAATAACAGCGGTCAAACTAAAGTAATAAAAATAAGAAAATAAAAATGGAGTTAAAATAAACAATCATGCCACAATAAAAAATTTTAAAAGAGGGGGAATAGACAGTTACAGAAGGATCGAAAAAATTAAAATAAAAAAATAAATGCTGCAAACTTGTTTTAAATATTGTAAATAAAGACAAAAAATGTCTACAGGAATTTTGGCAAACAATGAAAACTTACTATTATTTTCAGCGGTATGAATGATTGCATATCGCTTTAGTATTTGCTTAGATAAGGATACAGATCTTTGGTCTAACCCCTGAAGATTTGAAAAGTAGCTGCTATTATTTTGCTGATGAGCTTATGCACACTCTGCTTCACGTACGTTTATTAAACTTAAAACATTTATCGATCGTAGCTGCGGGCCATTAAACAGAAAAAGTCATTTGAAGAGGTATAGCTTTATAATAGAAAGAGAGGAGAAAGGAAAACGCAAAATATACACTATAATAAGTTCAAATCAATTGACTTGTTTTTCATATTTCACAGAGTTTTGCTTTCAGTGAAAATTGTTTAATGCTGATTAAAAACAAATGGTATTTATTGTGGCACTCTTGGATTTCCATGGGCAACTTGCAGACAATTATTTATTAAAAGCGGTGTGTACGTGCTTTCTGTTCATACTCTAATTTAATACACATGATCGAGCCAAGACATTTGATTGTCTCTGCTACTTTAGTCAGTAAAGTGATCTTTTGTGAAAGGAAAACCAAAAAGGAAGTGTTCAAAATACTTTGAAAAAAAAATCATTTACATTCATTAAAGAATTCTCTCAATGATGATGAAATATACATTAAGATTACGGATAGTCCTAAAAGTAGATATATGTACATATATATAACAGATGAAAATTAGATATCGTTTAATTTGTGACATTATTTTCAGGTGGTACTTGCAAGTAGACTTCAAAACCTTTACGAAATTTTGAAACATTTTGCCTTAAGTCCAATGTTTTTTTTTCAATTCAATTTTCATTGGCTTAAGGAAACTTTTGCATAAGTCCAACGCTATCATTTCCATATAACTAAGCAAGAAGATGTCTTTGAGAAGAAAATTTCTAATTTTGAGGAAAACCAGACAATGGGCACTTCTACCGCCCACATGTGGGAAAAATACATTCAATTAGATCCATAAAGAGGATTTTGTAAAATATGATGAAAAATAACAACTCACTAAAATAATTTATATTTTGAGTTAGAAAATTTTTAGCAATTGATATTGAATTAAAAATACCTGCACAAATATTAGATGAAAAGTGTTTAGTTAAACTTTTTATGAATGTTTCTTCTTTCCCACTGGCTTAATGGAAAAATATTAACTAAAATATGTAGATTGAGTGAGGAGCTTCGCTGGGCCCAACAAATTAATGATGAATGAGGAAAAAATTTTGGCAGATGAATTTACGGGGCTTTGTGTCCAGTTTTAATAGGGGGCATGGATAACTGTAAAATGGTTATGCAACGCCCGCTGTACAATGCCCCCCAACTTTTCCAATAGGGAGGCCAGGATAACTATAAAATGGTTATACAACACCAGCTGTTGAGAACACTGCACAAGACAGATGGTGTAATGAGGCCATCTACCGAATATCGAAGCCTATGTAGCCCAGCTATAAGCACATGTATTTTAGCTCTGTGGAATTTTCCCCGACAAAGGTTACGCACTACAGGCAGCCTATCAAACATGATGCAGCAAAACAAGCGAAAACCGAAGGTTGCCTAATTTACTTTCGACTTTGTGCTTCCTCAAGAATATAGAAAGTAATCAGATAATTTTCTTAATTTTAATGCAGCAGCACTTTCTATATTCCTCAAGAATATAGAAAGTAATCGGATAATTTTCCTAATTTTAAGGCAGCAGCACTTTATTATTAAGTATTAAATATCTATCTAGCCGGTCTTACAATTTCCCCGGGATTCGGATTGCATACATTTTTTTTTACCGATTTTACGTTATTAAAAAAAAAAAAACGAATTTTATAAAAATTACAAAACAAAATATGCATATCTTTTTCTTTTGTTCAGCAACAAGAACCTGCCTCGCAACCTTAAAAACACAACAGCAAAATATGCAAGAAACTACAAGATATCTGTGCAACAGCATTTATACATGTGAACATGTGTAAAAAACAATAAAATTAACAGGATCCTTTAACAAAGATTTATTTCGGATGGTGTTTAGAATTAAAAACAAAAAAAAAAATAATAGGAACAAAGTTGTTGCAATGTTTTTTTAGGCCACAATTTACTGGTGGATAAAAATCATCCAAAAACTCCGCTGAGGAGGGTGCGCGTGTGTGTGTGGGGATGTGTGCTAAATATAATAAAAGCTGGTGTTGGAGTTGTCTGTATTGTTGGTGTTGTTGCAACATCAAGTGATTGTTGGCGAAAGAAAAAATAAATATAATGTAGATAGTGCAGTGGCATTGATCGTTTTCAACAATTGGGTGCAGCCCACATAGTGAGTAAAAAGCAAAAAAAACAAAAAAAAAAAACAAAAACCTCGCACAGTTGTTGTTATCTTTGCTATTGTTTTATTAGAAAAAAAATTGAGCCTTTGGGTTTTGGTTACTGTTGTTGCATTAATTTAACAAACACTTAGTACGTGTGTGTGTGTGTGTGTGTGTGTTGAAGTAAATTGCTGTTTGCCGGTTATTTAGAAATTTCTTGCTGTTGTTGTTGCATAGTTAGTAGGCTGCTAAGGCCAAATGTTCAATACATAGTTATGAACTTAAAGGTATTGAGAGCAGGTTTTCTTTTCCAAAACAATCAACAGAATTTTCATTCAATTCTTGTTTGCTTGCTTGCTGTTGCCAGTACATACTTCAAATGTTTAAAGGAGTAAAATCTCAATACTTGGCATTGCTCGTCTAAGATTATTTATCATACGCTACAGAACTTGAATAATTTTTGCGCCGCCTTTCAATTAATGAAGGATGAGCATAACAGTAACTTTGACGTGCATTTAGTGAATTCAGCAATTGATATATTTTGTAGTAATCTCTTTAAAAACTTCCAGTGAGCGTCTCGATCGATGAATGGGTAGAGTGCTCTACCAAGAGTCTACGAGGTTGCAGGTTCGATTCCTGCCGTAGGCTTTAGGTGTTTCTGTAAACAAGCAAAAAGGCTTCGCAGCTTTGTGTTTGCTCAACAAAAAAAAAAATAATAATTAAGCGAAATATCTTTTAGTATTATTATTCAAAGATTATTATTAATAAAAAACAGCAAATTTAAAGATGTTTTGCCCTTTCACTTTAAACCCACTTCCTAACTTCAAAGTTTCTGCTTTAAACCTGTAGTAAAATAATGTTTTGTTTCGCTCTTTTTGTTTGTTGCTGCAAGCAAAAGAGCGAAAGCGCAAAATCACAGCCAAGACCAATTTTGATAGAACATTAATCTTTATTCAGTAAATTCTATAAACCAAAATGTAAATGTTGCTACACTTTTGTTAGAAAACTTCTTAAGCTGTTTCTTAGTTGCAATGATTTTGTTTATACAAATTTTTAATAACAGTTTATCAAGCTTAATTAACACCTTAAGCCGATACCATTATTTTTATCTGAATAACATGTTCCAAATTGGTGTTCAGACCGCCGCCATAATATATTTTATATATATATTTATATATATATATATATATATATATATATATATATATATATATATATATATATATATATATATATATATATATTTTTACTTTCAAATTTTTTTTGGAAAGTTGGCTTTTATTGGAAGAAGAGTATTTTGACTGAGATCAATTAGTTTGTTGCAAAATCTAAAATATGATGTTCATTATTTTAATTATTTTTACAAAATTTGAAATTCTTTGATTCATTTATTTATTTTTATGTTTGAACAAACAAACAATAAACAACTTTATCAATAATAACAGATGTTTTTCGTCGTTATTGTGCTTCATACGACGAATTTACACAGCGAATTTTAACCGGCGTATTCGTCGTGTTGGGCGAAATTCGTTGTTCGTCTCTGTTGTGTCCCTAGCATTAGGCTAAAACGAAAATTTTGTACAAATCAGTGCTATAGCAATATATTGTGGGAAATATTTTTCACTGGCGCCGTTTGTTTTCATGCACTGGATTTTAGTGCATGTTTCAAGATTTGAGTGCATATATGTATGTATGTATAAATTTGCCCGGTTGAAAATTTTTTATAAAACTGCAGCAAATGTTGTCTAAAGAACTATAAAATAAACAAAAATATGTTTCTTTCAGCTGGCAACATTTAAAATCTTCGTATAATCTAAAAATTAGTTGCTGCGCCTAGAGTTGCCTTTGTCATACAATTATTTTGAAGAGTTTCGAATTTTTTTTTTTTTTTTTAAATTATTGATTTAATACTTTTAAGTCTCTGTTGCATATGCAAGTTGCTTAATGCAAGAACTAACTATCGTACCTCGACTCTAGCGTTTGCGATTTTGTTTAAAGCGCTTTGTTGTTACAATGTCGATTATTTTGTTAATGTTTTTGTGTTGTTGTTGTGCCCATACCCTGCAGTATGTCATGTAACTGAGAAAAAGGGTTCAGTTGCGCTGACATACCGTTTGAAATTTTCAATTCCACAAAAGATTGCTTAAAAGCTTATTAATAGGCAAAGGTATTAACTCATTTCAGCAGCTCAGTTTCAAAATTTCTTTTTCTCTATATCCTATTTTAGTTATATAAGTTATATTATTTGGTTTTTTTCGACCCCTGTTTTTATATTTATTTTCTTGAGCTAAAGGTCTTTTTTTAAAAATTTTTAATTATTTTCAAGAAAATAAATATATAAAAGTTATATAAGTTATTTATATTATGTATTTGTAGTCATTATCAGCCAATAGTGTACCCTTAATTCGTCTTAGTCTAGAAATTTCTCATTGCTGTCATTCATGTCGTTCTTTGCTGTCTCTATTGCAACTAAATATACGTTCAGTTGCTTTGATTTAATATTGAGTGGAATTTATTATTGCTGGTTGCCTTTTTGAGGTTTAAGCATTTTTATACTTTTTTTCCTGTCAAACTTTAAAGTAGTGTATTATTAGTGTTTATTACGCTTCAATGAGCTTTAATGTTTTCACAAAAGTTATCATTAAATTGTTGGTTAAATATTTGTAAATAATGATAGGGAATAGCAATAATAAAAAAAAATCACAAATCGAAAGCGCTACTTAAAATCAAAAGAAAGTATTTGAACGACTAAAATTTTATTTGAATACTACAAGCGATTTTCTTTTGTTATGCTCTTTAAAACAGGTGTATTTTGTCCCCATAAAAACATATGTATATTGTAGATGAGTGTTGGCAGAAAAGTCAACAATCTGCGATGTCCGTCTGTCGGCTGTTGAAATACCATTGTTGAGAAAACCCACTGGTTTAGAAAATATTTTTTTTAAATATTGTATTCATTGTTTGTCATACAGATTAGATAAAAGCCGCAACAGGGTCTTTTTATAAAACTTTTCCTCCCAAAAAAAAAAGTTTCAATATTCATCAATCTTTTTACGAAGGAGATTAAAGAACTGTCCTGTCAATTTCGTTTGCCTTTCTACATATGCATATATGTATGCTAATTTTTCGACTTGCATGCAATTAAATAGATATTTTTTTTGCATCACGCATTTCTAACAATAAATCTGTTGTAAACAATTCAAAGACAAAAACTTCTAGAGCCAATTTTCATATCTAAACTTCTTCTATAAGTGCCTGCGAAACAAACAAAAATACTTAAACGCTTAGACATTTAAATTAATTATGCAAATACTTAAACCGCTACAAAATATGACACTTAATTAGAATCGACACTCAGTTAAACTAAATTTATTCATGCGCAAATGCATGTATACGCAAGCACATGCATGCATACGCATGCCTTATATAGCTTTAGTTTTTCCAGCTAAAATTATGTATATCATTTTGTTTTATTTTTTACATATAATACATTTTCCAAAAAGAAAATGACAACATGTCAACAATAATGTAATTAAATCTACTTAAATGAAAGAGTGAGGCACACAAAAATTCATTATACTAAAACTCAACCACGAAGAATATTTAACCTGTCAGGCCGAGTAAGAATATCAATGCGCTGGAAAAGCAAAACAAATGCGGCATCGAATTAAACACAATTTAAAACAAAGAACGGTCAGTGTTTTTAACGGTGTTTTCGTATTTTATTTTTAATTATTCTACGCTACAGAAAATGCCTCAAATCTATTCGAGTTTAAACAGAAAAGAAAGATGCAATCCAACGTCCAAAGATCTGGTTTCTATTCAATTTGCTTTTAAGTGATCCAGCAGATATTTTTAAGCTGCAAAAATAAGTCCAGCAATACATAAAAGTGAGTGGACTGCACACAGAAAAAAAATAGTTAAACGTTGTAATATCTTTAAGAAAGTTTTGTTGCATTAATTAAAGATTGTTTGATTTTGCACTAATTAACAATTCTAATTATTTTTTAATTGAATTATAAAACTGTAATTGCATCAAATAAGTTTCTAGTTCAATCAGTCAAAAAGTTGAATTAGTGAATCTATTTTTTGCTGCGCATTTTTAGCTAAAATATAAAATTTTGCTAGATTTCTTATAGAAACTTCATAAGTTTTGTCTTCACTGATGCTGGTTAATTTAACCATGACTGCCACTGTTCGTCATGCATGGTTTGAGGAAAAGTAGCTCTTCTTTTGATTTAATTATTTTGCGTGGTGTTTTATATTCTTTTAATTAAAGTTAAAATGACGCTCTCTACCTAAAAGCAATACAAAGTTTGGAATTATAAATTGCCTACGAAGTAAAAAAAGAAGAATTGGGAGACAGTCAACAATATTGCTTTAATTTTAAAGGTTCTTCATAAATTAACTGCTTAGCTTACAAGCAAAATTTCAAAAATATTGTTTTATAATACAATATTTTAAAAGATTGCAAAGCTATTTTTATTAGTGTTTGAGGTTTAGAATAAAAAATTATGTAAACTAGATTTTATTTAATATTCATTATTCGAACTTTTTCTCATATAATTATTATTGTATTAAGTTTATCAGGCTCAAGTTCTTTCTGCATTATTTTTGTGATTGATATTAATTAGCGGGGTGGACGACTAGTTGTTTCGAAGCCGCCACACTTTCACGTCAGCACTCGTCCTTGAATTCACAGGCTCAGAAAAATAACTTACTTTGCCTTCTCATTATTGACAGTGGGAAGTAAAATAATATGGAATGCAATGGATACTTTGGGTGGCAAGTTTAATGAAATTTATTTTACTTTGAATGCTGGTCGTCTCATTAAATCCAAGTTTCACGTAAGAAAACTTTTGAATGCTATGTCTTATGGGAGAATATTAAAAATATTTTAAATCCTAATAAAGTGTTTAACTAATGTTTTGTTTTCAGATAATTGAAAAAAAAACTATTGAATACATAAAACTTTTAGATTATTCCAATCAAATTACTTTTATTTACTTACTTTTATTTACTTACATTACTTGAACTTTCAAAATGTTTTTCAAATATTTATTTCAAATTGAAACAGTCAGATAATTGTTAAGCTCATAACAGTTGTTAATAAATGAAACAGAACTGTAAATATATATTTTAGTAGAGCCCACAATTTTTCCTGTGTATGCATAAGACAATATTGAAAAATTTTGGCATGAGCAAAAAGATACACTACAACATGTCACAACAAGCATGTTCGAGGCGTACAATTTTATACAATTATTGTTTTTCATACTTGTATAGAAACCAACCCAGAGGAAGCGTGGCACGGCAACGTTATGTAAAAAAAAAGTATTGGAAAGAAATAACTATTAATGGTTCGTCATATACTTGACTTCTCCACAGACAACCTGAGACTGAGTTTTATTAAATTGAAAACCCATATTTGGGAGCCTTGAAAATGCAAATGTCGCCTCACACTGTCAAAAGTGTTACAAACTTCTAACAAATTCATCTTCCAATATTTTTTTTCAAACACATCGAGCCTGAGTCATGTCTTTTCCGAGACTCCCCTACAAAAAAAAAAAAAAAAAAAAAAAAAAAAAACTGAAAAGCTGCCGCTTCGAAAATGATTTTTTTTTTGAAAAATTGACCCGGCCTAAAATAAACAAAACAAAATGCATTCACTAATTGAGAGTATTTTATGCAATTAAGATTTTAATAATTTCAATCAAAGAACTAATTACAATAGCTAATTAGTGCAAAAACCAAAAAATTTTCAATTAATGGGCAAGTTTTTTAATTGGCAATACAAATTTTGATTTGGCTTTTTTGTGTATGCAAAGGCATGCATTGCTTTTATAGACGAATTAATGTGACTTGTTATAATATGCAACAACTGACGAACATTTTATAATAATTATTATGACAATTTTTCGTTTAATATGGCACTTGAGGTTTTTAGTGGTGCCGAACTTGGCATTCTTGATCGAATAAACTGCCGAGTTAAAATTATAAAAAACAAAACCAAATTAATAAAAACCAAGTAATCAGCAACAAACACACACCATAAATGACAACATTTATTGAATTACGAGTTGTACAGTTCGGCCTGAGGGTTTTTGGCCTTGTGAATTGAGTTTTGGTTTTAGATTTTTTTTCTTCAAAATTATGAGATTTTTGAAGCGACTGCCGCAAACATCTTATTATAACTTTGAAACAACGTATTCGATTAAACTGTACAGTATATTAAAAAATCTGGTATTATGCTCTCTATTAACTGATTAAGGGCAGTTCGCACTAACTATTAATACTCTCGATGCATTTTACGAATTAAAAGTCTAAATACATTTCTTGCGACGGCCAAAAAACCTAATGTAAATTGCATTTTGCATTCAGACTATATCACATTTCAAATAAAATTAAAAATAGAGCACGCTATGGTAAAATTTTCATCGACGACGTATGAGCAGTTTTAGGTAGGCGAAAGTAGTGCCACCCCCTAGAAATATTCAACAACTAAATCATTCGTTATGTTTAATGTTTATAACAAAATCCGATTATAATTCTATTCGAATACTAAAGTCCAAATTTTAAACCATTGCATAGTGAAGCATAATACTATCAGCAACGGCTCGCTATCGACGGCAAAACTATCGACTTAGTTTCACTCAGTGTGTGTTGGTGTGTGTTCCAATAAAAAATATTATCGTTTTGAAAAATTTCAAAAAGCGATGTCTTATTTGAGTTTTTAACAAGTAGTAATACATATACGGTATTCAAACGGTCTCATATTGTGTCATAATGTCAGAAAGTACTAACATTTTATGATAGTTTAAAAAAATTGTTGTTGCGCTGCAAACAAAAATAGTAATAAATTAATAAGACTTCATCGACTGTGTTTAGTGATTCGTCATACATCTGAGGCGAACGGCTAAAACGCATTCGTCGAGCCGGTGATATTCGTTACCTGTGGCAAATTAGATTCTAAAAAAATATTTTATATATACATAGAAAACCCCTTAAATGCGCATAACGCTTATATGTATGTATGTACCCAAACAAGAATGCATTTGTTTAATAGCTGAAGGCCTTGTTTTACTATCCTACTCAGTCGTACGATATGGTAAAAATGAAATGTGTGCTCTCAAAGTGTGATGGTGTGGACTAAATATGTTTGTGTGCGATACGAATATACACATGTGTGTGTTTGGCAGATATTTATATCAACATCCATGTCCATGCATTTCACCAAAAAATGAGATACTAATCTTAGAAGACTGGCAGCCCACAAACGCTTGTGTACTGGCCGCCGTCCAAAACATGAATCGACTCCGTTCAACCGGCGCCAGCTGTTTTTGTTTGAATAAATTTATCTATTCACTTTAATATCATTTAAGAAATAAATGCATTAAAATATATACATATGTATATGTTCGTAAATATAGACATATTTGCTTTCAAATTTACTTGAATCAGCTATCAAAACATCTGATAGCTAGTTTTTTCACTTATTTTGGCATTATGAACAAAAATATTTAAATGGCTTTCTTTTTTTTAACAGCTGACTCATATTTTAAGTAGCGTACTACTTTATGACAGGTTGCTCACAGCAGTCATATATTTTCGTGCTATTATTTTCAGACTTCTGACTTTAGGACGACCCTTTGAATACCGTAATTGTATAATATACTGAGTTACCCTTTAATGTACATTTTTAGTACAAAACCTATTTCTGGAATTATTGAAAAATAATGTCCAAAAATTATTTTTCTTAGAAAATTTTGAAATATTAGATTTCTAAAAAATTCCAAAGAATTTACAGCATTAAATTGTCTAATATAGTCTGACCCTTGAAAAGCCATTTTATCTTAAGAATAAATTGATCAAATTTAATTCTTTAGGTCTAAGTTCAATCGCAATACTTTGAAACTGATGATAAAAAAATTTACCATACGAGTATTTGTTACGCTCTGTTTAAATATTTTTCGCGCTTCTTCTTTGAATTGTCACATAAAATTAGATAAATAAAAATTATGAAAAGCGTTTCAACTGTTGTGTGAAAGAACACTTTCCAACTTTATACTCGCAGAGTCGCTTACAGTTATTGAAGTGGCAATGTGCTTTAACGCAATTATTACTTGCAACTGCTGCTGGCAAAATGCAATAAGTGATTTTCCAGATAAATGAGAAAAGTAACAACTTGTATTGGCAGCCATTCGATTTATTATTGTCTATAATATCTTAATGATTTTAAAACACTCACACACACACATGTACTTCCGTACGTAAATCCCTAATGCCTGCCGTACGTAAATGCTGTATATTTATGCTGCCAACATTTATGGAAATGCATACTTTGTTTGCAACATTCACAGCAAATGTGTGACTATTGATTGTTGTCTGTATTGTTAAACCCATTTAATACAAATATTGAACTCTAAAATGTTTGCATATTATAATATTGTTGTGAAATTATGGCAAATATTATTTTTCTGTGACTGCCAGTAGTTGCATATGCATACATACTTGGAATACAAATTTGTCTTCAAATTTATAGAAAGATGACTGTGTCAGGGTAAGTGTGTGCATGCATCTGCTTGCCTTGGAATTTAAGTTTGCGCCTCTTGATATATTTCAAGTATTTTGTTTAGTGTTTTTTTTTACATATACACTTACTTAGTTTATCTTTTATTACTACTGCATAATGATAAAAGATACTGGCTACAAATACTGCAATGTCAGTGCTGCCGTAGTGTAATGATTGCTAATGTTATCAAACGCTTAAATTATAGGCATTGTTGGGAGGAAAATTTTTTGAAGTTAATGTCTGTAGTAAAATTTTAGTGATTCACTATTGACAAAGTCAATAGTACTTCCGACCCCCTAGAATGCATTTTCTGATTTCGGATATGGTAGTAGTGATATATTAAACTTCACACAGTACATATTCCACTTGATAATTACGCATTAGGATGGCATTTTAAATCCATCTAGAGGCTTTCCAACTAGTAACTAGATGTTTCTAATGTGTCAACAAAATAAATGTGTATAGGCGACAAAACTGGTGACTTTGAGGAACTTACCTCTAGGCTTTCTTTATGAGTATGATTGATTTTTTTTTTAACTCTTACAATACTCGTAACTTAGTCATTTTGAGTAACAGAAATCTTAGCAAATTTCTGTAACAAATTCACGAGTATTAATTTTGTTCTCGTGAGAATAACATATGTGTTTCAGATTTATGTCGTAAATAAGTTAGTGGTATACCTTTATTTATATCGAAAAAAAACATTTACCATAATTATATTTAGTTTTTTTTCTAACTTTTTATAAAAAACTATTTATCCGCTCACATTTTGCTTCGACTGTTGTAACAAATTTAAATAGCATCACATTGAAATTTATATTATTTTCAATTTGCTGCCCAACTCTTTGAAGAAGCAAAAACAATTCTAAAATCCGGTTTATAAATAGAGCAGTTAGTAAAAAAAGTTGTTTCTACTTAATTTTCCAGACGATTTCAAAATAACCTCACATTTTCACTTGACTGACGAACACATTCAAAAAGTAAAAAGAGTTGCAGAAGTTGGTCCGCAATTTACCGAGATCTTCAAAGAGTATTTTTTTCGAATTTGAAAAATATTTATGTACAAAAAAAAAACTTTAATCGATTTGGTTTTTAATTTCCAAAAAATATATAAACAGTAATTTTTAGGAGCAAAAATAATTTTGAAACACGTTTCATAATGAGACGCATTATTTGAATATAAATTTCCAATTCAATTTCGAAAAAACATTAAGGAACCAATATAAAAAATATGGTTTTAAAACACAAAATGATCGCGCATAAGCGATCGAGTAATACAAAATAATTTTTTAATTTTTAATTTCTTTTGAAAGAAATTTCCACTTCCAAAAAATTTTACATGATCATATTTCTGACAAAATTTTTTTTAAAAGCAAAAGGAAATTTAAAAATTGGTACGTAAATAAAAGATTCTTTCGACTTTGAATTTTATTCCCTAAGAAAAATGGAAATAAAATAAAGCCTATCATTTAAGTTGGAGATTTTTATGACCTGCATTTAGGCGGCCTTTGTCAAAAAAGAAAAATTTTTCCAAAGTCTCAGCCTTAAATTTGGTAGATTTTGGTGAAAAAAATATGGCGAGAGAACTTTAGATAAATCGGCGTTGACTACGACTTTTATCATCGATGAGATGGTTAGCAAAAAGGGATGAAGTAAGCACGAAAAGCTTTGTAACTGCGCTTGGCTTGTTATGGAAGAGTAAAATATATGACCGTCCACCAATAGCTTTTTCTGAACATGCCAACCCGCTATTTTCTTTTCCCAGCAGTGTTAGTATACAAATATACGATTTTTAAAAAATTTTACTCCAACCTCCTTGACCTTTTGTGTAACATGCCTCTTTAGAGGCACTTCCATACAAACATTGTTTACTAAATTTTCCAAATGATTCTGACTAGTACCGGCTCTCATTAATTTTTTCTTCCTGACATTTTTTCAGAACGCTGTACCTCCTCTCCACATTGAGGCTTTCGCAAAAATAGTTTTTATAAAATTTTTCCCCATTGTCCAAATTAATATGAAGGTGTATATAGTGGAGTTAAGTGTATGAACGACCCACATTAATTTTCTTTCTAGATATTTTTTTAGAACAAATCAAAAACTCCCCATGCAGCTAAAGGACAGTTCAGACTACATACTATAATGCATGTATTACTTTCACTGCGCCTTAAGAAATAAAAATCTAAATACATTTCCTGCGACTGTCCAAAAATCTAAGGTATATTACATTTTTAATCACTTTAACGGGCTTCAAATAAAATGAAAAAGAGTACACGTCGTGCCAAAACCTTTAGCGACGGCATATGAGCAGTTCTAGGTGGGCGGAAGTCGTGTCACACACTAGAAAGATTCAATGGCTAAAGTAATCGTTATGTTTAAGAGCCTGCAAATGTCTATAACAAAATCAAATCATGTGTAAGATATGGCGTGAAAGAAATATAATTCCAAATTTTAAGGCATTGTATAAGGAAGAATAATACTATCACTAACGGCTCGTTATCGGTGGCAAAACAATCGACTCAGTGAAGATGTTTTGCGTGTGCCGTTATGAAACACAGCCCTGATCCAATAAAAATATTATAATTTTGAAAAATTTTAAAAAGCAACGAAGTCGTACGGGATGTCAAATGTGCATCGTATTATTTTACGTTTGTACAACGCATTACATTCACACTATCATACTTGATCGTATAATTTGAATTTTTGGTTATTAATACATAGTGTAATAGTCTGAACCGCTCTTAAGGGCCTTCCCAATGTATATAGATGTACCTTTTTTTTTTTTTTTTTTGAAGAAACACAAAACTGCGAAGCTTTTAGCTTGTCTGCAGAAACACCCAAAGCCTTCGGCAGGAATCAAACCTGCGATCTCGGGGACTCTTAGTAGGACACTCTACCAATTCATACATCGAGGCGCTCAAATTGAAGTGGACATGCATTATTTTGATTATAAACATGTATAAATGAAACCGTGGCTTCAAAAGCTAAAAAAGGTATATTGCCACAGTACGAACGTCTAAAATTAAACATTGGACATGAATTTTTTTGATTATAAACATGAATAAATCAAAAAAGTTATACTGACACAGTACGTAGTTCTCAAATTAAACGATTGTTGGTGCATATTATTTTTTAAAGTTTGTTTTGAATTTTTTTCAAATTCAACTCATTGTCTTTTTAACGTACGTATGTATGTATGTATGTATCTTTCTGACATAATTTTGAAATATTTGACTTTAATATTTTATGACATTTTTCATCCAAGAAAACGGCAAATCAACTTAAATGAACATCTAACTGTGAAGAAAACGGAGAAAAATAAAATGTATGTCTTACAAGTCAGTTGTATCCTGCTGAATGCATAAGCATGAACAAATCCTTAACATTTCTCAGCGTTTTCCTCTTCATACACTTTTTGTACAAACCCTGCAACAAATTACCAGTTAAAAATATTAATGCACAGACGAGCAAACTGACTTTTGCACACCCACGCACTCTTTTACACTGCACCAAATACGTGTACTTGAGCAACATCAGCGCACTGAGGGGCAGGGGCAAACGCACAGACCGACAGACAGACAGCCAGACGGACAGACAGTCAATACAACACAAAAAGAGAAGAAGAAAAAACTATGTGATGAAGGTTAAGTTTCCCCAGCAAATGCAGCCAACCAGACAAACAGACAGACAGACAAATAGTCATAAACATACTCAAGTTTAAATTGCAGCAAAAGCAGTAAGTATGTGTGTGTGTGTGTGTGTGTGTGTGTGTGTGTGACAGTGTGTTGCTAAAAAGTAAAGGAAGGTGGTGGCGCTGATAATGATGATAATGCTGCGTAAGTTTGTGGATGTTGGGTGTCTGCGCGTGTGTATGTTCAACCAATTTATACACTTCCTTGTAGATTTCTTGGTCAAGGTCAAACAGAAATTACGGCAACAAAATAAAATTCAGTTAAACTGTGGCAGCTGTAGCAACATCAGCAACAACACTTGGTAAAAATTTTGTGTAAGCAAGGGTGAAAAAGAGCTTAAATTGTAATGCGAATAAGTTGCAAGCTTATTTGACATCACTGCGTTTGTATTTTGATGCATCATAATTATTACGCTCAACAACCAGGAGGCGGAGAAAGAAGCTTGAGATGCGAACTTAATTAATTTACTGCAGTTTACTGTTTTTAATTAAAACGATTGCATAGGAGTTTACGATGTGAAAAATGTTTGACATTGGCGTTCTACTGCTTGATTTTCAAGCATTTAATATCACAATTAATAATAAAGGATATAGTACATACGTATAAAGTTATGCATGCGAAAGTAGATGTTTGTATTAAATACGTTTTTTAAGGTGCTCGAAATTCGTCAAGTATCAAATTAATTTAAATTTTTCGTTTCTTTTGCAGTTTTCCATTCCAAGTTGAGCTAAAAAAAAATGGCACGTGTTGAAAATTGAGGAAAAAAGAAGAAATAATAAGAAAACCAAAAATGTCTGTTTCTTCCATTCTTTGTGCATTTTATTGAAAGGAGCAAGTTTAAATAAATTGTTATTCTTTATTGCCGGTCATAATGAAAGGTTGGGAGTGTTGATAAACGTGTTGTATGTATTTTTCATGTTATTAAATTTAAACTTTTGTCGACAACAATAAATACTTTTCATATTTTATGTAGTGAACTTAATTTGTGGGAAGCTCTTTTTCTTTTTTACTTCTAAACTGCATAAAGTTTTCAACAAATTTCATTAATCTTAAGACGGAGTATTTATGACCATTTTATAGCGCAATGATGGTTGCAGGCAACTAAATGCATTCAAGATATTTAGTGCGTTAAGAAGATGAAATATGTGAGTTAAAGTTTTAGTATATCAAATTGTTTGCTTTGAGTAAATATGTATTAATAAAAATTCGGAGGAAGTAAAATAATTAGCAATTCTAAAGCCTATAAATCGACTATAAAAGTTAAATTAATCCATAAAAAAATATTCAAAAATTACTAATATATCTTTTATTCCACCATATGGGTGCAGACTTCGAGCTGAATTTATGAAAATAGCACCGCTTTCGAAATTGAGTTAATTTAAACGAACGTGTGCGTATGTAACGGGTTTTCACTCTCGTGGTATAGAACTGGAATTCGAAATCTGTCAAACTAAGTTGTTACACCAATGTTTTTCTTCTCAGTTGAAGGTCTGACATTGACGAAAATGGATTGCTTAACCAACTTTTTATTTGCTTGCTATTGAAGAACATGATTTGGAGAATATGAGGGTTTCAACAGAACAGTGCCACACATGCCACACAACTTGAACGGATATGGCTTTATTGCAAGAGAAATTTCCTGGCCGGGTAATTTCTCGTTGTGGCGATATCAACTGGCCACAAAGATCATGCGATTTGACACCATTAGCCCTTTTTTTTGTGGGGGCTACGCGAAAGATCGTGTTTATGTAGATAAACCCTTAACTCTTGAGCACTTAAAAACCAACATTCGTCAAGTTATGGCTGAGATACCGCCCAATATGTGTCAAAAAGTTATCGAAAATTACCTCAAAAAAATCAAAGCTTGCAACACTTTGCGTGGTCATTTAAAAAATGTAGTGTTTCACACATAATGCCAACGTTCAAACTATATAATAAAAAAGAAATATCATGAAAAAAACTATTTTATATGTGTTTTATTTATGTTTACTTTTAAGCCCGCAAAATGGATAACCCTTTATAGTTCAGGGTTGTTTGGGCATTAAAGTGGTTCAACACCTCGTTTTGATGAGTAGAAACTAAGGATGTAACAGATTTAACTTCATTTTAACGTCAGAGCCAAACATGATTACAGACAGGCGCGGTTCCAGCTGAAGCTTTTTGGGGGGAGGGTAATTTTGAATGACATAAAATAAAGTCAGAAAATAAATATATTTATAATTTGGTGGGCGGGGGGGAATATTCTTTCCCCCCCCCCTGGATTCACGCCTGATTACAGAGAAGAAAGTCTGCACTAGAAACATCAAAAAACAGCGGGAGAAGTTCGATGATCGGACTAAAAATGGAGCCACAGCGCCTAAGAAACTAGAAATTAAGAAAAATTTGCAAATATTGCTAAAACAGAGGTGCCAGAGGAAATTTTTTGCACAGAATGAAAAAACTCTAAACTAACGGTTTAAAGAATCCAAATCGTATTTTTTTTTTTCTTCAGTTCATAAATGTTTTGATACAAAACTTGTATCTGACAACCGACTTTCAGCTGGGCTAAGGAATTTTCTCCTCTATGGTATAACCAACATCGGCTTTGCTTCTGAAATCTGTAAGCATCTGGCAGTAGAATTTTTAATTTTATGGCAATAGGTACCATTATGCTAAAGCCGCCATAGAAAGAAATATATTTTTGCGCAAGACAATTGGCCGTCTTCAAAAAAAAAAAAAAAAAAACATTTACTTCTTCCTAAAAATGTTATTGGTTTCGTCGTATTCTTTCGCCTCTTTCCTTCATCTTACCTCAAAAAAAAAAACTTCTAACGACTTATTCCTTAAAAACTGGCATGATTTAGGAAATCGCACTTCAAGCCGACATTTAATTAACAATAGTTTATGCATACGGCTAAAAATCTTTAAATATAAAATATTACTTTCAGTTCTCTCCAAATCACATGCGAATATGTTGGCATCTGTATGCAAATGTTTGCAATTTTTCCGACAGACATTCTCCCTGGAACATATTTAGCAGTAAATTTAAATTAAAACTTCTGACAACAAATTCCAAAGCAAAATAAAAACCTTCCCATCGATCATTTCTCTACTTACCCGGGTAGAAAGTAGGAAAGAAAAATAAAATATAAAAAGGAAAAAATAACAAGAAGAATATGTATGTGTTTTGAAAATTTCCTGTCAATGATTAATGACAACATTTTCCCATGAAATTATTACTGCTGCACTGTGTGCACACCGAGTTAGATACCTTAAGGTATTAACTCTTCTCATTCCCTGGTACTCTGGTGTATTTAGTCAAAAAGCTTAACTGGCAAACTAAAATAACTATCGATAAAGTTAATTTTCATTTACATGTATTGATGCCTGAAATAGCGAAAACAACGACAGTTGAGGAACGTTGAGGCAGACAGGCAACTACGATGGGCCGCAAAAAAACAAAAAGCACGCAAATTAAAGATGATCACGATGAGAATAGAATGTAATGATGATAAAACACATGCAACAACATGCTGTGGCTGGCTGAATTCATACAAACGGTTGCTGCGTTTTAATGCTGCAAATATATGTACGTATTAAATATTACGTTATGTGTGTGTGTGTGTGTGTGCACTTACACACTTACACACTTAAAAACAATTACTTAAACATCATGACATTAAACAACCAATAATCCCGGTATTGGAAGAAGTGAGATGGAGAAACGCGTAATCATAGCGACCGGTTGAAGTAGTGGTGTTTTGTTGCTTTTATTGGTATTGGTATTGCTGTTGTTGCCATTGTTGTTGCTTATATCTGTACTGTTGTGTTAAGTACAAATTTGTAAAAGTAATTGTTTACGACAACTAAACACAGCAATGAATAAATCTAATTTTCTCATCAATCTCTTGGACAAACATGGAAATGCACTTTCAAAACGCATTTAATAAACCATAACGGCACGCATTTGTAATACAGTCTCTTTATGTTTACAGCTCCAATACAGTGGTGTGTGCAGGTGATGTATCAAACATTTTTAGCCGGCTTCAAAAATAAAGGAAATCAAAAATTTTGGTGCATTATTCGATTATATTTTTAATCGGTCGAATGGTATTCATTCACTTGGGAGCCGATTTAAAATTATTTTATAGCTTGATTTTAACCCTTTAGTAAAATAACGTTTGGAGTCGCAATACTTTCTTGCTGTAAGTAAATATTTATATACAGCAATACAAAATCATGGCCAATGGCCTTTTCTGGTTATAGAAAACTAGGTATATTTAGTGAGTTTGATAAACGAAAATCTAAATGCTGCTACACTTTTATTTTAAATTTTCTAACATTATTTTAGAAGACACATTTTTAATAATAGTTCATTAAGCTTAATGTACTAAATAACAAATGCTCATATTAAAGCGATATTACACTATTTTTGCGAATGAAAAGAGTTTACTAAAATACTTCAATTAATGCACCAGTTGTTAATGTTGGCAGAATTTTAAAAAGACTGCTGTATAAACTGTATAAAGCGACTGCCACACAATTTCGCGAAAGTTCTAAAGCTTCGTATAGATGGCTGTCAGATCTTACAATATTGTAAGACCTATCAACGTGCTGGCAATATACTAGAAATACAAAATTGTCAGCATTAAAAAAACTATCAGTTCAAACAATTGCAAGAAAATCTTACAATTTCATTGCCAGACAATTGCCTGACAATAAATTTAGCTACCAACGACAATTGTCAGCTAACACGGATGCAAGATTTTCTACGTAGCGAAAACGTTCAGGTAATTGTCATTATCAAAATACACACACATGCCATTCTTCATTCTTTATTTTCTCGCTCAATAACCATGTTTTCATTTTTTTAATTCTATTTTCTGCAACTTTTTATTTTTCGTACTCACATTTTTACTATTCTCTTGTTTTTTCTCTCCCTTTCGTACACACACATTTTTCTTTAATATTCTTTGTCATTACTCTGACAGTGACGCCATTGTAAGGTGTTAAGAATTTATGCATCTTACAATATGCCAATGCCTGACAATGTACTAGCAATGATGATGCCAATATGTTCAGGCGATTGACAGTTAACTGACAATTAATTGTTATTACGGTGGCCTGCCAATGCTTTTGCTTACAATATTGTCAGGAAGAAATAGTAAGTTTTCACGATTGGTTAAAAATATTCTATACATTTTCTGACAATATTGTAAGATTTTACAATCGTCTGTACCTAGCTTAAGGCGAGAACCTCCCTTGCTCATTGTTGGATCTGCATGTGAGCGCTAGAGGTTATTTAAATTGTTCAACAGCTTTCGATGTCGGTCGAATCTTTTGTTATCGGCAGAATGACAGCACTACTAGATTTATTTAGTTAATAGTGTAGCATAGTTTAGGGATGCAATATAATTTTGAAGTATACCTACCTACTTGTTATAAATCGATGACTACTAAAATTGTTAAGAATATTAATACTGAAAAAGAATAATATAAAAAAACCTATTGGGATTATTTCACTCCTTGGATCGTTGAGTTGCTTTGGTTTACGTTTTGAAGTGGCTTTTCGAAAAGGGGTTTTATATCAATTAACTGGTGGCCCCTGTGAAAAAAATTTAGGTGACTAAATTTTGTAACTTTACGACAAAATTTTGTCAAAGTAATGTCATCAATCGAAGCTTATTGGAAATACAAACACACTGAAATAAAAAGAATTAATGAGAAACATAAAGATATTTCGAACCCAAACATATTTATGTCGTAACGTGATCGTTACAGATACTCAGTGGATTATTATTATGTCTCATACCCAATTCAACACAGGGTCCACCATCTAACGTTTTTTTTTTCAACTAGTACTCAACAATTGAACATTTTGGAGACATCATTAAGACGAATTTTGCATAAATAAAATAAAAAAAGAAATTTGAGAAAATATTCAGTAGTTTTTTCTATAGCAGTTTCAAAAAAAAAAAAAAAGTTATTTTGCGGACAGTTTAATATTTTGGAGATATTTAGGTTAGGTTAGGTTGAATGGAGGGGTTGGCTTGTCCATGTCTTGCGACATACACTTAAGCCAGTATAGGCTTGTTGTGCCCTCTGTGGTTTCAACCATTAACAGTGCAATAATCAAGCCCAATGCAGAGCTGGTTCAAAGGGTCGGTCAACAAGAAATAGAAATTAGGAATCTATGTTGCGCAATCGGGCTGTAGTCTGGTCTCCAGTATGCTATAGATGTGGCTAGGGCTGTAAATATTTGTTGATGATGCTGTTCGTATCCCTGATTAATCTATTAACCCATCATCTTTCATCGTTTCGCTGTGAGAAACTCTTCATATTTTATACGAATTTCGATTTACTCGACGCATAATATTGCCTCCATCGCTCTTGTTGGTGTCGTTTTAAAAGTTTCATTTACACCAAGACAGCAGGTGCTTTGAACTCTCTCTATGGTTTTAAGATTCCATTTGTATTGCAATGATGTTCACCATACCAATATCCAAAGAATTTATTTCGTCAGTTTTTCAGTTTACTGAATACCGTAATTCATTTATTTGGCATGAGCCGAACCTCCGAACAGTTGGGTTAAGAATATCCTTTGGGTAGTGTGGCTAGAAAAAGCACAAACAAAGGAAGTGTATCGATGATTTGATTAGGATTAAAGAAATATCGGCGGCACATAGACGGCTGACAGACAAAATTACGAAATAAAATAATATATCATAATTGACTCTTAAAGCAAATAAATAATTAAGTTAATTTTTGTGGATTATTATTAATAAAAATGCATTTAATAGATTACTATTGAAAAATTTCTTACGAAAACATTTTTATCCAGCAATAAAATTTAAATTTTTGAACATATCAGCTGTTACAGATAAACATGGCCAATGTCACGTTTGTGGCCAAAAATTCAAAAATGTTGATAGACACAAAGTGAAAGGTATGACTTGAAGAATTAAAATAACACATATAAAAACACGACGTGTGGGGGTACTTTATTTCACTGTAAAGTTTTTAGTTTTTTTTTGCGTGTTTTCTTTTTCCTTATAAGGGTGTTTTTTTCGATGTATTGAACTTGAAGTTGGCATTACTGTTCAAGATGGCGACCGATTTAACAGCTGCCAAGTGATTTATTATCAGTTTGGCTTAGCAATTCATCACGAATAGACTAACGCCTGAACAACGCTTGCAAATAGTGCAATTTTAGTGCAAAACGAGATTGCCGTTGTTCCCAATTTTCATAAGCAAATTTTGTTTAGCGATAAAGCGCACTTCTGGTTGAATCACTGCGTCAACAAACAAAACTGCCGCGTTTGGAGCGAAGCTAATTCTCAAGTGTATGTCGAAGCACCGTTACATCCAGAAAAACTGACTGTTGGGTGCGCATGTTGAAAAAAGTCATCGAAAATTGGACGTCCAGATTGGAGTACATCCGCGCCAGCCATGGCGGTCATATGCCTGAAATCATATTTAGAATGTAACGCCACTAGATTATCTCTCGGATAAATAAAATTCATATCAATCGAATAATCAATCGTTGTTTTATTGCAACTGAAAGTTCTATACATCGCAAAAAAAAAACACCCTTTATGTTTTCATAAAGGGTGTTTTCCTTTTCAATGAAAAGGTTGCCCTCTTCGCCTGTTTTCAATTTAAAATACAGAAACGCAGGTTTTTCCATTCATCCAGAATTGGAGGAATATTTTCTTGCATCGTTTTCGATATGAGAAGCTTCTCATCAATCTTGTAGAAAGGAGGCACCACTGTTCAAACTGAAGTGTAATAACTTTTGCTCACATTAAATAAAACACTGGCTTAACAATCGATTGTGCCAGTACAATCTTTCACTTGTGCCACAAAGTACTTCAGCGAGCATATGTGTTGCCTAAAAAGCAATTCCTTCAGTTTGTATATGCGTGTATGGATGTGTGTAGTGCGTCACATTGGGTTACACTTGCAGCTCAAATGTGTGCGTTTAATTGTTGTATGTGGCAAAAGGTAATAAAATAAATTTTACAAAAATTATTCGCTGAAACTTGAAACAGAAATACAGCAATAAAACAAAAAACAAGCTGATGTTTACAATGATATTTTTTCGCTGTAATTTATTTTGTTTTTGCAACATTAGATCGATGATGCTTTTAGCCAGCAAATAAGTTTTAAGCATTACAGTAGTGTTGATAAAGACAAAGGCAAAAAACATGTAAACACACATATGCAATATTTATGAAAATCTTAAGCTCCTTCCTTAATTCAAGCGCCATATATGGTTTCTGCAATTGATTTTTGTTTTTATTTCGTGTTACTGTTTGTGCAAAGCCATATTGGTTACAGCCAACCAGTCAGCCAGCCAGCCAGCCTACTCGCAGCCAAACTAAATTGAATAAAAAGTGGAAAAAAAATTGCTAAAAAATGTCGTGTACTCACTGACCAACTGACAAATTGCACTTAACTGCAATTGCCGATAATGCCGCTCTCTTGCTATTTATACCACGTTTATAACTATTTCTGTATGTCCAACTGTCCGTCTGTCACATGGTCGGCTGTTTTTGTGTGTCCACCTTAGAGGCATCATGTTAACAAATTCTCTCTATATACACAACTAAACCATAGAACACCACCGTGCCTGGGCTTTAAGTTTCAGCCATGGCAGGCAGAATAATAAAAACAAAATAGTCGCAAGATGGAATAAAGAAAAAAAAAAAAAACAGTTAAGCCCCATTATGTTTTTGGGTAGTAGGTAGCAAGCACTTTTTGAATTGTACTTTAGAGTATTTGTGGCAGCAGCTAAAGTTTGGTTGGCATACAACTTAAAAGTTTTTAGAAAAAAAAAAATAATTGATAAACGAGGGTTAATTAGGGAATTGAAACAAACACAGTTTTTATGGGTTTGAAAAATATTTTAGAAAAGTTTTTGCTAAACCAATTAATAGCAAAGAAAAAAAGATGCGTTTACTACCCTCGTTGCCAAACACTTACAGCCTGTTAAGCTTTGCGTACCAGCAGCCATCATCACCAATAAAAAAGCCTTTGATGACGATGATGTTGCGTATGAAATTCCGTACTATAATTCATGGTAAAGATGAGAAAAAAAATATGCAAACTGTTTATTGGCAGCCAGTACTTGCCGAAATTGGTCATATAATACTGCCTGTATACTCGGTATACAGCAGTAAGTAACAGTTTAAATAACAACAACAATGACGCCTAAAAATAAAATAAAAAAGTAATCATACCAAATCATAGATTTTGGCAACTTCATATGTGATTTGAACAGCCAAACAACAAGTGAGAGGAAAAAACTTTAACCAAATAATAAAGCATAATAATTCAAAAATCAAAAAATAAAAACTTCATTTGTAATTTGTTAAGCGTCCGTTAAAGTATAAATTATTTTATGAATAATTATTAAGCTGCAGGTGTATTAAAACGGTTTTTCTTGCAACACACACACATACACAGAATGAAAGGCATTTAAAGGCGAGGAAAATTTCATACACATGTTTGCTGTTTCTAGTAAATACAATTCGCTCGTATACACTTCCACTTGAGCGTTGTGCCGCAATCATTGTATGAAAGCGTCAGTTGCAACTTCGTATTTTGGCATTTTATATGAAAATAATTTCAAATGTATTACAAGAAATAATGTAATTTATAAATAAATGCAGGCAATTTGAAATATTTTTTATCTATATATGAAAAGTTTTTGTTACTATATCTAAATATGTACAAATCTTTTGAGTTTCGATCTCCTAACTTCGAAAAATCAGTGGTAGATAATTTCCATTTTTAGTTTAATTTGTGTCTACGTTAGTAAATTTCTAAACTACTCTTAAACGAAAAAAGTTGCACGCTTAAATTCTAGCTAAACTTCAAACACATGTGCTGCCCCACACCAATCTAGAACACCGAGGCTAACACACACACACAAATTTTTCATGGATACATTTCCCGGTACAAATTTTTTTATTAATTATTTATATTACAGTTGTACAAAATATATTCTTAGTATAACTAAAAAAAGGTGAGGGGTGACAAAAGTTAATTTTTCGAAAAATTTGGCCATACTACATTCGAAGTATTTTTTGAAATATTTGGCAGGTGGTAGTTGTGACGTGAATGGGTCACAACTAAAAGAAACAACTTAAAGTTTAAAAAGTGTTGCCAACTTTTCTTTAAATATAGTCAAAATTAAGTTAAACCAGCTTTAAATGGGTGCTACATTATTTATCGAAAATCCCAAATTATTTATAATACAACCACTTACAAATTTAAGTAAAATCCCATCTCTAATAAGACACAATAATATTATAGTTAATAGTTTTTATTATTTTTTCAATATAATAAAATAAAAATTTTTTTAGTTACATATTAACAATGTACTGTAATTTAAGTAGTTAATAAAAAGATTTGTTTCGCGAAATTTACATACGGCAACAATATTTCATTATAATCTTTTACTAAAGAAAACTTAAAAAATTATTCCTAATAAAGGGTTATCCATTTTGCAGTTTCAAAAGTAAACGTAAATAAAACACATATAAAATAATTTTTTTCATGATATTTCCATTTTATTATAAAATTTGAACATTGATATTATGTGTGAAACACTACATCATATAAATGACCACCACGCAAAGTGTTTTGCAACATTGATTCTTTTGAGGTAATTTTCCACAATCCGCCGTCCACCGCCTGTTGTTCAAGCACCCATTCCACGTATCTACAACGTGGTGAATGGTCAGCTGGCTTTAGCTGTTGTATGAGCTGGACTTCATATGGATGTGGATCTAAATACAAAATGTTCCATAATATGCCGTAAGACAGTCCTTATTCCTGAGAACGACGAGGAATCGACAAAGTCGGGCATTCGGCAACACTTTCACTTACAGCAGCGATATTTTCAGCGGAACGAGCAAAACGATGATGCACAGGTCTTACGATATTTGTAACCGCTCCAGTCTCTTCAAATGTCTTCACAATTTCGCCAATTACTTGCGTAGTTGGACGATTATGTAAGCTATAATCTCCTCTTAAAGCACGATATGTAGCTGCGGCAGAATCACGATTTTTGTAGTATTTTTTTGATATTTTTTATGCGTTGTGGGATGTGAGTTAAGCGATCCATTTTCGTCAATGTCAGATTTTCTACTGAGAAAAAAAATTGATTTAACAACATGGACAGATGTCGACTCCCAATTCTATACTTTTGAAACCACGAAATGTATAACCCGTTATTAGCATTTTCTTCATCTAAGCGTCCTTAATTACATATTTTTTATATTTCTTTGTGTATTTGTACCAATATTTCGCTCTCCTTCGGATAGCTTTTTGGGGGCAATAGTGCTGCTCAAAGAAGTTCGGTATTATTGTTCTGAAAAAGGTATCGGAAGGAGGGCAAAAATATACGTACAAAGAAATGTAAAAACAAATGTATATGACAAAGGACTCTTAGCTCACGCAAATATTAATATTAATTAAAAGTGACATTTTCGAAAATATTAAATAAATTATGAATATATTAAGTAAATACATATATTAATGTATTCATTAATTATTATTAACTATTATTATTATTCATGAATGAACTAAATTATTAATATTTTTATACATTTTTAATTCAAAAATAAAAAAGAAAAAAATTACCTAACTGCCGGTTTGGCTAACAGACACTTTTTAACTGCCAGTTACCGATTTTTAACAGCTAAAAAGGGTTTAAAGTGTTACAATTTGACATATTTTTGCCTACGAATAACAGTACATGCCATTCTTTACAAATAAACTATACAATTTAAAAAAAATGAATATTATTGTAGTTACACACCTGTGAGGATATAAATGTGTAATAAAATCATATGTAGATACGTGTGGTGCAATATAGATGAGAGAGGGAATGATAATTTTTCCCACTCGCTACCTGTCTGGAGCCTTAAAAATTATAGTTTTTAATTTCTTCATACATTTTAGAGAACATCAGTTTGTAAGTTTTTCTTTTAACATTCTCTTAAAGAACTAAATATCTGAATGTGTTGAGAATAAACTGACAAACGAAATCATTTTGGTATTTTGCTTTGAAAAAAGTGTAAAAGTAATGCTTCTTCCTCCAGCACAAACACATCATGTAAATTGTAACAGGAAAAATGTGTGAACACTTTAGGGTTTTTAGATTCGCTTAAATATGACAACAACAAAAAAAAAAACAGAGTAACAATAAGGAGCCGTCTATAAAATGAATTTTTATTTTAAATTGCAGTTGTACAAAACTGCTCAAGCCAAGAGAAAGCACATACACATATGAATGGTGGTATGAATTCCAAACCACAGTGTTTTAGTAACTTTAATAGCAGCACTGGATGGCCCAGAACTACCAAAATGCTACATAGTTTTTATTACATATTTGTTTTATGTATATTCTACCAAAAAACTTAGAGAACTTCAAAGGGTAAACATGTGCCCAATTCATTGCATTTTATTCTTTTTGATTATTCTCCACATTATCTTATTTGAATGAAAACGTAACGAAATTAATTATTTTAGGTCTATAAATATATACCGCACTAATTAGACCTACAATAATTCAATTCAATGGGCAATTAGCAAATAAATAATTAAGTTAATTTTCGAATAACGAAACTAATTTAAACTGTAGCAATGAATTGTAATCATAATTATTACTAATTAGATTATTTTCATTTTAAGGGTAAAATAATTGATTACAATATGGTATTTAGATTATTAAAAAAAAGTCAAAAAGTGTCTAAAGTAGTCCAAAAGTAGTGCGAATATTTTCAAATATTATTTTCTTCATTTCGCTTCAGCAGCTAGTTTTATTTGCCATAAATGTCAGGCAAAAAGCAAACGAATTAAAAGTTAATTTTAGGTGAAATCAGCTTTTTCAGTAACAAAGCTGCAGAAGTAAACGAACTTTTTATAGTGAAAATAATTGAAATGCATATGCGTTGAAATGTTGCCTCAGAGGTATTCAGTAAAATTGTTCCTAAACTCTTAGTCAAGTATGTATGTATTTGCATATTAAAACATAAGTTTTGGATATTGAATATAGAGTTGATTAGCACC
Organism: Sturmia bella; assembly: GCA_963662145.1. Taxonomy (NCBI): domain Eukaryota; kingdom Metazoa; phylum Arthropoda; class Insecta; order Diptera; family Tachinidae; genus Sturmia; species Sturmia bella. Next base: position 32,856,014 of record OY759168.1, on the reverse strand, counting down.
AATGAAATGTCGGCGGCATATAGATAACTAAAAAAGACAGAGAGCATTAAAAAAGGTCTATTTTTGAACCTGAATTTATACATAATTTTTGATATTCAAATATGAACTTAATTATTTATTTGCCTTAAGAGCCAATTAATTCAGGTCCAAAAATGAACCTTTTCAAAATATTTGCTGCATTTTCAGCTGTCTATATGCCGACGACATTTTGAAAAGATTAATTTTTGGACTTGAATTAATACATTTCAATTGGCTCTTAAGGCAGATAAATAATTAAGTTCATATTTGAATACCAAAAATTATGTATAAATTCAGAAAGGATTTAGTCAGTTGCAAGCAGCACAACTGGAACCAAAACTTGCAAAAAAAAAACTATAAAAAATTTATTTAAAATCATTAATTCGGAAATTATAAGATTTTTTAAATTTCGAGTCTTCAGGAGATAATGTGAAGTTTTCCAGAGGAAAACGAAATATTGAGAATAAAAATAACCTACAAAGACCGCAAGCTAAAAATTTAGAAAGTGTTACCAGTGGTTGCAACTATTTCAACACTATTTTGGCGTCCCTAATGAGTTTGCAAGGCAACAATTTTTTCTTAAGCCACCTACACTATTACAAAACATATTTTCCTACGAGTGGCTTCATTTGCGCCTGTGTGTGTAAGCGAAAGCATACACATACCGACACAACTAAGCGTTACAAATCGAATTGACTTTGATAAATTTCTTGTGTGAAATTAGTTTTAGGGGGAAAAAAATTGTTGTTTCCTTGCATTTTTGCTTCTCCTAAAGAATTTCATAGGATTTAAGCAACAATGTTTAAATGTAACAATACATCAATGTGGCAGAGTAAATGTATTACACAGAGAGTTAAAAATCCTGCAACTTGCAACAATTTAGTACAAACTAACTACCGCATAATGTGTTGCAGTTAAATTTGATGTTCTGTAACGCACAACACGTCTTTGAATGTCGTGTAAATTTAATAAAGAAAAAATCTGCAGAGCGAACTAAACAAAAAAAAAAACCGTTAAAATTTTTTCTTCTCATATGGAAGAAAAAAGAATATATATGTACATATATACATATATCGGTAGCATTTTTTTAAGTGATTGCGAAAACAGTTTTTGCCACATTTGTAAGCATTTTCACATGTGAAGAAGAACAGTGTGTTGATTTGTTGAATACTGTTGTTTTCTGTGTTTTTTTTTTTTAGTGATTTCTCTGTTGGTGTGTTTTTTTTTGCAGCGATTTATTGTCAGGATAACATCAGGATCATGTAAATAGTATAATAGAACAAAGCTAAAAATGGCAAACAATTGTTAAAAAAAAAGAACTACAACAAGTGGAACGAAAAAAAAAGAACTGCCACAAAAAAACCGTTTCACAATCACAAAAGAATCGTAATTTTTTACGATTAATCAAACGGTTTTATTGCCTCTACATTTCTATTTCTACGTTTGTACGTTGGAATGTTTGGACATTTTTAAACGCAATGTGTTCAAACAAATATTTAAATTTATTTCTGTTCAATTTTTTTCTAAAACGTTGTAACAAAGAAGTAACACAAAAAATTGTTTTTAATTGTAAAAAAACAATTGAGTTTTATGCAAATCCTTCTTTCCTTTTTTTTTGCTCTTCTTTTGTATGTGTTTAAATCAAAACGTCAAAATTAAGCCATTTATGTTAATCTTTCTTTTTTGTATTTTTTATTAAAGGCTTAGTTTGCAATTGGCAAAAGGAAGAAAATAATTTATGCGATTGTATTTCAAAAAGCCAATAATTGGAAACTTTTTTTTTATTGTTTATTGAGGGTATACAATGGGCAGGAACAAAATTTGTACTGAAGCTTTGTCGTAATCTGACCTGTCATGAAAGAAAAACGAATTTATTTTATTAATTGCAATTGAATTACATATTTAAAAGAAAGCAAAAAATTAAAAATATTATATTCGTTGTCTGGCTGTTATTGTATACATATTTGAGTTCTAAATTGTGGTAACTAAAATTACAGCAACTTTTGCATACCTTGCAAATAATAGAAATAACAACAAGATTCATCACAGTAAAATTTACTTGTCCATTAATACATACCACCATGGCCACCAATGCCAACATTTTGTAGGCATCTATTTATGTACTTATCGACACAACGAGGCACTTGAGTATGCACCCAAATAAAAATATCTAATGAATGCATTCTGAAGTTTAGTGTTAAAAATTTTTTTTTAATTTTTTCATTGGCAAATAAAAGAAAAAAAAAAACAAATCGTGAGCTGAGCCTAAAAATTGTATTGGCTGAATGTATTTTTCCCTGCTTTACTTCAAAACTGTGCTAATTTCAAATGCACAAACTTTTACACACCTGAGCATGCGAAATAAACAAAGTTTAAATTCTGACATCAAAAACAACATTTACTTGTAAATTGTTGTCTCTATATCTCAGTAATTTTAAACTGGATTTCGCCCATTTTCAATGCCGTGCCAAAATAGGGAGTTAAAATCCGAAAAATTTAAAACTAAACCTAATAATTCATAAAAATTATTACAGGCTTATAAGACTGTTATTTGACATATTTGTATGGAAAATCTGTAAAATAAGAGCTTTATAAACCTGTTATAATTTTTATGAATTAGACGGAATGTCAATAAATTGCATCGGTTTTCCTGAAAAGGAATTTAATATAAATGTATGTAAAATTATCATAGTTCAATAAATTTTATATATTTATTTGAGCTTAAGGTCTTTTTATTAGAGAATTTGAGTATTTTTGTCAATATTTCGCTCTCCTTCGGATAGCTTCCTCAGGGCAATAATAATGAAAAATGTTTTGATTGGTTTTTTTTTTCTCTAATAAAAAGACATTAAGCTCAAATAAATATATACCCCCTAATTCATAAAAATTATAACAGGCTTATAAGACTGTTAATTGACATATTTGTATGGTAAATCTGTCAAATAAGATCTTTATAAACCTGTTATAATTTTTATGAATTACACAGATAAAATATAAGAAAAAAGGGGTCAAAATAACTAAATATTAAATAGTTCAATAAAATTAAAAATTTCAGTAAAATGTTAAAAAACAACACATGGCTTGGCGTAAATGTTCATGTTGTAATAATAAATGAGCATGGTGTTTAAAAAAGATGTGTTTCGCAAAACAAATCTATGTATACCTTTTAGTAAAGGATACACGTAGATACTAGTCCTCATGAAGTTTTCTTCAACCACACACTAACAGCTTACTTCATCTGATGATAAGGACTCTTAAAAATGAAAAAGCAATCGCTTATTTTCAATTTCATCCCCTTGGTTTGATGAATCTTGATAAAATAAAATTTCTTTACTTAATTGATATTAATTAAAAAGTAGTGAAAACCCAAGGGTTGAACTTAAGCCTGAAAAAGTAATTTAATATAAAAAATAAAATTTATTTAAGATTATTGGATTGATGGCGCCGGATTTGTATGTGCCTCAGATCGAGAAGAAACCACAAAATCTTGGTATCTTACCCAGTTGATTCAGAACTATTAATTTTATTATAAACATATTTTTGATGTCATTTGCAGTGGAGCTTACCTTATTGCTTGCTCAGATTACTTTTATCTAACTCTAAGCTTCGGGGCCTTTAATTACCATAAATTTAATTTTTATTATCAATGTGTACATATATTTAACGTTTTTATTATACTAGAAAACACACAAAAAATATGTATAGGTCTTTTTGACACAGACATTTTTTTGACATGGAAAGAGCGACAAAGTGAGATAATGCTACTTAATATAATTCTTAGCTTGGCAACAGTTTTATTTAGTTTTAGTTGGCAAAACAGACAGATTCCAAATTTCTTATTCTGTCTAATCAGCATTTTATGTGTTTACTGCTTATTTGTAAAATGTAAAAAAAATTTTAAAAATACTAAAACATTCTGTCGATTTACGTACACTTGGTGCGGAAATTGTGGCGATGTCAAGATGTAGCACAGGTAGGTTCTTTCAAAGCAAGTACCTTCAAGGGAGTAGGATTTAAAGAACGCGGTTTTAAAAGAAATTTGTTCCAAGAAATAGTTGTGATAAATAATCTGTGAAAAACGAATCCGCAAAAATATTTTAGTAAACCAAAAAAAAAAAAAAAAAAAAAAAAAAAAATTAGCCCACAAAAATATTTTCACAGCATAAAGTGCCATTTAAAAAAATTATTATTTAAAATCTTTCGTTCCAAAAATATTTCATTTAAGAAAAATAATTTATCAAAGGTAACTTTCAAAAACGTAGCTTAATAAAAAGTTTTTGGAAAAGTACTTTTAACGCATAATAAAAACAAGTAAATTCTAACAAGTTCCTTTCAAGTAGTATCTCAAAGTAGAAATATTATCTTAAAGTAGAGTTTTGATTAATATTTTTTGTAAAAGTATTTTTTCAAAGTTTATCTTCTTTCTATTTTAAAAGTATCTTAAACAATTTCTTTTGGAAAAGTTTCTCCAAAATGTATTTCCTAGAAAACTGCAATTCAAAATGGTACCATTTGAAAAATTACCTTTTAACAAAGAATCTTTCTAATGCACCTTTTAAGAAAGAACCTTTAAGAAAAAAAAAACTCTAAAAACTTTTCCTTGAAGTCAGTTTTTATACCTCTCTTGTTTGATATTTTTTCTTCTTCAGTTGACTTTGAGGTCATTACAACAAATATTAATTTTATTTCAATATTTCGATACTCCCCATTGAGTATCTTCTTCAGGAGAAGTTTGTTTGTGATGTGGCACAAAATTTTTCTTAAACGATTTCATAAACAAAAAGCAAATTGTAAAAACTCACATTTTACGAAGTACCTCTTAAAAAGCGTGTCTTTATTACATTGTAAAAAAGAGTCTGTAAAACTAGTCACCCATCTGTATAAAGTGCCAAATAAAACCGTACCTTTAATAAGCCAATTTTGAAGAGGTACTTTTGTAAAAGAAGTTTTAAAAAAAACTGAACACTTAAAAGAACGTTTAGAAATAAATAACTTTCAATAAGTTGCTTTCAGAAAAACACCGGCTTGAAATGAAGTACCCTTTAACGAAAGTGTCTAGGACAATTGGGTTTTATAAAAAGAGCATTTCAACAGGAGTGTTTTTTAAAAAGTTACTTTAAAAGAGCACGTTTTAGAAAAGTAAAAGTACTTTTGTTGAGAAGTATAATTCAAAAGGTACCTCCTTAAGATGTACATTGAAAACACCATTTTCAACACAGTTAAATGAATACAACCTTTAAATAATTTTAAAAAATAGCGTGGCTTTTTATCAACCCCAGAAAAAGGATATACAAATTTTTATTTTTAAGAGTACCCTTTAAGCAAGAGCATACTTGCATCATAGAGCATGATGAGAGATGAGCAGTACATTTTGGAATAACTGAAAAGCAATTTAAAAAAGTAATTTTTAAGAAAAGTAGATTTTAAAAAAATTTTATTTTGCCCTTTTTAAAAGTACCTTTGAAAATAGTACCTTTTAAACAATGTAGCTTTCTAAGATACATTTCAAAAAGTATCTTTTGAAAGTACTGCCTGTTGAAAAATGCTTTAAAAAATTACTTTTTGAATAATTACATTTGATAAAAGTTTATTTAAAAAAAATTACTTTTGAAAAAAGTGTGTTTGAAAAACGTACCTCTGAAAAAAGGAGCAATTTAAAAAAGTACTTTTAACAACATACCTGAGACAAAGCAGCTTTACAAAAATAGCTTTTGAAAAGAAATTGAAATTATCTCTTAGACAAGTAGCTTTAAAAAACATAATTTTTTTTTTCAAAAGCGTTCTTTAAATGGTTTTTTTTCCAAATGGTACGTATTAAATTGTGCTTTAGAAATGTATCTTTCAAAAAATCGACATTTTTGAAAACCTGTGTTCACAAAAACCACTAAAGAAAGTAGCTTTTAAAAAGTATCTTGTAAAAAGTGAGTTTTAAAAATTAGCTTTTAAAAAGTATCTTTAAAAAGGTGGTTTTCGAACAAAGTATCCCCTAATAAAAGAATATTTGGTTGAAAAAGCACTAGTAAGATCATACCTTATCTTGCGAAGTCCTTCTCTCATAAATTAAGTTCAAGAGCCAGCACAAATCTGATATTGCAAATATGATATGACAAATATGATAAATAAGCAAATTTATTAACTGCAATTAAGCTAACTAATAGCTGCGTACTAATGCAATTTCCAACTAGTCCTCCAGGATTAATGTAATGTAACTAAAAAATATAATGAATATGTAAATTTGTGTGAGCCGGTTGGTTTAAGTGACAGTCTAAATTTGTTAAATTTAACGCTTCCAAAGTTCATACAGTGTTGGTGAAGGGTGGTTGCTACCCAGAAACAGCCGGTTGTCCAAGTAGTTATAAAATTTTACTTTTTTCACTTTACTTCTTTCTAATTGATATTGATAGCAAAAGTGATCAACCCGGGGTTGAACTTGAGCCAGTTAAGAAACATATAGCATAAGTAAATGAATATGTAATTACACGTATTTAACACAAATAAAATCAAATAAATTAAGAGTCCATCTAAAGTAACGTTACATATTGTGTAAAACATATAGAAAAAAGTGTTCTTGAATTGCAAATATATGTATTGGAAAGTCCAGAGTACCATTCCAAAAAAGTACTTTTTAAAAAAACTATTTGCTAAAAATGAAAGTTTTGCCAGGGATATATTTTGCATATCCTTGCGAAAATTATTAAATTTACCTTATGTAGCAAACAGATTTTCTTAAAGGAAAAAATCGCAGCTTTGCCGGCCGTCCTTTCAGTTAGTTGGAAAAATGTAAAAAAGGTTGCTGTATGTATCAACTGTTATGTCTGCCACAACGAGTACATTTAAAAGTGCTTTTTTAAGCTTTACTTACATATGTATGTACTTATGGGCACAATATATTTGTCTAGTTATTGTCACGTTTTAAATCTTTTTGCAAGTACCAGTGGTAGCTTTGTTGACAGTAAAAAATCAAGCTTTTATTTTTTTTAATGCTGACTGCTGTTTGATAACAAAGACATTGTTTAATTGTCATATATTTTTAGAGAACAATACAAACACCGCAGCAACTAAGTCGTAGCACAATTTAACGAAACAATTTTAAATATTTGCCTCTAATGCAAACGCCCTAAATGACAATTTTGTGTACGGGGTAAACTAGTTAGGCTGAGGTCAATTTGTTGATCAAATCATAAGGGGGCAGGCAGTAACAGCAACATTTTTATTGTTCATGTTGTTTCTCCATGGCATATAAAGGGTATTTTTTTCCGATGTATAGAACTTTAAGTTTGCATTACTGTTCAAGAGGGCTACCGATTTAACAGCTGTCAAGTGATTTATTCTCAGTTTGGTTTGTCAATTCATCATGAATAGACTCACGCCTGAACAACGCTTGCAAATAGTGCAATTTTAGTGCAAAACGAGATTGCCGTTGTTCCCGATTTGCGTAAGCGAATTTTGTTTAGCGATAAAGCGCACTTCTGGTTGAATGGCTACGTCAACAAACAAAACTGCCCCATTTAGAGTGAAGTTAATCCTCAAGTTTATGTCGAAACACCGTTACATCCAGAAAAACTGACTGTTTGGTGCGCTTTATGGGCTGGTGAGATCATTGATTCGTACTTCTTCCAAAAACGATGATGGCCAGAACGTTACAGTCAATGGTGATCGGTATAGAGCCATGATTACTAACTTTTTCATTCCTGAATTGAATAACCATGATGTCCAAGAGATGTGGTTTCAACAAGACTGCGCAACATGTCACACAGCTCGTGCCACAAACGATTTATTGAAAGACACGTTTGGTGACCGCCTAATTTCACGTTTTGGACCTGTGAATTGGCCTCCAAGATCTTGTGATTTAACACCGCTAGACTACTTTCTGTGGGGTCTATGCGGCTAAGCCACAAAAGCTTGACAAATTGGGAAAACAACATTCGCCTTGTTATTGCTGATATACGGCCACAAATGTTGGAAAAAGTCATCGAAAATTGGACGTCCAGATCGGACGACATCCGCACCAGCCGTGACGGTTGTATGCCAGAAATTATATTTAAAATGTAATGCCACTAGATTATCTTTCGTATAAATAAAATTCATGTCAATCGAATAATCCATCGCTATTTTATTGCAACTTAAATTTCTATACATCGAAAAACAACACCCTTTAGTAAGCATAGGAATTGATTACAGAGGTCCTATAATACGAAATTTCTGTTCACTTCATTATAAATGAATTCATGTTAAATATAAAATATTTTCTTAGAATAACTGCACTCCATCACTATGAGGCTGATGGCTAACTTGTTACCTGGACCTCCCTAATGTAACATGGTGTCCATGTAACTCGGAAAGCTCAACGATTTTTTTTAACTTAATAGTTCTATTAAGCAAACATGAAGAGCTGCACACAAATCTAACATTGGAGTCAATATTGGAAAGATAATAACAATAATAATCAAAATAAAATAGACAGCTAAAATAAAAGTTTGAAAACTAAAAATATATGTATGTACGTATATTTGAACTTGAAGGCAAAATATTTTGTAAAGTCAACATTTGGTTCCATCATTTTGTTGACAAACATCAAGAAAAACAAACTTGACGCCAACAAAGAATCAACACTCCTTAATTTCTGAACAACATGTGTGTGATTTGGCTGCAGATTCTGATTTGTATTTTATAAGTCATAAGCCATTCATAAACGTCCACTAACGATAAGTAAACATTTTCCTTCTTGTGCACACAGTGATTGTGGCCAAATTGAACGGCGTTTTTTTTTTTGTCACGAAACAATGATAAATTTTATATTTAGAGAAAAATATAAGTAAAGAAATTTCAACAATTATTTAATGGCACATTTAAAAATACATACAGATTCTGTCATTCTCGGCACATCGAATTAAACAAATGCGACTTTTTACAAAGCGAATTTCGGCTTTGAAGCTAATTTGTTACGGTTCTAGAAATATTTTTTTTAACATATTAAGAATATTGTTTGAATTTGCCTAAACATTTTTAATAATTTTGTGTACTTCACCGTGATCATGGTATCAATTAGTTATACCTTGCGTCTGCAAGCTGTTGACACAACCACTTATGTCTGTGTAGTATTATATGATTGTCCTTTTCCTGGGAAGATGTCGAAAGAAAGATTCTACCTTAATTTTATAGATAGTTATCAAAGTAAAGCTTTAACATGTCTTTGCCAAGCCTCCAGTAGTGCTTTAAAAAAAGGATGCGTATTATTACTAACCCTTGAAGAGATCTTTACAATCGGTTGAATTCTTACTTTATTTTTACTATAATGAAATTTGGTGTTTGTTATATGCAAAATGTTAACGTCTTTTCCAGTAGAGTTTTAAAAATAAAGCAAAAAACTAAAACAACTGTCCCGTAATTGTATAAAATGTATTCTCACTTTGAAAAAAAAAAAAAAATAAATAAATTCAGTCAAGTACGAGGCTCGCCCCCACATTTAGGGTTCCGTATGCATGTGTGTGTAATGCACGTATGGAATACAGGTTTTATATAAATTTCATCTCACTATCTATTACAACTTGAACGTAAGTTTAATTGTTATTTTACGTTGTATAGGGACACCTAGTAGTGTTCGACTTGTTGTGGTTTTTGTTTGTCATTTGTTGCTGCAGAGCATCTGTAAATTCATACCCTGTGCGAAATTCAGCTCTCTATCTTTTACGGTTCGGAAGTTATAGCTAATTTTTACTTTTCGTTGTATGGAGACACCTGGTAGTTTTAAATTTGTTGTTGTTTTTAGTATTTGCTATAAATACATACAATGTGCAAATTTCAACTCTCTATCCCTTACGGCTTGAGAGTCATAGCTAATTGTTACTTTACATTGTAGGGGAACACCTCGTAGTTTTCGACTTGTTGTTGTTTTTAATATTTGCTGTTGTAGCGGCAAGGTACAACAACCTCCTCAGAAAATTTCAGCTCTCTAGCTCTTACCGTTGTGGAGAATGGACGCTGTGACGGACAGACGTAGAAGTCTCGGTAATAGGGTTCCGTTTCACCCTGATGAGTACGGAACCCTCAAAACTTAAGATAAAATTAGCCTCAACTTCCCACAATTGCCAAGACCCTGCAGAAATCATTGAAGCTTATCTGTTGTATGTAAAAAGCAGTAGTTACAATATGGTCCGATGTAAGGCAAACCTGGACCATGATGAAGAAAAACAAATTATTTGGAAATACTCTCAGCACATGATTACCATATGGTAATCCATGGAGTAGTGACATGAAGTAATTTCAATACTAACCCTGTATTAATAATGTGCGTAGTTACTGGGACGAGTTGTTTGATTACTCTGACGCAATGTTTATTTGGATGACATGGTCCTCTCCCAGGACACTCTAATGTAAAATAGAGCATGTCTTTTCCATATATTTGGAATACTTTTGTACTAGTCCTGGTCGCCTTTGGATCACCCTTTATTATGTTTTTTATACGAGAAAATAACCAATCTAAATCATGAAACTTTTTGGAGACGTCTACTTAATTATTATTTCGTAATCAAGACCTAAAAGTCCGAAAAATGTGCATACAGGATTTTACAGAGTCTGTGAGTTATAATATTTAAATATTTGTCTGTACAGTGTTGCAGACAAAATGACCGAATATTTTACAAATTCGATTACGCTCTCACATACGAAATCTACGTTGCAAATAAACTGCACTTTTCATGATTACCTGGTCAGTTTAAAATTGTATGAATATAAAACTAAATAAGTAATATTTTATTGCAACATGGTCAATTGGGTATAAAAAAGTAGCAGAACATCAAAGCATTAGTTGGCAAATATTTGTTACAAAGTACAGCTAAGCTGGTTTAAGCTTAAACATAATCATTTTGCAACAAACGCCCATGTTGCAAGTTCAACCACATGCAAGTGTTTGCTTGCAAAAATTCATCTGCTTGATATTCATTGCTATTTGAAAACCGTTTTGTTTTCATTTTGTAACTCTTTTTCTTTCACCGTTTTTCCAATCAAAGTGATCGCAGCGGAATAAGAAGAAAACCAAAACGAAACACCAGCTTGACTCACTTTACTCGCTAACTTTAAGCTATTTCACAAGCATGGAGTGAACACTTGTTGCAACAACTTGCTACTACTGTAACAGCAACTACAAAATAAAACAGTTAAGAATACTTGTTTTCCGATATTTTTTTTGTACGATTTCATTTCTTTCATCTCTTTGTGCTGCATAAAAAAAGTTATAATTTTTTTTTCTTCAGCTTTTAATCGTATTCGATGATTGTCTTGTCCACGCTTTTGCTGTTCGTTACAATTTATTTGTTTTATAAATGAACGTTATTAATATCAAAACTATTTCAACTAGGTATATAAAAGTAAAAGAGCAAAAAAGCGCTATTTAATTATTTTATTAACATATTTCAAATGGACACATTAATTTCATGGCTTGCTCTTTCGTTGCAAACAATTCAAAGGAGTTGAGCGAGTGCCTGACATTAATTGCGACAGTCTGCTTAATGATCCAAACATAATTTTTTGATTTATTGATAAAAATCGTTTAATTGTTGTTAAATAAATGACTTGCAGTTTACGGTTAACGGGTAAAAAGTGAGTGGCAAATTGATTATTGGTATGCGAAAGTAGAAAATTCAGCCAGTAGCACTAGAAACATTGTTTGTAATTTAAAAGAACATGATACTCGGTAGGGCTTGTTAAACAGTCATGTTGTGCTAATAACTGTGCTAAAAGAAGCAAAATATGTTTTGTATTCTTTGTATACATTGAAAGTTCTTTAAGTATTATTTATTTTTATTATTATTGCTAGGTCGGTCCAGAATGGCCCTTCGCACTGCAACCCTTTTCTCTCACGAGTTTAATACATCAAGAAACAGTACTAGCTCCTTCTGTGGAAGCCCTTGCAAATCCTGTGAACCCAATGTATAGGCCTGCAGCAGCCTGTATCTTCTGTGGCCAAGTGCCACACATTCAATAATCAAGTGTTCCATTGTCTCCTCTTCTTCTCCGCAAAATCTGCAGGTTGCCGTGCTGGATAGTCCCATTCTGTGTAGATGATTCATGCAGGTCTAGTGTCCTGTTAGCGCCCCATACAGTGTCCTTAGATTTCTTCTGTTTAATTTTAGAGCGAGGTCCGCCCTCTTGGCATCAAAGCTAAGAAATTTCTTCGAGTGTTCCAGACCCCTAGTGTCGTTCCACAGTTTTCCTGTGATGGATGCTGTCCATTTCCTGATCTTCCCCCTGAGGAGCGTTCTTTAAGTAATTTAGAAAATTATTTAATTAGTTCTTTAAGTAATTTTCTAACTTAAGCAAATTTTTCCACAATTCTTTTTTATCTTGGAAAAGTCCTCAGCAGACGACCGCTATATAGGAATTTCATTGTACTGAAATTCGAAAAATAGCATATTGAGGGACTAAAGAAAAAATGTGGAGCGTAGGTAGATGTATAATAAAACAAAAAAGGAATAACTGAAAAAAAAATTTTGGCGTTTTTTTAATGGTTGTCTCATTTGGAATTAATAATGCAAACTTTTCGCCACTGTTTAATGTTTTAATAAAAGAAAGAGAGAACATTTTAAAACAATGTTTTTGTTTAAATTGATTGTTTTATAGAGGCATGTGTTCTATAAAAAGATCTATTAGTTCTACTTGTCTGAGACATAAGTTACACAAATCTAATTTTATACGAACTCTGTATATTTGGCTTCTGTACTTTGATTTTTATTTCTAGTATATCAGCTTCTGACTGCTAGAGTTAGCACAGTTCAAAACTAATCAAACAATGCTGCGGGATTTCAATCTTTGCAATCACAAAATTTGTACACATACGTATATTTTTTCCTGATTCGATTGCGTAGTGTTTTTGTTTTTTTTTTTTTTTTTTGTCAATGAGACAAAAAGAAAAAAATAGTATTGTAAATAGCGAGCATACCAACAAAAATCACAAGCATCTCTTCACTTATTTTTTGTGCAGTTTCAAATTTGTGCGTATTTAAGTGCTGGCGGATAAATAAGAATTGACAGGATCAAATATTTGCTGCAACACTCTGCTGTTAACTGCCACAATTACTAACACTCATGATGGCTAACAAGTTGTAGTTTCCCCAATTTCGTTTGTTTGTAGTTTTGTAACTACATACAGTTTACGGCTTAAACTGGCATTCAGGCGAAATCTTTACCACTGCCATTTACAACAGAAACTGCTGTTTGCAGTTTCTGTTTATGATGGCAGTCACAGGAACGGCTTACATCGTTTCTTATGAAGGCCGAGAGGGCAGAAACAAAAACCAAAACTGCAGCAGTAATTAGCTGTTAACAAGGAGTTGTATTTGACCACTTTATTTAGGAAGTGACTTTTCATGTTTGCCTCTAAGCCATTCACAGTAAGCATTAAATTTTTGACTTGCATAGAGGGCTTTCACTGCTTCAATTTCTTTTGCTTTATTCTGTTCTGTTATGTACTCTTTTTGTCTCTCCTCTTCTCTTCTCTTCTCTTCTCTTCTCTTCTCTTCTCTTCTCTTCTCTTTTCTTTTCTTTTCTTTTCTTTTCTTTTCTTTTCTTTTCTTTTCTTTTCTTTTCTTTTCTTTTCTTTTCTTTTCTTTTCTTTTCTTCTCTTCTCTTCTCTTCTCTTCTCTTCTCTTCTCTTCTCTTCTCTTCTCTTCTCTTCTCTTCTCTTCTCTTCTCTTCTCTTCTCTTCTCTTCTCTTCTCTTCTCTTCTCTTCTCTCTCTTCCCTTCTCTTCTCTTCTCTTCTCTTCTCTTCTCTTCTCTTCTCTTCTCTTCTCTTCTCTTCTCTTCTCTTCTCTTCTCTTCTCTTCTCTTCTCTTCTCTTCTCTTCTCTTCTCTTCTCTTCTCTTCTCTTCTCTTCTCTTCTCTTCTCTTTTTTCTCTTCTCTTCTCTTCTCTTCTCTTCTCTTCACTTCACTTCACTTCTCTTTTTCTTTTCTTTTCTTTTCTTTTCTTTTCTTTTCTTTTCTTTTCTTTTCTTTTCTTCTCTTTTTTTTTTTCTTTTCTTTTCTTCTTTTTTCTTCCCTTCCCTTCTCTTTTCTTCCCTTCTTTTTTCTTCTCTTCTCTTATCTTCTCTTCTCTTTTCTTTTCTTTTCTTTTCTTTTCTTTTCTTTTCTTTTCTTTTCATCGCTTCTCTTCTTTTGCATTCGATTTTCTTCTATTCTCTTCTACTTTTCCTCTTTTTTTCTTCTTTCTTATCTTTTATTTTCTTTTGTTTTCATCAGCCTTTTTCCCTTTTCTCTTCTCTTCCCGTTTCTTTCGCATTTTTCTTTCGCAGATTTCTTTGAATTTCTTATATTTTCTTTTCTGTGCTTTTGCTCTTATCTCTGATTCTCTCGCTCTCCCTCCTTTCTCTTTTAAAATCTTCTCTTATCTTCTTGTATGTTTGTTTTCTATTTGCATGTCTCTGCCTTATTACAGTTTTTCATCAGAGCTAAAAATTGGAGGCCCGACTTCTCTACAAGTTGAACCAGTTCTAGAGTTTTAGCTGTAACTTTTATAAAGAGCGAGACTTTAAAAGAAATCAGTTTTATAAGAATGTAGAGAAGATTGTAGACCTACCAAAGTGAAAGTTAAAATATACCACAGATAGTTTGTTAATAATTCTTATAGCAGTTTGTTAATAATTCTATAATAATGTTGCGGAATTTACAAAGAAAAATATGAAAATGTTGGTAAAACAGAGCTTGCAGGCGGAAGGTTTTGCACAGAACGTAACATCGAGAATTCATAAACAGTCTTATACATCCAAAATTGTGATTTTTTCGATTTTTATTCATAATATTTTTCATAGGTAACTTCGCTTACCAGATTTCCAGCAACACACTTTTTAGTTTTTCGGCAGTTGGTACCATAGTACTAAAGCCTAACCGAATTTGATATTTATTTAAGATCCTTACAAGATTAGTTCTCTTGAATAATTCCTTTTTCAAATTTGTTTTCACTACACAACTGTATCATTCGTGCTTCAAATTTTAAGCACTGCTTATTATAGAAACAAATAACAACACTTGAATTTACTACGGGACTCCCTCTCCGTCTTTGGTCTTAGTCAATAACAATTTATTAATACTCAACACTCTTTGTCTGGCCCTCAATGTAAACTATTTTACACTCGTTTAGTTTGGTGAAGCTAAAAATATTGATAAACAAAAATACTAAATTGTAATTTTTAACAACTTTTTGCAGACCTGCATGTGTCTTACATTGAAAGTTCTCCCAACAGAAGTCCTCTGACGTGTAATTATTTAAAGATGATGCTGCAGATATTTTGTAATAAAAATCAAATTGCCAATATCAGGAAATATTTTAAATAACTGAAAAAAACTTGCTGTTACACTACAGCTTTCAAAATATAAATTTTATTAATTTGAAAGCTCCTTTTGTTTCAATTTTAGGGCAAGACTACATGATTCTTTGTTAACTACAGGAGGAAAATCTTAATAGAGTTTTTTGTTCATTTTTTTGTTTTTTCAATAACTTTTATCAAAAACTGTATCTTGAGCAAAAATTGCCTTCGCCTTTTTTTTCGTAAAATAAGTTATCTCTCTTTCAATAAATTAGATTTTTAAATGTATTTATGTTAAAGAAATTTTTTGCATCACAGGACTTGTTTTAAAATAAACTATTTTTTCTAGAAAACAGTTTGAAACTTTTATGGTTTTCTTATCCTTTTTACAAATATTACATTTCTTTAACCTCATATTTATTTTCAATTTGTAGGCAAACAAATCTATAAAATTATTTTTACAAAACAATTTTTTCTTCAAAGTGCAGATATGTGCGTATGTATGTGTTTTTATTACTTATTTTATTATAAAAGCCAGTATAATGTTGGTATCAATTGACTTTTTTGCTGTTGCCACTACTTCGTTTATTGTTGTTGTTGTTTGTTTGCAATAACCATATTTTATGTTTTCATAGTTTTGTTATAGAAAATTGTCCATAAAAATGTATACAGTTAGTGACAAAAAATTCGTTTTACGATGCAGCCAACAGAAGTTAAAACGTAATAACGGCAGAAGAGGGATTTCGATTTGTTAGTTTTGCATTTGATTTTTATAATAAAAAAATAGTAAATTTTTTGACATCGGAATCAAATAAGTCAGAATCTCATAAGACAACTCTACAGAAAACTGTAGAGATTACTTTCCGTACTCAGAGAGTGAAAACGAAACCCCATTGCTGAGACTTCGCTGTCCATAGCATCGTCCTGAAGATTCTAACAAACTGTTGGCGAAATATTGAAAATAAACAAATAATTGCTTAAAATAATTTTTCATAATAAAACCAGAGATCAAAAGCTTGAATAATTTAACTATTTTTGACTCATTTTGTTCAAACCTGTAAAATGGAGGTGAGCGTGTCCGTTGATGCAAAAAACTGAATATGCATCTTTTGTTTCACAGAAAAAGAACATGAGCAAATATTCAAGCTTCGTGTTTGAAATGAAAAATTTTAAGGGCAGAACCTAAGCTACGATTGTGTGCATGACTGATGACGAGCGTAACTGTTAAGTCTAAGGAAGTCTAGGTACCAAATTTGGAGACTTGTGCGGGGACATGGACAATTTGATTCGAAAAACTCGGCTTTGACTGATTGAGAGATATCAGCGACAGACATGATCAGGGCCGAAAATTCCACTTCATTGGCTCAAGATAACAGTTTAAAATGTTTGCACATAAATCATACCATTGTCCGGTTAGACAAAGCTAAAAATTAGTTGCTGTTTCACATCTTAAATTTATTTGTTTTGCACAAATTTTTAATTTTTAATTAATTTTCAAAAACTGTGTTTGCCTCCCACTGAATGCATTTTTTTTGCACTAACTGTATGCAGTTCATTTGTATGCGGTCAATTTTATATGAATAAAAGAAAACCTTGATTGTTGTGCAATTTGTTTTAAAGTAAATTTCATTTAGCTTTTATAAATTTAATTTACTGGGTCAAAATTCAACAAAAGTTAACTCAAATGAAAATATTTTTTTTCCAATGCACTTAGAACAGTTAAGGAGTTTATTACTTTTTTTTAATATTTTTTTATTTGCCGCTTAGGCAATACCAGAGAATCATCAATAAAGAATAATAACAATTAAATAGGCTTTTACTCAGCGGGTAATAGATACCAGTTAGAAACTAAAATGAGTTTAAAATAGAATGATCGAAAATAAAAAAATTTGAGCTATTTGTATACTACCAAAAAGGTAGTATACCTTTTAAGGGCCATTCACCATTTTAAGGGCCACTAGATAAGATTTTAAAATGTGTTAATTTTTTTTTTTTATTAATATGGGTCAGTAGAAACAGCTTTTGAGTCGAAATTAGTCAGTAATAATCAGTAACTTTTGATAGTCTTCAAATTCGGAGCCATGTGGCAAAATAAAGTTTTCCTCAAAATAGTAAAACAAGACATTAACACCCATATTCATAAAAACTATTGAAGGTTTATTACACGTTTATTTGATAAATATTCCGTAGAAATACATCAAATAAGAGCTTAATAAGCTTAAGACAATTATTATGAATATGGCCTTAAATGTTTTCGTCGAATTTATGTGTGGACAGAAAATACGAAGATAGTTCAAAAGTTATTGGTTCATTATAACTTTGCGGCAACCAAGTATTGCAGTCCATGCTGAACTTTCTGCAGAAAAAATTGAAGCCGTTTCAAAATGAACGTTACAAACAAAAACCTTTGCAAACTAAATTGAACCTTCAATATTACCTGTTTCGAAATTTTCAGATGATTCTTGAAGAAATTAAATATGAAAAATTAAACTTTAATACATATCATATTAATATTTCTACAGGAATTCTTAATGACATTGTGAAGAATTATTACATCTGCAACTTTGTTGGCATAACCCTTTTAAGCTGATAGTTAAAGATGAAGTAATCCAAGGATAATCTATCATCTCGGGTAGTATAAAGCGTACTGTAATTTGCTCTTCTCAATTGTTCCTGGAGAATTTGTATTTTTGCATATAAAATTTTTTCGCAAATATTAGCGGAACTCGCCCTTCATTGCAAATTACCCTTGCAGACCTTGCAGATATTGCAACCGTAGCATATGTGCCATAGTCTGCAACACTACAAAAACAAAATGTATGAAACCGAGATTTGCATCACTTAAGCAAATATGCATAACTAAAAACCATTGCAGATCCGTATTTGTAAATGTTGCTAAATGCTAAAACAGCTGCTTGTTTTTCTACATTTCAACACGTAAACTCCTGCGCTCAAAAAACTGTATGACGGCAAGGCCGCCACAAAACATGCCTGTGCTGGTATTAAATTAATGCTCAAAGAAGCATTTACAAAATAGTAAAAAGTGAATATTATACCTATTATTATGCATAATTTTTATTAAATTTTATAAAATAAGCAAAAAATCGGGCGGTTGCTTCACGTGCAAATTTTATCGACGGCGTTGCTTTTCAAATATTGGCTGCGGCTTAGCTTATCTCATGCGGCAAACTCGCTTTATTAAATTTTGTAAACAAATATGTAAATAAAACAGGGAAGAAAATGAATACGGAAGAAAGTAAAAATAAAATTAAGGCAATTAAACAAAAAGTCAACAATAAAAGACGGTCAACGACAAGATGAATAATGAAATTTTTGCAATTTGTTTTCTAAACTTCCTTCTCAATTTGCAAAACAAAAATATTTATATTTTCCGTTACTCTAAAATCAGCTGTTATAATTATTTTTCTAAGCACTTGAAAAAGACACTCACGCTTTGTAGCAAAAAATCATGCTATATCTGCTAAAATTGCAGATGTGCAACCAAGGGTGATTTCCGCTATTGTTTTGTTTTGTGATCGTACGAAATCTATTGCTTATTCTTAGTATTTGTTGCTTAGTTTGTCTTTGTTTTACATTATTTTCATACGATATCGAATGCGATGATTTGTCTCCTGTAGTTTTCTTTTCCCCCATCACACCGCCAGCAATTTGATAAGTTCCATGCAAATTACTGCCACAGTTTGGTTAGTCATGGCGTAATTAAAGCATTTTAATAAAAAGCTATAAAAAACTCAGAACTATACGAAGCAATTGTTTTTGTTTTGCATAAAAATTTTTTAAAATTTGAACGTTACGAACACTGAGGCGTTTGTATTGCTTAAACTTTATATTTGTATGAAAACCAACAACAATTTAGCAAAAGATTTTAAAATCTTTCATTATTTTTTAGTTAATTCGTTGGTACTGTACTGGCATAACATTTTAATGACATGTAACAAAAATGAAGTACTTAGTCTTTTATTTGACAAATATTCAAAAATACCTTGGAATGATAATTGATTCTAAGCTCATATGGAAAGATCACATCACGTAAAAGGAAAAGGAATTGAACAACAGATTTAGACAGTGTTTCTGCCTGCTAGGTAGAGATTCCAAGCTATCAACTCAAAACATACTGCTCATATACAAAACGATCAGAGCCCCTAATTGGAAATTTGGGGCACTGCAAACACAACGAACATAATAATTATGTAACGAATCCAGTCCAAAATACTGCCACCTATATTCAACGCTGAGTGGTATATTAGAGATGAGGACAGACATCGAGATCTAAATGTCAAAACAGCCTTAAACATACAACTCGTTTAACATAGCATTCCAATGCGGAACTCAGACAGTTTCCGACGACTAAAGCGATATGCGCCATCAGAACTAGTTAAGCGTTACTAGAAGGCTCAAGTTGCTGTTTAAAAAGAATGGATTTTTATATGTATATCACATTTTTATTAACATACGATATAAACTATCTTAAGTATTGATTTAAGATTATTAACACCCCATCTAAGTACATCTAATTACTTATTGTCACTCTGCTGACAGGTGTAATAAAAAACTGGATGTTGAAAGAAATAAAATGTTATTTATATAAAAAGTTTGTTTGAACATTTCTGATTCTCATATATAAAATCGTGTTTGTAAATAAGCCAAACTAAACGGAAACTTTGCAATTGTAATATCACCAAAAACTTTTTCATCCATGGTACCTGTATATAACTGCGCTTAGACATGCATGTGCATGCATGCCCAGGATAGAGTTTAACCCCCTAATTCATAAAAATTATAACAGGCTTATAAGACTGTTATTTGACATATTTGTATGGAATATCTGTCAAATAAGAGCTTTATAAACCTGTTATAATTTTTATGAATTAGACGGTAATTGTGTAATAATTTTTAAATTGGAATTTTGTTTTCTTGACTTGATGTTCAAATTAGCAGCAATTTGCTTGTAATTTCAAGAAAACAAAATTTACAAAATTGTATTTTTTTGCACAAATATCTGGTTTATCTAAAAATTTTCCTAAAAGACTGAGATTTCTAGAACAATAATAAAATTTTTTTATATTTTATTCAATACAACAAAAAAAAAACTGTTGTGCTTTCACAAGGACATACATTGTGCAACCTTCTCCTACGGTGCATAACGAAAACAAAAACTAACCTAAAAACACGCATAGCGCTACTGCATTTAGAGCATTCGAATTAAAATTATCCTCTGAGTACTTCAATTATTAATAAAAAAAGACAAATTCGAGTGCAGTGTTATTGGCAAGACTTTTGCTTCTGTTGTGCTTAAAGTAGCAACCCTCGTGCAACAAAATGCATATAGAGAAGTAAAATTCTAATTAAAATTTTGTGGTGTTGCTATGACATCTACACAATTTAAATCTTGACATTGTTATAATTTCACTTTATTTTAATATACATAAATTTGATTCAAAATATGTTGTCTGTTTGAAACAAATCAAAGAATAAGAGAAAGAATATACTTTGTCCTCCTTTGTAAAAATGCTTTTCAATTTTTGTCATATACCAAACTAATTATTTATTTTATGAGATGAAAAACCACAAAAATGTTAAATCTTAACATGGTATAGGTTTTTGATTTCAATGCTTTTCATGAAAATGTTGAATAACTTTAGATAGTTTATTCGGACTCAAGTGAAATTTTATTAAATTGTTGTGAGTGATTAATATGGAACAGGTAGAGAGTATTGTATTATGCTGTTAAAAATACTAGAACAATTAAGAGCAGGTATGTACATACTAAACAAGTTTAAGGGTCGATGTATATCTGTTTTTTCACATCTGTAGTGAAATTAAACTGTTTGTATATAATGTTTTATTTTCTTTAAGCTTTTAAAATTATACCCCTTAATAGTTTGAATAGAGCAAACGAAGTGTAGATACAATACGTAGTGCGAAGTACTAGCAGCCTATCAACAGCGCATTCTTTTATTTTTATTTGTCTGTTATAGTAGCCACAAGATAACTCAAGCGAATTCAATATATAAAGAAGTTAATAATAATGCAAGTAGTATTTAAATGTGAAAAATATCATTACTTTCCAATTCTAATTAAAAAGTTACGATATAAATTTCAATGGGCATTAACTATAGTAAAACTTAAATTTTAAAACGTGTTGCTAACTTTTTTCTAACTATAGTCAAAATTAAAGTTGAGTTTAAGCTGAATCAGCTTGGCACATTATTTATCGGAAATGCCAAGTTACTTATCATACAACCTCTTACAAGTTTAAGTAAAATCCCATCTCTAATGAGATGACTCTCAAAAATTATGTATACATACATGTAAACACACAAGTACATAAATCTAAGATTGTATTAGTAAGTAAATAAAAAACATCAAAGCGAATTGAATAAAAGTAAAATTTTAAAGAAAATTCTGATTAATAATAGTTATTAAAAAATCTTAAATTCAATTATTTAATTTATATCATTATTTTGTATTAAGTTTATCGGCCTCAAATTCTCTCTACATTATTTTTGCTATAGATATTAATTGAGTAAGACTAAGAAAACATCAAAGACGTTTAGCAGGGTGTACAACTAGCATTTTCGAAACCACCATGCTGCTCATCAGCACCAGTCCTTGAACAAAGGGGCTCATGTTTCTAAGGCGGCACTCACCCCACTCATCCATATAAGTTGCTGTCTAAATTTTTAATTATGATATAGCTGGTGATAGTTTCTCACCACACAACGATAACCAAGTTGTATTACAACTTACTGAACATTTTTAATGTTGTTAATTCTAGTATTAATTTCTTAGCTTATTCCAAATGTTCTATTGTGCCCAGTGACTGCCAAGTTTATTAATTTTTATTATTTGAGCTTCTTCTTATACCTTTATTTTCTCACCTTTGTGTGGTGAGAAACTCTTGCCTGGTACATAGTGCAATGATACATATATAAAAGAAAAAATAGTAATAATTGGTGTGTGTACGATGAGGAAGTTTCTCACCGGCAGCACTATAGAGCAATTCTGTATTTATTGAATTGTTGTCTATAGGCCACTGAAATGTTCGATGACTAATGATTTACGGGCAATATTACATTCGTGGTAGCGAGCGAAATGGATGGAGATGATGCTTGTATCAATTCCAGTTTAATAATGTGTCTTTTATTTAGAAGATCTTTAACTTATACCTAATACAATTCTGATATACATATGTATGTATAAGAACCACTATTGTTGTAATGTTTGTTTCTATTTTCCAATGAACCAGTGCAATTCAGCAATGATGTAGCAATGAAATAATAACAAAAAAATGCATTCTTGTTAAAGACAATAAATAAATTAATTAAAAAATAATATGCGGAAGAAATCATTACAAAAGCATTAACGGTTCATAAGCAAAATAATGATACGGTGGGCCTGCATGAATAAACTTATAGAAGGCCTGCACCAAAAAAATATGAATAAACTTATATACCAGATTTGAAGGAAGGGATTGTTATAAGATGACCTAACAGTGTGTTTGATATAATTAAAAATTAAGACACAAAATACACAACAGGTGGCTGACTGGCATAAGTATTGTGTAAGAGACAGGAGCTGACTACGAGTTTGGCGGCTTCGAAACAGCTAGTTATCCAACCTGCTAATTGAGGTTTATGTTTTCTTTGTCTTATTCAGTTGATATCAATCACAAAAATAATATAGGCAGAACTAAAGCCCGATACACTTCAAACAAAATAATGATAAAAAAAACTGCTCTTAATTGGAAATGTAATATTCATCATGAATACGCAAAAGGGAAATTGTAAACGTCACATCAACCAGATGAAACCACGCAGCATGACAGTCATCAATTTAGATAATTCAAATGCAAACTTCTATGAACCACAAACACCAACATCACTAAATCGTTCCAGTTTAACAACAAGCCTATCAACACCTACAGCAAATAGTGAACCAACTCCAACTGAAGGGACTGCACATCATCAAGCCACAAATAGCCATCAACAGAATCAGCAAATCCGTAGAACGGCAAGAAGCCGAAAGGAAGTATTGCGTGATCAACCGGATGATTTTAGCAAACATTAAATAAAGAAAACAGAGAAGTATTGAGGTTATTCTGTAACACGACATTTTATTTTCGTAGCAATAATATAATATTTAACATATTTTCAAAAAATTTGGAATTTTGAATACTGAAAATATTGTAAGCAGGTTTGGAAAAAAAAATTTTAGTAATTAAATAAATTGTTCAAAAATATGGGGTGGAATAATGTAATATATTTCGTAAAAAAGTACTGTATTGAATTAATTCTAAATTTACTCAATCCTAAAGAACTGCAACTCTAGTTTAAGGTACTATAGAATACAACTGTGTTAAATCCTAATAAGAAAGAAAATGAATAAAGGTCTCAATTTCGTTACAACCTTTAATGCGTGCATTTATGTATGTCTAACTTAAAAATTTTAATTCCTTATTTGTGTTCTACAATTTCTTTAGTACGAAATTTAAGAAAAAAATTTTTTTGATAATTTAAATTTTTTAACACTCCAATATGAACTTAATTATTTATTTGCCTTAAAAGCCAATTGAAATGTATTAATTCAGATCCAAAAATGAATCTTTTCAAAAAATGTTTGCTGTATTTTTCAGCTGTCTATATGCCGACGACATTTCGTTGGTGCTAATCAACTCATCAGTAGACTTGAAAAATTCTTAAAAGTTTGTTTGAAACTTAACTACTTATTCCATAATTCCCATGAACAAAATGAGAATCAGAAATGTTCAAGCAAACCTTTAACACAGCAAACATTTCTTTTTTCGTTTTGCAACACTCATTGTATAGAAGGTTGCAAAACGAAAAAAGAAGTGTTTGTTAGTTTTTAACACTCCTCCAAACGTGACCACAATTTTCTTGTCAGGTTTCATTTTGTGAAAATATAAAGTTTTGATTGCTAATTGCAATTTCTTTGTAATTTTTTTTATTGATTGCTCGATCTTGCCAATATTTCTACAAACGTGACCACTATTTTCTTCTTGGCTTAGACTTTGTGTAATTACAAGTCTTTGAGTGTTTTTTTAGTGCGAAATTGTTTGTAGAAGTAACAAAGTAATGGCTTAGATCTACAATAATAAATTTCAGTTGCTTTTAACGGCAACCATTAAATAAATTTTTTAGCCATTAATTTAGCTTTATAGTCGAACTATATGATATACATTTGTTAGCTACGTAATCGGGCTTTCTTCATCAGAATTGAGAGACCACCATGCTACATATGCTGATCACTACAATTGTATCTGGAAAAATTGTGTCGATTTCGAGGTAAGTAGAATTTTACTTAAGCTAGACAAAGTAATTAACAACTATTTTTTTAATATTATAATATCAGCAAACATTTTAATAGACGGAAATGCGAAACTGATTTTGTTTTGAATCAGATTTGCTTTTATGCATAAGTGAAAATCAGCTCTCTTTTTTATTTAAAAAAAATATTAAAAAAGAGAAATTTGCCAGAGAAAAAAAGTCAAAGATTTCAAACTTAAAATTTCTTTTGAGTGCGATGAACGAATTAAAAATTAGTTACGTTGTACCCTGCGCTAACGTATGAAATATTATCAATATAGATACATTAACACATACACAAATGTATATATATACATATGCATGTATGCATACAAATTGATGGCGGCTTGTGTCGTTTATTTAGACAGCAGTAATTGATAAATACCAAACAATTGTTCCATAAATGTGAATATGTATAAATTGTGTTTCGGTGAATATTTTTTACTGATTTAAAAGAAATTTGTTACGGATAAGTTTTAAAATAAAATTCCATTTTTTTACTATGGCTATAATTTGCATATTTATTTATACCCTACAGACGTTTTTTCCTAGATTAAACTAACTAACTAAGACACAAAGACATTTGCCCGTTTATGATTTCTGCTCAAAACAGATCTAAATAGAAAAGCGTTGCGGTATTAAATGGCTTCTAGTGCGAAAATAATTTGGAGGTGAATATAATTTGAAGAAGAAAACATAAATTCCGGTTCACATAGATCAACTTTCGTTGCATCGACACTTGCCAATTCAACAGAGTTGCCCAGGACAAGCAGCTCAGTACCCAGTTATTGCCAACAATGCTGCTCTGGTAACAATTTATTTGCTACTCTCCTGGTTTTCTCCCTGGGTGGCATGAGACTATGTTTTCTAGCCCAGAATTCCTAACAAGATCGGGTATTAATCAGCGCCAATAATCTCGCCGTTCCAGCTCATTATAAATTAGCGTCTGTTGCTTAGCAACAGCACTACCGGCTTATTTGGACCCCTGAATATAGATCCGGAGGCCATATGACCGGTTACAATGTTTCTTTCCAGGCAAATTTATGGTCCCAACCACATCCAGAGAAGCCTTCTCAACCTATAATCGGGTGCGATGATCCCATAGAGTAATCCCGGGACACAGAGTACCGTACTTCCAAATTGCTTTTCGGTGAAGCGTTTGAACAGGTCCCTCAGAAAATGCCGCAACCCCTTAGGGCCTGCCTAAGATTTCTGGTTACCAATATAACCGAGATATCCTGCACCATGCCTGAACTGGTGATCCAGAATCAAGCTGGAAGGATAAGACAAATATATAAACTCCCTCGGGCCACAATGAGAGCAGTGTGCAATTTCCCCATGCAGACGAGTGGCAGGTCAGACTTCAATTGCGTTGGACGACAAATGAGGGCCATTGGAATTTTTTTTTTATTCTTAAACATTTAACACTTGTAACTTTTTCTTACATTGTACGAAAGTACCGAACATAAAAACTTTTACGAATTTGTGGAAGTGAGATGCTGAGGGCAAAAACAACTTTGGGATGAACTTAGCAAGGATTGCAGGGTAACTTAGATGAGCATTTCAATAACAAATTTGAACTGAAGTGTTTAATACAATTTATTAGAGAACTTTTCTTTCCAGGTACTGATTTCCTCTTATAGCTTTCCCAGTATAGTGCTGGTCTCAGGTCGTCATTCCTCAACTTACAATTTTGGCCGTTGATGACGATCATGTCAACACAAATGCTAATAATAATTTGATGTTACTGATTAGCTAAGAAGTTGCAGTATCGACAAACCAACTGCCAAAAAAAAAAAAAAACCCAGCAACATAAGAGTGAGAAAAAAGAAAAGAAAAACAACAGCAACATTTGTTACCTAATGATGTCTGCCTGCAGCAGAGCAGAAGAACGTGTGCCAAGTGTTAAACTGGTTTCAAAATGCCGCTTCTTTTAAGAGCTCATAAAATGTTCGTTCCTACTGCTTTATGTAGATTGCAACGATTGTTTATTATTTGTGTTGCAAGTATTGACAGATGTTGATTTTTTCCCTCTTGATGATGCTACACGATGCTGCTTGCTAAACAAAACTTTATAAGTGTTCAAAATATAGCTATCTGAGGTATTTTCTGAGTGCCTCTGAACAATTTAACAAACCTGCATACAACGCAACAATTTTAATAGTTTCTTAACTTTGTTTGCAGTTCATAAAATACATACATACGTAAAGTAAAAAAAGAAATCACAAATAAACGACGATCACACAACGCATCAAATAAAAAACAAAATACGTAGTTGCAGCTACGTTTTGTTATTTCCTTAACAAACGATAATCATTTAATAGATATCCCCAGTTACTTGTAAAAATAAAAATGAAGAAAAAAAAAATCAACAACAAAATGAACTGTTACTGCAACTAGTAAATGAAATTGGAATTGTTGCTGCTGCCGTTTTGCTATTGTTTAGATTTGAGTAAATTGATCAAATCAAACGGAACTATAAAAAGAAAACGAGATAAATAACAGTTGTTTTGTTCTTTTTCAAACGGCATTTAATAACAAACCAATAAATATTTGCACTCAACGCACAAAAAAAAATAAGAAAATATGAGGCACCCAGTCAGTGATTCTCAATGGGGGCATTTTGTAAGTCCTTTTGATAGAAAAGAACAAAATTCAGGTAAGAGGTTCTGAGCTGAAAACAAAGTACTCAAGTTTCAGCATCCATAGTTTAAAACAAGTACAGTTAAGGTGGCCATGCCCGCAGAGAAATATGTTATTAATAATGACGTTTAACAATATTAACTTTCTAAATAAAGCATGTTATAGTTGCACAAAAAAAAAAATGCGTTGTTTCCATATCAAACATACTATTATTGCAAGCTCGATATTCTGAGATCATGTTGAGATTGTTAGCTTGTTGTTGAGATTGTATTCATTAAAGTGTAGCCATACTCAACCATATATTTTTGTGTATAGATATTAAATTAACCACATTATCAGACTTGCAACTAAATTTTCGAATTTTTTTTATGCTAATGGTAAAGTTAAAATAATTATAATGATATTTTATCAAATTTATTATTCAGTAAAAATGTTAATGATAATCGCTGTCAACTTAAATCAGTCATTTCTTTTGCTGTGTATTATCCATATTTTAACGACAAACATTAACTTGTTATTTATTTAACACTTGTTTGTGTTAAAATATAAACAATTAATATTCACGATTAATATTCACAGCAAAAAGATAGATTCAACTACA
This sequence comes from Sturmia bella, assembly GCA_963662145.1. Taxonomy (NCBI): domain Eukaryota; kingdom Metazoa; phylum Arthropoda; class Insecta; order Diptera; family Tachinidae; genus Sturmia; species Sturmia bella. The sequence goes on along the minus strand of OY759168.1, from coordinate 32,828,107 downwards.
ATTGAACCAATAAATTTAATACAACCCAATATAATTTTTTTCAAATAATCTAAAGTAAAGATAATTTTCGAATAGTTTGCTATTGTAGTTAAGTATATATTTTGAAATTTGCAAACAATAGTGTTGTAGTCCACTACTTCATTTTCAAATTATGTTAGGAACGCAACGAATACGCCGGATAAAATTCGCTGTGTAAATTCGTCGTATGAAGCACAATAACGATGAAAAACAAAAACATCTGTTATAATTGATAAAGTTGTTTATTGTTTTTTCAAAGATAAAAAAAATTAAATGAATCAAAGAATATCAAATTTTGTAAAAATAATTAAAATAATGAACATCATGTTCATTATATTCATTTTGATCCCAGATTATATGAACATTCATGAAGTTTAACATTTCCAATTATAATTTCACTTGTGTCCATTTTCTCAGTTTTTAATTTTATCTTATTATAGTTGAACAGCTGATGGGGTGGCCGTATTAAAAAAATTTGGTTGCTAAAAAATTTAGCATACCAAAAACAAAAAATTAAACACTACAAACATGTTTTATAATCTAATATATTGGCTTATTATTTGAAATGCAATAAGTCGAAGCTTAGCACTTAAAATAAAAACTATTAAAGTAAAAATTAACTGTTTTTACTAAAACACTTGAAAACTAAAACCAAAATGGCCACATGGTACTGATTTGTTCGTCGTTCGCTGGCGTAAGAAGTAAAAATAAATCTATTTCAAGTTCGCCGCGTACAACGAATTTCGACCGACGCTGTGACTGTATGCATTTTCATATACACCAGTGTGTTTTATTTTTGACAGCGAATATTCGCGGCGAAAAATTCGTCGTTCGTCCCAGTTGAGTTCCTAGCATTAAAACGACACAACTTAATAATAATTATGATTACTAACCGTTACTCAACAGCTATGGAATAAAAATTAAACCACTTTTTATATAGACTTTTGAAGAGCTCCATAAAATATAGAAGCATTGCCAAAACACAAAAGAAAAAAAATTAATTTTCAACCCCACATGTACACTGCTGGAAACTATATCGTCGACTCGCTGATCGTGAGTTGTAAAGCATGTAAATTATGTTTCTTACTCTAAAGTAAAGTAAGTAAAGTAAATTAACAATACATTTATGTAATTCCTTACCGTTTGATTTTAGAATTAAAAAGTATGAATGCAAGTTCTTAAGAATCTCTGCAATTGCACTAAATTAAATATAGTGGAAAATATGCCATAACTGTTTGTTGTTTTTTTTTTGGCAATTCCAACAAATTTGCAAAATGCAAACTTAAAAATTGAATGCCTAAGATTTTCACTAATTCAAGAGCTTCGAAGGTATTTAGGTCTGTCTGCATGAGTAACGCTGGTTTCATATCAAACAGTGCGATTCTAAGTCATTTAGCTGTTTTCAAAGTACGGTTTTATTGGTACGGAGTGAAGTGTGTGTTTTGTGTTGCCAGAGCAAAACAAAAGGAAAACATGTTTACAGCGAAATTCTCATTGTTCTGTTGCACTTTTATTAACAAACCAATAGAATTCATAGAAATATTGCAGCAACAATAGCCACCAATCCAGCAATACACGAAACAGTATCGCAGCAAATACAAAAGGAAAAAAATTGTAGCCACTACACAAACTTTAAGAAAACAATGAATTACAAGCTGCAAGGAAGCAAAGAAATGAACAAACGAAAGAAGTGAAATGATGAAAAAAAAAATGTTGTTCGAATGAACAGCAAAGTTAAAAACTAAAACCCGTTGAGTGGCAGGCTGGGCGCCAGTTAAATTGAGATTTATTGCGAAAAACAATTGTAGCAGCAACTGCAGGTGCATCTCTTTTTTCCTCTTATTTTCTTGATCGTTTTGCTGTTCATTCTAGATGCATGCTGTACATACGTATGTATGTACTTATGTATGTGTTGGTAGTTGTTTTTGGAATTTTAAATGTGCCGCACGGTACAATAAAACAACTGCTATAACAGAAAAAACGAAGAAGAAAAAACAACATCATCTCGAATGTTCGTATCATAAACAACTGTAAACACACATTGAAGTGATAAGACCGCAAGTTTGCAGATAAAAATGATGATGCGAAAAGACAATTGTAAAACAAATGTACGAGTGTAAGAAATATAACATTCACCACCAAATGCTCGACTGGAGTGAATGAAGATTGCGTTTATGGTTTTAGATATAAAATTTTACGTGTATGTGTGTCTGTGTGTGTGTGTGTGTGTGTTTGGCCATACTGTTTGCATTGATGATAAAAACTTAAGGAATGGCGTCATTGGTTGGTGTTAGTGACCGACTTAATTATCTGCTGCATTTATTCAAAAGTGTTAGCTGAAGTGGTTTTTTTAACACGTCTGCATGCAAACTCTGTTTAGAGATTAATTTTCTGTTTTAGTATTAAAACATAATAGATATTTCATAGACTGTTTTTAAAAATAACTAATGCCGTTTTCTTTTCTACAGTAAATGCAGCATTTTCAATATGGTTTTGCTCACAAAATGTAGATGAGCATGATTTTTGTTGTTGTTTTTTTCTGCATATTCATAGTTTTGACAATATTTTCTTTTGGTTTTAATCTTCTCAAACTATTTAAACTTGCATTAAAAAAAAGAATGTTTCCACAAAAGAATGCGCTATAAAGCAAGCGTTAGGTATAATTAAGATTGCGCACCAAAATTTCGAATAGTTAATAACTTTTAAAAATGTCCATTATAGAAGAGGGAAAGACAGGTAAGATTTTGATTCAAATAAATCCGCACTTATCATACTTTTGAGCCCGCTTGGGTTTGATTTAAGTACGGATGAAATGAAATGTCTTTTTAGTGCACGAAGCTTGTACGTGTCGAACTTTACAATTTCAGCACTGCCGCCTAAACTACTCGCCGACCAAAGGTCACGCAATTATATACTTAATTGGCATTAACTAAAAGAGTGATCCTTATCTTTACCATCTCTTTTTGGCTGGGATTTTCTCATCTCAGAAGACTCTTTGTTGCTTTTTATGACGTTCCTTGTCTTGTTCTGACGTTTGTGTACTGTGAGTTTTAGACGTTTTAATACAACTTAAACACTTATATGTTACCTTAGTAAGTCCTTCAAAAATATATCTTACATAAGTTATCTGTACGCAGACACATGGTATTATTGTTGTTGTTGCATTAAACAGTGCCATTTAAATCATTTAAAGTTTTAATATGTGGTAGAATGTACGATGGTTGTAGGCACCCATAATATCGCTTTAAATAATCGAATGATGTGGTTGAAACCATATTACATGGTTGCCTCAATCGCGCTACATGGTCGCTTTAACGATAATAGCTATATGAATGCAACCACAATGTTGTTACACGGATTGTAACAATGTTGCCTCAACCAGAATTAAGCATGCTTTTCCTTGTATCTATTCTCCCTTGTATCCTTCCTTGTATCCTTGTATCTTTTCACTTGTATCTAGTTTTATTATTTCATTGATTAATTGTTATTTTAAAAAGTCTAAGGTCTAAAGAAAGACCTTAATGATTTCTGTCTCTTCCAGCCGTCTATATTTCGTTGATGCTAATCAGCTAATCAGTAGACTCGTAAAATCTTAAGGTATGCTTAAACTACTTATTCCAATATTCTCATGACCAAATGAGAATCAGGAATCTTCAAACAAATTTTTAATACAGAAAACATATTTTCATCTTCTTTTCTGTACTAAAGGTTTGTTGAATATTTCTGATTCGCATTTCTGAACATTTCTCATTCGGTTCATGGGAAATTTGAAATAAGTGGTTGAGTTTCCAACATTCTCCTAAGATTTTTAGAGTCTACTGATGAGTTCATTATCATCAATAAAATGTTGCCGGCATGTGGACGGCTGAAAAGATCAGAGAATATTCATAAGGTCTATTTTTAGGCCTAAAACAATACATTTCAATTGGCTCTTGAGACAAATAAACAAGTTAATTTTTTGGTTATTTTAAAACTGTTACGCCGGTATTCATAAGAAATAAAATGTTGCTCAAATACATTTTAGAACAAATTTTATATGAAAACTTTGTTCTAAAATGTATTTCAGTAATAATTGGAACGAAGTTCCTTAACGCGGCTTGCTGGTAGTGGAAATTAGTAGAAATCGTCACGAAAGCGTGTGAGCTGTTTATATGTATTGGTGTACTGTCGAAAAGCAATTGTGTATGATTGGCAGTGTCTCCACTGACAGCAGTGGAGGCACATACAAATAAATATTAATTAGTTGGAAAACGTTCCAAAAATTTAAGGAATCATAAAATTTCAAAATTTTAAAAACAACACAAAATAAAACATACAGATTTCAACTTGTATTACATTCAAAGATGAAAAAAAAAAAACGCAAGGAACTTCGTTCCTAACGGAAGTCCCCCGACCGCATTTCTTTTTTTATTTTTTATGAATACCGACCGGTGTTATTCTGTAATTATTATGTATTACATTTTTTGGGCTTAAGTTTGTTCTATATTATTGTAGTTACAAAAGAAAAATCTACAGCTGGGGCAAAACTGGCTGTTACGACACCTCCACACTTCTCGTCTTTGAGCACAGTGGCTCATTATTTTAAAGCTATACTTATGCCACTCAGCCACACTTGTTATTGTATATGTGGCACCCTGTCATATTTTGCATTTTTCTATTTCTCAATATTTTACTACCTTTGTTCTATTTTGTTAAAACAAGAAGTAAGAATTGTTTTCAATTTATGTAACTTAAGCTAAATATATTTGCCTAAGTTTACTGTATTATTCTAGAGCTATTAATTGTTTACTGTCGCCTGTTAGGCGCCTACAATCCGTCGCCATTTCGTTGATACTACTCAACTCGTCAGTAGACTTAAAAAATTAAAAGAGAGACAACAATTAGTAAGGTCTATTTGGAGATCTAAATTAATACATTTTAATCGGTACTTATAGCAAATAAACTAGAGTCTTACTTCTATTAAATACAGTAAATATTATTTTTACTTATATTTTTCATTGCGTTTATACCACGCAAAGATTACAACTCACTGCATATATCTTTTCCTAACTTGTTAATTATAATTTTCATTTCCTAGCTTTGAAACATTTTGTTGGGCTCAGCGTTTATTAAATTAACTATTTTTTTTTTCATTTACGTTACAATAACTTCATGGTCTCTTGTTGTGATCTTTTTTACCTGAGTATTTTTTAAACGGTTACTGCTTTAAATTACACCATTAAACTTAACAGCATTGACTTGCATAATTATTTACAATTAAAGTACATTATATTTGATTTTCCTATAACTTTACTCACTTTTAAGTCAAGCAACTTCTTCGAAATATGCAAATATCAATATGAATATGAAAATTTCTCGCTAATGCACCCATCATAAATTAACGACATGTTACTTCTGCTTCATCTTAACATTTTAACTATTCTATTTTTATCGATAACTTGTCACTAAACATAAATTCAAATTAAAACATTATTCAAGCATAAAATGATGTCTATCTTAAATACGAGCAGATACAAATAGACAAAGATACTGACGGACAGGCAGGCAGGCAGTCATGGCAGACGGACAGACAGACAACAATGTACGAATAAACAATAATGAAGACATGTAGACCACTGCTGACCAGCAACGAGCCGACCAAGCCGCCAACCAGCCTTCCCAACACAAACTCATACTCTGACATTCCTGTGCACAAGATGCAAAACGCATCTTTCCAAGTGATTATGGAAGATTGAATTTTGCATTCCGTAATTCGTATACGCACAAGAGAAAGGCCAAAAAGAGGCATATGGTTTCTGGTTGTTCGCTTGTTTGTTTGTTTGTTTCTGCAGCAGGCATTTTTTTTCCTCACTTTTTCAAATAGAAAACAAACTTGTTACCAATTCAAAAATCATTGTCAATGGTGAACTGTTAATGGCATGGAATTGCAAATTATAAGTGACACTGATTAGCGCGTTTCTACACCAAATAATACATTCGAATTAATACGGCGTATATTTAGTTACACAGTGAATACTCAAGTTAAAAAAAAAAACGGCATTATGTTGTGCAACTTTTCTTCATTTGGATGAGATTAAATTAATTTAAAAATATGAAGAGTTTAAGTAAGAATAATCATTTGAACTAATGGAATATGTTTAACATATATCATTTTGGGATGGGCTATAAAAATAAAATTTAGTTTCTTGAGGGTCTGAATTCATGCTTTTGTGTAACACAGCGCTAATACTTCTGAGTCCAAATTTCTGTGCTTGCAATTAAAGGCACAGCAACGAAATCACAATGAATTTATATTGCAGGAATTATTATACTATTTAAAACATGTTTGCAGCTTACAACTACAAAAGAATTGATAACATTGATTAAATTTCTGATATTGGCCTAATTAAAATTGTTTTCAATTGTATTAAGTGGCTTTTAACTCGCTCCAGTTCAACCCTTGGTTGTTCACTTTTTCATCAACATGAATTAAGTAAAGAAAAGTTCCTGTTCCTGGATAGCAAACAGCCTTCATCAGGACCCTGTGAACTTTGGACGTGTTAAGTTTCACAATTTTTAACACTGTCGAGCAACCAAAGCTTACGCAATTTTACTTTCCATTTATGTACTTAACTAACATTAACCAAAGAAGTGACCTTTTTCTAGTCTATTTGATGCTTGATTTTTTGTCATCACGGAAGACTGTTAGTTGCTCTTTTTTTTTGAGAGCTTTTGCTTAAATGTTCTGGGTGGCATGCTTGAGCTCTAGAGTCTCATTTTATTGATACAACTTAATTATTTTCATTTCACTGAAATTTGAACTGTGATATTTACATACATTTCTATTAAATTGCTTTTTCAGGCTCAAGTTCAATCCTTGGGTTGTCACTTTTAAATCAATATTAATTAAGTACAGAAAAGTAAAATTTGTATAGCTATAGTTGTTTTGTAGCTTATAGTTGTCCAAATAGCTATAAACATTTTACTTTTCTTTACTTAATTATTAATGATTTAAAAGTGACAAACCAAGGGTTGAACTTGAGCCTGAGAGAGCAATTTAATTACTTTTAATTAAATCATTAATTTCACCAAATAAATAATTGTTTGGCTTTATAGTCGAACTATATGACTTACAGTTGCGAATCACTTTATCGAGCTTTTAGTTCGCTTTTACTTCCCCAAAATTGAGAAAGATTTTTTATGAATCCTTGCCAAAACCTTTTTGGTGCCTTGTGTGTTATATGGCTGCGAAATCTTTTCGAGTTGTGACTCTGCTAGTAAGCATGAACTAAATGTTTTATATAATAATATTGTGAGGTATGTGTATGGTCTACGAAAGCATGACCGTGATTCTAATTTTTCTTCACAACTTTATGGTGTATCCCTCGATAGTCTACTCAAGATTCGTGTACTCATATTTCTTCATAAGATCATTTATCTGCAAGCTCCGTTGTACCTATACGACAAAATTAAATTTAGCAGATCACTTAGAGGCAGAAAAATTATTATTCCGCGTCATAGTTGTCTGCTTTCAGAGTGGCAATTTTTTATAAATGCAGCGCGTCTTTGGAACCTTCTACCACCTACTCAGCAACTCAACAGCCACGCAAAAAGTTTCAAAAGGGTTTTGTTATTAAAACTTCACTTAATTTATTTTATTTTTTTATTATATTGTATTTTTTTATTTATTGGAACGAAGTTCCTTAACGCGGCTTGCTGGTAGTGGAAATTAGTAGAAATCGTCACGAAAGCGTATGAGCTGTTTATATGTATTGGTGTACTGTCGACAAGCAATTGTGTATGATAAATAATAATTAGTTGGAAAACGTTCCAAAAATTTAAAGAAACATAAAATTTCAAAAACAACACAAAATAAAACATACAGATTTCGCCTTGTATTACATTCAATGATGAAAAACAAAAATGTAAGGAACTTCGTTCCTAAAGGGGGTCCCCCGTCCGCATTTATTTTTTTATTTATTTTTTTAACTTTTGTTTTAATTTATATAATAAAAATATTTTTCTTCAGTGGTGCCTAGGACCAGTTGTGCCCCTTTAACACATTTCTGTACCTTAAATATAAGTGAAATCTTGTTGTACAGGAAATGGAAATAAATTAGATAATAAAAATAAAATTTTAGTAATTTTTTAAAAAGGACAAAAACAGTCAACTTGAAGATTTACTGGCTGGGGGTACATACTGTGGCTGTGTAACGACCAGCACGTTGATCACCAGCTCCCAAGTTTGCTTCGAATCCAGACCATGACTAATTGTATACTCTTTTAAGCAGCGCATAGCCCTCCCACCACTTGCACGCAAAGTAAAAACAGTTGTTGCGATAACAACATAATGCTCCTTATAACAATGTGCAAGGTTGTTTCAAACATATTATTTTCATTTAAAATGAAATAAAAATGATTTTATTTACTACAAACACATTTTTTTGTTAAAGTTTGTCGATGTTTTTGTTACTGTTCATAAAATAGAAATATGGTTACACTATTTGCAAAAAAAATACTTCTACAGCCAATGTATAATAATCGTTTAAACATAATATATTTATTTGAAAAACTATTTTATACAGCTTCAGATTGTTTTTATATAAAAATTTTATTAACAATATTATTCAATATTACGATAACAATTTGTTATCATCTTCAGGATAATATTTGTAATTAAATTGAAAATGTTGAAAAAATTTTTGATTTAAAAAATTCAAAAATTGATAATATACATACATATTTATGACAAACACAATATTTTTGACATATCAAATAGTATTCAAAATTTGTTGATGAAATAAACAAATTGTAGTGAACTCTATCAAAGTTTTTGTTGTTGCCGTTGACGTTAAATTTATTTGTCAGTTTTGTGTTGTGCTTGAAAATGTGTGTGCTCGTCATATAAAAACTATGCTTGCATACAAAAAGGTAAAATAATTGTAGAAATTGCAGCTATTAATCGCGATAGAACTGCGCAATTTATATGGAGCAGATGAAGATCTGCTAACATTGTGTTTGTGTGTAAGCAAGAAAATTTATGGTCATAAAAATATGCCCAAACGTATGTATAGAAAATTTTTGGCATATATTTTCCATTTAAAAATTGCATGGTTGGAAGCTATAACTTGTTTTCTATATAGATTGTCTCCTTCTATGGCAGAAACAACGGCCAAAACACTTTCTGCTCTTGTATCTCACTGGAAATATATTCCCGACGGAACTGGTCGGCGTGGCTTGGGGCCGATTCCCAGTGTAGCTGTGGCCAAGCCTCAATTTGAAAATAGTGAAGGTAGAGCCGACAATAGTATCGTTGGACATGACAAAACAATAATATGGTTCCCGTTCATATTATATTTAACACTTAATATTGTTAGACTGTAACCATATATTTCAACAATAACATGTTTCACTTCGCATGTGGTTAAAATAAATAAATAATTAAATAAATTGTCCATCATTTTAACGTGTGTACTCGAGCCAGTAAGACTTCAAATTTATTTTTCTTGTCTTTTTTGAAAAATGTTGATCACTGCAATTTTACCACAAAAAATCTTTCTCAATTCTGAGGAACTAAAAAATTCTTAGCAATTGAAAAATTTTATAGTGCTAATATTGTGTTGATCAACATTTTGATAGAAAGCAAGAAAAGCAAAGTTGGAAGGTTATTATCTGGAGAGAACAGCACAGTTATTATATGTCCACCACGGGGATCGTCAGCGCCCAAATCGCGTCGAACTCGGTTCATAACTGATTATATTCTGGTTTAAGGCCGCAGCGTCCCGCTAGCTGAGCTCTTCATTACTCTCTGTCTGTATTTAATCTATTTATCATCACTGATACTAGTTCGATGCAATTTGGGTGCCGATAAGTATCGTGGTGGCTATAAGATAATCATGATATGCAACCCAGCCAATTCAATTTTATTTTTCTTGTACTCTTTAAAAATGTTACTCACTCCAATTTGGTCACAAAAAAAAAAATCTGTCTTAATTCCACGGAAATAAATATCTAATTGTGTCTTGATGGGGTAATTAAAAAGTGTACATCGTTTACTATAAATTTATATTCTTTTTAAACATGGAACAACTGATTGATTCTTTAGGTCTTCTTTAATTTGTATAAAAAAAGATGTCTTCTTAGCAAATTCATTAGGAGATATTTTTTTAGTGATCCTTTAAAGGTTACATTAGGTTAGATCATATGCTAAATCTTCGTTGAATGGATAAAAGACTGAGCTAGTTTAGAGGCTGACTAACAACATCAATGTTGAGGGTTGGTTATATGCCATAATTTTGTATATCAGTAACAAAAGTCATTAATTTCCTTCATGATTTCTTTATTCCCTCTTGAACAAAAAGCTATAGAGATATATTTTTAATTTTATTCTCATTTATTAGGTGGTTTTTAAGCACTGCACCTCTCTGTGCTGACTTAACGCTAAAGCTCATCATTCAGCTCAATAAAATTTATTAGCCCTTATAGGATGTTTCTATTACGAGTTGAATCACCCGCTTTGCTTTCTCAATTATAATTATGAATCACACTGTTTACACAACTCGTCTGTGTGCTTCGATGTGACCTTTGTTTTTAATAAGCCAACATAAATTTTCCATTATTTTCATCAAGTCAATTTTTCTAAATGGACAAAAGCAGTAAGAGAAAGTGTTATCGCAAAAACAAAAACGGAGTTGGCATTGCCAGGCATTAAGTACAACCCAGAACTAAGCTTTTATATTTATGCAATAGTTACACTGTGCTTGAATTTGGAACTTTTTTTTGTCGACAAACGGGGCACCCAGTGACTAAACCTAATTCGGGTACGCTGAATTCAGTGGTGCTATCCATGATACAATTAACAAGGTAGCCTCGTCAGCTAAACCGTTAATCATCTGACTACTGTAGGTTGTCAGAGATGAAAGGCAGCCAAAACGAGATAACAAATCCGCGTAAGCTCAGTGCATCTCTCTTCTGTAAATGTAGAAGTGGCGTTTTTTTGACAGTTTGCATAAGTTGTACAAAAACAAAATGCATGTTATTTTTATTGAAGTTGTTCTTATTGTAGCAAAAAGGCTACCTTGTTAGTTGTATCATGGTGCTATCCGTTTTTTTAGGTTAGCTCGCATTTTCAAAATTTACCGTTATTTTAAAAATGGAGGATGTTGCACTACATGTATTGAACTAACTAAAAAAATTTTTCGTTTATTGAACTTAAGTAAAAAACAGAAATTCCGCAATAAAATAACCTTTAATCTGGTATTAAAAAAAAAATTTTTTTTAGAAAAAAAAAATTCCCAAATTTTCCTAAAGAAATTTAAAATTGCGTCCTTTTATACCTACATTGAGATGCAAGCAAATAGAAATTCGCGACCTTTAATACCTACATTTGTCTTAAGTAAATAGTCTACCTAGAACTAGGGATGCCAATCGGGATATCCCGAAATACGGGATTTTTCGGGATTAATAAATCCCGAATCTTGGGATTTTTCGGGAATTTGAAATTATATAATACAAAATATATAATACAAACATTTTCTTCAAGTGCACCGCTTGTAATTTTAATGAGTTTCTGAAACACTGTGTTAATAAGTCAATTACTAAAACAAAAAATTACCTACTTTTTACGTCATTTGATTTGATGGAATAATTTAAGGTGCTCTTCAAGCGAAGTACAAATTATGCAAAAAGGCTTCATAACACTTTTCTAACACATCTTAATGTTAGATAATTACAAAAAACTTTTTATATGAACATGCAGAAATTTACTTAAATTAACAAGAAAATATTTTTTTCAATTTTTAGGCTTCGTCTGGTAACAGGTTGAAACTACAATTTTTCATCTTTTGTGAATAAAATCAAAATTTGCCCACAGATTTTTGTCATTTAAAGCTCGTTTTGTTTCAAACATAATTTTTTATATATACGGAAAAATTTATTGGCATAGCTTAATTTTTCAATTTTTTATGCAGTTTTAAAAATCACAAAATTTCAACAATTTGCGAAAAATAATTTTTTTAATGAATAATTTTTTTTAATGGATTATATATCGTTATTAAAAATTAAAGGTTATTTTATTGCCGAATTTCGGTTTTTTACTAAAGTTCAATAAACGAAATTTTTTTTTTGTTAGTTCAATACATGTAGTGCAACCTCCTCCATTTTCAAAATAACGGTAAATCTCGAAAACGCGAGCTAACCTAGAAAAACGGATAGCACCACTGAATTCAGCGTACCCGAATTATGTTTAGTCACTGGGTGCCCCGTTTGTCGGTTTTTTCAACTAGTACAGTGTTACGTTTTCTTTGTTTCATGTTTTTTGTTTTTTTTACAATATATGATTTGGTCAGACAGTGCAAATAAACTTGCGCTAAAAATTAAAGAAGACAGGAATTTTTCATGCTTTGCATGTAGCTTCAATATGAAGCTACTTCATTCGCTCTCAAATGCGAAGCATGTTGTTTCGCTCCTGATTAGGGTTTTAATTATGTGGAAACATGCTACTATGGCATCGCCCCTGAATAAAAAGTGAACACAGTGTGTTTGTGGTTGAATTTCACTTTGAGGGATCACTGGCAAAAAGCTCATGGTTGCGGAATCTAGACTCCCCTCAAATACAGTATATATATGTTTATAATGTATTAGTTTAAACCAGCGCCATTTTCTTACGTCTGAACTATGATATATTTTTAGACATCATTCCTAAAATACCAATTATCTGAAACTTGTTGCAAATTATCTAATAATAAATTTCAAAGCTTACCGATACACCCATGTGGGGGGTAAATGCTATTGCATTTCATCATAAAAAATTAACGATACAAAAAAAGGAAAGAACAAGACTACCTGCCAAACGCCATTATTTGTAGCTGCATCAGTTCAGCCCCTTTGTCATTATTTTGCTTGTCTTAATCCAATATATCTATTACTCATTTGGTTTTGCATTTGGTTTCTCTTCCTAATTTAGTCTCTGGAAGCGTTTAAATAAATTTTCTAAAAACTGGTTTAATTTTTCCATTTTTGTTTTTTTTTTTTTTTTTGTTTTGTTCGTTCATACAAGAATTCTAAATTTATTTACATTTTTTCTTCCGCAAATCTTTTGAATGTCGATGGAGAAGGCAATGTATATAAAACTGAATGATGTGCACCTTCGTCTGTTTTATTGTTGTTGTTGTTGTAATTGGAGTTGTTTTTGCGACTGCATGCATGCAGCACATTATGCCACCTGCTGTTGATTTTAATCCTTTTCTTTTTCTAGTTGTTACTTGTAGTTGAATGATTTTTACATGAAAACGATGGCGTTGATATGATTTGAAATGGTTTATTGGATGTGGAATTAGACGTTGTAGTAACATGTTAGCAAAATTGTTAAATAAACTGTAAAATTATATATAAAAAAATAGAAGAAAATAATAACAGAAGTACTCTACCAGGCTTAATAAGCAAAAATGTTTAAATTGTAAGGCCGCCGTTAAGATTAGGGAAAAAAAGTCGCCTCGAAAGCTGCTACGAGGAACCAAATCAAAAAATGTGTTAAAAAGCTATTGGAATTTCTTTTCTTGGGCTTTTTTTCTAGCATAATAAAGATATTATTAATTCAAAAATGAACTTAATTATTTATTTACCATAAGAGCCAATACTAAAAATGTTTTCTGTTTTAAAAGTTTGTTTGAACACTTCTGATTCTTATTTTATTCATGGGAATTATGGAATAAATAGTTAGATTTCAAACATTCTTTCAATGTTTTTCGAGTCTACTGATGAGTTGATTAGCATCAACAAAATGTCGCCGGCATGTAAACGGCTGAAGTAGACAGAAAACATTGAGAAGGTCTATTTTTAGACATAAGATAAATTATATAAATTTTTAGAAAGAAATATAGAACTTTCGTTACTGCATGTTTTGATACTTTGAAATTTAGAGGGTTGATTTGTCTTAAAGTTGCGCTTTTTGTTTAGTTGGCCTTTGTGGGAATGTAGTAGCTATTGAGCAGATAGTTAAAAGACCAACTTTTAAAACTATTTTGAAGGACGAGCTTTTAAGTTTTGCTAGAACAAAAAATAAAAATTTTCAAAATCATTGTAAAGGGTGAGCTTTAAAGCTTTCAACTGGAAATAAGCCTTAAAGGCTTAAACCAGCTTTAATCCACAGGCATCTAAAATGTTTTTCTATTTTAACTACCCGATTGATGGACGTTCATTGTCATTGTTAGAGCAAAGCATCAGGCAGCCCTCTAGTTTCTCTTAATTTGACTTTTCTTTTTTATGTAAGAAAAATTGCCCACCAACAATAATTAAATTTGAATTTCAGAGATGTGCATTTTTGTATTGATTTATTGTATTAAATAAAATTTTTTAATATTGTGCCTAAATTATCATTCTAAAATTATGTTTAGAGCATTCAATTAAAGAGCCAAAAACAAATAAATTCTAATTTAACTGCTTTCTCTAAAAATCCGTATAAGAGCTGACCCGCTTTGTGGTTTTATTTCAACAGTGCTATATAACTTTAAACTTGAAATCGTTTTTATTTATATTGGCCATTCAGCAATTTAAAGTTAATTTTCATATTATTTTTATTGCAGTTCTCCTATTGTTGCAGAGTTTCATGTTACTTCTTTTTTTTATAAGCCTCATTTCCTAAATTGTTAATCTGTTTGATTACAGCTAGACATTTATTTTGTTGATATAATGATTACTATAATTTAAACATTTCCGCAAGTGCAACTGTAACTGCCACCGTACTCATTTTACGTACGTCGAATACAAGGCCGAAGCAAAAAGTAGCCAACAATTCATACAGAACAACAAAAATTTAAAGAAATAATGCATCTTTAACTGCTTCATTATTAACATTTGCCACATATTTTGTATAACAGCAAATAAAGAACAATGCGGCGAAACCATTCAGTCCGGCAGCTAGTCAGCCAGCCACTCAGCCAGTTTGGCTGCAAGCCGGGGTCTTTGCTTTCTTCCACGACCTGCTCCAAACAACAACAACAGCAAAAACAACCTACCGAACGATGATGAGAACAAACAAGCAAACAAACAATGAAGTCAATTGACAGCATCATGTTAACTGTCAGAGATGCTGTTGTTGTGCAGTGAAAGAAAGAAGTGAAATTAAACAAAAGCAGCAACATGAATTTAGCAATTATTCATTAGGGGCATTCGTAGCAATTTCTCCTGATCTCAAGAGCAGTTTCCAGCGAGAAAATTTAGCAAAAGACTTCAGACAAAAATTTTACTCAAGACATGGATATAAATTTCTTTCAGCTTATTAATTTTTCCTGGGATGGGAAACCACAACAATAAATTTTGAAGTTCTCACCAATTTTAATGTTAATTGTTCAGTTCGGCAGCCTCAAAAACGAGAATAAATTATTTTGCCAGTTGTAGTGAAAACCGAAGCAAACATATTTTCATTGCTCGATGAGTTCTAAAGAGTTTGAAATGTTTTTAAAGTAATAAATTTTTGTTAGTTGAACTTCTTCTTGTATTTCTGTTACTGCTATTGAATAAATAAGACAAAGAAAGCATCAAAGGCCTTTGGTTTGGTGGGCAACTAGCTGTTTTGAAGCCGCCTCGTTTCTTATCAGCACCCGCCCCTAAATTTAGATTCTCATGTTTCTAAAGATGTTGATGTATATTTGCTGTGTAAATTTTTAATTCTATCAAACACACCAGATATTACGTTTTTTTATTTATATACAAGGTAGACCAAAAGAAATCATCCTGTTTGTGCAAATGGCGGCCAATGTCGAACCTGTTTTTAGAGTACAAGTAAGCAGGCCATGAAGTGATACACTCCCCACGAATTCAAAACAATTGAGCCTAGTTTTTTTGAGTAACAATTTGTCTACGGTGTTGGCACAGTGCAACTTCCGTTGCCGATTCTCCGGTCGTCCGGCACCAACTGCACAAACACTGCACCGTTTGGCTACCAACATTAAAGAGTTTGGGACCACATGAGACGCTGCCAGAAGTGGCTGGCCCTGGAGCCCCTGTTCTGGCGAAAATATCGCCACAGTTGCCGAGGATGTTGAGCTGCCGACAGCAACATCGACCCACAACGACGAACATCTTGCCTCGCAATTAGCCAACAGCCGGTCATCCCTAAATCGAATTTTGGTCAAAGACCTGTGCAAGTATATGTAAAAAGTCCATTCCGTGCATCAGCTGCTGTCTCTTCAACGCAAAATGCATGTAACTTACGCGCAAGACATCCGCAAACTCGAGGACGAAGTGAGTGGACGATTTTTCGACCAAAATCATAATGAGCGATGAGGCTCATTTCCACCTCACCAACGCGGTTACGTGAAAATGCAAAACTGTGGATGCTGGGACACCAAAAGTCCACTAGCAATGCAAGAGGAGCAGTTATACCCTGACTGCATGGTGCGTTGTTCACGCTGATGGAGTCATCGGGCCATTTGTTTTCAAGGATGCCTCTTGTCAAACGGCAACAGTGAGCGGTGTGCACTGTAGGACCATGTTGAGTGAGTTTCTTGCCTCAATTGAACAAATTAGGACATGTGGTTCCCACAGGATGGAGCAGCGGTACACACTGCGTGAGCCACAACCATTGTTATGAAGGCGGCGCTCCTGGGTCACCTCATCTCTCGTTTTGGCGATTTGCACTGGCCCCCCAAGATCTCCCGATTTAACCTTTTCAGACGGTTTTTTAAAACGCTAGGCTTAGCTGAACAAGCCCGAGAATTGGGAAGGACAACATTCGACACAAGTGTGAGAATCTGTTGCCCGAAATTCTACCCGAAGCGATGAAAAATGCCATAAGATCAGCCCGTATTGTGGAAGCGCCAATTTATCCGATATTATCCTCTCTACTTGACCAATAAGTTCCTAGAGGTTCAAATAAACAGAATCAAAGTTTTCCATTAAAAAAAAAAAAAAAAAAAAAATGAGAGCCAAACAACATCGGATGAATTCTTTTGGCCCACCTTGTATATAATTGCATAACTACTGGGTGAAAGTTTCTCACCACACAAAAGTACATATTTTTCTGACATTGTTAGTTCTAATATTTATTCCCAGTTTTCGCTAATGTTTCGCTGTGACCAGTGGCTATTAAATAAAATAATTTTAATTACTCGAACTATTTCTTCGATTATGATCTTTTGTTCTCAAGTACAATCTATATTATTTTTGTGATTGATATGAGCTAAAGAATTAAATTGGTGGAGTGGTTCGCTGCAAAAAGCAGTACCGCCAAAATCTCATCAGCACCTGTTTACCACGAGCCGGATTCGAAGCTAATTTTGCTACTAATATTTACTAAATTAGATACAACACTGTCATAGGGAAAATTTGATTTTAAATAGTGGTGCAGGCCACAAAAGCTGAGGGGTCAAAGAATAAATATATAAAATAGTCTTTTTTGTAAGCGTGTCCAAGAAATCTTCAATCCCCCTGGAGTGAGTCACACAATTTAGTTTTGTATGGAAAGCACAGCACTTTAGTGAACCCGTCTTCTATTTGGCTAAAAGCATAATTTTGTTTAGTTTGAATATTTTATTTGGAATAAATAATATCACTGTTGTAAGTTTTTCTTGATGTGCCCATTGTAAGTGATTGTTGTTGTACTCTTGCTGTTCATCTTATTGTTGTCATTATTGTGCCAGCTAATGCTGTAACTATTGATGCGGTTGCGGCTACTGCTGCTGTCGTTTAACTGAGTTTTTCTAGTTCAAAAAGAAAAAAAAACAAGCACTAGTGATAGTTCTAGTTTTAAATGTTAACAGTAGGAAAAAAATCACTCACACACTCATATTTATAGGCTGTTATTTGCTCATTGCTGTCCAAATTGTTGCTGTTGCTGTTGCAACTTCGTTCTATTTTAACTGCAAACTTTACTCATATTCTGGCATGCAAGAACAATTGCCCACACAGCCAAAAGGAACAACGGATAATTTTGTTACATTAATTGAGCAAAGTGCTGCTGTGTACTAAAAATGGAATGTTTGAGAAATTTCAAGCTGATTTCTGTTGTAAATTTTAATGCTACTTTTTGTTGCTGGCTGTAGCTGTTGTTGTCTTTGTTGCATATAATGCTATAGTTGTAGCTTCAGCTATCTTGAAGTGTATGGCATAAACCAAAAGTAGCAGCTAATCTATCAAATTGAAATCTATGTTTGTATTGGATGGTATTTAAATTGTAGAAACCTCGAGGGGGAAAGAACTACAGACCAGTGATCTTCATCGTCAGAGAAGTGCATGTCAACGATGTATCAACTGTAACCGGAGTGGCAGATGGACAATTGTATAAATGACACCTCCTAAGGAAGTTATATATTTAGGTATATGTCAGTGTATTTGCGTGCATGTGAGTGTTTATACATTAGTACATTGTATCATTGCAGGCAATTGAAACGATAATAACTGCAACAGAATGTAAAGAACAATTTGGTGCTTGCAGCTGAACGTTAACGTCCCCTTTGCTTAATTTTCTTTGTTTTCACAAATCTGTGGTTTACTTTTCTTATCCGCAGTTCACAAAAAATAAGAAATAGAACAAGCAAAAGGGGGCATAAGACACATATGTTAGTTTTTCTTACTCTTACATAAAGTGCTCAACAAATCGCTAGCAATGGTTTAATTTACAAGCGAAGAACTATTTTTTAGGGTTCCGTACTCATCATAATGAAACGGAACCCTATTACCGGGACAAGTACGTCCGTCCGTCCGTCACAGCGTCCATTCTCCGAAACAGTAAGAGCTAGAGAGCTGAAATTCTCACAGGATGTTGCTGTACCTTGCCGCTATAACAACAAATACTAAAAACAACAACAAAGCGAAAACTACCAGGTGCCCCCATACAACGAAAAGTTACAATTAGCGATAACTCTCGAACCGTAAAAGATAGAAAGCTGAAATTTGCATAGTGTATGTATTTATTAACGCTTTACAACAACAGATGCTAAAGGCAACAACAAGTTGAAAACTACCAGGTGTCCCTATACAACTTAAAGTAACAATTATCCGTAGCTGCTAAACTGTGAAATACAGAGAGAGGAAATTCGCACAATATATGTATTTACATATGCGCTACAACAACAAATGCTAAAAACAACAACATGTCGAAAACTACCAGGTGTCCCTATACAACGTAAAGTAAAAATTAGCCGTAACTTTCAAACTGTAAGAGACAGAGAGATGAAATGTGCACAATATATTTACTCGCATATGACATAAAATAGCGAATGCTAAAAACAACAAAAAGTCCAAAACTACCAGGTGTCCCTATGCAACGTAAAGTAACAACTAGCCGTTACTCTCGAACCGTGAGAGACAGAAGGATGAAATTTGCATAATATATGTATTCACTTATGCTCCAACACTTGCTAAAAACAACAACAACCGTAAAACTAGCAGGTGTCCCTTTACAACCTAGAGTAATAGCTATAACTCTCGAACCGTAAGAGATAGAGAGTCGAAATTCGCACAGTGTATGTATTCCTAGATGACTTTTTTATTAGACATACATACGTACGGAACCCTAAGTGTGCGAGCCAGCCTCGTACTTGACTAAATTTATTATTGGCTGCCTATAAAAACGAAGAACATTATTTAATTCTAGAAAAAATAACTATGTTGGTATAGAGTTCAATTCCTGTATTTTGAAGGTTCCGTACTCATCAGAGTGACTACTACGTCCGTCCGTCCGTACGTCACAGCGTCCGGAATTTTTAAGACGAACAATTTAAAACAAATTTAAAAAATCAGTTACATTTTCTTCTATAACTATTTTAGTATTGTACTTATTGGGCTTAATTGCATTCTGTTTGATAACTGTAACTGATATTAGTTAGATAAAACAAAGAAAATATCAAAACCCTTAGCTCGCTGAACTTCTCTGAACTTGGAAGCTTGTATATTTCTGAAGAGATTAGAGACCTCAGCAATCACTTCGGTTTATTTTTGTTATGTTAAAAGAGAATGAATGGAAGAAGAAATCTAGAAAATTGAAAAAAAACAACTGAAATCTTTATGTTTCTTGAGCCAACAGGTGATCTGTTTTTAAAACTTATATGTAGACATGTTTTAGGTATTTTTTTTTAAGAGGAGTACGTTCAGCGAATCGACTCGTAAAGCGATTACAATCTTTTCCTAAAATTTATGTCATCAGTCATCTCTAATATTATCTAGTGCTTACACCTTTAGTTAAAACACCCTGTTTGACTACTGCTTAGCTCCCTATATTGCTTATTATTCAAATTGTAATTGCTGTGAAAGTTGTTCGACTTTACTGACTTTTTCTGGTTGCCGTTTTTCAATTCAGTTGCTATTGTTCTTTTTCAACCTTCCCTCTCTTTAATGTTAAACTAATTTTTTCAGATTTTTTCATATTGTTTACTTGTTTTTTCACTTTAGCCACCAGAGACCATGTTATTACACAAGGTATCTATTGTTGCCGCAGCAACAGCCTAAAAGTCCAAAATCGAAATTCAAAATATTTTCCATTCTATGCAGTTCGTAGTTGGCAGCCAATTTTCTCCAAATTGCTGCCAAAGTTAACAATGATCCAGGAGCAGCAGCACAAACAACAAAAGATTTCATGTTGTAAGAAAAACATTAAATGCAAGAAGTTAAAGTGTAGCAAGTCACTGACTAATTTATTCATGTGCCACAATAACCACGAATAAGCGAAGTTACATAACAATAAAAAATCTATTGTCTTCAAAGACCAAAAAAAAAAAATGAATAAATATTTAAATAAAACACCTTAATTTCTAAACAGTTTTTCTTTACCAATTTCATTGTTATCTTTTAAACTTTACACTTAAAACAATCACCGTCTTTATGTGTTTGTTGAAATTATAAAGTGGTTAAAGACAACTTTATTCAATTTCATTGATATTTTACTCAAAAGAAAATTAATAATTGTACAACACGAAAAAATAAATTAAGTTCTTCTGACGACCGATACTGGCAGTGAGAACAATTATGTAAGATCAGATCAAAAATTTGTTCTAAACTCGGTTAAAGATTTCCAGCTCTGGTCTATTCTGCCGTCGGTGTACTTGACTTGCATTTGTATAAAGTAACTTTGTAGAGCATATTGAAGCATATCTTTTTGTGGAACACGTTAATCCTCCAACTTCCCCTTATAACGGCAGCTTTTGGATCTCTTTGCTATTTTCTTAGTTCCAGTACAATGCAATGCATATGTAGGGGTCATTCCCTGAGTACTGATCCTAGTCTAAAAAAAAAAGTTTAAGAAAATAACAATGACAAACAAAGTACAGGGTGTTCCGATACAAGAAACTGAAAACTTGTTGCAGCTCTTAAACTGTAAGAGACAGAGAGCTAAAATTTGCGCAGGATATACATTTGCATTATCTTTACAACAACAAGTACCAAAAAGTAATAACATGCCCAATACATGTGGATATCCTTTAGTTTGAAAATAAGCTGCAACTTTCAAGATGAAACAGATAGAGAATTGAAATTAGTCTCGGATGAGTGGATTCATTCTTTAGTTTATAAAATAGCAGTCACTTTTGAGCTGGTGCAGCAACAAAAACCAAAAAGTTAACCTTTAATAGTGCTGAATACAAGACGGCACCCTTTAATTTAAAAACTAGCTATAAGTTTCGAGAGAGAAATTTTTAGTAGGTATGTAACTGCTGGCTGACACAATAATAAGTACTAAGTGCGCCAAAAGAAGTCATTCAATGTTGTTTGGATTTCGGAATATTGATTGAGGTACGCGCCGTGAGTGCCGTTGCTCCATCCTATAGCGCGTTATTATTTCTCTGACGGCATTCTCGAAAAAATGGTCCTATAGCTCCTCCAGCGTGAACAGCACACCATGCAGTCACTTTGTTTTACTTGTTCACGTACCTGCTGAGGCGAAAATGAGCAGCTCACAGCTCATGAAGATTTTGGTCGATAAATCGTCTACTTCGTTTAGTCACGATTATTCCGCGTTATTGTTACTAAATATGAATGTTGTCTATCATCCCTGAAACCAGCTTAATGTTATTACGAAACCACGAGTACTTTCTTACCTCATAGAAATGACAATGGATTTAATTGTGATTTCAGTGTTTAGAGTATTTGACCACTTGGGGAATATGTATAAATATTACTTACAATTAAATTTGTAACATTTTATTTGCCAGGTAGTTGTATCTTAAGCTCTTTGAAGCAGTAAATGAAATTTTCTTTTGCACAAAATCAGTTTCTTAAACTGATATTTACAATTTGTATGATGTATAAACATATTCTTTTACTTCTCAAAATATTAAAAAAAAAATATAACTGCCTTGTATTAATCTTTATATTTTTATTATCACTTTAGTCCTATTTTTATTTTATATTTAATATTAGGACTTCGAAACACATCTTTTATTCCGTTGTATTTAAATGCAAAAATTTCCAACTAAAATGCACTTGTCTTTAAGAAAAATATTCTATGCCAACATAAAGAATTTATGTATTTAACAAAAGAACTACAAGCACGAAACTAAAAAAAAATATTAGAAAATATTAAAAAAAAAGTTGTTCAAATGGAAACAAATTAAAGAAGGCAAAAAAAAAAATGCATAAAAAAGGGTGAAAATATGAGAAGGAATAAAAACTACAAAAATCATGAAAAATTGTGTATGCAAATATTTATGGTCATTTACATATTTACAAACAAACTCAAACTGCCAATATTTCCACATGAAAAAATGGAAATAAACCAAAACACAACTGGCGAAAAAAGCAGAAAAAAAAAACAAATCACAGCAACAGAAAAAGAAAAAACTACAGACAACATGAACAATAATGTTTTTTACTTGAAAAATTTTCGTTGCTATTTTTCTTATTGTCTTAAATGTAACAGGTTGTCAAAAGCAAAAAAAAAAAAAATAAATATAAAAGCTTTCACCACGAACTCATATGCATAAGATTCTTGCTAAAATTTTGGTTGAGCTTTCAAAAAGTGAATAAAAGCTGGTGAGGACTGACTGTATATGAAAATAAACATGAGAAATTACATGGACAGCGGTATGTTTTTGAGCTGCAAGTAGATCGTACATGCAATCAAGCACCAGTCCTACACCCATATTCATAAAAACTATTGAAGGTTTATTACACATTTATTTGACAAATATTCCGTAGAAATAAGAGCTTAAAAATCTTACAATAATTATTATGAATATGGCCTCTGAACTTTGTAACAGCAAAGCTCGACATCGATCTCATTAATTAAGGTTAATATTGAGAACTCAAAAATAAAATATTCCCCTGACATGTAATCCATAAAATGTTTGCATTTTATGGAATGTTTAGTATATTGTTACCAGCTTTAAAGTTATATATATATATATATATATATATATATATATATATATATATATATATATATATATATATATATATATATATATATATATATATATATATATATATATATATATATATATATATATATATATATATATATATATATATATATATATATATATATATATATATATATATATATATATATATATATATATATATATATATATATATATATATATATATATATATATATATATATATATATATATATATATATATATATATATATATATATGTATTTATCAGCCAATAGTATTTATCAGCTTCAGTAATGAAATATTTAACTGTAAAACTTATTTACGCTATGGACTTTGCGTACATTAAACTTTTTCAAATTCAATTGTTATGGCCTTGTTGACTTGACACATCTGCACTGAGAAATCGTTATAGTTGAATATTTGCAGCTGTCAAAGCATATGTATCGATACCGGTGGCTCTCAAGCAATGATAACCTGATAATATATCAGGTAGAGGAAAAAAAGTAGTCTTAAAAAGACGACTAACAACAAACTATACAGTCAGAAATATGTAAGTTTGTTGAAGATGTATTCAATGCTTTCAAAAAGTTGGCGTTGTCATATAAAAATATGCAAATGGGGTTACGATTTTGCAACCCATTTCAGCTTCAATCACTCTCTAACTCACAAAGTGCATCAACTTGAAGTCTACCTTATAATTTATGCAAAATTGTAGGCTAATGTTTTTTGTTTAAGTATTTATATATAGGGTCCACCATCTAACGTTTTTTTTCAGCTAGTGCTTATTTCGTGAATGGTAACAACACTCAGCTCATGTACAGATAATTAGTTTTATCCTTTCGCTGAACGAATGTGGTTGTGTATACGCTTCGCTTAGTGGGCCTGCGATCGACTTACAGAAGCTGCCGATTTTGATCTTGGCGAGTATGTAAACAAGCAAAATTGTCGCGTGTGGGGCACAGAAAACCCGCACGCATTACGCACACATTGAAAAGCCGATGAACCCAACACGAGTCTTGTTTGGTGCGGATTTTGGTCCAGAGGCATATTTGGGCCATTTTTCTTCGAAAAAGAGCAGGGAGTGGCTATTACAGTCAATGGCGATCGTTATCGGGCCATGTTGAACGAAGTTTTGTTCACAAAAATTGAAGAGGAAGATATGGGCAACATTTGGTTTCAACAAGACGGCTCTACGTGCCACACAGCCGAAGCTACACTCGATGTATTACGCCGTTTTTTTTTTTAAGAGAGTTATTTGGCAGACCCTTTATATGTACGTGTGCATATATGTACATACATATATTCGTGTATGTATATTTTAAGGCAAAGCTCTTAAAATATGAGCTTTAATTTTGAAAAAAAAAAACTGTTTTTAATATATTACTGTTTTTCTATCAGATGAATGAAAGGGATTTTAAGAGTTGCAAACAACACAACCGGACCAAAAACCTCAAAATTTCGCCTAAAATTTTCACAACACACGAAATATGTTCAAGCGTAATCATACATGAGGTAACCCTTCATAAATGTTTTTAAGTCAGTTCTACAAATTTGCATTTTCTTTTTAAGTTTTGGCGTTTTTGCTCCAGTTGTGCTGCTTTCAACTGACTAAATCGTTTCTAAGCCATTTTGAATATATTTTTTGAGTTGTACAATATTTTTTCGAATTTTCGCGCTGCCGATCCCGTTGTGTTGCTCCCAACTATTTAAATCATTTCTAAACTATTGGAAATATTTTTTTGTGTTGAGCAAATTTTTTTTGCAAATTTTTGCGTTTTTGGTCATTTTTTGAATATATTTTTGTGTTGTGCAAATTTTTCGCGATTTTCCCGTTTCTGTTCTAGTTGTGTTATTTTAAACTTCTTTGATAATACGTTTGTAGCAGACATACATATGTTTTCGATTTTTTGATTCAGTTGTGCTTTTTGTGGCTGTTCAAATAGTTTTTATAATTTCAACATTTGAAAGAAAACTAAATACATAAAATGTATGTACATATGTACATCAAAAACTATGTTTAAATATGTAAATTCATGCATTTGTATATTCTTGAGTAAGAGTTTAGAAGAAACTTTACTCAATACCTCTAAAGCCACATTTCGCCACATAATCATTGCTATGAATGGAGATTGCAGATGCCTTTCAATTGCTTTCATTTAGCTCTGCGACCTTGTTAGTGGAAGAGCTGATTTCGCCTAAAACTAGCTTACGCTTGCTTGGCATGAAATTTATGGCAAATAAAACGAACTAAATTTGTACTGAAATTAAATGAGGTTATGTGAAAAATAATCAAGAATAATCCTTGAAAGTAGTCCGACTATTTTAAACTCTTTTTGATAATTTTTAAATCACCTACACTAAAACCGATTATTTCTAAATTTTTTGTAATTGTATTTAATAAATTATTTGGAAATTCGAAAGTAATCATATCATAATCAATTATTTTACCCTTAAGACAAAAATAATGTAATTAGTAATGATCATGCTTACTAAACATTATTTAACAGCCATGAATTAATTAAATGCTGATTTGTTTTTTTCTTAAATGAAAAAAAAAAGAAAAGTGTCATTGCCACTCAAAAAATACCGGTACAATTGCCTTCTTTTGTAAAAGAATAGTATGAATATCTCAAAAACTCTCATTGAAAATCAACGATAGTGAAATAGTAAAGCCCCTACGATGCTACATTTTTCTTGCATTGTTTAAGTTTTGGAGAGCAGTGCAAATATAATGTAATAGTACAATTTGGTATGTGCAAAGAGTTCAGCTATATTAAGATAAATGCAAAATTGTCAACATTCTGCTTGAAGTTATCGATAAAAAATCAGGTTATGTCAATAAAAAAAGGTAAAATTTTTGAACTTAAAATTGACATTTCAAACTTAAGTGTTGCTGTGTCAGCGGTTTATGGACAATTTTTGCGTTTTAACGCTTTTTTTTTTGTTGAACATTTTTATTTCTTAGCGCTTTCTTCAAAATAAAAAGAATACAAAACTTAAAAAAGAGATGTCAGTTTTATTTACGTTTTGTATATTGGGTTCTTTCTAGCAATTGCTGTTTCCTTCTATCAATCCAATACCAATTAATGAAAGAAAAATTAAGTATCATACGGGCTTAAAGAACATAAATTAATATCGTTTAATTTTGCTATACTGAGTAATCAGTGGAGCTCTGCTTTCTAGTCTGGGCAACAGGCTCTGAACCAAACTGTTAATTTTTTACATTTTTGAATTCGCTTAAAAGTAATTTTAATATAAAAATTTTCTTACAAATTAAATTTAGTTAAATATATTTGCCAACATATTAAACTCTATAACTTTTTCCTCTTTTACAGTGCTACACTTTTCCTGCAGTTTTTCCTTTTTTTGTTTTATTTTTCTAGACTCTAAATCAATTTTGGCATAAAATTTTCTTTTATACACGTTAATATGTAAAGTGCCTAGTCATAGATACGAACGAGCAGAGCTACTCTTGTGAATACAATCATTTAAAATAGTTACTCCCTGTACGAGTATGAGCATGAAAATTTCATTGACTCTTAAATGGTTAACAGCTGCTTACACAAAAAAAGGTGCTAAAAGGAAAGTAATAAATTTCCTAAAAAAGCAAAAAAGACATGGAATATTTTAAGACACATCTTTTTCGTTTGATGTTCCAAAAGTTTCCTTAATACTGAAGTTACTTCAGATGCTTTTCTTAAATTTTTTTCTGCTTGTCTTTTGAGTTTTGCGTCCTTTCTTTTCTTTTCGGCATAAATTTGCATCTTATTTACGGGTTGAGAGTGTTTGAAGGCTTTTTGCCGCAACTGTCAACTGAGAATTAATTTCTAGTGCATTTTCTGTGCACTAGATTCTTTTTATTTGATAACTTGATTATAACACGTGATATGTTCTCCTTAATCTGCTGTAGAGTGGTTTATAACTTGCAAATGCAAAAAAACAAAATTATAGAAAAATGAAAGGTTACTTGCGATAGAATAAAGATATTTGCTAAAATGTTGGGTGTAGAAAATAAAAAGCAATACGCAGTGAATAGGAAAATTCTTTAATTGAAACAGTTACTTCAAATCTTAAACGATTTGAAATCTGGGATATTAGAAAAACATGATTAGAGCTGTTAAGTAAAGCACTTTAAATAATTAAAAAAATATAGACGACTAGCAGGAAATTGGCAATAATCTAAAGCAGATCTAAAATAGTGTATAAAAACAAAATATTTAACTGCAGTTTTTTTTTTAAATTTTGTGGCTGTACACAGAGAAAACACGGCCAGATAAAAACCTAATAAATAAAAACAAAGTTTTTTTCAAAAAGGAAGTGTTGTGATTTTATTGAAAAAAAAACACTTATTAAAAACGAAAAACAGGAATTACACTTATAATTGATATTAAATATTCCGATTGTTTTTTTTTTTTTAATAGCTGCTTCGTCATGAACTCACATTCACAACTTATCGATTTCCAGCCAGCCACTAAGCCATCAAGATACTAAAAGAAATTTATGAATATACCATACGTGATATAACATGATTATAAGGAACCTAATAAAATCAATAAGAAATAACTTTTTGGAAAATTTAATAAGTTAAAATTAACAAGAAGCCCCAATATTATCAACAATGTTGCCTCTGGTCCATCCTTTGATACCAA
Source organism: Sturmia bella (assembly GCA_963662145.1). Lineage (NCBI taxonomy): Eukaryota > Metazoa > Arthropoda > Insecta > Diptera > Tachinidae > Sturmia > Sturmia bella. The sequence goes on along the minus strand of OY759168.1, from coordinate 32,800,128 downwards.
AAGCACGAAAACTAAGTGAAAAATGTAATAATAGGTTTCCTCCTTAATTTTATATGTATTCTCTGCACATCAAATTAATAAGATTTACCGCATAAAGAAACAAGCAACATAAAGGAAAATCTTCGTTTCTTTGTGCTGGGTTACATTATTCTGGAAAATATTATTCATTTTATAATATATCAAGGCGGGATTCTGTCACCCCTTCTACGGACCACCATGATGCATAACCTTATTAGGACTCTGACCAATAAAGGATACGACATAGTCTGCTATGCAGATGACGTCACCACACTTTTAAAGGAAACGGATCCAAATTAACTGTGCAAGAAAGACGAGAAGGGATTAGCCCTGGCACACAATCGGGCTCAACCAAGAGGTTTGAACGTACACCTTGACTAAACCAAAATTAGTCTATTTACAAGAAAGACAATCACAGCTCCATATCACAAGCTGAGCTTTCTTAAAAGTGCAATAAATATGTTCGACATGGTGAAGTATTTTGGATTCATTAAGAATTAAATATATTGGTTTTGTAGTAGCGTTATCAGGCCGATTATAACCTACGCATTTATAGTGTGGTAGAGGTGCATGGAATATAAGTGCAACATCAAAACTATATAGAAAGTTCAAAGAACTTGTTGTCGTCATATAAGAAGGGCTTCCAAAACGACACCAATAAGGACAATGGAAGCAATATAATCCATAATAATGCATGGAATATAAGTGCAACATCAAAACTATATAGAAAGTTCAAAGAACTTGTTGTCGTCATATAAGAAGGGCTTCCAAAACGACACCAATAAGGACAATGGAAGCAATATAATCCATCCCGCAAATCGAAATTTGTATAAAATATGAAGAGGTTCTAGTAGCGGAATTATTGAAGGTGATATGTAAGTGGATCGATCAGGGACACAAGCTATAGGCGAGTATATACCGGAAAATGTGACGTCAGATCGCATACCGTAGGCTAGACTAGAGGCCAATCTCTGTCTTCTATTCTTAGTTGATCAACCCTTTGAACTAGATCCCCATGGGGCTTCATTGTTACACGGATGAAACAAGTACGAGAGGAAGACTTGCTATTTATATAGAAAATACCGCGGAACCTTCGCGGAATCTCAGTTAAAGTCCAGGTCCTGTGAATATATTCACAGATCGTCATAGGGCTATTAGAGTGATCTCAGCTGAACGGATTAAATCACAAACAATTTGAGATTGCAAAAACGCTATTAACAGTTACTCCACTCATGGTGAACTGCCCACCATATGGCCGCCAGGTGATGCGGGAATAACTGGAAATGAGTTAGGGTTTCGAGCCATCTGATAGTACGGAATTTGGACTTCTGGTCTTTGAAAAGTAATTTTTATCTGAGCTATGTTTTTAGGCTGAAAACGTCAATGGCTAGCTTTCAGCAACCGTCAAAGCCAACATGATATTGGTAAAATTACTAATTTACGCGCCAGAGTCATATGGATGCAGTTTACATGCTCTGGTTGGTTCACTTTATATTTCAGATGACTGAAAGATTTTGGTAATACGCAACATACAATACATATGAATTGTATTTTATTATATTTCAATTTAAATGCAGGAGGCGCTTAATATATCTTTTGTTACAATTCATTCGCTGGAATACGTTTTTTGTAATTTATTTTGCTTTAAAATTTTGGGTTTCGTTTTCTAGATTTTTTCTCTCAACTTTCAACTTTGTATATGGCGCAAGTGAAAAAATCTCAAGAATACAATCACAAGAAATCCTTCTTTTATCTTTTACCTGTTAAAGATGGAAGGTGCGGGATGGTGACGTTTTGTGTGCTGAAAAATAAAAAAACGTTAACAGTTGAAGGTTAGAAAAATCCTTACATCTATTTTATGCGTGTTACTTGCTGCCCCTTCGCATTTTGCTTCATGCCTGCTTTGCGAAAGCTTATTGTTTTGTACTTGTAGTGAATGAGTGTCATAAGATTTTTTTTCTTTTTTTAGAATAAGTAGTTCTTAACAAGTTGTCTGACGCCGACTCTTACGTTGCTTTGTTCCTTGTTTTCATTTGTTTTTATTTTTTTTTTTTTATTTTTTGTTCGTTAAGTATTCGTTTGATAAATATGTATGTACATATTTGCTGCAAGAAAGTGCAAAACGTAATGTATGCCAGTCAAATTACTAAATAAGGCTTTGCACACTTTTCTCTCGGCACTACGGTGTTGTGTGCGAACAAGAAACTTAGGGTCAGAAAAACAATGTTAGTAATAAGAGAGGTAGATTTTTAGGTACATTTCATTTTATTAAACTGAAGAGCATGTGTAAATTAAACTGCAACATCAAGGATGGTAAATACTTCCGGGTAAGAAAATTATTTTTATATAGCCGGGTCAATTGTATTGTTTATAACTGCGAATATTAGAAGGCGAAAAGTAGTTTATAACTTTGAATGTGTATGAGGCGAGAATACATAATACATGTATAACTGAACACTCAAATTTTGATACCAATTTGAAATGAGTACTCCTACTCTTTAAAAAATTTGTTTAATATCTACATTATTCGAACACATGTTTGCAAAAAATCAGCGAAGTTAAACATTTAGCAAAGGGACGGCTTTAGTATAATGGTACCAATTGCCGTAAAATAAACAAAAAAGTATGCTGCCAGATGCTTACAGAATTTGTGCACAAAGTCAGTATTGGTTATACCATAGAGGAAAAAATATCTTTACGCGGACGGTTGTGAATAACAATTTTTGTACATCTCTAAAAAAAAATTTATGAGCTGAAAACAAATTTTCGATGCTTAAAACGGTTTATGCATCTGCAATTTTACCTTCAGTGGAAAATCATTTCATTGGCAGCACTGTATTACTAATATTTTTACATATTCCTTAGTAAATGCCGCCACTTTAACATCGAATTATTTACAAACTAGAAGCCAACTGCAGACTTTCGAAACCTGGCTGCTTATTCTATAGTTTGCCCTTAGCGAAACATAGTTTATGAAAAAACTTTTGCATCTTTTCAGGCTTTAGGGCCATGTTAACCCAAGAGAAGCATACTATTGTGGAAATATATGTTTACAGGCTAACAATATTAATTGTTAAGTAAAATATGCATATTGTTACTAACTCCACTTTTTGTGTTTAGTTTATTGTGACCACCAACCATGTCATTGCCATGTTCAATCATAATTTGGTCGTGTTCGACCATACTCTTGTCATTTTCAACCATTTTGTTCCGCATCCAACAATGCTATTGTCACTTTCTACCTTACTGTTATTGTATCCAAACATAATGTTGTTAATTCCAGCCACACTTTTGTAATTTTCACCCAAACTTTTGTCAAACCGAACTATATTAATTTCATATTGCAGTTTACACACGACAGTATTGGCTGTTTTTAACAAAACTTTGATTCCACACGACGATATTATGATTAAATTTGACAGCAATATGGTTACTCTAAAGCTTATTTTAATAATATGAATGAAAATGGTAACAGTATAGGTGAGAGTAGCAATATTATCCATGAAAGTGGTAATAATATGGCCAGGCAGGGCAATATTATGCTTGTGTACAATAGTAATATGTTTAGTGGCGGCGATAGTCTAATCGATTAGACTATGTACTGAATATTTTGATATACATACACATCTACATGTATACCATTTGAAGCTCTTACTTATACACACAGTAAAAGCAGCTCTTCATATGTTTCATAAATTCCATTGCATAATTGTCTTATTTCAGTTTTAATAACAGCGGTTCTTTATTTCATTTATTTTTTGTTTGCTTCCAATAAAAGAAAAATGTTCATTAATAAGCATCTACAAATATTCAATCACAGTACAAGAATTGGAGAAAAATCAGCTGCCAACGGCAACAACAATAGCTTGGTTGAAAGCAACAATATTTGTTTTATTGGTTAATATTTGATAGAAAATAAAGCTTGTTGAAATGATAATCTTAAGTGGTTGTAGATATTGTTTGTTTTTTTTTTTAAATGAATATAACCATGTTTAAATGTTTATGGATAGTGACAACATAATGACAACATAATCTGTAACAAAAACCGTGTTTACGGTGATTAAAATTGCATTTTAAATCAAATATCTTGTTTGTTACAACCTTTCACATCGCTATATTGTAAAATGTTTTTCCTTGGCGTACAAAAATTATAAAACTTATGTTCGTAAAAACACTGTATAATTGTTTTATTAACTTTATACTAATTTCTTTTAGGTATTGTTTTTTCTGTATAATATGCATGCATAGTTAATAACAGCAAAACGTAGTTATAGAATTGAAAACTGGTCAAGGGATTGAATATAAGCAGCCAATAACTGCATGAAATAGTTTTTATAAACGAGCCAGTTTGCATGAGGGTGTATTTATGCAATTTTTAAGGCCAAGTCTGAAGCATGTTTTAAGGTCTATTTGGCATACAATTTGTTAAAGTAAATATCTATATTTTTAGAAATACCTTTTCTATCATATTACTGCTTAAAGAAAAATTTCTTGTGGGTGTATTTCCTATTTTTGGTATTCAATAAAATCAATATAAAAATAAGTTAAAGAAGAAAAAAATTCATGTGTATAACACATGTATATGAGTAATGCCATAGTAAAATCAAATAAAAGAAAATTGTGCAAATAATGGTCATAATTGGCTTAAAATATTTTTGCCTCTTTCTCATTTACACACTTTAAATATTTGTTCGTATCTTGTGTTGGGGATGTTATTGTTTCTTAACTGTAATAGAAACGGCCAATGTCAGGTGTTAGAGCAGAATTCTGAGACAATAAAATATGCAGAAAAAGTAAAAATGAAATACTAAAAATATAATGTTAACACACTTGCAAAGGTCATGTGATTAGCCTGAAAGTAGGCAACAGGTTTTATGTTTGTATTTCCAGTATAAATGGTGGTTGGAAATTATTTGCTAACGCAGAAATTCATTCAATTGTTCAAGTCAAATAATTGAGAAAAGTAATATGCTTGAGTGTGCAACATCAAATCAGGGTTAAAAAAAAATTGCAAAATTTTTTGGCATAACTGGATTACAAATATGTTTTTATGTTCAATAGCTTTTATGTTCAATAGCTCTACTAGGTATAAAGTTAACCAAATGTAAGTAATACGCAACCAAATATTATTGTTTTGAAGTCCCATTTGAAGAAAAGTAATTTGTGTGATTCAGCACCTTAATGAGTTCCGAAACTAAACTAAAATTGATATTGATAAGGTGGACCAAAAGAAATCATCCTATTGGAAGTTGTTCTTATTTTTGCAAATAGCTTCCAATAACAAATCTGTTTTTATATTTGTAAACTAGACAGCTGAGTAAGCCATGCAGCGATACACTCCCCCAAGAACGCAGCATAAGCATCAACGAAATGTAGGTGGCATATAGACGGCTAAAAAAAAACAGAAAACATTTGTTAGATCTATTTTAGGACCTGAATTAGTGTATTTCAATTCGCTCTTAAAGCAAATAAATAATTAAGTTTATTTTTAAATAGGTAATTCTGAGTTAGAATTAAACAAATTTCTCTTACTAGAGACCTGTACAATAATTTTTCTTTTACAAATTTTAAAAATATCAGTTTGTCTGCAATTTGACTGCAAAGTACGGAGGCCGATTAAAAAAAATTTTCACCTAACATAAGCAAACGCCTCGATACGGGTCTTCTAATTTAGCCTCTATTTTCACCCCTCACTCTCAGAATCGACCTAACTTTTGCTAACATGAATTTGTATCACAGTGTTATTGGTAGATATAAAACAAACAAAAATTCAGCATGAATCAGGTATTGGGCTACCAATTGCATTTTAGTAAATTAGTAAGACTACCAACTTAAGTCATTAGAAATTAAACAGAAATGAGCACTTATTGTTTTTATGACCCAAAAACAATAATCCTTTCACTGCTTATATGTATGTATGTTTCAGCAATGAGAGAAGGTATGGAAAGATTAAGAAAAAGTGGTTCCTACAACAATTTTTACCCACCCAAATTTCGTTCTTATATTTCAAGTTAAAACAAAGTTATAGGCAAAACTCTGTTGCTTTAAAAATTTGAAACTCATTTGGCTAAGTTCAAATTTTTCGAGGTTGCAATAAACGTGCTATATTTTTTATGTTCAAGCTATATACGTGTATATCGATTATAATCCAAATACTTAAAAATCATGTAGTTGTCAGTGTCGAATCTTGAATTTGTTTTACGATGCTTGTACTACCATCACAAACAAAGTTAATTATATTAGAGTCTTATATCTTATTATAGCCTTTACGAAAAGGATATGTGTAGATTTGTTCAGCAAAAATATCTTAAACAGCCACTAGACAATTATCTAAATTACGTTTTTAACGATCTCTTTTGCATGGTACAGAGAGTGTGCTAAGACGGATTGAAAATTATTAAAATTTAAATGGAAAAAGTAGCTTACTACTAAGTGTTGGTTTTCCGTGTAAGATTTAACATTTTGATTATGTTGAAAAATGAACTTAGTTAATTATTTGCTTTAAGACCCAATTGAAATGCATTGTTTTAGGTCTAACAGTAGACTTCATTTATGTTGTCAGGGATATAAGTTGTTAAAGAAGCAAACTTTTTGAACTTATTCACATTTATTTGCATTTTGCTGTTGATCTTTGCTATCTGATATCTAGATTTTCGAAGACGATTGTGTTACCGTGTTCCCATCATTCAAAGAGTTTGCTTCTAAAACTAAAGACTTCTTTAACAACTTATATCCCTGGAAAACAATGACACCAACTTTGCATAGAGTATTGTCACATGGGAAAGAAATAATAGAAAATAGTATGCTGGGCTTAGGTTAATTAACAGCAGAAGCCCAAGAAGCTAGAAACAGAGATGTTAAAAAAATTCGTCTCTTCAACACACGTATAAGCTCAAAAATTGTCCAAAATATGGACCTGGTGAAATATTTGCTAATATCATCGGATCCAGTAATATGCTCCATAAGAACAAAGTGGTTACCCAGTATTAGCTATGAAATAGAAAAGGAAGATTCTGAGTCAACGGAAATTAATGACTTTTGCCATTTCAGATCGTTTTGTAGAGAATTGTTAGCTCAAACTTTTATATAACTCTTAAACAATATATTATAACAAATAAGAAAGAATTTCTGCATATTATAGCCCTTGGTACAATAACAATAAAACTTTTTGAATAAATTATTCCAATGCGGTTTTTGCAACATTTACTGCGTATGTTCTCGATAAATTGACTTACAAAACATAACATCGATATGATTTGCAGTGGGATAATTACAGAAACAAACTAAAAAAACGCAGATTTTCTTACAATAACACGGAAATATATACATGCAGGGTAATATCGGACCACAGAAAACATGTAGACAGGTAGATAAAAAGGAGAGTGAGCACATTGTTGTATTGTGTAATCAAATTTTCTGCCTGCTATATTTTAACACAGATTCATTTCTTAATACAGATAAGCACTATAGTTCATAAAATTGAAGATACAGTATGTATTGAGTATGTAATGGGGGTAGCAAATAATGTGAAAAATAGTGCATGTTTGCCAAATGTCATCCGAGGTGTGCGTTTTGTGGTCGTTTTGCTCAGTATGTTCAGTTAAAAAAATATATATGTTATATACTATTGGATAGGTAATTAAGTTTTTTTTTATATTTTGCATGAACTTTGATAATGTTTAAAAAAAAATATGGGATTTCACTGAAAAAAACCTAAAAAAAATCTCTTTTTGTACTTCTTTCATATATTTTTTTTGGATTCGAAAATGCATAAAAAAATTTTTACTTAATTTATCTTCCAACCCTTTTCACCAATAAAAGATGATGGTGTTTGCTAATAAATAACAGACATATTAATAGATAAAAATTAAATTGAGTATAATTTTGAAGCAGGTAGATAAAATGCTCCCAAGAATTCGACTATTTTTAATAAATCTGCTCTTCTGCTCACAGTTTTCACCGGGCGGGTAACAATAAAAAGCCAGATTAAATCTTTTTAATATATCTAACATAACTTTTAAAAGTTTTTACAAAATTCGATGGGCGATTTTTGTTTTTTACCAATCAATTCAGAATTTTTTTTGAAAAATTGTCCGAATTCGTTCATTGCTGGGTGTAGCGTGCATTCTTTTTTCAGTTTCAAATTAGAAATATAGTAAATTTAAAAGCCTATACTTTGACAGTTTTTAAAAACTTTTGTTTTGATTAAACATTTAAAAAAAAAACGTCAAATAATTAAGCTCCATTTTTGTAAAAATTTTGCCATTTTTCACTAATTTTTCAAAGACTTGATTTTGATCTCGTTTCACAAGCACACGTTTCAGGATAATTAAAAATTTTCTTTTGTGTAATATTGAAATATATCTAGGAAATAGTTGAAAACTATTTTTAGGCCTTTGGCTATGCCATTACTGGAGATATTTGCAAAATAAGAAACAAAGTCAAGGCCAAAATCAAAAATTTCGAAATTCAAAACCAAATATCTTTTAAACTATTTACGATGTCAACCAAAACTAAAATGCGTTTTGTTAATCTATTAATTTTTATTTTGCAAAATGTAAATTTTTAAAAATCGGACCATATTTACAAAAGTTATGAATCGAACAACCTTTTTCATACCCGAGGTAGTCAGCTTTGACACCCTGTAGGTCAACGTGTGATACAACAGGGTGGCTCAAATTTAATTACTTTTAAAGCCTAGGTCCTCTTCTATAATTCCTTTATACATTATTATATAATCAGCTCGCTTGTTTCAAAGATACAGATTTATTACCCTTTTTTTTGCGTTTGGCCCCACTGTGCGACATTTCGTTGATGCTAATCAACTCATCAAAAGACTCAAAAAAACTTAAAAGAATGTTTGTGATTGGGTCTAAACTTATTCCAAAATTGCCATGAACAAAATAAGAATCAGAAATGTTAAAAAAAATTTGAATGCAGAAAACATTTTTTCGTCTTGCGAAATATTGACAAAAATACTCAAATACTCTTATAATAAAAAAGACCTTCAGCTCAAGAAAATAATTGTATATAATATTTTGATTTCATTTCTAGTTATTGTTGTTTCTTGTTTATTTGCCTTTTAAGTTCTGATTAACATTTTAACCGACAAATATTGATTGGTTAAATTTAACACGAATTTTCCTGTTTAATAGTGACGGTTGAGACCTAATCAAGAATTATGAAAGACGATTGCTTAAACATGAACATTATTATTTTCTGTATTCCTTTAAAATTGTCAAATGTTGAATTCTATTGCCTTGACAAAATTCTTATTTTGAAATTGTAGTTATATTGGGTATTGTAAATATAACACATACTATTATTTTAGGTCTAAGAATAGACCTTAATGTTTTCTGTTTTTTTTTTTTCAGCCGTCTATAGGCCGCCGACATTTCGTTGACTCGAAAAATTTGAAAAGAATGTTTGAAGCCCAACTTCTTAGTCCAAAATTCACATGAACAAAATGAGAATCAAATCATATATATATATATATATATATATATATATATATATATATATATATATATATATATATATATATATATATATATATATATATATATATATATATATATATATATATATATATATATATATATATATATATATATATATATATATATATATATATATATATATATATATATATATATATGGCCTCTGCCATCACGATGTAATCATCATTAGGAACTATCATTTGCCAGTTATAAAATAACAGTAATAGTTTCGTTTTGCTACATACCTTGGTAAAGGGTATCTACGATTCGACAGGGCCGAATATAGCATTTTACTTGGTTTTATCTACCTCTTATCGCATTTAAGAATGTTTTACAATATTTACTTAGATACGCTCTGAAAATTGTTCAATTACCAGACATTACAAACATAATTATAAATCATTAACATGTATCAAATTAACACTGTATAAAAAGGCCAAATTTGACACAAAGTTTTCAGTACTTTTGTAGACATCAGTTACAATAAAGCAGTTCAGTTAACATGATGCGGTTTATTAATTGTTGTCTACTTTTTCTATGTCTGGTACAAAGCTTATGGGGATACAACATACCAAACCCAAAGTGCTTAGTGTTTCCCAAGGGCCTTAAAGTGTTCATACCACAAGAAGAAGGAGCAGAAATTGTTGATTTCGTTGTCAGGCCTAAGTCAGAAAACAGCTGTGAAGATGGTGACACCTGCTGGCCGGTAGGTATGCTGATAGAAGAAGACGGTCTCTTCATATATAGTAACGACGATGTTGTAGTAAAACCGGGTGAAATCCTCGATTGCTTTATCTCTGTAATAAAGAATGGATATATTTACAATAGACGTTTTCTCATCCATGAGACAACCAACGTGCCTGGTACGTCAGGTTTTAATGCGGTGTCTCAATATAGAATACCATCTGCAAAGTTTAGAGTTTATAGTAAAGGATTTGAAATTTCTATAAAACATGAAGATGGAGTACAGCGTATGTCGGGTGTCGTCTTGGATACACAAGGCAACTGCCATATTATGCGTGGCCTTGTTGAATATGGTGAAAACGGACGTTGGACCCTTAGAAATTTTAATCTGGAACTACAGTTGGGCGATACTGTATACTATGTTATCCTAGTGACAAAAAATGGCATCTCGTACAGCACGGGCAGCATTTCTTACACCGTTGACAGCTATGAAAAATTAACGACAATAGTAACGGCCAAAATCACAATTATTCGTTAATCATTCGTAAACTAAACAAATAACTTTTGTATAACTAATCTACTAGTCGTAAGTATTACCCTAAAGGAATTAAGATAATAAATCATATGAACTATAATTAAGGGTTCACCAAATAAATTTGTTTTGAAAACGGCGCAAAATATCGAGTGTAGCTTCGGCTGTGTGGCACGTATCGCCGTCCTGTGGAAGCCAAATGTTGCCAATATCGTCCTCTTCAATTTTTGTGAGCTAAAATTCGTTCAACGTTGCCCGATAACGGTCGCATTCGAAGAAAAATGGCCCAATTATGCCTTTGCATACGTAACGCTTAAGGGGGCGGGGTGGGTGTGAGTTTTCTTACGATTTTTTATGAGGAGGGGGGGGGGGGTGGGTTGGAAAAATGTTACGTAACAAAAAATATTGGTGGCTATTCTGAAAAACGCGCCGAAGAGGTGCAACTTTCCTTGGCAAACAAAAAACCAAAATATTTTTTTTTTTTTTTTTTTTTTTAAGTCTTTATTTATCTGCAATCTGTCTACTTTAAGACAATAAGCAGTTCTTATTACTCATAAGCAACAACTAACAGGAGATATGCAGGTCCAATGAGCCACATATCCAAAATAATAAAATTAGTATTTAATAATAATAATAATTACAAATTTACAACTAAAATAACCTTGCAGGTATGTCTAATACGTGTGTGCGTTTCAGTCTTCGGGTTGTGGTGCTGTCGTCTAGTAGTACATTTGCTAGAGGGTTGATGTGGCTTTCTAATCTTTGAAGATATTTCTCACTCATCCGTTTAATTTCTTCTGTTACCAGGGGTATATTTAAGTCCCTCCTTATGCTTTTGTTTGAAATAAACCATGGAGCCGCAGTTATCAGCCTTAAAGTTTTTGACTGGAACCTTTCCAGAATATCGATATTCGATCTACTTGCCGTTCCCCACAACATAATGCCATATGTCCACACTGGCTTAATAATTATTTTGTAGATTCTTAGTTTGTTGCAAAGATTTAACTCAGATTTTGGTCCTATCAACCAGTACAGCTTGCGTAATTTGAGCTTTAACTGTGTCTGTTTGCTTTTTATATGTGGCTTCCAAGTCAATCTTCTATCTAAAACCATTCCTAGGTATTTAACGGAATTTTCTTTCGGTATTTGCTGCCCGTACAAAGTTACTCTTCTACAGTCTCCTCTTCGCATTGCGAAGGTTACGTGTTTTGATTTTTCAGAGTTTACTTTTATATTCCATTTCTTAAGCCATTTTTCCAGTAGATTAACCTGATCCTGAATATATGTTGATGCTTCAGCCGGAGACTCGCTGGACGCAACAATAGCAGTATCATCTGCATATGTTGCTATCACAACATCATTTATGGTTGGAATGTCTGCAGTAAATATTGTGTATAGCACTGGACCCAGTACACTTCCTTGTGGTATGCCCGCTTTAACCTCAAATAATCCCGATCTTTCATCATTATTTTTAACATAAAAATATCTTTCAGATAGATAATTTTTGAAAAAAAGATAGTATGGAGCCGGTAAAACTTTCTTTATTTTAAAAAGTAAGCCATGGTGCCAAACTCTATCAAATGCTTGTTGTATATCAAGAAATATAGCCGAGCAATAACGCTTGTTTTCAAACGCGTCGGTTATAAAATTCACAATTCGATGGCATTGTTCTGGAGTTCCATGGTTATGTCGAAATCCGAACTGATGATTAGGGACTATATTTTCTCTCTCTAATAATGGTAGCAGCCTTCGTAGAAATATTTTTTCAAATATTTTTGAGAAAGTTGTGAGTAAGCTTATGGGTCTATAAGAAGAAAGTACATTATTCGGTTTATTTGGTTTCGGAATCATAATAATTTCAGCGCATTTCCACTGTGATGGAAAGTAGTCTAGTCTCAGAATTGAATTAAAGATGAAAGTTAAAAATATTATACTCTTTCGGGTTAATTTGCTTACAACATTTGCAGTGATCCAGTCGTATCCAGGTGCTTTCGTATTATTTAATACTTTAATTTCAGATAGTACCTCGTTAGGAGTAAAATGCTTTATTGGTAAGTCCATTTGACACGGTGTATTTAAAAATTCTAAGATTTCGGTTTTTTCCTCTGTGCTATTTAGTTCATAAGGACTAAAAATATGTGACAAGTGAAGAGCGAATGCATCCGAGATGCTTTTATCTGTTTTGCACCAGGTACCATCTACATCTTTTACTATTACGTTACGTTTAGTTGGCCTTTTTAAAAATCTTGTAGATTTCCACAGAAGATGTTCGTCGTACTTAGAGTTGTTAATATTTTCGATAAGTTTTGCTGTTCGATCGTTTTTGTGATCGTACAATAATTTTTTCAGATCCTTACATGCTTTGTTAAATAATGTCTTATCAATCTGATTTCTACTTAACATCCAGTTTCTTCGTAGCCTTCTTTTTTCTGCTATAAACTCCCTTATTTCTGTAGATATATGGATTCTATTTGTTTCAATTTTGTGATTGATGGGTGTTGCTGATTTTGCGGCTTCATGTATGATGTTCGTAAATTGTTCTACGGCTTCATCTACCTCCCTGCCAGTTTTCAAACTCGTGTTTAAGTTGACATGTTGATCAAGCAATTGTTGAAATAATTGAATGTTTGTTTCTGGAGTTATAATATTGCTATTATATGATTTAAGGTGTACAGTGGTGTCATAATTTAAAAGTATAGGAGTGTGGTCAGAGCTCAGGTCAGTAATGCCCTTTATATCTAGTCGGTTATCGGGTATTCCCGAATATATCGCAAAGTCAAGTAGGTCAGGTATCTTATGAGGATCTGATGGCCAATATGTTGGAGACCCAGTTGATAATATGGAATAATTATTGTTTCTAACGCACTTATATAATTCTCGGCCCTTCGGGTTTGTAAGTCTTGAACCCCACCATGGATGTTTAGCATTATAGTCACCTCCTACAATAAATCTAGGCCCCAATGAATTGAAAAATTGGTGATAATCTGAGCATGTTACACTATGTCGTGGAGGGAAGTATACTGAACTTATAGTAACATCAGAGTTGTCACATTTAATTTTAATATTAGTTGCCTGCAAAAAATTATCCTTTATTTCGCTCAATATTTCATATTTTATTGAAGATTTTATTAAAATACATGACCCTGCATGTGCACGGTTATCTGGGTGGTTGGTATTGATTAAATTATATCCTTTTATGAAGAAATATGATCTACTCGTGAAATGAGTTTCTGAAACTAATAGTATATCGATAAAGTTGATGCTAAGAAAAGCTGCAATTTCTTGTGTATGATTGGAAAGTCCGTTGGCATTCCATATTGCTATACGAAAATTTAGTTGCATAATTTAGTAAAAAGTGTGGACATCATATTGAGTAGTGTGGTGGTGGTTTCAATCTGTTTTTCCATTAGTGCTTCTATTCTTTTGAATGAGCTAGATAAGAAGTCATTATCGTGGACATTATTTCTAACTGCCTCAGAGTAAGAATATTGGTGTGGGTTATGATGATGACTATTCATTTTAGAATTGCCATTAATATTGGGAAAAGTTTGGTCATTAATATCAATACCTTGACCGTGGCTTTTACTTCTATAGTTATTAGTACGATTACTCACGAAATTTTTCCTCTTCATAAGTTCTTTGTAAACTTCACAGCCTTTGTAACTAGCGGTATGATCTTTAAGGCAGTTACAACATTGCGGCGGAGTGTTATCGTCCTTCGTGCACTGATTTGTAGGATGATTTAAGCCGCATTTGACGCACTTAAAAAGTTTTCTGCAGTAAGATTTGGTGTGTCCAAATTGTTGGCATCTATGGCATTGCACAATATCATTATTTTTCAGTGGTGGCTCTATTTTAACAACAGCATTTAAAAGATGTTTAACATCATAAATGTCTTTATTATTTTTATTCGGCTCCAAATCAACAAAAAATATGGATAATGGTTTTTTAGTTACTCTGCTTGTAACATTAATAATGTTTCGTACATTATGACCTAATTTTTCTATTTCAGTTTTTATAGATTCTAATGGAGTGGAATAATGCAAGTTTTTTACTACAATCCTGTAAGCTCTTTCCTGCTTTATTTGATACGTATGGTATATAATTCCTTTACTATCAAGGTGTTTAGCCATTATTCTATAAGAATTTACTGACTTAATCATAAGTCGAACATGACCATCTTTTAAAGATTTATAGGTAAAATCTTCAGGTTTGATTACTCTCAAAAAGCTGTTTATCATACTTTTAATATCTTTAACATCTGGTATCATTATTGGCGGTGGTTTTGGTTCAGAAGAGTTGTTGGTTTGATCATCATCACTGTTATTGTTTTCAAGTAATTGAAATCTATTATTGCTTGTGCATGGTTGATTTGTTGTTGTTACACGTTTACGTTGAATTTTTGGCGATTCTGCATTACTACGCTTTCTTGAGCTAACTGCCTGCCAATTATCATTATCACTGACAGTATCCCCTTCGTCTTCACTACCCATACTGCGTAAAGCAATATGAACAAGTGCAATGTTATGTTGTTGCTTTTTATTGTTTTATTATTATTACACGGTATGTAAAAGAAAACAAAGAGTTATTTTTATTAGCAACGGCAATAAAATATTTAATATTTTTCTTCGCAAAATTTTTATCAAAAGACGTCTGTATAGTTTCACGATCACCAAAATATGAAGAATTGTTTGTGGTTTCCCTACATCGCAAGAATAAAATTAACTAGGTAGTTGGCCACGCGTCTCTCTTTCCCCAGTAAACGGTAGATTTTGTACGAAACATAAAAACAATTTGTTTGTACTCTTGACATTTTGTTCTTGTTTTACATGTACAGATTCACTTCACTAGCACGTTTTCCCGAATAAGCACCATTATTTATTGTGTGCAAAATTTCCATGGACCAATAATTGAAATGTGCCAATTTTTACTCCCTAATTTTCATCAATAGATATTTCTTTTAAATTACACGTTAAATACATGAATTTAATTTCTTGAGTTATATTTGTATATACTGTGTATATACACATGTACATAAAATGAATTACATTACATTATTATTTTTTTTAATAAAATTTTTTTTTTATTATTTAGTGGTTGTTATGTTATGTTTGGGGGGGGGGGGGTGGTGTTTCGTGTTTTGTTACGAGCTGTTACATATGTTAAAAATCGGCAAAAATTGCGTTACGTAATTTGTGAACCGCCCCTAAGTCCATCGCAGGCTCACTTAGCGAAGCATATACACAACCAAATAATTATCTGTCAACTCAGACATGAGCTAAGTGTTACCATTCACGAAATAAGCACTAGTTGAAAAAAAAAAACGTTAGATGGACAATCATTTATTAATTTAATGAAAAACAAATGCGGTCGTGGGGGCCCCCGTTAGGAACGAAGTTGCTTACGTTTTTTCTTCATCTTCGAATGTAATACAAGGTGAAATCTGTATGTTTTATTTTGTGTCGTTTTTGAAATTTTATATAATTCTTTAAATTTTTGCTTTATTTTTTTACTTTTGACACATGTAGTATTTTTTTGTTGTCAATCTGCTACAAACCGAAGAAAAGCAACTGTTGGTAAATTTTTCAATATTGCTGTTTTTTGTTGTGACATACTTTACTTTGCGACATCTAGCAACTGGTAGTGTCAGTTTTCACAATAAGTTAATATTTATTGGTTTGTGTATCCGCTGACGTCAAATAGTTTCGCTACTTGCCGCCCGTCATACACGATTGTTTGTCGAAAGATACACCAATGCATATAAACAGCTTACACGCTTCCGTGACGATTTCTACTAATTTGCCCTACCAGCAAGCCGCGTTAAGAAGTTCCTTAAAAATTAAATAATATTTAGCTAACTTTGGCATTCGTAGAATATTTCAATTTTGTTTCAATAAATTATTTTTAAGCTTATAATAAGTTCTGCTCATTAAGCTACTGAGGTATATCATTTGGTTAATGACAAAACCACATTAATTAAATGCAGCGATCAATTATATACGAAGTTTGATCAACAAATAACCGTTGCTTTCAAATATCGTGAGCTTTGTGTGTTCGATTTTCGCATTTTTGTTTTTTTTTTTTTTGTTTGTTTGTTGGTACACATATCTGTTGTAAATATATGTTGGCAATATCAGCTGTTATGGATTGCCAGTTTGTTTTTAACAGATAAAAAGGTTCGTCGTTGTGTTGGTGTGCGCTTCGATTTTTTACTTTTCAAAAAAATGGATCAAAGAAACTGTATTAACTTTTGTGTAATAAATGAAATTAAATGAGTAAGGACATTTGAAATGTTGACCGTGGCGTTTGATGAGTCTACTATGAGCAGAACACAAATTCAGTTTTGGTACAACCAGTTTAAGAAATTCCGAGAAGATGTCAATGACGATGCCTGTCCTGGTCGCCCGAGTACGTCAACAATCAATGAAAACATTGAAGCAGTGAAGAAAATGATTTTGGATATTCGTCGAATCACTATCATAGAGGTTGGTGATGATCATGATGGCATATTGTTCGACTCATGAAAAGCAATTTTTACGAATGTTTTTGTCGTGAAATGTGCGGCAGGGAAAATTGTTCCAAAAGTGATCAATTTATAGCAAAAACAATGACACATGGACATCGCTCAGGTGCTGTTGAACATCGTCAACGATGATCCAGAATACCTCGAAAAGGTCATAACTGGTGCAATGTCTATGACATTGAAACCAAAGCCCAATCATCCCATTGGAAGCGTTTGGTAAAATGTAAAGGTTTTGGTCACTGTTTTCTTCGTTTGCAACGGCGTGGTGCATCATGACTTCTTGCCACAAGGTCGTGCATATGGAATACTACCTTGAAGTTATGCACCGTTAGAGAGAAGCAGTTCGTCAGAAGCGCACAGAACTGTGGAAAAAACCAAACAAAAATTTCGCATCATCATAACTCACCAGTTCACAAATCGATGGTTGTGCGTTGAAAGGAAAGCATTTTGCTACAATTGAGGAGATAAAAGAAAAGTCGAAACAGGAGCTGTTGGCGATACCAAATGCGCGTTTCAGAAGTGTTTCGAGGATTGCAAAAAACACTGGTTTAAATGTACTATATCTGAACGGGATCACTTTGAAGGGGTCAAGGTAGTGGATGATAAATAAATAAATACTTTTTGAAAAATATAAAATAAATAAATAAATAAATGCTTTTTGAAAAATTTTTGAGCAGAGCTCGTATATAAATTTTTTCACTGAGATAATATGTAAATGCAAAATGTAGCTTTTAAAAAGTACACTCATCATCAACGTTACAGTTGATCCCAAAACAGAAAGAAAAAAATATTAAAATGCCGTTTTATGTGTGACGGCAAACAGAATTCAAAATCATTGTAAGATATAAGAATATATCATGATATATCAAGTATTGATTGGTGTCAAGAGAAATGTTTATTGCATTAATAACAGTTTTGCCATAAATTCAATGATATTTTTGGTAATAGAGTGAATTCATTGGATAAATGAAACTTCACTATCACAATGACATAAGCCAGTTTCACTGGCTTATGTCATTGTATGTGTCACTGTAATAAAAAATTGGGAAAAATATATTTTTGATACGCGGGTTTTTTTTTTTTTTTTTGTAAAAATTTGCATTTTTTTTTAACAGATTGTAGTAAATCTTAGAACAAAAAACATTAAGTCATTTCTTATAATACATTTAAAGCGTTTCGTTCTGTAATTCGCTAAATATTTTATTATTTTATTTTTCTCTATCACTTGATTCCAAATAATTATGTGGTCGCACATTAAAAATATTCCCTTAGATAAGGTGCTCAAATTATTTTGATAAGCAGCTACGCCCAATGTAAACTCAGCTATTAAACAGTAAAAATAAGGCAATAAATTACAAAGCTATGCGAAATTCAAATTAAAAAAAGTATAAAAAGCCAAAATCTAGCTTATAGGTTTCAGTCTTTTTCTATACGTTAAGCTCCACAGCAAAAGCCATTCAAAATGATCCGAACTATGAGTTGCTGTATACTACTTCTGCACCTGGCACCAAGTTTATGGGGATATGAAATACCCATCCCAGTAGTTATGTTTTTTCGCAAGGGCTTTAGTATATCCATACCACAAGAAGAAGGCATCGAGCTGGTTAGTTTCGTTGTCAAGCTTATGGCAGGAACCAGTTGGCAGGTGGGTAGCACCTTATGGAGTGAAAGTATTTTGTCAGCTGAAAATGGTCTTTGGACATACAAAAATAACGATGCTGTATTGAAATGGGGTGAACATTACGAGTGCTGGATCTTTGTAACCAAAAATGCAACTGTTTATAATAGAATAGCTATCATAAATTCCAAAAGTTATGAGGAAACCACGACAAAGGCACCTGTGACATATAGGTTTGCTGGGACATCTTTATATAAAATACCCAAGCCGATTGTTAGGGTTTATGATAAAGGATTTGCGATTTCTATACCACATGAAGAAGGTATAGAGTATATATCTTGTGTCATCTGGGATTCGCAGCACAAATATCATACTTGCGAGAGTATTGAACGTGGTGAAAATGGATATTGGATGTGTATTAATTCCGAGTCAGAAATACAAAAGGGCAGTACTATCTTCTACGTTATTTTGGTAGAAAAAAACGGAATCAGATATCGTGCAGAAAGCAATTGCACCGTTAATAACAGTGGAAGCCCCACAATAAGAGTAAAGGCCCGGATCCTAGTTATTAGTTAACTTTTCAAAAAAATATATAATTTTTAGTGTATTTGTAGACAAGCTACCAGTTCAAATGTTTACTGTAACACACATTAAAAATAAATAATAAAAATATTCCTAAAAAGTAAAATGTTAAATTTTATTTTAGGCTGGGCAGCACCTACTTATCAGAGAACTTCAAAATCACGGTTTTTCTTGATTTTATTCAGCACAAAAACTTTTGTTCACTTTAAAGAATACAGAAAAATTCAATGATGATTCAAAATCATATTCATTCTGCTGTACACATCAAATTCAGATTATGAGTAGAAATAGCAAAAGCATTTTATGAGCCAGTTCGCACAGGCAAGAGAAGGGCTTGCAGTAAATTCATCGTGTCCAAACGATCTTATTCTCTTGAACTCATACAACATGTTTCAACCGAACATTTGAAACAAATGACACTATGTGTACAAGTTTGATCATTTGCAAAAAAAGGCTTGTCTTTTGTTTTTTAGGGTTCCGTACTCATCAAAGTGAAACGGAACCCTATTACGGAGACAAGTACGTCCGTCCGTCCGTCCGTCACAGCGTCCATTCTCCGAAACGGTAAGAGCTAGAGAGCTGAAATTTTCACAGAATGTTGTTGTACCTTGCCGCTACAACAACAAATACTAAAAGCGCCTCGATGGATGAATTGGTAGAGTGTCCTACTAAGAGTCCCCGAGGTCGCAGGTTCGATTCCTGCCGAAGGCTTTGGGTGTTTCTGCAGACAAGCCAAAAGCTTCGCAGTTTTGTGTTTGTTAAAAAAAAAAAAAAAAAAAAAAAAAAACCAACAACAAGTCGAAAACTACCAGGTGTCCCCATACAACGAAAAGTTACATTTAGCCATAACTCTCAAACCGTAAAAGATAGAGAGCTGAAATTTTCATAGTGTATGTATTTATAGATGTTCTACAACAACATATACTAAAAGCAACAACAATCCGAAAACTACCAGGTGTCCCCATACAACCAAAAGGTACAATTAGCTATAACTCTTGAACCGTAAAAGATAGAAAGCTGAAATTTGCATAGTGTATGTATTTATAGATGCTTGTCAACAACAAGTGCTAAAAACAACAACATGTCGAAAACTACCAGGTGTCCCTATGCAACGTAAAAAACATTAGCCGTAACTTTCAAACTGTAAGAGATAAGGAGATGAAATGTGCACAATATATTTACTCGCATATGGCTTACAATTGCAAATGCTAAAAACAACAACAAGTCGAAAACTACCAGGTGTCCCTATACAACGTAAAGTAAAGTAGCCGTTACTCTCGAACTGTGAGCGACAGAGGGATGAAATTTGCACAATATGTGTATTCACATATGCTCCATAACAACACTTGCTAAAAACAACAACAACTGTAAAACTACCAGGTGTCCCTTTACAACGTAGAGTAATAGCTATAACTCTCGAACCGTAAGAGATAGAGAGTCGAAATTCGCACAGTGTATGAATTCCCAGATGCCTTACAACAATAAATTACAAAAACAACAACAAGTGGAAAATTACTAGGTGTCCCCATACAACATAAAGTAGCTTTAAAAACAGAGAGATGAAATTTATAAAATATACATGCGTATACCCTAAGAGTGCGAGCCAGCCTCGTACTTGACTCAATTTATTATTGTTAAACATGTGTCCGGTTAATGGATCATACATGGCATACGCCAAAATATACGTGCAACTATGGCAGACTGTCATATCTCGTGAATTTTAACTTAACAAAAATTAAATAAAAAAAAAGAAAGATCGACACACCACTGTAAAGGAGAACAAATACAAAAAAACATACAAAAATAACAATAAACATAATTTGCAATATCGAACTGCAAATAAAATTAATATTTTCTTACAAAAAGTTCCTATTTAGTCATAGATAACACGAATAGACATCAAAAACAACTGTAAATTGAAAAAAAAACCGCCTTTGTTCATAGGAATGAATGAACTCATACACAATGATTACTTGCTTTTTGTACTTCAATGTTTATCAAAAGTTTGTGTGTTGAGTGGAAAAGACAAGTACGAGAGTAGACAAGTTTGATTCATCAATTGTTTCGATTGCCTTAAAATGAACAAACACTATATTCCTTCGCTTTAAAATGAACAACAAAAGAGAGTGTTTGGGCAAGTTTGATCATATGCAAATAAAAAACAATTTTTTTGTGCTTTTGTTATTGTTGAACGGTTTTTTTTAATCAACAAGTGTAGTTCTCTGCTGCTTATTCAGTAATTTTGTCAAGCTCAAGTGCTTAGGCGCCTGGATCCAACACGATCCAAGTCAAGACTTAAGATGACTAAAACTAATACAGCTTAATTTGCTTTAGAAACAAATCTATGCCTCTTTAATCAAGTTTGCGCTTGATGTTAAGAAAAAAATCTATACAAAACGTAACCATAAATCGAATGAGTTAAAAAATTCATGGCATTGTTGACTTTATAAAATAAGAAAGATTGCAGCACGGTTTATCTGGCTGCACAGTGCACTTTGCATATTTGCACTTGCACTCTTATAAAGGCTACTTTTTGGCTCCAAAAAGTGTTTTGGCTCGCGTTTAGGACCATCGCCTTGAGAAATTGGTTTTAGCTATAACTCAGCTATTTACAAGCTGATGTCGAAATTTATAAGTTTTTATCGATTAAGTATACTCATTTTGTCAAAACTTGTTGCAGCTTTTCTTCTTGAGATACTCATTTTTGTGTTATTTCGAATATATATGTACTGATTTTGAATGTTTTCTTGTCATAATATTAAGATACTCATTTTTATTGAGATATTCATTTCTGTGTTATTTCGAATATATGTATATGTACTGATTTTGAAAGTTTTTTTCTTTTAAGCTTTAGATTATCATGCTAAATAATTATAAAAATGCTATTTAAGTCTAAAAGCAAAACATTTTTTTAAAAAGACAAACTAAAAAATGTTATTTGCCCTCTAGCGATTTGCTGGCTATATCTCTTTTTTCCTCAGTATCCGATATCATGGAATTTCAGCAGCAAGCACACAATACAAAATACGAATGATTGAGCATCAGAAAGTTTTTTCTAAGCTAAATAAAGTTTAGTTTTCTTAAAAATGGTATTTCAGACGCCTGCAGACTGTTGGGCATCGCTAAACCAACTTTTCTACCAATATTGTTCGGGAATAAATGGCTCACGAATTATACTTGCTTATCCACTGGGGCAGTAATTATCATTTTTAAGGTTCCTGACCTCAGCAGCAACAATCTCCGAATAAAATTTTGAGATCGAATCTTCTTGCTTCATTATAAATCTTGCTGTGAAACAAAAACCCTTACTGTCTTACCAAGCTTCGATAGCAAGTTAGCCATATTTTATCTACACTAGCATGAAAGAAAAAAAAATATGGTACGATCATTATCTACATTTATTGTAGTATGTATGTGTGTAAATATGTTAAAAATATTTAATGATGATAACAGCAAAGCATAAATTAGAAAAAATTAGCAGAATCATTTATATATACATATGTCTATTTCATTATGACTTAACGAAAATATAAGCCAAACACTGCAATAAAACTTTACAGCTTACTTTTGTGTACAGACATAATAACAGGTGTGCCAAAGGAAGTCAGCCGCTGTTGTTTGCCTTTCAGAATATCGGTTTTAAACAGCACAGTGTGTGCCGTTGCTCCATACTATTGGCAGCACATACATGTCTTTCAGATCTAATTCGTTCAATAAAAAAACTTGGTTAACTTGGTTAATAGAAATGAGCCTGAACGCTCATTATGATTATGTGGTCAAAAAATCGTTGATTTTGTCATAGACACGATTATAGCGCGTTATTGGGGAGAGTATCACTCCATGGCTTGTTCACTTGTAGTCTACAGTTTTCTAGTCTACAAATGTAAAAACAGAAATGAGAGCAACTTGCAATAGGGTGGTTTCCTTATCCCCACCTTGTAGAACAACGTGTATATATACTAAGCAGCTTTCAAAAGCAAATTATCTTGTAATCTATATATATAGAGATAAGTCCGTATATGAACGTCGCCGAACTAATCATAAATGCGTCGTGCAATTTCAACCAAACTTATACACTATGTAGGCAGTGGCCCATTTATGGTTTACAAGTGTGTTTCTCTTCTTATTTTGCTTTGCCGTGCGAAACAGGCAACGGGTCCGCTAGTTATCTCTAAGAAACAAAATTTACTTTATTTCTTGAAAACTGCTAGTGTACTTTAGAGGCTGATAAGGAATGTGTATTCGGCAATTCGCTATTCAAGCATATTGTCTAGAAAAATGATTTATTTTATATTTCGGCTGTATGTATATTGGCAAATATTGCAAGTTCTA
The DNA here is from genome assembly GCA_963662145.1 of Sturmia bella. Lineage (NCBI taxonomy): Eukaryota > Metazoa > Arthropoda > Insecta > Diptera > Tachinidae > Sturmia > Sturmia bella. The sequence continues at coordinate 32,776,339 of OY759168.1, read as the reverse complement.
CTGCTTATGCTTACAACAGTCAGTTTTATACTCCAAGTAGATGTCTCATTTTAGCTGAATAATTCAGTTTTCTATACGTGGGCTATATGTATACGGACCGATATCATATTATTTCTTAACTTCCAACTGCAACGACGTATAGCACTACCAATATTCAAAATTTGTAATTATTCATACACAATTATTCATAAAAAATTGCACTTCTGACACTCATCGCTGCTGACCATTATGCATAAAGATTTGCATTAACATGCAACTTACAAGGTTCAATTAGTTCCACAACTAAAGCCTCTTGACCATTACCAACGTCGGCAATGGTCAGTATCTTGGCAAGAAATGGCCAATCTTCTCGAAAAATCATCTTCAGTGATGAGGCACATTTTCATCGCAGCGGGTACGTCGATAAGCAGAATTGCCGTATTGTGGCGAATGATAATCCAAGAGAGACTGGCCTAAACCCAATGCACCCACAAAGAGTGACTGTTTGGTGCGGTTTATGGGCTGGCAGCATCACCGATCGTATTTGTTTCATCTTGAGGTGATAACAAACTTTTTATGGCCCGAGTTATAAGCTATGGATGTAGAAGGTATGCAGCTTTAACAGAACGGTGCCTCTTGCCACACAGCAATGGCTCTTTTGTGCGACAAATCAAATGTACGTGTTACCTCACGTGGTGGCGCTGTCGGTTGGCCGTCAAGATCATGTGATTTAACACCGTTGGACTTCTTTCTTTGGAGTTAAATTAATCAAAAAAAGGGTGTACATCGATAAGACAGCAATAATTTAAGGGCTAAAGGATGAGATAATTCAGCACGTTAGCAAAATTATGTCTCAGCGTCATTAAAAATTTGGATCATCGGATGGAGGTGTGCGGCTGAATAGTTACACCATGTCAGTATTATCACAATAGAAAGAAATTAGAAAATTTTGCAAATAATTTGTGTTCTATTCAAAATCATCATTGGCCCTTAAAATTTTACCACCCTTTACAAGCCCATGGTTAAATTATTAGCAGAAACCTCGAATTTCCTCTAACCTCAGTGTTTTGTTTTCAGTTTTTATCATAATAAAAATTAACGGCAAAAAAAAACTGGCATCTTCGGAAATATCTTTATTATATGAGAAAAGTCATACGGTACAGACGGCTGACCTGGTTTTTGCAGTTTCACCAACGACATGTTGCATGAGCAAGAAAGGGCTGAATATTTGTCATTTTATTTATGCGGTCCTGAACAAGTAACATCATAAATTGTTTAAGGTAGTGTTATAGCACTGAGACAGTCAAAGTGTGAATGTGGCAAAGCTTATTATTATACGCTTGTAACAAAATAGCAGCATGTATTGAGCGACACGCACAATTGAAGTCTAAAGTAAACATTCGTATTGTATAATTCTTAGTTACAAACAAAAGTAGAAAAATTATAATAAACTCAATGCTTTTATTTGCAACTAACCCATTCAGAAGCGTTTACATAATATGATCTCATGCAAATTACAATCATGACGCTGAAAAAATAATTTGCGATAATGATCGCTTATTATTATTGATGTTGGGAAAACCCTGATAGCTTCGTAAGGTAAAAGATGGTAGTTATCAAGATTCGATCCTCGATTCAATTTTCGTAACATATTCCCCACCTAATAAGCCTTTGAATCTACTCTTTGATGTTAATCGTTACAAATTTTTACTATTCCAAGAAGTTAAATCGTACTAAAGGTGAACTAAAGGCCAACTATTTTTTAATAAAAGTTTAAGTGCTTGGAAAATTAAGTAAATGTGTTGCAAGACGTAAAATGTTTTCTGTATATAAAAAGTTTGTTTGAACATTTCTGATTCTCATTTTGTTCATGGGGATTTTTGGAACTTTTCTTGGCTTCAAACATTCTTTTTAGATTTGTCGAGTCTACTGATGAGTTGTTTAGCAACAACGAAATGTCTGTCGGTGGCATATAGCCGGCTGAAAAAGACAGAAAACATTAAGGTCTATTTTTACACCTAAAATAATATGTTTAAAATTTATAAGTTATTTTATAAAACTTTTTTTCTTTGACCTTTTTAAGCATAAATTATATAATTGCTTTTATAATGCAAGAATAATCTGATCTTTTAAATGTTTATTTGCAAATAAAGGTTTGCCAGAGTAGAAAAAAATTTATGAAAAATTTTGAGCTGGCAACATCATATCCCCATCTGTCTCATACAGTCTTATATACTTACAATTCTCTCTTAGTTTTCATTTGTTTATATGTATAACGATTATCCAAACAACCTGTAACGCAAAACGTTACGTTCCCCAAATGGTTAATAACATTCATATTTATTTCGTGTTGGTAATTTTGCCTCATTCTCAGCTTGAGCACGAAACACATTCAATTGTACCACAAAATGACGAGTATCGACACATTTATTTAAATGTGTTGTTGCACTTCTGGTTGGGTATTTGTAATCAAAACACCATTTTACCTGTCGACAAACATCAATAAATGAAACTACAATTATTACACCTGCAGGAGTATTAATGTTGAGCATGACAATGCAACAATGAAAAAGATTTTCTGTTACTTTGCATTATTTGTTCATTTTATGGCGCACCATGAACTGTAGCAGGTAATTATTGTTTATATTTTATTATTGTTTTTATTGAGATTTAATACATTTAATACCTCAATTATGCAATTATTGTTTTAAACTTTTTTATTATTATCGTGTTTTTTTTTGAATTGGAATTGATTTATACATAAATATGGTTACAAAATCAAATATGATTTTATTTGAAATTACAACAGATTTTCTTTAAGAGAAAATATTGATTGGATTTGTTTAAATTGTTGGAGTTTTCGATTTTCAGAGAAAGAGAGAGAGAGAGAGAGAGAGAAAGACCGGGAAAGAGAGAGCCTTGATTTAGTTGTAGGTAAATATGGAATTTTAATTGCAGCTAAATGATTTAAATATTGCACAGCTGTGCATTGAATTTACGTCAATACCTGGTTCAGACGTTACACCACTGCCCCAAGCATTGCAAGCAGATGAAATTTATAAGTTACTGTACTAGGCCCTTAACAAAACCCCTTGCTAAGAAGTTTGAGCTATGTAGTCTTTGCTGCAGTGCAATTAACTGGACTTATAGAAATCACAACGATGGCTGGTAACCCGAAATTCCTACAAACATGAGATCTTTAACCATGAGCCCTGATGATCCGGCCATTCCTGTTTCTTACAAAGCGCTGTCTGTTGCTTAGCAACAGCACTACTCGCCTATTTGGACCCCCGAACATAGAAACGAAGGCCATATGATCAGTTTGGTTACCAACGTTAAATTCCATGCGAACTTGTGGTACCAGCCACAGCCACTATGTTTCAGCCAAGGAAGGCTTCTCAAGCTATAGTTGGGCGAGAGGACTCAATAGAATCTTCCGGAGCATCGGTCCTCGCACTATCGAACTGCCCTTAGTGAAAGGTTTCAGCAGGTTCCTCAGCATACGAAACAACCTCGCAGGGCCTACCCTAAAAGTATTTGATTACCAGGATTACCAAAGTATTCCGCACCTCATCTGTCCTGGTAACACAGCATCAAGCTGAAAGGGTTAGCAATATGCATTAGATGCCCCAAAGGTGAATAAATATTACACAGTGGGAATTTTTTGCTGTGCTTTCTAATAAGATATCTGTTATGCCAAAATTTCTATTTATCTTTGAGAAGCTTTGAATTTTCATTAAGGAAATATGAATAGTTTTTATATTGAGACTTTTTGTGGGTTTTTGAAAAGATGTCTTACATATTTTAAAATTTTAGTTTAGTACATACTAGTTATGTACATACTGACATATTATTTTATGAGTGCGCCAATACCAAAAGGCAAAGTTAGTAAATTACAATAGAATAACTTGCACAACAAAAAATGCAACCAAGGCCATTTAAAGAGCTCCGTAATCACAGAGTGGAGACAGAATCCTGTTACTGGGACTGCTTAGGCTGCCAAAACTTCGAAAATATAAGAGGTAGAGAAGCAAAATTTTCACAGCACATGTGGTTACCAAGCATGCAAGGTACAATAACAAATATTAAAAACAGCAAAAGTGGGAAACTAAATGTTATCCTCATACAACTAGTTGTGGAAATCAGATGCAACTTTTGAACTATTATAAGTAGAGATTTAAAATTTGCCAAAGATTTGTCGTTACAGAAGCTCTACAACAACAAATACTAAAAGCAATAAAAAGTTTAAAACCAAGAGGTGTCACCATACAAGAAAATGAAATTAGCTATAAATTTTGAGCAGTAGGAGACAGATAGAACTAACTCTGGCTCGAGAACAAGCTGCAATGTTTGAACCATCACAGACTGAGATTTGAAATCTGCTCTGTTTAACCAAATGCCTTGCCTCTATACCAAAAAATACTAAAAAATCAAAATATAAATAGTGTCCAAGGTATAGGTGCACTCTGTAGTTTTAGAAATTCAGTGTAACTTTTGGACCAGAAAATATAGAAATTTGTGATCTGGCCTTCACAAAAAAAAAAAAAAAAAAAAAAAATCAGCTAAATAAAAAAGGCTGAAATGTAAATGGTCCCCACGTTGTCGTTTAAAAGTCGGCTGTTACTTTCGCGCCAAGGGAATCGTAGTATATACACGCTCTTTAGTGCACATCGCCATAGTACTAAGTAAAGTATTGTTTTCTTTTTGGCTTTAAAAAAAAAGCTTTACATATTTTGCGCTTAAAATTTTTTATAAAACTATACGATCGAAATGACCACAAGTCTTGCCATTACTTAAAACTATAACAAAGTCTTTCCATTGCTTAAATCATTTTATAGTTATTATTTAAATTCTGATACAACACAGTTTTCCTTATGCCTTGTGCATATACATACATCCACTAACATCATTAAAATACAAATAAACTTCAATTTGTATTTTCTCAAAGAAAATATTTGCTTCTCATTAAAATTATTTATTTAATTAATCTGCCATAATAGCAAATAGTTCATTAAACACTTCATTAATTTCTTTAAGTGTATGCAAGAAGTGAAAGATAAACATTTAAGATGAAGAGTTTAAATTTTCTTATATCTTTAGTTCGTTTAGTTCATTGTCTCCAAAGAAAAACACAACAAATCCTGCACACAGTACATTGCTGCAGAGAACGATCTTAGATGTGAAAGCAAAAAATGTTTATTTGGTTTTTCCTCTTAATGTCACTCTTGTCTGGCAGTAATCTAGTTAAATATATTATTATTGTTGCTGCTGCTGCTGTTGTTTTCATACTTGCTGCCACGTCCATGATGTACATATTTTGCTTTTCAGCAGCACTGGGCTAGAACATGTGTCTAGGAAAAACTTATTGTTCAGTTTTCAAAAAAAGAAATAATTTAGAGTTAAGGTTATTGTTGGGAGTGTGATGAGTAACTAAACGAGCTTCTTGGAAAAAATGTGCCTTATTTTGAAACACAAAAATGCAGGGCAATTTAAAATATCAAATTAAAACGTTTTCCTTTTATTATATTTTCTATTAAAAACTATAGTATTGTGTTATCTGTCCAATTTCTTTTATTATACTGAGACCTAATTCCGTAATAAGCAAGAAACGCTGATTTTAGATGCTGATTTAAAAATTCTTTATTTAGTATAAGTAAGTAGTAGTAGTAGTAGTAGTAGTAGTAGTAGTAGTAGTAGTAGTAGTAGTAGTAGTAGTAGTAGTAGTAGTAGTAGTAGTAGTAGTAGTAGTAAGTAAAACCACACGAAACTCCCGATAAAGTAGTTGAGAATTGTAAAGCATAAAGTTCGACTATTTAGGAAAATTGATGATTGTAATGAAATTTTCACACCTTTTTCCTCGAAACAATTCAATTCGAATTTTTGTTGATACATTTTTGCTTAAATTTTACTGAGCTAAAAAAACTTTTGGCGGAGTTCGAGTTGTGCTGTTATCTTTCGATCAGAATATCTTTTATTGAATTCTATGACAAGAAATTTCATTATTTCTACGTATAGAAAAAATTGCATTATAGTAATAAGAGTTTAAAACAGAACATATACAGTGTTAAAAACATGTATTTTTTGTGCATTAAAGGCCAACAGTATAGAACATAAAATTCAAAGCATTATTTTTGAAAGCATATATTTTTTATGCAAAGACCTAATTCAATCTGATACTATATCATTGGCTGAGTTTCTGCATAACAAAAAAAAAATCTCTTATATATGTTTATATGCTTTATTAGTTTATGGGCATTTCTACAGAAACGTCTACTTTGACTAGAAAATAACAAGTCAACCAGCAGTAAAAATTTAAAATAAGTGAGTCTTAAAAATGGTGAGTCCATACAATTTTCTTAGTGGCAATGGTGAAGTATCAGGCTAAAAAGTGTAAGTTCTCGGTTTAAAGGTTTCAAGTAATTTGAAAGGCGTATTCTAGGTACATACTGTAAATATTTCTACTACTAATTGTGCAATACGACTGTTGTTACGGAACATGTGTTACCATAGAAATTAGTTTTAAAACAAATGTGAAATATCAATTGAATTTGAAATAACGGTAATATTTACTATTGATAACTTATTTACAGTTTTGCACATAAAGCTCATTTAACTCTTTGCAATAACCAATCCTCAGGAAACAATTCAAGATTTTTATTGTGGGTATCAGATAAGGAGAAAACGAATAAGCTACTCAGACTTAAGAGATCCAAATTAAGTAGGATATTGGGAGCTATGATAGGTCACTCCCAACTCTGGCACATCTTACATGCACAGGACTAGCTGGTGAATGTGGGGAGCAGAGCGAGACATTGGAGCACTATTTATGTTAGTGGCCCGCCTTCTTACAAATAAGGTCCCGATAGCCTACTGAACATAGCCCAATTCCGGGGAATTTATTTTAGGAATTAAAGGATCTTTGTGAATGACACGGAGCTTCTATAGACCCATGCGTCGAACTGTTATTCGTTAACTAGGCAGAATGCACACAAATTTATACTGGCTCAAGTGTATGTCGCACGACATGGGCAAACATACCCCTCCAATCAATTTAACCTAACCTTAATAATTTAATGTAATTATTTTTCCGAGCTGAAGGTCTTTTTTATTATAGCATTTTCAGTTTAATTTAACACTTTTTCAAAATTTTTTCATCCCTGTGTTACTTCATTAATGCCCCAACTGCTTTGACATTTTTTAGTAATCCTGCTTGAGTATAATACAAAATAGAAAGTGAATTTAACAGATCAAGAGGTTTAGCAGTTCAACAGTGAAATTCCTTATTAGTTTCGATTTATAATCATTTGCTAATTTCTGTGTATGGTTGTATAGTTATAAAATAACTTTAATGAATTCCTTATAAATATTGAATTATTGGCCGCTTACCAAAACATTTTTTATAATAAAAATATTCCCTTTATAATGTGTTCAGCAATGCAGGACTTTTTATTTATTGGAAGAAATCCTGCTACTCTTACCCATTCCCTTAAACCCGAACATTCAGATTAAACGAAACTCTTTTTAAATTAAAGGAAACCTTTCGCAAGATAAATGAAACTCTTTTCAGAATAAATTAAACATTTTTCAAATTAAATTAAACCAGTTCAAGAATTTAATAGAATTTTTTTTTTTAGTAATGCTGGTGTTGGTTATATATATAAAGTTTTTTCCCTTTCCAATGTAAATTCGGCCCGTTTGCAAATATGAAGAAAGTGTCGCACAAATTAATCAACATGATTGTGCAAACTATGTTATGGATATGATCATGATAATTCCTAAGCCGTCAGTGGAAAAATTCTTCAATAATTTTGACAAGTTTTATATAAAAATTAATATGTTTAATAAGTTTTTTTTTCTATTAAATTCTAAAACTGGTTTAATTTAATTTGAAAAATGTTTAATAGAATTTGGATAAAGTTTAATTTATGCTGAAAAGAGTTTCATTTATCTAATTTAAAAAGAAACTCACATAATCTGAAAAAAAGTTTCGTGCATTTTGAAAAAGGTTTCATTTATTTTGAAAAACTTTTAATTTAAACTGAAAATGCTATATAAGAGTGCATATGATTTTTTTATTATTTTTTGGTCGATACATATTTCCCTCTCCTTCGGATAGCTTCTTCTGGAGAATAATATTGAAAAATGTTTAGACTGGGTTTTTTGAAAACCTCAAGAAAATAATTGTATTAAATATAAAAAAGGATAAAAAAAACAATTATTAACACGTACAATTTTATAGGGCTTGAGTTCGGTCTTACTTTCTTAAAATCAAGACAGTTTTTTTTTTTGTGATAAAACTGCAGCGATTGACATTTTTTGAGGTAGACAAGAAAAGTAAAGTAGAAATCTAACTGGCTGTGAAAAATGCCACGACTTTTTCACCAAATTTGCTTTAAATCCAGGTCATGCCTAGATTTTTACTGGTTTTAAGCAGCAACGCATAGTCATCCTAGTACCTGAGCACTTCAGTACTGACTGCATTTGGCATTTTTGATCAGGTTTTAATTTTATCACTGATTTCTCGCTGGCATCTAGTGATGCCATGGAAAGCACCATTTATGCCCATATTGTGGCTCAACATAGCAAGCGCATAAAATTTTATATTTAAGCAAATATCAATCTGCAAAATTGTTTGCAATTATAAGAGCTTGCATATTAGAGAAGTATTTAATGGCAGATTGAAAGTATATTGATTTTTTTTTATTTTAATTTGCGTAAAATGTTGGTTTATGCAGATAAAAACTTAATTGAATTATACAAAATAAGTCAAAATACGACAGGCAAATATTAAATAAGGCAGGAAAAGCTAGAGAAAGAATATGTAGATTAAGACATATGCCAAAAAGACAGACATAGTAAGTGTGTACTTTATGATTTGTAGCTCTCAACAAAACTGTTAAAATATAATCAAAATGTGCCTGCGGTAGAAAGAGAAAAGTACTCAGGTCAAATTCTTTAAAGTTTGAGAACAGGGAATTTTTTTTTGGAATTCACATTAAAATATAAAAATTTGGAAAGTTAAATTGTATTAATTCAGGTCCAAAAATGAACCTTTTCAAAAAATATTTGCTGTATTCTTCAGCTGTCTATATGCCGACGACATTTCGTTGGTGCTAATCAACTCATCAGTAGACTTGAAAAATTCTTAAAAGTTTGTTTGAAACTTAACTACTTACTTCATAATTCCCATGAACAGAATGAGAATCAGAAATGTTCAAACAAACCTTTGACACAGCAAGCATTTCTTTTTCCGTTTTGCAACACTTCAACTTTTCTTTGCAACCTTCTATACAATGAGTCACCATTGGTTACAACGATATGTATTTTTGAAAGTATCAAAAAGTAAAAGTTTTTGAATATTCAAAGCAAATAAATAATTAAGTTCATATTTGAATATTCAAAAACTTTTACCTTTTGATTCTTTTGTTTTAATAAGCAATATTTTTTTGTGAACAATTATTTAATCTCAGAATATTTAAGATTTGTTCTACGTAGAAATCCACCTCGAAAGTTACCAAACTCCTGTAGTGGAGTTCGGTAACTTTCGATGATAATACGCCTTTAAGCTAAACATTCACATTTGGTGTTCACACAAACGATTCAGCAATTCTAATACTATCATATTCAACATAAATTTAAATTAAGAATCAAAAGGCATATTTGCCAAAAAAAAAAAAAAATGCCAAACCAACTTCATCTCTGATAATTTTGAATAAAATAGTGAACCTTTAGTCAAGTCACTGCAATTGGCTTATGACTAGACTAAGTGATCGAACATTGACTTTGGCACTACCCTAGAATTGTAGTTGTTAACCTACGATTTTTTACTTGGGATTTAAATACAAAATTAGTAAATTTTCCTTAAAATTTAAGTTGGATTTAAAATAGCTTTCTGCTTTACAGTCTAAAATTATTTTTGGTAATAAATTGTAATAAAAGTACGGCAGCACAATGTAACTGTCAAAAAATTATCGATAACTCAATAAAAAACCAGCTGTTCAAATAAATTTGGAAGCAAGTGAAATTGTGAAAAGCTTAGAAAATAATAAATTGTTTTGTAAAATTTATTGAAATGAGTAGCCCAAGTGATAAAAGGACTCCCAATTTCACTGCCACAGAAGTTTATTACCTTCTGGAAATAATAAAAAATCAAATTATGAAACAAAACCAAAACATGTGGAATTTTCTTAATTTGCAGAACAAAACCAAACTGTCAAAATCATATGGTAGTACGAAAAACTTAAATCGATTTTAAATGGGCACGGCAGGCCGTTTAAGTTTGATTTAAATAGCAACTGTTTGACTAAATTTTGTATTTAAATCAAATTTATATTGAAATGGCATTTAAAATCCAAGTCAAAAATTGGGGGTAAGTTAGCACCAAAAACTGTGGTAATATCTATACCACTAATGAATAAGTAAACCAGATATTTTAAAATTAAATATTTTTAACGCTGAATTTATCGGTAAAATAAGTTAGTAAACCATACTACTGCCAAGGTGAAGATCACATCTAAGTGTTTTCGGTTGTAAACTATTAAAAAAAATTTACCTGTCCTTTGTTCTCTCTGAGAACAAAAACAAAAAACAAAAAAAATTCCAAGCTTCAGTAACGCTGCGTCATACAACGTGCCGTTATATACTGAAGCTCAAAAATAGGGCTACAATAAGTACCTAACTTGATATTTAGAAAAATAAATTTGTATAAATAAGCTTTAACTCGAATAAAACAAGCTTTGTGTCAAACAAATTACCCAATTCACAGAATTTTGCATTTTTTTTTTACACAAGTCAAACTCTACTTCTGCTTTTTAGAGCGTAACGTCAGATCATATTTTTGCGTGAATTATCACAGCTTTCGCTTACATTATCGCATCACTTTTTCACCGAAAATTCACAAGCTTAAGAAAAAGCTTTTAAAAAAGGCAGATTTTGAAATTTTTCAACATTTTGAAACATAAATTCGCCGAAACGCCCATATGAATATATAAGTACGATATAAACGACAAATAAATTGTTCTCCTAAGCTTAAGCAAAACACAGGGATTCGGTGCAGAGTAGGAAAATAAATAAATAAACATTTTAAGTTTCTCTAATGGCATCCACCCATTGAAATAATAATCATAAGAATAATACTGAATAATAGTGTTAACATAAACAAAAGGTGTTAAGATAAAAGATTTTTTTGTTTTGCTTTACTTTAAATATGTAAAATGACAGAAGGTAAAATTTGGATGAATGATGTTTTAATACTTTTCAAACACATGCATGTGTGTGACTTTATTGTTTTATGTCTAAAACCTAAACTTAAAACATAAAATTTGCGAATATCTTTTGAGTTCATATTTTGTAGTAAATCAAAATTTTCATTTGCAATTGACTTCATAGAAAATCTGTGAAAACATGTTGCAGAGAAATGAACTTGAACACATGTCGAAACTCATGCTGAAACTATCTTTATTATGCTGTTGAGACACTTCAGCAAGTTCAAGGTATTTTTTGAGAACAAAAAAATTTATATACATATATTTTGGTAAAATATATTTCTTTTTGGTTTACATATTAAAGTTTTTAGGGGGGATGGGGTAAAATATTTATACATTGTATTACATTTCATTACATTGTATTACCTGGCATTTTGTTTACTTGCATAATCATTGCTTTGGAAGAAAGCGTATAAACGTGTGTAGGAATATGAGCAGATAAAAGACAGTATACAGGCAAAACTTTGGTCTATAATGTGTAAGAGAAAAACTGATTTCAGTAAAGTTTTAGATGTATGTAATTGAAACGCATTTATTATTGCAGATTTCTTCCTAGACTTTGGCATATAACTAAAATTATTTTAATATTTATCTCTCACTGTTGATTTCGGAAACTCTGTCTAATTTTTTTTAATATTTGCAGTCACTTTTAATACCTTCAGAACTGCACAAGGAAACTGCCGCGTTATCGTAACCTTTTGCAGCGCTCTCACTAGTATAATTTGAAAGGAAAATTAAAGACAAAATTTTTACAAAATGAGTTTTAGTCCAATATATCTAACAATTAAAAGTATATTTTCTAAATGAAGATGGTGAGACAGTGAGTTCATACATTAATAGATAATGTAAAGAACAAAAAGGACCCTGAAATTAGCTAAGAAGATGTAATTGAAAATGAAGAAAATGTGTTTGGTAGATATTCTAAAGGATTAAGTAACGTGACCACTGTTCTCTTATTTCCACCAAGCACATGGAACCTAACAACTAAAAATGCATAAACATCCATATGGACACATCAACAAACAGGACTGAAAACAAAAGTCGGGAGAAATAGAGTGACAACATTATGTTTCACAAGAGTATACTTTAAGGTTTTAAAGTAACAAAATCAAATTTAATAAGAGTATAATTTAAGGTTTTGCTTGATCATGGAACAAAACCGAAATTTGCAGCAAACAATTATGTGGTCTTAAAAAACTTTGCAAGAGCAAACACAATCAAACAAAATTTTTTTAAAATTTTATTTGTGCTCCTAAAGCAAATAAAACAATAAGACATGCTGTTGTGAAATTCAATGCTTTTACATTTTTTCTGCATCTTTATGTTTTATAATATTTTTGTATGTGCATTTTAAGTTGTTGATATTTGGTAAAGAAGAAAGTTGTGGTCCCGTTTTTTTTGTGTCAAAAATGCTTAAGTGTGAAGGTGCCTTCAGGAAAAGAGGGGCTGCACGTAAGGAAAAACTATGATTGAGATAATATGGTTAATTGAAATATATGGTTAATTGTTAAATAAAACCTGCAGATTATTACTGATTTTACTTTTATTGATTAGCCTATTATGACCACTCACCGCGTTATTGCTCTATTAAGTCATCATCTTGTCATGTAAGACAATACTATATCATTTTCAATCGTGTGGTTGTTGCATCCAACAATACTATTGCCATGTCCTATCACACCATTAACAGATCCAAACATACTATTTCTAACCATATTTTTGTAGTTTCCATACAACTACTGTCAAATTCATATTGCAGGTTTCACACGACAATATTGGCTAAATTTAACAAAACCATGGTCCCTGCCAACAATATTAATATTGAATTTAGCAGCAATAAGTCTGGACTAAAACATTTTTTAATCATGTGTTTGGAAGCAAGAATATTATCGTTGAAAAACAATGGTTTTGCTGGGCATGTTAATATTATGGTTGAATACAACAATAAAATAGTTAATGGCCATAAAAACCTAAGCACTTATAGTATTTACAGAATGCAAACACATATATTTAAGTACATACACATCCACATACCATTTAAACCTCTTACTTACACATAAAATAAAAGCAATTCTCTATGTGTTGCATAATTTTGACTGCACAATTTGTTGATTTCGGTTTTAATAATTGCAGTTTTTTATTTAAATTATTTTTTGTGTTTTTTCAATAGATTGAAAATATTTATTACACACGCATCTTCAATTCCAACATAAAAATTGGAGAAAACTAAGCTTGCAAGGACAGCAACAGAAACCTTGTTAAAAACAAAGATATTTTGTTTATTATTTGGTTAACATTTTGCAGATCAAAAACAGTATGTTTGTCATAAATAAAGCTCGTTCAAATGTTTATTATAACATGGTTGCAGAAATTGTTTTTAAATGAATATAACCATATATAAATTTTCATGGCTAGTGACAAGGAAATGATGAAACTGTAACAAAAACTGCGCTAAAATTGACCGAAAATTGTTTACGGCATTTCGAATACAAAACATTTTTTGCCGCGACAGTCACGTTATAGACAGCATAATATTGCTGGCGTAAATATATTCTAAAATGTGATTTTTTTTGATTGTGCATAGGTAACGTAGAAAAAGTTCTAAAAATATAAAATTAGTAAGAATCGGTCCTACTTTAGACTCCTTTAGGGGTATCCTGGTCTAGTTTACGAGAATGGAAAAAATTTAATATAGTGCTTTTATATGGCAGCACTCCTAAGAGCATCATACAGCGTATCTACATTTACTTACATCTTTGAGATGTGTGTTGAAGGTGTTGAAAATTGAAAAAAGCTGTTTACATTACATTTTCGACATCTTTCATCTGTCAAATATAATTTCACGTCTTTGAGCAAACAAAAAAACATTACACAACACGAAGTATTTTATTCCTTTTTTACTATAAATAAAAGTATTGTATTACTAATTTCATATTATGTTTAATTTAATTAAAATTTACTCACAGTGTTCCTTCACGCTCATTGTAAAAATTGTTGACACTTGTATATTTTCTAGTGATGGTATGAATTTTTATCATTTTTTTAACTTATTTTTAGTGATGACATTAAAATAATCGAAAGATGTTGAATACAGCAAACATCTTGTAAAGATGTTGAATTTTTTTTCATATAGTATTTGTATAGGAAGATATTATCACCTTGCCAAAATGATGAAAGATGTACGATGTGAGTAAGTGTAAAAAGCCTATTAGAGATGTAACTCAATTTCAGATCTCTACCGTTTGGTTATTAAATTTATTTTTTATCTTTCACATAGTAAGTTCTAATAACAAATTTGACCAAAAACATTTGTAGCAATACTATTTTCAGGAATCCAAATTTATTTGTAAATAAAATCAATTTTAGCATCCAATACCCCCCATCCCTGGTATTATGCTTACATTATCTCTAAAACAACTTCAAAAGTTTTATCCCATATATTTCTTCTTAGATTTTTGCTTTATAATGCTTTTTGCAAAGCCTTTTCAAATAAAATTCGCTCAAGGCTATTTAGTGCGTAGTAGGAAAAACAACAATAACAAAGCAATCATTTGATATGCTACATAGAGTATGTAAGAATATATTTGGCTATAGCCAAACAGATTTCATTGCAGTAAATTTGCACACATGTGTTTTTGATTTGAGATCATTTATTTAGTTTTCTTTGTTGTTGTCTGATTCTCATGCAAATTATGCAGTTAATAAATACCATTTTATTTTGACAAAAGGCACACAAATAGACAGGTGTATGAATATTTTAATATTAAGTCTTAAATAAATATGTGCACAAATCATTTAATGATTTGTGATGGAATTTCCTACACTTACGCAACATGTGCTCGTTTGTTCGTTCGTTCGTTCGTTCGTTCATTTGTTCGTTTGTTCATTACGGCAAATGCCAAATGCAAAAATTCAATTTAAATTATATGACATGTGTTTGTGTACTTGTTTGTGGCCATGTGTTTACTCAAAATTATACCTAAAATGTAAAATTTCATAAATTATTTTAAGCATTTCACAGGTAATTTCTTTGCAAATAAATCTTAAGTAAATATTATGAAAATGATTATTTGTTTTAATTGCTTAGTAATTTATACGCATTTTGTGTGGCAAATGTGTTTGTTTGTATTATTGGTGTAAAATTATTGTAATTTGGAGTCTTTTTTATTGTGCAGGCAAAAGAAATTTGTTATTTAATTTTTAGAATGAATGCATGCATGGCATTTGCATAAAACGTTTTGTTTGTAGTTGCATTTGAATTGCAGTTACTGAAGCGTATGAGTGATTTTTAATTATATTGAGTATCAATCATACATCCACTGGGAGGAATAATTTAAATAAGATTGTGAAGTAAGATTTTTGATTAGATTACGTTTTGTTTTTTTTTTTTGGTTTCTTCAATGAATTGATATTTTGCAATTTACATATTAATTGCTTGCAATGCAACCGCTATGGGGTAAACAGTGGTTTTGGTGATAATTGATGCTGTGTATAAAATGGTTCTCGATGAACTGTTTATGTCTTTAATATTAAAGTTTGAGTTAAATTCATTTGACGTCATTTATGGTGGTCTTAAAGAGACGACAAGGTCTTGTAAGCCATAGATTCAAGACTTTTATATGTTATTTGTTATGTTTTGTTGTTAAAATGACATCGATTCAAATCATAACTGAAACTTTTAATACTATGAAAACTATTTCATTAATAACTTTATGCTAAGCTTACACTGAAATTTATAAAAATTTTTAAGAGTTAAATGCTGAATATATATGTTTTAAATTGTGCAATAAATTTTTTTTTACATAGAAACTCAATGCAATTTATGTATATGAACAAAACCAATAACCTTTGTGTAGCTTATTGCCGCGGAACGGATTTTAAACTGGAGTTACGCTGCAACAAACAGAAATCGTTAGGCTGTCCATTAAGATGTAATATTACCAGAATAAACCTTTAAAGAGATGATAGTTTTTTTAATTTTTTCTGAGGACTCCATGAAAGAAATGATAATCAGATTTGTTCAAATAAACCTTCATATGGGTGTCAAAATATTGGAGCCATCATCACGCGATGATATAAGAGCGGAGAAAATTCCTTCTAGTACTACCAAAAAAAAAAAGAACTTCGATTCGAGACTGGCCTTTATGAAAGCAGGATGTCTTTGAATTTAGGGACAGTTATACAATGGCATTGAAGCATTTACACCACATGGAGGCCAGAATGAAAAACGATAGCGAATATGCCAAATGGTACACAGCCAAAATAGATGACTACTTTTTAAAATCATATGCCAGGAAATTATCGCCAGAGGAAGCTGCAATCATTGATGACCATACCTGGTACTTACCGCATTTTGTAGTAACGAATTCAAATAAGGAAAATCGCGAATCATTTAATTCGAGGGCCAAATAAATACCAGCCAAAATCGTTACTGTCTATACTATTCCGATTTAGGGAGCGGAGAATAGGCATCTGCGCCGATATTAAGGAAATGTTTCATCGCGTTGGAATACGCGATCGAGACCAAACGCCTCAGCGATTTTTATAGCGAAAAGAACAATCAGATAAACCCCCCGATGAATACGTAATGCAGGTCATGATATTTGGCTCTGCAAGCTCGCCTTGTTCAGCCCAATTTGTTAAAGCCACGAATCCTGTCGTGCAATAATTGAAAGCCATTACGTGGACGATTACGTCGATTGCTTTGACGAAATAAGTGATGCTGTTCGTGTAACAAGAGATGTAGTCAACATTTATAGCCAGGCTGGCTTTGAACTCAGAGGTTTTTTTTTGTCAAATTCAAAAGAATTTTTGACTGCTATTAATGGCGATAACATCGTGAATAACGATTTAATTTTGACTGATTTGGGCAATAATGAAAGCAGACATGAAAAGATTTTTAGCCATGTGTTGGAAGCAATCAGATGATAATTTTTGCTTTTTTCTAAAATTTTCTAAAGTACCCGAGCCAGTTTTAAGAGGTGATCGTAAGCCAACAAAGAGTCAAATGTTGAGTCTAACAATGTCAATTTTCGATGCTTTCGGGTTTTTGGCGAACATTGTCATCAAATCAAAAATACTTCTTCAAGAGTTGTGGCGGTGCAAAGATGGCTGGGACTCACCCATGTCTGATGAAATCTACGCAACATGGTTTTCGTGGTATAAAAGTTTAATTGGATGTTACGATCACAACTTGTCTTGCAAAAAAGCTATAGTAGAACTCCACATTTTCGCAGATGCTAGTGGGCTGGCATACGCGGCAGTTGCATACTGGAGAATATGCTTGAATGGCGAAGTAAAAATTGTATTTATAGCAGGGAAATCAAGATGTGCGCCATTGAAACCACTTTCCATTCCATGTCGTGAGCTTCAAGCAGCAGTACTTGGCATCAGATTAAAAGAGTCCATCATTGAATCTCATAGCATAAAACCTAAAGAAGTTACCTTTTGGTCTGACTCCGTAACTGTCGTAAAGTGGACTAAGTCTGACTGTAGGGTAAATAAACAGTTTGTTGCTCATCATATCGCAGAGATACTTGAATCATCTGACGAGAGCCAATAACGCTAAGTTCTCGATTGTATTTAATGACTTGCAATGTCAAACACATTTCCATATGAATGTGGTTTGGCATTGGCGACAACACTTTCACTTACTTCTTTTGTCCATTTGGAAAAAATTAAATTAGTGGAAAATTTATGTTGGCTTATGTCAGTCGTGTAAACAGTTTGATTCATAAATATAATTGAGAGAGCGAAGCTGGTGATTAACCCCATAATGAAAAGATAATATCATCTAAGACCAACTACATATAACGCAGAACGCTTATGATATTTTTTTTTCAAGCTTTTCTATTGCAAAACTCTTCATATTCACTAATTTTAATTTTAATTAATTTTTATTGCTCTAATTTTTTTTTTTTGACACATCATTATATATGTATACATATGTATATTATAGTATAAAATAAACTTGAACGTAATACAAAATAATAATGTGCAAGCATGAACTTAATTATTTATTTGCCTTAAGTGTATCAGCTCAGGTCCAAAAATAGACCTTACAAATGTTTTCTGTCGTTCTTAGCCGTCTATATGCCGCCAACATTTCGTTGCTGCTGAAGTAAAAGAGTTACAAAATGAACAGAAATGTTTACTGTGTTTGAACATTTCTGATTCTCATTTTGTTCATGAGAATTATGGAATAAGTAGTTAAGTTTCAAACATTCTTTAAAGAATTTTTGTAGTCTACTGACTAGTTGATTATCACCAACGAAATGCCGGCGGCCTAAGGACAGCTGAAAAGGACCGTACCATATTCTGAAAGGTCTATGTTTGGAACTGAACTAATTCGTTTCAAACATTCTGTTAATAATTTTTCGAGTCTACTGATGTGTTTGTTAGCATTAACGAAATGTTGGCGTCATGTAGACGGCTGAAAAAGACATAAAACAATTGTTCGGTCTGTTTTTAAACCTGAATCAAAATAACAATATTTTATTTTTATCTGCCTGTTATCGTATTTCAAATTGTCGTATATTTACACTTCCAAAATAGAATTGTATTTACATAGATAATGGCCCTGTTTTTAAAAAGCGAAAAAATTGTTTTATAAGAAAAATACGAACTTACAAAAATTAATTGTACTACAATTTTTCCTAAAACAAAAAGAACGTAATAAATTTAAAAGGTTGCGTAATTTGTATGTCAACATCAATTGAAGGTTTTGATGAGCTGTGTTTTTTTTAAGATAATTTTACTGGCGAACGTACGGTATTGTATAATCAAAAAAATGGCAACAAACTGCAAAGCGAATAGCGAGTAGCTTTGCAGCTTAGAATGAGAAAAATTATAAAAAGCCAAAATTCGGCAGAGATCTTTAGTACTTTTCTATACACCAGCTGCCACACAACAATTCTATTAAAATGTTTCGGCCGACAGAATACTCCATACTCTCTCTGTGTCTAGTACAAATTTTGTGGGGGTATGAAGTTCCAATGCCAAAAGTGAAATTTATTCAGGCAGGATTGGAGCTGACCATACCAAATGACAATGGCATAGAATACGTTGGTTTCGCTATCACGCGGACGCCAGAAATAAGTTCTTCAAATGATATCATATGGTATTATGGTTTTCTGAATAGCGAAACGGATCTCTGGACATGTCAATATATCGATATCGCACTTAAACATGGTGATACTTTCGAGTGCTTTATATATGTAGTGAAACATGGAGACCTCAGCCATAAAACGTATCTTCTCAATATTGATAAGCAATCTAAGACAAATAATCTTCAAGCTCTTTTTCAAGTAAAAATTCTATTCTAGAAATTAAGTTGTTTAAACAGAGTGATTTATGGTGCACGAACACAATTTATAACCGTTTTGAAGAAAGAAGGGAGCACAAAAATTCTGTGACGTCTGCTCTTAATAATATACCTCAACAAAATTTAGCTCTTTATACAGCTGTTAATATTGCCACAAATTTAGCTAAATGCATAAGTATACATAACTAATAACATAGTTTATATGCAATTTTGTAATATATGTTTGATTTGTAATGCATTACGCTTGGTTTTTTTTACGCTTTGTTGATTAATTTCTTAGTCCAGCTTAATATGTAAAATAAAACATTTCATCTAATTATCTACTATTATTATTTTATCCCATTCCAATTACACCTATCAACTACGTAACAATTAGATGTATGTACTTAGGTGGAGTGATATTTATCTAATATCAATATTTCAGATTATCTCTGCAGTATGTTAATAAGAATAATATACAGGCAACTCCCAGTATAACGGGAATTCGAATAATTTGTTATATCGCGAAAGTTTTTTTTTTTCTTCTTTAATTTTACTAGATTTTCACAAACTAATTCAAATTATGTAAGTAACTTTTTTTTATTTCAACAAAACAAGCAATAAACCGTAACTTATGATATGGTTTATGTGTATGTACGCTATAAAAAACTATCGTTTTTGAAGGAAGTCGTTAATTGAAGTTTATTTTTAATTAATCAAAAAACCATAATTTAAAGATGTAAGCATTCACCCAAGCCTTAGTTGAATGAGTATAGTTTATAGAAAGTGATTGGTTTCGAAATGATCATGGTTTCTTTGCATTTCCTAGAAGAAGGGGCTTTAGTTTTTTAGTACCAGATGTATTAGTGTAAACTAAAAGGGTAACTCTTTTCTTAGATATCTTTCTTCCAGGGGCAGTAACTTCAGCAGCATGTACGAACGTTTTATCTGTTAACATCTTAATAGAGAGGCCAGTTTCGTCTGCATTGAAAATCGCGTCATGAGTTACATTATGGCAAAATGTAATAAAATGCTTCGCATCAGTTCATTTTTAAATAAGTTGTCAAATACAAAACTAACGGTACTTCAATAAAAAAAATTTCTTGTTCTAACATTCTTTGCTGCAAGGCTTTGCTTTATTTTTTCATTGTTCATACTATAGAGCAAACATTTGTTTAAGTGTTCGTTATATAAGGTATTTAGTGGTAAAATTTTCTTTGTTAGTTTGTCTTTCGGTTTTTTTCCGCTACTTTTTGCTCGCATTAGTTATATTGAGTATAATTTCTTTAACATTCGCTATATAAGGTATCCAATGGAAAAAATAATAGCGTTCGTTATATCCAATTTTTGTTAAAGCGAGATTGGTTACACCGAGTTTTGCCTGAATATATATATATATAAATAAATCCAATTGTTACACTGCAACATGACTTCTTTAATTTTCTGTTAACCAGTTCTGATGATGCAAATTTTCGTAATTTCCTGGGTGCCAGGTTTAAGTGTGGTGGAACACTCGAGTTGAATTTTGCTGTTAATTATCTTTGCTAAACATTTTGTTTTCAATAGAGTTTTCACTGAAATTTTAATTGCATAATTTGTATAATTATTTTCCATTGTTTTGAATTTTTCAGTAAATAATTAGGTCAATATTTTTACATCTACTTAAAATTCTTGGCCCAGCGCTTTGCCACTTTCACACTTCCACGTTGATGATGATTTGGTTGCAACGTTAAAAGAAACATTTCTTCAAATGGTAGATAATTAAAATTTAAAATACACTGTCTCAGAAAATTTACAAATTTCTTGGGTTTTGAAATATTTTTCCCGATAAATACTTAAATTATTGTATTCCCCAGTCTTTATACATTAGAAACCTTGTTAACGACTTTGGGTTAAAAAATTCAAAAATATATCAATATTTGATCCAGAATATGGTAAAACTGAAACTGAAATCTTTCCAAACACCAAGAGTTAGTGTGATTGCCGTTGTGCCTGAATGTTTGTTAAATTATATACATATATTGCTGGCAGCGTCTCTATTCTTGCCCGTAAAGTGGAAAAAACTAATACATATTAGCTAAAAAGAGTTCTGCAATACATGAACTGTACTAAGACAGTATTTTTGCATTAAAAATCCAAAATCGTTAAGCCTGATATGCTCTTAGGCTACGCAGGTTTAAATTGGACTGAACACAGAATAGAGCAAAAATCTCATTTTGGTTATATTTTTCAGTTAAATTGTGAGACAATAAATTATTCATGCAGGAAGGAAACACTTCCTCTAAGGCCGAATTTATTGCCCATTCCGAAAGGTACAAGGAAGTTGTGTGGGCTTCGCATATTTTAAGAAAAAGGTATCATCTGCAGCAAAATCCTGCTTTAATGTATGAAGACAGTCAAAGTTGCTTCTATTAAAACAATAGCACATTGTTACAAAAATTTGTTTTGTAAAAGACTATACCGACAAGAGATTTGCAATGTGTGCTTACTGGCAAATAATTAAATACCAGCTGATATCATAAGGATTCCTTTGCCAATAGATTGGCTTCGCAAACTGAAATTCGATTGAGGAAGATTGTGGGAGAACATTCGATTTCAACTTTGTTTTTACCTACTTTTGTTACTATAATTTGTTTCAATCAAGTTTTCACTAAAATTTCAATTGTAAAATTTTAATTATTATTTTCTACTGTTGCCAATTTTTGGTAAATAAATACACAAATAGTTTTTACACATATTAAAAATTTTAATATGCAATTCACCAGTAACTTTCTGAATTTCTGATAGATGTGTAGTGCTTCCGATTTTGACACCGTTCTTCTAAATTTTTCTAGATTACTTGTGTGATGTAAAGTTTTGCAGTCTCCAAAATAGTTGTCTTAATTTGTATTTTAATTCTTTTTTCTATTGCATGATGTGATTTTTTCACATGAGTTGAAAGGTAATTATCAAGCCAAGGTATTTGGTCTTTGAGTCCCAAAATAGACATGAGGTATTTATTTGAATGGTTTAAGTATCGTCCTGTTTGCGCTCTTCCAAATTTAAATATTACCAAAAAAGAGGCGTAAATCAAGAAAATCTAATTATTCTTATTGATTAGTAGTTGTAATAATTATTTACCTTACAGTTTTTTCACACACTTGCGTCAAGAGTACATTTGACTAACGCCAGCTTTGTTACAAGGTTCTGTGTTACTCCTTTGTTTTATTGTAGCTGGGCGGAAGCTTTTGCTCATGCTATGCAGCATGATGTGTGTGTTTGACCAGCCAAACTATGTAATTTTTATAAAAAATAGAACCATTAACCGTTCTGTGTAGGGAGTCTACATGTAAGTGATTTTTCTTGTGGTTCACTGAACATACATATTTTAATAAGTTTTATTTTAGATAAATATTTTATTAATCTATAAATATTACCAAGAGATTGTTATGATCATTTCGCATCAAGTTAAAACTTTGTTGCCTCACGCTTTCCATCTCTGGCATTCTCTTTACAAGAGCGTTAGCAAAAATCAATTGTTTTACTTTTTATATAGCATAATAAAAGCCAAAATTAAATTCCTTAAGATGAATTGAACAAATTGCATTTGCCTTCATTTAAAACAGTTCATAAGAATTTCACACAACTGTTTGCGAGCACTTAATATTTAATTACTTAACCTGCACACATGCATATTAATCATACGTTCGTTGGCTTTTCACTTAACCTGCACATGGGAGCGTATGTGTGATAATGCGTACGGTGCATTGATTAAATATAATTTATACGTTAATTTGGTGAGTATAGTATTACGGGAAACCATATTATAAAATTGCAATACACATTAAAATAAAATCTCGCTTTTGACTCACTTCGATTTGCTTGCATATGACTTTAATACAAAACTGTTTTGTAATTGCTTAATTGTTATAAATACATATGAAAGTTGTGCAAAGAATGATGCTTTTGTTGTCGTTTTATTACGTTTACTTTGCTGTTGTTGGCAATAAAGCAATGTAAATGAAAACTTTACACAGCTTAATCGCAAAAGGTAATTGAATGTGTCTACTCAAATAAGCATTTACGTACGTACATACATACATACAAACATTAATACATATGTAAGTAAAAATCAGTGTTCACATTGTTTGTTCTCGCTGATCTCCCAAAATTTGCACAAAAATACGGAACAAGCTATAATTTATTTTAAATTTTTAAAATCGAGTTTTAAAAATTGGTTTTTTGAATTGTTTGGTCTTTCATGAACCGATTTTCAAAATTTTTATACGATCCTGAAAGTGTTTGTCAGAGAAACAAACCTACAGACTTTGTTTTTTGGAGTCAAAACTTTGCCAAAAATTAAAAAATGGTTACTTATAAACCGATTTTTATAATAAACTTTCCTTTTTGAAAACTTTTCAGTCAAAAACAACTAACGATATTAATGCTAGCTACATTGTTGCCGTCAATTAAAACCTTTACACCAGAATTAATGCTTGCAAAACATAATGCTTTTAATGTTAAAAAAATATGCCGACCCGATTTATAGGAAATTTATCACATTTTTATTATTATTGTGCATTAACGAATGGTTCTGTAAAAAACACAAGAAACGTCCTTGAGAAAGGCAGCGGAAATCGTGCAAAACTTCGGGTAAAAATTACTTTAAACTTTGTTTCAATTGCAACAAACATTCCGCCTGCTCAGCTAAAACTAAGGAAAGTAAACTAAAGCGTTAGAAACGAGTTGCTCAAAAACAAGTTTCAACTAAAGTTTTAATAATCAATTTTCAAAATTATTTTAGTTTCTCAGGAAAGTTTGCCTACAAAACGATAACAATTTTTTAGGTAACAATTTAATTTCGTTTCATGGGAGTTTTTGTTGTTGATATTGAAACATTCTTTTAAGTTGTTCGACATCGGTACGATATTACTTTCTTAGAATTGAGAAACTGACCCATATCCAAGTTAAGTCCCACAGTAAATCATAAAATGAGCTTAACACTTTTAATTAATATTTAAAAATCTATCAAAAAGTATTTTCTCATCTCACTTTTATTTTATAGTTTAAGATATAAATTTAAAAACAATAAACATTTCAAGTTCTTTTATAAATGTTAGCTTAAGCGGCAAATCGCAGTCATAAAAGAGTAAATAGATGTTGAGAAAGCAATTAGGATAACAATTTTCTATTTATAATTAGAACGGTACATCGTATGTTTACCAGGTATCTACAGATTAGCTGACTTTAACCAGCAATATTTGGTCAGAAATACAAAAATAAAAAGTTATTTGGCAGATCCTTTACAAGGGACAGAAAATGACACTTTTCGATGTTGTTGTTCCAATTAGCCAAAGCAGCAGGTCGTCGTTCGTCAATTTTAGAAACGCCCTAACTTGCAATTTTTCAAAATCGACATGGACCTTGCATTTGAGTAATCAATATAAGAAAAATTCTGGATTTTCAAAAGTACGGAAATAGGGTCTTTTTACATGAGAGCAATGAGTACACAGATGTGCTTATTAGCCTGGCGCGTGTGTGAAGTGCATTTAACGTTCGTCAAATACAGAACTCTAATTACTTTTTGTTTTTATTTATTATTACCGGTAGTCAACAATTTTTCATTTAAATTTTATTATTTATTTTATTTTTTGCATATTATTAGACTCTCCCTATCACAAACTTATTCCAGCCAACTTTTTTGCTGCCAAGTTAGGAGTTTACTAACACATCAGACACATCAGAATGTATAGTAAAAAAAACTTTTTAGAAGCAGTAGCAATTGGGAATTTGATGATGAAAAATACTCTTCTTTTGTTACTGAGAGTGCTGCAAATATGGTGAAAGCAGTTAAAAGCTCTTTGAAGAAAAAAAAAACATATCCCACGATTTGCTCACAAGCTGAATTTGGTTGCCCAAAATGTTTTGAAAATTTCTCAATTGTAAGATATTCTTTGAAAATTTCAAACTATCGTTGTTTTCTATAAACGTAGCTACATAGCAAGCGCAGAGTTATGAAAGTCTGCAAAAGCTCACAAAGCTTGAACAAGACGTCTCCACATCATAAAACGGCGCATATTATGTGATTGATAGATTTCGGTGCATAAAAATCCAGTAATATACTGATTTGCCATAAAACAGCACCTTTAATCTTGGCTGGTTTCGAATTAAATGTATTATCATCGCTTTTTAATGTGCTGCGTCTTCTAAAAAAGCAATATCAGCCAATAAATACTGAACCAGCAATAATATAATCACTTTGTTTCATTGCATGCTGTTAAAACTGAAGCCCATTTTAAATAATAAACGATTGATAACAGAATTATAAAAACTAGTTCCAAACAAGAAACACAAACTCATGGGTGCAATTGGACATGTTTTATCTTTAGCTGTAGCAAATATATTGGACCTACGATTTAAGAAAACTACATTTTGAAGACTCTATGGCTTGCGCAAATGCTATTAGAAGAATTAAGGAAATGATGGAGGAGAACAATGATTGATGACAATAATAATGTAGAGTCCAACTCAGATAATTTAGAAAAATTACTAGACTACCGCCTTTGGAGTACAACCATGATATTCCAGTACAAAAAAATACATCAAATAGGAACGAAGAATGTATTTCTGATGAACTGACGGCCTATATGAGAACACCAGTTAGCACATTAAAAGAAAATACTTTAGAATTATAGCTTGATTATACACAGTAGTTTCTGAAGTTATATAACATTGTCTACACATATTTGACTATAATCCAAAGGAATTTTCTCTAAAGCCTTCCTGGGTTAAAATCAACATTGCACCAGAATACAAGGAGATAGAGTTAATGACATTATATACCTTCAAAGCTTAGAAAAAGAGTATTGACACTTTTTTTCGTTAATTTTTAATTAAAGAATGAAAAAAGTACTAATATTTTACATATTTTTATGAATTACATCCCAAATTCTAAGCTATCAATTATTTCACCTGCTCTTAAATTCATAAATGCTATCCTTCGATGCATCGAAAGTATCGATGTATCAATAAATTTCGATGTATTTTTTGCTATGCATTGCATCGGAAAAAATATCGATGTTTTGTTATGCTATTCATGCCCATAAGAGATGATACCAATGAGCTTCCGCTTAAGCTCATACTGCTGTTACTCTACGATATTGCCTCACTTTGAAATTTATCACCTCGGCCATATTTTTTTTAGCATTATAATGTTGTGTAGATATTATTGGACTGAGACCTTAATAAATCTGAAATAGTCTTCGTAAAGACGGCCATAAATCTTCGCTTGTAGCGATCTCGTGAGTTTTATTTTAGATATAACTGTGTGTATGAAATATATACTTATATCAAAACCAAACAGTTGTTTGCTTTTTTTTGTGGTAATAATTCTTCATCTTAAAATTATTAATCAACTACTTATGCTTTAAAACAGACAAATTTTATGAGACGTACTTTTATCTAGAATGCAACAATCCTGAACCCAATTGTATATACTTTGCCTGCAAACAATAACAAAACATTAAGGATATTGCTGCTACGTCCATTTCTTTGGCATCAGTTTGCATTTGTATTTTAAAATAGTATATTTAAAAACATTCACACACATACACATCAAACACATACTCATTAGTAAGCAATATACTTATTTGTTTGTGCATAACTGTTTGTTTACCAATACTTTTGCTACTTTCATGGCACAGGCTGTAATGACAAATTGGTTTACAATTTATTGTTAATTGTCACAAACATAATTTGCGGACAATCGTCATCATCTGTATTTAACATTGTGTTATATAACTTAATGGTTTGACCAGGCAGCCTGGTGCTGTGTTAAAGCTGATGACTCTGATATCGTTTAATGTATTATAATGCTAGTATTTAAATATTCAATAGCAATAATAATAATGGCTTATTGCAACCTGTGCAAATGTGTGCCAACCAACATGCCAACGGTGGGCTGGCATTAAATCAAAGAAAAAACTAAAAAAGATTCGGGAAATTTAATATTATTATATCACTTCTATTAAAGGTTCTTCTAATTATGTGCCAACATATTTTGCTGTTCTGTGGATAGCTTCGTTAGCCCAAAAAATTTTTTTATAGCCCTGAAGAAACTTTTCAGAGAGAAAAGTATCAGGAAATAAATGGAATGACCTTAAGCTTGAATTATAAAATAGTATTAAACATAAAAATCAGTTGAATAAACTTTATAAATAAGTTGATGAATTCTTAGAATTTCAAACAGAAACATAATATTGGAAATTGGAAGCTAGTCCGGCACTATGACATGCTGAATTCTGCAGATTCATGCTGGTGCGTGCTTGGATTGATTCATGACATACTATTTCTAAAGCGAACACCACTACTTCACTACTGAACCATCTTTTTTATCACTTAGAGTCACTTAATGCAGGGAAAATACAGCTTGATAGTTGGTATAATGTAGACATTTCATTCAAGAACGCTTTCTTAACAGAAACACATTTGTTTAACCACTTAAAAAGTAATCAAAACTCACTATAACATTTTTTAGTGCAAATTCATTGGTTGTTTGTTACTGTTTTTCATATAAACTCTGGCGTTGCGTTGTAAACTGTAAAATTAATGGCTAAAATTGTAAAACGTTTTAAAATAGCGCTGCTGTTTATGTAAGGAGTATTATCGTAAGAGACAAAAGACTAACTTCAAAAAGTTAGTGGTTAGGTATGAATGTAAAAACTAAGAAATAATGTTTGAAAATATCTTTCATTTTGGGTTCAAATTCAATCATTTCTGAATCTAGTGAGATTTCCAAAAATTCGTAAGAAATGAAGAAAACCCTTAACTTTTCTTAGACTGGATTTTTGTATTTATTAATCAAAATTTATTAACGAGGACCTGTGTACGTACAATTTTGAGGTTCATTCATTCATTCTACTTTGCATAAATCCGTATATTACATAAACAAATTAGCAAATCCGATAAATGTGTTGGTTTCATATTTTTTCTTTTTTTTATATTTTAACAAATTATTGTGTGTAAATTAATATCACAAAATGAATAGTGTTTTTAAAGAAGCACTTGAAAACCCAAGTACATTAATTATAATGTTGAATAAAATCAAAGAAGAAAAATAAACATGAGGTAAAGAAAAAAAAGTCATACACACACAAAATAACTGGAGCAAATATTTTAATTTGAAAGCAGTTGAATAATTAATTAGTTTATAACAGTTGCATAATTATAATATCAATGAGCATTTAATTCTGTGTAATTGAAAACACTTAAACAAGTGTGTGAATCACATGTATTTTGTAGCAAGCCTTAAGGTAGGCAATAGAATTAAGAATGTATGTATATATGTATATAAAGAACTGTTATTTGAAAACCCAGCTTTTGAAGCCAGGTGATATCAGATTTTAAAACTTCATCAAGACAAAATTATATATTATAACTCAAGCGCAAAATAATGTTTAGTTTGGAAAAAATCACACACAGCAGAACAAAGTCAGTTGTCCGACGTAATTTGTTCTCTGAAATCACCGGATTGCAAGTCTCGTATTTTCAGTTTTGACCTTAAAATTAAGTTTTCGCACACAGAAGACTAGTTCTAGAAAGCAAGTTCTAATTATTTGAAATCTTAGATGGGACAAATTTCTCCAAGAGAATTAATGAATGAGTAAAATAAAACTTAAAAAGAGAGAGATTTTAGGAAAATAAACTGTTTTACATTAAAAGTTTTTCTTTTTTTTATATCCGGAATTGCTGTATGTGTAACTTAGAGTACTTTGTTGACATTGGCTGATAACAATATTGCATTTTTCTGGGCTATAACCTACACGACAGCAAAAGAAGAAATTGTATTGAAATTTTTCTTTTATATCTGAACCTTCAAAGTTGATCAGTTTATGAAAAAATAGTTGACATAAAAAATTAATTGTACTACATTTCAAAGAAGAAATTGCCACAAAGGTGCCCAAAACTATACAACGGAAACAACCTTGAATGTAAACGAAATTTTATTGCCAATAAAAAAAAAGTTTGAAAGATGTTGATGTCCAATTTAAGAATTATTACTTATTCCCCACAATTTATACGCATATAGACATGCAAATAAATATAAATGCTAGTATCTAAAAGTTACTTGAATGCACAATAAAAAACTAAAATTTTTTTGTAGCTATCAAAATCTTTTTTTTTCTGAAGGTCACCGTTTTGTGTTACAAGTTGACATTTTGAGTGATTGGTGTTTCAAAGCATCTGCACGAAAAAAAATTATTGTAAACTTTAATAAATAAAAAATAACTACTTTATGCATTTGTCAACTCATTTTAATAATCATTTATTTTGTACACATTTACAATAATAAACATCCTTCTAACTCTTTCATAGCACGACCACAATTATGAACTTGTAAAAGATTTAAGAAAACTGTATACAGCAATTTCCTGTTCCGTTCTTTCTCAACAAAAAATTTAAAAGAGTCACAATAAAGGAAGGAAAAACGAAATACAACGCCAAACTAAAGAAAATGATTCAGAACTATATATAATATAATACAAGCTCTTGTTTGATAAAAATTTTTTTGTTTATTTGAACACCACAAGGCAACTTGTATTTATGGCTGCCAGCGTAAGAGGAATTCAAGGCAATTTTACATTTGTAATTAACAGTATTATGTAGATTAAAGCTCGATATATGATAGTTTTAAATAGTTTTTTATATTTTAAAACAAATAAATCATAACAAATAATAGCACTTTATCTTTGTGTTCATTGAACATTTTTGGTTTGTCTGTTTGTTTTTCTAAACATTTGAGTCAAACGACTAAAACCCTTTGATCATTTTTTTTTAATTTTCGAACGGCTAATACATTTTGCAGCTTCCTCAGGTATATAATTAGACTTGTTTTTAGTCAGTAATCGTGATAAAGTCTTACTTTATGAGCAGTTGGCAGTACTAGCTCTTTCAAGGCATGACGCCGTCTTTATTACTAATAATGTTTCTATTGCCCAATAGATTGAAAATTATAGTGCTTGAAACTTTAATTATATGGATTACTTATCCTTGCACAATGACTTTGTAAATGTGCGCTGGAATAGTAATTATAACTTTCTTACATTTTTGAATAAGTAGCGTGTCAATTAAAACACAGTACTTGAAAAGAGACAAAAACCTTGGTTTACTAACAATACAAATAATAGAGCACCTTGATAAATTATTGTATATATATGTATATGGAAACGTTACAGAACTCTAGAGCACCCCAAAAAAACAATGCCGCACGACTAGGAAGGATGTAGTTAATAAAATAAAGTCTGATAAGTGTGCTTATTATGGTAATAAATATCAAACGTCTATCGGTAGTAAGAATAAGAACACTTGGAAGCATTCAATTGGAATCGGCAAATCGACTGATTGTACTACGGAGCTCGATGTCAATCGCTTCAAATAAAAATTTTGTAAACTTCTCGTTTCGCAATGAAAGTCCGGAATTTTATCGACACATATAATCAGCTACCGAGCTTAACTTTCAATGTGTTGATAACGACAGCATAGATCTGAAATTCTATAAAGTTATTCTGCCATGGTTTATTAACTATTTTAAAAACCTATTTAATAACATTATCTCCATCCATGCATTTTCCAAGCAATGAATATATGCTAAAGCAGTTCCAGTACCAAAAGTAGGTAAGGATTTTCATGCCATTGCCATTCTACGACGACGACGTTAAATGGAATATGAGTGAATGTTCTTTAGAATAGTTAGTTCTTAATTTCTATTAGAATTTTTTAAGGTATATTCTTCTTATCAGATGATAAGGGAACGCCAAAACTTGGCTCCTGCAATAATAACAACTCACATGTTTTAGTAGTTGAGAATAATGTTTGCTTTTTTCTTATCTATAAAGTTTGTTTCCGAACGGAATAAATGCATCGATGGAATTTATATTTTGATAAAAAAGCAGCACTTTAAAAACTATCACCTACTTAATAGTCCGAGAAATTAAGAAATTTGGACGTGCTCCGTATTTTAAGTATCTGGAATATCGTTATGGTTCTGTTAAACTTTTTTTGATTGAATCAATTTGGAATTGAGTTTTTCGCCAGATTTCTCATTCCATTAAACAAATTTCAAATTCATACAACTACATATATATTTTTGTTTTTGGGCCGTTTTCACAACTTTCACCGGCCAGTTATATAAGTTTTACTTTCACGCTTCCCTTTAGCCACAAAACAAGCTATATGTTGTTTTTCGAAAGATGATGAGAGGATTACCTTTTGCATATAGAACATTTTGCTGTGTGTTTACTACAAGATATAGCAAAAAGATCTACAGCTGAGATAATATGCTTTGAAGAATTGTGTATCACAACTAGGGTTTGGGGTTCGGGAATTCTCGAAAAATTTTCATCGGGAATTCCTGGGAAAATGTTCGAAAATTCCTGGGAAAACGGGAAATGTTTAAATGGGATTTTGTAACGGTAATATTTTCTTTCTCCATAACAGTAATATTTTATTTTTTTAAAATTAATTATTTCATGTAACAGAGAAAACTTTTGTTAAATTAATTTCAAAAATATCAGAATTTCATTTTAAAAATACGCTGTTTGTCCATAAACATCACTTTTACAAAACACCGCTTAGTCGCCGAGACTCTAACCTCTTAGTAGCTGATGCTATAATCAATACTCTTTTTGCACAGTTTATGTTAATAAAAACACCATTTTCTCAAAACACAGCTGTGTCGATTCGAGATAAAGTTGGCCAAGGACGTAATGAAAAAAGTGATAGCATTCCTAAATTATTGATGTCAATGCAAAACTATTAAAAAATTTTTTAAAATTATGTGTGGAAGCACTGTGTAAACTGCTGGTTGATCAATTGGTCAGCAGCCATTCTGATATATCTGACAACGAAATTAATAAATGTTTTAAAATTAAATTGTACAATGCTATGGAAAATGCACGGGCTAATCCAAAAATACCCAAACTTCCTCAGACTAATTTTCTAATAAAATAATTTGCTTTGTATGAAGCGAGCAATATTCGAACTAAAAACTTAGATAATTTTTTCAATGCTTTACTAACAATAAAACCAACATCGGTGGATAGCGACCGGGTTATCTCTGTTGCTGTGAATTTCGCCACAAAAGTACGAAACCAAACATCAAGCGAGTTACTTAATGCTTTAGGCGTACTAAAAACTTATTTTTTTTTTATCGAAATGATGGTATGAATTCTGTTATGTTTTTTTTATTTAAACATGATCCCAAGTTATTTCCTTACAGTTATTTATCTCTTTTTATTGCACAAATTGAATTAACATGTGCTATTTAATTAAATTAATTTTTGTTTTAAATGTTTATATGTATATGCACTTTATTATATAATTTTAAATAAAACCAATTAAAAAAAGTTTATTGCTAAAAATTACTTGTTTGTAGTACAAGAAAATTTCCCGGGCTTCCCCGGAATTCCCTGGAAATTTATAAATTGTCCCGGGAATCTCGGGAAGAGAAAAAGTCCAGGAATTCCCAAACCGTAATTACAACGTGTTTCTTCAGCCTTCTAATAGCACTGCCACAAATTGAGAAAAATAGATTTATCTTATCCCTAAGATATAATAATGAAAAATTGTTACCCAAGAAATTAGTGTTCAACTATGCTAAATTTACTTTTATTGTTTTTTTTTTTTGAGATCTATCTCTAAACTAGATTTAGATAAATTAACAAAGAAAAAATGTGCTGCAATTGTCAATTTTATATAGAATTTTTTGATGGAACATCTTACTTTTAACGCTGTCATTTCTCTATAATGGCAGCAAATATCTATCACAATTTAACTAAACTTAATTTAGCTGAGTTCTCGACACTCAGCCTTAGTCAAAGTCAACTTTCCGCTAAGTTGTGAAATGGCCTTAAATAGTTTACAGTCTTCAAGTATGTTTTGGTTAAAGTATATATATATATATATATATGTTTAAAAATATATATTTTCAAATGTATATATTATATTAAATTATTTTTACAAAATATATAATTTATAGTGGTTACAAAACTGAACGGGCTGGCATGCGTCACAAGTTCCTTTTGGATGCTGTTGATCTCAAGAAAATTGCTGCAAAACAAAACGTTGCTACTTTTGTAAATAAACATTTCCGTGTTTTAGTGCTCTATAATCTAGAGTCTATATAGAGTCTATATCTTCTATTAGATTAAGTTTCAGGCTGTGTTTTCATTTAGAGATAGATTTTGTTTTTGCAAATCTTATTCATCTAGCACTTACCAAAGTTGTTGAGAGATAGATATGGAAGGTGGTTTACCATGTTGATTGAAGAGTGAGAGAGTATGTTGATTGATGATTTTCAGGAGTTAACTTTTTCTTTAATCTTAAACATTCTTATTTTTAGGGAATTTAAATTGAATGTAAATAAAGCAGATTTATTATTGATGGCAATTGAAAATTATTAAGTTAAAAAACTGACTTCATGAAAAAACTACTTGTAAGTAGATGTGTACACACAAATGTATGTACATATACATGTATATGTAGTTAACTTTGTGGGCTTATGTTTTGTATGAGTACTATTATTATTCATTTTAAATATATTTTGGCTTAAAACTATTACGGAATTTAAATAATTTTGATTGGTTTTAAACTATTTTGAATATTGGCTTTTAATTATTCACTACTACAGACTACCACTACAAGCGCCTAACCCCTATAAGTATGCTCTATTATTTATTTTTTGTTTTTTTTGTTTTTTGTTAAAGTTTAATTGCTATAATAATTTTCTAGTTATTTGCTTAAATTACTACTCTTTATTTGGTTAGACTGACTTTTGATTATTTAGTCTATTGTTTGCATCAAACACAGGGCAACAAAGGAAAAAAAGATTTGATATGAATAAAGTAAAAGTTAATTTATGACCGAATGAAAACTGGAGAGAATCGCGGCGGCTTCGCTGCAGTTAGCTCGAGCCCCAGCTCACAGTAATTTTTAGTAAGTTCTATTTTAAAGTCAGTATTGCCAATTGTTATTAAGTAGAAACTGAAGTAGAATTTATTAAATTTATAAAAAAAAAATTTTAAAGTAATTTTAGCATTACCAAATCTATATCGGCTGAAAACAAACGGAGACTGATCTCTTTGCGCCCACATAATTTAGATGCCACATGTTGTATGATATGTTTTAAAAAAGAATATAGCTTTGAAATATAGCTAAGTCCATAAATAGAAAGTAAAATTGAGTGAGCTTTAGTAGCCGAGTGGCTTAAGCGGCTGTGCTAAAATTTGAAAATTTAATCCATCTAAAGTTTATAGGATGCTAATGAAGGGTGTTTAGTACCCAAAAAGAGCTGGTTACATTCATTAGTTAATTTCTCAGCAGATTGAGACAAATGCGATTAATAAGGTCTTAGACTTACTTAGACCTTGAACAAAGCTTTTCAATTACTGCGTATCACAAATACTAATTACAGTTATTGCTAAAGAAGTGTTGATATTCTTGTGCCTTTCCGATGCCTTTTTTTCATCTCATAAACATAAGCTATACCTTGCAACCGATTTCTTGCTCAATCAGGTAATTTTTAGTATATAAATAATTAAAAAATTCAAAATTACCGCCATGCCTGGTGTTTATTCTTAGCAGTAATATGATTGGCGTAATAGAAAACAAACAGCAAGCAATAAATTTACGAGCAAAATAGCTGGTGATGAGTAACGCAGCAGCTTCGTAACAGCTAGTCGCTTCCCAGCTAAAGTTATAATTTTGCTTTTGACTATTTGTTATCCAATAAAGCAATCATTTGATTAGATGGGATGTCCACAATTACAGCAAGGTTCGAGACGTAAACAGTTTAGTGAACTGCGAAATCAATACTAACAGTTAAATCCGGGAAAAGCAGAACGGTTTCTTTTGCTTGGCTTTTAACCTAAAACTAAACGACATACCTAGCTCAGAACGGTCTTATTTTATTTTGTTTATTAAGTGTTTTACAATTGCTCAAAACATATTCATGTTTTGAGCAATGTCCAAATCGGATTTTCTAATTGCAAGGCAACACTTTGTGGTTCGGTATGTTTTATACAAATGGTAGGGCTGTGAAAATTTTTGACAACAAAGAGAAAACAGTTGCCACTTCTGTTCAAGTGTTCTTTTAAGAACGAAGCTTTTTTTGTAAGATACCTTCCTATAAAAAAAAGTCTACTTTATTTCTTCATTTGAAATGTCTTTCTAAATGGTTTTCACACCCTTGGGTAGCCCCAGGCAGGCGAAGATGTTTGTTTCCACCAGCTAAAATGATTACGTTATTGAGCAAAAAAGCCTTGAGAAATTTTAAATAAAATAAGCAACCAGCAAAAGAAATGTGTACTGATTGACTCCATTGCGGTCACATAAATTTCTCCTTGTAAAAAATAGCTATTTCATTTCTAAATTGCCTTGAACACAGTCTGCAAAGTATATAATTTATAAAACTGTTTTCTTTGGACTCCAACTAGTTTTATAATTTAGAAAGAAGCCTAAAGAGAGACCCTGGTGTTGATTTCAGATAGCCCGCGTAAGTGTCCTGCCATGAGAGGATTCAGCTTTCAAAATTATGACATCAAATTGTCAAACGGCCTAAAGCAGCAAACATTTGTTGCCCTGTGTATTTGTTTTCAGTGGTTAAATTGTATTTAATTGCTGCATAATTTTTAATTATATATTTAAATAATTTAGTTTATAAAAATGATGTTGCTAAGCACAGGCCTACACATGATGCAAGCACTCGTTTCGGATATCAACAATTAAAATTGCATTGTTTTGAAAGTAAATTAAAAAAAAATAAACTAAATTTAATTAAGCACCTTTTTTATGGGGGCTAAAAATTTTGATAGTTTTATAAATTACAAGTATTGTACAAACACACACATATATGTTTTCTAGCATAAATATTTGCAAATATTTTACATGCACTTAAATATTAAATTTATAATGAATAGTTTATATATTAAGTAGTTAAATAGTTGAAATATTATATATATACATATATATTTTTTTTTTATTATTTTTTCTCCTAGCACTATACTTGTTGGTAAAAAAAACTTTAAATCATTTATGTAGTTAATAATAAATCTCTGTTTGTTTATATGTGATTTTTAATTGTTTTGTTGTTTGTATGAGTGTAATTATTTGTCGACAACACAATTTGATATTTAACGGATGGAAGTTTGATAAATATTTCCTTTTCATCTCTCCTTCTATAGAACTTTACAAATGTATTATAGATATTATTGTATTTACAGATTTGTATACAAAGAAGCAAAGTCATTAAAGTTCCAATAATTTAAGAAAAGCATTTGGGTTTTTTGTTTTTTTTTGTTTTTTGCTTTTAAGTATAATATTTTAGCTTTGATTTTCAATTATTAAGTGGTGAGAAAATTTCTTTTTGTTGAGAATGTTTTTTGGTTTTCTCTCTTTAATATTTTTGGTATTTTTCAATTTGTTCGTATTGTTTATATCAATTTGCGTCTTTTATTTGTCTTTTGTACTCTCGGTCAAAAAATGCATTTTACAGGGTGCTTATTTGTGGGGGGACATATGTAATGCTTGCTTTTTCAAATGAAATTTTATTTTTTGTTTTTTTTTTTTTGATATAGAAATTTTTGAGGGAGTTTAAACTAAAAGGGGTCTCATTTTTATGATATTTCTTTACATACACATTTTGTTTATAAATTAATTTTATGAATATGCTGATTTAAGTAAAAATATCACTACGGTTTTTCTAGCTCTATAATTTGTTGGACTACGTAAAGCATGTTTCTACATAAATATCTTATTTTTTTTTTTTTACCATATAGCTAAATTTAAGTATATTTATGTATATAGTTTTTCTGGTTTCAGTGGGCAGAAGACAATTCTCAAGTTGTTTTTTTTTTTTAGTTTCAAAATGTGTTTTTATTATTATTGTTGGTTTTCTTACTGGCTATGTAGTCTCACTGGTTTTAATAGTTAGAATATGCGCTTTATAATAGGTTTGCTGTTTTATGATTAAGTTTGAATTTTTCATCTACTTTTCAAATATAATAATTGTTTTTTGGCTGAAGCGGACTATTTTTTAATAAATTTTATTAAAAAATCACAACTTTATGACAGTGTAGGGCAGTTTATATTCGTTTCAAATAAATCTATTTACTAAACTTGTTTCTTGCCTAAACAAGATTCAGTATTAGGAAAAGACTTTGAGTCAAGGTTTGGGTTGTATAAATAAAATGCAAACACTATATATAAAAAAAAAAATTAAGTTAATGTCAGAATTCATTGGATTGATGAACAAAATTATTTGAGTGTAATTCACAAAAACAAAGAACATACTTGAAATAAGTCATCTTGTCTTTCTGAATATCAGTAACAAAGTTTAGCGTATTGCAATGCAGCACCTTTCCCATTGTACACTAAATTTGTACCCATAACTTATGCCCTTCCATAAGCAATAGCGGCAAACTCATCTTTTATTGAAATAGAAAAAACCTTTGACTCAAAAACTTACGATAACAAGATTCTTTCAAATATTATGATTGTAATCTAGATTTTACTCATGTGATTTTAAATATATAATTTGATTTAATTAATATTAAATATAATATATAAATTCTAGTACACATATTTTATTGGAAAAATTTCTTTTAAAAAATTAACTTCATTCCCTTATAATAAATAGAGTAATTTCGGTAATGATTTCCCTTTTTGATCCTTCTCTGAACACTTAATTTATTGCAATAACCTTGTGATATGAAGATTTTCCTAATGAGATGTTGGCATTACAATAAGTAATAGGAAATATTTTCTTATAATTGTTATATAATGTTGATAATATTTAGGACTTAAAGTTAAGTTGTAGCCAAAACCAGCTAAATAGTTGTTGTTATAATCTTATTACTACACTTAATACTAAGTGTTATTAAAAAAAGCTCTGCAATAACTTTTTTTTTATTCCTTATTAATTACAACATAGATTTGTTAGAGATATTTTTAAGTAATTTTTTTTTTTTTTTGTGATATAAATATATTTGAAAAATATTTTTATCAAGGAGTTTAATATTAATGTTGTATTGTGATTTCGTATACAAGTTTTGGTTCTGATAATTTTTTTTTTTTTTTTGTTTTTTCAAATAAAGTTGAACAATTTTTTATTGTACTTATAGGACTCTTAGCTGGTATTGCCATACACTTATTAAAAAGTTCAAAACATTGTGGCTCAGCAGCGCTTCACCCAGCTTGCGAGTCCGCCAGTTGTGTTGTATTGTTTGCAAATAAGACAACTCATTTGGCGTTATATCTTACTTTGTGATTTGATTGATTTTCGTTTTATTTGTGGATGGAAAACAAAAATAAAATTTTTTTATGATTTTGATTATGAAGATTTAAATCTTCAACGTAGTTGGTTTTTTTTTTCCTCCAAATACGAGTATAATATCTCAAAGGCTATTGTTTAAGGCTTGTAAAAATACCTATAATTTAATTTGTTAAAAGCGTATATATATATTAGTTTTTATTTAATACGTTTTAAAATTATTAAAATTACATTGTTCGTTTTAGTTGGGATATAAGTCCATTTTTTGCAATCTACTTAACAAGTACCTAACACTATGGTTAATCGGCTTTCAGCCTGCAATTTCTCATAAAATTTTAATTACTACTCGTTTTCTCTTAATTTTTATGTGAAAAGCAAGAACGAAGAGTATTTTCTGATCGCTTTGCTTTTTAGTTATTTTTTATATACT
Source organism: Sturmia bella (assembly GCA_963662145.1). Taxonomy (NCBI): domain Eukaryota; kingdom Metazoa; phylum Arthropoda; class Insecta; order Diptera; family Tachinidae; genus Sturmia; species Sturmia bella. The sequence continues at coordinate 32,737,061 of OY759168.1, read as the reverse complement.
ATAGCATACTTTAAGGAGTGTCATATTATTAATTAATTTCTCCTGTGCTGCATCAAATTATTTTAGGCATGAACTTGAAGATAGTAATTCAAATGAAAGCATTAGTATAAGAGTGCCAAATTAAAAAAAATATAATATAGTATATATAGCTATTCCCGTATATAGCTTGCAAGCAGTTTTGTTAAATTTTTAATGAAATTGTTAATATCGTTATCACTGATACATCAGCAGCAAACACCAAAATCAATTGGATGTTGGTGAGAGAATATCAATCAGCAAAACCAAAAAAAAAAAAAAAACACAAAGTCAAAGACAAAATTAAAAGTCGATCGACATGATTAAATATCTTCTACATCAGTATTAATAGAGAAGTCGACACAATGTCCGTCTGCAGGCCGATGAAATACCATTTCTGAGAAAATGACTTAGCTCAGAAAAAACATTTTGATGCCAAGCTATTAATTCATCGCGTTATGTGTTTGCTATTGAGACTCAACAAAATCGGTTAGTGAATAAGCGATATATAGTCGCTTAAGCCGGGAAAGGAAAAAAATCTGCATTTTTTGTATGAAAATTTTTTAAATATTGACCACTACAATTAAAAAAAAATTATTATTTTTTATTTTAAGCAATTTTAGCAATTGAAACATGGTCTGGTCTGTGCAATTCACACATCCAGGCTTGTGAAGACTATTTTGTAGAGAAGAGCTAAAATTAAACAAAACTTTTTTTTTTTGGAAATTAAACAAACTCAGAACATTGTGGGGTTTAAAAACAATCTATTTTATATATGATCTGTATGGGAAACTATGAGTGGTGAATGTTTCTAACTGTCGGTCTACGACAACTTGCACGGGCGGAGGATGTTAAAATAAATTTCTTTTCAAAAATCGTTTATGCCATAATTTGATGCAGCATATATCATATACTTTATATGATTCTCATTTTACATACATACACACATATAAAGCAGTGTCGTTGGTCAAACTAAAACTCAGGGTAAAAAAAAGTAAAGTAACAATAAAAATTTACACAAAATTTAACATCAAATTATATTAATACTAATCTAGTAAAACCAATCAAAATTTTATGCCAGGCCCTTTAATCAAATAGCTTCGATTTATATTTAAACACAATCAATAAATAAAAATTTGTTTTTCCTCTTTACTTCTGGCTTTTTCAAAAGCACATTTAGTACACAAATAAAAGTCTTTTTTCATCACTTTCTAATAAAATATGCAGAATTTTAAGATAAACATAAGCCACCTTAATTTAAGATTGAAATATTAAATCTCATCAATTGTAGTGAAAGTATTTAAAAAATTATTATTATTTTAATGGAATTAAAATTTTAAAAATTCAAAATGTAAATATTTATTTTGGAGTTTTCTGACTTCTTTGGTCTCTGTAACGAACCGTGTTGTTTGAAGCTGAAGTAACTTTTGTTGATTGAAGAAAGTCGCACTATAGTTTGCTTAAATGTTCGCTACTTTTGAGCCAACCAAGTTTTGGTATCAATAATTCTCAAAACATGTTTTCTTTTTAGTATTTTTTATAAAATTTTGTGTTGAAAGTAGTTTTAGATATTTCTGTAGGACTGGTTTGACAGTCAGAACCTTACCTAGGTGGTGTGGGTGGTGGCGGCGGCGTGTATGGCGGTGGTCTTTCATCTCTGTCTATGTTTCGTGGTTTGGGTGTGGTGTGTAAGTCGAGGGCATAGTTGTTGAGTGGTGATTCTGGTGGTCCCATTTTTGTAGGCGGACCATGAAATATTGCATATGGATTGCTGAAGAAGTTATGTGAAGTTGTCATCATGGCTTTGTAAAATCAATTGTAGCCACAAAAAGCTAAAAAGAGAAATAAAAAAGACAAACAAATGTTATAAAGGGGACTTTGCATTAAAATGTAGAAAAGATGAACTAAAATCTAAGCAATTTTTTGCCTAATTCTAAAAAAGAATTTTTCCGTACTTTTGTACAGTGTTGCACACTCTCCCACTTAGCCTACTAAGAAGAAAAGCGCTGGCATATGATAATGTCCAGTGACTAAAGGTTCATGAACATAATACCACAATTGACATTATGACACTATGGCATAATTATAGGATTTCTTAGATTTCAAGCTTGAGGTTCTTGTTTGTTATTTTTATTTTCAATAACAAACAAGGATCTTAAGCTCAAAATCTAAGAAAAATTAAAAAAGGTCGAAGCGAATAGGATAAAGAAATTATGTCATAATGTTCTTCTAGATCTAAATAGACTTATTTATTTGTTTTCCTTCTTATGAAGCCCTCAATATGCCAACGGTTTTTCACTGGCGCTACACAACTCATCAGTAGACTCGAAGAAAATCAAATAGAATCTTTAAAACTCTACTACTTACTCTAGTATGAGCATCACAAATGTTTTAATTTTATTTTTGGATACTTTCAAAAATACCAATTGCAGTTACTCCAAAAAACAATCTAATCCATTTGTACTTAAATTAATCCCAGGCGATGTCAGAAGTTCGGTAAAGTACACCACAGACGACGTGTTTTGCACACTGTATCTGTGAATTTTTACACATGTAAACAGCAACATACTGTGTATCAATTTCATTTTTCTCACTTGTATTACCATTATTTTGAAATAAAAATTTTCAAGGTACGTACCGAGTCTTAAGCTGGAAGTACATGACAGGCTTTTTACGCGACCACGTTTACTTACTCGATGTAAACTTTCTAGATGATAAAACAGTTACAAAAAATTTATTAAAATGTTTGTCTTTATTTCTCAATTCTAGGAAAGTAAAGTCTGACTAAGGCTCTTTTACGTTCACATCCAGGACAGTACTAGAATGTCACGACAGTCTAAATTACCTGGCTACTCACAACCAGATCACTCTGATATGAGTACCCGGTCATGAGAGGCACAAGGGTAACAAGTTGGCTGACACTTATGCAAAAAGGGGAGCCAATGGGGCCTTCATTGGACCCACTCCATCCTTTGGCTTTAGTAAACTCCTCCTCAAGGGGGAAATGGGGAAATGGACAGCATTAATCATAGAGAAGCTGTGGAACGACACTAGGGGTCTGGAACACGCAAAGAAATGTCTTAGCTTTGATGCTAAGAGGGCGGACCTTGCTCTAAAACTGAATAGAAAGAACCTAAGGACACTGTGTGGGGCGCTAACAGGCCACTATACCTGCAAGAAGCTCCCATACGGAATGGGCCTATCCAATATCTACGGCAAACTGCAGGCCAATACATTGGATTCACAGGACTCGTAAAGGCTTCCACGCAAGGAACTAATAATGTTTCTTGATGTATTAAGCTTGTGAGGGACAAAGCGTTGCACAATAGATCATCTATGGTCGCAGTGCAAAGGGCCATCTTGGACCAACCTAGTCACAATACAATACCCTAAAAAGCTCTGTAAAATAATTAACAATATTTAAAATTTAAATATTGTTGTCATGAATAAAATTCATATTTAAATATCAAATATGAATTTTATTCATGATGACGCTTGTAAACTTTATCACAAAAATTTTTGGAACGAAGTTCCTTAACGCGGCTTGCTGGTAGTGCAAATTAGTAGAAATCGTCACGAGAGCGTGTGAGCTGCTTATATGCATTGGTGTGTCTTCAAACAATTGTGTTTGTGTGCTGACAGCGGCGGAGACACCTACCAATAAATCTTAAATAGTTGTGAAAACGGACACTATCAGTTGATAGATGTCGCTAAAGTAAAGTATGTCACAACAAAAAAAAACAGCAATATGGAAAAATTTTCTTCGTTTTGTAGCAGATTGACAAAAAAAAAATACTGTATGTGTCTGTTGGAGCCTTTTTATTAAGTGTGTCTATGAATTCGCATAACATATTAATTTCATTTATTTGCTTACAATACAATTTGGTTGTTCATTATAAATTAGTTGTTATGAATAGTTTTTCTCCACACTGTGCATTGCTTTGCCTTTTAATTCCAATGTTTCTTTTGTATTATTTACATAAATACAGTTTTAGAACTCTTTTTTTCTCTATAAGAAGTAAGATCTTGAATAAAACACGCATTGAAGTTTATAACGTTTTACTGAAAACAACTTGTGTTTGACTTCTTGTGATTCTCTTCGTTACAATCAACGTACTACAACTCTTTGTCGAAAACATCGCGATATTTCTAGTTAATTTCATTATCTGGCAAAAACATATTATGAAACATATTTTATTTGTAATAAAATATTATTACAAATAAAACTGCAAGAAATAAGTAAAGATTATCCACAAATCATACAGTGTCAAAAGTAAAAAAAATAAAACGTTCCAAACATTTTAAGAAGCATATAAAATTTAAAAATTTCAAAAACAACACAAAATAGAACATACAGATTTCACCTTGTATTCGAAGATGAAGAAAAAACATAACGAACTTCATTCCTAACGGGGGTCACCCGACCGCGTTTCTTTTGTATTTATTAGATATGTTTTCTGTCACAAAATAAAATTTAAGACACAGAATTACTTATGTACGTTGAGAATAGACTCAGCTTTAGCTATCACAAATATCTTTCTTTACTCACGATGCTGGTGGTGTTCTATACGTCTCCAAGATTTTTGTGGGTTGTGCCATGTAACGTGTTAGATATAACTGCACAACCTCTACTTTTTGGGACGCTACGCGATGCGTGCTGTGTATATCCACCTTAATGCAGTACTTGTTGCACTCTGTTACATACTACAATGCATAGAACACGTAGAACGCACAGTGGGACCAATCGAAAAAAAAAGCAAATAATCTACATCTTTGAAATGTGAAAGCTGATCATAAAATAATGTGAAAGAAAGAATCATAGAGGAGGATCCAGTCTTGCAGAGTAACGACTTTTGAACCACCCTGTTGTATCACACGGTGACTTACAGGATGTCACAATTTTCTACCCCGGGATATGAAAATGTTTGTTCCATCCTGACTTTTGTAAATATAATTTGATTTTAAAAACTTTAACTTTTTTGAAAAGTACATATGTGGATAAATAAGATAAGATAAGATTGCATACAATCTTATCTTGTTGACAAAGAAAGCGGCAGCGCAGCGGGTATGCACATATGGACACACTGGTGTAGATAAATAGGCACGACGCTGAAATAAAACAAACCACCACCGAACAATACAATATTCGTGTGTGCATGTATGTGTATGTCTTTTGTTCATTCCCTGCCAGCAAATTGGTAGTCGACTACTAAAATAATTAACTTTTCGTTAACTTTTATGGACTAGCTTCAAATTAGCTACAATACAATCGAAACGTAGTGCAGAGTTCACCCAAAATTCAAATACTAACATACACACATACACGGTAAATAACTCTTGAAATTGCCTAATGTCGCATTCGTTTTAAATGTTGCGATGGCTGAATGGGTTAAGGTGGCTGCTCACCAGTCTTGAGGCTTAGTGGTTTGAATCCCACCAGAGGCTAACAAAAAAAAAAAAAAAAAATAGGATGAAATTTAATTTAATAATATAATAATATAATAATTTAATAATATAATAATATAATATAATATAATATTACCACCGAAAAATTTAAAATCAGCCTTGATTTGTACATATTTTTCTGTGGGTACTGACCTTGAAGTAGCTAACTTTAAGTTAGTTGAAAAGTAATGCAGCGTCCGACAATTGACTACCTCCTAGGACATCGTAATGTTAAAATAGTCAGTCATCTCCATTGAAAATAATCTAAGTGTCAACCACCACCAGTTGTAAAAAAGTTAGCTTATAATTAATTACTAGTTAACTGAGTTGCCGGCAGGGTTATTAGTTTTAGTGCGCTATGGCGTGATCAGCTTCTGTAAACTTCTTGACTGTTGGAGTAATGATCATTGAGGGGTATAAAAGCCACTCAGCTTAACGCTGAGGAGTTCAATCGAATTTTAACTGCGCTATCGTGTAAAGTGTCTTAAGTAATAAAAAAGTGAATAAGAAAAGTGTTCTTCTTTTAGTAAAGTGTGTGTGAGTAGAGTGTGTTAAGTAAATAAAGTATTGCACTGTTGAGTACTGTCAACTGAAGAATTGAGTGTTTTAACTTCATTAGAATTAAAGAATCTACGGAAAACGTTTTTAAAAGGCACAAACGTAAGAATATTTATAGCCTCAGCTACTTCCCCCATAGTTACAACGAAATCAATCTCAATATTACTATTTGTAATGAAACTAGAAATAGGAATTAGAAAGGCGAACTTAGCAAATGTCCTTTGAAAATATGCGGAAAAGAAGATCACATGTATTTAAAATATTATCTGATTCCATGTTGTTATAATACTGTTGCTACATTTTCGGCTGCACTTGAGATGTTATAACTGAAATTTGTATAAAACGTTAAAAAAAAAGTATGAAGGAGTAATAATTTCTTATGAAACTTGTAAACTTTGATTTTTTGCAACATGACTACGCTGTTGAAAGGGAGCGAAATGCCATGTGGAAGCGCAAAAGATAGAATTTTGAAAATAATAGCAAAAATGTTGCGCTACTCTGTGTGGCAATACATTTTTTCTTTGCTGTTGTGGCCACTCACATTCACTTTCCCACACACAAACGAACAACATGTGCATGTATTAATACGTTTGCTGATTTTCCTGCAACAATTTTTCTAAAATATTTTGACAAAAAATGAAAAGTGAAAAATTTATTACCTTTCGATTTTAATTATATTCCCTACAAAAATGTATGAAAAGTAATAAAAAGTTATCGTTGTTTTTTGTTTTTGTTTTTGTTGAATAGAAAATCATGTAGGACTTTTAAAACTGTTAAATGGTTGCTCGTCAAAAGGAAAGGAAAGCAGGCCAGTGGGCAGCCATATACGAGTTTAAGCTGCATGGAGCTTAAAACTAAAGTTAGTTTTTCATTTATGGTGCCATGAAATGGTGGTATCTTTGCACGAATGCAGTTAAATGAAAACTTATTTGCAATTTTAATATTAAAATCAAATGGTGTTAGTGGTGTTAGTTTGATTTGGAATTGTTTAATAAAATTTAGAAGAAGCAGGAGAACAAAACCTCGGGTGTTCTAAAATGGAATAAACAATGTTGTAGTTCCAGATTTTTCTCCTGTTTGTTTTTGTTGTGTGTAAAAGACTTAACCATATTGCTTTGTGAATATGAAATGCTTAGATTATAATTTGATTTCATGTAGATTAATATGTATACATATACATACGTGTCCAGCCTCTGGCTAAAATTGGAATTATTAATATTAAAAGTTTTGTAAGTTCTGCTTAAAATAATTGATAAATGTTCTTTAAGATGATATGGGAAGCATCACATAGAAATAGTAATCATTTAGGCCTAAAAATATACCTTTTTATTAATGTTTTCTATCTTCTTCAGCCGTCTATAGGGAGCCGACATTTCACTGATGCTGATCAACTCATCAGTAGACTCGAAAAAACTTAAAATAAAGTTTTAAGCCTAAATACTTATTCCAAAATGCTCATGAACAAAATAAGAATCAGAAATATTGAAATAAAACTTTAATTAACAAAACTTTTCTTAACAACTTTTATGTTACCAGCTACCAGTGGTTACTACGATTTGTGTTCGAGGCTACTGATGAGTTGATTGGCAGCAACGAAATGTCGGCGGCATATTATAGACGGCTAAAAAAAGGCAGAAAACATTAATAAGGTATATTTTTATTACTTCAATAATAAATAAGTAATTAAGATCATCTTAGAAATTATAATCAGAATATATGTACTTCTGTCATAAATCAAGTGATAATTTACACTGAGAACTAAAAGTTGTTGTACCTTTTACAACAATAACTGCTAAGAGCATATATCAGTTGTTGTTGTAAATATGTCGTGCCAATAAAAATGTTTTGTGTATTCAAGATTTGATCAATAAATTTTCTTTTCTTTTACCTAAAGGTTTTTTAAGATTTCTCGATTGATAATAAAACAAAATTGCATTTGGAATTACTTGATACTTAATTTTGCCAGCCGTATTGTGAAACTATGTTTCACAAATTGAGGACTTGTTTGTGAACTTTTGATCAGAACGGATGTGCTTTTTGCGATATATAGTGGTAATAGATAAACGATTACTTTTTTTTTTTTTATTTAACAAAATATTCCATGTCTATTAAACAATAATTTGCCAAATCATATACAGATATTTGCCATATGAGATCTTAACATGTATGATATATTTTTAAAAGTAAGTCAGCCAAAGTAAAGGTGTGTTAAATGTTGTTGACTGAATAGTGTCAAAGGTACGTACACTAGACACTAAACAGACAAATTAGCAACCAGGGACCGTAACTCTTATGACTTTTATCAAAAAAATCAAGAAATAAGAGTTATTTTTGACTTTTATATTTTTAGATACAAAATAAGAGTTATTTTTGATTTTTGTTTTTTTAAACGAAAAATAAAAGTTATTTTCGATTTTTATATTTTTATATCAATAATAAAAGTAATTTTTGAGTTTTATATTTTAATATCAATAATAAAAATCAATTCAAAATTCGTGTCCGCAAAGCTTATTTTGAAATAGACAATTGCAAAGAAAAGCGTTTCGATACTTCTGCTAATTTATTGGAATATTGGGAGAGTAAAAAATGTGTGTTTCGATTTCTTCGAAAATTAGCTTTAATTATTCATTCTGTACCTGTCACTCAAGTCAGTGTAGAAAGTTAATTTTCAGCACTCAGATTAATATTGGGAGATTTGAGATATAATTTATCTGAGGAACATTTAAAATCAATTATGATGGTAAAATTGAAACGACCTGAAAACGACCTCTTAATACTGACTTGAATGGCAGCCAAAACTTATAAGCTATTTCTATGCCTTCAGGTTTTTATAGCTGAAAATGGATAAGTCACATTATATTCACATAGAAATGTGAATGAAGCAGCATATTATAATACATAATAATCAACAAATAAATAAGAGTTTTGAATTGATTTTTATTATTGATATAAATATAAAAAAATAAAAAATAAAAATATAAAAATCAAAAATAACTTTTATTTTTTATTTAAAAAAAATTAAAATCAAAAATAACTCTTATTTTTGATTGTTAAAATAAAAATCATGCAATATGTTGGATGCATTTCGCCTAAAAATCATGATGGTGTAATTAAAAGTTTTCTACGATGTTCATTTATGCATGATTTATTTCTTCAAAAATTGAAAAATAACTCTTATTTCCGGTACCTGTTAGCAGCAGTTAATCCTGACTTACTCTACTTTGCAAAAATAAATATTCTATTTTTATGTTATACCACATTTTCCTTTTTACCCATTTTCCTAGTTACGGTATAATGTAATGCATTTATAAGGAAAATTTCCTGAGTACTAGTTCCAGTTTCAAAAAAAAAAAAAAAATTAAGCCAAATGTTCGTATGAATTTTGTTGAAATCTGAGACAGTGTTGCCTGCCCAGTTGGAATTGGTGTCACTAAATTTTTAAATAAAATTCCGATGTCTTTTGTTTGTATTGCCTAGAACATTGAAGAGAGACCTTTAGATTTGTAGCAGACAACTAAGCATCTTCAACCCTTTTGTTCTAACTTTTATAGAATGTACCCATATATTTTAAGAAATTGTCCTGATGACGACTTTCGAAATATTTGATAAAACCAAATTACGTTTTTCGTTGGAAAAACTACAAAAAAGACAATAACAAATTATGGCAATTTATTTTTGTTTTCATCACGAATACACGAAACAAAATGCATATACAATATTGTTTTAGGATCCGATCTTACTTACTCAAAACAAGAAAGATCCATTTGTGAACAAATCGAAGTGCTCAACAATTATAAAGAGGACAAGAAGAAAAAAACACAGCTTTAAAATGGAAAGTTGTTCAATAAGATTAAAAATAGACAGACTGTAATGAAGTGCCCAGGTGGTGGGCTGGTTTGCGCTCCTGCTTATGAACAGTATACAATTAGTCATGGCCTGGGTTCGAAGCTAATTTGGATGCTGATGAGCGACGTGGTGTTCGTGAAGCAGCCATGGTTTGTACCCCAGCCACTTAGTCTTCAACTTTACTTTTCTTGCCGTCTTTAAAAATGATCACAAAAAAATTCCTTCTCAATTTTTAGTAAGTAAAATCGAAATTAATCCCGAAAACCAAATTGTTAACAGTTGTAAATCATGTAGTTCGACTACAAAAGCTAAAATACAAACTTGTTTACGTTTTAGAAAAACTCACTGTACTGATATCGACTGTAAATATTTCTATTTATAAAAATGTACTTTAAAAACTGCAATAAAATTTTACAACTTGTTTTTGTTTACCTGAAAAAAGATGTGAAATATTTTTAATTTTTGAATGGTGTCTTTTTGTTTGTTATCTCGACAAAACAACAGAATATAGATACACAAATTTACAAAGCAAAAACCATTTCAAATTCATTATAGTACTGAATCGCTTTGTTTTATCTTATTTAGTTTAATGTTTCATTAATAAGCAGAACGTACTTAGGCATAGACTTGTGTATGTTTATAGTTGGGCAATAAAATTAAAAAACAAATTTTTTTTTTGACAAATATCAGTTTTAAGTATCTCGATTACAAATACATAGATACCACCATAAACAATGACACGAGGGTTTGGAGAAATGGGGAACAACGAAAAACGCTCTTGAACATTATTTTAGCTTTATACTCGAGCGTTATGATTTCAAATTAAAAATTACTTTTTTTAGAACGATTTTACTTGCTCAAAATTGAGAAAGATTTGTTTTTGTAATAAATCCATAATAGTATCTATCTATTAACACGCGGCACACACTGCACCAGCCACAACCGATATTCTAAAAGCCAGCCAACGTCGGATGTCTTTTTTTCAGCCCACCTGTTATTATTGTACGAAAAACGAAGCTGGAATTCCTTTCAAATCTTCATTTCCCTACAGATTTTAGCAAAAAAAATTGTTTTATATTCTAAAAATATTTGAAGTTCAAAAAACTCAAAACGCGTAGAGCGTACGAAGTGCAAGAAAAACGTAAGCACATAGAAATCCTGTGGACCTGTAACTCGACTTTCTTTTTTATTAAATTTTTACCACTTTTAAAATGTTTTCATTACGAGCCCCACTCAACACCCATAAACACTGTGTTTGTTTTGATTATTGTTTCCATTCTTTTTGTTTTCAATACTATTAAAAGTTTAGGTTGCATTTTGGTACTCGTATTTAACAAATACTGCCATCATCCTGTATATCCTCATGATGCACCGTCTTTAACAGTGTCATTATGGTTTTCCATGCCAAAATCAGTATATTCATCAACAAAACCATCGATATCCTAAACATTAGAATTCCGCAGAATGATTGTCGTAAAATGCATTTCTCTATTATTTTAGCAAATGCTTTATTTTTTTTTATTATGTTTTCCTTTCATTTTAACATTTGATGAGATTGTAGGTGTGTAAATCAAAACTCTGTCTGCAATAAATATTAAATCTATGACCACAGAAATGAACAAAAACAACATGAATATTTTCAAATAATAGAAAACAATATTGTTTTTATGCACAGAGAGGCGAACGGACAGACAATTGCATATCTAAATTATTTTAGGGTTTGTTACATGTCCAGTCAACTGAAAGGGAAGTGTTGCCATCAGGCATTATTGGTGGCTTTAAAAATTATGTAATATGCGATTCGGAATTAGAGGAACACGTAAGTGACTGGATGATTTTTAAAAAATAGGTTCCCATAATACTTTCCAAAATATCGAAGTTAACAGGGACCAGGCAGGACAAAAACAGAAGACTTTTGTTGAAGTTGCGAAACTTGATAAGAGATTTTTAACGCAAAGCCTTTGCTGTTATCCAGTTATCGCTTTGTTTACTGCATGCCACGATAGTAATAATTATAAAAACCAATATGTTTGCCATATCAAAGAGTGACGTGATAACTCTAATTTTGTTTATTTTTGCATCTAATAGATTCGGATTCGGATTCTCAAGCCACATAACGATACCATAAAAGAACCCAGTCAACAGAGAAACTTGGGCGTTTGAGATTTGTAAGACATAAGCCAACTATAGCCAACTTGTCCCAGTACCTCGCCATCTAGTTTCTTAGCGAGTCAGGTGCTTGTTGTAACACAACAATAAAGTGACATCCATAAACAAAACGTAGCAATACTTTATTACAACAGTAGCAGGGTGTCAGACGGGTAGACAGAAAAAAATGTTCATTTCGTGGTCCTGTTTTGTTCTATTGTACGCTTGGCTGGCTAAAATTCCCTTTCTTATAAAGAGTAAACAATTGTTTGACCTTTTCAAAATTATGAAACAATTTCTACCAGCATGGCAATTCAGTCTGACAATGAGTTAGTTATGAGGCACTTTGAATTCGATTCATATTAGAATAAATCTTTACCTTTATAAAAAATTTTCGTTCGTGTCAGCGTCATATAGACGGCTGAAGAAGACAGAACAATATTCCGGTCTATTTTTATACATAACGTAATACATTACTATTGGCTCTTAAAGCAAATAAGTAAACTCATTTTGGTTATACTGTAAACTTTCAGGGTAATTTTTACGACTCACCGATAAGATTGCCATTAGATAAAGATATATTTCATAGAAGTTAACGATATACTGGCCAGTAAACAATTTTCATTGCTACAACTTGTCGGTAAGTACAATTACCTTTTTTGGAACGAAGTTCCTTAACGCGGCTTGCTGGTAGTGAAAAATACTAGAAATCGTCACGAAAGCGTGTGAGCTGTTTATATGTGTTGGTTATCTGTCGACAAACAATTGTGTAGGTGTATCCGCTGACAACGGCGGAGACACCTACCAATAAATATTAATTAGTTGTGAAAACGGTTGCTAGATGTCGCTAAGGTAATGTACATACATATGTCACAACAAAAACAGCAATATTGAAAAATTTACCAACAGTTGCTTTTCTTCGTTTTGTAGCAGATTGGCAAAAAATACATACATATTTCACCTTGTATTACATTCGAAGATGATGAAGAAACGTAAGGAACTTCGTTCCTAACGGGGCTCCCCCGACCGCATTTCTTTTTTAAAATTAATTTTGGACATATTTTTGAAAAGTTCACATCTAGAACATGAACAAATGTATGAAAAATTATTGTTCTGTAAAACTTTTCCAATTCATTAACAATTTCAGTTTGATATAGCAAAGACATAACCAAATGTGGTGAAGACAGAAGGTAAATCTCTCGTTAATTTACCCGTTAAAATCTACTTTTAATTAACGGCAATTTTTGAAAATGGCCCTCAAAAAAAACGTATCTATGTAGGTAAATACATAGATAAGCCTTAGATATTATATTGTTATTGTATTCTTAGTGTTGTATCCCTGTCGGAAACGAAGTTAAATTTTAACTAACTGAACGCTAACCATTTATTTCACAACAGGTACTGGTTGATGACTGAATTACTTAACAACGCAAACAACTGACCATTTTAACTTTGTGATGTCCTAGGAAGTAGTGAATTGTCCCACTTTTCAACTAACTTATAAGTTGGTACCCAATGAAAATTAAATTTTTATTTTTTATTAAATTAAATGACGTTTTATTTTTTTATTAAATTAAATGACGTTCTATTCGATTTTCTTTTTATATTCCACTTATTTTATTTCTTTCACCACCAGTATCTTTTGTTGGTCTATGGCTGATATGAAACTACTAAACCTGACAACTGGTGAGCTGCCAGCATATCCAATCGGCGATTGCAACAGTTAGACGGAATGCGACAACATCCACTTTAAGTATATGAGTCAATCGTTTATATGTGTATGTTATGATTTTAATTTTGGGCCAAATCTGTCCTAGGTTTCAGTTAGCTTTTAGTCAGTCCACAAAAAGTGAATTATCTTAAAGCTGACTACTTAATTTCCGACAAGGATGTTATAAAAATATACACTGAAAAAACAATTCATGCATTTGTAATTAAATCAATCCCAAGCTATGTCAGAAGTTCGGTAAGTACGGATTTCCTTAAATAAAGTACGTTGCGCTTGTTTTAAGAATGGATTTTTCAAGGGCTGAAGATTGAATATGGCTCAAATCCGTGATTAAAAATAAGAACGCTGTTCTTATTTTAAGAACATTGGTACTTACCGTACTTCTGACATCATTTGGTATTGATTTAAGCAGCCGGAACAACTGCTCGGGTGGCAACTTATTTGCTACGTTACTTGGCCATAACAAAACCCCTTGCTCAGGAGTTGAGCTATCTAACCTCTGCTGCATTGCAATTCCCTATACGGCAAGGGATATACGACCACCGTGGTAGCCCGAAGTCCCGAAGAGCATCAGTCCTTGAACCAACGCTAATGTTCCCGCCAATCCAGTTCCTTACAAAGCAGCGTCTGTTGCATAGCAACAGCACTACGGGCCCATTTGGGCGACCGAACATAGACCCGAGGGTCTGTGATCAGTATAGCTACCAACGTTCCCTTCCATGCGAACTTATGGTAGCAACCACAGCCAGTAGGTTTCAGCCAATGAAGGCTCCTCAACCTAAGACCTTTGAGATGACCCCGTAGAGTGTGAGGATTGATGCGATGTTTCTGAAGTCTATTTAATCACAAATTCGTACCTGAAATATTCCGCTCTACTTCTTTAATTTAAAAATAATTTATAAATTATTTTGACTTTTGGCCGATTTGAACCCGGAACCTAACTACCAGATTGGCCAGTTCAGCCACTCTACCAATTCAGCCATCGTAGCAATTAAAAAATTTCAAAAAAAATTCAGTACTTATGCAAACACACACAAGTGCTGGGTTCAAATATTCTCAAGAATTACGTACGCATTTTAAACCTTGATTCCTTTTAATAAACCCGATTGATCTTGTTTTAAGAACACTTTTGTGTTATGCGTACTTAATATTTTTACTAAAATCAAGTAGCAAAAACTTAAATTTAGAATGCGATTTTTCTTTCTGTGTATTTCTCCACACATCAACGCAGATGAGATACGCATAATTCCTAGTGTTTGTCTATATACTTATGTATTTACAGATGTTTTTTTTTTTAGATATAAAAGCCCAACATTTAAAAGAAGGTATTCAGTGCCTTTTTCTACTCCAATTGCTACAAAACAATTCGATTAAAATGAACTGGCCAACAGTGTTTTCAATAGTGTTTCTCACTCTTTATGGCATTTCAAATGCCAGTGTGTATAAAATACCCCCTCCGGATTTCAAAATTTATGCTAAAGGTTTTGAAACATCAATACCTTATATGCAAGGAATGCGAGTTTTTGCTTTCGGTGCCAACGTTAATTTACCAATTGACAATTATAGACCTGGGCATTATTCCAATAGTACTTGGCAACCTGATAGATATGGACGAATGACAATTAAAAATGTGGACGCTGAGCTAGAATTGGGCAATAAGATGCACTACTGGGTCTTTGTGACCAAAAATGATATTAATTACATTGAAGGTCATCTTGTTTATACTGTTGTGGAAATAACAGAGTAGCCACTGCTACAGGACGGGGTACATCTGGCGTAAATAGAGCCTCTCATTAAATACAAAACTCAGATCTTGCTAAATATTATTTTAAGTTTAAGGAATTGAAAATATATGAAACAAATTTGAAATATGTGCTGTGTTAGAAACTCATTTTTTGAATGACATGTAGCATAAATTCTTCAGATTAGATAAGCAGAGATTTAATGAATATATACATATGTAATTACATATAATTTGCGTATCGAGCTAACAACTGACAAATTATTTCCTAACTTTGATCACATTTTTAATGCTACTGAAAAGCAATAAACAATTCAGACGGCATGTGAACTGTTTTATGCTCGTAGTAGAGGATGTCCAATAAGACTGAGGACAATAAATATCCCTTCCGTTTAAAACATGGCAAGAACATTTCACTACACACAAAAAAAATCATTTCACAATATTGTTGTGACAACAATATTATGTTGTCTGTAAAGATGAGAAAGATTGTGCATTTTTTTCATCACCAATATTTTTGAAAGAACCCAGAATTACTAGTTTTTTGCTAGAACCTCAAAATTTCAAAACTCCAATAGAAATTGTAATTGCGTATGCATTAATTTAACTTTGTAGCCAAATTATATGATTTTCAATTGTTTATTATTTTGGTGGGGCTTCAGGCAATCATACGATTGAAAATCAATTGCATGATAGTGGAAGAATAAATATATATTCCAGTTTACTTCAAAATTAGTATCATAGGTTTCTTGCAGAAGAGTTGGATAGTCTCAATCGCCTTAACAAGATGTTGTGTCACTAAACAAGTAAATTGCTGGCGGCGTAGTTGCTTGGCCATTATTCAGTGGTTGTGGTGGTAGAGTTGCTTCTTGCCTCTGGCATATGTTTCTTTCCTCGGACAGTTAGGAGCCCAAAGCCTGGTGCTGATGGTTCAACAATTCGCCACCGAAATGGAGGAGCTAAACACATTTTACAATATTGTTGCGACAATACTACTATGTTGTCTATTACGATACAAATGGTTGTGGCAAATAAGATATTATTATTTCAAATTTTTGGTCGCCGAATTGTGTGCCATTGCAAGGCCACCCGTTTTTACGAGAACTCACTAGATGTTAGAATTGCTAGAGCTGGAAACTCTCTTCCCATAAGCCTTAAATCGTTTGCTATAATTTGTTTATAATAAAATCGTATAAAAAGCATTCCCAGAATAACTATTAGTTACTCAACCAACTGATTTTATTAAATCTTTGCGAAACTTTGTTTACTTTTCTTTATAGATGTGCACATACATGTATTTTCAACATTATTTTATTTGTTTTCTTTTAGTTTTACACTGCCATTTGCTGTTTTTAAATAATAGGGGTATTCATTTCAGCATTTTTAGGGTTCCGTACTCATTAGAGTGAAACGGAACCCTACTACCGAGACAACTACGTCCGTCCGTCCGTCCGTCCGTCACAGCGTCCATTCACCGAAACGGTAAGAGCTAAACAGCTCAAATTTTCACAGGATGTTGTTGTACCTTGACGCTACAACAAATACTAAAAGCAACAACAAAGCGAAAACTACCAGGTGTCCACATACAACGAAAAATTACAATTAGCTATAACTCTAGGACCGTGTAAGATAGAAAGCCGAAATTTGCACAGCATATGCATTTTTACGTGTTTACAATAACAAATGCCTAAAAAATAACAATAACCAGGTGTCCCTATAAAACCAAAACTAACAAATAACTGTAGCTGCTAAACTGTAAAAGACAGAGAGCTGAAATTCGTACAATATATGTACTTACATATGCTCTACAACAATAAATGCTAAAAACAACAACATGCCGAAAACTACCAGGTGTCCTTATACAACGTAAAGTAAAAATTACCAGTAACTCCCAAAATGTAAGAGACAGAGAGGTGAAATGTGCACAATATATGTACTCACATATACAAATGCTACAATAACAAATGCTAAAAACAACAACAACTCGTAAGATACCAGGTGTCCCTATACAATGTAAAGTAACAATTCGCCATTACTATCGAACCGTGAGAGACAGAGGGATGAAATTTGCATAATATATGTATTCAAATATTGCCTACAACAACAAATGCTAAAGACAACAACAGCTGTTAAACTACCACGTGTCCCTTTACAAGGTAGAGTAACAGCTCTATCTCTAGATAGAGAGCCGAAATTCGCACAGTGTATGTATTCTCAGATGCCTGACAACAGCAAATGACAACAACAACAAGTCGAAACCTACTAGGTGTCCCCATACAACATAAAGTAGCAATTAAACGCAACTCTCAAGCTGTAAGAGACAGAGATGAAATTTATACAATATATGTATTCACATATGCCATTCCATACGTACATCACACATAAGTACGGAACCGTAAGTGTGCAAGCCAGCCTCGTACTTGACTGATTTTTTTTTTGTGGTGGAAAATAGATTTTTGTTACAACATAATAAATGAACATAAGAAAGGTTCTTTCTTCATTTTTTAATTTTCTTAATTTTTCTCTTCGAAAATTCCGGCGGGCAGAAACTGATATAAATGATTGGCTGTACTAAGTGTCTACGTATGTATGTATATTAAAAATGATTTTAGTTTTTTATTTTCTAATTTAATTAAATTTAAAGTTTTTCATAAATTTATCTAAAAATATATAGTTCATAACTGTTGTATACTTTACGTTATTGGAGTAGATTGTGAAACGCATTTTGCCTTGTACATTTGATTCTTGATCTTAATTAATGAGAAAACGTAATGGAATGAAATCGAAGGAAAGAGAACATTTCATATTTTTTTGTTTCAAATTTTTCCGCAAGCAAACCAAAAACAAAACCAAAACAGTGAGAATAGTTCAACCATCTCCTTTTGTAATACAATTATATTAAATTACTTTTTCAGGCTCAAGTTCCGCCCTTGGTTTATCACCTTTTAATCAATATCGATTAAGTAAAGAAATATAAATTTGTAATAGTTAGGTGGACAACCGGCTGTTAATTTTTTTTCATATTTTTTATTGTTTTGGGAAATAAGAGCAAACAGTATTTTAAATAAAATACTGCATCTATGTGCTAAAACAATAAAATAATAAAGAGAACAAAATTATACATGTGTAAACCTCATACACCACGCAAATCAACGAAGAACTCAAAGTAACACGTTTCTACGTTTGTTTGCTGCCGAATTATTACTTTATAATACCAAGTGAGGGCAAAAAGGGACCATAACAATTGCAAATTGTTCTCTTTATAAGTTTTTACGCTGTGTTTGTTTGCATATGAAACAAGAACTTTACACGAATAATTGCTATTAATAAAAAAAAATTGTTTAATGGTACCGTTTGTTTTCATACACTGGTCTAAGCCATTGCTCGGCGGCTGAGCTGTGGTATGCGTTTTCACATATGGTCCACTTAGATGCACGATCACATGAATCAGCACCTGTAGGTACTGGCGTATGCGAATGAGCCCTTGCTTTTCAATATTCCATAAAAATATGAGTAAAAAAACTGTTTCTGAATTGGTAAATGTTTGTTTCTCCTGTATTTCTAGACACCAGTTGGATAAGCACCACCGAGTGTAAGCAAAATAAATAATTAAAAAAAAGAATGCATAAAATTGCGTTATCCATTCTCTACTGCTGTGGAAACTTCCCCTGGTAACATGCCGTTCGTAATAATAAAATCTGTTTAAAGTGTGAATTTTTTCGTTCGCCTTTTTATCACATCAAACCTAAACATTTTAACTGTGTTATTTTATTTTTTCTTATTTAACTAAAAATATATTTTATTTGAATTCATCAATAACATTTACAATGCAATTTTAATTTAGATTTTTATTAAAACATACAATCACAACGATTTCCCTCACGGCACAAATGAATGTTTTTATAACAATTATACAACGAATATAAATGTATGTAAATTTATTATATGAAAACACACATTCACACAGATATTTAAATTGAAGCATGGAAATGTGTGAGTAAAAATGTGTTTTTTACCCAAAAAAAAAAAAGGAGAAAAAACGAAATGCAATAGGATTACATACATATTTATTTAAGAAAAACAAAAAAAAGAACTGAAGTTAAAGAACGTGCATGTACTCGTATGTTATAGTACAGGATGTAACAGGTACAAACGTGTGCAAATTCAATGTAAATATCAAAAAATTCGAAAAAATTTTATTAAAATATATTTTTTATTTGGTGAAAATAGCTGGAAATTCCTAAATTATGTGAGTTCTAAGCATTAATTTTAAATTAAAGTCGAACAATATGATATACAATTGTTAATAATTTTATTAGGCTTGTGTTCGTTTTCCACATCCTCGAGTAATCAACTTTCTTAAAGAAGACAAGAAAAGTAAAGTTCAAGACTTGCTGGCTGAGGTACATACAGGGGTGTTAGATGTGACGATTTTACTTAATTTCGACGTAATTTTTCTCAAAAAACACTAAAATGACGTTTGACGTTTTCCTTCACAGGAGCTTTTGTATTTTGAAATTTTTTCCAGCTTCGCTCCTTTTTAAATTTATGGCAACTCCGAGAAAGTAATTGAAAGAAAACTTAAAAAAATGTTTATTCCTTAATTTACTCAAGAAAAAGAGAGACTAATAGATAGCATTCTTATGATCACTTACCACAAGCAAATGTTGGGAACAGCCCAAAACCTAACAAACAATTTTTCAATATACAAACATTGTTAGAAATCAAACCAAAAAAAAAAAAAAAACTCTTCACCCATCTTAAACCAGATGGCTTTCATTGGAAGCAGTCGTTGTTCGAATTCTACAATTCTATGAAAATATTACCGTTTTAAAATTTTGTACACAATAAATATTTAAAAAAAAAAATAATAAAATACAATAAATATTTTAAAATACAGTTTAAATGAGTTGTGCATCTCGGGGGTTTTCTATGCCGTCCCACGGTATTATAATTTTGACAAACCTGCAAATACAGATCAGATCGTTTTGTTCTCGAAATATTTCCGTTTTCAAATTTTGCAGTTTTTGCTGCTAATGTAAAATCAAGACCGCTAAATATATTTTAGTAAATTAAAATGGCATAAATCAGTTGGGGTTTTGCTTCTTAAATATATTCTGAACTACATAAATAATATTAATAAAACACTTCAAAGTGTATGTATGCAAAATCATAGTATGCATAGTGCTATATCAAAGCTTTTTGCAGTAGTATTGACAAATTTTATGAAAGAACAAATTTTATATAGAACAGAACTCATTATATAAGTTATGTCAAAGGAAACATTTTTTACCAAGAGATAAAGTTTATCTTGGTCTTCACGTAAAAGAAAAAATGTCGTAGTGTAAAAATTGACGTTGAAACTTATAACCAACTTGCAGATAATTGTGTTGAATTCTATGTTGGGTTATAGCGTCAAATAAAGAAAAGATTTGACTTTGGGAATTCAGTTTTAAGTAATTTAAATTTACTTAATCCATACATTATTTTAAATAAAACTACTTCTATAATACCCTTGTTAAAATTTTTCCTAATTTGGTATCTAAAGAGAAGTACCATGAAGTTGAGAACGCAATAAGAGGAATGCGGATTTAAAATTTTAATTAAAAATCCACCGATTTTAGTATTTTTAGAAATAAAACAACTTAATCGAGTTATCAAATAATGAACTGGCTTTTCCTATCTTATGTGGTTTTATTAGCGCCTTAATGGTTTTGCCAAATTCATCTGCTACCGTTGAACGAATTTTTAGTCATGTGAATTTAAACAAAACTAAAATTAGAAAGTCCTGGGGGACAAAAGCCATTGAGGGGATTTTGTTTGCTAAGAACTTTTAAAAATATAACTCTTCAGAGTGTTTTAATGTAAAATTTACAAAAAGTTTAATTAAAAGGCACAAAGCAATAAATTTGTATAAATTATATTAACATAAAATTTGTATAATACGTTTATACAAATATAAATACTAATATTTTTTGTAAAATTTTTAAATTGTACTTGTTTGTTTCCTTATAGTAAAATACATGTTGAATTGTTTTTCGTACAATATGAAAGAGTTTATTAAATAAAATCAATTAATTTTTTTTACGTTTTACGAATTTGTTTTTGACGTTTTTCTTTCCAAAATTTTATTTGACGTTTTCTGAAAAAAATTTCCTAACACCTCTGGGTACATATCATGAATGTTTCAAGACCACCACGTGGCTCATCAGCACTCAAATTTACTTGAACCGAGCCGAACATGACTATTTGTAGACTGTTTTTAAGCAGCAGCGGATAGCCATCCTTGCACCTGAGCTCTTCTTTACCAATTTGGGATATGAAAAACCCCAACACCTTTGAATCTTTACAAAAACATTTATGGCTGTGACAATCAAGAAGAAAATATATTTCAATATTCTGTTTTGTTCTCACGTTTACTATAGAAACGCAGTAAAAAAAAAACGTTTAAAATCATGAGCTTGAAAATGTTATTGCTTTCGCCAAAAATCAATTTTGATTCCACGTGCGCTGATGTCAAACTACAGTATAGAATATTAAGTTTGTTGCAAGTTTTGTGTAAAACCATTAGCGCAGTTAAAAAGTGCCATGATACAGCTCTATTAGAAGCTACAAGGAAATCGTTTTAAGAGCAATTCACTTGCTTTTTTTTTTATTTAAAACTCCTTTAAATTCGATTGAAAATTTAATATGCATTAATTTAACTCTTTGCCTTCAAGGACAATTTTTTATTACATTCGCCCGTTGCCAAAGTTTAAAGAACAAAAAACAAACAAAAAACAAGAATTTATATAATTCAGTTAAAGCCTCCGTTTTCGTTTGTCCTCGAAAAATTAATGCCAACGCTGCTAAAAAAAAATGAATTCGTTCCTGCAACATTCAGCGACTAACTTTTAAACCTTTAAAAGGGAGAAGTAAATAAATCTTTTTAGCAAAAATAAAAGCGGCTGAACAAAATAAGAAAAATAAACAATACCAAGCACAAGCTGAAGCTAAACTTAAAGAATTATAACAGTATAAAATCCTTTGAATAAAGACTATAGAAAACAACATTTTAAACATGGCCAGAAGACAGTGTTAGAGGACAAAAACAGGCGAAAATCTACAACTACACACACAAATCTTGGCCGGGCAAATATATTCTCAAAAGACGAGGCAGACTAAAAAGAAATTGCAGAAGATAAAGATGAATAGCAGTAAGAAAAAAGGACCTCTAAATTGCATCAAATTAATTACAATCTTGAAATCATTAAATTTATGTGGACCGTAATAATTATGCAACTGTTTTTCAAGTCTTAGTTTTTTTATTATTTGGTTTTCTTATATATGTATATTCTTTTCTGCGTCTAAGTTTTTCGTTGTTGTTGTTGTTGTTGTTTTCAAGTTGTTTTACCAGCAGTAGCAGCAACATGATTATTATTGTAGGCAGGCTTCTAATGTTGCCTTAAGGTCTCTTTTTTTTTCTATAAACTATCTTTTTTGATTTTCTTTCTGTTCCCATGTTACCTTTTACTTACTAAAGTTTTACGCCTTGAAAGAAAAACAGCAATTTTAATTGCACTTGGTCTTTGTTGAATATTGTTCGTCGGTTTAATTTCTTTAATTGGTACAATTAATGATTCATAAGAAATTTGAATGAATAATTAAAATTGTATTGCGGATCATGATCAGAACCGCATTAGTTTCTTCAAAACAAAATTTTTAGTAATCGAAATTGCAAGAAATTAAGGTAAAAATAATAAAATAGATTTTATTTTTGCCGCCTGAATTGAAAAAATTGGAACAAATGAGAAAAACATTTTTCCATTAATTTAAAATTTTATATTAAATTACTTTTTCAGGCTCAAGTTCAACCCTTGGGTTTTCACTACTTTTCAATCAATATCAATTAAGTAAAGAAAAGTAAAATTTATTTGCTAGGTGGACAACCGGCTGTTTCTGGGTAGCAAACACCCTTCATCAGCACCCTATGAACTTTGGACGTGTCAAATTTCACAATTTTGGCACAGCCGCTTTAACCACTCGGCAACCAAAGCTCACGCAATTCTACTTTCTGTTTGTATACTTAATTAACATTAACCAAAGCAATGATATTTTTGTTATTTGAGCATGAAAAAGTAATTTAATATAAATACATTACAACACAGAAGTTCAATAACAAAATTAAAATTTACAGTAAAATTTTATAGCCGAACATGCAGTTTGACAGATTTACAATTGTCAATAATTTTATCTGGCTTTCTAGCTCGATTTTAATTTCCAGGGCTTGATGAAAAGTCTTAAAACGTTGTTCTCACACAAAAAGCAATTGCAAATCAATTGGATGTTGGTGAGTGAATATAAAATATTTCCAAGCAACAGCAATTGATTAAATAGAGACAGTCTGTAGTGAAGAGCTTGGATGGTAGGATGGCTTTGCGCTGGTGCTTCAAAACAGTATACATATATGTATATTTCGAAGTAAATTTGAGTACTGATGAGCGACTTTACTTTTCTTGTCTTCTTCAAAAATGTCGATCACTTCAATTTTATCATAAACAACTTGGTTTGGCTCAAAAACTTAGTGATGCTGGTCTTAAACTCTTTGTAATCTCTCTATTATAAGCAATCTATAACAGGTGGGCCGAAAGACGATTTATTTTGCTTCGTTGAACGTGAACTGAATTTTAAATCAGTCTCATTTTGTATTAATCTGAAATCAAAAAATATTTTACTACCGAAACAGCTTTTGGGTACTATTATTAAATTAATAGGTGGGCCAAGTCATCCGATGTTATGTGGCTTTCAGAATATCGGTTGTGGGTCGCGCAGTGTGTGCCGTTGCTCCGCCCTGTTGAAACCACATGTGCCAGAAAGCATTTGGTTAAAATGGCCTTATAAGACGTTGTAGTTTGACCAGCGAAGTCTTCAAAAAAAAAAACAAAAAAAGCAAATAAATAAACAAATAGCCCGATGACTTCTACAGCGTGAACAGCACCCCATGCAGTCAGTTTGAGCGGGTATAATGGCTTCTCGCATATAACTCGTGAGTTTTCGGTGCTTGTCCACGCACCCGCTGAGGTGGAAATGAGTTATTGTTATGATTTTGTTCGAAAAATGGACCACTTCGTCATAGACACAATTATGTCGCGGTCTTGAGGAGTGTAGCGCTCCAAGGGTAGTTCACTGTCTAGTTGACAAATATAAAAGCAGATTTGACATTGGCCGCCATTTGCAAAAATAAGAGCAACTTACAATAGGGTATTGTCTTTTAGCCCACCTTGTATTTTTTTTTTTTTTTTTAGACTGGCACCAGTACTCAGGGGACGACCCCTATATATGCATTGCATTGTACTGGAACTGGGAAAATAGGAAAGAGGGTTCGGTGCCTGAAAAAACGCGCATTAGGAGTGTTTGTGGACGTCTGAACAAAAAAAAAAAAATTATAACAAAAAAAAAAAATCATAACATAAAAACAGAACATTTAATTTTGCAAAGCTTAAGTCAGCATTAATTGTTGCTTATTTGTCTGTTTAGTGTTCAGTGTATATACCTTCGACACTATCCAGTTAACAACTTTTAACGAAACCTTTTCAATATTGCAAAACGTTGGCTTTATAGAACAAAAAGACGACACAATAACCACGATAACACCTATTACGAATGTATACTTTGACAGACTCATTTTTAAAAATATACTATGTTTATTAAGACCTCATTTAACGAATATATACATATATACATAATTTGCCAAATAAAAGTTTCAGAAAATGAATTAATAAAATTAAAAAAAAAAAACAATAAAAAAACACGCGTGTACCTATTACGACCACACATCACAAACACCATGTCCGCTCTGATCAAAAGTTGTAATACGCATCTTTTGAGCAAGCAAGGAAAAATCCCATTTTCTTTAGTATTTTCAGTTTTTATTTCTTATGTATTCATCATCTTGTTTTCACAGCCTCTACCTTCTATTTCTTTCCTACGCCAGCATTTGTCGTTTGTGATTTAACACTTTAAATTCTCTATAAATCTAATTTGTAAGTCTCTATGTAATAATAGTTTAACACGATTTTCTGTTAAAACACTCGAGAAACTGCGTAGAAAATACGAAGATAGAAAACAAGAAAAGAAGTACAAAAAGCGTTAAAATGGTTGAAAAAAAGAATTCATTAATTTATGGGTTTCTGTCAAAGTTTTCTACGTTTTTGTTTTTCTTTTTCATCTGGGTTTTTTAGCTGAGTGTGTCAATTTCTTTTTTTGCTTTGTTCAGCTCAAAACAGATTTGATGGAGTTCGCTGCTGGTGTCCAAGACAACTACTATTCTGTAGTAAAATTAAAGCAGTGTCGTGAATGGTGTTAACTTTAAAGCTGCGCTTAAATTTGCAAGTATTAAGCCATGACCAACGTGACCACTATTTTCGTGCTGATCGTTGTTTCAGCCAACTACATGCAAAGAAAAAATATTTTAAAATATGTATAGTTGCGATAGCAATGTTATGTTTTCTCTAACGATGTGTGAAGTTGTGGTAGGTAAGACATTATTATTTAAAATGATGTAAACATAATCTTGATGGCTATAAGCACCTGTTTTGCTACATTTGGACAATGTTGTTGTTTAGGTTGGACCAAATTGGAGAAATGGATGTAATGAACTAAATTCTGCTTATAAAGTAAACAAACTATAGTTGTTTTCAACAATGTTTTTCGTGCTGCTTTATCAGTTGGAAAGTTGATCAACATGATTATCTATAGACAGTCAGTAATGAAGAGCTCAGGTATAAGGATAGCTATGAGCTGCTGCTTAAAAACAGTATACAATTATTCATTGCCTTTGGGAAGCAAATTTTGGTACTGATGAGCGACGTGGTGGTATTGAAACCGCCCTGGTGTGCACCCCAGCCAGTAAACCTTCAACTGTACCTTTCTTGTGTTCTTTAAAAATCTTGATCATTCCATTTCATCACAAAATTGTAAAAAATTAGAAATCGAACTAAAAAGCCTGATAAACTTCACAAACTTCATATAACGATTTACAGTTAGTTACTAAAGTTTATATTCTTGAAAATATGAAAAATAATTTTTTTTGGAATTTTCCAAATTAATTTAGAGAAGTATGAACTATTTTAGGACTAAAATAGATTTTATTAATTGTTTTCTGTCTTTTTCAGCCATCTTTACGCTGTCGATATTTGTCTTCTATCTACTGACTTGTTGATGGCACAAATCTTCAAATAATTAAATTTTGCAAAACAAGCAGATTGTTTGTTTGAACATTTGTGTTTCCCCAATGAACTTAATTATTTATTCGCTCTAAAAGCCAATTGAAATTTATTACCTTAGGTCTATTTTTTAGACCTAAAGTAATAAATTTGTGATTCCCTTTATTTCCAACAGAATTTCAGGATGTGTACAAAAGTTTCAAACATTCCTTTGGGTTGTTTTTGGAGCATATTGACAAGGCATAAAGTCTAAGGCAATACTACAGCCTTACTGCGCTGCTTTATTTACGGTATAACATGTTTACATCATTTTAAATGACTGCATCTACACCAATATTCAAGGCCAAGCGCAAATATGCAAACTGCATTGCACTTCTAGATAAATCGTGCACCAATTTTATTCTTTTATAATGTCAGCAACACTGTGCATTTATTTTAACTTATTCGATTTATGGCTACAACTGACATACGGTATAGATTTTTTTATATCAAGAGAAAATTTGTATAACCAAGTTTAGATTTGTTTGTAAAACAAACTAATCTGCTGTTTCATTCACTTGTCACCTAAGCTCTTTACTTGAATCGGCTTAGAACTAAGCTCCGTAATAAAATAACTAGATGAGTGCTGATTAGAAGCGCAGTAGTCTCGAAACAGCTAAGTATTCCAAAGAATTTAATTTCTTACGTTTTTATATTATTATATTATTTTAGAAATAGTTAACTAATAGTAATAATAAAATGGGCCCTTACTATTATGGTGGGTTTTTCACTATTATTAACTAAGCTAAAGTTGCCAGTTGCACGATATAACCATTCGTTTTTTAGTACAAGATAAGAGTAGTGGATAGTACTGCCCACCTGTATTTCTGAATGGGAATTAATACACATCCAATATTGATTTTCACCACGTTCAACAGTGTTGCAAGTATGATATTTGTACTGCGAATCCCACATGGCACAATATATATACTCTATACCTTCTTCATGTGGTATAGACATCGTAAATCCTTTATCATAAACCCTAACAATCGGCTTGGGTATTTTATATAAAGATGTCTCAGCAAAACTCCCAGGAGCCTTGTCGTGGTTTCCTCATTCCTTTCGAAACTGATTAAAAATCCTTTACTATAAGTAGTTGAATTTTTGACCACAAAGATCCAGCCCTCGTAACGTTCACCCCGTTTCAATACAGTATCGTTATTTCTGTATATCCACAGACCATTTTCAGCTGACAAAATACTTTCACTCCAGTAGGTGATATCCTCCCGCCAGCTGGATCCTGACATAAGCTTGACAGCGAAACTAACCAGTTCGGTGCCTTCTTCTTGTGGTATGGACATAATAAAGCCCTTGAGAAAAACCGTAACTATTGGGGTGGGTATTTCATATCCCGTACCAGGTGCAGAAATAGTATACAGTAACTCATAGTTCGGATCATTTTGAATGGCTTTTGCTGTGGAAGTTAACCTATAGAAAAATACTGAAACCTATAAGCTAAATTTTGGCTTTTTATAATTCTTTTAATGTGAATTTCTCGCACAATCTTGTTATTTATTGCCTTGTTTTTACTGTTTAGTAACTTAGTTTTCATTGTGCGTAGCTGTTTATCATAATAATTTGAGCAGCTTAGCTAAGGGCATATTTTTAATGTGCAAACACATAACTATTTTTAAAACAACAAGTAATAGAGAAAAATAAAATATAAAACATTTATGGAATTACGGAACGAAACGCTTTAAATGTATTATAAGAAATGATTTACAGCTTTATTATGAATTCCGAGTGAAATCGAAAATCTCCGTAACGAATTCGTACAAAAAGGTATTATGAATTCCGACGGATTCGAAGTTAGTGTTGCCATAGTCTTGACCAAAGTTTGAATAAGTTCAACCAACTTTTCAAATGAAAAAACAGATGTGTTTTGTTTACATTCTAAGGATTGTTAAAAATATTTTTCAAAAAATAAAAACGATATACATATAATGAATTTTATTGCTACAGCCGTTTTAGTGGCGGCAGAGGAATCTTAAGACAATAGCTTTTAGCGAATAGAGCGCAAAAACTTGAGGAATGGTTAGAATTCCTTTGATTTGGATTAGAAATCGTAAGCTGTTAAAACAAATCACGAATTAAATAAATATGTACATACATATGTATGTTCTTTCCAATTAGTTTTACTTAAAATTTCCGGTTGAAGAAATTTTGCTATCAGCATGGTGTTGGAAAAGATGTGGCTGCTGCAATGGCTTTTTCGTTCCACTTTTTCGTGCACACATTTAATTCTATACCTAAAAGACGGTTTTTCTTTTTTTGTTTGTTTATATAGTTAATTATTTTCCAAGCAATCTATCAGCTGTTGCAAATGGTCTATATGAAGCGATTTTCTCAACACGTAAAATCAGCAGTTAGTTTATGTTACTTTTTTTTTTGTTTCAAATTATGACAAAACCAGTGAGTATTGTAAAATATACCAATTAATTATTAAAGAAATAAAACCACTTAAAAATTGTTTTTATTCAATTTAAAAACTTATTTTCAGTTTGTTCTTATTTTTAACCACTTTTGGAATTCTCTCGGCAGTAAGAAGAGTTCGTAAAAAGACTTTCCCTAGAAAGACTTTCTGTGAGGAGGAAATATTTTTGGGAAAAAATGTGCATCTTTTTAGGTTTCAACCACTATAACTTAGCTATATATTATGTAATTAACAATAGCTATGCCTTGCCTAAAGAGGTAATTTTAAGTTCTTGAAACAGGAAAAAAATGGTAGAAATACTACACCACTTTTACCGTTATAAAATCCCTTTTTAAAGTGTCCTAACATGCTAACGGTATTTTTGTTATCTATGAACTTCAACAAAAGAAAATTGGTGCATGAGAACCAGTGAATAAATTTGGGGTTTCGCAGTGTATTTAATTGAATAGCTTTTTTCTTTATTACCTAGGCGCTAAATATTGAAGATATTGTTAATGGTATTCAGCGGTGTTGAGTTCTTCAATGAAAAGTACTTCATGTGAACATTCACTTTATTTAACATTAAAACTTAAAGAAGTGTTTTCTTCTTAACTAATTTAAATCGTTTGCGCTGCTTAAGGTTTTCAAAAAATTCTTAAACTACAATATTTTGGCATTCTTCTTGGTTTTGCTCTATCACCCTGGCTTCTGCTTGGAATTCAACTGAGTGAACCAACAACTTTCAGTTACATTGTTTGCGCTGGTCATGACATGATGGCTTTAAAATAATTTTAGTTTTAAGTTTTTTAAATCTTTTTTTATGCCTTAACCATTTTTTGCTTTTGGTAAGCCAATATTATTTTTTCAACCACCCTTCTAGGATGGTATGATTGTGAAAAGATGAAAATAAAAAATAAAAAAAAAACGAAACATGATGAAGAGAAAAGCAAAACGTTAAGACTAAAAACGAAAACAGCAACAGTAAGTCATGAATTTTTTCTACAGTTTTGGGATGATCTGATTTAATTTTTGCATTGGTTGCTTTCAATTTTACATACTCTAGTGAATCTTTCATAGATTTTTTTTTTTGTACTTTGATATTCGCAACACTCAAAAAAGTAAAGTTTTAATAATAAAAGACATAGTAAGTGAAAAAGTATACATGTATTTCTTTTTTCTATTCATTTCTGCTTCCCTTAACTTCATATTCTTACTTTAAACTTGAAGTTGATATCATGTTTGTAGTTTAATGGTTGGTTGGATTTTTTTTTCCACTAGAAATTTTGCTGAACAAGTTTAAAAATCCTTTTGTTTCACTGTCATACTTTGTTTTTTATTACTACAGAAATTTGTATCTATTATAAGAACACACTTTGAGTATCTTTATTGCCCTAAAATTTAATAAATTTAGCTCTGAAGAGGACTGGCTATTTGCTAACTTCTTTTTCACTAAGTTCTCTTTACACCAGCACAATTAACCCTTTAGGGCAAAATTTCTTATATTAAAAACAATATTGCTTAATGAAAAACATAGCAGCAAATAGTTGTTTGTTATTTATTCTTTATGTCTTAAGCAAAATAGAGGAAAAAAAAGCAGGGATATATTTATTTTTCCATAAACCCGACAAAGCGATGTAATAGTGTCAGTAATTTGTGTTTTCAATAAAATTAATTGCTTTTTAAAAATGTGTTTCACGGTCGTTATCATGCGGAGGAGAAATAAGCTCCTGGTTGTCAAAGAAAAAAAAAAAACCAATGAAAACTTTCATTTTGGACTGTAGAGTTCTTAAGACAAACAGTTATTTAAGATTTCAAAACATACGGGCACATACTTAAGTATATAAAAGAAAAATATACTGCAAAGATTTTGAATTAAATAATTGAAAAAAAAAGAAAAGAATACACAACAATTAATTTATTATTTTATTATTTAATTTGATGTTTACATTAATTTTTAGCTCTCAGCTATAATTTAAATTTAAATGATAAGTAAATGCAACTCTGCCCACTCACTTAATAATTTTCTCGGGCTTTTTAGATCGATTTTTACTTCCTCAAAATTGAGAAAACATTTTTTTTTTTTTTTTTGTAAAATTGGAGTGGTCAACATTTTTAAAGCAGACAAGAAAATTAAAATTGAAGACTTTCTGGCTGGGGTCCATACCATGACTGTTTCACAACCACCACATGGCTTATCAGTGCCCATATTCGCTTTGAACCCAGGCCATGATTAATTGTATACTATCGTTCTACCAATATGATTTAATATATACCTGAGCTCTTCAGGTGGTCTTTAAAGCAAACAAAAATAGACAAAGATTTTTTTGATAAGATTTCATGTATAAATATTAATAAGGAAGACAAGATAAGTCGATTTTAAGACTTACTGGGGTACATACCATGGCTATCTTACGACCACCACGACGCTCATCAACACAAAACTTGCTTCGAACCAAAGTCATGACTAATTGTATATTACTTTAATTTTTTTTTCGTTATTCTTATATTTTGTATTCCACTGTTTTTTTTATTATAACATAATTTTTTTAATATAATATATAAAAATAGAAAGTAAAATTGCGTGAGCTTTGGTTGCGGAGTGGTTAAAGTAATAATATAATTACAGTCGTTCCGTCGTCGTTTTCGAAGAAGTAAGGTTCAATCACACATTCGGACCAAAGAACGCACCACACAGTGACTTTTTCTGGATGTTATGGCCTCTCTTCAGTTACTTAAGGATTCTCAGAACCTCAAACGCGACAATTTTGTTTATTAACATAACCACCGAGGGAGAAATGTGCTTCATCGCTGAAGAAAATTTTGTTCGAAAAATCGAGGATATGTGACTGTGGCAAGTATTTTAATTTTGTATTACAGAATTTTTCCTTCACCACTAAAGGGCTTCGAGCCGCAACTTTATGACTATTGACACCTTACACTCTCAGCCATCGCACAAACCAAATGTACACACACACTTTCCTCTTACATATGAGCTATTTCCCTAGTTGCGATAAATTGCACAACATATATATATATATATATATATCGTTCCCTGCATTATGGTTCATATAAGAGTATAAGTACTTAATAAACACAAAATGTTGCTTCCGTTGGAGGTCCCTTTGAAAAATCCAAGTGCTTGTGAAGTGGTGATCCAAATTCGATAATTATAAAATGTAATATATCCAGTCCTTGCCAATTTAACACCGCTTTTGCGAGCTGTTCTTCAAGCTGTTTTCCCAGTTAAGTTTTAAGCACTTACTTAATCAAATAATGGCTCAACCAGTTTATGGACAGCAGTTACAAATCATTTCGTTCAAGTTTTTGTAATTTTACCTCTTTTAATTTACTTAACATGTTGCTATGTGTAAACATCAATTTCTTGTTGCCTCTTTTATGACAGCTAACTAATTCTTGAGCATGTAAAATTTCATTAACACACATTTCCTCGTCGGCGTTAAGCCAACAATATCAAATAAAGGAACGTAAAATGTGCACACGAACACAGACGCACACACGCGCACACACGCGCTTATGGTCTGCCATTTAACGAGATAATTTTCATATTGCAAAGTTATTCGCACTAAACCAAAAAAAAAAAGAAGTGTTAAAACTACAAAATAACACACACACATGGAGTACCTTACCAAGCACACACACACACACGCTCCTTCAAACCAACATAACAGCGCACAAAAATATGCAAGTAAATGAATGCAATATTCACACTTGTGCTTTTTGGACTTTTTTTTGAGCGTTTTTTGCTGTTTTTGTTTTCGGTTTACGTCTTGCTGTTGTTTTAATATGCAAGTAACTCTCGTACTGGTTGAAGTTTATTGTGGTTGAGGAAACATCAGTTCATGAAATAGCATAAATATCTTTATGTGTGAAAATATTTGCAGAGTACATAAACACGTTTTATACTTGAATTGTACTGCTGATGGAATTCGTTAGATTTGCCTTGAAGTTTTTGCCACCAGGGGTTTTTTGCACACAATGCAGAAAAGTAAAGTCAATATATGGTATGTTCTCAGTAGTGGACAGATCTGCGAGCCTCTTAAAGCAACCAGTTAAGCATCTCCTCATACCGAATATATGGTTTTATAAGAAAAGACGTGTTTCTAAGTACGTAGTTTTATGAATAATAATTTAAATTTTAAAATATAATAACAAACTCAGAAGCCAAATTATAACAAACTATAAGGTAACTTAAATTTCAACAAGTATAAACAAACAGGAACCTAAATATGTTAATAGTGGAAGAATATATTAAGAAAAATTTGTAACAATTACAACTATAAATAACAAAATAATAATATTCAAACAATATTTTACTATTAATTATTAGTTAAGAACCATATAAACGAATAGAAAAACAACCCCATATCTTATGTACATATCATAGTTTGCTCTTCTAGCAATTTATTCTCTCCTTAACGCCATGAAATTTGTGCTCTCAGGCTGTTAGTTTTTAAAAAAGCAATATCTATAGTTATAATTAATAATATTGTAAATAAAAATTTGTTTATATAAAGAAAGATCTGAAGCTGTAATAAATAGTTTTTTCAATATAATTAATAACTTTATTTATAGAATTACTTACGCCACTAAGTTTTAAATTTTATTTTTTCTTCCATAAAAATCGACCCATTACATGTGAAAGAAAAATGAGTGAAAGTTTTTGTTTAATTTTAACTTTAAAGTCGAATGATATCATATACAATTATTAATAATTTTGTCGGGCTTGAGTTCGATTTTGACTTAATCAAAATTGAGAAAACTTTTTTGTGATAAAATTGGAGTGATCAACTTTGTTTTAAGAAGACAAAAAAAGTAAAGTTGAAGTCTTACGTCTGGGGTACATACCCTGGATGTTTCACTTCCGCTACGTCGATGATCGGCACTCAGATTTGCTTCGAGGCCAGGCCATGGCTAATGGTATACTGCTTTTCAGCACAATCTATCTTTAATCACATTGATGAACATTAAATTTTGTCACTGAGTTTTTCTGTTGACTGGAATATATTATAGTTTCTCTCACCAACACACAATTGATATTTGTGCTGGTTACTATTGTTTCAGTGGTAACAACGGTTTCAAACTTTTGGCAGTGCCGCACAATTTTTTAAGCAATAACTTTCACTTTTTAGTCGAACTATATGAAATACGATTGTTAATAGCTTTATCGGTCTTGAAATCGATTACTGTTTTATTGTTCTAACTTTCCCGCAAAATTTCGTGAAATTTCATGAACTGCCTTAAAATGGTAATCAGGCACTATTACGCATAAAATTTTAATTTGAAAATGCGCTCATCCACTCATGTGGAATTTTTTGTAAATTTAATCACGTATGATATAACATTTTGGCGGCAACCACACACCTCTGGTTATTACCCATTCATACCAACTATACTATTATATATTTCATACTATCTTAAAGTCTTTTAACACGTTTTGTTAGTTTTGATTTTTTTCCAGACATGGAAAAGCAACAGTGTTCACAAATACGAACTGAAAAATTTTAGTTACAGCGTATAAAACCTCCAGATGCTACAAACGCTTATAAATTTTATATTAGGATAACGAATCCTCTTTACTTGTCTTAATTACCAACTTTTGAAGCATTTTACAAGAATTTGTAAAAATATAAGAACAACTTTAACCGTAAGTAAAGAGAGAATTCTAACAAATGTTAATAAATAAACTTCTAAGTGTTTTGCATACACAATTTAAAGTAAGAGGTACATTGTTTATCTCACCAATTAAAAACAATATTCAAGTATGGTCACACTGTTTAATCGTTCACGGGTGTATGGAATAGAAATAAATTTATCTGAACTTGTCTGCTTATAATGAATTTCCTGCGACCCTTTTATAGTATCTGTTCTCATATACACATAGGTTTTTTATTTTTGACCGCGTAAAATCGCCGTTCAACCCGGTTGTGTTCGTACCATCAGCCAGAATAATTTTTGACCCAGGATTTGTTCGTTGAGGGCAAAAGTTAGTGACTAATCTAAACTGCGTGTTAGAAAATACCATAATTATTAACGAAGTGTACCATTATGTAGGGGTCTTATTTTGTAAGAAAAGAAAATCCCATATTTTAAAACAAAATCTTTTAAAAAATTAGCTTAATTATTTATTCGCTATAAGAGCGACTTGAAATTTATTACTTTAGGTCTAAAAATAGACCTTAGAGCAAAACATTTTTTTGACACATGAATTAAACATACATTGAATTGGTATGAGGAAAAGATTTTGTTACTTTAGGTCTGAAAATAGACCTTAATGCTTTCTGTCTTTCTTTTTAGCCGTCTATATGCCACCGACAGACATTTCGTTGTTCTTACACACCTCATCAGTGGACTCGAAAAATTTGAAAAGAATGTTTGAAGCCAAGAAAGGTTCCAAAATTCTCACGAACAAAATGAGAATAAGAAATGTTCAAACAAACTTTTTATACAGTAAACGTTACTTTTCTTAGCACTTCCTTACAACGGGTGACCCTTGGCTACCAACGACTAAGTAAAGACTAAGAACAGTAAAGGTGTTACAAGACGTCAAATGCTTTCTGTATAAAAAGTTTGTTTGATCATTTCTAAATAAGCATTTTGAAATAAGTAGTTGTTCTTCAAACGTTTTTTTTTTTTATATTTTTCGAGTCTACTGATGAGTTGTTTAGCAACAACGCAATGTCGGCGGCATATAGACTGCTAAAAAGAAAGACAGAAAGCATTAAGGTCTATTTTTAGACCTAAAGTAACAAAATCTTTTCCTCATACCAATTCAATGTATGTTTAATTCATGTGTCAAAAAAAAGTTTTGTACATTTCAATATGGATTCCTTTCTACCAAACAAACGAACAACACTTTATACATGTGTATAAAGTGTATGTTTTGTTTGTTATTTTTACGAAATTTAATCAGACTCTTACAAAAACCGAAGCAAATTCGAGAAAAGTGTAAACAAAGGGTGTAGTTAAAGTCGTAAATAAAAGTGTTCTGAATTCATGCAAGTGAAAGCATATTGGAAACCCCAATATGGAATATTTCCTAAATAAGTTTGTTACAATTTCCATTTCTATGCAGGTGTTTTGAATACAAATTCTGTTTACAGCTTTTTGGTTCCTGTTGCTGTTTCTGGTGGTGCATGTTTGTTGTGGCAAATAAACAAGAAAAGTGGCAGGCCATAGATGGAAAGGCACAGGTAGTATCATACTGGAAATTGTTAGTTTTAGTTTACAAGCAGTTAAAACCTTTATGAAACTTTTGCTTGTCTCTCTACGAAAACGATTAACACCCAAATAGTTTTAAGTGAGAAATTAATTTGAAGTTGTAACCATTCAACAAACGAGATACACACTTTTCTATCTCTTTATCCAGCTCTAAGGCTGATTAATGATGAAATTTAAATAAATTTTTCTTTAACTAAATTCAGTATAAGTTACCAGCAAAAAATACAAAAACGGAAGAAAAAAGTAGCAAAGAATTCATCACCACTAATTGTAGTAAAGGTACTGAATTTCACATTAGCTTGTGGTTAGAAGAAAATGCTGGATTTTTGACAATCGAAAACAAATAAAAATATCACTTCAAAAATTCCATAAAACTATAGAAAAACTGCTTTTTTTAATAAGGAAATAAAACTTAAAAAAGAAGTGGTTCTGCGCATTTGGTTTTACTACATCTCTCCCATCCAACTTAATATTAATAATATTTCAAAATAATCCCACTTATTGTGAGGTTTGTTGTCGACATCGTCACTAATTTTTAGCTGCAGTCCAATTTAGTTGATGCCGACGTCAACTCGATAATAAGTTGGATATGATTTTGCTTTAGGAAGCCAAATGTCTTAAAATTTATATCATAAACAAAAACTAGCAAAGATTTTAACAAAATTTTATCCAGGACAAGACCCTTGTTTAAGAGCTAAAGCAATTTATTTATTAAACACAATATTTTCTTCCTTAAGTTTCTTTATGAGTTTGAGATCTACACTCAGAATATTTTTGCAGTGACTGACTGTAGTCTATTCCAGAAGTAATCACTGCAGTTATTTTTAAATGAAAAAACGTTTAAATATGAATGAAATTTTAGTTTGAACTGATTTGTACAGTTGCATAAAAAACTAACAACAGATAAATACAGATTTTCGGTCACAGTTAATAATGACAGTAGTAACTTATGTTACACATACATGAAGGAACCATATATATACATATTTATAATTTGGTTTCTATATACATTTGTAGCATACATACTGTGTACTTAGGTTGATTGTTGTTGTTGAATTTGTTTTGATGGTTGCGATGGCTGAGCCGGTATGACAGCTGCTTTCAAGTCGAGATTTTGCATGTTCGAATCTCAGCAGAGGCTTTGGAGTAAAAACATAAAATAGCGAATTGAAAAAAGTGATAATACAGATAGAAAACCATAATTACATAAAATGAAGTAAAAACAACCACCACCGCAGAAAAAATAAAAAATATTTACAAGTTGATTGCGCATTAATTATTTGACAGTTAGAATAAAGGAAAAATCATTATCTTTACCGATTAAGATCTGTAGATTTTTTAACATTTAAATTCAAATGAAGTAGTTAATAAATTTAATTGAAAAATAAGTAGAACGGTTTTTAATAGAAGTCATTTATTTTCAAGAGGGGTTTTAGTTAATTTTACTGACAAAGTTTTCTGAGGGTAAAAGTGTATGCGGTATATCAAATTGAAGCGTGATTATTTCTCTACTTTCGTACATTAAATTTTTAATTTAGAATGTAGGTTTGCTTCCCTTTAGGTGTTCATGCTACCAAAGCCTTATTCTACAATTCTCTTAGCATCAATATATAATTTGTTTTGTATACCTTATTCCCAATCTATTGCAGTATTTAAGGCCTGCAGAGCTTCACAATTTTTAAGAGGTTTTGTAGTTAAAGCCTCATATTCCACATTTTATGTCTCCGACTTTTAACTCGTAATAAGAATTTCATCTTCTGAAATTTGCGGTGAAGAAATAAATGGGTTATTGTGCGAAACTCTTCTGTTTTTTCAAATAATTCCTCTCATAATAATGATCGTGGGATATTATCCTCTAAGGCTCAGCTCTGAGAATGAAGACTTTATTGCAGAATTGGGGACCGACCCTGTTCCAAGCTCGATTAAGCAATTCACAAGACTCCTTTAAACTACATTGTTTGAAAAAAAATTTCTGAGTCATAGAAGACTTCGAATTTGAATGATGTTTCGTTAATTTTGCACACATGATTTTGTAAAAAAAATTAGACACAATGACAAAAAAGCAGTTTTCTATGGCACTTTTTTTTTGCAATTACATGTATTACGTGATAGAGAAAAATTAAAGCTTTTTGTTTTAAAATTTAATACTCTTAAACACTTCAAACCTTCATTTGTTTTCCCTTCGCTGTAAACAACTGAAATCAATTAATTTGAAAATTATTTTTTATATACACGTGCAAACAAGTGTGCTGTTGTTATTGTTTTTTGCAATAAAAATAAATCGTTTTCGATTTCAATTACGTAACAAATTGATTGAGTAAAATTATTCATGTAGGTGTTTTTTCTGTAAATGTGTTAAATTATAAATAGTTGTACATTCACACGCACACACACACACACACAAAATATATATGCACATATGTATAAAAGGGAAAACCTTTAACTGCAAATGAAATGTTGCATTTAAATTTTAAGCCAATTGATATGTTTGTTAAAAATTAATACTCTAACACACACACACACGCACACACGTATAGAGGAATAGCCCCGCAGCAAAACCAATAACTATTTAATTTTTGAGACATACATCTTACAAGTTGTAACGAGGCAAACACCAGCCAAACGACGAATCACCGACTGCTTTAAGTGATAAGAGATGCTCTTAAGGTTCATGCTCGTCTCTTTCTTACGAGCGTAGTAAATAATGATTTAAGAGAATGCATGTTCGATGTCCCATGGAGCAATGCGAAAAAAGAAACTGTGCATGCAGAAAAAAATATATATTTGAAGGAGAATATATTATTGCTGAAAGATATGGTTGAACATATTATGGTTGTAGAGAACCAATGGTCGAGCCATGTGGTTGAAAGCACGTTATATGGTTACCGTAATCATACTATGTAGTTGGTTAAACCATTTTATATGATTTCGACTATAGTCTTGTTTTATAAAACATAACCGTGTTACCGCAATAAAAATGAAACACATTTTTTCTTTATGTGTAGTACACACTGTATGCTAATAAATTAATATAAAAAAAAAACTATTTTCTGCAGCTTCAAATCGTTTTTTTATATAAAATTTGTTAGTTTGTTAACATCATCAGGATAATATTTGTAATTAAATTGAAATGTTTAATACCTTGTGCATACATGCATTTCTAATTGAGATAATATTCAGTTTATTGACATAATATTTTTTGCGTTCATACATACAAATATTGCGCTAACTCAATTAGTATTTGACAGCTGGAAAAAAGTTGTTGTTTTTGTTTTGGTAGTGAGAAACAAAAAGTGAAAAATATTTTCAAATAAGAAAAATGGAAGAAAAACTGCTTTTTATTAAAAAGATTTTAGTGTTGTACAATAAAAATATGGAACTTGTACAAGTAGTGCGTTCATGTTATGACTCCAAAGCGGCAATAATAAAAAGAAAGGGAAATAAAAATTTGGAAATGCTGCAATGTTTTTATTTTTATTGTATTTACTTATATTTTTTATTATTTTGTTTTGTTTGCTTTTGTTGACATTTATCTCGTCATTCATCTCGCATTGTATACTTTTGCTTATTAAACACATCTTTTACAGTGTTGCGTTTCATCTTTTTCTCAATATTCAAAGCAATTTTGAGTTTATTAAGCAATAACTTTATTGACTTTTTGTATGGAATATTGAGCCCAATAATGGACTTTATTGCGATTATCTCAATAAAGGCGCATGTATGAACATGGTATAATTTCAATTTAATTAGAAATATTATCTTGAAGATGCTAACAAATAATTAGGGAAAAATTTAATAATATTGTTAATAAATTTATATAAAAAACTTCAATCTGAAGCTACAGGAATTAGTTTTTTTAAGACTAAGGAGATCGAATAAAAATTATTTATATAGCCAATAAATTAAAAAAGCAGTAAGATAATTAATTGAAAAAAGAAAGTTTGCCAACTACAGGGTGGTCCTAACTTAGCGAAGGGATTTGAATTGCTCATAATTTTTTTATTTAAGATAAATTTTTTTAAACAGCTTATAAATAGAGAATATTTTTAGTTTAGTTATGAAAAATAATATCTCGCAATTGGTGGCCATTTTCTGCTTCGCATATTCGTGTTCTTTCCGACACATTTTCCATAACCTTTCGACAATTACATTATTTCGGTTAACTACTATTTTTATTTCACTACTATATTTATTTTTTGTTTATTTTTTTCAATGGAAGAAATATGTTCATTAATAATCACACAAAAATTTTCAATCACCACACAAAACTTGAAGAGAAATGTCAGAAACAACAATATGTTGTTTATTATTTGGTTACCGTTTGACAGTTCAAAAATTGACAGATCAGAAAAAAATGTTAGGTAACAAAAAATACTATTTATTGGAAAACAAGAGCGGTACGTTTTGCAGCCCAGAGACAAAATGAGCTAATGGCCATCATTTCTGTGGAAGAAGGCTGTGAAGATGTTGAATGGATTGATGATGAGAACATTGATAAAACAAAGTGTGAAAAGATTGTGGACGATATAGCTGCAGGAAATAAAATACATGTTTTATCAATGGATGAATATTTTACCTTTCCATGGACCGATAATTGAAATGTGCCAATTTTTAAAAATCTGCAAAAATTGCGTTACGTAATTTGTGAACAGCCCCAAAACCTAGTGGTTCGATGTATTGAATATCTGACAGTATCTGCAGGGATATCTGTTCAATTCTATTTACTTACTTATGCATAAATACATACATACATACATACATACATACATACATACATACATACATATATATTTATTTTTTTAAAGTTATAATGAAGTTAAAAATAAAATATAAATTCAATTTTCGCAACGTTATTTTTATTTTGTGAAAAGATGTTTTTTTTTGTGAAAAGATGCTTGCGACATATGGAAGTACAATATGTTGTAGGTGTGTGGTAACTGGTAAATGAATCATCAATTTGGTGACAAATTGGCTGACTGCAGGACTGACTGTCTGCTTTCGCATGCACTGTTGTTGATTTAAATGTGATTTACTAGAGGTTTTCATTTAATTTTCTCGCTCGTTTGCTCGTTTTCAGGAATATTATAACTGCAAGCAGTAACCAACCGAAAACGAAACAAGGAACTGCAATTGGCAACAAATTTACCAGCAAATTAAACAACAACAACAACAACACGCTTGACAGTAATAATAACAACAGTGCGTTCGTGAGTGCGTGCGTTTATACAACTTTTGAAGCTCAATCGATTGACATGAAAATTGAATTTTTCCAGATTAAATTGAGTTCTAGTTTTTTTTTTCACCTTACATGCTTTCTGGTGAGGCAAGAGATTTTCACGTTTCTGTTTTGATTACAATAAATATATTTGATATTTCTTTAAGAAATATTAGCTAAAAAACGAAGAAAAAAGAAACAAATTCTAAGCTATTGCTTACAAGAACAAAAAATAGATAAAGAATATGAAAAAAAAAATATCACAGAACT
This sequence comes from Sturmia bella, assembly GCA_963662145.1. Lineage (NCBI taxonomy): Eukaryota > Metazoa > Arthropoda > Insecta > Diptera > Tachinidae > Sturmia > Sturmia bella. Next base: position 32,695,199 of record OY759168.1, on the reverse strand, counting down.
TCTTGGTCATATTTTGCGCACACAAACAGACTTATTATTTTCCTTCACATAAACAGGTATTTTTGTTTTACCTGCAACAGAATTTCTGTATATTTAATGGGCTGGCTCGAGTTAGTAATCGATATTTCTGCCATAAATTTTTCAATAGTTTCGGCATAAGGAAGAAAAAGTTGCACTGCAACATCTTCGAAAAAAACCCCATTTTCAAAGAGTCCGATTTCGAATTTTTTTTTGTACTTTGTTTGGAAGCCCCCTACCCTACATTGCTGAATGCGTGCTTATTTGTACAAGGTTGACTCGCAAATATCTTAAAATGACATTATGCGATGGTGAATCGCAACAAATGTCGTAGTGGAACTTTTTTTCTAATGCTAAAAAGCTATCGAAAAATCGATGGCAAAATATCGAAAAATGTTTCTCCACACATATTGACCCTTCCTAATATTTAGACAACGATCTTCACAATTACTACACGTTTTTTTGTTGTTGCTATTACATGTCATATGACATCTAGTAGAACAGCAACTATCTAAGACCTACACGCAAAAAACAAACATTTTACAACATGGTTGTGACAACAATATTATGTTGTCTATAACATTGCCAAAGGTTCTGGCCAAGAATATACATATAAATATACATATATAAAGGGTAAAAAAATCAATTTTCACTTGATGTGGACAACATCTGAGCATCGACTGTGACCGATTCCATGCCCCAAAAGTGTTCCCTCCCAGTGATATGCGCGTTTTATGAAAGTGATGGTACACCAAAGATACACGTATTTAAATCTTTAAAATGGCTCTCCTGAACAAAACCGGTTGCTACCTTTAGGTCCCTTTCTATTTTGTACGTCACGTATATTGATTTAAAATGTTGTAAAGAACTTTTGGACATCGTAAACACAGTTTTTGTTAAAGTCTGATCATTACGTTGTCACCATTTAATAAAAGTGATTTAGGATTATATTCATTTGAAAACAAATAATATCTGCAATCATTTTATAATGAGCATTTGAATAAGCTTTAATTGTGACAAACATAATAGACCTAAGGCCTATTGGTAGACCTAAAATAATAAAACAATTGGCTCTTATAGCAAATAAATAATTAAGTTCATTTGTGAGTAAGATTTTTGTATAATTATATTTAGACTAGGTGGCATTGCTGAGACTCCTTCCTGCTCCCATTCTCATACTCATAAATTACACCTTTTTATAACAATCTGTGAGTATTCAAACTGTTGTATTTTGCATATTTCATATAATTTCCATTTCAGTAATGTCTACCCTCAAATTGTCACCACAGTTTATTTTCAATAGCACATCGACAAGAACAACAAACTTGACCACAGGAAGAGTGTACGCTTTGAAAGACTTTTCCTTGTCAATGTGATATTCGTAGAGACAGTTGTGTTTACGCGAACGTTTCCAAATTGTTTTTGTGCTTAAAGGATGGATGTAGTATAAATTTTATTTAAATAACTATTTTACATTCAATCATTGCAAGCATTAAACACACTTCAAACACGTGGGGGGGCTTTAAATAGTGGTAAAGGCGTGCGTGTCTGTTGTTGAAATTTAGTGATTTTCTAAAATTTATATCAAATAGCCAATGTGTGTAATTTTGGTTATTTTATTCCTGTTAATATTTTGCAGCCGTAGAACATACTGCTTGCATTTCATGCAATGGCGTTTCTATGGTTGTTGTTGATATTAAAGTTTGTGTTGGGCAATTGTGAATTGTAAGTTATTGTTAGTGATAAATATATTGTGCTAGTGTCTGTGCGTGTGCATGTGTGTGTGTTGCAATACAGTTAATAACAAATATAAGTTCAGGATTTAACAATGCAATTCAATTCATTTAGTTTAAGCAAAATCTTTTTTGGAGATTTTTTCAAGCTAAACGATTTTTGGCCATGAGATTCTTACAGAAGAAAATAAAGTAGTTTTCGCTTTTGTAGTGCTTTTGAGAGGCCAGAAGGTCACATTCAAACATAGTATTTTTGATCTATCAAATGGTAACCGAATAATATAAAAAATATTGTTGTTTTCGATAAAGTTTTTTGTTACCGTTGACAGCTAGTTTTTCTTCAACGAAACGAAATTTTTTCTTTGGCTGTCAACGTTTCTTGATTTGTGAATCACGAAATCTTTGAAAGAAAAAAACAAGAAGGCGAATTAATTACCAGGTGGTTGCACTGGAATTCGACGCACAACATATATGTATGCGCTTTGTTGGTGTAAATACATTTTTGGTTGTAAAAATCTGAATTCGTATAGCTGTGTTCAGCTGCTCAAAAGCTGTGGTTAGTTGCTCAACAGCTGTGTTCAGCTGATCAAAATCTGTGTTCAGTCATTGGTAAGCTGTGTTCAGACCTGTGTGAAGCATGTTGGCCATGATACAACTAATAAGCTAAACTTTTCGTTACAATAAGAACAACTTCAATAAAAATAACATGCATTTTGTTTTTGTGAAACTTCTGCAACCTGTCAAAAAGATGCCATTTCTACATTTACAGAAGAGAGATGAACAAAGGTTACGCGGATTAGCTATCTTGTTTTTTCTGCATTCTCTTGACAACCTAAAGTAGACAGATGATTACCAGCTTAGCTGATGAGGCTATCTTATTAGTTGAATCATGATGTTGGTGAAAATCGTCCACAAAGAGGGTAAAAATTCACAGTTATGGGTGGGTGTTAAGAACCAAGAAGCTAAAACTGATCACCTGGGCTGCCAAACTCACACGGTGATAGATTCGCCTTGGTCTAATGAGTGTTTTGTTGGCAAGTTGAGTGGCATTACCACTTTTTCAAGCTTGTCCATTTCTTAGCGCTGTTTTGATGTAAGCAGATAAAATAGAGCAAATGAAAAAAAACAGCTTTCCTGTCAAAACAAATTCGTAGAAAGTGAACATATTTAGCAGCACATGTGATTATATTTTGCTTCTTCTAAGGCTAATTCACTGGCAGATACATTTGACAGCAATTGTTTTGTCAGATTTTTAACCTTATTTGGAATAATATAGGCGACACTTTAATTCACAAATCTTTTTTAGATTTATTGGTTTGTACAAATACACAAACCAATTGTATTTAAAGTAATTTTTAAGCTCGGTGTTTGAGAAACATTTTATTACAACTATTTTGTGCACAATGGAAAAATGAAAAAAAATCAATTGGATAGCCCTTTTGACAACCAAGAGTAACTCTAACATTAAAATAATGTATTTGCTATTTTTGATGACGAACGCAAATTTTCTTGCGGTAGCCTTAGCTGAAGTCGAATTGGATTCCTGCGTTTTTATTTATAAAACTGTTAAGAGGCTTATTGATCAAAACTTGTTGTTTATGAGTTTTTTTTATTTATTTTAAATGTTTATTCCACACATGTAATACTTGTGTCTGCTTGTATTATTGAGTCTACACCAGTGTTGCCAGGTCAATATATTTCTTCCCCCCAGAATAATTTTAAAACCCTCTAAAATTCAATGTTTTTCTACAAAATCCCCCTAAAAAATTTTGATGAACATTCTACTTTAGTTTGCGAATCACCAATATTAATGCATTGACAATGCGGAATATGTATAAAATTGTTAAATTTTCCCCAATTAAAAAGAAGTAAAAATTAACTGATTATATGTATTTTTCAGTGCATATGTTATGAGGCGTATCTATATTTATTATACATTTTCGATTTATTTGTATTCACATATTTCGGCATCTAAGTACATATTTATAGGCAGCTGGAAATTGTTATCTGCGCATCTAGAAAAATTTAAGTTTCTCCAAAATTATTAAGAGTTTCTAAGCCTTCTTCGCTCTTTACGTATTTTTAACATTTTCGTTAAAAGAGTTTCAATTTTATCAAAGGTTCTTGGATATTTTAATTTTTCCAATTCTCAAGAAACGGAAAAAATTCAAAGAAATGACCCATAAGGCAAAAATTCATTCAACTCAACAAAAAAAGTGCTTAAAATTGCCAGTTGCAAAATTCTGTACTTGAAGCTACCAGATGAACATAAAATATCTCATTTAATCTTACTTTCAAAATCGTTAAAGTCTTCAAATTTATCAGTGGAAAAATCTTCTTACTTATGCCATTTTACCGGTCAACCAAACAGAGAAATCCCCAAAAATAAATTTTTTCCCCTATAAATTTTTCCCGAAAGAATTTAATACCACAAATTTACCCCTAAAAGAAAACCAACCCAAATCTAGGGGTAAACCCCCTAAACTGGTAACACTGGTCTACACAAACTGGAAGATCTGAAAACGAATTAAATTACATGTTCAGACAACTATTTTGATCTAAATATCAAAACAGTAAAAGAAATCATCTGTAATAGCAGCTTCAAACATACAAATTCTCTAATACAACATTTCAACGGGGAACTTAAACAGTTGCGACAAAAAAAACCCAGGCACCTAGAATACTACAACGATGTGCACCTTCAGAGCTAGTTTACCGCTTCTAAGAGGATCATGATGATGCGTGCCACTAAGTTTTAAGTTGCCGAGTGCTTAAAGCGGCTCTGCCAAAATTGTGAAATTTGACACGTCCAAAGTTCATAGGGTGCTGATGAAGGGTGTTTGCTACCCACCTGGCTATAAAAAAAATCTCTTTCTTTACTTAATTGATATTTATTAAAAAGTGACAAACCAAGGGTTGAACTTGAGCCTGAAAAAGTAATTTAATTTAATTATTCAAGCTTATGATCTTTGTTTTTTTTTATAAAAAAATAATTTTAAGCAATTATGTAGTTATTTTCAATATTTCGCCAACAATTTGTTGGCATCTTCGGGAAAATTTTATAATTATTTTCCTGAAAATGCCAACAAATTGTTGGCAAAATGTTGAAAATAAATAAATAATTGCTAAAAATTATTTTGTATAAAAAAAACCAAAGATCACAAGCATGAATAATTAATTTAATAATTGTTTTAGGTAGAAGCGAAAAATCGTGGAAAATGTTAAAGCGAATTGGAGTTCGTCCTGCTGTAGTGGATTCGCCTTACCTTTGACACTTGCCTCGAAATTTGCATAAAACCATTGCGAAAGTTCTACAGAAACCTGTCAATTAAAACTTTTTTTCAAAATACAAACTAGAATCAGAAAATAAATATTTGTAAAAGAGGAAAAGTACGTGTGCAAACCTTAAGGAAAAACGTTGTTTACTGTACTTTATGTGAGAGGAAAAGTACGTATCTAAACGTAAAGGAAAAAATTTGATTATTACACGTTTTAAGAAAATTAGAGCTGATGACCTGAATGTCACATTAGACGTGTTCGTTCTTCACCGTTTTTATCGGTTTTTATCGGTTTTATCGGTTTGTGTTTGTATTGGTATACAAAACCTTTGTGCCATACATGTCTGAGGTCTAGGGACAGAAATAGAATACTTTACGTTAATTTACGTTGCTTTAATTTTACGAACCGTAAGAACTGCCCCCCTAAAACGGAAGAGGGTGTATATTAAATCTTCTGTACAAATATTGGACATAAAATTTTGCGCTGTACTGTATAGACTTTAGGTAAGAATTTGCAGAAATAATACCTGGCTTCACAAGTACTTTTCAACCGTTTAACGTTGTATTTAAAGAGAAAATCTCTTTAAATACAAACTCTCTAAATACAAAATCTCTTTAAACACAAACTCTTAGTCTTAAACTCATAAATAAATTATCTGAAAGTTGTTTTCTTTTGAGATTTTGTGTTTAAGTTTCCAAATCTGCAAATACATGGGTAACCAATGATTAAAAGAATACATTTACAGGATATTTTGACTATCCGATTCAACTCACTATTTTGATCTCTACTATAAAAATTAGTGTTCTGCCAAAGTTTACATTTACTATTCCAAAAAGCACAATGTGCATATGACATTTTTCTAAGTGTACACAAGTAATTGTATTAAAATGTAATTTCGCGTGCATATGTTAAATGCAATTTTACGACTATTTGACTCCGGCTCACTGATTTACATTTATATAAAGTCTACAGCAATAACAAAAACCTAAAAGAAAAAAAATTTTGAAAACTAAAAATTTATGCTAATAAGCTTTTGTCTGTTCTACACGCTATTATTTGGCAATACTTTCAGTCGACATTCAAGCAACTGTTACGAACAGTGTCATCATAATTATCACCATTTCAATTGGCTGTTTTAATTTTAAAACTAAAAATGTTCAAACCTAATGGAGAGAACAAAATTTAGGTTGATTTTAGGTATTGTATAATTTATGATGACGTTGTTGTGGTTAGAATTGAATTTTCAGATAATTCTATTCATGCAAATGCAATAACAGATTAGGAAAGCTTTTAAAGGTATAATCTTCTATAAAAGATCAGAGATCTGTTTTCAAAATGTTTAAATTAAAAAAGCAGCACATAGATTAAAGAATCAATTAGTTAATATATATAAAATGGACCATAGGCACAACACGGGCTCTTAATCCAAAGATGACACACTGGCTTTATAGCAGCATTATAAGGCCAATTATGACATACGCTTCTATAGTATGGTGGACGCCGATGGGCTATGCAACATCAAAACGGTACAAAAAGTTTAGAGGACCTGTTGACTTGGTATAAATGGACAAAACAAATAATAATCAAACGCCAACAAAGGCAATGGAGACAACATTATTCGTCGACCCAATTGCTCTTCGTATAAGACACAAAGCGGCGCTCACAGCGAAACTACTAAAGGTGATGTTCAACTGAATAGAACTGCGACGCGAAGCTCATTATCAAAACATTTTTACAGTGAACCCTAAACGGGTTCACACCGTACAATGTAATGTCAGATCGCATACCGGTGACCAGACTAGAGGCCGATTGAAAAACATTAGTTCCTGGAATTCATACCTGGCTGATCTGCTCTTCTAGCCAAATCCTAATGAAACTGCGCTGCTACGGGGACGGATCAAGGGATATGAGAAAAACTCGACTTAGTATTTATCTAGAGTTCGCTAATACAGAACTATTATTCTCTCTCCCATATTATTACACAGTTCTGCAGGCGGAAGTTCGTTTACTAATGAAACGTATTAGGGAACTCAATGAAATGGGAAAGCCAAGACCCGTGAATGGATTTACGGTCAGATGTAGATATATTAAAGAAATCTCGAATTAAATCACGAACAGTGTAGTTTTGCGAAACCGATATTACTCGTAACAGTTACTAGACCCAGGCTAAAATATGATAAGGCATATATTCTTGATGCTAATTTTTCGAGCTTTGATATTTTAACTTAATAACTCGAGCTTGAGATCACTAGTTTTTTAAATGCTTGTTTAGTTCAATATTTCGATACCTCAGGAAAACCGAAAAAAAATTGCGGAAGAAGATACCCATTGAGGTATCGAAATATTGAACTGAACCATCATTAAAAAAAACCAGTGACCTCAAGCTCGTATTATTAAATATAAAACATACAATTGGAGTAACTTTTAATAAAGGACAGCTTAGACTATCATACTATATATTAATACATAAATATTTTTTAGGCAAAAAGTATTTTCTTTCTTCATACATTTATTTATAACTGCGAAACTCTTGCTTATGTAGTGAAACGCTGTATGAAAAGATTAAAGGAATTGTAGTTTTTAATTTTTTTAAATTTTTTTTTTATTTTTTTTCACAAAAGTGCCTAAAACGTGAGAAACTCACCTACACGATACTTACTAACTTCAAATTAATTTTTAAATTTTTATTTGAGGTGCCAAGACTAAACGAAAGATGCAGAAGTTCTACTTTTTGGGGCTACTTTCATAAACAATTGTCAGAATTGAGTCCAGAGTCAATCACCTGAAAAATGTTGTACTGTGTTATACAAATGGAAAGTAATACGATAAAAATTTGACTTATCATTAGACTTCGTGGATTTTTGAAATTTCTCAAAACGATAATACTTTTTTTTTTACGGAAAATTTTAATTTCATTGAACTTCTGTATTGTATTGTATACATTTATGTTAAATTACTTTTTCAGGCTTAAGTTCAACCCTTGGTTTGTCACTATTTTAATTAATATCAATTAAGTAAAGAAAAGTAAAATTTTCTTTTCATGGAATCAGGGTTGCGTTTTGTAATGGCACACACAAAATATATTAACTGACTCGATTGTTTTGCCGCCGATCGTTATACAATTTCTCAAAATTTGGATTTCAGTAAAGCATGTAATTACATTTCGTTCACGCCATGTTTTACAGATGATGAGATTTTGTTTTAGACATTTTCCTCTTCTAGCAATTACGTTACCTGCTGAATATTTCTAGTGGGCGGCACGACTTTCGCCTACATAAAACTGTCGCAGAAGATTTTACCGTGGTGTGTACTATTTTTAACTTTATTTGAACCGTGATGTTGTGAATGTAAAATTTAATTTACGTTAGATTTTTTGACAGCCGTAAGAAATATTTTCAGACTTTTATCTCGTAATGAAAGTATTAATACTTGGTGAGCACTGTCCTTAAGTAACATGGATCTAACTTGATATATGAAGCTGAAAATTCTTACAGCGATGCCTTTTGTAAAGTAAAAACTTTTGCTTCTCGAAATATGGCAACGTTGCAATAAAGGAGTATTATGTGTGGCACAGATGCCCAGTAGTGGCTGATATCAGCAACTTAAACTCACACGTATTATTACGCTCTTTTGTTTGATCGTCAATCAACCAGTTCACCATGTTGAGTGGGAGAGACAAACTACACTTGCAGAAATTCTTTGTCTTATTTTACATTTTCATCGTCATCGAGACTGCTGTCAGGGAACACATGACTTCAAATTATTGCGATATATTAATGATGTCCGCCGAAAAGTATTTTATGTTCCAAAATGCTTTTGATGACATGCAATGTCTTATTTGTCATAAGACATTTCAAAAAAAAAAAAAAACTAAGAAATATACTAAACTAAGAACAATACTAAAAACAGAACACAAAACAAAGTTGCAGATATATGAAGTAAATCAAATAGCTAAGTATGAACAAGTGGCTTGCAACTATAAAAGTGATAAAAAAGAATATATGTATTAGTTCATATGGTAATTTAATTAAATCAATAAACTACCGAAGATAGGTTATTTTTTCAAAATAAAAGTAAGCTTGTAATTTTTAATTTTCAATATATTTTTAAAAAAATTGAAATTTTCATTAATCAAAATATTTTTATATAGCATAAACAAAAATAACGAGGTAACATTTATAATAATTTAAATATTGTAATATTTCTAATAAAACAATTGTATTTAGATCCTGAAGATGAACTGAGAGGTTCGAAATATATAGATCAAAAAAAAAAAAAGGAGACGAATTTTTATTACAATATACATCAAAAAGAGGCAATACAAAAACAAAAGATAAGAAATACAATTTTAAAAAACATTTTGAAGATGTTCTCAAAGACATGAATTATTTGCAGGGGGAAGAAAAAGAAAAACAATTTAATATATATCAGTACACTCATCAAGAGTATTACTAAAATATGTGCAACACCCGCCACACATGTGGTTTCGTCGCAATCTCGTTGACGACTAAATAAAATGAATAGCAAATTGTTTTCTTCCAGTGTTATTTCGTCACTCTCACCAATACTACTACCTTGGGCATCTATGATGTATGGACATATATTTCACCGGTTCGATTTGTATGGAGAATAATTTTTCAATATTGTGTAAGGGTATGTGAAAAAAAGTACCACTACTATATATCAGAAAGTAATTTTCAAAGCGTTCGGTTGTGATTTTTTTTTATAAGAGTAACCCTAACGACACATATTGAAGAGAACAAATTATAGGGAACTGGTTAAATAATTGACGCCTCTACTGTTACCCTGGGACATGTGGGTGTGACGAGGGAAGCATTTAATTTTCGAGGCAGCCTGGGAGTAATCAGTCACAGGCTGCACGTGGATGAGTCAAATGTATGAGCAAACCCTAATAAATTTGTCTTCCCAAAATGTTTTGCGAAACGGCAGACCACATACCGCGCTACCTTAGAGGTTTTTCGATTTGAAAAGCGGACGCCCCGAAAAAGATTTTTCTGCTATACAGCAGTTAAACCTTGTTTTTCTCATGCCGAAAGCTTTCGAAAATTTGAGGATACAATGTCGGTTGCCAAATTTAGCCATATCAATATCTATCTCTTGGCTGAATTTTAAATAGTTTTTACCTAAAGATAAATACAAATACGAGTATGTACTTTATACTTTAACATATGGTAATAATTAATTTAAAACGCAGATTGAGAATAGTCAATACAAGCCGTCTCCCAAGCAACCTTTTCCGGTGGATTCAGAATCACTTTTCTTCTCGTTTTACCTACTGATTTCATTACTTTATTACACTTCTTATGCTGTGCAATAGAATATATAGTTAATCACTATCAAGTATTCGAATCAAGTTTTTATAAGACCTTTTTTGACAGCGTATTTAATTTAAATTAGTTTTTTCATGAGGGGCATACACCTTGTTTACTCGGCGTTCTGCATTGCACAAAAAACTGAAATACATTCACCTTTTTCGCCACACCCAAGACTTATTTTTAATATTTTACTTAAAATGCGTAAATTTCTGGCTTCAAATAAACTGTATTGCAAAAGGGAAGGAAAACAAAGCAAAAACAGTAAATCTACTTATTACGAGCACATCGGCAATTGTGTCAACAAATACATTTATTATTTGTTTGGGTTAGTGTGAATGCATGAAAGGCAGCATAACCCTGCAAACATATTGTATGACAAAAGGCTTATACCATCAGTCGGGTTGTAATACTGTTATAATACCAAAGCAACGAAAGCAAAATAATGTCTTATTTATTTATTGCCGTAATCACACTATTTATTATTTGGTTTTTTCCGACCCCTTTTTTATATTATAAATATTTATTTTTTTTTGAGCTAAAGGTCTTTTATTAAAATTATTTACTTATTTTAATAAAAAACCTTTAGCTCAAGAAAATAAGTAATCACACTATATTCAAATTCTTAACAGAAGAAACCTTCACTTTGCCTAATATTTAATGTCCTAAAAATAATGAATAAAAATAAAAAGAACTTGTTAGATCTCAAAACATTTGAAATCTTAAATATTATTCACTTTATAACTGTTAGTAACTGTTTTATCGGGCTTTAGTTCAATTTGACTTCCTTAGAAGGGAGAACAAGTTCTTGGGGTAAAATTGAGCGATATTTAAAAAAAAAAATCTAAGAAAAGCAGCGGTGCTCCTCAATAGCACGCAAATTTCTTCGGATGCAGGTCATAACTGATTGCAAACTCTTTTCTGGTCTGTTTTAAAAAAATTTATCAGTACAATTTCATCATAAGAAAACGATGCTCAATTTTTTGGACGCAAAATCGAACTAAAGCCCGATAAAGTAATTAACAAATGTAAATCATATAGTTCGACGTTTAAATTAAACTTATTGGATATTTGATTGCATAAGGAAGAATATTACAGTCACCAGCGGCTCATTATCGGCGGCAAAACTATCAACTTAGTGAAGCTATTTAGTGTGTGCTCTTATAAAACGCAACCCTGATAAAATGAAAAGTATTAAGAAAATTATTAGGAAATTTCAAAAACCGATGAAGTCGTATGGGATGTTGTGGGAATTTAAAAAAATAAATAAATTCGTAAGGCCATTTTGCCGAGGTGGTAACGCTGGTTGAAAATAGAAATCGAACGTGCACGAATGTGTACATCAGTATATTCAATTTGCCCTTAAGAAAATGATCAGCAATGTTGGTCATATGATACATCAAATGACCGACACTGCTCTTGCTGGGGTACATTTAAAAACGGTCTGTTAGAAACTATTGACTCTAGCTGTGGTTTAAGCTAGTACCTTTCATTAATAAGCATCTTTTTTCTCAAATAAAATTTAAGGTTTCTTTACTTGACTGCTGTTCTTTACCACGTATGTGGAATTAAATCTCCCTAGCAAAAATACGTTTCTCATATGTAAGCAATAAAAAATATTCATGCCTTACAAAACTGCCTCACTGAAGCATAGCCCTAGACGCTAATCTGGGAAATTATATATGCCTTTAAAATGAACTGTTTTTATCCACCTACAAATTGCATTCTCCTTCTCTTACGAGGATACAACTTCTTTCTTGCTAAAACAAAATGTAGGTGTTAATTTCGGCAACAACAAAATTGCTCGCTGAAAAAATCGCATATAAGTATGGCACAATATGCACATGATGTTTATGCTTCTGGGGTATAAGTTTGAAATAAGCTAATAAGTAGCCAAGCAAAGAGACTTGCCAAAAGGGACATTGCGAACAAAAATCATGTGATGCCGAAGCAGGTTGGAAAGCTGTTGGTAGTACCAAATCTGCTTCCAGGCAGGGCGATATTTTTGCTGGGTCTATGTGTTTGCTGGGTATGCACGTGTGCGTATATGTTGATACTTTGTTGTTCTTTCGAAATCCTTTGTAGCTTTAATTTACGTGATTTTTTCTTTGTTTTCTTTATCGTTCGTAAACGTGAGTTAATAGTTTCTGGTGTGGGAATAAGTTGTTACTAATTATGCTTTTGATATGTTTTTTTGCATCAAATATTCCAGTTGAAAATTCTTTAACCAAATGAAAAAAGCAAGGATTTCTTACTAAACAATCAGTCAGTCAGAGAGTGGCTAGTAAGTGCTTAAGTTCAACGTACATAGAGGTGAAAATATAAAAAAAAACTATAAAAAGAAAAGAAAAAGAATTATAAATATATTTTTTTTTACAATTAAAGGCAAGTAGTTGAAAGTAGACGGCATTAAAAATATACAGATTATACAAATATGAACTAAATTGTTTATTTGCTTTAAGAGCCAATTGAAATGTATTAATTCAGGTCCAAAAATGAACCTTTTCAAAAATATTTGTTGTATTTTTCAGCTGTCTAGATGCCGACATTTCGTTGGTGCTAATCAACTCATCAGTAGACTTGAAAAATTCTTAAAAGTTTGTTTGAAACTTTACTACTTATTCCACAATTCTCATGAACAAAATGAGAATCAGAAATGTTCAAACAAACCTTTAATACAACAAACATTTCTATTTTCGTCTTGCAACTCTTTTACTCTTCTTTGCAACCTTCTATACAACGAGTCACCATCGGTTACTACGATTTGTATTTTTGAAAGTATCAAAAAGTAAAAGTTTTTGAATATTCAAATATGAACTAAATTGTTTATTTGCTTTAAGAGCCAATTGAAATGTATTAATTCAGGTCCAAAAATGAACCTTTTCAAAAATATTTGTTGTATTTTTCAGCTGTCTAGATGCCGACATTTCGTTGGTGCTAATCAACTCATCAGTAGACTTGAAAAATTCTTAAAAGTTTGTTTGAAACTTTACTACTTATTCCACAATTCTCATGAACAAAATGAGAATCAGAAATGTTCAAACAAACCTTTAATACAACAAACATTTCTAAATGTTTGTTGTATTAAAGGTTTGTTTGAACATTTCTGATTCTCATTTTGTTCATGAGAATTGTGGAATAAGTAGTAAAGTTTCAAACAAACTTTTAAGAATTTTTCAAGTCTACTGATGAGTTGATTAGCACCAACGAAATGTCGGCATCTAGACAGCTGAAAAATACAACAAATATTTTTGAAAAGGTTCATTTTTGGACCTGAATTAATACATTTCAATTGGCTCTTAAAGCAAATAAACAATTTAGTTCATATTTGAATATTCAAAAACTTTTACTTTTTGATACTTTCAAAAATACAAATCGTAGTAACCGATGGTGACTCGTTGTATAGAAGGTTGCAAAGAAGAGTAAAAGAGTTGCAAGACGAAAATAGAAATGTTTGTTGTATTAAAGGTTTGTTTGAACATTTCTGATTCTCATTTTGTTCATGAGAATTGTGGAATAAGTAGTAAAGTTTCAAACAAACTTTTAAGAATTTTTCAAGTCTACTGATGAGTTGATTAGCACCAACGAAATGTCGGCATCTAGACAGCTGAAAAATACAACAAATATTTTTGAAAAGGTTCATTTTTGGACCTGAATTATACAGATTATAGATACAAACTGAACCAGTTTATAGGTTGTGTTGTATTTGTATTGTTTAGCTTTTAATAGAAAAACTCTATGAAAAAAACGAAGCTGATATTAATCGTTATCTGAACTGATATTAATCATTATTTATTAACTAATGCTTATATTAAAAAAAAAAATAATATCTATTTCATATCCAAATTAAAAAAGTTTTGTATGAAAAATTTTAAAAATAAAACAAATATAATAAAGACTTAAATTTTTTTTTTTTTGAATACTTAATATCATAATAATAGTGAATATAAATAATAAATATTTAATATCATAATAATAGTCAATATTCAACCCCCTCAATCGATCTTAGCCAACTCAAGTGAACATGTAGTTGCTTGAAAAATTTCCAGTAATCTCGTGTTTAAATAAAAGTATTGAAAGATAATGCCATATATTATATACATGTATACAGTCGATTTCCAATCCAAATATTTTTCCATATCAGAGTTTTTCTGAACTTTGTATGTGCTCAAATCACAAGCGGTGGCATATGGTGTAGTCGTATGGCGTATTAAAATACGCACATACGATGGCACAGGAATTTTGGTTTGTTTAATTTTGCCTGCCCTTTGACCTGCTCATTAAATTTAAAACGTTTCATTTGAAATATTTACTTTTAACAATATATTCTCTCTACGCTACTTAACATATAATTAAGCTATCGCACACGATTCTATGGTTGTATTCCTAAAGGTGCAGCACACGTGCAGCATGCATTTGGACGTGCTGGCGTTGAGTGTATTGGTGTGTATAGTAAATGCTTATTAATATTGTAATTAGTGATGTGAGCTTACACAACAATTACAATGTCGTAATAACCAAAATTTTGGCATTTAAACGCATATTTGTGTTATTTTCACACACATGCACATGATTCCATACACTATACGTTTTATTTTCAACCCGCTCAATAAATAGATGGTAAAATTTAATGATTTGATAAAATGACATAAATTTTTCTAATTATATATTTAGTTAAACGACTGATTAAGTGATGACGATAAGTATTCATAATAATATTCGATGGAGGGCGAAATGTCCCTTTGTTATTGGTGCGAACACCACAAAGGTGTGTAACAATTATATGGATATTTGCTAAATTGCGAGCGTGATAGTGTGTGAATGTGCGTGAGTTTAAGTGTTTGGGGATTGTTGTGAATAATTAGGTTTATTTAAAGTTAGTTGTAGCAAATTTTGTATTTTAGAATTGAAAACAAACACAGAAAATATATTGCACCACACCTCAAAGCTGAGCCGAAAGAGTATTTAAACCAAACATGTTTAGAAATTCTCATAAACAAAACAAGAATCAGATACATATCTGCAAAAAAAACCGTGCAAGAACAGTGACGGACACTGCTGATGGATTTATACATCAGGGTTTCTATCATTTTCTTAAGGGCAAAATGAAAGAACTGATGTAAGCATTCGTGTACGTGTGAGCTATTTTTTTATAACCAGTGCTACCACCTCGAAATCTTTTTTTCAAAATGCCCCCAAAATTATATGCAATGCTATTTATTTCTTTATTACTAATTAAAAAAAATAGTTTTTTCGAATATTTAAAAAAAAACTATACAAGGAGAAGAAAATAAATTATTTTAGACATATTTAGATAAAATTAGAAGAAAAACACTAGTCAATAGCAGTTTTAACAATAGAAAACTGAATCATATGGAAAAAACATCCACAGCACTATGTTTTTTCAAAGAAAAAAAAAAAAAAAACCAAATGAACCTATAAAAACATTATTGCATAAACGTAGTTCCAACATTTTTTCGTCTTGCAACACTTTTACTTTTCTTAACACTTCCTTGCAACGAATGACCGTTAGCTACCATGACTTGTATTCTTGAAAGTATCAAAAAGTAAAAGTTTTTTTTGAATATTTAAAACGAACACCAACACATGGTATAAAATTAAGTTTTAGCTCACAGTATGACCAATAAACTCCTTGTTAAAATAAAACAGATTTCAAATATTTGCTATTAAGTATTAGTATTTTCTTGAGCTAAGGATATTTTTATTATACGTATATTCGTGATATATCCTCATATGTATTCTTGTAGATATTTCGCTCTTCTTCAGATACCTTTTTTAGGACAATATTATTGAAATTTTTTTTTCCCAATATTATAAATATAAAAAATACATATGTATAATAAAAAGCGCTTTAGCTTAAGAAGATACTAATGTTTAATAAAAAGGGATCGAATAAAACCAAAAATATTTGCTAATACAGTTAAAGTAAATTTCCATGTA
The DNA here is from genome assembly GCA_963662145.1 of Sturmia bella. Classification (NCBI taxonomy): domain Eukaryota; kingdom Metazoa; phylum Arthropoda; class Insecta; order Diptera; family Tachinidae; genus Sturmia; species Sturmia bella. The sequence goes on along the minus strand of OY759168.1, from coordinate 32,678,875 downwards.
AATTTTTTCAAGTCTACTGAGTAGTTGACTTGCACCAATGAATGAAATGTTGGCTGCACACAGGCATAATGAAAAATTACAAGACAGAAAATAGCTATAAACTTTTTAGATTATTCCCAAAATAAATTTCCCCACAAAAAAGTATATTTTTACTCTTTTACACTTACAAATTTTATTTAGCAAACTGTATAAGAAATGTTTTCGTTCATTTCTATTACTTTGATTTTCTTTTTATATATTTTTATCATTCAAAATGCCAGTTATCAGGTTTGTTCCCCTATTTTCTGGGCAAAGTTAAAATGATAGCAATCAATAATTTCCCTCAATACTACGCAAAAAAGCAGAAAAGTACGGGAACACTAAATACCACATTTCAACCCAAAAAAAAAAAAAAAATACCTGGGGCCAAATCGTTGCATTCGTGGTCGAACAAATTCCGTCACCTATGCTGTGTTTTTGTTGTTTATTTCGTTTTTGCTCTACACTATTTTTACTAGATGGCTGATTCGATAATTTTCTGCACGAGCTTAGATTTCAAGGTGAGTTGCAGGTACCTTTATATGAAATACTATTTGAAACACATAAAAATTGTTGTTATGTTGGTTGATTCAGTTGAGCTATTTTGTTTATTATTGCTTACTTTTTGCAACAGTTGACTGCTTAACTACTTGCTCAAGCTAGCCCGAAGAAAAAGGGCTAGCTGTTTCGTGCGAGAAGATCCAGCGGGCTCCCCTCCCAATGTAAAGCAATGTCGCTTTTCATAAAATCAACTTCAAAACAATTCAAAAAAGGTTTTAAGATGGTCTTAACAATATAATTATGTATGATAAAATCACGTTTTATGTATTGATTTTAACGTTAAAATCAAATTATACTTAAAACCAGCCAAATTACTATTAGTTGGAGAAAGTCTTACACATTCATTTATACATACAGTTAAAAACCTTGTGACTGTCATATAGAAAATCATTTTAGCATTTTCTTCATTTTGCAGAGTTTTTAAGATTTTCCCATTAAACTTTAATTGCAAGTTACTAATTATCTGTGTTGTATATGCTTCTTTTGTTGTCGTATAAAGGTTCTCCTATTTTGTTTTAAGAATATTAGAATATACAACAACTCAATATACATGATTAGAAATGTAATTCGTTGTAATATCTATAAGATAAAATCTCGAAAAATGTAGGCATGTAGTTTACTAATAATTTAATAAAGATGAAATGAAATGAGTTACTATATATTTTTGCAAAAAGTAACTTCTGCAGCTTCAGATTGTTTTTTTTTTTTTATATTGAACTTATAAACAATATTCTTCAATATTTCGCTAACAGTCTGTCAGCATCTTCAGGATATCAAGTATTATCCTGAAGATGTTAACAAACTGCTAGCGAAATATTGAATAATATTTTTAATAAATTTTATAAAAAAAAATGATCTGAAGCTGCAGAAATTAGTTGTTTCAAAAATTAAAAAGATCAAATAAAAGTTATATAGTTACAATATATTTACAACAAAAAAGTATCTGTGTACAATTCATTACCGCTTTGAAGCAGCTCTTTTAATACTGGCTCCAAGTCGTACAAATCACACAGAGAAAACAGCACCTAATAAACACCTAATAAAATAGAACAAAATCAATAGGATATCTCAATGGTTTTTTTTTTCAAGAAGAAATCCTTATTATTTTAATTAGGAAAACCATATTGAAAAAATCAATAGGGATACTTTGAGTTTTTATTAGGTACTCCTATTGAGTTTTTAAAAAAGAGTTTCTCGTCGATTTTATTAGAATGTCATATTGATTTTTTAAGAAGCCTTTCTTCTTAATTTCATTAGGTTATCTTATCGGAAACTGAGTATAAAGAAAAAACGTGAGTAACAAGTTTTCTTCTTTATTTTATGTGTTTTTCTTGTTGAGAGAATTAATAAAATTTGCGACATGGAAATAGTAAGGAATAACCATAGCAAAATCTTCGTTTCTCTCTGCAGGGATACGCCTCAGCCTAAAAACGTTTCAAAGAGAAAATCCTATTGATTGTATTAGGTAGTTTTCGCTCTGGGCATCTTACTTTTTACTACTGATAAAATTGTTACAAATTTGAGAGGGTTTTTAAAGTTAAAATTTGTATTCCGAAATGTATTGAACTGAAAGAATTTTTCCTATAATAATACAAAAAATATAAAATTTTAAATACCCTGTTTTTTTTTAGAATATTGGTCAGTTTTTTACCTTCGACCAGTTAATTTTACTCGATTTCAGCACAACTAAGATTAAACGATTTCGATTTAGAGAACACTAAGAAAAAACTCCTTTTTTTAAGCCAGTAATTTATTCAGATGCGGTTTGCAGAACTGACATGAATATCACAAGAAAAACAGGCTCTTTGAAAAAGTTCAAGCTTAAGATATTTTAAATAGTTTGCATTTTTCTGTGCGCATAATTTTGCTTTATCACAGAATTTTTTCTTAGGACTTTTTAAGTCTACTCACGTTTCAAGCCAAGAAAAATAAACGGAAAAATTATTTGCTAGAACTTCTGTAAGATATAGGTTCAAAATAGTCCCACTATTTAATTTATGTACCAAGATCATTTACGTTTGTAACAGTGTTAGTGAACAAGTGGAAAAAAAAAATTTGGAAATTTGTTTCAGTAGTCACTCAAAATATACACTCGAAACACCATTACATATGTAAGTATGAAAAACATACAATTATACATGTTTCCATGTGCCACTCACTGCCTGGCTTTTGTATAAATTGTGAATTAACAAAACAATGTGTTACTTGCATACACTCTCCCACACACACTCACATACACACGGACGCACAAATCCTGTGCCTGCTGCATGCCTATTTAGTTATTCAAAAAGCCTTAAGAAGTGGCTTGTTTAAGATGAACAAGAAGAACCAACCAGCAGCAAAAGTATCAAAAGAAGATGTTGAACTTCAAGTTGTAATAGTCGTTCGGTCGGTCGGTAGTAACAAAAGTTGAGCGAGAAGTTGGTGTATACAAGTATGAGAGTGTGGGTGTATGTCTAAAAGAGTGTGTTGGGGTTGAATTTGACTAATTATAATAACATGGGACAACATGAATTATAACATGAAACTGATTACAACATGCAACAATGATTTTGATACTCGTATGATTGCAATAGAGAGCACAAACACAAAGGTGTTGTTTGCATTTCTTAATATGCATCAAGAGGCAACGCTGCCACAAACATGAACTCTTATTTATTATTTTTTCTCCGCCAAAGTAAATAGAGCTAATAAGAAATGCGAAGTTCTTTTTTGTGCAAAATTTGAAAGAATAAATAAATAATTAAAAGAGATAAAAAATGGTATTCAGACAGTTGGGCTTAAGATGATAGAAAACAAGAGAGTATTTTTTATGGAATAAAAGTTAATTCACGACAAAATAAGAACAAGTGATTTTTTGTTTCAGAAGAGGACTCTTCAATACAACAGCAAGACCACATGTTATAGGCCACTGATTTTTAATGCACTACATTTCACTTCACAATATTCAACTAAAAAGTGCAAGGAAAAAAAAACATATTCCAGTATGGTTGCCACAACAATATTCTATTGTGTAGAACAATGCTGAAAGCTAAGGCAAACATGATAGTTTTATTTAAAAAGCCGTAAAACCTTTTTGGTCACCGGAAACACACTTTTTGTTATAGTTTGATCATTTGAAAAAAGAAACAAAATTTACAACCATTTTATAATGAGCACTTGAACAAGTTTTATTTGTGACACTTAAAGCGTCTTTTATTTTTCAAATGGTAACCAAATAATAAACAAAATATTGTTGCTTTTAACTAAGTTTTTGTTAATAACTTTTGCATGTAAGTTTTCGCTAATTTTTGTGTTGCTATTAAAAACTTGTGTGTGCTTGTTAGTGAACATTTTTCTATTATTGTGAAACACTTTGATGATCTGCTTTTATACTGTGTGAGAGCTTTGAATGGTATGTAGAAGGGTGTGCATGTAAAAAAATTGTAATCGATGTGATTGGTTGTGGCCAGTAACCGGGTTATTGTTGCATCGAATCATAATGTTGCCGTGTCTGGCCATACTTTTGTTGTTTTCAACTATAATGTTGTAATTTATAATCATTTCATTGTCATTTCTAATTATGTTATAAAAAAATATTTAGGGTAACCATACTGTTGTCAAATTTAATCATAATATTGTCGTGAGGAACTATGGTTTTGTTAAATTCAACCTGCGATATGAAAATAATATAGTTGGATTTGACAATGGATATTACAAAAGTAGGGTTAGAAGTGACAATAGTATCTCTTATGATTCTCAAACAACAGCTGATTGACACAGTATGTTGTCTAGAGACACCTTTTAATTTTTAATTGTTTGGTTTTTGTTTTATAAGTTTTATATTCTAAGAGAAGGATAACTATACATCGTGAGAAAATTTCAGCTCTCTACCTTTTACTCCTTATAAGTACAAAACCCTAAAAAATATTGTTATTTTTAACAAAAATGTGCAAAACGAAACCTTGTTTGCATCTAGAGGAACAAGACGAGCAGACAGTCCAGACAGCCTTCTCATAGAACTAAGCTGTTGCAATGAAAACAAGTATAAAATTATACTTATATTACAGTTGTTAATTACTATATTTGTTCTCAGCATTGGGAACAATTTTTTTTTTTTTTGTGGTAAAATTGTAGTGACCAACATTTTGAAAGTTCAAAATTTATGGGCTGTGGGACGTACCATGAATGTAACAGGGTATCACTTTCGTGGTTTCAAAAGTATAGGACTGGAACTCGATATCTGTTAAATTAAGTTGTTAAACCAATTTTTTTCTTCTCAGTTGAAAGTCTGACATTGACGAAAATGGATCGCTTCACTATCACACAACTCATAAAACTGATCAAAACATACTACAAAAATGGTGATTCTCCCACAGCCACATATCGTGTTTTAAGAGGACATTATGGTTTACATAATCGTCCAACTACGCAAGCAATTGGTAAAATTGTAAAGAAATTGGAAGAGATTGGAGCGATTACAAACATTGTAAGGTCTGTGCATCATCGTTTCGCTGGCTATGCTGAAAATATCGCTGCTGTAAGTGAAAGTGTTTCCGAACACCCAAATCTGTCGATTGTGTGTCCTCGTCGTTCTCAGGAATTAGGACTGTCTTACGGCACATTATGGCATATTTCGCATTTAGATCTACACCTCCATCGATATAAAACCTAGCTCACACAACAACTGAAGCCAGCTGACCATCCACAATGTCGTAGATACGTAGAATGGGCATTTGAACAACAGTCGGTGGACGGCGATTTTTCGAACAAAAGTTTCTTCAGCGATGAAGCACATTTCTCACTCGGTAGGTATGTTAATAAACAAAATTGTCACATTTGGGGTTCTGGAAATCTTCAACTAATTGAAGAGGGGCCATTACATCCAGAAAAAGTCACGGTTCGGTGAGCTCTTTGGTACGAAGGTGTGATTGGACCTGACTTCTTCGAACACGACGATGGAACGACTGTCACCATCAATTCAGAGCGTTATGATCATGTGAATATGACTTGGAGAATACTCGTATGTGGTTTCAACAAGACGGTGCCAAATGCCACACAACTCGAGCGAATATGGCTTTATTGCAAGAGACATTTCCTGGCCGCGGAATTTCTCGTCGTTGCGATAACAACTGGCCATGAAGATCACGCGATTTGACGCAATTAGACTTTTTTCGTGGGGCTACGCAAAAGACCGTAATTATGTCGATTAACTTTTAACTCTTGACTACCTAAAAACCAACATTCGTCAAATAATGGCTGAGATACCGGCCAACATGTGTCAAAAGTGATCGAAAATTACCTCAAAAGAAACAAAATGCTTGCAACACTTCGCGTGGCGGTCATTTAAATGATGAAGTGTTTCACACATAATGTCAACGTTTAAGCTTTACGATCAAAAAGAAATCTCATTAAAAAAAATATTTCATATATGTATGTTTTATTTACGTTTTCTTTTGAAACCGCAAAATGGATAACCCTTTATTGCCTACATTTAAGCTACGCAATTAGAGTAAGAAAAAACTTAAAATTATTTAATCAGCAAATGGTTTAATGGAAAAAATATAATTCGCAAAATACTTGCTAAGATGAAAAATATCTTTAAAAAACTACGCGCCTTTGAGCGATAGCATCCCTTAAAGCAGCAGATATTTAAGCAACGTACCATTTTAAAGAAGCATCTTGAATCTGAAATAGTTCTTTAAATGTTTTAATGTGATATAATAACAGCTTTTCTTTGCTAAATAAAGATTTTTTTTTTCTTTTCTGAAAAGGATTTAAAATTCTTCTGCAGCAATATGTGTAATGCTTCAAAATGACATAATTGCACTCTTATAAAGTTTTGATTATATCCATGATGTGCTGGCTTAAAGTGATTATATAGTGATTTAATAAATAACACGATAATAAAATTACAATCATGTGGCGAGATGTTGCATTTTATTGTAAAGAAGTAATTGAATTTTCTTTCAAAATGACGTTTATTATTCATGCAGCAAGTCGACATGAATGCCACTAAAATAACTATAAGCTGATGTCTACTTACACGTACGCTGAAGTGTATGCGTGCAAGCGTGTGTGTTTGTGCGTATGTGTAAATTGACTTCCGGAATTGACATGATGCGTTAAAATAGATGAAATGTCGCTACTGGTGTTACGGAAAACGAAAATAAATGCTTAACACGTTCGCACGCTACAAAGCAAAGTATGTGCAGATGGAGGCGGACACTTCGGAGGGAAATGTGATGTGTGTACTTATCTAGAACGATGATAAATTTTTGATTATAAACGTTTGAAATGCACCGCCCTTTAAAAGGAAGAACAAAAAAAAAAAACAAACACTCAATGTTGGCAAATAGTATAACTACAAAAATTATAAGATACTGTACTTGGGATTTTTTTTTTGTTTTCATAACAAAATGTTAAGTTTCAGTGAAAAGAGATTGCTTTTGTATATAAGTCTACATACGAACGTGTGTATGTGTATTTAAGCGAGCTTAAAATGCGTATGTGCAAATGTTTACTTGCCATTGAGGTTGCTGTTGTTGTTGATGCTGCTGTTGTCGGTGTCGTCAAAAATACAAAAAGGTGAAAAGGCTGATGACTTCAAAAGAAAAAACAAACCCAGTGCGTATTTAATACAGACGCAAATACATTTATGGACTAAAACACTTGTGCAATTATACGTAATAAGAATGCAACAACAACAAAATTGTAACGATTTAGAAAAAATTGCATATTTATACACTTGTGATTTTTTATGCATTTTTTTTTTTTGTAGTAGTATTTTCTTTTGCTTATTTTTGTTTGCTTGCTGCTGCTGTTTATTTGCCTTGGAAGAATATGAATTTTCAACGTACAACAAACAAATAAAAGAAACGCAGGCAAAGCAAACACATGAATAAACAATGCAATAAGCAACGCTTACTTGCACACAAGATGTGCGTAAGAGTGTGTCTGTCTTTTGATTTTCGTGTTTTTTTTTCTCCTTCTGCACATCAAGTTCTACTTCTATTCTTTTTGTTGTTGTTGATTCCTTTTGATTCGGCTCCTTAGAGAATGATGTTCGCTTCTTAAGTAACGAACTCAGCAGCTCTTTCACGCACACTAAAGCACCATACACGCAGATGTGTGTGTGTGTGGGTACTTGCAATACTCCCACTCTCTCAAAGAAAACTGCATGCGAAACAAAAGCAACGAAAGTATGTTTGTTCCTCGTTATGGTTGTGATTATGATGGCGCTCTTTAAGCAAAAACATTGCAATAAATATGTCGATAATTTGCGTAAAACGCACGCAAAATTGTATCTTTGATTAGGAAGAAGCGTTCGTTTTTTATCCTCATCTGCTTGAAATACCGCTTTTGGTTTGTGGCGTTCACATCGCTGGGGAATAACAATGTAACATTAAGTTGAAGAGTTTATCGTTTGAAGTTAACGAGTGGAATCTTAAAGTTTGTAACTTAGAGATAAATTAGATTATTTTAGCAAAGTCTTTTGTGGGAAATTTGTATTTTATTATAATACAGATCAGAGGTGCTTCTCTTAATTGCGTTTAGTTGGGGATGAGGATGCCTTACAACAGTCTCGAAATGGTCGATGTATCAAGAGCAAAGTGTGCAGGTGTAGGTATGTATACTTGAAGCAATATTTGCCACAGACATATTATATGCTAATGAAAACCATCACTGTAACAAAAATGGAGAGATAAAAAACCAAATCCTGATTGCCACTGTCATGTCGGAAAGGCTCTTTGAAATGCTTTGGCTCTTGTTCACAAAAGTTCAACTTTTGCGATACTCTCATACCGACTTATTTCGTTTTGTGTAGTTCGCGAACGAACTAGTTCGATCGAACTATTCGCACGACTGAATTAAGGGAGTCGCTCATGATAGCTATCTCTTTTAAATCCTTAGTTCGCCATAGTTCCATACTCTTTTTCACTGTTTCTCTTTATTTAAAGTCTACCCAAATTAATTATACATACTTTGTCTTTCATTTGGACTTAAATTTTAGCTGCAGAGTATTGTGGAGGAATATATTCATGTAAAAATTTTGAAAATAACACAAAATTTGTTTTTAAATTTTATACACTCTAACAACGGCTGCTTTACTATTTGTTTTAGTTCATATATTTTTAATAATTTCAAACCTTAATTTAACTTCATACTAATGCGTATAGTTTTAATAATTAGTTTTCAATTAGCACACAGCTTAAGCTGAGCACTCTGTAGTAAACTATCGTTCGCGAATGATATTTCAGGTGTCAGGCTCCTCTATACAAATTTATCTCGAAGTTACGAACTAAAAGAGCCACCCAGCTCAATGAAAAGAGCCCTTACTTAAAGGAGCTGATGAGCGCAACTATAAGTTTTGCATACAAATCATATAACATAGAAAATATATATAATATAATATAGAATTAATTTTATATAGGATAATATAAAATAAAAATCGGGTCGAATAAAACTAAAAAATTAAATGGAGAACTTCTCTTCATAAACAATTTTTTTGAGTAAACATTCGACGTGGTCGATTTGTAAGGGCAAACATGTTTCGATATTGTGACGTTTGAAGAAATCGGAAGCTTTTGGCATTAGAAAAAAATTGTCCAACAATATAAAAAAAAATCATTTCGATCCGTCCGAATTAAAATTTTTAGTATTTTTGTATAAGAGTCCTCCCAAGGAGACTTGGCACCGGGCACATATGCTAGAAAAAAACTTCGAGAGAAAAAATTATTAGGGGCTAGTTATACATTTAACTTCTCTACGATCACTCTGGGTTAGTGTGATGGGAAGAAAACCAAGGTTGAAGAAAATTTTAGATAGGGCCGTTCACACTAACCAGTCCCAGGATCCCGTATAGGGATCACACGTATGACCATCCCCAATACCCTTTTTTCTTCAATATTTTTCTGAAACACACCGCCACCACACCACACCTCTTTAAGAGTATGCACATGCAAAAATAAAAAAAATTTTAATTAAATTACTTTTTCAGGCTCAAGCTCAACCCTTAATCAATATCAATTATGTAAAGAAAGGTAAAATTTTTATAGCTAGGTGGACAACCGGCTGTTTCGGAGTAGTAAACACCCCTCGTCAGCACCCTATGAACTTTGGACGTGTGTAATTTCACAATTTTGCGAAACTTTGCATATATGAAAACATGCTAAATTGAGAACACCAACTTATGAATGATGGGAATTCAAAAAATGTTTGCGAAATCAATCCAAGTCGCAATCTAGAACACACCCGACTGTCTGCTACGCATTCGTTTAAAAAAATTACTGTAAATGGGAATTGCTTTGAGGGGTTGACAACTTTTGTTAGCTAAGAATTTGCCATCAAAAATTAGGGGTTGGCAACATCGAAGAACATCTTTTGGTTGCTTTGTTCGCAAAGGAAGAGTCGGAATACCCATCTATCTATGTTTAATACAATTAATAAGTTTCAGCTTAATTAACACTTTGAGTTAATTCTTACTTCAAAAGCGAACTTTGAGCTCAGAACGAATGCTCTACAGCCTCCTTTTGAAAAATCTTAATACATGATTCCGCTTATGAATACCGCCTTGTTCCTTTGCATTTTAGATGAAAAAAAAAACAAAAATAATAGTTGATACATTAGTAATATAGAAAATGTTTGCTGGGTTGTAAATTATAGCTCCTTCATATGCATGAAGCTGATTTTCACATCAAGCTACCAAAGTATTAAAAAATATCTTTGCTGATTTATATATAATAATTCCTGCACATGCATGCACGCCAAAATCTGAATTTTATATTTAGCTTGATGTGCACATTTTTTTTTATGTATAAATATACCAGTATTTCAAGTGCACTATAGCTTCCTTATTTCTTTATTTCATTTCAGTACCTTGTGTACGTTTAAGTTTGTATTTAGCTTTTTTTTCTTTTTTATTGTTTTATTAAAATAAAATTTAATAAATTTTTCATTTACTCATGGCAAAGTAATAAAAACTTGTTACAAACTCATTGTCTTATTGCAGCTTGTTAGAATCAAGATGCAAAATAAACAATAAAAAGCTTGAATTTGTTCTTATTTAAATGAACAAAGTTTTACGTAAGTTGTTTCCAAAATCATCGATGTTTTTGTAATGGAAAATCCAAAAAAAAAAAAAAATTCTTTTATTAAATACTTCTCTGAAGTAAGAAATTCGGAAACAAAATTTATAAAATTGTTAAAAACAACAGTCAAAACTTCGTTAACATCCCCTTTACAATAGAACTACAATTTCATCACAGTCTTAAGTGCAAATAAATTTTAAGTATCAATTTTGTTTTGGCTTTTTGTTTTATTTATTAAAAACATATAGTTTATTTAACTTTCATGTTTGGTGCTCAAGTTTTTAATGGCCAGAATAAAAAAAAGATTGCTTAATTAAACAAAAAACAACTTTCAATTCGAGAGCCAGATGACAAAAAAAAAAGTGAACAAAAATAATAGAGTCAAATAAAACAATTATTGTTTTAACAGATGTTGTTAAAAAGAAAGTTATGTGATTGGAATAATAAGACTTAAGTACAGGGTGGCTCAGAATGGGAGCTATGATTTGAATTCTTTAAAACCTGTGTAATTCTTATTCTTTCTTTGTTTTTTCTTCAGCATTTTGTGAAGGCTTGTAATGAATCAGTGCACTATTGCCCAACGTATAAAAATAATTGAATTTTATTTTTTGCACCAACAGTCTATGGTGTCGACACAGCCTGCATATCGTCGTTATTTTAATGGGCGCATTGCACCCATAGCGTTAGCAACTAACCATTTAATGGGAAACTTATGTCAACATGGGTTAGTCAGAACCCTTCCTGATGCCGGAAGAACACCTACCACGCACGCTGGTAAAAAATATTGTGCAGAAGAGTGTGCAGCATAGTCCATCATCATCATCATCATCATTAAGAAGGATTTCAACACAACTTGGTCTATAACAGCAGTATATTAGAATTGTTCTCATATAAAGTAAAACTTGTGCCAGAATTGAAGAGGACAGACTACCAGCAATGCCTTGAATATGCCATTGGTTTCCTTGAAAAAAACGGAGAATTATCCACACTTTACTCACAATTTGCTAATGGGCGATGAAGCCCGTTTTCTATTAAATAGGTATGTCAACAAATAAAACTGCAGGAGCAGTTCATCAGCAGCAATCACACCCACTCTAGAGTACTGTTTGTTGCGGAAACATTGGCCCTGAAAGGAAAAATTTACCCATATTTTTTTTTTAAAGCAATCTCAATCTCTGTCACCTGTGGTGCATATCAGACGATGTAAGAAAATCTTGTTAGACCAGTAGTGCGATTCAGTAACTTTTAAAGACTATCCAATCGATAAACTAAACACCCGCATTTGGTGTTTGCACTAACGATTCAGTGATTCATGAACTATCATATTCAACACATTATTAAATTCAGAATTAAGTGGCGTCCTTACTTAAAAGAATGACCAATCAAACTCACCACTAATAATTCTGAATTAAGTAGTCGACCCAAAGTCAAGTCACATTAATTGGCTTATGACTCCACTAAGCTATAGAACATTGGCTTGTAACTATACTAGGATACGTTAACATTTTGTGGTTAATATAAACCACAATCAATTTCTAGTTGTTAAGTTAGCACCAGTAACTGTGGCCTAATATCACTAATGAATCAGAAAGCCAAATGTTTAGCAGTTAAATATTAATAACGCTGAATTAATCGGTAAAATAAGTTAGTGAATTGCATTACTGATATAAGATGATTTTTTGTGGCAGTGCTTAAAAACAAAAATTTGCACTACAGCTGTGGAAAACCATCCAAACTTGTGGTTTCAACAAGATAGAGCCGCAGCATGTACTGCATACATATGTCTCAATGGATTTGTTAAGGGACATATTTGATGAACGCATTATTTCACACTTTTGAGCTTTTGATCGGAGCGGACGTGGTTTTTGTGATGTGTGGTCGTAATAGGTGAACGCGTGCTATTTTTTTTTGTTTTGACTAATTAAAAAAAGAATTCCATTTTTATTAAACGTTTATTTGCAAACTTTGTACAGATATTTCCCAGACGAGATATTTATAAACTTGATATATTTTTAAAAATCGGTCAGCCAAAGTAAACATTCGTAATGGGTCTCATCGCGGTTATTGTGTCGACTTTATGCTTTGCAATACCGAAGAGGTTTCGGTAGATAATATACACTGGACACTAAGCAGACAAATCAACAACACTTATTCCCAACTTACCCAACTTTTCAAAACTAAGTTTTCTGTTTTTAAGTTATAATTTTTTAGGTTAATCAAGCGTCCACAAACAGTCCCCACCCTTTCGTATTTTCCTAGTTTCAGTACAATTGAATGCATATGTAGGAGTCATCCTTTAAATACTGACCCGGGTCTAAAACTAAAAAAAAACACAAACGATTTTAACTGGCCTCCACGGCCATCACATTTAACTGCTCCTGACAGCTTTCCTTGGGATTGTTTGAAAGAAATAGTATTCGTTAACAAACCAAGAGCCATACTCCAACTAAAAACTAATATTCGAAATGAAATCATGGCCATTTTGGGAAAAGTTATGCGAAATATACTAAAGCGAGCACGTATGTGCGAAGCACAGTGACAGTCAGGGCTGGGCAGTATTTGAAATACATGTATTTGAAATAGGTATTTAAAATACAAATAAGTTTTTTGTATTTGTATTTTGAATACGTCTCATGAATGTATTTTGTATTTAAAATAATAAGCGCTTGAGTATTTGGTATTTTAAATAACAAGTAAGAGTGCTATGTTCGGCTGGGCCGAATCTTAAATACCCTTCACAATTATATATGTACCTTTCTGATTGATTTTTGGTGCCGAAAGTTGGTTTGTTTGTCTTATAGAGCCGATTTCTTGGAAAATCGGGAAACGCTATATCTGGGGTATATATGGACCGATTTCAAAAATTTTCGAATTTCTTCTTTAAACATCCTATATGTACCATTCTGGTCTATTTTTGGTACCAAAAGTTGTTTGATTTAGCTTTTAATGGCGATTTGTTGAGAAATTGGGAGAAGCCTTATCTGCAGATAAGATTGGCCCATATGCACCCCATGGGGTATCCAAAAATGTTCTAATCTTGCCTCTAATCTTGATTTTTGGTGCCAAAAGTTGTTTAATTTGGCTTTTAATGCCGATTTCGTGAGAAATTGGGAGACGCTATATCTCGGGTATATACAGGCCGATGTCAAAAATTCTTCGACTTTTTGGATCTAATCGGCTTTATAAATGATATGGATAACTTTTTAGGAAAACAAATTTTTTTCAAAAATCTCCCCAAAAAAATGGCAAAAAAATACCCCTCAAAACCCGGTTGTTTGGATATATCTCGGCTATTCCTGGACCGGTCTTACTGAACTTCAAAAGCAGACCCACTACCGGATTCAACACAATTTAGCAAAAGAATGAGGTTTGTATCTCAAACCGTTTTCTCAGAAACGGTATTTAAACGACTACAAACGGACAGACGGACATCGCTTAATCGTAATCTCTATTGATTCTGATCCAGAATATATAAATACTTTATGGGGTCTTAGATAGTTATTTCATTGCGTTACACACGGAATTACAAACTTATATATACCCTTACACATTTTTGTTAAGGGTTTAAAAAAGTTATAAGCCATTTAAACCATATAGCTCAATCTGCACCACCCTGTACATTGTAGTAGTTCATAAGTATGTATATATATATGGACAACTAGTAACAAATATGGCATACCCAATTAGTTACGGGAATGGTGTATAGATATTGTATAATAAAATAACAGTTAAAGTAAAATATTGCATACAAGAGTACCATCAATTACCAGCGTTGCCTCAAATTTCAATAGAAAGATCTTGATTCATGGAAAAAATCTTATTTTTTTTTATAATTTTAGACTAAAAATTTGCATATCAATGAATGTGCCAGACTAAGAGACAGCAGAGAAACAAATATAATGCGAAGAGCCAAATAATTTTTGATACACATGAACACATGCAGCAAAGTGCACATAATATCGCATATCGCATAGATATGAGCAGCGACTTCTTGTTCATTCCGTTTATAAAAAAAGGATCAATAAAAAATGTTTGCTTTGTCACACAGTGTACAGTGTAAGAAAAAAATCTGAAAGTTAAATCAGTACCGTTTTTATTTCTTTTTCTTCAGTCTTTCGGGAAACTCAGGCATGTTGAAAACATATGTAGGTATATAGATATATATGTATATGCAAATTAAACTTCTCACTGATGCCTGACATAAACTTTTTCGATTATTTTGTCACTCACTGTCAATTAGTTTACACATTTACTAACCCAACCGCTCACAAGTTGGGGAAGTAAAATGGAAAAAAAACTGCATAAGAAAATAATGAAAATTTTAATAAATGTTTTTAAGCACAACTCAAAATGACAAATTACAACTCATACAAAAGCAAATATAGGTAAAGGCCGTCTGCAAATTTGTTTAAAATACGAGTATCTGCATCAGATATATCTGATAAATGTCTAATATGAGGTGGATATATACAAAAAATTAAATTAGCTGAATACAGTATTCGGAAAAAAGAACGGTATTGTAAAATTTACTATGCTTCTTTGAAGTTGCATTCAGAAGTCCAAGGTCTGAATGTCCCTTTTGGTTTTTGCTACATGACGTTACGTCAGTTGGTATCGTTATACTAACGCCAACCCATAGCTTACTCTTCTAGCTATTGCGCAATTCGTAGCGATCATACTGTTGGCAAAGCATGTGGTGGACAGACTCCGCAAACCCCTTTTGGGCAGATTTTAACTATTTTTTCTTTGGTCCTTATGTTGTGATAGATCTTCTTCATTGTTTCAAACATTACGATATTTTGCCGTTCTCTTAAGATTTCCTGCGCAGTTTATTTCTCCTCAACAGACATATTAAGTAGCGTACATATATGTCAAAAAAAATATGGTTGAGGTAACCATATTCGAAGAAAAACATACTATTGTTGATTACACAGACGTGTAATATTATTCCAATTGATAAATAAAACATGCACATTGTTTTAAATTCCACTTTCAGCGATACTGCTATACTTAATCACAATCTCATCACGTTCGAGCATACTTTGTTGTTTTCAATCATATTACTGTCGCAACCAACAATAATATTAACATTTTATAACAAACTTTTGTATCATTCAAACATACTTTTATAAATTATAACCATCCTTTTACAATTTCCAATCATACAATTGCCAAATCCAATTACATAATTTTCATATTTAAGGTTGAACATGGCTGAATTTTACAAAAACATGGTTCATGATGACTATATTATTATTGAATTTGACAGTAATATAATTGGTGTAAAACTTTAGTTGTAAACATATGGCAGATGGCAATAGTATGGTTGAGAGTGGAAAATGACAACAGGCATGGCATTTGAATGCAACAACAACATACTAGCCACAATAGCCTAATCAATTAGAATATGTACAGAATGGCAACAAATATTTTTCCACACATTTACACATCTATATACCATCCCAAGCTCTTCCACTCAAAATAAATGCAGCGTTTTATATGTTCTATAACCAGCGTTACACAATTGTCTTATTTCGAATTTAATAACTACTTTCTTCTAATAAATTTTTTTTGTTTTTTTTTTTTTTCAATAGAAAACAAACTCTCATTAACATGCATATAAATAAAACTTGCTAAAACTGTGTTTACGGTGACCAAAATTTATTTACAGGAAGCTTCTACCTGACTGTTTGCTATTTTGGATTCGTAATAAAATCACATGTTTTATTGTAAATCTGACCATTTGGATAGATACGTAAGCAATATATAATTTTAGAGCTCAGGTGCCAGAACCTGCCAGCTAGTCGTGTTTAGTATAGACTGGAGGTGCGCCAAATAATTCAACACAACACATTATTTATCAAACTTGTTTTGTTCCATTTTAAGTTTAGGTTTCACAGCTCTGACTAAAATACTAAAATTAAAATATAGTTGTTGGCACATCTTCACTCACTAATATCAGACAATTATGCTGCAGGGGAAGTTTTTTGCATACATTAAAAAAAGTCGTGTGTACGACGAAGACTGGGAAAAAACTTAATAATAAAATTGTTTGCTTAAAAGTGCTTCTCACATATAATGAACATATGTTATATGTTCAAACAGTTATTCAAAAGCTTGCATGCAAATACAGTTTTCACGCGATTCTATTGCTTAAGTCTTTTCGTAGACAAAAAAAAATGCAGTCATGCTAGTGAAGGCGTTCGTGAACATTTTTTGGCGGCTTATTATTAGTTATAGAATATTACGAGAATAATAAAAAAAAATTAATACAGGGTCGCAACTCCACAGGAATATTATTTATGTAAATATTGTTTATGTAGTTATATATTTTAGTCGTTATATACAAATGGATTTCTTTAATGTTTTTTATAAAGAATCTTAAAAGCATTTAACTTCTATCAGCACGCGTGCAATATATTGAAAAGTTAATAGGGCTTTTTTAGAATATTAATTCAAAGCTTTCATCTGATGCTGAGCTCTAATAAAATATGAGCTCTAAAAAAATATACTTTCTAAAATTAAATGCAAACACACACTGGTGAAAGGCTTAGATAAAATGATAGCTTAGGACTGCTGCTTAAAACTAGTATACAATTAAAGTCACGGGTTCAAAACAAGCTGGCAGCTGAAGAGCGACATCAAACAATCATGGTATGTACCCCAGCCAGTAAGTCTTCAGCTTGACTTTTCTTCATTTCTTCTTCACTTTTATCACAAAACAAACTCTCTCAATTCTGAGTAAGTAAAATCGAACTCAAGCTGAATAAAATAATTAACACTCTATGGTAACTTTTACATGAGCAATTAGTTTATGGAACTTTATTTTAATAGTTTTTTTTTTACCAATTCAGTTCTCGTGCATCAGTGATTTTTTTCTTCTAAGAGTTATATTATTTTCTGATTCAGTTTATAATATTATTTTCTGATTCAGCTTGAAAATTCTGACAGCTTTGTTGTGCATTGTTGTAGTAGTTCCTGCTAAATAATATTTAGTTTATTGCTTAAGCATTCAAAAAGAGCAATTTTCAATATCCATATCTAATCTTGAATAAAGGCCATGATTCACTATCCTGCTGAATCGTACGATCTGTTAAAAATTACATGTGTGTCCAAAAAGTGGGATAGCCTGGACTAAAAGTGTATGCGTGTGAAAGACTTTTTGAAGAGTATGTTCGATTTGTTAATTTTTTGAAAAATTTTCAAAAACTATCTTTTTCTATGCGATCAGAGTTGCCTCTTCGAAGTTGTTTACAAAAGTATAATAGTGTGGCCGTTGTAATGCGACTTTTTAAAGTAGAACAGAATTCTATCAGATTTAGCTAGCAATTTTCCGTGAATGAATCGTACAATTGAGTAGGATAGTGTAACACGGCCTTAAGTTATCAAGTTGTAACATTCACATAGAACCCATTTTGAGCAAGTTGGCCACACTGCCTGAGTACACTTTCACTGAATGTTTCGCACAACACTATATTACGGATGTACATATGTATAAATCAACCACTTATTTTTGTACTCCATAGACTAAATATATTTCAATAGATGATTTAATCTATTCATTCGTGTAAAGAAAACATGATATTTTGGTTTTAGAAGGAAACAACCAATATTTCAACTTTTTTTATACATATGGGTGTTTCCATAGAAAATGACACCTTATGCTTAAAATAAAAATTG
Source organism: Sturmia bella (assembly GCA_963662145.1). Classification (NCBI taxonomy): domain Eukaryota; kingdom Metazoa; phylum Arthropoda; class Insecta; order Diptera; family Tachinidae; genus Sturmia; species Sturmia bella. The sequence continues at coordinate 32,660,546 of OY759168.1, read as the reverse complement.
CTGTTTTTAAAATATGTTTCTGCTAATATAATCAAAAAAAGTGTGCCCGTCATTTTCTGAGGGAATTTACTTTAATTTTCTTTCTACTAACAACAACAAGCTACTTTGACTTTTAATGCCCCCATCTATCGTTTACAACACCTGTGTTGTATTGTTTCGTCTGCAACACAATAAACAGCTTTTTTACTGTTTACAACATCTTGTTCCTTACAATATCTAGACGTTGTGTACGTTGCAGAGTTGATTTAAAATTCTAGGTCATATTGCCGCAAAACTACTTGTCTCTATGCAAAAAGCTGCGAAACAAAATCATTCTACCAGAAAAATACCTGCGTATGTTGCAATCATTGCACAAACACAAGCGAAGAACACTAAGTTTTGACATACCTTCAACATGTTCTACCATCAAAAAACATGAAGATCTTCTTGGAGTTGCATTTCTTGTAATAACAGTGATAGTGAGTAGAATTGATTCTGTAAAAAACAACGAGATTAACAATACATTCTTGTTACAAAAACGCATTATTTTATTGTTGAGAGAAATTGAATTCTTATGATAATGAAAGGAACAAGAAAAATACACATTGCAGCTACAGAAACGAAATAGAACTATTTTGATATAAGAAATTATTAAAAATAATAGATACACATGAGGTTTTACATGTACATATTTTTTTAAAAAAATACTAATATCTAATGGTTTTTTACTTTTTTGAAAATCATATTTGCAAAAGTTTTTCAATTTTTCGTTTATAATGCTTAACATCAACAGGACAACACCTAATTAAGTGTTGTAAGTTTTTAACAGCACTACATGCAAAGAATAAACATTTTACAATATGGTTGCGATAACAATATTATGTTGTCTAGAACGATGTGAAAGCCAAATAATATATTATTGTTTTAAATGCCGTAAACATTTTCGGTTACCGTACCACAGTTTTTGTTACAGTTTAATCATTTTGTTGTTAAATATAAATATGGTTATATTAATAAAAAAAAAGAACAATATCTACAACACATTTGAATGAGTTTTATTTCTGACAAAAACTGTGTTTTCGATCTATTCATTGGCAGCTAAATAATAAACTAAATATTGTTATTTTTAACAAAGTTTTTCTTGATTGAAGGCTATTTTTTCTCTAATTTTTTTTACTAATGTCTTGTGTATTGTTATTAATGAAAGTTTTTCTTTGTCAAAACAAAATAACAAAAATAAATGAAGCCAAAAATCGCAGTTATTAACAACTATATAGGACAATTGTGCTATACAAATTATTAAATCTATTTTATATAATTATTTTCTTGAGCTGAGGGTAATTTTTATTACAAGAGTGTATAAGTTTTTGAATATTTTTGTCGATATTTTGCTCTCCTTCGGATAGCTGCTTCAGGACAATAATGTTGAAAAAACCTTTTACAAAAAAGCATTTTTCAATATTAATATACTGAAGAAGCTATCGGAAGGAGAGTGAAATATCGACAAAAATACTCAAAAACATATATACTCCTTTAATAAAAAAGGTCTTCAGCTCAAGAAAATAATTGTGTAGAATATAAAAAAGAGGTCGAAAAAACCAAATATTAAATTATGGAAGAGTTGCTTTTATTGTGTGTCCCTGTCGGACATTGAGTAGTCGACTACTAAAATAATTAACTTTACTTATATTTTATATACTTATTTGAGCTTAAGGTCTTTTTGAAATTTGAGTACTTATTTTTGTCTTCTTCAGGACAATATTGTCCTGAAGAAGCTATCCGAATTTCAAAAAGACCTTAAGCTCAAATAAATATATAAAATAGAAGAAAAAAAGGGGTCAAATAACTAAATATTAATTAACTTTACGTTAACTTTTATGGACTAGCTTTAAATTAGCTACAATACAATCGATTTTTAATTCACTTTTTGTGTACTGGCATAAGCTAGCTGAAACGTAGTGCAGAGTTAACCCAAAATTCAAATAATAACATACACACATACACGGTAAATAACTCTTTAATTAAACTGCCTATTGTCGCATTTTAAATGTTGCGATGGCTGAGTGAGTATGTTGGCTGCTCACCAGTCTTGAGACTTAATTGTTCGATTGCCACTAGAGGCTAACAAAAGAAAAGAAAGTAGGATGAAATTTAATTTAATAAAATAAAATACTACCACCGAAAAATGTAAAATCAGCTTTGATTTGTAATTTTTTTTTCTGTGGGTACTGACTTTTAAGTAGCTAACTTTAAGTTAGTTGAAAAGTAATGCAGCGTCGGACAATTGACTACTTCCTAGGACATCACCATTTTCAAATAGTCACCATGTTCAAATAGTTGTTTGCATTGAGAAGTAATAAAGGCCTCAACCAGTACCTGTTGTGAAATAGTTAGCTGTAAGTTAGCATAAAGTTAGCTTGGTTTCCGACAGGGTGTGAGTGGCATAGAGATGTGTATGTATGCATAAATACTTGTTTGCATTCTGTAACTATTTCATTGTCACTTCCAACCATGTCATTACCATTTTCAACCATTTTAATAACCAAAAAAAATTTATGGTAACGATATTATTGTCAAATTTAATCATAATGTTATGAGGAACCATGTTTTTGTACAAATTAGTCAATATTGTCATGTTCAACACGTAATATGAAAATTATGTGGTTGGATTTGATAATAGTATGATTATAATATACCAAATGATCGTTAGAATTGGCAATAGCATGTTTTAATAGGACAATAGTATGGTAAGAAATGACAAAAGTATTTATGAATGCGACAGCAATGTGGTTGAAAATGACCATAGTATCGGTCAACCATTATAAGATAATGATTACGTATAGCGATAATATTGTTAGCGGTCAAAATAATCTAATTACTGAAGTGGCATTAGTAATAATGTGCATGTTTTATTTAACAATTAATATTGTAAGCCTGCAACCATATAATTCATTAATAGTATGTTTTTGTGCGTATACTCTTGCCTTAACTATATTTTTTCTTTTCGTATACCCACAACTGCTAGAAACCACAATCATATTTAAAAAAGTTCAATACTAAGTTACCAACTGTTGCAAACCATTCCCCGATTCCTATTACACTGTTCGTGTTTATTCCCGTGAATTGCATGGTAGCTTTTTAAGTCCCTGGCAGTTGAAAAGGGAATATTTTCTTCATGCTTACTAACAATTTTAAAAGGTGGCAAGCTGGAATTTAGTATTTTTGTGAATAGCTCAAAAACAACCTCACCGACTGTGACGACCGCTACCCCACAAGCGCACAGGTTTGTTATTATTTTCCAGATAGTTTGTTACCCATAATAAATTAATTAAAACACTGAAACCATTTAACATTTGAAAATCTAACGACCGTTGCTTTTAACAAAAATTGTTTCTTGGTAACCAAGTTTTTTATTTAAAAAATAAGCCTGCTCCTTAAGCAAAACATATCGAAAATTTTAATTTAATGATTTCTATTTCTCACGTTCTTTTTAAATTTTTGCAATACATGATGCTTCTTACAGAAATTTTAAAATAGCATATTTACAAAGTTATGACTGTTACTTATTTGATGGTCAGAAAAGGATCAGAACTACATTTGTCGTAAATTATTTTAGTTGCTGCCAATGCTTGTAGTTTTGTATGTCCAAAATTAAGAAGTCCTCGTTTCAAAGTTGCTGAGATTAGGATGGTATTAAGCAAATCTTTGAAAATCGGTGACTACCATGGAACGGCTGTGGAGACACCCATATACAACTGCTTGTTGTTAGCGCTGCAGCTGAAACATTTTCAAACCGCAAAAACACTAGTGGTGCAAATGGTTGATCTTAAAAACCACTTGTTACTTTTTTTTTTTTAGAAAATTTCACATTTCAGCAGATTACTCGTATAAGCAAAGAGTCAAACAAAATTGTTTCTTATAAATAGATAATTCACTTCCAGACTAATCAAGGCTTTGGGAAAACATGTGCTCACATAATCTATTGCTTACATAATCTCTTACAAAAATGTAATTTTCTTAAATTCTACTGTGGTACAATAATTTACTGAAAATGAAATACAAAAGTGTGTATGTGTGTAGATGGTGAGAAAACTATCAGTCAGAAGTGCTGAAAATAATTCTAACCAACTACTAAAACAATTTAAGTAAAAGCCACATGTAAATTCGTTTCATTACGTTAAGATATTTCAGAACAAAATTTATCTTCACTTGATGCCTTAACCACAGATTATAATTGGTATCAAAAGGCAAAAAATTTTTCAAACTAAAATCCACTTAAACTATTTAAACATGTTGGGTTATAGCATTTAATTTTTACCTTTTTGTTTTTGGCAGGAGAAAATAATAGTTTTACCTAAAATGAAAGAAAAAAAGGTTTAGATTAATTTTAGTTTAACATTTGATACTTGACAAATAAAAGTTCAAATATGGAGGATAAAATAATGTACATATATTGAAAAAAATGTGTGTAAATTTACAGCCTTATTCACGAAAAATATTTTAAGGTTATAAAGCTCATATTTGATTATATTTTATAGAAAACTTATCAAATAAGGGTTTAATAAACGGAAAATATTTACAATTGTTAATAATTTTATGGGGGCTTGAGTTCGATTTTTACTTCCTCAGAATTGAGAAAAATGTGATAAAACTGAAGTTATCAACATTATTTTAGAGAAGACATGAAAAGTAAAGATGAAGACTTACTGGCTGGAGTGGATACCATGGCTGTTTCACGACCACCATGTCGCTCATCAGCACCTAAATTGTCTTCGAACCCAGACCATGACTGATTGTATTGTACTGTTTTGGAGCAGCAGCCTATAGTCATCCTGCCACCTCTGCTCTTCATTACTGACTGTCTATATTTAATCTTATTGATCAACCTCCCACTATTGTTATTACTATGTTTTTCTGTTGATTGAAATATATTTTATATTCTCTTACCAACATCCAATTGATTTTCAATTGATTTTTGTGTGTGCTACTATTGTATAAGTGATAACAACGGTTTCAACATTTTCGCCGTTGGCAGAATAGTAAAGTATTCAACTTTACTTTTTTTGTCTTCTTTAAAAAATTTTATCCCTTCCATTTTTTCACAAAATTATTGATCAACCTCCCACTATTGTTATTACTATGTTTTTCTGTTGATTGAAATATATTTTATATTCTCTTACCAACATCCAATTGATTTTCAATTGATTTTTGTGTGTGCTACTATTGTATAAGTGATAACAACGGTTTCAACATTTTCGCCGTTGGCAGAATAGTAAAGTATTCAACTTTACTTTTTTTGTCTTCTTTAAAAAATTTTATCCCTTCCATTTTTTCACAAAAAAATAAATCTTTCTCAATTTTGAGAAAGCAATTATCGGTATCAAGTCCGATAATATTATTAACAGTTGTATATCACATAGTTCCACTATAAAGTTAAAATTAGTATATGATTTACAATTATTAATCATTTTGATCGGGTTTGACTCAATCAATGAATTGGAAATCGATTGGCTATTAGTGAAAGAATAAAAAAACATATTCCAATCAACAAAAACACACAGTGAAAACACAGGAAGTTGATCAATGGGATTGCATATAGATGGCCAGTAATGAAGAGCGCAGTGTGCAATTAGTCATAACCGAGGTTCGAAGCCATTTTGGTACTGATGAGCATCGTGGTGGCTGTAAAACGGTCATGGTACGTATTCCAGTCAATAGTTTGAGTTTTTTTTTTTTTTTAATTTATTTTATTTTCAATAAACAATACAATAAACAAATTGATACCTCAGCGCCAAATTGGCATTTTAGAGGTTCTGTTATGAAAAAATATTTATATTAGTTTTATAATGTTTTAATCCCTACAGGGTCCCGTAGGAATGCAGGATTACAATTATAAATTCTTTTATTTAGTTATTATATCCCTGGATTTCTCCGTAGAGGTCACAGGTATGCCCTTAATTGTTTACTTGCAACCACAAGAATTAATTGAAACACAAGTTTTTGTTTTAGGTTTTACTGGTTTATTTCCCGAAATTACACTTAACTTTAGTTGGCCGCTCTACACCAAAAAACTGTGTCGTTCGCTGCTTTTTCCACATTATTTATGTCTTGAGGACATCCTGCGTTTGCTGCTGCGGTCGTGGGAATCCCAGCCGACTGTTGGTCACATGCTGACTTTGCCCGATTTTCCCCGCACCAATGTTCTGCAGTGTCAGCGGTTCCCACAGTTTGGGCTGCTAAATGACACCTACTCAGGTGTTGCAGTACTTGGTCATTGCCGCTGTTGTTGTTGTTCTGGTTGTTATCAGTTGGCTGGTAGCAGTTTTGGTTATTGCTACCGCTGTTGTTGTTACTGCTGTACTTATTTAGCTAGTAGCAGTTTTGATTATTGTTGCTTTTGTTTACAATGTAATAGTTGTATTTGTTGGGGGAAAATGTCTCATAACAGTTCGCCGGTAAAATTAATATCTTTAGAAATGGTAATTCTAAATATATTATAAAACACCAATGTTCAGTATTTTTGTTAATAAGTTCATTTTGTAATCATTATGTACATTATAACAGAAGCTCATCAACGGTTTGAAATAAAAAAAGCTTTTAAAGAAGATTTGAGCTGTGATAGCCTCGTTGCAAGTTTAATATTGGGGGATAAATTGTTATATTCTCTACATCCTGAGTAATCTACTCGTTGCTTAGTAGTTTCTGACCGACAGAAAGCTATTCTCAAATTTTCTCTATTCCGTGTATTGAAAGGGCCTGAGTCCTAGAAAATTGTATGGTGTGATGAGCTATGCTATTGAGACATTTAAATACGTAAAATAACAATTGAAACTTATAGAGTCCGTAGATTGGCAAAACGTGAGGAAACACATGTTTGTACAAAACAACCGTTGGAAATCTATTTGGCAAATTTGCTACAGTCTCTGAAGCGATCTAAGCTCAACTGATTTTTTAAATCCATATATTAATGTCATGTAGTTAATATGACTTTGAACTAATGCTTGGTAAATCGAAACTTTTGTTTTCTGGTCAAATTTATTTTCAAACTTGAATAATAAGCCCACGGCAGAAGATATTTTCAACTTAAGATCTTTAATATGTTAATCCCACGTTGCTTCTGCGTTTGGAAAATATTGCGCAGCAATAATGTTTTCAGACGATTTGGCAGTACGTTGTGGTCCATAGTTGGTCCTATAACCTACAGTCCCTCTTTTCGAAATCATTCACCACACAATACCTAATGCGTCTTGTTGGCAAGTTGTTTTTCCAAAAAATTTATTGTTTCTTTCACATCGTTACAGTAAGCGATAAGTGACTTTGATAAAATGTTTGAGCGATTAAAACACGTAGATTTACACAATAAATTCGCCACGTCTCTACTTCACGACAGCCAAATATGAACTATGATGACTAATGTTAACCAAAATGGCAGCAAAACAAAGTTGCATACCTTTCCGCCGGACACCCCGTATATGCCCTATCTTTTGTTTGTTAAGAAATCAGGTCACCGTAGCTATACTAGCTAGCTCTTAGCTCAAATGATTTATGTAACTGATATTAAGTAGAGCATAGAAATAAAGAAACGCTATTACTTGAACTGTGTGACAACTAGCTGTTTCAAAGCTTTCCGTTTCGGCTATAAAAATATTTTTTTCTTACTTTTCATCAATGTTTAATTTTGTCTAATAAGACTTTAAATAACCATACCATATGTGCAATCTTTAGTTCACAAAACTCGTTCCCTCACTTCCTTACAGAGCAATTAGTTTTGATATTGAAAAAAAAGAAATGCGGTCGGGGGACCCCCGTTAGGAACGAAGTTCCTTACGTTTTTTTTTCATCTTTGAATGTAATACAAGGAGAAATCTGTATGTTTTATTTTGTGTTGTTTTTGAAATTTTGAAATTTTATGACTCTTTAAATTTTTGGAACGTTTTCCAACTAATTAATATTTATTGGTAGGTGTCTCCGCTGCTGTCAGTGGAGACACCGCCCATCATGCACAATTGCTTGTCGACAGTACACCAATACATATAAACAGCTCACACGCTTTCGTGACGATTTCTACTAATTTCCACTACCAGCAAGCCGCGTTAAGGAACTTCGTTCCAAAAACTTTTACGCAGACTCATGTACTTCTCACCCCCACTTAAAACATCACTCAATATCTGCCTTTCAACTATAAATTTAAATATTCATCATAAATTCCCTCCATAAAAATACACTTCCCTTTAAATTAATATGGACATCATAAAAGTTGTGGTGGCAAAACAGTGTACGATACTCAATTTAAAATTTTATATGTTTGTTGTTTTCGAGCAAACTGGACTTTATTTGATCACACTTGCCAGACTTTTGTAACACAAACACGAGTAACTGCAAAATTTTTAAAAGATGCAGAAAATCATCTGAATTTTTTTTTTTGCAAAACTTACTGGTTTTATTGATGCTGTTGCCAGTAGTAAAGAGAAAAAGAACACAAAAACAAAATTGAATGAGGTAAGTAAATAAGACAACGAACGCAGCAACAAGAATATTAACAACTTAAAATGCATCTCACATTGACCAAGTATCCTGTTAAATGAACACAAATGCAATTTTTATATTGTAGTTTTGATAAATGTGTGAGAGTGACTGTGTGTGTGTGTGTGTGCTTGGTTCTTGTTTTCATATATGAGCTGCAAAATGTTACCAATCCCGTTACGTTTTTATGTGTGAAACGTGCAAAATTTATACATCGCAGTATTTGTCGTAAAACATGTAACAAAATAAAAATAAATAAGAAATTATATAAAACACGAGGATTGTTAAAGAAATCTCTAAGAATTTTTGTCCAAATATCAACTATATTATTTGATCTTCGTTACGATAACAACTTAATTTTTTAATAGTTCTACTTTAAAGGTCACTTGTTGTTTTTAATATTTATTAAATTGTATGTGAAGATAAATGTGCCGAGTTAAATATGTTAGACGTAACGAAATAACGTAACGACATATTTAAGTGTGAAGTTAAATATGTTTTTCGTAAGCGAACATTTTACCATCATCTTTGTCTATGAAAGTAAAAATGTCCGTAAATATATCTAAGTAACTTGTTACAAAATAAGAGAATATTTAAAAATATTAATAAAAACCATCAGAATTTTAAAATTGAGAAAACTAAAAAAAATTTTTAGCAGCGGCTCCCTAAAAACTCGTTTATCTTTGAAAGCATTTGGACATATATGGGCACATTTCTTGAGTGTAACTCAACTGGACCACATGGAAAAGGAAGCCAAGGTTGTGGTCTATTTAGTGGTATAAGTGCCGTTTCTCAATTATATTTCAGAATTTTTTAACAAATTTTGACTAAGTGAAAAATCAATGATCTTGGAAAGAATTTGGACATATAAAAAAATTTTTTTTAATGTTTTTTTTGAAACATCAAACCTTCTTCAGGAATGATTTTAGGTTTGATGTTTTTTCAAAATATATTTTTTAAAAATTTTTAGTTTATCTCAACTCAACTATAAATGAAGTTTAGTTCACTTATAGAACATTTTTTATCTATTTAATATCTACAAAATTTAAGAAAAAGCAACATTAAACTAAGTGGGGCCCAGTAGCGATTTCATCACTGTACAGCAGTAAAAACCACAAAATTTAATTGGAGAACAATTAAATGTTGGTGAGAGAATAAAAAAAATATACCAACTAATACAAAAACATAATGGCTAAGTTGCCAGTTGGTTCATAGATTAAAAATATACACAGCTACACAGAAAGAAAGAGCTCATTTAAAGTTAATTTTGATTTTAGTACGAAGAGGATATTCAGAGCAGTCTTAATTTTTCGTTCTGTTATTGCAGGACCTAAACGAACCATTTGAGTTCCACCATTTGAGTTGAAAATAAAAAAATATACCAGGTGTGAGGAAAGTAATAGAACAAACTTAGAGATGCTCTTCTAATTCACATCTTTAGGCTGGGTTTTTAAGATCACAGTGAAACTAGCTTTAAGTATAGGTATGTGCCGCCGTAATGGTGAAATACTGTTTTCTATAAATGATACTGTTCACTATAGAAAAATATTTGAAGCAAAACTAAGTTGTTTCTTCAAACACTTTGGTATACAATTGGTAATAGCGGCACATATTATTTTCAGTTTAACTAAACTTAGTTTAACTCAGATCTCAAAAACAAATCTAAAATACAACTATATATTATTATATTATAATTATGTAATAGATTTTTTTATATGACGTTTTTTTTAGAAACTAGTGTCTAAGATCTGGTTATTTCAGTCGCTCTATTAACCCTCTGTTCCAAAATGAATACATACTTGTCTAAGGTAATTTTTTATTCGAGTTTTTTTAACGCTGCTTCAAAAGCTATTTTTGTTAAATTTTGAGTAAAATAATTGATTCAGTCAATAATATATAATTCGCATTATATTGTATCCGTTTCCTAAAATGCGACATCAATTTGTATCAAAAACATGATAAAACTATTAATAAAAGCTTTTACAAAAAGCTAAAGCTTTTAGTACACTTTAAAAGCTTTTATGCAACAACACTTGCTCACCTTATCTAACAGATGAGCGAGTGTTTCTTATAGCTATCTCGCTCACACAACATATTTTTGTGTTTATATGCATACATAGATATGTATGCATGCGGGTACAATATGCATGTATGCGCAAAAGGTTTACAGTATAAGAAATCAATTTTAGCAAAAGACATTCGCTTACCTTATGAACAACGTAAGCCACTTTTTTCATATATGCATGCAAACCGAAGTAAGTATAGATGCATGTAGCTATATGTGTATCACTATTACAAATAATTATTTATTTATCTAACTAATTGCTACGAGGCAAATTTACTAATAAATCAATAATCACGCACTTGTAAACTCTGGATTATTAGAAACAAAATTAAATTCCATTAAATATGACATTAAAAACAAAAAAACTTTTTGCACAAAAAACTATTCATTCGCTCACACGCTCCAAAACGACCGATTTCTTCAATTAACGCAAACAAACTGAAATCTCTATTTAGTAAGAAGATTATCTTGAGATAAACATTGTTCGCATTAAAACAACAAAAGCAATGCACTATTTGAAAGAATAGTAATTTCTCTTTGTTATGTACAAGAATGATTAGTATGCAAAAGCAGGCATGGAAAGTTGAGTACCCAACCACAATACAACAGAAAAAAGGGTAAATCACAATTCAAGTTAATTAAAAATGGAAAAATTACTAAGTTACTATAATTAAAAAATTAAATTCATTGAAAATTGCCTTGTAAGGAAAAAAGTAAGATACAGGAAACCCAAGAAAATATTTTTTTCCTATTTTAATTACGGCTCAGTACTGATATTTAATTACGATTTTAAGTACGACTCAGTACTGATTAATACAATTTATATAGTAATAAGATTAAAAAATATTTCCTAATTTACTAAAAAAAATTTTTTTCCCAAAATTCATAGGGTGCTGATGAAGAAGGGTGTTTGCTACCCAGAAACAGCCGGTTGTCCACCTAGCTATAAAAATTGTACTTTTCTATACTTACTTGATATTGATTGAGCCAGGTAAAAAGTTTTTTTCGATGTTATAGATCAAGCAAAACTTTTAGCTCTTTCGACATATTTTTAAAAAACATGTTTAAGCGCTATAACAATACACATTTGAACGTATTAATCCAATCTTATGCAAATTTCTACATCGTAAAAAAATAAAAAAGCAAAATTGTGGATTCTAAAAACAAATTTTCATGATTTTTACCCTGTTATATGGCTAGTTCACGATATTAACCCTGATTTTGACGTTTCATAAAACGCAAGCTTGCAGCTTCTATTATTTTGAAATTCACTTTCAACTCAATATAAATTGTTGGGTGCAGTTGCTTTTATAATTGGTTATAGCAGGAAGTGAAATAAAAAATATCTAGAAAGATTTTTTTTTGTATCTGGTAAGGTGTCGCCTCCAAGATATCGGGACCGTATTTGTGAGATGGCAAGCCACTGACATAAATAATGCTATAATGTCTGATTCCTTCATCACAAGCACTGTTATTTCTAAACCCATAAAATGTATTTGAAATTTATTGTATAACAATTTCTTCATATAAAACTTGTTCTAAGATTTATATTGAAGTCATTAACTTACAATATTTATTAAGCTTACAAATTTTATTATTATCTTAAAACTATAAGGATACATGTTTACAGAATTTAAGAATGTTTTTTTCTTTACTTAAGCATCTCAGATCAAACTGAAGACTGATAAGTCTTTAGTTTGATTTTACTTAATCAAAATTAAGAAAGGTTTTTTTGTAATAACATTTTAATGATCAACATGTGAACATAGATAATAAAGTAAAGTGGAGGACCTACTGTATGCGGTGCATACTACGGCTGTTTCACGTCCACCACGAAGCCCATCAGCACCCAAATTACCTCGAAACCAGGTTTGGCTAATTATATACTGTTTTCAAACAAGAGAGCTTAGCCATCCTATTACCTGCGCTGTTCGTTACTGAATGTCTCAACTTTCTATTTTATCACTGCGTTTTTCTTTTGATTGAAAAATATTTTTAAATTTTTCACCCACATCTAACTAATTTAGAAATTATCTTTTGTCTTTTTGTATAATTTTTCTCAATTTTAAGGAATGAAATAAAATACTTGTATTATGGCCGGCTGCTTGCCAGCCAAAATGACACCATAAATACTCCTTATTAGCTATTTTTTTTACAAATTAACATTAACTATACTGCTAAACGCGCTACTAGTCTAATGAATTTAATTAGTCATGAAGTTTTACTTTAGTAATACGAAATGTGGACTAAACATTTTTTTAAGCCCAATAAAGTATTTGCTTCAAAAGTATTGTGACTGTTTATTTTGACAGCTTTGTGACGATTTTATTATACCAGTTTAACGATTTTCTCCCCTAATTTTTGCGATATCATCCTATTAAGCGATATCATCCCATTGCGATATCATCCTGTTAAGCCTATTAAGCCTTATCTGTGATAGAAACTGACATAAGAACAACATTAGCGGTTAGAAAATTATGACGCAAAAAAAAAACATTTGAGGGCGGTCAAAAGCCAGAAATTATATTTCCATGTTATGTAAAATCTTGTTACTGAGAATGTCCATCTTTACCTCTTAAAAAATGTTAATGCCAAATAAAAGAACATTGTCTGATAAGAATTGAATACAAAATGTGTTTTAAACCAATAGATTTTCTAAGCCAATTGACCAATTCAGTTTTGTTTGGGTATAGTAGATTATTAAATTTCAGTTTATTTTTATTAAAAAAAAAATAATAATAAAATTTTTTGCCTTATTGATACCTTTGTCAAACACTTTTTGTTTGTTAGTACTCAGCGTACCAATAAAAGGTCACCTGTAGCTGCATGTTACTGTTTTATCTCTTTCATCTGTTAGTTTAGTGCATATCGGATGTTGTTCTAGATCGGTTATGTTGGCTGAAGTGCAAAAGTGTTTTTCAACGGTTCTGCGTTAAAGTGCAAGTGTTAATAATAATGTTTTCTATTAAGAATTATATAGTTAAATATCATTATATAATGAAAATCGTTTCTAAATTTTAATTAAATAATTAAAAATTCATTTCAATCAATCGGTATGTATACCTTAATATCTTTACAGAAAAATGTATGAATGTACCTTTCTATGAATGTAGTTGTGTACCTTCATAACTAACTAGAAGAAGAACATTAATGTCTGTTTATTTTTCTTATCTTCCTTGGTTGTTGGTAATGCAAAAGCTCTAGCATTTAACAACAGCTTTCAGCATTTATCTTATTGTTGGATACATCAAGCTATAGATAAAAAGCTTTTGTTTTTAGAGAATTTGCAAAAAAAAACAGCTTTGAAAGCTTTGTTTTATTTGATTGATCACTTTTCTACCGTTAAGCTTTTGCTTGCTATTAAACTTCTTATAGTTTTTTGTATACCATATTAGTAGCAAATAGCGATTGAAACTTTCAACTGATTCAAATAAGTCACATTTTAAAGCACGTACACATACACCTATAGATACATAGCAAAAAAAGCTCGTTCTAAATTAAGTTTTTTCTACTTGATTTTAGTACGAAGCATACATGAAAATATATGTAAGTACGCACAACAAGCAAGTGTACTTAAACAAGCCGAATAGGGAATATAAAAAAGAATCAATTCTGTTAAGGCTTAAAACATATACGAAAGTGGGTAGAGTGGCTGAATCGGCAGAGACAAACTAATTTATAAATTACTATTAAATTAGGGAAGTAGAGCGGAATGTTTCAGGTACGAATTTGGTACTAAATAAGCTTCAGAAACATCGAATCAAGTGCATAATTAATCATCAAACTCAAAATAAATTCAATTCTTCCGTACTTAAATCAATCCCAAATGGTGTCAAAAGTGTGGTAAGTACCAATGGTCCCAAAACTGGGATTGAATATGGCTAAAATTAGGTATTTAGCTCTTGGAAAATCTATACTTAAAAAGAGCACAATGTAATTTATTTCGGGAAATCCGTACTTACCGTACTTCTTACACCGCTTGGGATTGATTTAAGTACCAATGCATTGTATTGTTTTCTCAATGTACTTGTATATGGCGTATACATGAAAAATGGCTATGGTATAGGTGTGATTAAAAACATGGAGCTGCCAGACTACCGACAGCCAAGCCCTTCGATATATTCGATAGTTTGCTCTCAAATAAAGAATAGAATCTGATAATGGACAACAACTTTTGCTTTCTAATTATGTACAAACAATTGAAGTTCTTCAATTTTAAAGAAAATTTTGAAAGCAAAACTTTTAGGCAAACGATTACAGGTTTGAATCGTGAGGACTCTACTAGTGCGTTTTCTGTACTGTAAAATTTTTTACAATAAATTATAATTCCTATGCAAATGTGGAATGAATTTTTAGCCAGATCAATTTGAACATAACGAAATTTATAGGTTCCTCGGAAAATGAATCTTTACAAAGATTTCGGTTCCTAAAGACTATACAAAATTTAATAACATAATCTATTTTGATGCTGATATGAACTGGTTTAACAATAATATCGAACAGAAACATATTTATATGCATAAGAAAGTTTAAAAAAGTTCTTTGTCTAAAAAGCAGTAAAGAAAAATTTCCAAGTGGATTTAAAAAAATGACGAGTGTTATAAAGCATAAGAGAGTGTGTTAAGAGCACTAGTTAGCAAAAAATTGTTCTCTTAAGTTAATTTTCCAAATAAAAAAATATTATATTTTATAAGTGCATTTTTATTAGCCGATTTTTTTTTTTTTTTTTTTTTTATTAAATATGCCGGTAATGACGATTTTTTCAATATGCTGATTTTTCATCAAAATTTCTTGGCAGCCCTGCTTCGAATGTATTAATTGCAAATGTCTTCGCTCTCACATCGCTCGCTCTTTCCTTTTGCAAATACTTGCTCCAATCGTTCATATCATATTGCATACATCACGGAGATGGCTGATCATAAAAATTGCACTCGCTGTTAAATTCACCTTTAAATAAATTTATACCAGGTACATGTTTATTAAATTTTCGCCATAAATTTAACAATAAAAGTGTTGTTGTAAATGCCACCGCTGGCTGCTACTTTTTAACGAAACTCCAATTTCTGTGTGTGTTTTTTTCTATTTATTTCTTTTTTTAATTCTGGCTTAGGGTGTTTTTAGATTTAAAATCTTAGTTGGAGCACAAAAATTAATTATGACAGTTTGGTTAGCATTAAGTTGATTTTGTACCCGTAAAGTTAAAAAAGAAAACCAACAAAAGCAACTGCACTAACGATGGTAATAAACGTAGCAAATACTTACTTGTGCAGCATTTGCAAGAGCAACGAAAAGTAGAAGAAGAAAAAAAATGCTACAAAACTTGGAAATTACATGCATGTTTTATGGAGTATAAAACTCATATACAAATTTATTTCTTTGCCAGAGTAAATGTGTGTGTGTGTGTGTAGGAAGAAGGGATTAAGGTGGTGATTATTTTCTGTTTTCAATTAAAATTTTAATTTTTCTTTTAAAGACTGGATAATTTATAGGGTCATATTTTTGGAAAAAAAAATTTCCAATTAAAATATGTGCTTTACAACATTTTCAACTTCAAATTACTTCAAAAGCAATATATTTAAAATCAGACATTACTAATAATTTAATTGAAAATCATAGTTGGAGTAAGGTTGAGTTTCTGTTATATCTATAGAGTTCAGGGCTTATAAGCAAAGAGTGCTATCCAAAAAAATCAAAGGAAACTGCAAGCTTTTTCCAAACCAAAGAAAAATTGTTAAATTGTAAAAATACATTTTTTATGAATGTTTTCTTTTTTTACTTAGAAGTTAGGTACACGTTGTAATAATATTAATACATATTTTTAAGATCAGTAAAGTTTTTCATGTATAAATATAATTTTTTATTATAAAAGCTCTATTTGCAACAATTAATTAATTTATATATGGGACAATCCAAGTGAAATCGGATAGCTGTCAATAAATTTTTCTTTGATTTCCCTTATTTTTTTTACTGTGCTGATGTTTCTTATCAAATGTATATCTTAGCAAATTTAGAGATTTTTCTGGCTCATGGTTACAGAGTAATCGAATATTAAAAAAAAAATTGCACTATGGGAAAGTTATTTTATATTAAGTACTTGTAACTTATTCAGTTTTAGTCAAAATGCGATAATTTTTTTGTGTTTGCTCTTTTTTTGTCTGCTATCCAAAAGCGAAAATTTTTTTTTTTGCACAGTGGGCTTGGATGAAATTTTTGGTATTTAAAATAAAATTTTTTCATAGTTTATCTTTAACTTTTTTTATATAAAATTTTGATTTTATTTAATTTTAAGACCACTTTGGCTGTGGGATTTAATGAATTTCAATTTTTAAAATTTTTTTTAATATTTGAAATAAATTTTTTTTTTAACGTTTTTTTGGATTAACTTTTTACAATAAAATAATGAATGATTGAGAACATAATGTTTATATATAATGTTTATATATGTGTTTATGTATAATGTTTATATAGCTAACATTTTAACAATAGTAAGTTCTCAATAATTTTTTAACTAAATATCTATGACTTTAAGCCTTTAAGTTCATACGTCAACAATACTGGCGACATTTGTCTACACGGAAACTCTAGTGCCACTAGTACTGGTTCAACTAGAACTGTCTAGTCAATAGTCTGTAGTTCATTAGCTGGTTTTCAGTACCTAGCGTTAGGTCAATAAAAAACATTGTACTGCCTAAAAAATGTCCATAGTACTAATGACCAAGTCGATAGTTTTTATACTGACACATCCTTCGTGGTATATGCACAAATTCCATTTTATGCTGTAAAATTAACTAAGCGCCCTAATATTTATATGTATGTTTTATACAAGTACACACCAAACTTTACTCACATTTTCAAATACTCACACATACCCACACATACAGACACTTATACACCAATACATGCATTTGTACGCTACACTTTTAGGCCTGTCCGCAGCCAATATACTCCCCAATCTTAATACACGTTCATTAATTAAGGTATTTGTATAGACTTGCAATATATGCCATTACTAAAATTTTACTAGGCCATAATGAAGTGGCCAAAGAGAAATTGTGAAGGCATAACTGGAAGTTTCATAATGCACAAAATTAACTACAAATAATATAATAAAACTTGTGCGAGAAGGAACCTGGCAAAAAAAAAAATTACAAAATCCATAAAACTTTTATTTAATTTTTTAAAATAAATTTAATCCGTTACAAGCTGCATTTATTAGCCAATGAGTTTGGTCTGCGATTTTCATAAAAGGCATTATTTTCGTTAAAATATTTACTATTAGTCACAAATTCTAAGCAAACAACTGGCTAAGTTGTTTGTTGAATTCTCGAGACTGTTTTACATTTAATAAAAAAAATTTATTAATATAACCTTATAGAGAAGCTTTATGATTTACAATTGTTTTATACTTTATCAAGCCTTAGTTCGATTTAACTTGCTCAGAATTAAGAATTTTTTTGTGGCAACATTGTAGTGATAAATATTTTTTAAGGAGACAAGAAGAGTAAAGTTGGAGACTTATTAGCTGGGCAATGTACCACGGCTGCTTTACGTCCACTACGACACTCATCACCAACCAAATTGATCCGAACTCAGGTCATGACTAATTGCATATTGCTTTAAACAGCAGCGCTTGTACCTGAGCTCTTCGTTACTGACGGTTTTAATTCAATCCACTGATCAACTTCCAAATTTTATCGCTGTTTTTTCAGTCAGTTGATTTATATTCTGTCACCAATATCGAATTCGATTCTCAATTGAATTTCGCGAGTGTTGATGTTGCATCAAGTGATGTCAACGCTTTCAATGTTTTGCACTGTACCCAGCGATTTTTTTTTTTTTTTTTTTGCTTTAATTTAGTAGTCGAATCTTTTTTTTATGTTTTACAATTTTTAATTAACTCTGGATTTTAAACTATGTAGATTGTTATTCGAACTCAATACTTAAATGAGTTGTATTACTTTTTTACTAAGGCTCAAGGTCAATTTAATTTTTCTGAGAATTGATAATAATTTTCTTTGATAAAAATGCCGTGACCAATCTATTTAAGAAGAAAATTAAAATGAAAGACTTATTGACTGGGGAACAAATTTCTTGCTTCATACATTCCTAATTCTAAAGGGAAAAAATGAAACGAGAGTCCGGAAAAGTAATTAACGTGTTAAGCCTGCGAGTTTAAAAAATGAAAAAGTATTCTGGTTAACAAAAACACGAGAAAACAAAAAGTAGTGGTCGCACTCTTTTCGTTTTACATTGGCTTTACACCCAAATAATGGCTCTCCTTATAATAACTGTTGAACTTCAGTTTGCTTATTTTATAAATTTACTGTTTTGTGAAAAACGAAATTTAATGTAGCACTAAAAATATTAACGGAATAACTTCACTTGAAGCTATTTGCAAATGCGAAACTAAATAGCATAAAATGCAACTAAATAACAATCTAAGCATGAAATAATTTTTATTTAAGCGGCAAGCAAAAACAAACCACACATTCCTAGTTAAGCATTTAGCGAAAAAAAATAATCAAAATTACGTTATAAATTTGATTTTGCGTTAAAGGTTTTTTGTAATGAAATATTGAAAAAAAAAAAAAAAACTCAACAGATTTGTATGAGGTCAGAAATTTTTAAAAATCTAGAAAGCACTAAGTTAATTGACCCTTCCATTTAGACAAAGGAACAAAGGCTTTAACTTTAACAAGTTAAGTTCGCGTAATTTCTTAACTCATAATAGCAGCTTTTCTTTTGAAGAATTGCAATTTTATTTGGCAAAGTTACAATACTCGTATATTTTAAGATTCTACAATAATTGAATCTGACACATTGTTCCCGGGCACAGAGAAAATGAAGTTGGTCCTAGACCCCTTTGCAATCAAAAGGGCTTCTTTAGTGGTAAAGCGTCACAATGTTTTTAAAAGCTAAGCTAATGTCTATTAGTTCAGCATTATTGGCTTCTTTCTAAACCAGATATTATATTTAAACGTTCTTCTGTAGAGCCAAAGTTACTTTTACTTTAATCTCTCTCTGCATTTCTCTTAAATATATTTCAGAGAAACCAGTTAATTGAAAATCATTTTAGTTTTATTTTTCTTACAACTTTTACAAATTTATCTCTTCGTTTTTTTTTTGCGAATTCTAAATATTTAAATGTCATTGTTGAAATTTTTCGAACAAGATTAAATCGAGTTTTAAAGCACATCCACAAATCCGTTTACTTTGCAACATCATTCTTTGTAATGTGTCAATGTTGTCTTATTTAATTCAGCAGTAGACTCGATAAAGTAACGATGAATATGTTTTAACTGATTGAGTTCTATTTGGTTTTTATACACATAAAGTTGAAAAAATTGCTTTAGGGATTATATGACACATAAATTACTCATTTGGTATACCTGATATGTAAAATGTAAAGATTAGGGCGGCAGCTATTTATATTATAATAAGAAGAGGGTATTCCTCTAGTCTCACTAGCAAAACCAGTTTTGGGAAAAATGTTGATAAGGCCGTAAGCAGTATTAACGAAAATATGTCTCTAGGAATTTATCATTCCAAGTTAGACGCTTTCTCTTTTAACATTTTATTGCGATTGAGTTCCTGGAAAGAGTCATGAAATATAAAATATAAGTTTTAAACTAGGCAATATCCGACTGTTTAATTATGCTTGCTTCAGCTGATCAACCATCTTAAAGCCTTAATTTCTGTACTATGTGCTATAAATTGTTCAGGTTATGTTAAAAAATAAACCAAGGTTAAGCTTAAAGTGGGAACAAATATCAGTCTCCATAAGTTAACTTGTGGTTTTACTTAAAGAATAAATTATGTACCACATTATATCAGTAATGTATACAAAACTTAAGACGGACTTTAACCAGACCAATATTATTATAAAAGTTGTTTTTGTAAAGACGTGGTGCACTTATTTTTCACTTTATTTTCCTTGAAAAGTGAATTTTTGTAATTTATAGTTAATAATTTTTTTTTTTTTTTTAGAAATTTAATATAAATGTATTAATTATTTTAGGTAAAAAAATATACCTTATCAATGTTTTCTGTATTTTTCAGCCGTCTGTCTGCCGCCGACATTTCGTTGATGCTAATCACCTCATCAGTAGACTCGAAGAAGATTCTTAAAAGGGTGAAGCTTTTTTACAGCTGAGGGCCACCTTAATAAGCGCATGATCCACACATGTTTGTTTGTTGCTTTTGTTTGAATGTTTTAATTTCCTTTGTAAATTTAAAATACTACGTTGTCCAAAAATATCGATAGAAGAATGAAAAGTAGGACACAAGCAAATAAAAAACAAAAAAGCGTTTAAAAAACCTTTTCGCTGAGATTTAAATCAGAAGCAAATATTAAAAGCAATAGTTTAAAGCTGTAGGTGACACATATTAAAAAGTTTTAACCGTATGAATGTAGAATTTACATACATAAGCGAAACAGAAATTTGTGCTCAAAATAAGAGGTGTAAGTAATCGTTAAAAATTACAAATACTAATATATAATATGTTTTTCTTTTTGGTGAGAAACTCCTTCTACCACCATGGAGGACTAATTTTAAGAACTTAAAACCACCTTCTGCGTAAAGAGATATTTCTATCGCAGAAGTGCCTTAGCGTTAGTGAATGGTTTGGCAACACAGCTAAATCAAAATTTCTCTTTCTTTGAGCCTGTGTATAGAGAAGTTGCCATAGACCACATTCCGTGGTTATAAAATCTTAAGAGCGATAATATTATATGTATCATCTGCCAAAGTTCTTTTGCTTTTCAAACAGATGGTTGCATTTCAAAGAAAAGTGTCTTCAACCAGGATGTGTAACCCTGCCCTGACAGTGTTCTAATTTAGGAGATCCACAGTCTAAAAATTTTCTGTGCCCCCGTTCATGGCAGTTCGATCATAATTATAATATATACATATATATATATATATATATATATATATATATATATATATATATATATATATATATATATATATATATATATATATATATATATATATATATATATATATATATATATATATATATGACTCCGACAATTCTTAACTTGGTTCGAGCCACGTATTGCTTATATTAAGTACCACAAAATCACATATGTAGCAAATATATGGTTCCAAGTGCTCGTAACAAACCTTTGCTCAAACAAACCTTTAACATTTCTGATTCTCATTTTGTTCATGGGAATTATGTAGTAGTAGTTAAGTTTCAAACATTCTTTTAAAAAATATTCCAGTGTACTGATGAGTTGATTAGCGCTAACAACTAGAACTATGTGTATTATTCTAATCTAGATAAAAAGCAAACGCAACTTGCTGACGTTAAATATATAATTCAAATACAAAAATATTCGGTGAAATTTTGTTACATTTATTCTTGCTTCCGGAAAGACGATTACACATGTTGGTGTAAAAAAATTAAACTAACTTCAAAATTACATAAAATTATTTTTTATCTACATACTACTATTTACGATATTTACAAAAGGATGGATCACAAATGAAATCCGAACAAACGGAAAGCGGTGATGCCTTCTTGATTTTATGGACATAGTCTCACTTCGCTGATTGACTGAGTCAAGTCATCGGTGTGATCACTAGGTGAGGGAATAATGAAAATAAATCAAGAAAATGTGGGCGGCATATAGACAGCTGGAAAAGACAGAAAACATTTGGAAGGTCTATTTTTAGACCTGAATTAATACATTTCAATTGGCTGTTAAAGCAAATAAATAATTAAATTCATATTTGAATATACAAGCATGTTAACATATATGTGAGGCAAGCTCGAAAATATATTGTGAATTCCATTGTAGTACCATTTATTCGTTTTACCAGCTAAAATTACACTGTGCTTGAATTTGAAACTTTTTTTTTCCCACACTCGGGGCACCCAGTGATAAAACCTAATTCGGCTGTGCCAAGTTTAGCAGTGCTAAACATTTTTTTAGGTTAGCTCTTGTTTTTGAGATATACCGTTATTTTAAAAATAGAGGAGGTAGGACAACATACATATATTCCTTTATTATATTATACATAAATATTCAAACGTGGTTTAACCATTGAAAAAGTATAAAAATCGGCAACAAAATTATCTTTCAACAACTGTAAAAATCTTCTTCATCAATTTAGTAGTTTAAAAAATACAAATTTTTTTTTCGATGAAAAAAATTTAATTTTTGGCAGAAGTTCGAAATTTTTTGTTCTTTAAAACAGCATAAAAAATCTAAAAATAAAGTTATGGTAATGAATTTTCGCAACTATATAACAAATAAAGTTTTAAACAAAGAAAGCTATATATGACTAAAATCAGTGCACAACTTTGGAAGTTATTCACAAAAAATCAAAAATTGCAGATTCAAACGGCCACCAGACGAATCCTCAAAAATTAAAAATTTTTTTTTTTATGAAACGAAAATAGTATGGAAGAAACATTTCGTTTGCTTATCAAAACAAAGCAATTTCAATTGACGGAAGTATAAAACAACTTACATATCGATACCCAAAAGGCGAAATTCCGTAACTCACTCCAGTCATTTATAGGTTCTTTTGTGTGAAAATTTATTTGTTATGAATGTATGAAAATTCACCAGCATAACTTTATTTTTAGAATTTTTTATGCCGTTTTAATAAACAGAAAATTTTAATAAACAAAAAGTTTTTTCATCGAAAAAATAATGTGCTTTCTAAACTACTAAGCGGATCATTAAATTTCAACAGTTTTTGAAAGATAATTTTGTTGCCAAATTTCGGTTTTTGTAGTTTTTTCCATATTTTAAATCAGTTTTGAGTTGAGGGAATATATGTTGTTCTACCTCCTCCATATATATTCAAATAACGGCATATCTCACAAACAAGAGCTAACCTAAAAAAAACGGTTAGCAGCACTTAATTCAGCACACCTGACTTAGACTTAGTCACCAGGTGCCCTGTCTGTCGGTTTTTTCAACTATCACAGTGTTATTTTCTATTAATTATTAGAACTAACTTGTGATTTTGTTATCATAGTTAATATAATCCAGGTTATATGTTTAGGTTTTTTTAATTCTTTTAATTAATTAAATGGTTCAGATTACCAATTGTTAAAGCGTAAATAAGTCACGCTCTCCTCATTCATAATAACCATTAGTGTAATGACCTGAGTTAAAATTTAAAAAAGCCATTTGTTTCATTACTTCTAAATATTACGATGGCATAGTGGGTATGGTGAATGATCCACAGTTGTTAGGTTGCAGTAAAAACATAATATAAACCAATTATAAAAAGGAAGTAAATAAGAAATACCTGGAGCGTCAGAACTCGAAAAGCTTGTTTAGCAGAAAACTCTTCTAAAATTTTGGGGTTACATGCAACTAAATTGTAAACAACAACCTAAATCTTCCCTAAAGGCCTGAGTATAGAGGATAATAAATATAATGTTACGCAATTTAAATAAATTGAGTCAAGTACGAGGCTGGCTCGCACTCTTAGGGTTCCGTACGTATGTATGTGTAATGTATGTATGGAATGGCGTATTTGAATACATATGTATGTATATTTTATAAATTTCATCTCTCTGTTTTTAAAGCTACTTTATGTTGTATGGGGACACCTAGTTATTATCCACTTGTTGTTGTTTTTGTAATTTATTGTTGTATGGCATCTGGGAATATATACACTGTGCGAATTTCGACTCTCTATCTCTTACGGTTCGAGAGTTATAGATATTACTCTACGTTGTAAAGGGACACCTGGTAGTTTTATAGTTGTTGTTGTTTTTAGCAACTGTTGTTGTGGAGCATATGTGAATACACATATTGTGTTTTGCTCGTCGTGGTGTTTAAACATGTTTGCTTGTTAAAACGCATAATGAAATAAAACAGCAATAAACAAAAATTACAACAACAGCATTTGGACAAAAATAGCAGTGTCAAAAATAACAACAATAATAATCATACAAACAAACAATAGAACACAAACAGTGCAAAATAAGAAATCAATAATCAGCAGCATTAAACAAAAATTACAAAAATCCACAAACAGCAACAATCAAAATAACAGTGATACAGTTTCCAAAACAAAACAACAACAACAATATAACATCAAAAAGAAAAAAAAAAAAAGCAATAACCCTAACAACCCAGCAAACAATTTTAAATTCATATTAAATAAATAATATAAAAACAAAATTAAAAAAACACACACACACAAAAATAAAAAAAAAAAAAAAAAAAAAAAAAAAAAAAAAATAAATAAAATAAAAAATAATAAGCAGCCAGCCACAATGACCGTACCAGGGCTTTTATGGCCCTGTCGCAGTCATTACTCCATCCCCTTTCCCCCACTCCCATTTTAAACACCACTGGCTTAAAGTGTTGGGGTTGTTGGATCAATTGTTGTTGTCTGGGTAGTGTCGAAGGTATATACACTGGACACTACACAGACCAAAAACAGCAATTGATTCCGATTTCTTTCTTTAACACTTTGCAAAGTTAACGTCTGTTTTTGGTTTCTCTCCGTTGTAATGGTAGGTAGTTTTAGAATTGACTTCTGTAATATCCGTGGGCTGAGAACGAATTTTTTCTCTGTATATGCTCACACTTGTCTCTATAGGCCGGATGTTTTCGCCTTATGTGAGGCCCAGGTGTCTGAGGATGCTGATCCACAGGATTTTCATATACCTGGGTATCAATTACTATCCCTTTTTCGTTTCCATCGGGGCCTTGTAATATATATACGCAATGAAGTTGTGTTCCAATGCCAGCAACCATTAGGCATGTATGATGCTGAATTTAGCTGTCTATGGGTTAAATTCAAAATCAGGACACACTATTTGCATTTCGGGTTTCTTTATAGAAGTCCAAATGCGGGAAGGGATACTACCTTTTCTGGCTTCGATGCCCTTTCCGACTCCATTTCGAAGATCCTGGAAAGCTGTCCGAACAGTGAAATCGTTGTTGCTGGTGATTTCAATGTTCACAACTCATCCTGGCTTCGCCATTCGAATCATACAACTCCAGAAGGTCAATATGTTGAGTTATTTGCCGCACATAATCACCTAGTGCAACTTGTAAACGAACCAACGCACATACCGTGCGTTGATGGGCACCAATTAAACACCCTTGACCTATTCCTGACCTCACACCCTCAAAAGTATGAAGTCAGTATTAGCGCACCTCTCGGCAATTCGGATCACTGTACTATTTCTGCCTCCTTTCCGTTCTCCGAACTTCGTAACGTTTCTAGAGCAGCTCCGAAACGTTTAAAATATATATACGGAAAGGCTCGTTGGGCTGAGCTCAACGACTTTTACAGGCATTTTAATTGGAAACTATGTTTCTTAGATGGTGACACTGATGCCTCGGCAAAAATGGTCGAAAATATCATTTTGCTTGGGATGAACACTTTCATTCCACACAAGCAAATTTCGACTAAGCCAAGAACGAAGTCTTGGTTTAACCAGAAGTGCAAAGATGCAATCAGATCCAGAGAGGAGGCGTTCAGTATCTGGCGTGCGAATAAAAACGCAGATACTGACACCCTGCGAAAAAAGGCAAGGTCTTCGTGTGCCAAGGTGCTAAGACGTGAAAAATATCTTCACGATCAACGTCTTCGTGCCAAAGTTCTTACTGCTCCCCGGGGTAGTAAGAGCTTTTGGTCATTCGTTGGGAGAGTAAAGAATAGTGCTAGTTCATCAATTCCAACTCTTTTAATGAATGACCAAGTATTCACTGACCCGGTTGACAAGGCTAACCTATTAGCTGAACTGTTCGCAAGTAATTCTAACTTGCCAGTAAGCAGTCAACCACTCCCCGAGCTTGAAAGAGTATCAGCTACTATGCCAAAGATATTCTTTCGGGATCGAGCAGTTAAAAGGGTCCTTTCTGATCTCAACATAAATAAGTCTCCTGGACCGGATGGCATTCCAGCACTGGTCTTGAAGCAGTGTTCTTCGACGCTTGCGCGTCCATTAGCACGCCTTTTTAGCACATTGTACCATGGTGGCAAGTTTCCAATGTGCTGGAAGGTTGCTAATGTAACGCCAATCCCCAAAAAGGGAGAGGCATCTAACCCTGAAAATTACCGCCCAATCGCGATTTGCTCTGCACTTTCTAAAGTAATGGAAAGTATGGTTAATTACCATCTTGTGAGGTATCTGGAGTCACATAGTTTACTTTCTGACCGCCAATACGGATTCCGTAGGGGTCGCTCCACTGGTGATCTTTTGGCATACCTCTCTGAAAAATGGTGCCAATCGATCCACCATTTTGGAGAGAGTAAGGTGGTGGCTCTGGATATCTCCAAGGCGTTTGACAGAGTGTGGCATGGTGCACTACTGTCAAAACTTAGCGCTTTTGGTGTCGGTGAAAACTTCTCTCGATTTATATCGAGTTTCCTCAGAGACCGCACTATAAGAGTTGTAGTAGATGGGGTCTCATCAAACGAGTTCAAGATTAATTCAGGGGTACCGCAAGGTTCCGTTCTTTCTCCTACCCTATTTCTTATTTTTCTAAACGATCTTCTCTGTAAAACTTCCAACCCTATCCACTCTTTTGCAGATGACAGCAGCATTTGCCATTCATATTCATTCAGCCATAGGCCTGGCCCAGCAGAGATTGATGCCAAAAGGCAGAATATGGACATTACACTCGGTGACGATCTACGTATAATCTCTGAATGGGGGCGTGAAAACAGGGTCGATTTTAACGCCCGTAAGACCCAATGTTGTTTTCTTACGCATAGGCGCATGGCCGGCAGTGCTGCTCCATCTGTACTAATGGATGGTGTAGGTATTAAGGAATCGGAAGCTCTTAATGTTCTTGGCATGCAAATTCAGTGTGATGTTCGCTGGACTGAACACATCTTTCATGTTGCAAAAGAAGCATTTAAGTGCCTAGGTTTTTTAAAACGGTGTAAGACATACTTCACCCCTTCCGATATCCTTACTATTTATACCACCTATATTCGACCAAAAATGGAATACAACTCTCATGTTTGGGCCGGTGCTCCAAAGTCTACTTTGGGGTTACTCGACCGTGTACAGGAGAGGGCGAAGAAGCTTATCGGTGACAGTAGGGTATCCAACTCTATTGACTCACTGGAGCATCGTCGCAGTGTGGGGTGCGTTACACTGTTCTATCGCTATTTTAATGGATTCTGCTCTGACGAAATTAGGGATCTCGTTCCCGAAACCCGCACGTTTTCACGCAATACCCGCGCAGCGTCCAGGGCACATCCATTTGTAGTCGATTGGCCAGTGAATCGCACAACGCATTGTAGAGAGAATTCGTTCTTTAGCCGTACGGTCCGTCTGTGGAATAAACTGCCTGCAGACGCATTCCCTGCCACTTACAGTGTGGGGGGGTTCAAGACAAATGTTCACAAGCACTACTCCCTCTTTCCTCCTCCTCATAACCTATTTTCCTAGTTCCGGTACAATGCACTGCATATGTAGGGGTCGTCCCCTGAGTACTGGTCCAAAAAAAAAAAAAAAAAAAAAAAAAAAAAAAAAAATTTGATCCCTCTGTCGCTCACAGTTCGAGAGTAACGGCTAATTGTTACTTTACGTTGTATAGGGACACCTGGTAGTTTTCGACTTGTTGTTGTTTTTAGCATTTGTTATTGTAAGCCATATGCGAGTAAATATATTGTGCACATTTCATTTCTTTATCTCTTACAGTTTGAAAGTTACGGCTAATGTTTTTTACGTTGCATAGGGACACCTGGTAGTTTTCGACATGTTGTTGTTTTTAGCATTTGTTGTAGACAAGCATCTATAAATACATACACTATGCAAATTTCAGTTTTCTATCTTTTACGGTTCAAGAGTTATAGCTAATTGTAACTTTTGGTTGTATGGGGACACCTGGTAGTTTTCGGATTGTTGTTGCTTTTAGTACATGTTGTTGTAGAACATCTATAAATACATACACTATGCAAATTTCAGCTCTCTATCTTTTACGGTTTGAGAGTTATGGCTAATTGTAACTTTTCGTTGTATGGGGACACCTGGTAGTTTTCGACTTGTTGTTGGTTTTAGTATTTGCTGTTGTAGCGGCAAGGTACAACAACATTCTGTGAAAATTTCAGCTCTCTAGCTCTTACCGTTTCGGAGAATGGACGCTGTGACGGACGGACGTACTTGTCTCCGTAATAGGGTTCCGTTTCACTCTGATGAGTACGGAACCCTAAAAATGTTATAACAATTAGTTTTTGCATTATTAATTCAAAAACTTTACTCTTTGAGTTATATTGCTGTTAAAGTAAAGGCCGGAAATTTTTTTTATTACTATAAAAATGTAAAGCTGTCCAGGTTAATAACTTGTAGTGCTCCCATACTGGCAGAATCAATAATACTGTTAAGATTTAAAGGATATGGAAAGTTACTTACACACAAATAATATATAAACTGTGCTCGAAGAGCTCTCGATTTTTTTTTTCACATACCCCATGCGATGCTGTTCGTCCTTTGAAGATTTATTGTTGACCCAGTCCATGGCCAATTGAATACTGGTTTGTAGACAGCAGCGCCTAACCAATCTGCCACCTGAGTAATTTTATCTTAAAAAAATCTCTCTTACTTTTGGGGAAGTCGAATCGAACTCAAGTCGGATGGATTAATTTACAGTAGACTGATAAAATTATTAACAAGGACATATTCTTATGCATTCTTACTAATTAGCCAAGCTGATTATCATCAATCAATGTTTAGAGTCCAAATCTTGTTTGTCATTGCCTGAAAGTAACTTCATCATTTGTGAGTGGGAAACACACTTCGAATGCGTACTATCGACTTGAGGCCATTTTGTCACCATCATAGAGTTGGCAGCATGAACGCAGAGTAGACGTGAAAGCGGCTTGACTGCGATAAAAAATTTCATAAAACCTGGACGTGGTTGTCTATGCACATACATATATATACATAAACTACTCTTTGCACTACTTGATGAGCAGCTCTTTTTTATACGACATATACGTGTACAGGCATGTGAACATATGTGTGTGTGTGTGTGTGTAGGTAGGTGGGCACATAATTGAAATTTTGCTTCTTTTATATACACGCATTCATTTTTTGTGTTGTTTTTTGTTTTTTTTTTTTTTTTTTATTTCACAAGTGCAGACGACTACAATTTGTGCTTGTGGTGGTACTTTCTTTTGATTCGGCAAGACTCCAAAAAGATGCTCTCCTCGACAAACATTCAGGCATGATGCAACATACAACATAAATTAAGATTGAGGCTGTTTGTAACTGGCATTAAGACATTATTTTCATTATTTTACTTCTTATTATTCGTCATCGTCTTTCTCCTCTATGATTTCTTTTTTGAATGCGTTTGTCGTCTGTCTATCTGTCTGTTTGTTTGTACACTTGTTTTCAATTTATGTGCATGTGTGTACGTGTCCTTTTATTGCCCTCCACTTGGATATGCTGCTGATCATAAAGAAATCTTAAAAAAAGCAGAACTTTATGAAAAAAGAAAATGGAAGCTGTATCATAAAACAAAACAATTTAGCATAAATGCTTTATGCACTTGTTTATGCATGTACACGCACACCAATTGAAGTGTGCGTATAGAAACGCATTTAAAGATTTTCTTTTTGCTCAAAGAGTTTTAAGCCCCATAGTTACCTTTTACTCCTTCTATGCACTCATTTTTGTTTGTTATTTCTTAACTTAATTGTTTCATAAAATAACAGCATAAATGTCTGGCAAAACAAATAGAAATAAAAAATTTGAGGACAAATAAAATCAAAGGTCTCTAAGGTGGAATAAAAGATTTCAAGGCACTTATGCAAGATTATTTGAGCTTTTAAAGTTTTAAAATGAAAATTAAACATGTTGTTATTCACCATTAAAATTAAAGAAAATTCAAGAAGTTGCTCATAATTTTATATAGTACTAAATCCTATAATACAAAAATTAATTGGGATTTACCGAGACGGCCAACAACAAACAAACGAAATGTGGTGGTTTAAAATACATTTTCTTAAGAATTCAAAATTATTTGATTCGAGTGAAATATAGCGGGGAAAAAAGATATTTTCAATGCTTAAAAATATAAAATAAGATCAGCAGCCCTATTTCCAAACTCGCCAAGTTAAGAACAATCGCTAAAACTCTCCAAACTCGACTAAACCATTTTTAGTGATTATTGGACTTGTCTAAGCTGTAAATCGAATTTTAGCGCCGTTCCTAAAATTTCTATTTTTGCTTGCCTTCTTTAAAGATTCTTACCACTACGATTTAACCACAAAAATTCTTTCTCAATTCTAGAGAAGTACAGCCGAACTAGAGCCAAATAAAATAAATAACGATTTGCAAAATCGTTAATGTTCAAAATATTTGTTTTCTTAGAAGCTGATCTAACTTACCATTGTTAAGCAAATAATTTTAGCACTAAAGTTGAAAACGTTATTGAAAGAATTCTTAAAAACATTGTCATAATAATTTCTGCAAACACAACCTTTTTTTTAACTAAAAACTTGACTTTTTCGAACAAAACATTAAAATTTTGGCCGGAGGCACTAAAATTTAATATTCACCAACACAGCTGATGTTATAACAGCTGGGCCAAAAGAAATCACTCTGTGTGTATACACTCAGAATATTTCCAAAGTAACTGGAAGTAGTTTATTCCAGAAGTTTTGAGGACAGAGTGAATAGACTTTTGAAAATCCAAGCAATTTTTGTTCGTACATATGTTGGAAAAACTTAAAATAGAAATACCGCTTTTTGGTCACAGTTGATAATGACAGCAGTAATAAACAAGGTGGTCCAAAAGAAATCACCCTATTAGAAGTTGCTCTTATTTTTGCAAATGGCAGCGACTGTCAAATCTGATTTTAAATTTGTGAATTAGACAGATGTAGAACAGAAGTGAATAAGCCATGGAACGATACACTCCCAGCAAAACTATCGCTTCTGGGGTGCATGGTGCGCAGTCATCGCGTAATTTTTTTCGAGAATGCCACTGGTCAAACAACAGTGCGTTGTAGGGCATTGGTAAGCCAGATTTTTCTGCCGAAATTGAACGAATTAGGTCTGGAGGATATGTGCTTCCAACAGGACGGAGCAATAGCACACTCTGCGCTAGCCACAACCGATATTCTTAAAGCCAAATAACATCAGATGACTTCTTATTGCCCACCGGTTATATTAAAATAACATTACCCAAAGTTGTTTTGGTGGTAAAAATTTTTGATTTCAGATTAATATAAAGTGAGACTGAATTAAAATTCAGATCATGTATATAAAAATTGTATTTAAAATTTTATATGACGAAACGCCTCTACCTTTCCCGAATATACATTTCTTGTCAGACTCTAAACTCCACTAACATTTTTCCAGAGAAAATTTTGATTCTTAGAAATAATTACAATATCGTTTGCTTGTGAACGCTGCTAAGAATATGTGCGTTGGGCCTAAAGACATCACCCTATTGGAAACGGCTTTCATTTCTGTTTTTACATTTGTAAACTAGACAACGGTAGAATACAAGTGAACAAGCCATAGAGCGATACACCCCCCAAGAATGCGCAACAATCGTGTCGATGATGAAGTATGATTTTTCTACCAAAATCATAATGAGCGATGAGGCTCACTTCTATCTCAGTGGGTACGAGGACGCCGCTGGTCAAACCACAATGCGCTATAGGGCCATGTTAAACGAGTTTTTTCTGCCGAAATTGAATTAATTAGGCCTGGAGGCACACACTGCGCAAGCCATAGCCGATGGTCTGAAAGCTAAACAACATCGGATGACTTATTTTGGCCCACCCGTTACAATTCCACTAGCCACTAAAAATAGTTTAGTTGAGTTTACAAATTTTTAGCGTTAGCTTTTTAGCATTTTAGCGATGCCGAGCCGCTCATCAATGAAGCAATCCGTAATAAGCAATTTTATTTTTCAATTGTTTCTAATGCAATATTTTACTTGAATGAACCCGGCGTTTCACCATCCACCCCTTTAATTAAATTTAGCTGTTTTCGCCATCTTCGTAGCCATTGCATCTTAGATGCTGCATGTTTCCTCTTTAAGAACTAACACCTTTTTCAATTCCTGAGACATTCTTACATACACATATCATATAAATCAATAATAATTTATTCTCTTTACAGAAAGTAAGAAAAAGCAAATACTTATGTGTAAGAATCTAAATGTCCACCATATGTTGCAAAGCCTGTGACAAATTGAAAATAACTTAACTTCTTGTCGGAATCTACAAAGCAAAAGTAAAACGTAAGTTGAGATAAGAAATTTATGTAACACCTTATCATAAATGCATAAGCAAATAGCCCTAAAGGCATTTCAGTAGACGCATGTAAATACAGACACGCACACATTGAAAATAGCACAATTACGTATATACACACACAGACACACTTTCGTGCAAACAGAGCACCACAACTGCAGGCAAACCAAGTAAGTTGCCAGCCATCGTGTTTAGTATGCCACTGCTTATTTTTCTTACAGAACTTAAGAAGACATTAGTCCACTAACAACCGAGAGTAAATAGCATGAGTTGGCATTTCATACACATGTGTACAAATTTAAGGATTTTTTTTTATTTTGCATCTTTCAGAGCCACGCATACCTGCACAAATATGCATACAAGTATCATGTCGCAATTACGCTTTTGTATAAGTAAGTAAATAAAGGTACGTTTACTTGCAGTCATTAAGAAGAACTTCTTTTAATTAAAGGCAGACACACTTGTGTGATGCCTGGCAGTATTTTTTTAAAAATGTGTTGCGTAAATAAAGTGTGAAATATTTCTTCAAAATCTCCTCTATAAACGCAATCTATTACACTAGAAGGAGTAGCACAGATTCTCACAAGGCGTTTAATGAAAAAATATAGAACAAAATCGATATGAAATTGCATGGAATTCATCGCTAGTTTTTGTGTTTTTATTTAATTACTTTTTGTATCTCAAATGCGAAAATTTGTGAAACCCTGCACAATGCAAAAAAATTTATTTAAAACAATTTTATTAATTTGGTATTACGTTGAACGGGTTTAAGTTCTTTTTATATTATTCTAATGACTGTTTGTGTGTTCTTAAACTTTTTCACAGATTTTCGCGGTTTCTGCGATTCCGTTTTTTTTTTGTAATATAAAATGAACTCAAGGTCGATAAACGTAATACAAAATAATTATAGACGAAATAAGAACGAAATTCTAATTAAATCAAAAAAGTCAAAAAAAACGTGAAAGAAAGATTTGTGAAAAAACGACAGGAAAAAACAGACAAAACAAAAAAAAAATCATATTACGTAGAAAAAACTCAAGTTGTATGATTATCAGACTTGAGTTCGATTTTACTCCTTCAAAATTGAGAGACAAGAAATGTAAAGCTGAAGACTTACTCGCTGCGGTACTTATATACCTGGCTATTTTATGTCCACCACGACGCTGATCAGCTTCCACGTTGCCTCGCACCCAGTTTATGACTGGTCGCATAATGTTTTTAAGCAGCAGCTTTTAGCCATCCAACTACCTGAGTATCTTAATTACCGACTGTCTATATTTAATCTTACTGATCTACTTGCCATTTTATCACTGTATTTTTTCATCGAGTGATAAATATTCGAGAAGATTCACAGCCATTCACCAGTTGGGTGCTTTGTAACTACCTAATGCAAGGAACACAACTGGGACGAACGACGAATTTTTCGCCGCGAATATTCGCTGTCAAAAATAAAACACATTGGTGTACTAGAAAATGCACACAGTTACAGCGTCGGTCGAAATTCGTTGTACGTAGACTCATTTCTATTTCTTACGCCAGCGAACGACGAACAAATCAGTACCATGTGGCCATTTTGGTTTTAGTTTTCAAGTGTTTTAGTAAAAATAGTTTTACTTTAATAGTTTTTATTTTAAGTGCTAAGCTTTGACTTTTTGCATTTAAAATAAAAAGCCAACATATTAGATTATGAAACATGTTTGTAGTGTTTAATTTTTTGTTTTTGGAAATGCTAAAATTTTTAGCAAGCTGTAGAGAGAAATATTTGTAGATACATATAAATTTCTGTAGAAACTAAAATAAATATACATACATATTCATAGTTTGGTTTCTGCATATTCTTATATATTTGTGCTGTCATTACTAACTCTGAAAAAAATCAGAATTTATTATTAATTTTTTTCAATAACGGTACGAATCAGTTTAAAAAAAGTGTTTTGATTTTCAAAATTCTATTCACTTTGTCCTCAAAACCTCTGGAATAAACTACTGCCAGTTACTGCGAAGGTATTCTGAGTGTATACACACACATGGCTGTTAGTTCTGTGTCAAGTCTGCTGAATTAAATATAATAAGAAACACTTTGCACTCTTTGAAATGACAATTTTTTAATAAATCTTAACTAAAGAAAACATTAACGCCCTTTTTATAAAAGAAAATTATTATTAATCCATTCAAGGCGGGGCTTCGAGAGATTTAAGAAACTAGTTACAAATGTTAATAAGGGCGTTCCAAATAAAAGCATTTATAATTTTTTGTTTTACTTCTCATATAAAGGAAGCTGAAGAAGCCACTAAACAGGTGTTTTGTTTAGCTTGTATACAAACGTTGGCAATAATCGTAACAACAAATTATAATGCCGTAATATTCATACATTTCTGAAATCTCTTACTGCTTTCGATTATAAATGTTGTTGAACCTTTTCAAATTTCAAATGAAAAAAAAAATAAACTACAAGGAAACATGAAAATGCATGTTTTAATTTGCAAATTGGCACAAAGGACCAGGCTAGACGGAAATACAGCCAATAAAACGATGCAAAACAAAAATCAAAAGGTTATGAAATTGTAAAGAAAAAAAAAAATAAGCAACAGCAATGATTTCTGGCTTAGATGTTAAAGAAAGACAACATTTGTAAGCACATTCAGAATATAAAAAGAAATACAAAAGAAAAGAAACACTGACGGCTCCATCAGAAAAATACCAAATAGCATATTCATAAAACAGTAAAATTATATTATGAAAATGTGTTCTCCACAATTGTTTCGGCTGAAAAAAAACCAAGGGCGATTATCATTTATTTGCAAATTTAAAACACAATTTCTTATTAACTTGTAAAGGTACGGCAACATGCACCAAATAGTTGCCTACAAACACCCAGCATTTATTTGTGGCAGTCTTACTAAAATATAACAGGCTAATTCACAAACGTTGCATTTAGCTCTTGCAACCGAAATGTCTGAAAATTTGTATTCATAAAACAATTGTAAGCAAAACCCTACTACGAGGGTAGCCTTTTACGTGCTGAGATTAGTCAACAAAAACAAATATTAATCATCGAAAATCACTTTATTGTTTTTGAATTTATTTTCCTTGAAGATCTATGCCCTTTTGCATACTCTTGAACCAATTGTTCAAGCACTCTTGCCACTCTTTTAGAGGTGTATCTCCGATTCTGAATGAAGCGAAAGCTTCTTTAGGTGTTTGTTTGTTGGTTTGTTTTTTAAACATTGGAATCAAATGAAATCATTCGCCGCCAAGTCTGTACTATACGGCGAATATAATATACGGCGAATCTATGCTTTGGGTGCAATTGTTCAAGTTTTTCTCAAAAGACGGGCAACCAATTGCTTGGAAGTGATTCGTGTGCTCCATAGTGCACTACCTAATTGTCCGGACTTTAATAGTCCGGCAGACTGTTGCTCCGTGGTAGTTTTTGTATAAATTTTTTTTATAAATAACAAAACCTGCTTTTCTCCCCAGCTCTTAATCCATCCATGTAATAGTGAAGCACAATGACGCATCATACAAATAATTAACAACATGTACAGAGTCGGCGCATCTTTATTTCTACTAATCCTAAATGTATGTATCTACACAGTTACGATTAATATTCAAAATAGAAAGAAAACATTAGTACATAAATCAAAATTGTTGTTTACCTTAAACAAACAACACCGGTATTCATAAAAAATAAAACATTGTTGAAACACATTTTACTACAAATTTTTCATATAAAATTTTTTCTAAAATGTATTTGGGCAACGTTCTATTTTTTATGAATACCGGTGAGTGTACATAATAAAAAGTGTTCATGAATCAGACCGTATATATTCCAGTTCATATAAAACTACTACAGCTGACTTTTGCGAAAGAAATTTTTTGCCCGCAAAAATATTTCGCCAGTGTGAACAAAATATCAAGAATGTGTATAAGTTTCGTCAAATATTTTTTTTTTATTTACTATGTTATTCATCAAAAAATCATAATTGGCTTAGCATCAGCATTTGTTATTTATAACCAAAAATGTCGGTCTGGTTCCTGGCTGTGATTTTGTGTTGCTTTATTTTTATTTACAGCACCAAAAAAAAAAAAAAAAATACAAACCCAAACATCATTTTACTATTTACTGGTCTAAAGTAAGGCGGAATATTGGGTGTTTTATTTTTCAAAACTAATAAACGTTTGTGAATAATACTTTAAAGCCCGTATGATACTTCATTTTTCTTTCATTAATTGGTATAGAATTGATAGATAGAAACAGCAATTGTTAGTAAGAACCGAATATACAAAACGTAAACAAAACTGACATCTTTTTTTTTAAGTGTTGTACTCTTTTTATTTTCAAGAAAGCGCTAGGAAAATAAATGTTCAACAAAAAAAAAAAGAAACCTTAAATGGCAAAAATTCTCCATAAACCGCTGACACAGCAACATTCAAGTTTGAAATGTAAATTTTAAGTTCATATATTATATATATGTATAAGCTATCAAAAAACCGAAGGCACAATATCGCGTGCTAACTCGTTCCAACCTTACGCATAACTTAAACTGCCTTGCACGATTAGAAGGGAGCAAACACTGCTCTTTTCTTAAGCAAACTGAAAAACAAATCAATTTCATCGTATAATGTTCGTGTTTACAGTGTTCCTTTTTATTGGCACCACTCCGAAGATTACAAATTTCAATAGTTATTTTAGATTTGTTTTCTTTTTCTTGCTGCTTAAACGTCCAAGTATTTCTCAAAGAAATGATTTGTGACAAAA
This sequence comes from Sturmia bella, assembly GCA_963662145.1. NCBI lineage: Eukaryota > Metazoa > Arthropoda > Insecta > Diptera > Tachinidae > Sturmia > Sturmia bella. The sequence goes on along the minus strand of OY759168.1, from coordinate 32,622,991 downwards.
ACTTTTGGCGCCAAAAAGATATTTGAATTGGAGTTTTGTCTATTACTTTTTGTTTAAATATATTTTTGCTTTTCTTTTGATTTTTAAACAAGTGATTATTTCTCCTCGTTTTATTTTGTATAGATAATAAATATTGCAGAATATTTTTGAAAAAAAAAATGAAAAAAATTTAAAGAAGCCATTATTTCACTTCGGTTCATCATGTATAAAAAACATATAAGAATATTTTTGAAAAGGAAAGGCTCTCTCTCTCTCTCTCTCTCTCTCACACACAAAAAAGGCTAATAAAATGTTATTTTTTGGATACTATTTTTTGTTGTTGTTAGTTTTCCTTAAGTGAAAAGACATCGTCTAGCAGTAGCGATAATGTATCATCTCCCTGCAGAAATTGTTGGAGTAAATGATCCGTTTTAAGTAAGAAGGAGTAGTTAAAACATGATCCAAAATAATGCAAACATAGAACATGATGAATAAAAAAAAATTATTTGGCAGTACACGCAACACATGATTACCATGGGGTAATCCATGGTGTAGTGACACGAAGTAATTACAAGACTAACCCTGTGTTAATAATGTGTGGAGTAGTTACTTGCACTAGTTTTTGGATTACTCTGACATAATGTTTTTGGATCCTCTCGTAGGACATTGTAATGTAAAATGGAGCATGTTTTTTTTCCATATCATTGGATTTTAATATAAAATGGATCATGTTTTCTCCATATATTTGCATTATCTACTTTGCTCTTTGCACGCGAGTTAAGGAGTAGCCTCGATTTCTGTAGGGGTGCAGTTGCTTTCGAACATAATTTTCTAAAATAACACAGTTCGAAAGGACTGTGTAGCTCTATGAAAATGTCGACATTTTGTTGATGCCAATCAACTCATCAGTAGAATCGAGAAATTTTAAAAGCATGCTTGAAACCCAACTACTTATTCATTAATTCCCGCCAAGAAAATGACAATCAGAATTGTTCAAACAAAGCTTTAATACAGAAAAAATTCTTTCGTCTTGTTACGCTTTTACTTGTAACGTTTTTACTTACTTTTTATCACAAATTATTTGAAAAACGTTTATCGCAAAATAAAAAGTAATTTTATGTAATAATCACGCACTTGCCTTTTTTGTTTAATGGTTTTTTACTAAAAAACAAACCTTTTGACAAAAATTTTGCTTGGAAAGCGGCAGCACTTTTGTATCGAGTGACGTCATCAAACTGGCAGTTTGTGTTAATTAAAAAATTAAGAAAAATGTGTAAGTCGAAGACTTAAGAAAACACATGTAAAAACATGTCGTGTGTGATAAACTTTAGCATTCATATTTTTATGCCGCTAACACATATTGAATTGACAGAAGGTTTACTGCTTGCTTCCAATTCCTTTTCACGGTCACAAACTTCTAGAAGCCGTATTTCTTAAACACTTTCAAGCCGTTTTTGCATTCACGATTGCACAAGCACTTTACGGGAATCCTCATGCCGACATGTAATTTACGTTTTGATGTTTTTGCGTGACTTGCGGATTTTATAGCACTAATTTAGCGACGCTTTTCGCCAACTTCTATTGTTGTGTTTTTGTTTCATTATTTCAAACATTTTTTTCGCTTGTTTTGCTGCAAAATCTTTTACAAGTCATTTGGTGATCTCTTAATGTTTGCCGGTTAAATCTTTATTGTTATTTGCCTTAGTGCTTTTTTGTTTGTTTGTTTGTTTTTTGGTGTCTAATACCACTGCACTATATATCATGTTTTAAAGCAGTTTGGGACTCCAAAATAATATTCAACTTGAATGTTGGTTGAGGCAGAGAAAAATTACAAAACTAAAATTATGGAAGGAAATTTAATTTAACCTGTTATTAAACGACGCAAAAGATACTGGGGAAGTTACAAAATACCCGCTGTAAAAACTTATGAAATTTCTCTTTTCTTCATTTAACTATTTTGCTTAAAAGTATAAATTATCTGTACTTACTAATTAAAGATGAACATATTCCAGAACATACCTGTAATATAAGTAGAAGAGAATATTTTATATTCGGTAACAATATTTTTTTTTTTTTTATTTAATAACGACTCTGTTTTTACTTAATAATTTTTGGAACGAAGTTCCTTAACGCGGCTTGCTGGTAGTGCAAATTAGTAGAAATTGTCACGAAAGCGTGTGAGCTGTTTATATGTATTGGTGTGGCTACAAACAATTGTGTTTGTGTGCTGACAGCAGCGGAGACACCTACCAATAAATATTAAATAGTTGTGAAAATGGACACTATCAGTTGATAGATGTCGCTAAAGTAAAATATGTCACAACAAAAAACAGCAATATTGAAAAATTTTCTTCGCTTTTTAGCGGATGGACAAAAAATACTGCATATATCAAAAGTAAAAAAAATAAAACGTTCCAAAAATTTTAAGAAGCATATAAAATTTAAAAATTTTAAAAACAACACAAAATAAAGCATACAGATTTCACCTTCTATTACAGTCGAAGATGAAGAAAAAACGTAAGGAACTTCGTTCCTAACGGGGGTCCCCCGACCGCATTTCTTTTTTTATTTATTTAATGAAGGGCATATTTTAGTGATTTACAATGCAACGGTAGAATTTATATGGAAAACAATTAGAAATTTGAAAATAATTTTCAAAACGATTTCCAAACAAGTAAGAGTGCTGCATTCGGCTGGGCCGAATCTTAAATACCCTTCACAATGATATACATATGTACCATTCTGATTGATTTTTGGTGCCAAGGGTTGTTTTATTTGGCTTATAGAGCCGATTTCTTGCAAAGTCCGGAAACTCTATATCTCAGGTATATATGAACCGATTTCAAAAATTCTTCGATTTTTGTGATCTAATGGGCATTAAAAATGATACGGCTAACTTTATAGGAAAAATTTTTTTTTTTCAAAAATCTGATCATAAATATGGCCCTCCAAATCCCGTTTTTTTTTTTATTTATCTCGACTATTCACCGATCTTACTGAATTTTAATAGCAGACCCACTACCGGAATTAAGTACATTGTAGCGAAAGAATGAGGTTGCTATCTCAAATCGTTTTCTCAGAAACGGTATTTCAACGACTACAGACGGACAGATGGACATCGCATAATCGTAATCTTTATTGATTCTGATCCAGAATATATATTCTGTATGGGGTCTTAGATGGTTATTTCAATGCTTTACACAAGGGATCATAAAATTATATATACCCTTACATATTTTTGTGATGGGTATAATAATCATAAGATTCAAACTTGATTTATGAGTTGTTGCTTCTTTGTGGTGGTGAGAATTTTAAAATGCAACAATGGTTCCTTTAGAGAATTTCAAATTTGATATTGTATTTCATATAAATTTGGGAGTCGCATTCTGAATTACAAAATTATGGCAAAGAAATTGTATCTCTTGTGTCTGGGGCTCTACTACCGGCAAGCATGGGAAAATATATTTGAAGAAAAGGCAACTTTCATTTTCCTGTTTTCTGACAATGTTTATCGGGAAGTAACGTTAAACAAAATGTATATAAATATATATACACGCAAAGAAAAAACATTGTATTTACAATATGGTTGCTACAACAATATTCTGTTGTCTATAATGATGTGAAAGTAAACCAGATTTTCAAATATGAATATAATTATTTATTTGCCTTAAGAGCCAATTGAAATGTATTAATTTAGGTCTAAATTAATTTTTGGACCTAAATTAAGACACTTCAATTGGCTCTTAAAGCAAATAAATAATTAAGTTCATACTTGAATATTCAAAATGCTTTTACGTTTTGATAGTTTCAAAAATACAAATCGTAGTAATCAATGGTGACTCGTTGTATAGAAAGTTGCAAAGAAAAGTAAAAGAGTTGCAAAACGAAAAGAAATGTTTGCTATGTTACAGGTTTGTTTGCACATTTCTGATTCTCATTTTGTTTATGGGAATTATGGAATAAGTAGTTAAGTTTCAAACAAAGAATTAAGAATTTTTCAAATCTACTGCTTAGTTGATTAGCACCCATGAAATGTCGTTGGCATATAGAGAGCTGAAAAAGACAGCAAATATTTTTTTAAAAAGGTTCATTTTTGGACTTAAATTAGTAAACAAGATATTTTTATTTAAAATGCCGTAAGCAATTACTGATCAATGTAAACACATTTTTTGTAACAGTTTGATAATTATTTTGTCACTATCAATGAAAGTCGAAAGTTGATGACATATATTTTAAAAAAGCACTATAAACAATCATTTTATAATAAACATTTAAGCACGTTTTATTTGTGACAAACATAGCATTTTTGATCCATCAAATCGTAGCCATATAATAAACAAAATATTCTTGCTTATAACAAAGTTTCTGTTGTTGCCGTTGACGGCTATTTTGTCTGCAATTTCACTGTGAAACAAATTCCAGTTAGCAAAAGTTAGGTCGTTTCTGAGGGTGAGTGGTGAAAATAGAGGCTAAAGACCCGTATCGCAGCGTTTGTTCATGTTAGCTCGAATCTTTTTTTTAATCGACCTTCGATGCCAATTTCCGGCATAATGTTTATATGGTTTTTTTTTTGGCTATAACTCGTCGACTAATTGATACTTTTCAAAGTTTTCAAGATATTTTCCTCTTAAGCCTCTAACGGAATAAAACAATGCAACCATTACCGGTCGATTACGTGACAGTGAGACTAAGGCCCTTATATGGGTTGTACAGTGATTTGGTTCGATATTTAGTCACTCTTATGAATTCGATTTAAAACTGTATTATTTTATTTGACCACACCAAACGCTATTGAACTTTGTATTCTTAACTGCGCCCACTTCCTTCTGCTCGATATTATTTAGCAATTTCGTTCGTTCGTTTTCTATTTTGGTTTATGAGTGAAAATGTAAAGATTATATCTTAGAAATTGCTAAGATTATATAATTTTATTGTACTCATGCTTCCTGAGTTTGTGGCCGTGTTGCTGCACAGACAACAGCAGAAAGTTTCGAAATTGTTGGCTGGTGTGTGGCCGTGCTGAAAGTTGTAAAAGCAACTTTTTTTCTTGTTTTTCTACTATTTTCATAAACCATAAAACAAAATACAGCATAGAGCTCAACACATTTCCATGGATCAATTAAAATTTAACTCAGAGACAAGAATACAATATAAGAAAAAATACCAGGGAAAAGATAAATTTAACCCCACTCGTCTAGAGAAAAGAAAAACTTTAAAAGTGTTTTATGGTGGCATAAAGAAATTCTTTATAAGACTGTTGTAAAACAAAACTTTCATTTCATTTCTTCATCTCATTAAATTAGATTAAAAATGTTAAAGTGTAGTCTGTTTAATTTTGCGCCAATTGCGAAATTATGTTCTTAGCAGACGTTTAATAAGAAGTTGTGGGCCGCGACTTAAGGTGGTGTGTGGGATTTAAATTTTATTTTTAACAATTGCCAACCAGCTCAATTTAATTATCTCAATGTGGTTGAATGGCAAATGAAATAAAACATGTTATTAAGAAATTATGATTTTTCCTTAGCACTGCTGGTCCTGCCAACCGTTTTGCATCGGTCGCATTGTAGTAATGAAGGTCAAGTATTGCATTGAAATTTCATTTTCATGACAGTTAATAAACATTAAAATAACTTTTTATGCTTTCATAAGTCTAAGACACTTGATCCACTTTTATTGTTTGTTATTGTGGAGGAATGGTGAATTAAATATGGTTTCAAGAGTTTTTAGTTTTTTTTTTTTTTAGTAATAGTATAACAATTGGGTAGTTTTACTTGGAAACTTTATCAGAGGCTTTAAAAACTTTTAGTTTTAAGAATTTCCTTGTCGCCCTGTTGATTTTCAGTCTTACGGTAATTTGCGTTAAAAATCAATTTTTTTTTCCTATACATATATTCTATTGTTCCTACATTTTCTATTTCCTATATATTCTATTGTTCATACATTCTATTGTTTCCTACATATTATATTGTTCTTCAGAACTTTTCTAGTAGTATATGTAACGAGGTTTTCAACCAAATTTTCAAAATAGTTTGAGTCTGACGGTCGAAAACCGAGACAGCAAACAATTAACCAAGTATTACATTTCCAGCTTCAATTTTCTTGTCATTTCAAAAAACATCGACGATCACTGCAGTTCTACATCAAAAAGACTCTCTCAATTTTGACAATCCTAATTCAAGTTAATTTAAATATGTAAATTAAATTTTTTTTTATTTAATTGTTTTATTTGCAATCTATTTTACAATCAAAATAATAAGCAAATTTCATGACTTTTAAATAACATACATAGAGTTTTCCTTAAAACTCAAAAAAAAAAAAAAAAAAATAAAGAAATAAAAATAAAATTTTACTTTTTTAATTTAAGTAGGATTTGACAAATTATAGTTTTATATTTTCGGATGGGAAGATCAAGAACATGAAGCCTTTTAAGTCTTTGGATTTCATTGCTATCATCTAGCCGGTTTATTACTAATACATTGGAATGCTTACTTAGTCTATTAAGGTATCTTTCACTGAAGTTATTGATCTCATCTTTAACTATGAAAATTCAAAGATCTCTGTATATGTTTTTATTGCTGATAAACCATGGCGCATTTGTTAAAAATCTGAGTGTTTTGACTGGTATCTCTGTAATATCTCAACGTTCGAATTACTTGCAGTTCCTCAAAGTTGGATGCCGTATGTCCATATATGTAGGTGTTAGTATTGTTTTGTATAACAGAACCTTACATATTTTCCAAGCTCAAGCTTGATCTTGAGCCCAATGACCAAAACATTTTTCTTGTTTTTAATTTAAGTTGCTCATGTTTCTTTTTGACATGCTCTTTCCAAGTGAGTCTTCGATCAAGATGAAGGCCTAAATATTTTACAGTGTTGCAGAACGTTATAGCTGTACCACTTAAATAAACAGGCGAGCAATAAATTTTTCGTAGCGTAAATGTAACATGAACTGACTTTGTGTTATTAACTTCAATACTCCATTTTTGCAGCCAATCTTGAAGAAGATTCAATTGATTTTGTAGCATCTCGGAAGCTATTAACTGTGATTCGTTTGAGGCTAATAAAGCAGTGTCGTCTGCATACGTAGCAGTAGTTATATTTTCAGTTGTTGGCATATCTGGAGTATAAATTGTGTACAATACTGATCCCAGGACACTACCTTGTGGAATACCCGCGTTGATACAACCAAAACTTGAATAATTTTTATTTATGCTTACAAAGAAGAATCTGTCTTGAATATATGTTTTTAGTACCAAATAAAATGGGGCTGGGATGAGGTTGTAAATTAAAATTGAAGATATGATTTACGCTTCAGCTACACCTTCAATGAGAGGGTTTTAAGTTAAACACACATACTTTTTGTCAAAATGCTTGTGACTTGATAGCTAGGACAAGGCTGCACAGAACTGGGTAGTAGATTATATGCTCAGTATGTTCCAAGCATCGTTATGTATCAGTATTTGTAATTTTATGAACTATAGGCATAATAATATAAATATACTATCCAACACACATCACTCTGGGTTCGAAGCAAATTTGGATGCTGTTCAGCGATGTGGTGGTCGCGAAACACCCTTGGTATCTACTCCAGCCAGTAATTCTTCAACTTTACCTTTCTTGCCTTCTTTAAAAATGTTGATCACTAGGAAAATTAAAATAAAACTTGTGCCGTTTTCGTTTCTATAGCAAGGGGCAACATTTTGAATTTTGTATGACAACCGAAGAAATCCTAAAGGGCATTGCTTTTTAAAATTTTTCTTAACTATTTATGGGTTGACATTTTCTTTTGAGTAGTTACACTAAAATCTTAAGATCAGTATTTAAGGGAAAAAAACCAAAATAAATGCGTAATTTTATGTAAAATAAGAAACGGAATTAATAAAGAATAAATTATAAAGAATTGCTTAATTCAACTTTTAACATTCCATTTTAGCATCTTTAACTGTGTCATGTACAAGCTGCTCACAATGACGGATAATGATGATAAGGAAAATGTTCTTAAATTGCAGACATTTTATTAAAATAAAAACAAATCAGTTAAGTTCCAATCCATAAGATGTAAAAATATACGAGCAACCCGCAGTCTCTTAAAGATGAAACCTTATACAGCATCAGAAAAATAAAATTAAATTACATTTACGGAAAACAAAACCAATAAGAAAACATGACCGATATAACAGACATCCAGCCACATCAAGCACGAATTTAGCACCCACAGACTCGCACTTGAGAGCTTCACAAAATACCCACAGCCACACAATCACTAGTTCGACCATAAACACACAACTGCTAAAGCGGGACATCCACCGTCAGTAACAAACTGGTGCCCCCGTAAACATGTTGCAGAAATTACTATTCGCAAAATGCAAAATGTTGCCATGACAACATCCATGACTGTGGACTGTGGGTTGCCGTCATCAGTCAAAAGCTCGCAGGCAAAGGTAGACAAAAGGCAACAAAAAGTGAACAAAGCAAAACAGACAACAGTGGTCAACAGACTATAATGGATAAACAGCTAGGAAGGAAAAAAAATAAATAACAAACGGGTCAAAAACACACGCTTAAATAATACAGACGTTGTCAAAACATAGCGAAAGATATTTTTTATCCCAGGAAACTAGTATTTTATTTATTTTTTTTTTTTTTTTTGAAGAGAATTTATATCATTGGCAGCATAGTTTCAATATGTCTCGGTCTGTACAATTAAAGTTTTCTTTTAGAAATTCTAAGTTTGTCGATGATATCGGCTTATAGAGTGGAGAGGAATGAAATTGAGTACAGACCTTCATTTACTCTGAAATTCTCTTGTATTCCTTAATGGGAGAGTGTCAAGCTGAGAATAATTTCAAAATAAACAAACATGTTGAAACTTCATTAGAAAAATGTCTATGTAAAAATGCGCATGAGATTTTAAAAGAAAATTTAAAACAGTTTCAGCAAGGAAACTTTCATTTCAAAAAACTAGTTAAGCCATGATTATAAAAGGTGGTGCCAACACCACACGTATGCTACAATTCCCAAATAATATAAAGAGTCTTTTAAACATTATTTAATTTTTTTAATATAATTTTAATTAAACAACAAAATATTGAAAAAATGTTCGCAAAGATCCATAGACTCTGGAACATAATTGTGATTTACTGCGCTTAATATGCTGGGTTCTTTCATTCCTTGGTTATGCAGTTCGCCTGTTTCATGAAAAAAAGTCTTAACATCGAAATGTTTCCATCTTTGGTGTCTTGCGTAGTTTGGTTAATTGAAGGATCTTTCATATAAATATAAAAAAATTCTGAGATAGAAAAAAGTTAAGCTGCGGCCTTTCTACATGGTACCAGCTTTTTGATTTTTTCTTTGCAAATATTTTTAAAGAACAAAAAGTCAAACAATGTGAAATCCTTCAGACCATTTAGCAGAACGGCAGAACGTGAGACAGCATGGCCCTAGAGTTTCTCGTGCAAAAGAGGCATTGTTTAGTTGGTTGTGTGGCAAGTGGTGCTATCCCTTAGATACCACATATCATCCAGGTCCTGCTATGGCAAACATCATTCATGGTAACCGCTCGGCTGAGCTGATTTTGCAAGAAGTGTGGCCCGATGACGCAAATTTGTTCCACAGACAAAAATAAAATAGAAAGTTTTTTCATGTATTGAACATTTCGTTCATCGATTGAAAACAACTGAACAATTAAAACCAATTTTTCAGCAGTGCAATTCAGTATTTGGGCATCAAACTTCAAAAAGTATAGGAGCTTATAAGGTGCTGGCAAGAGTAGTCGGCCCCGGAGTGCCCGTTTTGACAAAAATCTCGCCGCTGTTGCCGAGGATATCAAGCTTTCGCCAGAAATATCGATCAGGTGCAGTGCATAGCAATTGTCCACAATTCGGTCATCCCTAAGGCGAATTTTGTTCAAAGAACTGCACATGTTCCAGTACAAAATCCAGTTTGTGACTTTAACCAACGAACAAGCCATCCCCAATCTCACGGAAGTGGAAGATTTTTCAACCAAAATCATAAAAGCATTGAGGCTTTTATGAGGCCTCCTACCCCCTGATTTTCATCTCAGGGGGTAAGAGGGAAAGCAAAATTATCGCTTCTGGGGCACCCAAAATATATGAGTGAGAACATGCCCGCGACCGTAGATGCCCTCAAGGTCAACATTTGACACGAGTGCGAGAATATGTCGCTCGAAGTTCTAGCCAAAGTGATGAAAAACGAGCACGTATTGTCCGATATCATCTTTTCGACCTGGCCAAAAAAAGGTTCAAATAAATATAATCAAAAACAGAATAGAAATTTTTATTAAGGAAAAAAAAAATGAGACCCAAATAACAGCGAACGATTTTTTTGAGCCACCTTATTTTAGCTTGAAAAATGAAATTTTTTAAAAATATTTGCTGTCTTTTTCAGCTGTCTACATACCGACGATATTTCGTTGGTGCTAATCAACTCATCAGTAGACTTGAAAAATTCTTAAAAGTTTGTTTGAAACTTAACTACTTATTCCATAATTCCCATGAACGAAATGAGAATCAGAAATGTGCAAACAAACCTTCAACACAGCAAACATTTCTTTTCGTTTTGCAACTCTTTTACTTTTCTTTGCAACATTTTTTAAAACGTTTCATTTTTGGACCTAAATTAATGCATTTTAATTGGCTCTTAAGGCAAATAAGTAATTAAGTTCGTGCTTGTAGTATGTTATAAATCCTATTGGCTTCGATTATTTACTGCAATAGTGTCAGTTTTAGAAATCAGTTGTCTTTACATAGCGCAAACATAGCAATATGTATAGTTCACAAAATCGCAAACTCAGTACTAACTTAAAACTCTTAGTATAACAGAGTCTTGATAAGGAGGAATAAACAAAGAGGTACGTCCTTACATGGGGTTCGTTTCACTTTTATCCTTTCAGAAATATAAATTAGTATATTACAACAGCTTTTGCAAATAACCTCTGTTACACAAGTACACACCATCGAGATGAATGCCATGTGTCTCCCGTATCCAACTTTTGAATCGACACAGTGTTTTTAGTAAAAATTTAATTTTTAGTAAAAATTTACTCTTATGCATTAAAAAGCTCTGTCAGAAGTTTCGTTTTGAGATCAAACTTTTTCTATTTGAATTTTAAAGTCAAAGCTCCATAGTATAAAATAAAAATAAAAGCATATTGATATGAATGCTTAAATGGATTCGATAGAATTTTGTTTTTGTAAGAGCTCATTATCTTCATTGAATATAATATCAAAACCAGCACCAGTGTACTGCTGTTATAGGAAATAAATGAGCAACACGCAGCAAGCGTATTTGCATTGAGAAAAATTCCATATTTCATGTTTTGCAAATATTATTTTGAAAAAGCTAGTTTAAAACATTACTTGTTTTAATGAAATCAAACTGTGTTCGTCATGTTGAAGCTGGAAAATAACATTTTAACAACGAAAATGACAAACTACAAAAAAAAAAAATGCTCACATAAAAACTTTTGTAACTCTAAAAAATACTCTGAGTTTGTGAAAATTTATGAGAACTTAACACCAATTATCTGCCACCATGACGCCATGAATCAATTTCAATTACTAAACGAAATATGTAACATAATTGTTTAAATTTATTTTTCTTGTGTCTACTTAATATCAAAATTCATTACTTTCTTTGAGTGTGAAGAACATTTTTTCCTGTTTCACTTATTTATAATATTGTTTTTTCAAGTACGGTCTGTATGTGTTTTGTTTTTTGTGGTCCTTTCAGGCACGCAGTCAGTCATTCAGTCATGGCAGTGACTGCCACACTGAGAATTACTTTCAAAAATAATTGTATACTGTTTAAAGCATCAAAGATTAAAATGCCAAGAGTAGTGAGGCCAGCAATATTTAAGTTACTAACGGAATAAAGCTGCAGAAAGATAAAAATAAAATAAAAATAGCAAAGAAAATACTCCTGAACACAACTATTTACATGAGAACATAAGTTTATGTATCAATATGGGTACATGTTAAGATAAAGTTGATGTGTTTCTGGTTGGAAATTATGACATGGCAACGGGCAGTTACAACATGATTTTTGAACAGACATATGTCAGGTTAAAGTAAAGTAATGCAATGTTTTTTAAAAAGCATTTCTATTTTCAGGAAAAAATGCGTGAATCCAATAAAACGTTGCAGGGTAAGTTAAGGTGGTGAAGTTTTGAGTAAAGAGCCAATGATGATTTTTAATAAAGCACAAACTATTTAGAACAGTTTTCATCTCTTTTTATAGTGATTATATAGGAATGTGTTGAATAATATATCGTCCAAACTGCAGCCACCGTGCCTTCAGCGACTAGATGGATGAATTGGTAGAGTGCCCTACTAAGAGTCTCCGAGGTAGCAGGTTCGATTACTGCCGAAGGCTTTGGGTGTTTTTGCAGTTTTGTGTTTGTTTAAAAAAAAAAACTTCCATCCGGTGGTCCAAGCTGTCGATTGCGCTGAGTCATAATTGTAATTATATGCTTTTAATGTGCCAAATTACTTTTCTTTCAAAGAACCGCAAAGAGAGAAGTCCAACGGTGTCAAATGATATGATCTTGGCGGCCAATTGACATCACCACCTTGTGAAATAACATGACCATTGAATTTTTCGCGCAAAACAGCCATTGGTTCGTTAGCTCTGGGGCAAGTGGTATCGTCCTGTTGACGTCACTTGTTCTCCAAATCTATGTCTTTCAATTCGGGCCATAAAAAGTTCCTCATCATCTCGCTAGATAGCGAGCACCATTCACAGTAACCGCCTGATCGGCTTAATTTTGGAAAAAGTACGCCCCGATGTAGCCACCAGCCCCTAAAACCACATGAAACAGTCACTCATTCACCTAATGCAGCATTCTGCTTATTGACAAAGCCATTGAGGTGAAAATGTGCCCCATCATTAAAGATGATTTTCTTCGAAAGTTTATCATCCACTTTTGCCATTTTTTGCCACCATTCGGACCTCTTACAACCGTTAGAAGAATCAAGAGGCTTTAGTAGTTGAGTTAGTTGCTGAGTTAGTAAGCATATAAATGCAAGCCTTTATGCACAATGTTTATCAACGACGAGTGCAAGAGGTGCTATTTTTGGCCACGACGATGGGTTGAGGTGAACGGTTCTTCAGCCACAGCAGCGCTATTTGCGAGCAGCAGCAATATTTGCTGTAGTACGAGCTGTACGAGTTCAAATTTTTGCACGATTTGTTCGGGAAGTGCACGATATGCATTTTTTAATGCCCATTTTGATAATAAACCTAAAGTACTTTAACGCTTTGCTCGATTGTGCATTTTCCCGTGGTTCAAATTGAGTTAGTCTGAAATTGGGAAATGTCAAATGAACAGCAGAAAATAAAACCTGACGTTTAGGTATAGTTCAAATTCAACATCCGCCCTTAAAATTTAACCTCCCATTATATGAGGTGTATCTTGCTATGAAATTGCTTGCCTGACTCTTCTTAGTCGGCTAGGTTCCTAAGAAATCATACTCCACCTTTTCCGGTGGCGTATGAGTGACGTCTCTCAACGTACTATGTGTAATATTTGTTAAGTATACGCTTGGCAGTCTTTAGTTTTGCATGCACATGTTAAACTAAACACCTTCACAGAGGCCATGTTCTTTTTAAACTGCTTATGTTTTGGACTTTTAACGCCACAAAAAATTAAGGTATGAAGGTATGTTCGTACACTTGTAACTTGAAAAAGCTAAATTTTATTTCAGAGGCTCTACAACTCATGCGTAGCATTCTATTGTTTGTTAGAAGTTGAGATTATTGTAAATTCATTAGCGTTTTCATCTATACTATTACGATTTGAGCTAGCCAAAAGTTTATCCCTTACGGTTTATAGAGCATCTATCTTGCAATTCTAAATCACTATTGCAAACATCATGCGGGCTGCTTGGCATCATGCTGGCGCTGTACTGTAAATTACAAAGTTATGTCTTAAGTAATTTTTATTACCGATAAATCTAAGAACAGGATAAAGTTTTATTAAAAAATAAAATAGATCATATTTGCATTGTGCAAAATAATTTGCTGCTTATACTCAGCAAGATCTCCATGAAATTATTATATGCATTTGAAAAATATTTGGCCTATCGGCAACTAAACAATTGCCTCAATAATCCAAAAGCTTATGTTATCGAAAATTAAGAAAGGTTTTGTTTCTAATTCTTAAGAAAAATTCTATATTGTAGATACAAGGGAGTAGTTTTAAATTATATTCATTTTTTCTATAATAGTTGGCCGAAAACAAGCTTAACACCACTTGCCTCACAGCAGTCAGTTTCGAATTTTTGAACCGGAAATAAGTGTGAAAAATTTAATTTGGCAAGTGCTGAAAAGAGCCAAGAAGAATTCAACGAAACTGAAAATTAATTGGCTGATAGTGATAGAATATAAAATATATTCCAATCAACAGAGAAATACAGTGATGTAGTGGAAATTTTATCAATACGATTAGATATAGAGCATCAGAAATGAATAGAATAGGTGGTAGGATGGATATACGCTACTGCTTAATAGCAGTATACAATTAGTTATGGCCTGGGTTCGAAGCGAATTTGAAGCTGATGAGCGGCATGATGGTTGCTATGAAATAGCCATGGTATGTACTCCAGCTTGTAAGTCTTCAACTTTACTTTTCTGGTCTTCTTTTAAAATGTTAATCATTCCAAATTTATCACAAAACAATCTTTCTCAATTTTGAAGAACTAAATATTGAATATTGAGTAGAAAACATAATAAAATTATTAACAAAACTGTATTGCATGCAAAAGAAATGGTTTTAGCTAGTAATTTGAATTATATGAAAGTCATCAGTATGACATATTTCGATATGGCATTAAGTATTAAAGCATCAACAAAATCATCAAAACAGTATGAACCAAAAGTTAAACAGTTTTAAAAACTGTTTTTCTTCTTCCACCAAACGCAATCAAGAACTCTCCAATTAACTCTCATTACAGCATTGAACGAATTATTACAATAAAAAATCAGCAAAGATATACACAACATCTTCTCCACAAGCAACCAAAAGGCGTTGATATTTACTTTTACATGACGAAAATTTTTATTTACATTCATTTTCCACCCCCTCGCTGTTGGGGAAAAAAGCTGGTATTCATTACTGCATGCAGTTTTTTTAATGAATTTATGCAAATTAGGAAGAATTACACTTTCTGCTTTCCTTGTTTAATCCCCTTAATATCAGCCACAACTTCAAGGTAACGTGTGAGACACTGCAATCCTGAATTTTGCTACATACTCCTCTGTGTGCGATTTAAATGGAAGGAAAGCAAAAAAAGAATGAGCTTTTCGTAATGAATTCAACATTAATTTAATGCTTGCATCTCTGATATATAAAAAGTGAAAATTAATCCCAAAGTGTGAAATAATTTACAAAATATTTTGCCAACAGAAGAAACTAACGCTGTTACATACACACACACACACACACACGTACTAACGACTGTTTTTTTTTTAACCAAAGCAGAGACAGTTTGTTAAGCGAAAACAAAAAAAGTGAAAGAGAATGAAAGTACTTGCTGTACATGAAAAAAAAATATAAATAGAATAAAGCGACACTGGGACTGTAAAAATAATACAAAACTTTATTACAAGACTTGAAACAATACAGAAAAATGAAAACGAAATGAAAAGGAAAAAAATAAATAAAAGCCAGAATAAATAACAACGCAATACAATTCAGCTAACCACAATCAGTTCGAAAGAAAGAAAAAAAATTAAAAAAAAACTAACACTCATCAAGGCACGCACTGCATTGACACCCAACTCACAGTCCCCGATGCGAACGTATGAACAAAACAAATACATGAATAAAAATTTACAAAAATATGAAATGGTATTAAATAAAGTTGCACTGCACTGTACCCTCATGTATGTATGTAGTGTGTGGTGGCGACTGCACACTTGAATATAAAACTTTCCTTAACACCAATTGTTATTTTGTGCAGACAATAAATACACGCAAGCACACAGGCACTTGCACACACACACACACCCACCCACCAACCCACGAAGAAATGAAAACATTTAAACGCACTCAGTTGAATAAAGCCAACAACAATGGATCAAAATAGAAAATGAAAAAAAAAACAAACAAAATAATTCCAGCAACATTCATTGTCATGGTCTTAAGTTTATCGACATGATGCAATGCATGCAATATTACAACCTTCTCACACTTGCTCATGCAAAATGTACAGACACATACACAGGCACACAGAGACAAAAACGCACACTTGCACACAAAATCGGGAAGTGCACAAATATCAGAAAATTATATTGGGTTGGCATTTTACAGGATGCTGGTGTGATGGCGCACAGTCAAGGACAAATTCCGTCGCACACTTTATTACACAGGGTTGCAAAAATCAATTTCTTGTTGTCTGCTTGCAAAAAAAATCATACAAGCGGGCCATGGTCGTCGTTGTGTAGGCACAGCTGTCAAATGTTGTAATTTGTTTGGCAAGAGAGACGCATTTTCGTTGTATATCACTAGCAAAAGGCTCAATATTTACCAAACTGATTTCTGTGAAAGGGCAAAGTATCAATAGTAAGATAAAATCTGGACACCGCAGATTTGCTAGCATACGTTACATCGACCTTATACCTCGTGAGTGGTAGCAAAGGGTGTTCAAACTAAAACTCACGATCTTTATTGTAATTTCAACAACCACTTCTACAATCGTTAATTGCTTTATTGGGCCTTTAATTCGAATTTTTCGTTGCTCAGAGTTAAGAAAAAATTTTGTTTTTAAATTGGGGGGAACAACATTTTTTACTAAAGAAGGCAAGAAAAGTAAAGTTGAAGGTTTATTGGCTGGGTAACATCCATGGCTGCTTCACTTCCAATACAAGTATTGTGAGCATCTAGTTTACTTTGAGTTAAGATCATTACCAATTGTGCGAGGTCTGATCAAAAAATAACCGTTATTTCCAAATTTCGTTTGATTTACACTTTTTTTCTGTAGTGTGTGTACACATGTCTGTTATATGTATATGTTGGCAAAATTAGCCGTTTTGAATTGTCAGTTTTAGTGTGCTCTTCGATTTTTTACTATTCGCACAAAATGGGTCAAAAAAATTTTAAGTATTTTGTGAAAAATAAAAATAAAAATACAAGGACACTTGATATGTTCACTGTGGCATTTCACGAATCTACTTTGAGTAGAACAAAAGTTCAAAGGTGGTATAACCGGTTTAAGGAAGGCCAAGAAGATGTCAATGGCAATGCCTGTCCTGGTCTCCCGGCCACGTCAACAACCGATGAAAACATTGAAGCAGTGAAGAAAATGATTTTAGATAATCGTCGACTCACTATCAGAGAGGTTGCTGATGCTGTTGGCATATCGTTCGGCTCATGCCAAACAATTTTTACGGATGTTTTGCATTAAACGTGGGACAGCGAAAATTTTTCCAAAATTACTAAGTTTTGAGTGAAAACAACGTCGCATGCACATTGCTCAGGAGCTGTTGAACATCGTCAACAATGATCCACATTTCCGCAAAAAGTTCATAACTGGTGACGAATGGGTGTATGGATATGACGTTGAAACCAAAGCCCAACCATGCCAATGGAAGCGTCCAGAAGAGCCAAGACCGAAAAAAGCACGTCAAGTTCGGTCAAATGTGAAGGTTTCGCTCACTGGTTTCTTCGACTGCAATGGCGTGGCACTTTATGAATTCTTGCCACAAGCTCGTACATTCAACAAGAAATATCACCTTGAAGTTATGCGCCGTTTGCGCGAAGCAATTCAGCAGAAACGCACCAAATTGTTTAAAAAAACAATCAAGGATTTGGCGCCATAATAACGCATCAGCTCACACATCGATGTTTGTGCATGAGTTGCTGCCCAAAAATAAAACCATTATATTGCCTCAACCACCGTATTTAGCGGACTTGGCCACCGCTGACTTTTTCTTCTTCCTAAAACTGAAGACACCGATCGATGAAAGGAAAGCGTTTTGCTACGATTGAGGAAATAAAAGAAAAATCAAAACAGGAGCTGTTGGCGATACCGAAAAGCACGTTTCAGGAGTGTTTCAATGATTGCAAAAAAACGTTGGCATAAGTGTATTATATGTGAGGGCGACAAGATAGTTATTGATGAATAAATAAATACTTTTTGAAAAAATTTAAAATAACAGTTATTTTTTGATCATTCCTGTATACGGTTTTTATTACCAGCTCTTAGGCATCCCACTAACTGAGCTCTTCATTACTTAATTCAATTTAGAGATTAACTTTCAATTTTATCACTGTGTTTGGCTGTTTATTGATATATCTTCATTTTATTCAGCGAAAGTTAATTGATTTCCAAATGACTGTTGTGTTTGTAGCTATTGCATCAGTGATAACAAGCCCTTCAAATTGTGCCCAAGGACCAGCGACTTTGAGACATTATTTAAACTTTGTAGTTGTTTTCGTATTGTTACAAATTTTAGCTAGTGGTGTGACATGGGTTAATTCTATACAAGTGATTGAGTAGTACTGCTATAAGTGACATCTTTACCGAGCAAAGAAAAGCACCACCATAGAGAAGAAAAAACACCAAAAATACATTTCACAGTAGTATATTTTTAGGTTAAGTTTGCTCAACGAGAATATATAAAATCTACAGCGAACAATTATTTGATCTTAGACAGTCTTTGGAGGAGCAGAAACAAATTTGCTTAAAATATTGTTTGTATTTGCTCCAAAACGTCTTCACTTTGCCTGTTTATTCTTCTTAAGCTTGTGGGAAAGTTATTCATTGTCCTTGTAAGCAACATTTATGGGAATTTCAGTACAAATTCCCACTGGGCATGCTCTTCAATCACAAATTAATGAACAGTTTTACACAAACCATATATCAAATTGCAAATGCTGAACGAAATACGGACTCACAAGCTCCAGTAAAGAAACATCAATAAATACTTTTATGAACATTAATTTAATTTGTTGTAAAAAGATAATAATCATTGATTGCACTCACAAGATTTAAATGCAGCAATATGCACATTGAACACAACCAGACATGCATGGAACTGCTGGTGCAATTCGGCCGCAGTGACTGATATTCACTTGCTCTTACACACATGCAAAGCAAAAGTTTCAGTTGTATTTTTCTTTTCATTTAAATTCAATTTAACAAATTCTTACTTTTTTCCCTTATTTCCGTTTTCAGCCACAAATGTTCAATTGGCTGTAGATTGGTGTTGTTATTGTTGGTGTAACTGTGTATCATCACATTTAATTCTTTGGGTTGGTAATTGCAAAAAAAAATGCATTTTTTTTTTTAATGAAATACACTGAGTTCGTGTTATTTTGGTGTCCATTAATCTGTGGTGACATCGGTAGTGTTAATAAAGCGATGGATTAATTACTTGCCACTTCAAGTTTTTTTTAACAATAGTGCAGCAACGTTAAATTGAGAACAAAAATAACTGACAGTATTTTGACACCGAAATATAAATAATTATTTGCAGGTTAAAAAAGTAATCATATACGTGTCTCTTTATTTTAATTTGATTAAAAATGCTGGTCAACAATCTTGATGTATTTGTTTTACACTTTTTATTACTTTAATTGCGTTTAAGGATTTTTTAATTTTTTGCGGCAGTTTAAGAATTAAATTACATGACATTTATATCCACTCTTGTTTTATTTTTAAATCTCTCTGAGAGCTAAGCTGTCAATCAGAAAAATGAAATGTCATGCCTAACTTCATGACGAACATCGCTGCCCGAGCATGGCCGACACATGAACACCAGCGGTCTTCTTTAGCCATTAGCGATGTTCGCCATCATGTTAGTACCAAGTTAATAGCTAATAGAGACCACCTGTTATAAAAAGATGGGCAAGGGAATCCCTTTACAACGGTCATTAGACCCACTTTAGAGTATTATTTGTGACCCGATATATGAAATTTTAATTCAATCTGTCTGTTGGAGGATGTTCGAGTCTGCCATTGTACCTAATTTCGAATTTTTCTTGAGTAACGTCTCTTTAAACGTTCGCCCCCTAATTGACCACTACGTTCGTTTAATCCTCTATATGTCAACACGTGTCGTATTAACTATACTCTGTCAGATCTATTAAGGAAATTCTGTAGTTGTTTTTATTAAACGTACAACTTTATTGATTTTTCTCTGAGTATTTACATTATTAAACGTAATATTATACAACTTTTAAACCAATTACGGTATTCCAACGATCTCATATTGTGTCATAATGCCAGAAAGTACTAACAGTTAGTTAGTTTTATTTATTGAGACTTCCTTTTTTTCATATTAAGAGAGAGCTAACATAAATTTCAAGAAAACTTAAAACTATAAGTATTATTCTAATAACATTACGTTGCTTTAGACTATACTACATGCTTAAAACGTTAAAAAAAAAGAGTATAATATTAACATATTTAACATTAGTTTTGTAATTACAACGCTTGCTCCCGGCATTTATCATTACCAGTAGAAAGTACTAACATTTTATGATAGATTAAAAAAATTTTTGTTGTGCTGCAAACAAAAATAGTCATAAATTAATAGGACTTCATCGACTGTGTTTAGTGAATCGTCATAAGTTAACAGCATACCTCTGAGGCGAACGGCTAAAACGCATTCGTCGAGCCGGTGATATTCTTTACCTGCCGCAAATTATATTCTAAAAAAATATTTTATATATACATAAAAAAACCCCTTATATTCGTATAACGCTTATATGTATGTATGTTCCCAAACAAGAATACATTTGTTTAATAGCTGAAGGCCATGTTTTGCTATCCTACTCAGTCGTACGATATGGTAAAAATGAAATGTGTACTCAAAAAGTATGATAGTGAGGACTAAACATGTTTGTGTATATATATATATATATATATATATATATATATATATATATATATATATATATATATATATATATATATATATATATATATATATATAAACATCCATATCCATGCATTTAACCTAAAAATGAGATACTAATATTAGAAGACTGACAGCCCACAAACGCTGTGTACTGGCCGCCGTCCAAAAAATTAATCGACTTCGTTCAACCGGCGCCAGCTGTTTTTTTTTTTTCATAAACTTATTCAATTTAATATCATTTAAGAAAAATAAATGCATTAAAATATATATAGATATGTATATATTCGTAAATATGGACATATTTGATTTCAAATTTACTTGAATCAGCTATCAAAACATCTAATAGCTAGTTTTCGAACAAACTCTCTATTGTTGTAGTTTTTTTCACTTATTTTTGGCATTATGAACAAAAATATTTAAGTGGCTTTATTTTTTTAACAGCTGACTCATATCTTAAATAGCGCACTACTTTATGACAGGTTGTTCACAGCAGTCATATATTTTCGTGCTATTATTTTAAGACTTCTGACTTTGGGACGACCCTTTGAATACGGTAAATAATGCTGATTGTATTTAAAAATTTTACTTTATTTTGATTAAACGGTTAAATAGTCTGCAAGAAATTTGTCCATAGACTTAACATTAAAGTATATAAAAAGGAAATAATTGAGCTCATTATTCCATACACAAATTTAATAAATGATCCCTCAATTAGAACACAAATGTCTCCAATAGTGAGTACACTTAAAATGCAACACTGCTTAGCATACATTAAGTAGCTAACATTTACCAGGATGGCAACGAAAGCTGTCTGTTATCAATCCAAAGTTCTTTTCATTTTTCTTTTTTTTCACATTTCATTATTTTATTTTGGCAAATAAAGTGAACCCAGGTTTTTTTCACTACTGGCAAAACGCTTATTAAGTAAATGTTATATGGGTGAGCAGAAAAATATATTTTTTCTATAAACAGAAATAAATTGGATTCCGATGAGCATAGTGGTGAACGTGAAACGGCCTTGATATGTATTCCAGGAAATAAGACTTCAACTTTTGTTGTCGTCTTTAAAACTGTTTATCACTATAATTTGATTCCAAAAAAAATTTTTTTCCCAATTCTAAAATAATTAATAAACAGAAAATTTACTCAATTAAAAATTACTATCTGAATAGTGCCTAAGACCCAGAGCTGAACTGGACAACAAAATGTTTGTGTAACAAATTACGGTTAATGAAAATAACTCTTTAAGATTTGAGCCAGCAATTGCAGTTGCTTTAGAGCCAGCGGTTTTTCGGAAAGCTTTCATCATTATTAAAATAAAAAAAAACTATTTCAACTTATACGCTCATTTGCACAAATTATTTATAAAGAAAACACATGCAATCGAGCACAACTGAAATTCACCAGCCAGCACACACATTTGAGTGACAAATAAACGGTGCGGTGAACGCAGCCAGCGATGTTTACAAGAAAAAATACAACATAAACAAGGCGAACGTATTAAAATTATAGTCAAATGCATTACTTTGCCACCCACATTTGCACTAATTTTACAATACCATTTTACAAAAGCAGTAAAATAGAAAAAAACCCAATAAAGCACATTACAGCAGGGTAGAGCAGCAATAAAAAAGTGTGTAATTTCAAATGCTAGAGTGTGGGACAAATACAAGAATGAATTTATAAAAGTATGCAAGAGTTTAAAGGGGAATATCTTCTAAGAGTAGCAAGGAGCACATGAACACATACAGCATATAAAATAAAACAATAACAAAAAATATCGAGTGAAAAGTAATGGTTTCCCAACGACACAATGCCACCAGGAATGCAAAGAAGAAGCAAAAAAAAAACGAAAAACAAGAAAAGTTATATGTGTATAAAATGCAACGAACAATGCACAAAACTGAAAACACAAGCACACAATCATGCATACGCGAGCTTTATTTTTTACAGCTTCAGTAACGGAAGAGCATATAAACTGCAACAGACATAAAAGAAAGAAACGGGCCAAACAGCTGAACGTCATTCAGTCAGCCAGACAGTTGGCGGCAGAGTCAGGGCAATAGACAGAACGACCGACTGGCTGCCTGGCTGGCTGGCTGGCTGGCAACCAGCCCGTTCAACTTTCTAACCAACAGTTGTTGAGACTCAAAGTTCAAAACTAACTAACACGTGTATGAAGTGTAATGAAATATGAAAAACAAGAAAATGAGGGGTGTCAAGAATACCACCCCCAACCAAAACACTGGCAGTCGAGGATGTTTTGTTTTTAATTCCAGCAACTAAAATTGAGTGCATCAAGTCTACTCCCACTTTTAACATGGCTATATTGCAGTCATATAGAATTTATATAAGCCTTGTACACACAAGCACAAACGCTCATACACCCACACACCCAACGAGACAGACACAAAAACTGACACGAAAAACATATGCACAAATAAAGTCGGTTAGACAAGTTTACAACTAGACAAATGAGAATTTAGCAGAGAGTGTTTTTGGCATAATAAAAACTATGCTAAACCAACAAAAATGTGTGCGCTTCTTTTTGTTGTGCTTTGTGTATAAAAATAAACACGAAATAAACAACTACCACTATAATCAACAGACAGTAATAACATTTTCAATAACACTCCATGGAGGTAAATAACAGCTTAGTTACTTGGCTCTAGTAGTCGAGAGCTTTTATTATTTTCTTTGCGATGAAACCTAAACAAAAAAAAAAAAAAACAACCAGAAGAAGCAGAAGAAAACTGAACTTTACAACGTTCTGTTAGAAAAGTGATTTAAGCTGAACTAATTTCGTTTCCTTTGATTTTAGGTAACATTAGCAGTTTTGTTATTTTAAAGTTGAATTAAAACACTGCTCTACGAAATTATTGATCCATTTTTTTTCTAAATTCTTTTCGTTAAATTCAAGGTTGGGGTCCGTTTTGCTTTGACGAAGAAAATGCTTTGTCATAAGTTAAAAGATTTTTAAGTATATTTTTATAAAATTGTTGGATTACCAACGATCCCTAAACAAGCACTAAAAGTCGAGTGTTACACTTAAACAAAAGCGGCAACCTAGTTCAAAATTTTTTTTTTATCCCTATCGACAAAGTGACAATAAGTAATTGGATTAACTTACTCGCGATGTTGATTATCTCAAATCAATGCTTGAGACAACTTATTTGGTTCGTTCATAAGAATATACATCATTTTTTTATGCAGCAACCCAACCCTCCTAGTAACGGTTATCTAGTTCGGTACGGTACATACCGCTTCAGTCTTCTGGATGCCAAGGTTTCATTCGCCGACAGCTGTCTGAGTTCCCTGTTGGAATGTTGTATTAAACGAGTTGTATGCTTAAGGCTGTTGTCACGGATAACTTTTGTTTACTTTTAGATTTCGATGTATGTCCTCATCTCTAATCTCATAGCCCATTAAAAGTTTTCGTGAGATCATAGTTGAACAGTGTCATTAGCAAATGTAGCCATCATATTATAATTTGATGTATGAGTTGGTACATCAGATGTAAGCAGAAGGTAAAGTATTGGAGACAAGGACACTGCCTTGGGGTACTCCAGCTCTCAAGTGAAGTATTTCTGAACACTGGTCTTTATATTTGACATAGAAAAATCAATTTTGTAAATAGCTCTTTAACAGAAATCTTTTGGTAATATTTTTTTTTTTTTTTTTGTTTGTGGAGAAGACATTTGTGCTATACATTATCAAACGCTTTGGCAACATCTAGGTATGTTGCAATACAGGACCTTTTTTTTTTTTTGGTCAATATCAAACGCTATTGTATTTGTTGCTCGATGTATTTGTTGAATAGTAGAGTGCTTTCGTCAGAATCAAAATTTTGATACGTCTTTGTTTGGCTTGGGGATAGCGATTATTTCAGCTACTTTCCAAACTTTTGGAAAATACTTAATGCGAATAATTGCTTTAAATATATGTGTATCTTAAGTAAACAAGGGCTTTACTATAGGCAATTATTTTAAGAGTTTGCCGGTGATCTGATCATAACCAGGAGATTTATTAGCTTTTATGCTTTGGTTTTTTAATTAGGTTTTATTGCTCAAACTTATTTTCCATACTTCTTTTGCATTACGTTTATTGGGCTTAAACGCAAAGAGAGAGGACAACAGGTAGTGGTCTGTAACATTTTCTTGTCTAAAATATATCACTCACACAGACACACACACGAGTATGGAATAAACTTAACCTCGACAAAAGTAATGCAAGACAATTTGTTTTTTATAATTACAATAGCTTAAGGGTCATCCGTTGTAAGGAAGTGCTAAGAAAAGTGAAGATGTTGCAAGACGTAAAATGCTTTCTGTATAAAAAGTTTGTTTGAGCATTTCTGTTTCTCATTTTGTTCATGAGAATTTTGGAATAAGTAGTTTGGCTTCAAACATTTTTTTTTAGATTTTTCGAGTCTTCTGATGAGTTGTTTAGCAACAACGAAATGTCGACGGCATATAAACGGCTGAAAAAAGACAGAAAGCATAGCGGTCTATTTTTAGACCTAAAATAATAAATTTTATATTAAATTACTTTTTCTGGCTCAAGTTCAACCCTTGTTTTGTCACTTTCTAATCAATATCAATTAAGTAAAGAAATGTAAAATTTAATAGCTTGGTGGACAAGCGGCTGTTTCTGGGTAGCAAACACCCTTCATCAGGACCCCGTAAACTTTGGACGTGTCAAATTTCACAATTTTCGACACAGCCTCTTTAACCACTCGGCTACCAAGGCTCACGTAATTTTACTTTCTATTTATATACTTAACATTAACCAAAGCAATAACATTTTTGGTAGTCTATTTTATGGATGATGTTTTATCATCTCATAAGACTGTTAATTGCTCTTTTCATGAGAGCTTTTTCATATGTACATGTTCTGGTTTGCATCCTTGAGATCAACAGGCTCATTTTAATTGATACAACTTAA
Source organism: Sturmia bella (assembly GCA_963662145.1). Taxonomy (NCBI): domain Eukaryota; kingdom Metazoa; phylum Arthropoda; class Insecta; order Diptera; family Tachinidae; genus Sturmia; species Sturmia bella. Next base: position 32,597,185 of record OY759168.1, on the reverse strand, counting down.
ATATTTACGCCATGCCATGCGGTATTTGTTAACATTTAACTGAAATTTCAATTACATTGAACTATGATATTTTAATACATTTATATTAAATTACTTGTTCAGGCTCAGTTCATAATTAAAAAACAAAATTATACTTTTCTTTACTTAATTGATTTTAATAAAAAAAAGGTGACTAATCAAGGGTTGAACTTGAGCCAGTTAAAAGTCATTTAATATAAATCTAATACAAATTAATTTGTAGAATAATCTATTCATCCATCTATCTTGATGCTTTTATTTATTTTTTCTCAAAACATTATTTCAAAAAAAAGTTCTCTGTAAATTATTTTTGGAAAGTGTTGAACAAGCATAAAAACAGCTATAATTTGAATTTAATTTTAGCTTGAATTAGTGATTAGTTTCTTGATACGATCAGAAAACTGTATATAAGGAAAAAGCTTGCGCCAAGCGTTTTTCCTGTTCTAAAACATTTTGATTAGCAGGCGAAAGGTTCTACAGTACATATGCGATAGCTGCTGCTGTGCATACCTACTAGGTGGCGATAACAATAAAGTTTAATGTGCTCCCAAATCCCAATGTTATCATATCTACTTCAATTCTGCAGTGTATATCTATTTTCCAATTCGTCTCTCTGCATAGTGAATTAATGAGCAAGAACAATTTAGTTGTTTCACTTTATTTCCCTATACCACTAAAGTTAAATCCTAGAAATATCTACATACCTAAACCTATATTCAGATACTACTCATAAAAAAAAACTTGTTACTCTTTACGATTAAGGAGTCTAGCTGATTATAAAACAGTAATCATTTATCATCTAAATCTGTACCCAAGAGTTAAAAATGTTGCTGTTTAAGCAAAATGTTACATCAATATCAGATAAAACACATACTTCAAGATTAGTTTAATATGCATAAAGCGTTTGCTTCGATTCGCTTACGCCAAATGTCACACACACACACAAACATAATGGCTAAAGTCTCTTAGTTTTAAATGTCATCATACTTCCTAAAATCTAAAATAGTGCAGCAATAGTGTGGAAGCAACGGAAGGCCCTTTTCACGTATTTATGTTGTAAAAATTCAAGTTTTCTATTCCTCTTCTTGTGCGAAATGCTATGAAAAATCTTTAAAAAAATGTCATTGTAATACAAGTAAGAAATGGCACTGTTTAAAAGCCGGAACAAAAAAAAGCCACATTATTTAAAGGCCTTTTCAGTGTCAAATTGCTGGCAGCCAAGAATAACTTACTAAATGCTTACAAACATATTTTAAATTTTCCACAAATACCTACAAAATTGTAGACACATCCTAAAACACACCTTTTAATCATGTATTCTCTTTATTGGTAATAATGGGCAGGAGTGTGTGTGAGTGCGTGCAGGTGGATTTGTGTGTGTGTGTGTGTGTGCAAGTGGTTCAGAAATCTTGTTACTCAACTCTAACTCTATATGTTGGTTATCATTTAAGTTTTAATTGGCTTTCAAAAAAATTTTCTAATTGTTTTGGGAATAGTTTTTGCACAAAAATCTAAAATTTGTTCGTTAAGTGTTTGTGCTTACGAGTGAGCAAATAAGTTAAATAATATAAAAAACATGTTAGAAAATTAAACAATTTTTATATTATTTCTATGTGGGTTGCATCTGTTGATAGACGTACTATCTTTTCGTTTTCTAACAACTAAGCGAATATTTTAAGAAGTTAAGTGTTGGCACAGTGGCCAGACTTCATTAAAATGTTTCCATACACATCCCAATATGGTTTTGTTCATAGGTTCACCTTTTTAAATTTTTCGCTATATCTTTGGCAATTGCAACTGACTACAATTCTCAGCTTTTTGTTTTACTTCAATTTCTTTGATTCTTTTTGTAAATTTCATTTACAATTGCTTCCGCTGGAATTACAATATTTTTATCTCTTTAGGGCGACTCCCATGTGAGATTGTAAACAGTGGCTTAAAATCAAACGCCTCGAAAATAATTTTTAGGATATACCATAGTTGAATTTCTTATTATTAATGCCAGAAACTATTGAAAAGTTGATACCACAGTATCGACAAATTTTCGTCCATATAATTCGGCAGGACCTAATATTTATATATATATATATATATATATATATATATATATATATATATATATATATATATATATATATATATATATATATATATATATATATATATATATATATATATATATATATATATATATATATATATATATATATATATATATATATATATATATATATATATATATATATATATATATATATATATATATATATATATATATATATATATATATATATATATATATGTATGTATGTATGTATTATATTCCAATCTTAACTAAAATCCATACACCCTTTGTCATAAAAATAATTTCAGTTGTATAACGTTTTTATTTGGAAAAATTATATAATTTTTAATATAAAAAAATCCATTAAGCTTGAATATTTGTTATTATTAATTTTTAGTCGGGCTTCAGATCAATTTTTTCTTGCTCAGAACTGAGAAAGTTTTTTTGTTGGCAATATTGTACTGATCAATACATTTATTATAAAGTTTATAACATCCCCTAATTAAATACATACACGGTGCAACACTATAATCGTTTACATTGTGATACAACTAACAAGGTAACTTCTTCCCTACAATAAGAATAGCTTCAATACAATTCACACAGTACGATTCATTCACTGAAAATTGCTAGCTAAATCTGATAGAATTCTGTCCTACTTTAAAAAGTCGCATGAAAATGGCCACACTATTATACTTTTGTAAACAACTTCAAAAAGGCAACCCTAATCGCATAGAATAAGACAAGTTTTTGAAAATTTTCAAAAGATTAGCAAATCGGACAGAAACTTTTAGTCCTGACTATCACACTTTTTGGACACACATGTCATTTTTAACAGATCGTACGATTCAGTAGGATAGTGAATCACGGCCTTTACATGCATTTTATTTTTGTACAACATCTAAAAACTGTCAAAAAGACGCCGCTTCTACATATACAAAAGAGAGATGAACAGAGCTCACGCTGATATGCTATCTCGTTTTCGCTGAGTTTCGTCTCTGTACTCTCTTGACAGTTTTAAGTAGTCAGATGAATAACCGTTCAGCTGATGAGGCTGATTTATTAGTTGTATAATCTGCTCAACTATAATTTTTTGGTTAAAACTAACAAGTTCATCTGCCAAGTACATCATATCTTTATTGCCAAATTAAATTTACTTTTATGTTAAATATATACACACACTTGCTGACAAATATCCTCCCTCTCTCTATATCTCTAGCTCTACCTCTCTTGCTAAACAAACATTTTTTTCTTCCTGTTCTTTTCTTTCTGCAAATTTCTTAAGACGTTCATTACAAATGTTTTCATGCTAAATAAATTGGACAGCTTTTTTTTTTTTATTCTTAAGTTTGGCGGTCTGCTTTTGCATTAGAAAATGAAAAGAGACAAGTTTAAATAAACCGGGAAAACAAAAAAAGAAGAAGAAGAGTAGAAATAAAAAAAGGAAACTGCAACACAAAACTCTGAATGCTGCCATTTGAAAGAGAAAAACGTTGAAGAACAGCAGCTAAAGCAAAAATGGGACACACAAAAAAAAAATATCGTAGTTAGTGAAATTTCCCAGTAGAAAAAAGGAAAAAAAAATAAAAGAATAAAAACCCCATAGTTATCTCTGACAGTGTACCCATTACTTTTATAATACGGCGTCAAAGAGACGGCTACAATTTATGTGGAGTTGTATATATGTGTATATGTGTGTGTGTGTGTTTGTAAATGCGAAAAAAGCGACTAAACGGACTGACTAAACTAGACTAAATTCAGTAACATATTAACATGTGTTGCTACGTTTGTTGGCCTCTTACAAACACGGAAGTAAAGGGTGTTTCCTTAAAGTGAGATACATATGAAAACAGCCTGTTGAAGCGAATTTTCATCTTCTTTTTGGCAACGCATAGTCAATATACAAATATGTATATTGTCCATATTAATTGATTTTCTTGAATCAATTATAATTACTCTTTAGTTAGCAAACTATAACGTTCGTGGATATCATGTCCCTGGAATTTGAAAGCAGCATAAAGTCCATTGGCCTTGACATCTTTTACGTATAGATGCTATGCCGCTTACAAAAGTTTAATTCTATGCTTACTAAGTACACAATTCGATGTTTGAAATATCATAGACTGTTAAATCAATTTGCAAAAATTTTGTTTTGGCCCATACTAGTATTGTATTGTATTATTACTAGGTTGGTCCAGGATGGCCTTTTACACTTGCGACCAAAGATGATCTATTGTGCAAATTGTGCAAATGTTCTACTCCAAATACGATTCATCGCACAACGCAGTTCTTTATCGGCCCATACTACTTACCTGTATTATATCAAATTCTGGTTTCGCATATGAGAGTTTTTCAAATACTCAGACACACACTCACCAGACACACAGTGCTTTATCCCATTGACTTTAATAGCGTAAAATCTTTTATAAAGTTTGTGATAAATCGTGACGTATATTGCTCGAAAGGTCACACAAATAAATAAAATTTAAAAAAACTATAAAACTTTCAATTTTTGCACCACTATTTAAAAAGGCTTTCAACTAATTTTTTTTCGATTCTCACTCCAATTATTATAGTTGAGTAAAATTCCACTTTCAAATGGTAGAGTTCTCACTAATTGCTCTCTCTAGGACCCACCACTCATGTCTTTTGTTTCTGCGGTTAGGAATGTTTTTATTTACAAAAAAAATTTGAAAAATATGCCACAACACAAAAGTATTTTGCTTGTATGCTAAAAAATTTAATAACAGCATATTAAAAATTTTGTATGGAAATTTCCATAACGTTGAGAGTAGATAAAAATTAGCTTAATTATTTATTTGCTATAAGAGCCAATTGAAATGTATTATTTTAGCTCTTAAAATAGATCCAAGTAAGGTGTTCTGTCTTTTTTAGCCAGCTCTGTGGCGCCGACATTTTGTATCTGTATTGACGCTTTGTTTGGACATTTCTTAGTCTCAGTTTATTTTTCATGGGAGCTATGGAGTAAGTGGTTGGATGTATTGAACCGATTTTTTTAGAGAGGTAATTCACTCCTCACTTGGCTTAAAGATCTTGTCCACAAACCAAAATCTCAACTACCAAAAAATTGATTTTTCTATGCCATATACATATATAAAGACGAATGTATTAAAATATTCCCTATGAGAGAGCAGGGTTACCTTAAAGCAGCGTACTTGGTCCAATACTTTATATCCTGATTACTTCAGACATTCCAACCCCAGCATCAAATAATAGTATGATAGCTACATTTGCCGTTGACATTGTTTTAATATCATACCACGAAAAAGCTATATGGGCTGTGCAGAAGCTACAACAACTGCTCAGTAGCACGCTGGAGTGATTTCTTGGTTGAGGAATACAAATAAACGGTGACAAAAAAGTTGAAGCAGTCTACACAAGCCAGAAGATACCAAATATTCTACCCATTCAAATAAATGACAAACCTATCCCATCATATATACAAGCGAGAAATCTTGGCATGATAATTGACTCCAAACTCGAAAAAACAAATTGAGCAAGAGGTTCAGTGAACTCTATTGGCTGCTGGAAAAGAAGTCCAAGCTATCAGTTCAAAACAAAATCCTTATATACAACGCAATTATAGCGCCAACCTGGAAGTACGGGGTAGAAATCTGGGGCACTGCAAGCACAACTAATTTAAAAATTATTCAAATACATCAAACTATAGTCATCGCTGAATGGTACATTACAAATGAAGACCTACATCGAGGCCTAAATTTTAAAATTGTGAAAGAAGTAATCCGTGATACCAGCCTCAAACGTACAGCTCGCTTAACACAAAACTCTAACCCGGAACTGCGACAGTTGCTGGCAAAAGAAACCCTGGCACCCAGAAGCTAAAATATAATATGCACCTCAGAGTTAATTTACCGCTTCAAAGAGGGTCGTGAGGATGCGTAGAACTAATTTGTATTTATATATTATTTTCCATTCAACATAAGTTGTCTTATTTATTGACTTAAGATAATCAACAGCCAATTTTTTTTTAAGTTGAATGTCTTATTGTCACATTGTGACAGTATATTAAAAATAGAATAAAAAGAAAGTTCATTACTTGGTTAGCATTAATGAAATATCGGCGGCATATAGATGCAGAAAATGTTAATAAGGCACATTATTAGACCTTTTTGAGTTTTGGAATAAGTAGTTGGGTTTCAAACAGTATTTTTAGATTTTTCGAGTCTACTGATGAGTTAGATACTGATGATACTGATGAGTAGACGGCTCAAAAAGACAGAAACCATTAATAAGGTCTATTTCTAGAGCTAAAATAATACATTTCAATTGGCTCTTATAGTGAATAAATAAGTAAGTTTATTTTTGAATATTAAAAATGATTTTTTATATATATTTCAACTAATTTTATATTTAAGTCATAAGAGAGAAGTGAACCCAACGCTATTTATTAATTTTGTCCAGATAGATTTCCGATCTACCACACTGTGTGTCGTTTGGAAAAAATCACCCTGTAAAAAATATAACAATATTAGACAAACAACTTAAAGAGCAGCAATAGGAGTCAGTGTAGCGATGAATATTTTATGGCGATAAGTGAGTAGTATGTCTGCTTTGGGTCGGAGGACTTTTAAATGTGTAATACTTAAATTAAACTTAAGCGAGAAAAACATAGATGCACCAACTTTAACCACAACGACTGTTACAACTGCTGGTACCTACATACTCGTGCTAGTGAAACCGCTACTGCTGATACCGCTGCCACTACTTCAAGCACACTCAGTGAGGCAGAATGAAACCCACAACAACTTAGTGTGAGATTGTGTAACACGGCAACGAATAAAATTTGTTGGGAGCAAAAATATATTTCTGATAGTAAATTTCTGTTGATACTTGGTTTCCAACACAAGTTACTTACAACAAGTCTTAGTAAATTTTCTTTTTAACTTGCTTTCATATTCCCACAGAGCAAGTATACTTGAGCCAGCCTCTGATCAATTGTAACATTTTTCAACTTTACCAATGGCAACACAAAATGGAAATCGTAAGGAATTTTATAGTACATACGACTGGGAACGAGCTTTCTTTCCCTTATCCATTTTTAATTCTTTGGCTTTATAACAACGAGAATTGCCCTATGAAAGTTGGGACTTTGGATAGAAAAACATTTTGCCAGCTTCACGCTGACTGCTACTTGGCATCGCTCGCTCGCTAAACTTAAAAGTTTATTTTCGGAAAGTAGATCTAATTTCACAGTGTTTTTGCGTAAACGAGCAATGTCTGGTGACTTCATGAAACTTTCAGATTAATATCAGTTGGGCGGGACCCATTCGAAGCAAATAGTTCTTTTGGTGGAAGAAATCCTTTGTGGACCTTTTTTCCAATATCAGCCAGTTTATAATGGCACTAATCAATTGATTTACGCGTTCCAATGAAATTCGAATTGAACCCCGCGAAAATAGAAATAATTTTAAGAATCGTGATATATGCGGTGGCCACATTTACCCACTACTGCAGTGGGGCCAGAAACTTTGTAAGAAATTCTTTGAACAGAGTATAATCAACGTAATGCAGGAGGTGTACTCTGTTCGCAATATAAAAAAAGAAATAGTTTCCTGTTTCTAATTAAAACTTTGCATATTAAGGAAGAGTTTTTTTTATCACAGAAATTACTATTTTCTCTACCCAACAATATTACACATCAGAGCTTGTGTGTAAGTAGTTATTGTAATATTACGTTATTTATTTGTTTCTTTATGTTGAAAGTAGGATGTGCGTACATCGTTTTAATATAAATACATGTCTATATGATTTTTTTAAGTTTCGTTGAAGTATAAGAAGAAAGAAAAACAAAAAACCAGGAGAAGAAGAAAACAACACAAGTATCATGAATTTAACAATTTCTTCTGAGGGTAGATGCGTTTAACTGCATTGCTGCAATTCAAAAAGTAGAAGCACAAATACAATTACATAAAATTAAATCAAAAGAAAAGAAATACACGCACCCTTGCAAACAATTACATATGTACGTATAGACACATGTGTGTTTGCTCATACAAATGCACACATACGCCATTGTATGAAACAGTTAAACGACACCACAGCAAATACGCACAGACACAGATGAAGAAGCATGAACCCATTACACTTCAACGTATGAGCATAAAAATTAAATCCCATTGTACTGATTGATGAAAGTTTTAAAATAATTCAATGAAAAATGAGTTTTAAAATAATTCTATGCCTTTGTTTCAGAGCTGGGTATACGAAAAAAAAAATTTACACAGGTCCTTTGCAACTTGCAACATTGACTTCAAGTCTAATTAATTTACCACAATTTTTTTTTAATAATAGTATGAAAGGGTATGACAACGTAATGATTGAACTCTATAATAATACATGCATTGTGAATTATTTAAAACAAAGTATGACTTGAAATGACAATATTATGATATCATTCTGTGATAATATGGATATCAGCAACAACAACAACAACTTGATTCTTTAAAAAACAGATCTAACTACTAATATGTTTAATCTCAACCGGATAATTCCGTCTTCTTAAACTAGAATATGGTTCCGTTCAACGCATAATTTATTAAATAATTTTGCTATACTTTTGAACACATATTTCAACAATAGGAAATTAAATTTTTGATTTTGATCCCCCTACATGATCACATAATGGATCTTTGTATATATTGTTGGACCTAATTTTATATCAACTTTAAATAAATTTGAATTTTGTTAATTCAACTAAATTTCAAATAGTAAGGGCCGGAAACAGATCGTTATTTTATTTAACTAGATTTTATAATTTTATGTAACTCCTTCCTTATGTTCTCTTACATTTCGTCTATTTTTATACTACAAAGTTTTCTTTTTGCCTCTGACGGGACTCGAACTGCAGCCTAACGACTGTTGATCAGCAATCAGCTAGCAACTTAATTATAATTTTATGCGCAAATTGATCATGCTTTTTAGTCAGCATTTTACTATATTACATTACAGCTTTTCCGTGGTTAAGCGCAACTAAGTCCTGTTTGAATGTTACGAGTAATTGCTATTTCACATCCCTGGACACTAGCTCTTGCTATATTGCCATATAAAATAAGGTCTTTCGCCAGCTTGCCTGCACTTTTTGTAGCTCTTCTTTGCACTTATACACACGCACACTCTCAGACAGAACCACTGAAACTTGTAAGTAATTGGAGGGTTAAGGTGCTACAGAGTATAATCGTTATAAAGTTGTTATTATTCTGGTTTCTGTTGCTGTAAAACGCAAACGCAAACACAAACACGTACGCCAACGCCAGCCAAACAATACATGCTGTGCTTTTGTTGTTTGCATTTTACTATTTTTCTTGTCAGAACGAATGTGTGCCTGTGTTGGCTTCACAATTGCTTTACTTCATTTTTTTATGGTTTAAAGCAAAAACGCAACATAAAAACAACCAGAAACATTAAAGGTAATAAAAAGGAACATTGATTACCCTACAAGGAGGCATTTAGCATACCATATTAATTTGAGTAAGTGATGATGATGATGATGATGACGGAGATGGAGCAAAGAAAATGAACAAATGAAAGCAGCACAAGAAATGCGTTTGAAGAAATACGAAAACGGACGAGTTAAGCCCAACCAAGCAACACTACTGGCAACAAACAAACAGATGCTGCCTGCAATGAGCGGCAAAAGATGCAATAGCAAATTACTCATACATTCATCCATTTCTTTCTTTTGTGCCTTTGAATCAGTGTATAGAGTATGAACAATTTTTATTAACAATTTTATTTTAAGTATTTATTTTATACAAAAAGAAAAAAAGAAAACAAATAACTCAATTGCATTTGTGGCCACAACACAATCAAATTAATCATTTGTATAATACTTTAACGTTGTAAACTTTTAAATAAAACCAGACCATAATCTGAATTACGGCAGCAAGCTTTAAGGAGGGAAATTGTGGGTACCGAATACACATTTATAAAAAATCGACTGATGTTTTATGATGGGCATACATAATTAACAAGCAGCTGACAGTTAGTGCAAATACTAATAAATAAAATTCCATTTTATAACGTTTAAAATTTGGCAAGTATCGCTATGAAGCTTTCGTCTTTATTCCCGCATTGTTATTACCTTTCTATACTTAGGAATCGGTTAAGGCCGAAATACACAAAACGCTTTTAATGTGTCAACGCATTAGAGATTTCTATCAAAAATGTTAAAATAGTGTGTTCTAATATTAATAGTAGTAATAGTTCCATTGGGCAAACGTTAACCACAGACTAAACAGATATCCCCAAAGCAGCTTTTTTATAAGTGGCCATATCATTTGTTTGGTGGCCAGTCAGAAGTGAGCAGCACCGGAAATCGTAGCAACATGAATGTATGAGACCAACTAGTGTACACAAAAAATAACATAAACAATGAAAAAACGTTGTTGTAAAATGTTTGGAAAAATTTTGGTTTTGTTGAAATTTTTCCAAAAAAATTAGAAAACATGAATGAAAAGCTTTGAAAATTAAGCTTTAAACATATTCCATGTACAGCTAGTGATGTACTCAATGCAAATAAATTATTAAATACATATAACTATTATTTGTGTGCTTGTAAAGCTGTTTTCTTTGCATTAGATTTGCACTGAATTTTTCTAACCAAAAATCAAAAGTAAATAAATGCAGAGTTTAAAAACAGAGAAAGCTATATAAATATTTTCATGTTTGCTGTCCTTTACTGGAAGCGCGAGCACCGCAAGGCTGCCACTTTCATGAAATTTGACAGAAAATTGGTAATTTTTGTAGTCCGGCAGAGCTGGTGACTGAGCTGTGACGTTATCAAAGCACATCTCAAGTTGTTCGGCATATGAGTGAAAAACTATTCACTCAGTTCGCTCGTTTAATACTATGAAATTGAAAATTTAACAATTTTTCGCATATAGGTTTTGGGTTTAATACAAAATATTTTCAGTGGTTTCGTACATCTTTCTTCAAATAACACAGTACAACAGTGAAAATGGGTTCAAGAAAAAAATATGTAGGCTATATGTATTTTGATACCCTAAGCCCAAATCTGTTTCAGTTTTTTTTTCTATAAAGTAAGGATTTATTTTTATGGGCGGAGCTAATTTTGAATCCTAAATTATGGAGCTACGCCCATATATTTCGCCATAATACGGAAGAACCTTTTCCAATTTAAGTGAATAGCAGCACACTAAAAGATGCGCTATAAAATATTATATCAAATACTGTTTCTATCTTTTTCCAATTCAAAGTTATTCACAAATCAATGGCGAAAGAAAGTGTTTTCATGAAAAATTCGCTTTCTTTTCTTATATTTAATAATCACTAAAAAAAAATAATAATAATGGGCAGCATTTTAAATTTTTTAATATTTTCCTAAATTCGGTATGTCTGAGAAATAAAATAAGCTTTAAATCATCAAAATCCATGTGAAAATGTTGATTTTATTCATAACTTAAAGCAGGTTTACCTAATTTGTTTGTATAAATTTTAGTTCTGTAATAAAATTATAATTGTATGACCAAATTTATACATACAAATTATTACAAATATTATTGTGATATATGGAAGAGAAATAAAATGGAAATTCAATTAAATAAGCAAAATAATAACATATTAAATTAATATTTATTTCTCTTTTCATCTTGAAACTTACAATCAGGTTAAACTAAATTAAAAATCCAAAGAAGCCAAATTACTTTTGTAAATTGTTTTGTTTTACGGCTGCAAAGTTTTACAACAGGCAACAGCTTGATTCGCAATGTTTTACACATATTTTCCATTAAAAATTATGTATTTTTTTTCCAGAACTATACAAAAATATTAACTTCGATTTAAAATATAACAAATAAAGCCAAGCCAAGCTTAAAAAGCAATAACAGCTCATAAGCTTATGGTTTCCGCCGAAAGAAATATATAGTGTTAAACACCAGACATACTTCTTACATAAGTCACTTCTTTTTACTTATGTTAAAATTAAGTTTTCTTATTTTTTCTTCAATTACTTCTAAATCAAAGAAGATATTTCTAATTGCATGCTGTAACTTTATTAAATTAAATAATATTAACACAAGAAAATCCTCTTCTGCTTCATATCAAAAAACTGTGACGCCTTGAGAAGGGCTGCTACTGCAGTTGCGACTGCGGCAGCATAATGCGCACTAGTGCGAATAATTAGCAGTTTACATCAATAAAAAGTTCCTTTGAGACTGTATTGAATCAACGATTGCAGCAAATTAACAAAAACGAAAAAAAAACAACAACAATTTTTATGGCAGCAAACCATGGCTGGCGTAGGAAAATCTAACGCGTACTAATTTATAATGACCTACTCCTTTTTTTCCAATTTCGTTTTGCTGCAAAAAGAAAACAAGAGCAAAGAAAAAACACTGCAGACTCATTTACACATACCAGAACAACTCCTAAGCACTTTCGACACTCCACTCAATTTGTCTTAATTGCAATTTCAAAATAAACATTGAATTTTCGTGCTTATAACGAAAACTTCTTTTTTAACACTCGTACGTAACTAAACATTCTTTAATTTATAAATTTGTATAGATGTAGATATTGCTGTTGTGGATGATTAAACAAGTGCGAATGTATTGAACAAAAATGGCTATAAGATTTTGCCTAACACCGGCACACACATTGGACAAACATTCAGATGTATTGGTGAGACTTATGAGGCAACCAAGTCAGCAAAAAAAAAGCTTACGCTTGGCAAATAATATTATAATATATGAGTGTAGGCAAGCAAATAATATGGTGGTAGATAATAATAATGTGGTTAAGAACAGTGCAAGCAAGGAAAAAACATGTCTATTAATGCTTGTGGCAACAGTATTATGTTCTGTGTAACAGTACTATGGTTCAAATCAATTAACATTATTAAATTAAAGCTCGCAAAAGATCATTACCCTTTTGCCAAGGAAGTACTTGGATAATTCCAGCAAAACTATTCAAAATTTTCTTAGCAAAACGTTAATGATTTGTTGCCAGCTTTAATTTTCTGTTATTAGGGCGGCATATTAGGGTGGTAGCATTTGAGGTCTGGTGGGTAAATAATATAATGGTATACTTGAAGTCAATGGCTGTTAAGGGCTCCTCAAAGCAAATCATCGGTGTATCACACTTTGAGCTCCGACTATAAATACCGAAGTTATAACGAAAGATGTATTTTGGCGACCCCTACGTTCGACATAAAATATAAAAAAGCTTTTCGTAACTCTCTGGCAACAATGCTTTATATTCGGTGGTGTATGAAGAATTTTTTTTTTTTTTGCTTGTTAGGCGATACGGTCTAATATACATATTTCTACTTGTATGCCTAAAAGCTCCCAGTAATAATTTTTTAGTATACTATATTTAGTATACATCTGTTATGTCAAAACACTGTGGTTACAAGCTCATGAACTGATAATACTTTTTTTTTTAATTTTAAGCATGCACTGAAGATCTTTATTTAACAAAAAAATATTTACTTCCTTAGAGTTGGAAAATATATTTTTGTGATAAAATTGTAGTGATCAAACTTGAGGTGAAGGAGCCATGATACATATGTGACCCAGTCAACAATTTTTAAGGCCACTTTTCTTGTATTCCTTAGAAGTGTTAATCAATACATTTCTATCGCAAAAAAATGTTTCTCAAATTTGGGAAAAAAGTCAATCTCCAGACTGATTAAATTATTGAGAATTGTAGATTATAAATTTTGACTACGAAAGTTGAAATTAATGCTTAAATATGGGCATGGCGAAAAGTTTGGAGTCGTTATTATCAATAGTGAAATAGCAACACACAAAAATCAATTGAAAATCAGTTAGAAGTTGGTGAGATAATATAAAATAAATCCCAATAAACAGTACAAACAATAATGAAGAGCTTAGGCAGTAGAATGGATAAGCTCTGCTGCTTAAAAATAGGATGCAATTGGTAATGAACTGTGCTAAGAGCTACCCAACTGGGTGGTGGATGAAAAATTGCCGTCATACTGACTACCGCTCTCCAGCTAATAACTTTATTATCAACTTTACTTTAAGGTTATTAAGAATTGTAAATCTCAAAAAGTTCGACTATACAGCTAAAGTAAACGCGAGCAGTTATTCGCCTGCTAAGTGATATAAGCTATAGGATTAGCTAAATAGTATGGAGCCTTTACTGTGCAAGTCAGTATCGTTTTCAGTTTAGTACCGCAAAGTCTTTGATTTAGCTCTGACAGAAAGAAAACCACAAATTTATTTGACTCTAAATTAGCCTTCTTAAACATATAATTCAGCAACGTCAACACAACAAGAAGTAGTAGGACAACTGGCAATTTTACTGGGATTCCCATTTTGAGTTTGAGTAATTTTTTTTATAAATTTAGCATGATATAACAATTTTTTACTTTCACTTAACATTGCAGCTTTTCTGCTCGTACAGAGCAAGTTTCAAATAAACAATATTCAAGCAATCAAAAAAAAAATCAAAGAGATTTCTTTAAGAAAACTTTCATTTACTCATTCTTATTACGCAAACATTATGTATTGAAATCTTCAGTCCAACATGTCTTGTATGCAGTGCTCAAAATGTACAAAACAAAATATGTTTCTCAACACAAACTCTTTTACAGTTTCTAGAGTGAAAAATTTAGTGATGACCACAAAAATTTAGGTCTAGGTTTCACTTTGCAACCAAAAGAAATCAGACAGTAGAGGCACAAAAAAAAAAAAATAATATAAAAAGAGCCACACAAAAGTAAAGACTCAAATTAAAAAAAGCCTTTCATGCAGCTTGGTGTACAGTACAAAGGATAAAATGCACATAAACACACACACTTACAATAACAACAACAACAACAACAACTACAATAAAATAAAATAAAATAAAATAAAATAAAATAAAATAAAATAAAATATAAAATGAATTCATTACGTGATGCAGATATGTATATGTATAAATTTTGTAGTTTAATACACATAAACATAAAAACTATAAAGAAAGACATGGTGGGCAGGCGGGAAAACGAAGAGGTGAGAGAGAAAAGTTGTTGTTGCTGGTTGTTATGTTCGTTTATCCGTTTGCAATTCAGCCGGTATTTATACGGGTTATTTACACAACAAGTATAATCAGTGTATATTTGTTAAAATGCCTCCTATTTTCCCGCTCGCCGTGTATATGGGTGAGTGTTTGACTGAGCAAGTGCACGTGTGTGTGTGTGTGTGTGTGTCTGCTTTGTAATACACTTAAAAATAGAACATGTTGTTATTTCTTTTAGTTGCTGTTTAAACATTTCTCTGTATTAACAAAAAAAAAGGTATAACTTATAAAAATACACTCTCACCACACACACACACACACACGCTCAAAACGAGAGCCGTATGAAAAGTGATTTCGTTGTAATATACAATTTTGAGGTTTGTCTTTGCTGCATCCTTCTCAAGCAGAAGTCTAAATAACTGCAGTACTGCTTTCGCATTCTCTTGAGTTAAAGCGTCGCTGTCTCTTTTTCTGTTGTTTGTAAAGCAGCAGGCATATTGTTTTACTTCATTTTTTAAGCGTTAGTTAAAGCAGCACAATTAAATGAAAGGCCTGCTTAACTAACTAAGAAACAAATATTTGTTGTTTACATTTTCTTCAAGAAAATTTCTCAGTTTTTTTTTATCAAATAATTGTAAAAGCCTGCAATAAATGCAATTTATTTAGTTGTTATTTGTTCTGTATCTTGTTGTCTTTTTTTTCATTTTTTGTGATTTATGTCGTCTCCAATTTATTAAGAGTTTTGAAAGATAGTTTATATTCTTGTGCAGTTAAAAAAAGTAAATGTTTGCTTTCCTTATTAATTTAGTGATTGTAGAAAAAAACTGTAAATATTAAATATTTGGTTTTCTTCAACCCCATTTTTATATTTAATATAATTACTTTCTTGAGCTTAAGACCTTTTTTATTATAAATGTATATATTCTTTTATTTATTCGAATATTCTTGTCGATATTTCGCTCTCCTTCGAATAGCTCATTCAGGCCAGTTTTTTCTCAATAATTTTATAATATAAAAGACTTTAACCTCAAAAAATAAAAAGATGGAAAAGAAAAAAGCCAAGCGATTTTCTATAGGTGCTCGTTAGCAGATTAGTGTTACGAAATACGTATATATCTCTTCAGAACACATCACATTTACTTTGCGAAGGGAAGAATGTCCGCCGTTATATTTGAATAACTTACAAATACCAAAAACTAATTGCGTTAAATATTTGGGGATGTACCTTGATAAACGTCTAACTTGGAAAGATCATATAAGGGCCAAAAAAGATCAACTTAATATCAAAACAAAAAATGTACTGGTTACTTGGTGCAAAGTCTCAACTTAGTATGGAAAATAAAATCAAACTATACAAAGTAATCTTGAAACCAGTGTGGACCTATGGCATAGAACTTTGGGGTACAGCTAGTCAATCTAACGTTGAGATATTACAACGTTATCAATCAAAAACATTAAGGCTCATTGCCAACGCTCCGTGGTATATGACCAACAAACAAATTCACAGAGATCTTAAAACTCCTGTTGTTATGTATGAAATAAACAGATTTAGTTCACGATACGTTAACCGACTAAGTAACCAATGTAATATACTGGCAATTTCCCTGCTAGATGAAACAAATGAAATCAGAAGGCTTAATAGGCTTCAGGCTCTATTCATAATAATTAATGTAAGTTTATTAAGGTCTTATTTGACGTATTTCTACGGAATATTTGTCAAATAAACGTGTAATAAACCTTCAATAGTTTTTATGAATATGGGTGTTCCTGTTTTGGATCTCCAGTATAGAAAATAGCTTTTATGTACACCCACATAACACTAATTTAATAATATTTTTTCTCTCAAAAACAGTTTATTAAGCTTGGTGTAGTTTAATAACTGGATAGTGTTATTGTATTTAATTTTATCGAATTTACTAAATATTGTAAAATGGATTGCAAATAAAAAGATTGGTATTAAAAAAAAATATTTATTACAACAAAAAAAATCTAAATTTTGTTTTTCTATGAAGCTCTTATTTAATTGATCTTCTATAAAATGTTTACTTGCTTTGGAATTGTTTGCATACTCTTCGGCATTCCTTATGTAAATTGATACCAAAATTTTGAGAGCAAAATATCAAAATATCTCACATCTACGAACAAGCACTTGCCCCTTGATGGCCCTTCAGGCCATTAAGTGGCAGAAGATTACAACAAACGATTAAATGATAAACTATCAATGTACCTAATAATAAGCTGATGTACACCGTTGAGGCAATAACAGCTGCTTTTAGCATAAGAACAACACCAACTAACACATTGATAAGTATTTAAATGCCAATACACGTGAACACACACACAACACACACACACACACACTGACATGTGAGCATACATATGTGTGTTTGCGTTTGCGAAGGAAATGTGTGCTTTCGAACATTTCTACTCGTATGATATTTTATTAGTGCATGTGTTTGTGTTAATTATTTTCCTTATTGTACTTGTAATCAGGATAATTTACACAACAATGCTCAATGCTTTAGGCACAATTTACCCGAGCATAATTTACGTTTTGTAATAAAGTGAAATGAGGTTTTTGTTAGCTGCTTTTTTATGTACTTTTTTTAATTCTTTTTTCATTTGCTGCTGTTAATGCTTTTCTTTATGCCATTATTGCTGTTGTTTGTTATTAGAAAAAAAATCAACAGCAACAACAACAAAAGAGCCACGAAATTGTTACAAACAAATAAAAAAAAAAACTAAATAATATACTTATGGAAAGACTTCTTATAAAGCATGTTCAACAAAAAAAAAAATATATGTATAAAACAAATAAATCCATGTAGACCTCCAAAAAGAAAACAAGAAAAAAACGAATAGAGAAAAAACTACTACAAACTAGACGCTTTGGTAAACACAGCACTTAGAAAGTCCCAAAGAAAATAAAGAAATAAATCAAGGTGACCAAATGGGCGGTTTGTTACTACCAATACACTGTTCGAAGATGTTTGTCAGCCAAAATTATAACAATATTAGTTTAGGTCTCAGCCGTCTTTATGCAGCCGGCATTTCGTAAATTTTTTACTTTTAAGGCACTTACATAATTTTTAATTTGGCTCAAGTTAAAGCCGCAGCGAATACTTATGAATAATATTTTTATCAATATGGACTAAAAATTCAAAGAGTGAAAACGGAACTCTATTACTGAGATTTCGCTTTGGTAGGAGCTAGAAAGCTGCCCGTTACAACAACAAATGCCAAAACTAGCAAGAAAATGGTAAAAAACCAATGGGTGCTCCCATACAAGACACAAAAATTAACTGCAACTTTTGAACCGCAAGAGATAGAGACTTGAAATTTTCACGGCTTATGTAGTTGTCTGGCCTCTACAAGTAACAATAAAAGTTAGAAACTAAGAAGTACCCCGTAGAAGGGGTACCTTTTGCCTACCATTTGCACGGTAGTACGGAACCCTTGCTGTGCGAGTCAGTCTAGTATGTGGCTTAATTTATTTAAGTGTTTTCTTAAAATATTATGCTGCTCCAATAAGGAAAAATATTTCATAGGTTTTTTTTCTTAAAACTTTTGAATAGACTTTTTAAGGACATTGTAACAACTTGGCGTTGCTTAAGGCATAATTTTATTGGGCAGCTAAATCATTTTTCATTGTTACGATTTCCCTTTAACAAAAAGTGATTGATAAATTATCGGTACAATAATTTAGTAAAAGTTCTGTTTTTATACCCTTCACATAAATGTGTAAGGGTATATATAAGTTTGTGATTCCGTTTGTAACGCATTGAAATATCCATGTAAGATCCCATAAAGTATATATGTATATTCTGGATCAGAATCAATAGAGATTACGATTATGCGATGTCCCTCTGTAGTCTTTGAAATGCCGTTTCTGAGAAAAAGTTTTAAGATAGAAACCTCATTCTTTCGCTAAAATGTGTTAAGCCCTGGTAGTTTATCAGCTACCCAAATTCAGTAAGATCGGTTCACGCATAGCGGAGATATCACAAAAAAACCGGGCTTTGATAGGTATTTTTGACCATTTTTGGTCAGATTTTTTAAAAAATTTTATCCCTAAAAAGTTAGCCATATCATTTTTAATGCCCATTAGATTACAAAAATCGAAGAATTTTTTAAATCGGCCCATTATTACCCGATACCTTCCGATTTTTAAAGCGATTGCATCCATAAGCCAAATAAAACGACTTTTGGCACCAAAGATAAATCAGAATGGTACATTGCGAAGACTCGGCCCAGCCGAATATAGCACTCTTAATTGTTATAATTAATTAATGTAATTTTTTACATGCAAATTCCACGTGGAATTTCAAATAGAGTATAAAGCTTCAGTCTGGAAAAAAGTATGAAGCCAATTAATTAAAAAACGTTTTTCCATATTTTGCAAGAAACTTGCAGTACAAGACATCCCCCCTAAAATATTTTGAATAAACCTTCGACAATGATTTCTGCGTTTTTTGTACATCTAGTTTCTTTTCATTTGAATCAAAAAAAGCTTGTTTTTACTTGAAATGTAAGGAAACAGAATCACAATTGGACCCTAGTGAGCCGATGTCTCATGACCGGCAGCCAGCGAAGCATAACAGAGGAAAACATAGTTCTGGAACATAGTACATTTATTTATATAGCTCCTTGAAAATCCAGGAAACTTGAAAAGTTTGCAGAACTGCTGGGTTTGCCGACCAAGAAATCCCGCGGAAATTACATTAACAATCAGCATCAAACGCAATTTGTATATTTTTTATTAATAGGAAGTAATTGACTATCGATACCTTATAAGAAATACTATATCGAGTAAAGGTACCGATACCCCTGTGATATCTTTTCTTCCCTTAATATGACTACTGTGAAGCGTATGTGTATAAGAGTAAACTTAGTTATATAAACCATGTATGCTTTTATACATATCAAAGCCATATTTCGTTCATAGGCAGTAACAGGAAAAAAGCTTCTCTGGCATCACCGAAGTTATTCACCAATACTGACGACGGCCGTCAACCACAATTATATATTCTGGTTTTGATTTACTTAAATAATAATATGGTCACCTCAGTTGCATTCCACACACCATAAAATTGCATAAAGCAACAAAAAAAAAAAAAAAACTTGTGTCTGAAAGCAAAAACAGAAAAAAGGCCTACTTATGTGCATGGATTAGAGATGTGCGGTTGTCGTAAAAATGTCGTGTCATGAGAGACTCGTGCTTGATCGTGATTAAATTTTAGAAAAAACACGTGAGAGTGCGTGAGCGTGATTTAAAATTCAAACTTCGTACGTGATAATGCGTGAGTACAATTTGACGGCAGCTCACGAAAACGTTAAAATAATAACTTTGTTTAGTTTGCAAAAAAAAAATCCAAAGATTTTTTTTTAATATTTTTCAATATTTTACCTCAATTTCTACTATATGTAATATATATTTGTATATTTTATGGAGGCAGTAAAATTGAAGAAATCGTTGGGGTAAATAATTGCTTGAGTAATTTTAACCCAATAAGATGCATGTGGTGCAAAACCAAAAATTAACCCATTAGTTATACCTGATGATTTTTTTAACCCTCTGCGACTTTGTTAAACAATAAAAATTAACACCCTGAAAGCATAAATTTCATGACATTTGATCTCATAATGCAAGGATTCCAAAGAATAAGCGATTGGGTAGAAGAACAAACTTTGGTATGTTGCATATGAGTTCCAGGTCTGGTTCTTCATGACCAAACATTGCATGATTTTTTTGGATAAGTATTACATTGCAAAAGAAAATATTTTGAAAACAGTTGTATTCAAAATTAAATTGCTTCATGCATAAAATTAAAAATTAATTCCAGCTTTTACATTCTGAAATGCGTAAGCTTCACAGAAAACTACCAGAATGGTTACCAGTTATACCGGACTACAAAAATTGCAAATTTTCTTGTCAAATTTCATGAAAGTGACAGACTTGGGGTGCTAGTGCATCCAGTGAAGTACAGTAAACATGAAAATTTTTATACAGCTATCCCTCTTGGTAGACTCTGCATTTGTTTACATTTGACCTTTGGTTAGAAAAAGTTAGTGCAAATCTAAACACATTTGCAAACAGAACAGATTTGCAACCAAACAAATAATAATTATTTGTTCTGTAAAGTCGAGCCATGTATGGTACAATGTTTTATTAACTTTTACACTTAAATTTCACATAAATACCAAATTCTATTTATGTAAAATCTCCATGTCTCCAACAAAGTTTGTTAAGAAGAAAACAAAAACAATACAGAATTGAAATAATCCTTAATAAAAGTTTTATACAATGCGCAATAAGCTCCAAAATGTGCTAGAAGACGCGCTTTTATTAAATCTTGTGCGAATTCTTGAATATATATCTTTAATTCATAAAAAAATTCTTTGAAATTGCCCATTTAGATCTTTTCGAACAAATCGTTTTACACTGAATACACGGCATTCTCTATACTATGTTTTAAGACTCAGGCTGTTATCGCTTGCGATCACAGGTTTTATATTTTGTTTCAACATAAACGTGATTGATCGGGAGAACTTTTTTTAATTTTTTTATGGGTGAAATTGCGTGATTGAAAAAGGTTACTGAGTGAAAATGCGTGATTTAAAAAGGTTTGATCGTGAGCGTGCGTGACGTGAAGCCAAAAAAAAATTTTCTTGAGCTAGAAAAATATTCTGATCGTGAGCGTACGTGACATGCGCCAAAAAAACACTCACGCGTACATCTCTAGTGTGGATGTGTATTCCTTCATGTGTACGGGTGCATGTAAATACCTGCGAATATGTGCAAAACTGTATGTATGCATGCATTAATGTGCGCTCATGCCACATGCTACGACAAGCGTATTAACGTTCAAAATAAGCAAAATTTTCTTTAAAATGGCTAAAAATTAAGAAATAAAAATTTGCAGTAACACAAACAAATGCCTACACACATACACACACACACACACACACACAAGGGGCCAGAAAAATGAACACTAAGCGTACAAAAACGATAACCACGGTTTTGTCTGCTACTTTTTTAGGCTAAATAAAACACAGCAATTTTACAGCGGCGAACTTACGTAGGTCTTTCAAAATCAGGCCATCTTCTTTTAAATCCAGAGCGACTGGTGCACAGCCAAACAAATAAGAGCGAGACAAGTGCTGATCAGCTTTAACAATTTCCCCAGTTGCACGAAAGATCTTCAACGAAATGGATGTATGTTGCAAAGTGCTTGGGCTGTTTTTATAGATAACAACCACAAATAAGCCGAGCTCACAAACACAATAATGCTAGAAACACAACTGGGACGAACGGCGAATTTTTCGCCCTGAATATTAGCCGTCAAAAATAAAACACATTGGTGTATATAAAATTGCACACAGCCACAGCGTCGTTCGAAATTTGTTGTACGCGGCGAACTTGAAATAGATTTATTTCTATTTCTTAAGCCGGCGAACGACGAACAAATCAGTACCATGTGGCCATGTTGGTTTTAGTTTTTAAGTGTTTTAGTAAAAACAGTTAATTTTTACTAGTATTTTAATTGTTCGAGCCTTAAGGTCACTTGTTTTTTTTTTTTATAAGTGTTTATTGAATTCGATATTTCGATATCACAATAGATATCTTCGTCAAGAATGTTTTGATGTTTTTACAAAAAAAAATTTTATAACAATTTCAAAAACAAAAACAATTGAAATTGTTATAAAAAAATTTTTTGAAAAAACATCAAAACATTCCTGAAGAAGATATTCATTGTGATATCGAAATATCGAATTCAATAAACACTTATAAAAAAAACAAGTGACCTTAAGGCTCGAACAATTAAAATACTAAACAACAAAGGTCGAAAAATTAGCTTCAAAAAAAATATAGTTAATTTTTACTTTAATAGGTTTTATTTTAAGTGCTAAGCTTTGACTTTTTGCATTTAAAATAAAAAGCCAACATATTAGATTATAAAACATGTTTGTAGTGTTTAATTTTTTGTTTTTGGTAATACTAAATTTTTTAGCAACCAATTTTTTTAATATGGCCACCCCATCAGCTGTTCAACTATGAGAAGATAAAATTAAAAAACTGAGAAAAGAAGATGTTTTTATTCTTCGTCGTTATTGTGCTTCGTACGACGAATTTACACAGCGAATTTTAACCGGCGTATTCGTCGTATGGGGCGAAACTCGTCGTTCGTCCCAGCTGTGTTCCTAGTATAAATCATAGATGCCCAATGTAGTAGTGTTGGTGAGAGTGACAAAATAGCACTGGAAGAAAACAATTTGCTATTCATTTTATTTAGTCGTCAACGAGATTGTGACACATGTGTGGCGGGTGTTGTACATACATATTTTAGTAATTCTCTTGGTAGTCTGAACTATTTTGAAATAAAAAGATTCTTCGAAGTGTTTATAAATTTTCCCTCAATTAATCATTGTTGATCTTGAAATTAAAAAGTGATGAAATCTTCTATGGATACTCTTATTGCAGTTACGCAATAAAAGTATATTTCTCAAACTAGAAGAATTCAGCGTTTTTTTGAGCAAATATAATTCATATCTGAAAATATTTGTTCGCAAAAATATGTTAAGGGAAATAAGGATAAATATTTCAATAAAATCTTCTGTATTTCGGGATATATTGTACCATCCAGATTTTTCCAGAGTTCTATATTGATAAAATTATCAGGGAAATCTTATTCACTTCGAAG
The DNA here is from genome assembly GCA_963662145.1 of Sturmia bella. NCBI lineage: Eukaryota > Metazoa > Arthropoda > Insecta > Diptera > Tachinidae > Sturmia > Sturmia bella. The sequence continues at coordinate 32,573,374 of OY759168.1, read as the reverse complement.
AATAATAAGTTCTGTTTGGATTGGAAATTCGTACTTTAATATATCGCATGTAAAAGGGTTTTTTAAAAAATATCCAGTAAATGCTTAATATTTTCAAAATCCTTGTCGTAAATAACAGAAGTTTCCGGAAAGTCCGAAAAGTCTGCAGAATCAATTTGAGCTGCAAGTAAAAATAGCGGAGTTTTAAAATCCGAAAGAATTTTGAACATACTCATATACATGTTCATGAATCGATGACGATTAAAATATAAATAACACACAGAAGTTCTTCAAGTGTAGTTTGTCTCTCGCACACATTATGGTGATTTCCTATTGGTTGATTGACGATCAAACAAAAGAGCGTCAGTATACGTGTGAGTTTAATTTGCTGATATCAGCCACTACTGGGCATCTATGGTATAAATTGATCAAATCGTTCCCTCCTGCCTTCTTGACCAAGCCGCTAGAAGGCCTAGATATCACCAGGCCTAGGCGTCCTAAGATATCTCGTGCAAAAATTATATCAGTACGGAGTAGTATGTATGGACTTTGTGTCTGCGAAAGAAGTGCTTCGTTTTTGCATTAGCTTTTTTCCGCTGAAGTAAGGCCTGCCTGCTTCCAGAAGGCCTGCATTTTTCCGCCACTGGGCTTATGCACAGCCACACATACGTAGACAATGTTATGAGTCTATACTTACTTGCAAACACTTAAATGAAGTTATCTTTATAAAGGAAAGAAGAAGAAGAAGAAGAAGAACAAACAAAAATAATCAAATATATGTATATGGGCCAAATAAAGCGGGAACTTCATTGTGTAACAGAGAAAAATACGGGTTTTAAAAACTACTGTTTGCTCTTATTTCGGTTGTTTAATTATGAACTTGGAAAATTGTAAATTATCAAGAAACTAATGGTAGAGTTTATTTCCAAAGGCACTCTATTGAAGGTTAATAAAAATAAAGTATGCACATTCCACATGGTGCCATTCGATATGGTGCCATCAATTTTATGATAGCTTCAGCCATGAGGAAAAAACAGCTGCACTACAACATATCAAAGAAATGTATTTATTTATGCATCTAAGCCTATGGAATACAATATCCTTACAGGCTAATAATAATTTAATTACAAAATATATTAAATAAATCCTTATATTCTAATAACAATTTAAAATCAGTAATCGGCAACGAAAAATCAATGCTAACGATATTATTGATGCTATTTAAAGTATGCAAGGCCCGTAGCAACGGCTCACGCATTGCATAATTAGTACCATGTCTAGAAACATAAAATAAATTACTGGATCTTACTGGAACTTACATGGCACAAACAATTTTATTAACTTTAATAAGTATTCACAATCGATATGACCGTTTATCAAGTTATAAATTACAATAGTGGATTTCATAGTACGTCTTACAGAAAGTGGCTTCAAACCCAAAAGCAACCAACGAGCATTATATGAAAGTGGCATTGGCAAAGTTTGAAAATTACGAAGCGCATATTTAACAAATTTCTTTTGTACTCTTTCAATTCTATTTGTATGTACATCGTAAATAGGGTTCCAAATAAACGAGCAATACTCTAATTTAGAGAGTACAAATTATTGAGAAATCATTCTCAAGGTGTCCGATTCTTACATTGCAAAACGAATATAGCTGGAATTTTAAAAAGTGATAAATTAAATTTTCCCTAGCCATTGTACATAATGTGTGCCCAATATCTCGTAGGCATCTATGTATGTATTTATCGGTACAACCAAGCCTTTGAGTGAAAGTACTGAAATTTAATACTAAGCAAATATTTCTTTTTCGTTAGTTCGTAAATGTTCAAACAATTTTATTCCTACACAATGAAAGAAAAATCTAACCAAAATCCAAAAATTGTATTCGTTAACATAATTTTTTCCTTATCCACTTTAACATGGTACGAAGTTCAATTGCACAAACTTTTACACACCTGAACATGCAAAGCTAAAATAATAAAAAAAGAAATGAATTTAATTCTCACATCAAAACAACATTTAGTAATATTTTTTTCTCTATCAGCCCAATCATGAATGATAATTCCATGAGAGTTTTTTCTCTTTTCCCATTCCTCTTATTATGTTGATAAATTCCTTAGGAATTTTTTTTTAACATTTCCTGTTTTAGCCACATGAAGGGGAAAAACAGTCGGCGGAGGAAAAAATGGGTATTTTAAAAACATATGTTTTTTGTTTTTTCCTATCAAAAATTTCGAAATTACCAACTTTTATTTTTTTGTTTCTCAGGTAATTTATGATTGGAGGATTTTTTTTTCGCGAGCAACGTATTTTCCTTAGGAATAAAATTTCTTGAGAATATTCATGATTGGGCTGTATATCTCAATAATTTTGAACTCGACTTTGCCAATTTTTAATACCCTGGAAGACTATATTTGACTCCTCTACGGGTATCCTGGGACTGAGTGGTATTGACGGCCTTTTATACTAATTGTGCACAAATGTGTGGACCAAGCCCCAATTATATTTTAATTTATGATTTAGAAAGTTGTTAGATATATTTGACCTTATGAATTTAAAATATTTGCTTTTTGTTTATTTCTGACCTAGTGCCCAGAAATAAAGAAAAGCAAACATTTATAATTTACGAAAAACCCGTACAAAAATTCTTTTCAATCGCTTCTGAAGTCTGGCATTTACTCAAATTTTAATTTAATGCTGACGAAGTAAATTGTTCAATAAGCTTTAAACTTATTGTGAATGCACTCGTGCTTCAATCCTATTCATGTTTTGATCACATTAAATGTATTCATAGTTTCATAAATCTTTCCTTGAATAATTCGAAGACTCATGAAAAAACAACCATTTTTTTTATCCCTGTTTAATCTTGGCGTGAATAATTAAACCAAAATTAAATAGTCGTACTCTTATGGTGCGAAGATTTGAAGGCGATCACCTAAGGGGGTTTAGGTGTTAATTGAGTGGAACAGAAGGGGAGTCTGACTCAATTTTAGCTATATTACCAAAAATAAATAATTATAAATTTCAATACTGGTTACTCACATTATTAATCCAATTTATTAAAAAAAAAAGTGTAATTAGGGTTTACTTAACGATTCTTGGACGAGAGCTTCTTGGGTACTTCTGATCGCTTGAGTGGCTAAAATGGAAGTCGGAAGTCCGCACTTTTCAGTTTAAAAAATGGTTTTACTTTCGTCAAAAAATCGGCAAGTTGTGTCACAAAAAATCGTTATTACTTCCCAAAAATCACAATAGGTATAAAATTCAGTTTTGTGATTATTAACAATATCAATATACATACAACCAATATAAATTTGAATTTATGCAAATTTAATTCATTGAAATAACAGATCCAAATAGAGTCACATAAATTTAAATAAAGTAATTTAAACAATCCCCAATAACAGTTTCCTGTATATCCCCAATAACATATTTCTACTATCTTGTAAGATTATTATAAAATTCTCATACTAGAGTACTATCTACTTGTTTTGACAGATAAAAATCTAGCCTCCCGTTTTATCAAAAAAAAAGTTGAAACTATCATTGTCTGTTTTTTTAAAGCGTTTCCAGAGTCAGCCTACTCCTGTAAAAATTGTATTTTAAGCCTCAACATATTCGTTTAAGCATTATTATTTAGACTCTTGTACACTTCCACTTTAGAATACCAAACCGTAAAAATTCACTTCTATTTAAAGTCTCGCTTTAAAATATTCACAAAGCTAAATAACGTTTTGAGGCACATAAACATTCGCATGATTGACACCATGAACATTCTCTAGAATTTATGTAAATTTCCATTTGCATCACTCAAACATACATCCAAACATACCTAAATAGCCATATTCCATGTATTGTTTGACAATTTATCAACAGCAACAGCACGCTTATTGGTGAAACACCGATGATGTAATATCTGTCAATACCGTGTAATATTAACAACATGTTCTTTCGCCAATTTCTGCATTCAAAATTTATAAATAAATACTTGTGTGTATGTGTGTGTGTGTGTGTGTCCATTTAAATATACATGAGCTTAGAGAATGTTTAAGTTAACTAAACTAATATTATTTTGCAAATGCTAATACAATGTACCATGTACATGTTTGTAGTATATTTATCCTTTGGCAAAAATGCTCAATTAGTGTTGACGAAAGCGACAAAAATGTAACAAAAAAATGTGCTCAATAAAATTGGTCATTTTTGTAAATGAATGAAAATTGGGAAGCTTAGATTCGGTTCGACAAAAACGGGTATTTTCTTAAGTAAATAACAAGCGAGACAAGGTACATCTACCTATATACATGATTGGGTGTCATTTTACCACTCCGTTGATGGAATACTAAGGGGTTTGACTATTTTTATCTGCTTTAGCTCTTTCCTGTAGAAAGCTTACAGTCACTGCTCTCATATTTTATGTAAAACTGTCCCAGAATCTTCAGTGGCAGTAGAAGCAGATTCCATTTGTGCAACTAAAGGCAAGTAATGACCTTCAAAAATAATTCTGAAGCTTTTTCATTATTTCCTGTGCAGTTACCTGCAAGCTAAGTACTGATATTCCAACTCTTCTATTTATTCAACCATTCACGCATGCTCAGCTCAATTTTTTCTTTTTTAGCTTAACAGCAATATTTTTTTTTCTTTAAAAACAAGCCTTTCCTTGCTAAGCTTGATGAAAAATTATATGTAATATTACAAATGAAAAATTAAACTAAATTTAATTTGTAATTTTGATATCAAGTAATTTTATTTTAGAAGAAGTGATCAGCATTTTTTTCCGAAAATCATTTAACTTACTAGTTTCTTTTCATACCCTTGTGTATTTTATATTTTTTTTTTTTTCTTTTGCAAAAACTATCAAACTAAGAGATTCATTTCTCCTTCATATACTTGTTATGTAATAATGTTGTGTGTGTTCCTGTCTATTGTGCTTAGATTTTTCGTGTTAACTATTTCAAATAAATAAACTGTAAGCTTCAACTATTTCATATGTATAAAGTCAGGCATTTTATGCGTTTCGTTTTTTATTTTGTTATTTGATTTTATTGTTTATTTTTAAGATTTATTGGATTAAGCATTACAAGACCCAGTGAGAATGACGTAAAAATTTGTTACTGAATAATGTTAAGTACACTTGGAAGAAAAAGAAGAAAAGAGAATGTAAATGAAGATTTATGTCGGTATATAAATTCTGTTTCTTAACATGTTTTAATGCTTTTCTGTTGCGAAATTTTTATTTTATTTTTAAATCGATTAAAGGGTAAACTTTTTAACTATGCAGGGACCAATATAATTGAGTTTTCATCTTTAGATGAAATAATTTATATTGTTACGTTTTAACCTTTTCAAAACGTTTCCGTAGATTCTTTAATTGTAATGAAGTTACAACACTCACGTGTTCAGTTTACAATAATCAACAGTTCAACACTTTATTTATTTGAACACACTATACTTGTAAACACTTTACTAAGAACACTTTACTAAAAGAACAACACTTTCACTTAACCACTTTTTATTACTTAAGACACTTTACACGTTAGCGCAGCTAAAAATCGACTGACTTTTCAGCGTTGAGCTTCGCTGCTTTTATACCTCCAATGATCATTACTAGAACATTCTAGACGTTTACAGAAGCTAATCACGCCACATCTATAGTGCGATGTGCGATGACTCATCATGAACAAAAGATATACACACACACCGACATACATACACGCGGCAGCAAAACTCAAGCATCTGAGTCGCGCACATACATGCACACACGAATATTGTATCGTGCGGTGGTGGTTTCTTTTATTTCGCTGTTGTGCTTATTTATCCACACATGTGTGTCAGTATGTGCACACTCGCTGTGCTGCCGTTTTGTTTATCAACAAGCTTCTATGTATGCATGTGTGTATATACCTCCTGTGTTCATTTACAAATAATAACAAGACAATATACGCACATATAAAATAACGATGATTTAGTACGTTCTAGAACAATCACAATCGGTCCGTTCACGACCAAATTTGTAACAATATCATTAATATTTACTTAAAGCAACCTGTTTCAATAAGTCTCTTATTCTTATATTTCCGAATCCTGTAGTTTCAATTTCGTTGCCTGAAACAGCCAGAACGGTACTGTTAAATGATCTTTTTTCCCAGTTCTTCTTCTCCAATAAATCTAATTAGCAAATGATGCAATATGTCAACCAGTATATATAATTTTAGACGTATTCCTAAGTACTAGTTATATTTAAGCCCAAAAATCAGCTAGAGTTAAATCTCTAGTTTAAGAAAACTTTCTGTATCTTAACTGCACCTTAAACTTGACTGTAGTAAGTCAGTGACCGGTTCGTTATCTATTGTTTGTATAAACAGAAATTCGATAACATTGTGAAAATGTCAAACAAATAATATTTTGCACCGTTTGATAACTTTAAATGTACAATTTTATTCGCTTAAAGCTGCTTTAAGTATTTATTGACTTATTGATTAAACCTAAATAAAACCCAAGATGAACTTGTACTGGTTTTTTGGGCATACTTTTGAAAAACTTTTTGGTAAAAAGTATTTTTTAGCTGACAGTTAACAAGATTCTGGTAGACAAGCGACCCTTCTTCTGTACCTTTGCTTATGCATGAAAATATGGCCAAGGCTGCCATATGTTGTGAAAACAAATATCTGCTGTAACATTTTGTATAATAAATTTATTTAATAAAGGTCATGTTTATTACTGCCAAGGTATAGAATAAAAAACATAGTTGGCAAATAAATTACTGACAAGTCCTTCAAATTTATATTTATTTCTGCTATCATTTTTTGCTCTCCTTCAAACGAAATGCCCTGAAAAAATCAATATAAAATAATATGCAAAAATTACAGAGCATAGTAATTTTTTACCTCATTATTGCATTTGCTTTCTTTCGGTTCAGTGTAAAAATGTCCTTAATGAATGTTAAGCCAGTAAGTAAATCGTTTAAAATGTCTGCCAATGTTTGGCTATTTAATATGCCACCATTTATTCATACTTTTCGTTTGAAACTCTATCGCTCTGCCATGATGTCTCACTCACTACTGTGACACTAATGCAAAGCCCATTTTAAATTGCACCCAAACAAATGTAAACGTTACCAACCAAAATAAAGTGTCCTGTCATCTCAGTTTCATGTGAGCACACACACACTCACACATAAACACAAAGATATGCTTGCTGTGTTTGACTAGTACACACACCCAGCCACACACACTCACACACATTGAAAATTGTATAAAAATTTCGTTACGTATCGTTTTATATTTTTGTATACAATTCATTCATTCATCTTTTTTTTGTTTTCTTCTTCATGAACATTTTATTCTTTCATTGGCTTGTTAACTTAGCTTAAAGCTTTCTATAAATTTTAGTTGGTTGTTGGCGGCATGAGAGGGTAGATGTTGCTGGTACCCACATACACGTGGAAACACAGCCATATGTAAAACACACAGATACGCAGCCAGCAGAAAAAGTAAGTAGGCCGCAAATTCAAGTGCCTGAATAAAAAATGATGGTCTGAGAGATTTTTGAAAGGAATGTTTTCTGTACATTATTTTACATTGATTTTTGATTGCAGTTGGTTTTAAAAGGAGCAAGCAACCAAAGCAGAAATAAATCTAAATATGAAGGATTTGTCAGTGTTTATTTGATTATAAAAAGAAAAAAGTTTCTTTTCATGTTTATTACTTTAGGTCTAAAAAATAGACCTTAATATTTTCTGTCTTTTTTCAGCCGTCTATATGCCGACGACATTTCGTTGCTGCTAAACAGCTCATCAGTAGACTTGAAAAATCTAAATATTATGTTTACAGCCCAAAATTCTCACGAACAAAATGAGAATCAGAAGTGCTCAAACAAACTTTTTATACAGAAAGTATTTTACGTCTAGCGACACCTTTACTTTTTATAGCACTTCCTTACAACAGGTGACCTTTGGTTATCAACAACTTGTATTCTTGAAAGTACCAAAAAGTAAAAGTAATAAATTTCAATTGGCTCTTATAGCGAATAAATAATTAAGTTGATTGTTTCTTTTCATGATTATAACTTAATAAATAAATTTACTGTACCACATGATACACCACACATTTCTTAGAATATGGCAGTCAAATAAAAAACGACTTTTACAAAATTAAAAACAGTACACTTTAATGTTTCGGCCATGGCCTACATGTTCTTCAATTTTGTAGCTTTTTCTTTCATCACTTTATTTTTGTAGCATTTTGGTTGAAAATGTATGACTTTCAATTTAGTCTTTGCGATATGAGAATAAAAATTAGTTGCAAAGGGCCTGCTAGTTCACACATTTTACCGCTGCTTTTTTTTAACAGCAAACTTATGTTTGAGTCTTAATGTGTGTGTGTGTGTGTGTGTGTGTGTGCGTGTGTGTGTGTCAGAGTTAAACATGTTGTATTGTAAGTTATGTTGAATATTTAAACTTGATGTTATCGGATCCCCGTAAAATCCTTAACATTTATTTTGAATTGAGTACGTGTAAGTATTAAAGGTGTTGCAGCTGTGTGTGCTTGGGCGCTGTATATATTGTGAAATAATCGTCCGTAGGTTCTAGTAATTCGATAGTTACACACTCGCACATATAAATTTATGTAAGTATGAAAAATCTTTATGTCTTTTTACACGTAGGCACTGCACTGACAGCAGTCTATTTTGTTGTCATTGTCCTTTTATTTTTTGTATGCAATCCTCCATTTTTTTCATTTTTTTTTTTTTTTGCTTCTTCATTTTGCATATTTTGTCTGTGGCTGTTGCTGTTGGCGCTGTTGCATGTGTCCATATTACGACGATAAATACTTAGTAACAGGAAATGATGTAAACAAACTTGTGAATGAAAATACCTTTACAAAACCATAAAATAAAAAGTACAGAGTAAAAAAAGAAATATGCACACAAGATGAAAATAACAAGTTGATGTTAATTTTGTGTTATGTCATACAAAAAAAAATAATTCCAAATCAAACAGAATTTTTAAACAGCAGTAATGGCACGTACATGGGTATCTATCAGGAAAATTTACTTATGTCGGTAAATTTCTGATCAAAAATGACAAAGATGTTTCCATTCATGCAATTTCTGCTGCTTATGATGATAAATATAGTTTTGTGCAAAAATTATAGTAATGTGTACTTAAGTCCATTTATGGCCTACAGTAAAGAGCATATTTGATACGAACATTGAAGAATGTTGGTTATTGAGCAAAGTTGAATATAAATAATATTTCGCTTTCTAAAAGCAATGATAGTGTGTTTCTCTTAATTATATTTTTAATGATTGTTAATAATTGTTTTTATTTTAAATGAAATTTTTAATCTTCTGTCTAAATATTTTTTGAACTTGAAGTCACTGCTTTTAGCTTTATTTTATTTGGCGTGATTGTCAGTATTTCGGTATCCCCTTGTGTGCTAGGCGAAGGTGTACAAAGGGGTACCGCTAAGTAAAATAAAGCTAAGAACAGTGATCTCATGCTCAAGAAATTGATTGTTAATAACTTTATCAGGTTTAATAGTTCGATTTTTGCTTCCTCAAAAATTGAGAGAAAGAGCTGGAGTACATACCATGGCTGTTTCACCACCACCATGTCTCTCGTCAGCACCTAAATTTGCTTCGAACCCAGGCCATGACCAATTGTCCACTGTTCTTAAGCAGCAGCTGGTAGCCATCCTACCAACTGAGTTCTGCATTACTGACTGTCTATATTGTATCATTGATCAACTTTCAATTTTGTTATTGTTTTCATAGATTTAGTTTTACCGTCTAATTCATAAAAATTATAACAGGTTTATAAAGCTCTTATTTGACAAATTTTCCATACAAATATGTCAAATAGCAGTCTTATAATTAATAATGTTATAATTTTTATGAATGAGGGGGTTATTACATAAACTCTTTTTTACATTTGAGGAAGTAAAAATCGTATTGGAAAGCTCGATTAAATTATTAACAATTGTAAATCATATATTTTTAATGATCTATAAAAGCAAAATGCTGATGCACATGTGAGCACATTTTCACAGGCTTTCCAACCCGCTGGGAAATAGGTTGTCTGCTACAAGCGATAGGCATTTAAATAGAAAAAAAACTCATAAAAGCGAATTTTGTAGCGACTTTTTTAAATTTTTGTAAAGCAAATTTTTTTGCTCTCAGTAGAAGAAGGTCAATTGTGTAATACGTGCCTACAGTACAGTTTTTTGTTTGTATGAACAAAATTAAAAACTCGTTTGGTAAATCAATTTTTACGCTAAAAAACAACAACAAAATTGCTTTTTAAAAACTAGAACTAATTTTTTTTTGCGCTACAGAAAAACGTACGCATGCGCTACATAATCAGCCCAATCATGAATATTCTCAAGGAATTTTATTCCTAAGGAAAATACGTTTCTCGAGAAAAAATTCCTCCAATCATAAATTACCTGAGAAAAAAAAAAAAAAATAAAAGTTGGTAATATCGAAATTTTTTATAGGAAAAAATAAAAAGCATGTTTTTAAAATACCTATTTTTTCCACCGCCGACTATTTTTCCCCTTCGATGTGGCTAAAACAGGGAATGCTAAAAAAAAATTCCTAAGGAATTTATCAACATAATAAGAGGAATGGGAAAAGAGAAAAAACTCTCACAGAATTATCATTCATGATTGGGCTGAATATGTCTTTCTTATGAAATTCGTAATCCACATATTGTTTTGTACAAACTATTGCAAATTCTGCTTTATTTTTAAAGTTTTCACAGTTGTCTAACAAATTTCATGCCCAGAAAAATTTTAAAATTTTCCTTTAACTTGTATTGCACTTTGCTGTTGCAGATATTAAACATTTTTTAGTTCTTCAATGTCCAACTTGTTTGCTGTGTGATGATTTACTTTTTGTATCTGTTTTAAGATATTTGCTTCTTCAACAAAAAAAAGTTGATTCAATTAAATGTGTTAAATGTGGCATATAAAACTTACAGCATGCAGTACATGCTACAATTTGTATCTCTTGTTTTTTTTTTTTTTTTTTTTTAAGAAAAAACTAATGATTTTATTTTCACATTTACTACTCACAGATATTTTGTTTTTGTTTTCGAAGCCCAATAAAAATGATTACCATATAAATTTTACAACAGCAAAATTTACCTGAAAAGATATAAAAAGGATCTATTAACATCGAAATTAAATTGTTATAAGTTTTAAGTGTGCAGCAAAAAAAAAAAAAAAAAATCAAAAAAATATGAAAAACATATTTTTATAGCTTCAGATCCTTTTTTTATAAAACTTTTTAACAATTTTATTTTATTTATTTCTTCTATGGATTACAATAGCATTACAGGTTAATAATATTCTAACTCTATAGTATATATAATAATATATTATTATTTAATAACAACTTAAAATCAACAATGGACACAGGAAATTGAATACTGACAATGTTGTTAATGTTATTTGTAGTAGTTAAAATACATAATAAAGGCTACGCCATTACATATTTAGTGCTCTGTGTAGATTCATAAAACAAGTTGTTTAAAAGATAGACAGGGACTAATTTGCAGTATCTCAGTACCTATAAAGCCGATTTGGCTTATTTTCAATCCCCAAGCAGAGGGGACATTTATGGAACGATCAATGTGAGATTTAGCCCAATAAGTTATCTGATGGCTTCACACAATCGGTGCCCGAAAATAGGTATTTTATAACAAATCTTTTTATACCCTTTTGGCAAAGGGTATAAAAAGTAATATATTGGCCTAGAACTGTGTTGTGTATGTGTGTGAAAATTTGTTAAAACGTTTACCAGAATAATTATATTCTCGTAATTTGCTTAAAATTAGTAGAATATAAAGTCAATTAATTTAATTTTATGGTCAACTATATGATTTACAACTGTTAATAGTTTTATGGAGTTTCTTAGTACGATTTTTATATCCTCCAAATTAGACGATGGATAATAAGTACACAAAAAGCGACATAATTCTTCGCGGTCGCGAAATATGACAGTTTTATATTGAAAAACAATTTGCACTCTGCAATATTGCATTTTCTTAACAAACAACTTGACTACGGCTTACTTTACATGTCTGTTTATATACGTGCTTTGATTAATATTGTTCGTGAACACTCTCCTATTAAAACCTTTTACACTTTAAGAGATGAAACTAATCCAGCATTTGACAAACTTCTATTTGTTTAATTTCCTGTTGAAACTCAAGGATGCTCTCAGCACATCCTTTTCAATTTACACAAACATTTGACACAATTTGACCACAAGAGTTTCCTTTTGTTTCAACTTTTCTTTTACAACTTTTGGTTTCTTATTGCACCAAATTAAAAAAAAAATTCATCATAAAAAAAACACAAAATCATTTCAAATCTAAAGAAAATCTTGCATAAATTTTGTTTCATTAGTTGTTGTTATTTTAGTCTTCCTTTTGATTTCCTTGAGCAATTATTTGCCAGTAGATGAATCGAAACGGAGCAGTCATTTCATTGTTTTTGATTTTCCTCGAGAATTGGAAATCTACGTTGACATAAACTGCAGTCAAATTTTATTTAAAAAAAAAAAACTGTGAGAGCTTTTTTAGACGACCTAGAAATATTGGGTAAGGGATAAACTTTTCATTATGGGAGCAAGTGTTAATTCGGACTGTTAAATGATTAGTTATACAATTACAAGAAATTTAAATTTGGTTAAAAATACAATTAAACTTTTTTTTTTTAAATTTTAAAACATAATATTACCAGCAGATACAAAGTTGGAAACAGTTTGTTGCTTGAGTTAATTATTTCATTTTTATCAACTTATTATTTGACAAATATCTATACGATATTTTCTTCCAAGACATTTTCAACACCGAGCATTTTTAAACACAGCTGTAATTTTACTAAGAAGTGCAACTCCGAAAGTGGCGAGCAACCAGAAAAATGCCTTAGTATTCGCAACACTTTTACTCGCGGAAGCAGGTTTTTGTCGAAATTTCAGCTGAAAATAAGTTAAAACAATTTAAGGTAGTAAAAAGTCTCATGGCCGATGAAAGAAAATTATTGACAGTAAAAAAAATATTTCTAAATATCGGTCCATTTATACCCGATGCATGATAAAACTCAATATTCGAGGAAAGTACGAATATAGTTGAGAAAGATAAATTTAAAACAGAAAACAATTTATTTTCGATACAGTGTTGACATGGCACAAACCAATTACGTAACACGTTTACTCTCTAAGTATATTTAAGCAATTTCGAAGACGAACAGTGCAAATTTGATGGTACAAAGACCCAAGCTAGAAAATTAAAATTTCTGAAATCGATTCATTGCTTGGAGAAAACATTATTGGGTTGATCATGCGGTCATGACACCTTAAAACTTTGTTTTTGATATGCTGTAGGAGAGCGTTTTTCTTATGCTAAGAACCGAGAAACCAATTTGTCCCTACAAATCGTCACACCCTAATACATGTGCTTTTTCATTGTTTGCTCGCAAATAACTGCTCAAAATAAAAGCCAATAAAAGTAGTGCTGAAGATTTTTCTGGTAAATATTTGTTTAGCATGCGCGTGCATGCTAAACATCCATTTTTAATTATAAGATTTCTTCGATTTTAAGCTTGTGGTCCTTGTGTGTTGTTGTTAGTTTCCATATTTCGTTTTCCTTTCGAAAACTTCTTCAGGAAAAAATGTTTTTCTAAACGAATATTTTGAACACAAAAACGGAACATTTAAAGCTTTTTGCATTTATTCACCATACCCAATAGCAGCAGTAACAGATCAACTTTGTTTGCCGAATTTCAAACCCATTCGTTTATTTGTTAACTAGAAATTGATGACATTTAATTTCCGACTTTGCAGCGCAAACTTGTTATGCTGCTGCAATTGAATTCTCGGCTGCTTTTCTTCCTCGAAAATTTCTGTTATGGAAACTCATATCCAGGGCAAACACAAAAAAAATTTCAACTTGTTTGCTCTGCTGGCACAACCAACAAGTTTTCTCAGAATCCATAATAAACACCAAAGATTCCATTTGCTTTAATTATTTCTTTTATGAAATAGAAAGATATTTTCTGGCCATTTTTAGCCTAAAAACTTAAAAAGAAATTTTCCATTTTAGCTGCAAAGCAAAACAAACTCAAAAGGTTTCCTTAGATTTATTATTTCTATTCTATTTTGGATTTCTTTGAAATGTTTCTTTGCTGTTTAAATGTAAAATGTGCTTCAATACATGATGTGCACAAATAAACCAGAAAAATAACCAAATGCAAAACTTTAAAAAGTAAAAGCCAAAGAAGACAAATTTATAAGGATATAAACCATAAAAATGCGCCAAAAATCAAGCAAATAAAGAAAATGTAAAAGAACAACTTTTTGTAATGCACGGTTAAGTTTGGATAAATAAATAATAAATAAGAGAAAAACACACAAACCAACCGAACGACCGCCCAACATGACTTTAACCAGGCCAAGAAAAAAAAATGGCAACAACTTTAAGCACAAAAACAACAACCGACAGAAATTACTTGACTGTTTTAAACGCCCCCGGTAAACCGAAATAAAAAAAAATAAAAAACAAAAACCCACACATACGCAGACAAAAAAACAAGAGGAAACAGAACAAATTATTTTACACACATTAAGTGTTTAAGTGTGTGTAAATATGTGGAGGATTAAAGCGTCAGTGTTGCTTGTATTACATAATTTACAATCATAAAATGATGATGTCTTTTTATGTGTGAAAACATTCTTAAAAGAGAAATGAAAAATAACACAATCTCATTATCATATGCCAACAAAAATGTAACACGCAACAAAGTTTTAAACCCAAAAAAAAAAGCACAACTTGGACCCACATCTGTTGCTATACAACAAATTTAAGAAGCAGTCAGTTCATTTGTGAGTAAAATCTGCAAATGAAAATAAAACATTACGCTGATTAAGTGGAAAGGAAAAATGTTGTGATACCAAATTAATGATCTTTCGAAAGGCAGATCACGCCTTGAAATTTTTTGCAAAAACAAATTACTTGCAAATTTGGCCAGAGTTGATATTTAGGTAATTGAATTAAAAGCTATGTACTGGAAAAATCAAGATTTATCGCAGGTCACTCAAAAATAAACTTTCTTGGTGTTAGGAGAAAAAAAACAAATTTAATTGTTATAAAGTACTAGCGGACCCGTTGTCTGCTTCAAACGGCAAAACAAAATAAGAAAAGAAACACACTTGTAAACCCTATATGGGCCACTGCCTACGTAGTGTATAAGTTTGGTTGAAATTTAGGTCCAAAAATGAACAATTTTAAAAAATATTTGCGGTTTTTTTCAGCTGTCTACATGCCGACGACATTTCGTTGGTGCTAATCAACTCATCAGTTGACTTGAAAAATTCTTAAAAGTTTATTTGAAACTCAACTACTTATTCCATAATTCTCATGAATAAAATGAGAATCAGAAATGTTCAAACAAACCTTTAACACAGCAAATATTTCTTTTCGTTTTCGCAACGAAATGTTTTAAAAAGGTTAATTTTTGGACCTAAATTAATGGTGGCTATTCTGAAAAACGTGCCGAAGAGGTGCAGCTTTCCTTGGCAAACAAAAACAAAATATGAAGAATTGTTTGTGTTTTCCCTACATCGCAAGAATAAATTTAACGAGGTAGTTGGCCACGCGTATCTCTTTCACCAGTAAACGGTAACTTTTGTACGAAACATAAAAACAATTTGTTTGTACTCTTGACATTTTGTTCTTGTTTTACATGTACAGATTCACTTCACTAGCACGTTTTCCCGAATAAGCACCAATATATTTCAATCGGCTCTTAAAGCAAATAAATAATTAAGTTTATATTTGAGTACTATATTTCCATCCAAAATGTATTTTCGTTTATAGTTTTTATCTTTAGTAAAACAAAAGTCTTTAAAACTTTTAGCCATACCAACTGCTATTACAACCTTAAACATGTAACTACATAATTTGCTCGCACACTTGTGTACATTTGCGGTGCAGTGTTGGCTTCAGTTGATGCACTGTGTAGGTTACTGCACTTAATATTTGGCGCCACTAAGCAAACCAAAAAATATATAAAACAGAAAAAAGCATGCAACGACATGCTTTGACATGCATATTTTTACAAATATGTCTGCATTTATCTACCGAAAAAAAAAAAATTGTTTTTGCTTTTGAATTATATGTATAAAAATGTTCAAAGACATAAAAAGTCTATGAGTGATTATTCATTTTTGGGAGAAAGGCATTTTCCAAAAAAAGAGCAGGAAAAAAAACAAACAGACAAACGACAAAAAGATTGCAGACATAAAGGGAACTTGCTATGAAATATTGCATACGAAAATAATTATGTTTTTGACACTAAATTAACAAACAATAATTAAAGTTTTTTCTTATATTAATTATTTTTTAGCATTGTATAAGAAAAATAGTTATTGGCCGTAAATAGAATTATAGATAAACAAAAAATTTAACATAGCTCCAGAATTAAATCCATTTGTTGCAGTACAGCTTATTTTGTCAGTCAAAATATGCTTCCCTGGCAGGCGAAGCTTAGTTTAAAGATAGGTCTGCTTGAATTAAAGTATCAACCACCACGTCAATTGGCTTATTAAAAAAGAGAGTCATTCTACCTATCTATCCATATCTATTCTATAGCCATTGCTCTGGCACGAGTTTCTGCTACTTCGAGCAGCACTTCCCACAGGATATTTTACAACTGAATCAAAGCCAACTCGATAGGATCAAGCAGTAGAAAAAATACCGTCTATTATAAAAGAAATCGAAGAGAAAATAGTGAAACAAAAAAAAATTCGAAGGAATCACCTGAAGCAGCCAAAGACAAGGATTAGTTGCAATCTATTCATCTGTTTTGATAATAAAAATCTCCAAGCCGCTTATTTATTTCATGTTTTTTCTTCATTAAAACTACAATATCAGTTATGGTTTTCTTAGAAAAATAAAAGTACAAGCTTTTGACAAAATCTTGTGCGCAACTCTGCCTTGTACTGCTCTATTGGCAGAGTCAGCAGATGCTAAATCAAGGACTCGTAATAACAGTAGATTAAGGCTTAACTACGGCATTGGGTGACGTTAAAATGAAGTCAGATGCGCTGGGTTGCAATCGGCTAACTATCTTCTCTATATTCTACGCTCAACCGACATGGAGACAAATAACAATGTAAACTTCATTCTCTTTAACGGTCTTTCACCATGAAGAACAACCAACTTAACAACTTTGTTCCCTCATGCAAAGACAACATATGATTTTAATATGGTTTTAAACAATGTAAACTTCTTTCTCTTTAACAACGTATCTTTTTAAGGTGGTTGCGACAGCAATATTATATTAGCCATAACAATGCAAAAGATTGTGCCAAACAAGATATTTTATTTTAAATGCCGTAAACTCAGGTTTTGTGTCAGTTTGATCATTTTGTTGTCACTGTCGATGAAAATTTAAATGTGTTATTATTCATTTGAAAAAAATATAAAAACAATCGCTACAACCATTTAAGAAAGATCGTTTGAACAAACTTTGTGTGCGACAAACATTGTATTTTTGGTCCATCAAATGGTATTCAAATAATATAAAAATTATTGTTGTTTTTAACAACAATAATTTGTTGCTGCCGTTGGCAGCTAATTTTTCCTACATTTTTCTGTTTTGATTGAAAATGTGCTTCTACTTATTAATGAACAATTCCTTTTTTTTGAAAAGAAAGCAATAAAAAATAAATGTAACAAAAAACTGCAGTTATTAAGACCGAAATAAGAAAGTTGTACAATAAAAATTATGGAACATATAAAGAGATGCTTTTATTTTTTGCATAAGTAAAAGCTTTGGAAAGCATTTAGATGTGTATGTATGTAAAAATATTTGTTTGCCTTCTGTAAATACCCTAATCAATTTGGCTTTTGCAGCCAGTACCTATGTTATGTTGTATTCCATCATAACATTGCTATGCCTGGCCATACTATTGTCATTTTTAACGATAATATCACTACCTTCAACTATATGATTGCCATTTTCAACCAAATTATTTTTGTTTATTTCAGCCAATAGTGTCATGTACAAGCTGCAATATAAAAATATTCTAAATTGATTTGACAAAAGTATGTCCAACCATTACAAAATTATGATTGAAATTACCAATATTATTTTTTACAAGGGACAAAAATGTGATAGAAAATTACTATATATTGTTGAGTACGACCACAATATGGTAACAAATGACAATAGTATGGCTGTGTATGGCAGGACTATGATGAAACATAGCAATAACATGGCGAGATTCGACAATAATCTATTCATTGAAAGTAAAGTTTGTAACAATATGCACGCTTTGTTTAACAATTTGTATTGCTAGTCTATAACTATGTATTTCCAGAATTATATAAGTTTCTTCGAATATTGTTACCTCAATCATAACTTTTTTTTATGTGCTCGATCGTGCGCCAAATGCATTGGATACTACGTTGCGGACAACACAATGCTTTAGGTATGTCATAATTTAATTTAATTAATTCCATTGGATGTTGATGAAAGAATATATAATATATTCCATTAAAAGTGAAGTCAGTCATGAAGAGCTAGGTAGTGAGATGCCTAAGCCCTACCTACCTACCTCAAAACAGTGTTCAAAAAGTTATTGCCCAAGCTCAAATTCATTTAGGTGCTGTATCATCAGGCGTGGTGGACGTGAAACAGCGATTGTATGTTGCCCCACCAATAAGTATTAAATTTTATATTTCTTGTCTTCTGTAAAAATATTGATCAACTATGAATTTTTTCAAAAAAAAAAACTTTTTTCAATTTAGTACAAAGCAATTCACAAACTCATTTTATATTGTAAACTCATTTTTGTTCATTCTTTTGTTACAGATTCCCTTCTCCCTGATCGCATTGATCCACTTTTGTTGAAGAAATTTTGTCAATTCTCCCCTGAATTTGCCAGAATGTACAGACACAACAAACAGTTTCAACTAATTTCCGAATCTGACAACTTCTCTCATTTAAATTCTATGCACACACAAATTTACACACGCACACACATAAACATGAAAACGATTTGAAACCAGCTGTCCAGTACAGGCAGCTATGGAAACGGTTACCTTCCATCTTTCATACTTTGTCAACAAGCTCAAGAGTTGTGAATGTGAGTACTGAGCACTTATTTACATCGGCAATACCATATCTGGTGTAGAAAATTCTTTTAAATTAAAGTGTCAGTATTTTTGGAATTTTTTTGTGAGTTTGGTAGAAATTTTGATAGTTACTTTTATAAATTAATTTTATTTTCCAGCATTCCAACATAGATCATTTCCAAAAAAGGCAAACTTTGTCTCTCGCAAATTTTTTCGTTTGTAGCAGTCATAGGAGCCATATGATGGTTTGCATGCAACTGAGCCCTTGACTTAGTTTCCATATAGTTCGGAGCTAACTTTCTAAGTTCAACACTACCGTGACTAGTGCAAAGCCGATAATTATTATCTAGCCAACAGATACTCAGCGTGTGAACTTAAGTCATTCTATGAAAAACTTTAAATTTTCATCCTTGGTAATTATTTATGCTCAGCAACTAAGAAAACCATCCACAGTGCATTGTAATAAATTCAGTGTTCCTTTCTAATCTGTTCTTGTTTTTATAAAATTAATTTCTTTACACATTCTTACTTAGCTTATACAGCGGTTTGTTATAAATTAATTAAAGGATTTATTGTCCTATTTAAAAATCCATGTACATGAAATTCAGTAACATTTTTTGACAAACCCCAACAAAATTTCACACAAAAGCAATATTGTGAAAGAAAAAACCTTACAGCCAACTCTCAACATTTTAATTAAGAAATTAAAATTTAATTGACGATAACGACTACAAAATTAACTTACAAAACTTAAAAACAAAAACCTTGAAAACAAATATGCAAATATTTTAATTATGTACATATTTCGATAGTAAGCAAACTGTAATGATTAAAAATGTATTCGGATGAAAAAAAATTGAGGTAAACACACACACACACCATCGTACATCAACCTTAAAATTCAAAACAAGCCAAAAAAAAAAAACACTTACAATTCTTCCCTTTCTGTAATGTATCTACCTCTCTCTCTCTTTCACTTAGCCTCTCTGGCTGCCAGCATTGCAGCGGCAATAACAAAAAGTACTTTACAACTGTATGCATCCAGAAGTAGGTCATTAGAAGCAGGATTTTTATATTTATTTCCGTTTTTTTTTAGCTTCGTTTTTGTTCTTGTCTGTAACAATTTTATTGTCAAGGTTTTGTAGGAGATGGAGCTTAGAAGTCAGATTCTGTTGCTTGTTTGCTGCAGCCGCCACCAAGCAACACTCCCCCACATTATCTTTTTATTATTTTTTTTTTTTTGTTCAGTTTCAGACAAAATAAAACACTGGAAAAAACACAGAAAAACACTTTCAACTTGAATAAAAAATACACAAACATTTTTCAAATCCCTCAAAAACATATTTGGAAGCAAAATGTTCTTTCATTTGATAGGGTGATTCTTCACAGTTTTGTTAAAAAAATGAGATGACTAGGAAAACTCTATAGCAAAAATTTTACTTTTATAATTAGCAAAAGATTAAGATCAGAAATAATATCTTTAATCCGAAATAAATAATTAATAGAAGTGATAAGTGAGTTTTATATAAAATTTATTTGTGGGAAATTTTAACAGCTTTCCATACCACAAAATGTAGTTCAGATGGTGTTTTAATGGTGGCAGCACTGCTGCCAACGCTTACTTGTTATTACTTTTGTTACAGCAAAGGAAATAACACTGAGTTACTTTCTCATATAATAATCCCACCATATTCTACTAATGAAAAAATAATCACCGCCATTTTAGGCATTAATGAATTATCTTCCTTTTTTTGTTTTTCGTTTTATCACTGCTTTTATTTACTTGGCTGTAATTGTTTTGTTGTTGCTCTCTATCATAATTATATATAATGAGGTTGAACTGTATGGTTAGCGGTTGCTACACCGACGAAAGCAATAGCAGCGATGGTAACAGCAAGCACAGGGACAGCAACAATAAAAATAAATACGAAATTTGTATCTGCAAGACTGGAAACACAGATTTTACTATTTAGGTTGTCTGACGTTTGCATTATCATTCATTGCCTTTGCTTTTCAGTTGAGTCTGTATGACACTGTGTTGGTGGTAATGATTGATTGTATTGCCAGATTATTTGAGTGAAAGTCTTGTTGATACGAGGTTTTTAATTAAAATTAATTAAATTAAATTAAATTAATTTAAATTAAATCCAATTAAATTAAATTAAATTAAATTAAATTAAACTAAAATAAATTAAATTAAATTGAATTAAATTAATATAATTTAAATTAAATTAAATTAAATTAAATTAAATTAAATTAAATTAAATTGAAAAATAAATTTAATTAAATTAAATTAAGTTAAATTAAATTAAATTAAATTAAATAAAATTTAATTAAATTAAATTAAATTAAATTAAATTAAATTAAATTAAATTAAATTAAATTAAATTAAATTAAATTAAATTAAATTAAATTAAATTAAATCAAATAATATAAGATAAGTTAAAACAAAACTAATTTACTTAACATAAAACTAAAAAAATTTAAAATTTAAATTTAAATTCACGTAGTTACGCAGCATAAAATAAGCTAAAAAGAACTGAGCCAAATATTATAAAATACAATTTTCTAATATAGAGTAGGATTAAATAAAAAAATAAAATAATAATAAATAAATTAATAGAAAATTTAATAAAATAAAATAATATCAAATGAAATAGAATAAAATAAAATAAAATAAAATAAAATAAAATAAAATATAATACAATCAAATAAAATAAAATAAAATAAAATAAAATAAAATAAAATAAAATAAAATAAAATAATATAAAACAAAACAAAATAAGACAACATAAAAAGAATTAAATAAAGCAAAATACAGTAAAATTAATCAAAACAAAATAAAATAAACAAAAATTCTAATAGATTTTAATAATACAAAACTAAGCAAAATAAAAAACCTAACTTGATTTTTTAAGTCTGGCAATGTGGTCTCTGCTTTGTTGGTCAATGAAATTTAAATGCAAACCGATTTCATTTCATTACATTTTTTCTCCCCTTGAAAAGGAATTGCAAGAAATTCAAACGAAAGTGAACTTTTTTCAATAAGCTAGTAAGGCAAAGCTTAACAAAAATTTATAAAAAATGTTAATTGTTTTTCCAAATCTGGCAATGTGTTTCTCGCTCTATTTAAATATTTTATACAGACTTGATTTCATTTTGCTTTATTCTTCCCTGCTTTTTTGAGTAGCAACAAAATATTTAACAGACATCTTTTACCAAAGTTTTTGATAGAAAACTTGAAGCAGATTGTGCTGTTGATTATTAAGAATTCAGTTGTAATACAGTGCCGTAATACAAAAATACATGTGTAAGAAAGGTTGTTGAGAATTTGCATAAAAGTAATCACAAAAAACCGACAGTCCGCAACATAGTTTGCTTTTCTTTTTTTTTTTTGTATTTACTTACCCTCGTCTGCGAAAATGTGTCTGTCGCTTTGTATCTGTCTCGCTTTTTTAGGTCGACTGAAATACAGCCAGTAACTTTTGAGTTGCAATCTCTTTAGAACTGACGCTTTTTGTATTTGATTTATTTTTCTTTTTTTGTTGGTTTGATAATTTAATTATGAAAAGTATAAATGCTGGGCATTAAGGAATATTAAAATAAAGTGAATTTGTATACTAGTTTTAAGGCAAGCGGATTTGTTTAATGAAAAAGGTTTTTGGTTTTTTTTTCTTTTGAGAGTTAACACTTCAAAAGGAATTTTTAGAGATTTGATTGTCAGCAATTAGCAATTATTTAATTTAGGAATTTCAAAAACAACTAATTTGGTTATGTTTTGAAGAAAACAGTTGCAGCGATATTCATTAAAATAAAATGTTGTTGATATACGTTTTAGAAAATAACCATTGTGCAGAAATAAGTGTAAATTGAAGCAAAATAATGATTGAATAAATACATGGAAACTATTTGTTCTTAGCTGATACTCGTATCACATCTAGTCTTGTTCAAATATGTTAATCATCAGTCAATAAAAGCAGAGACATACAAATTTTCTATGCAAATGGGTATTTGTCTATGGAGACTATCGCGGCAAGATCACCGTTGATGACTTGACTCTAATAGGAAAGTTAGTTCTTTGCATAAGCATTTCAATATCTTCTGTGAAGTATCCCGTTCCAATTGGAGGGAGCATATAGTTGTTTCTGCAATGTTTCGGTCAGAATAATGACTAGTTTCAGTGCTCACGGAACTTACCTCTAGAGATTTCTGTTATCATTGAGACCCAAGAAACATATTCTTGGACCTTTTTAGCTCCTATAACAGAATACTTAACTTCCATGTTAATTTAATATCAAAACCAGGACGGGGGCAAGGTAGAGACTGTGCTTAGGTTCTTTAAGATTTTATATTTTCATCAGAGTCTTTAAGAAATGTCTGGTATTTAATTGGGCTTGTTTCTTACTTTAATCGAAATCAGGGTATGGAGTTCTTTATGTCCTATTTTTGAGACTTTTACTGCCACGATTTTGAAATTAAGACACAATTTTAAAGGAAACAAACTTACTATCTTCTTCTTAATTTGGGCTTTTGTATGACTTATAATTTTCCACTCTTATGAACTTTAAGGAATTTAAGAAAAGAACACTTTAAAGTGTGCCTGATGAAGCATTTATTTTAATGTCCTATCGAATTTACGCGAAGGCACATGCAAACATTGTTCTCTGTGAAAAAATCAAATTTTTTTGCAAAAGATTTTTCAATTTTATTTGTAGTAAAGCCGATTACAAAACGAATACAAACTTTGAACACATTAAAATATTTCTTTTTGTTTTATATTTTCAGCGTGGTTTTCAGCGAATGCCAGTTTTCTTAATCAACTTGTTCAAGGGTGAGTAATGCAGTCTTTTTAGTAAACGTATTGGTTGCACTCAAGCTTTCGTTACTTTAACTAAATAAACAATGTGCACACAGGGATGCGTGGGTCAGTGTGTGTATTTACTAAATGATGAATAAAAGACGACGCGGTTCGTATGATTAATATTTTAAAACAACTAAACAAAACAGTTTATACGCTGCCGGGTGCCCTGTACTTGTGCAACTTAAAGTGAGCATTAGTGTTAATATGCTGTGTGCAGTTTTGCATGTGCGAGTGTGCATATGCTCTGGGGGTACAGGTTTGTGTAATAGGTCATTGAAAATGCATACCAACCTTAGATTTACCTACGGCAACTACTTTGAAATTTTGTAATTACGTTCGATAAAGAACCTACGGTATAACACTTCGTTTGCAGGACCTTCTTTCTAATGCTGGTGGCTGTGGTGCCACCAACAACAGCACCACTAGCAGGAAGTAATTTGCATACCGTAAGCAAAACGAAAACAAAATAGAAAAAAATTCTTTAAATTATGTACTTTTTATTTAATAATTAAAATAGAAGATTTAACAAAGACAAAAGAGATCCGTTGAACATTTATTTTCTAAAAATATGGACTTTTTTATAAGATATTAAGAAAAAATATTTTACAAATAAATAGTTTTTTGTTTGATCAATTTAAAAAGATTGCAACTAATAGCAATGTTCCAACAGCTTTGTAGTTTTCCTGAAAACGAATTGTCAAAAAGATACATGATTTTATGTTTACGTCATCTTTTCAAAATATTATACCTTTAATTTGCCTGTTAAATGGATACACGCATGTATACCCTTCCTACATTTAAAGTTAAAAGTATGATGAGCAAAAATGTGGCACACAAAGGTGGGCAAAAAAAGTCATCCGATGCTGTTTGATTTTAATTTTTTTCTAACGAAAAAATTTTAATTTCGTGTTTTGGTCATGTGTGTTTCAACCTCTAGAATTTTACTAGCTACGCCAAAAAGATGATATCGGACACAAGGCCGCCGCCACCGTTGATAGCTCTATGGGCTCGTTTCATGGCATTTTTCATCACTTCGGTTAGAACTTTGGGTGATAGATTCCCATAATCGTGTCGCATGATATCCTGGAGAGCTTCTAAATCACTGTTGCTCTATCCTGCTGGAACCATATTTCCTGCAGGCCTAATTTGTTAAATTGCGGCATAAAAAACTCGGTTAACATGAACCTATGGCTGGTTCCGTCCAATGTTGTCGTTTAACCAGCGGCGCTCTTGAAAAAAAACCTCCAGCGTATCATGCAGTCACTTAGAGCGGATTTTCGGTGCCCCGGAAGAGATAATTTTGCTTGTTCACGTAGCCGCTGAGGTGGAAATAAGGCTCATCGCTCATTATGATTTTGGTCGAAAAATCGTCCACTTTGTCCTCGAGATTGAGGATGGCTTGGGCGCAGGTTACATGATTTTGGCTATTGACAGGCAGCAGTTGATTTACTGACTGGCCTTTATACAGGAATATGCTCTGGCTCTTGGCTAATTAGCAGGCACTGCGTCTAGTAGATTTTTCTGGCGACACCTTGACATCCTCGGCAACATGGGTTATATTCTCCGCAGAATGAGCGTTCCGGGACTGGCCACTCTTGGCAGCGTGTTGGCTGATCCCTTACTCTTCAAAATTGGTGGTCTAACCGCACAGTATTTGCTTAGTCGTTGTCGGATGACTGGGTAATCGGCAACGGAATTCGGGCAGCGCCAACACCACAGACAAATTGTTGCGCAAAAAACTAGACACGAATATTTCGCATTCTTGGGATATGTATCTTCCCATAGCTTATTCATTTGTATTCTACAGCTGTCTGGATTACAAATGTAGAAACGGATTTAACTTTGGCTACCAAATGCTTAATTAAGAAAAACTTTCAACTGGGTGATTTCTTTAGGCCCACCTTGTATTAAGGATATATTTTTGCGCTTACTGCGCTTGGCTGCAGTATCTCGTCTGAAGCAGGAAAGAAAATTATATATATATATATATATATATATATATATATATATATATATATATATATATATATATATATATATATGTATGTCACAGATCACTACTGCCCAAGGCCTAACAAACAGCGAAATTCGTCAAAATTAACGCAATACAATAAAGAAAAACATAAGCAACAGTACTGAAATCGAGGGCATATAATTAGTCCTTTCAATCTCAGTGGGAAATGTTGCTCTTATTTAGTTTTTTCTTGCGGTTTTTGGTAGCCTTTTTGGAGCTTGTGGCTTATTGCAAAATTTCATGGCCAGCTTTTGTTTTAAGCATTTAAACAAAAAGTGGGTTTTATGTTTTGTCAAACAGAACCAAACCGATTCCTGTGCTTATCGTATGTATGTATAAAATATATGCTTCCTGGATCTACTATCAAGGGCGTGTGGAGCCACTTTGAAGAAATTATTGAGCCAAACATTTTGTTGACCTCAGTTTGAAATAGTGTTTATCTTTATTAACCGATATGCTCCAGGGATACTGACACAACTTGATTTAAAAATAAGTCCTGATTTGATCTTAAAAAAGACGCATGTAATCTATAATATAGATTTTAGTCTCCCATATTCGAATTTATTTCCTTAAATCAGTTTTTGTTTTCTATTATAAACTAAAATTCATTTATCTGTACGTTCATTAGGATTTGTTTCTTAGATATTATTTTCACAAGTAAAAAGCATGTTTATTTTAATTGATGACAAATTGTTTTTAATTTAATTTACATTTATTAATTCTTGTTTTATTATCTGTCTCATGTTTTCCTTTTTTCTATGGCAAAATATTTATGTAAACTGATGATGAAAATTGTGCTGCCTTTTACTCCCACTGCCTTAATTGACCACTTAAGTAGTTGATGAATATTTAAATAGCAGGACTAAAGGACAAACAGGCATTTACTACAACAACTATTATGAAGCTTACACAAATTTTAAAAAGTCTTTATAACAAAAGCGTTGATAGATTATGTTTTTATGTGTTTCTTTTTTTTTGTGTTGCAAAAGATGAAGTCGTCGTTGTAGCTGCTTTGAGGTTTTCATTATTATTAGACAGAAGTGTCTTTGTGTAAATGTGTGTGAGTGCATGTGTACGTTTGAAAATGTATGTGTTGATGAAACGATTAGGCCAATAAACAAAAACCATAAAAGTCTGTGCGACAATAAAACTAACCCAGCACAATGTATGCAGTGAATTAATCGTTTAGCTGATCATATATGAGTTTGTCTGAGTTGGGACCTCAGACAGTATCTGGCAGGAAGAGGAAACCTGGTGTACTTGTGTGTCTTTTTGTTTTGTTTCCAATTTTTTGTGTGAGAATATGCAGTGGAAAATATGGAGGATGCACCGAGATTTTGTGCTCACTCCTTAAATAGCGCGAAAGTCTCGCTAGGTAATATGCTCGTAACAAAAATTTAGTAATCCTATTCAAATACGAGTCATCACATGGTTTTTGTATGTTAGTCCGTTCCATTAGCTAGGCAGTATTTTTAAGTACGTTTTTTGTACTTTCAGATCTCATATGAAAATCTGCTTCAAATAAAACTTAATCAATTAAATAAGAGTATTCAAAAAAAGAAGAATGTGTTTGAAGTGCTGATGAAAAAAATTTTGGACGAAAAATTCGGATTAATTAATTTTCATTCAAAGTTAGTATTACTTTAAATATCTAAGCTCGTACGCAAACCCAGACCTATCAGATACGTATTATAATACAGGTTTAGCATTGTAAAACGCCTGCTATGAAGCAGTAACGTTAGTGAATGGATTAACAATCATATAATTGATACGTATCAAGTGCATTTAAACTACAAACACATTTACCGTGTCAAATATACCCCATTAAAGCATAAATTTTAGGCTCAAAGTTGCACTATGTGATTTAAAATTGTTAATAATTTTATGGGGCTTTCTAGTTTGATTTTTACTTCCTTAAAATTGAAAAAGATGTTTCTGTTATAAAATTGTAGTGATGAATATTTTTAAGGTAGACAAGACTTTACTTTTCTTGTCTGTTCTTTTTTTCTTGTATTCCTTAAAAATGTTGATAACTCTAATTTTATCATAAAAATAATTTTCTAAATTTAAAGGAACTAAAAAATCGAACTAGAAGGCCCGACAAAATTATTAACAATACTCAGTTTAAGTTTATATAAAAATGGCGGACAAGAGAAACGAATTCAAAACAAATAAGCAACAAATTAAAATGTTATTTTTTTTCTGGTACCTTTTTTAATATTCTGTGTTTTTAAATAATATTTTAATTGGTACTTTTAATATTTTTTATCAACAGAAATCGAGTTTATTTTAATTAAAAAAATTTTTAACAGCTATTTGCAAGCAATATACATTCTATGTACGTCAATACAACATATACCAATATACTACGAAATTAATTTTTTACTAAAACTTATTTACAATAGAGTTAACAAAAACTACTTCAGTATACCCCTAATTTATATAAACAATGTACGTTTTATTTCTAAAAATGCATACATGTGCTGATATTTGTTTTGTACTCAAA
Organism: Sturmia bella; assembly: GCA_963662145.1. NCBI lineage: Eukaryota > Metazoa > Arthropoda > Insecta > Diptera > Tachinidae > Sturmia > Sturmia bella. Next base: position 32,544,861 of record OY759168.1, on the reverse strand, counting down.
TTTGATACATTTCAATTGTAAGGAATATACTACTTTTTAAGCATTTTTCTCATAAGAGAAACAAATAAAGTATTTGTTAAGAGAAGCTAGCAGAGTCAATTGACGAAAAAAAGAGTGCATTTAACTATATTTTACTCTAAGTTCTGGTAAAGCCTAATGCGTATGATTAATATTCCATTGACAGACGTGTATGGCATCAGAGTATGTATACGTATGTAGACGTTTGTTTTAACATGTTTTTACAGAACGATCTGTACATTCCCGAATGCTGTTGTACGACTTCTAATTTTAGCTTTCATATTCAAGTAGTCTTATTTTGAGTGGCCTAAAATATTTCACTGGGTTAAATTTATGCACATGTGCGTATGTTCGTGTATACCAAAGAGTTTATTTAATGTAATGGTAATGCTTTGAGAGAGTTCTATTAGCTACTAGACTAGAAAATATGAACAAGAAAAAAAACACGATTCAACAATAGAAGCAACAACATCAAAAAAATCGTTCACATGTAAATATTCGCCTGTACGTACAAACAGACAGGCATAAATGTATGTGCCATATATTCATGATATGCTGTAAGAACTTGTTAGTATGTGACATACTTAAAAACTGTTTACATTCCCTAGAATATTTTGCGGTCATAATGTGTTACTGAAAGCACATGTGTTTTGTGTTATGCGAGAGCTATATGTACAGAGATGCTTGAAATACAATTTTAATAATTTGCCTCAAGCTTTAATGTCCGTTTTGCCAACTTCCTCGCAAAAGCTCTAATTTCCATAGATATGCAATACAAGCCATTTTAAAAAAAGTAGCATACATTTTGTAGATTTCAAATTTTTAAATAAAAATTTAGTCATGCCAGTTTATATAAAAATATTTTACGGTGTATAATATATAAAACGCTTGCCTACCAAAAAATACTCCTGATGATTTACCCTGTTCAAAATCGAAATATTTTAGAAACGCAAAATTCAACTTTTAATACGAGTAGCTTAAAACTATTTTCTTAGGGGATATATAGACCCCACAGGATCAAGATTTTAACTTTCTTCGTCCAGTCTAATCTGTTCGTTTTAGCACATGTGCTTCTCTATGGGGAATAGATGTCTAGAAATAGACCACCTTTTGATATGACTCTACATCGCATATTGGAAGATATAACCTTAAAGAATTTGCAATACCAATTAAAAAATTTGTGACATTAATTTAAATTTGTTAGATTTTGCATTAACTAACTATTATAATAAACTTTTTAATTCTACTAAGTAAAATTTAAAAAAACATCAACTAGTTTTTTGGTGAACTTACTTAAAAATTGTGATCAGTGAACAAATTTTTTTTCTGTGTTCATATTACAGTTTTTAATTTAAATGAGTTATTTATATTAGATGTTCATTCTCCATCTACCTCTCGCTTTAAAGTCTCTTTTGTTAACACATAGTAACATACGAGTAGTTCTTTACAAACGATTGATTACTAGCACTGTCTGCCTGCTTGCCTTTTGTAAACATTTAAAATATTACAAAACAGGAATGCTAAAAATGAGTTTGCTGTTAAAAACCACAATTTAAGCTGCCTTATTCCTGCATTTTAGCAAAAACTAAGCACTTTCATTCATTTGTGTGTCATGTAAGTTCGCTGTAAGTGTTGAGAGTTGAAATTCATAACCGTCCGACAGCAGCAGCAACACAAAAAGTAGAGATAAAAATAAAATAATAACACATGCATATTGAAATACGCTTGCATGGTTATTTGCACAGACAAATAATGTAAATAAGTATATAAAAGAACGTACAGAAAAATAACTACGAACGCAAAGATGAGTGTTTAAGTGCATGTGTGTAAGTTTAAATACCTACAAAGTATGCTTGCAGTCCTGTGTCAGTGTTGCAAATAAAATATCTTGGCGGATGAACGTTTCTATTTTTTTTTGCTTTGCATTAGAAAATGTGTGTTACCAACATCATTATCACCATCATTCACGTCATAGTCGCTGTCATCATGAGCCTGATGAACATGTTGTATTCAGTGTGTGAACTTGATTGTTTGTTTTGTGATGAACACGTGCAGCATGAATGCAAAAAAAAAAACCAGAAGACAACAAAAACCTGTACAACAGCACTTAAAGTAGTAACAATTAGGTATCGATACAAATAATTTCAACTTATCGAACACTCTTAGCAAACAGAGACATAATAAATAAACACTTAACTTCTAAGTAAAAGTAGTATTAATATTTACTTCAGCATAACCGGAAGCAAATTAAATTGCATTATTAAGGAAATTTTGCCGAGTTGGTGAATAACAAGTTTGTGAATTACATCAATGCAGAAACTACAAAAAATGCGTCCACCTGTATAAAAACAGAAAACTTGTCTTCAAAATAAAGCTAGATAAAGAAAAATGTTCTCTCTAATAACATTATGTAATTTTTTATATGCACTGATTTTTACTTTACAGTCAAACTATATGATTTACATATACATATTTATATTTGTATCGATTTTTCCATGCTCAAAATTGAGAAAGAAAATTAATTTTTTTTTTTTTTTTTTTTTGTGATAAAACTGAAGTGATCAACATTCTTAAAGAAGGCAAAAATCAGTAAATCTTCATCTTTACTCTTCTTGTATTAAGTTAGAATGTTGATTACTCTAGTTTTATTGCAAAAAAATCTTTCTGAATTTTGAGTTAGCCAAAATCAAACCCAAGAATGATATAATTAAAAGCAATTTCTTTTTACTTATGAAAAATTAACACAAAACTGCGAGGCAAGCAAAGACAAGCAAAATGTCTTTGGCAGGATTGGCACCTGTGACCTCAGGAACTCTTAGTGGAATAATCTTTCATAGAAATATAACACTCTAGTTGATGTACAACAGGTGTTTGGAAATTTTTGTTTATAGTGCTTATTCTACCAAAATTCCTAGACAGCCTAGAAAATAAAGCTCCTTAATCCAAAGCTCTCGAAATTAAAATGTTTTTTAGTGTGTAACTTTAAAGCAACATAAGTACCCTTGACGAAAGAAGGGAGGACTCTAAGAACTCTAGCAAATTGTTTTGCCTTCGAATTGAAATGGCTTAATGCAATTTACATATACCTAGAAGTGACAAGAATTGTTTTACTACTGTAAAAGTAGAAATGCTGTAAAGTGAACACAGAAAACTTTGAAAATTTATTAGCTTACATTATAAAGACATTTCTAGATAAAATGGTAGTTACCTAAACAAAACTATGCTTTACGTTTTGAATAATTTGAATATCATTTGCAATTACAAACTTGTAACAGGCATTTGGAAAATTCTTAATTGTAATGAAACTTACTTAATACAAATTAGTTTTATAACTATTTGGTAGCACTGCAAGTCAATTTACAAATCAAACCTGTTAGAATTTGTTGGCTACTCCAGACTCAAAAGCTACATCATTTACATTGCTGAACCTATTCAGTTTTTGAACATAATGTCCTACAAATGAGTCGGTTACTACGATGTGCATTTTTGAAAATATCAAAAGGAAAAAGCTTTCGAGTATTTAAAAATGAACTTATTCAGTTGCTTTAAATAAATAAGACAGCATATAGACGACTGAAAAAGGCAGAAAACATTAAGGCATATTTATTAATTCAGGCCCAAAAATTAACCTTTTCAAAAAATATTTGCTGTATTTTTCAGCTGTCTATGTGCCGACGACATTTCGTTGGTGCTAATCAACTCATCAGTAGACTTGAAAAATTCTTCAAAGTTTGTTTGAAACTTAACTACTTATTTCATAATTCCCATGAACAGAATGAGAATCAGAAATGTTCAAACAAACCTTTAACACAGCAAGCATTTCTTTTTTCGTTTTGCAACACTTCAACTTTTCTTTGAAACATTCTATACAACGAGACACCATTGGTTACTTCGATTTGTATTTTTGAAAGTATCAAAAAGTAAAAGTTTTTGAATATTCAAATATGAACTTAATTATTTATTTGCTTTAAGAGCCAATTGAAATAAATTAATTCAAGTCCAAAAATGAACCTTTTCAAAAAATACTGATGAGTTGATTAGCACCAACGAAATGTCGTCGGCATATAGACAGCTGAAAAATACAGCAAATATTTTTTGAAAAGGTTCCTTTTTGGACCTGAATTAATACATTTCAATTGGCTCTTAAAGCAAATAAATAATTAAGTTCATATTTGATTAAGGCATATTTTTAGACCTAAAATAATACATTCCAATTGGCTGCTAAAGCCAATAAATAAATTCATATTTTAATGTCATACTAATATGATTCAAATATGAAAACTTTAAAATTAATGTTACTCAATATAAAAATAAGCAACGGGTCCGCCATCTAACTTTTTTTTCAACTAGTGCCTATTTCGTGAATGGTAATACCATGTTCATACATGCGCCTTTATTGAGATAATCGCAATAAAGTCCATTATTGAGCTCAATATTCCATACAAAAAGTCAATAAAGTTATTGCTTAATAAACTCAAAATTGATTTGAATATTGAGAAAAAGATGAAACAAAACACTGTAAAAGATTGCAGCATTTCCAAATTTTTATTTCTCTTTCTTTCTATTATTGCCGCTTTGGAGTCATAACATGAACGCACTACTTGTACAAGTTCCATATTTTTATTGTACAACACTAAAATCTTTTTAATAAAAGGCAGTTTTTCTTCCATTTTTCTTATTTGAAAATATTTTTCACTTTTTCTTTCTCACTACCAAAACAAAAACAACAACTTTTTTCCAGCTGTCAAATACTAATTGAGTTAGCAAAATATTTGTATGTATGAACGCAAAAAATATTATGTCAATAAACTGAATATTATCTCAATTAGAAATGCATGTATGAACAAGGTATAACACTTAGCTTATGTCTGATTTGACAGAAAATTAGATTTATTCTTCCGCTGAACGAATATGGTTGTGTATACGCTTGAACAACACTGGGAAATATTGCGACATTACTTTGAAAAGAAGATGCTGATTTTGCAAACAAAAATCATTTTTGCAGATGAAGCTCATTTTGATATTGGCGGCTATGTAAACAAGTAAAATTGTCGCATTTGGGGCACAGAAAATCTGCTCGCATATACTGAAAAGCCGACACACACAAAACGAGTGAATGTTTGGTGCGGATTTTGGTCCAGAGGCATAATTTGGCCATTTTTCTTAGAAAATGAGCAGGGAGTGGCTGTTACAGTCAATGGCCATGTTGAACGAATTTTTGCTCACAAAAATTGATGAGGAGGGTATTGGCAACATTTGGTTTCAACGGGACGGCGCTGCGTGCCACACAGTCGAACCTACATTCGACGTTTTGCGCCATTTTCAAAAAAAAAGTTATTTGGCGTACCCTTTATTTTATTTCTCAAAATTTTTGATTTCAATTGATTTAGTATGTTTTACATTGATTTAACATTTTTAGTTTTTTCTCGGGCTGCAGTAGCAAGAAAAAAAGTCATAATCTGCGACTGTATTCAGTGTTAAAATAAATATATTATTCGTCAAAGTTATTGATTTATTCAATATGTTTTGTATTGATTTTATATTTTTAATTTTCTCTCAGGGTTCAGTAGCAAAAGAAAAATCTTTGCTTGTTTCAGCACCCATGGATTGCCCTTAAACGTTATCGCAGTCATATTCGTTTATAAGTGGTAGTGTAGTCTAAATATTTGGAAATAGATTTAATACATGCAAAATATAGAACATTTTTGCATATACACTCATTCTAGTGTAGCACAGGAAAGATGTGCTAAAAAACATTAAGTCTGTTGGAGCAAAGATTGTGCGTATTTAGCATCACTATTTTTTTATATTTGGTAGGGGCTGGCTTTTCATTTATAGTAATGCAAAAGTAAAAGGTACTCTTTTGTTTTTAAAGGTACCATAATTTTTCACTCAAACAAAACTGATTTGAATTTTGTCTTGTCAGCTATAATTTTTGATTTTTGAATAAAGGAGATGAATTGGATGACAAATAAGATAGAATTTAATTAAATACATAAAACGGATTAGTGTTGCTGAGTTATACCACTATTCATTTGGGTACTTAATACAAATCAATACTTTTAACGGTATTTTGAATGCTTAAACAAAATATAGTTTTTTTTCTTATATGTAAATTTACACACACATATGTATTTTAAATACTTGTACATGTAGGCTGATCTCAAATGGCTCTTTATTTTAGCAAAAATGAAAAATAAATAAATAATACATATTATTATTTGCTCTTAATACCTGCTTTACTTTAGCAGCTGATGCTTTCTAAACAGTGTTGCAATATTGATCAGAGATAAATTTCAAATAGGGTATGGAATTTTGATTTTTTCATTAAATTTAGTAAAAGAGTGAAACTCTGAAAGTATTAAGCAACTACTTTTGAGTACTGAGCATCCAAAAGAGGTACAAGCACTCAGTACTCGGTAACCTAGTACTCAATATTTTACCAGCTCTGGGATGGATGGGCACACCAAAAAGTTGCATTACCTTCATTGGCATTGTGTCGCAATGCCTGTGGATGAAGCACTTTTAAGTAAATCGGAAGCCAAGTCAGTGTCTGATGTGCAGTGAAGTAGAAAATTTTGCCGTAAGACGAAATGCAGGATATTTGGAAGCAGCAGTAAGCCCAGCCACAGCTCGGCTTTTTTTTTCTTCTTTGATAATGTCGAACTTGCGTTAAACTGGTGTAGTATTCCAAATAATTATCCTTTGACTGCCAGTGTGTTTTTTTGTGCCGCCGTATATCAAATTCTTGACTTAACTTCTGAGAGCTATTTAAACATCCAAGACATTATTAAACAAATCGAAGTTATGACATTGAAAAACATGAGTCCTTAAACTCGAGTTTGCGCTAAATAAAAGACAAACATGTACCTAAATATTGTAAAACACATTTTATATACTATACAGTTGCTATTTACTGGGCTAGGTCTACTTAGTTATCGATATTACACAATCGATTTTTCGATAACTTTTGGCATGAAAAAGAATTCCATTAACATATTGGAAAAAAAGTATTTTCAAGCGTCTGAATTTCAAGTTTTTTATTTGAGTTCTCTTAAGGAGGCATGGTATGATGTCGTTGTGCTCAAAAAAAATACAGAGAGAAAAATTTATTGGAGCTTGGTTATACATTTGACTGCCCTACAAGCACTGTGACTGATTTACTTCAATCTTGATTTTGCCCAGATCACACTAACCAGTCTCAGGGTGCCCGTAGAAAAGAAAAATGTATGACCAACTAACAACAATTTTTCATAACCAATATTTGTTTGCAGCATACCAACTCTGTGTAGCACGGCCCCTTAGGGGAACTCCCATGTAAAAATACAACAGATTTTAAATTCAGATACCTTGAGTATCATTTTATGGCATGTCGTAGTGGATTTTTTTTTTTTCTATTTAAAAACTTTATGGGTAATATCAATATACTATTTGCAATAATATTTTTAACTCCAGCAATTCTATTGCTACAAACTTTTAGTTTTCTAGCCCACTGTATTGTGTTTATTAGAAAAATTAAGTGTAATTTTGACTTCAATTGCAATTTCAAAAATATAAAAAGTATAAACTAAAGAATATGAAAAACAACGGTATTGAAATAGTTATTTCGCATCATGCTACCAGTTTACTCATGTTGGAAAAAATTACCCAACTCTAGCAAGCCAAATGCATACAACGTTGTAATTACTAGAATTTATTAAACTGTCATTTTTGACTGATAAGTTTCTTTCCTTTTCCTTTTAACTTTCAACATGCACACATCGCTTTTCATTTATAATAAACTTATATGAATTATAGTAAATTGAATTAAAACAAAGTGTTTTAATTAGTACGTTGGCATCGACTTCTTGAGAACTTCCACTGGTTTGTAAAAGAAATCTGCAACAACTCATTTTAGCCAGTCCAGCTAGCATTGACAACATTGTTGTACTACTAAACAAATAGCTAAAGCAAAGGAAACTCAGAAATATTTTCTACAAAAAAGCGATTCGAAAGTAAATCTGTGATTCCATTTGTTAGATATGATTAAATTAAGACAAAAAGTAAATTGAAATTCATGGCTAATGACAACCATGGTAGCTTTGAAACATGTAGTTGTGCCCCAGCTAAGGTTGTTTTATGTGTGACACTTAAAATAGTTTCTTTGGCAGTCGGGGCAATAATTTGAATTAAATATCACCTCGACTAAACTGTAAAAAAAAATCGTGTGGCTTAACAAACACAAAGCTTGTCACTGCTCTGCAAAAAAAAACTCACAGTATATGGCAGCAATCGAACTAGCACCATAAGGAGTGTAACTAGGGCACTTTAGCAATACTTTACTCACAGCACTCAATCCAAGCATATTTTAGAGCCGTGGGAGTGAAACTTTATATACCAAATTAAATTATTAGTAGATACATCTAATATATTTTTTCTATAGTACTGAAGAATTTAAAATGCATACATTTGAAATTTTAATATTGTGCTTCTAAAATTTTGCCAACAAAACTGTAAAATGTTAATTTGGCGCTAACGTGTCAAGTATGAGGAAAAACATATCGTAACTTTACATTCATATTATTCGGCAGTCTATTCTATATACGTCTCTATATTTGTATTTCATTAACCTGGGTTTCGAAAGCTGATTACTTTCGTAGCTTGTGATTTTTAGTTCCATGAAAAAAACTATTTACAAATATTATAAAAAATAGATTTTTTTTAACTGGAATAAATCCAGTTCTCGCTTTCTAATTTAGTTGTTTAGTTACGTACAGAGCACAGTGATATAGCCCCCTGATTCATACATGTTTCATGATGTACTGTACTGATGCTGAAAATCACAAATAAAAGCTAAAAATATTTTACTGCACAGCCAAAGAATATAATATGTAACAGCTAGAACCAAAACGAAATTTCCTTAAATTATCCTTTTTGCATATACACCCAAAATGTATACCTTCTCAGCACTTTGCTCATCTCTGTCCTTAATAACTGTTAAACAAACGAAAAAAAAGCAAAAACAAAAACTGCATAAAAACGCCTGGTACGTTGCGATGCTTAAAATAGGCGAGACAATATCTATTGTTGTTGTTTTTTTTTTGCACTACAAAGCAGAGAGATTTTTTTTTTTTCAATTTTGCTTTGTTTTTATGCAACTTTATTCTCTTTCTTTTTTGTAACATTGCACTGCTTAGATGTTCTAGACAAAAGTACACACATTTGAAAATAAAATGTAAATTGTAAATTGCGTAGATGAGTGTGTATGTGTGTGTGTGTGTGTGTGTGTGTGTGTGTGTGTGTGTGTGTGTGTGTGTGACAATGTAATTTGTATGTCTTTGTCGGTTTTAATGTCTTACTGTCTGTCTGCTGGCACAATTATATGCGAGTGTATAAATATTTGTACTATTGTTCTCAAAGTTAAAACCTTAAATAGTTTGGTTTTATCCTTCAAAGAGAAACACACAATCATGCACACAGACACAATCAAAAATGTCCTGGAAATAAAGACCCATTTAAAAGGAGGAAAAAATACAAGAAAAATCTTTCGAAAAAAATCAGTAGAAATTGATTTTCATAAAGCTAGTACACTCAGAATCTAAAAAAACCAAAACAAATTTTTTTTTAATGGAAACTACATTAACAATTACATTAACTTACCATTAAGATTAAAACGATTTTATATTTGAAATGTAGTTTTCGGTAAAGTGCTGATAACAAAATTTTTTTGGACTAATGAACAGTTCAAATTATTAACAAGTGTTGAAAATTTCGTTGGGTTTTAAGAGATAAAATTCGTAACACATTTCCCGCGTCAATCATGTACACGGTCAACTCTAATCACTGATAATATTTGACTGATTGTGTTCGCCAATTGGAGTTATATACTTTTATTATGTTTGCAGACAGGCTACTAGTTTAAATAAAAACTATGATAGACATTAACATTATTAAAAATAATTGTCCTAATAGTCCAGTTAAGAAAACACAATCTCAATAGCTTTCTAGCATAGACAGTGAGGCGTTTTAATAAAAAGAAGTCATAATAAAAGCAACAGAACCAACGAAAAAAGATCTTAATCTCTTGGCATAGCCCAGGATAGGTATTTTCCAATCTCACACAGAATGAGAAATTTACAAAAACTAAAATATATTTTATATATTTATTTGAGCTTAAGGTCTCTTTTTATTAGAGAATTTGTGTATTTTGAGTATTTTTGTCAATATTTCGCTCTCCTTCGGATAGTTTCTTCAGGACAATAATATTGAAAAATGTTTTGATTGGTTTTTCAAAAAACAAACTTATTTGAAAGAAAAATATTTTCCTTTTTTTCTTCCACATTTCAAAATTTTAAAAAAGAAAGTATTATTTTTTCTTTCTACACACCCATAAAATCACATAAAATACTCAAAAAAAAGAGACCTTAAGCTCAAATAAATATATAAAATATAAGAAGAAAAGGGGTCAAAATAACTAAATATAAAAACTAAAATATCAATAATAATGAATAATAAACAGTTAAAAGTAAAATTAGGAATTTAGCTGCGGAATAGCTAGCTATTTCGAAGCCGCTACTCTTCTCATCAGCAGCCACTATAGCCAAAAATTTATTACTTTAATAATTGTTTTTTTTTTTTTTTTACTTCAATATATGTTATCACATTTTTGGAGAAGACCATGGGTCATGCCAAAAGGGGAAAATGTTTTAATTATTCCAATATGTATACTGGTGTACATAATTAAGCAATCAGTTGCATATGTAACTTCATACTTATGAGCTGGAAAAACCTCGCGAAAAGATCAAAAAATAACTTCATGCATATGACATAATAACAAACAAACAAAAATGTATGACCAAAATGGGTCTAGTTACTTCCTAGATAAGTTCACAACTTTTCGTCATATACTATATTATATTATACCTTTTTAATAAATTTTTAGTGATTTAAACTAGTAGCCTATCTACAATGTTGTACTTACAGATGCGCTGTAAATTTCTAATACATTAGTTTACTAACACAAAATCGATGCTAAGTTAAAGTAATCGCTACACGCAGCACCAAAACATCTATAACTTGTTATCTTTTTACTACAATCCAAATTTTGAGCCGCTGTATAAAAAAGGGTAATACCATCAACGACGGTAAGATATCGGCAGCCAAACAGTCTACTTAAAAATTGTATGCTGTGTTGGCTTTTACGGGAAACCCAGAACTTATCAAATGAAAACTAATTTTTACAATTTTCAATTCAGTTTAGTTTTTTTTTGTTTTCTTCAAAATCGAGAAAGATTTAAGACCGAAGAAATAATTAACAATTGTAACCAAAAAAAAAAAGTTCAAAAGTATGTAGCTATAAAAACAAATAAGATGCCATTTTTGCCACAAAAAAAAACGTGACCACTAACTTCTAGCTGCCTTTGATCGTACGTGAAGGCTTTTATATTAATTCATTCATATGGCCACCACCTCAACACAGAACAAAAGAAAAAACACCAAATTTCTTAAAAGGATATTTTTAGGGTTATGTTTGCTAAAACTAGCAAATAAAATCTTTGCAGCAGAATTGTATTTGTTCTTGCAAAGTTACATAAAAAATACATAGGCTTAAGGTACCGCCACATATAAACTAATATTTCTTCAAAAGTTACTTAATTTCTATTATTCGAACTTTTTTCTTATATAATTATTTCTCTATTAAGTTTATCAGGCTCAAGTTCTTTCTATATTATCCTTGTGATTGATATTAATTAAATTAGACAAAGAAGAAATCAAAGACATTTAGCAGGGTAGACAACCAGTTGTTTCGAAGCCGCCACACTTTCTCGTCAGCAATGAGCCTGATAAACTTAATACAGAAATACTAATATTTCCTCGTTTTGCGAAAAAAAATGTGACCACTATTTTTTGGTTGACCTTTATTTTGGGTAAGTAAATGCAAGAAAACAACTAAAAATCGTGAATACAATAGTAAACAATAAAGAAATAAAAAATAGGAACTACACACAAAAATATCAAATTCCACAAGAACGTATTTTAAGGTTATGATTGCTCAAGGAGCTACTACAAAAATTTCAGCAAATTTCAATTTGCTCTAACAAAGCTTTTTTAGAACCAAATAATTGAATGCTCAATTTTTTTGGTTTATTCATAGCGCAAACAACCTTAAAACTCTGCTCTACAAAAATGTAAAGAACTTAAGTTTGTTTGCATTTTATTTCTTTTCGTTGATATTCATGTCAGCGGGAAACCAAAAGTCAGCATGAGACTACACTGAAAAAACGATGCAATACATTTGCACTTAAATCAATCCCAAGCGGTGTCTGAAGTTCGGTAAGCAAGGATTTCCTTAAATCAAGTACGTTGTTCTTGTTTTAAGTACGGGTTTTTCAAGCGCTAACACCGGTATTCATAAAATTTAAAATGTTGCTGAAACATATTTAAGAACAAATTTTATATTAAAAATTTTTTCTAAAACATATTTAAACTACATTTTATTTTTTATGAATACCGGTATAAATATTTAATTCTAGCCATATTCAATCCTAGTTTCAGATTAATTTTAGCCATATTCAATCCTGATTTCGGTTCGATATAGCTAAAATGTGTCATTAAAAACAAGCACACCGTGTTTTATTTCAGAACATTGATACCACCATACTTTTGACACTTTTTGGGATTTATTTAAATACGGAAGAATTGAATCTTTTTTTGAGTGTGATTTGATGTTTTTGACGCCTTTTTCTAAACCAAATTTATATTTGAAATATTCCGCTCAACTTCCCAAATTTAATAATAATTTATAAATTATTTTGTCTTTTTGCCGATTTGAACCTAGAACCTAACTACTACCAGTCTAGACTCTCCACATTCTGCTATGGAAGCAATAAAAAAAATATATAAAATTCAATACTTACACAAGTGCATACAAATTTTGGCTACAAATACACTCAATAATTTTGTACTCATTTTAAGCCCTATACATTATTGATTCTCTTCAATTCGTTAAATAATGTTCGCCAATATGGCTCGCTTCTTTCCTCGCATGAGCGCTAATATTTTCTGTAGAAACTCGACTAAATATTTGTGTAAAAATAGCATCAATAGTTATTCTTACATTATTGTGTGGCAACACCTCTTTCTATTTTAGTCTAAAAATAAACTTAAAAACTCTATTGCAAAAGTATTAAATGGAGGAAGGAAATACCTTTAATTTTTCATATCATCACACATTGCCTTAATTACTAGTTCATATTGCTGCTTAATCTGGCAACTTTGCTAGACACAGTTTTTTGTGCCTGTGTGAGAGCCTCATAAAATAAAAACAACACAAAAAACAAAAGCAAGCTAAAATAATTGCAAACAAAGCTTTGTAGGTACATAGTACCTTTTTGTTACAATGAATTCTTTTTTCCTAAACTGCTAAAGAAGGAGTTGGGGAATGCTGCTATTTAAAATATGTTGCTGACAAAACATTGTTTGCCTGATACGAGCAACTCTTGCTGTGTGTCAGACTGTTCATTCGCATTGATTTCTTTATTTTCTAGTTTCTTTGCAACAAGAATTTCAGTTTTCTGTTTTGCAGTAATGTGAGCAAAGTAAAATACCCAGAGCGTTTGGCTTAGTGTCGCAGGACGAGAGCAGACAAGCGAGTGGCTTGAGAGGCAAGTTACTGCAATGCATTGTCATACTTAGTTCTGCATTCACTTGCATTTGAATTTTTACTTTTGTAAGTTTTTGTTACAATTTCGTTTCTTTCTTTCTTATTTTTCTTAAATGTATTTTATGTCCTCGTCCTTTTATGTGTGTACATATGTGTATATATATATATTTTTTATTTGCCATTCATTGTTTAGACATATTTATACATTTTGTTGGCAACGCGTTGATTTAATGAAGTCACTGTCTGCTCGTCTATATTTCATGCTAAATTGTTATTGTTTATGGTACTCTCGCAAGGCATACGAGATGTATACTTATGCTAGTGCTCTACTTGCTCGCATGAGCTTGTGGTGACAGCGTTTGTTACACTGAAAAATTAGTTTTATGTATTTTTTTGCTCTTTTGGAGATGAAAAATACTTTATCTGCTTCGTTGTTATTTACTTGTTGTTAAATGTTTTAAAATACTTTGTATTCAACATAATGAGTTTAATCAAGTTTTTATTGTTTAATATGTTTTTGAATAATTGGTCTTTTCTTCACTTCAAATAAAACTTTCAATATTATTATACGTTTTTAGGGGTTCCGTACTCATCAGAGTGAAACGGAACCCTATTACGGAGACAAGTACGTCCGTCCGTCACAGCGTCCATTCTCCGAAACGGTAAGAGCTAGAGAGCTGAAATTTTCACAGGATGTTGTTGTACCTTACCCCATACAACGAAAAGTTGCAATTAGCTATAACTCTCGAACCGTAAAAGACAGAAAGCTGAAATTTGCATAGTGTATGTATTTATAGATGCTTTACAACAAACAATTGCTAAAAACAACAACATGTCAAAAACTACCAGGTGTCCCTATACATCGTAGAGCAAAAAAAAGGAAAACAATTCTGTGTTCACATACAACATAAAGTAGCTGTAAAAACAGAGAGATGAAATTTAAAAAATATACATATGTATTCACATACGCCATTCCATACATACGTTACACATACATACGTACGGAACCCTAAGTGTGCGAGCCAGCCTCGTACTTGACTTAATTTATTTATAAAATCATAAAGCTGTTTTAATTACAATAGGCTTTAAGATGATATTACAAATACATGATTTTAAATTGATTAGCCACATGGATAACTAATTTAAAAATGAACTTCTAAAAACAAATAGTTCTAATAGTATTAATTAGTATACTGTAGAACCCAAGTATCCTTTGAAAGGTAAATTTGAATTTATTTTTTATTTAAAAATATCTAATCAGGGTTGAAATTAAATTGCATTATGATTTATTTTGGCCAAAAACGTAAAAGAAAAAATTTAGCTGGGGTACAGCTAGCTACTTTGAAGCCACCATACTGCACATCAACATCCGTTTATGAACTTTAACATGATTGAAACTGAAGTAGATGCGCGTGGCGGCTTCAAAAAATTTAGCCATTTCCCAGCACACAATGAAAATAAAGTTTGAAAAATAGACTTTATGAATATCTAAAGTAGTATATATCAATTGGCTCTTGGAGCAAATAAATAATTAATATTTAAAATAAAAGAAATTTAAAGTTTCGTTTTTTATGTTCTCGGATTGGAACATTAAAATTCGATTACATTAAAACTTTCATTTATAATGAATATTATGGTCCAATCAATCTCCACTCAAATTATATAAATAAATATTATTATTATTCTTTGACTAAAGTACACTCACAGAAAAACCATTATAGCTATGATGAATACGATGACAAAAAACATCGTTTTTGACCCCATGACACTTTTCATCACGGTGATGTCAAATTTTACATAAGGTGTTCTAATTGTTATTAGCGATAAATATAACAATTGTTACATCAATGCCATGTCCAGTGTCGTCAATATGATGTTTATGAAAAATTACTGCATTGATGGCAAATATACGCCATTTGTTGAAACCGTTTAGGAATACATTTAAACACAAAAATAATAAATTAAGCCATAACTTTTTTGAAATATAATTATAATTAATAAAACTTAACACAGTTTTATTTCTTTCCCTTTGGTAAAAATTATCAAAGTTATTAACATTTTGCACCATAGAGTTGATGTCACGGCATTCTTCACATTGATGACACTCAATTTATGCCGAAATTCTCTATTGACTTTTGTCATCAGGTTAATATCAGCTTTTACATCTTTGATGTCGTTTGGCATAATATTGATGTTAAAATTTTTATGATACGCTGTCATCAGTATGAAAACACATTTTTCTACGAGTGTATAGCGTATAGTATTAACTTTAGAACCTTATTAGGGTCTGAAAATTCAAAAATGGTCTACTGATGAGTTGATTAGCATCAACGAAATTTCGACGGCTTACAGACTGCTTAAAAATATAGAAATTATTAATGAGGTCCATTTTTAGACCTAAAATAATACATTTCAATTAGCTCTTAAAGCAAATAAATAATTACATTCTTTTTTGGATATAGTATTAACTTTAATTTTTAAATCAGAATATCTATTGTATGTAGAACCGATTTTTTCCCCCAGATTTCGCAGTGTTAAGTTCTATCTTAAATATTTTTCCAAAAATCTTATGAAATAATTTCCTGCAGTGTTGGCAGCTGTAATAACTTGGCAATATGATTCACCAACGGTTACTTAGAGCAATTGAGCAGTGTGTTTGTATTTTTGCAAAGTCAACTGTATCTCCATGGATAATAAAAGGACAGTTCAAAAGCCTTTAAGAAGCAAATACAAGACATGTAAAAGCGACAAATGCTTAACAACTTAATGCAGACAATGTGTTGTCAAGGCGATTACTTTTTGCTGGGCGTTTTTGTATTTGCTTCAATATGCCAAGTAGCCAAACCAATATTGTAGACCAAATTGACAAAGTTAGCGTCAAAAGCGTTACATTTTTAAGTCCTAGATCGGTATTAAGGGAATGCATCAAACATATTCAGTTTATCGTCAAAGATATTTACAGGTATTCCAACTTTGAAGTTTGCCGGATTATACGAAATTCTTTATAGCTGGCAAATCACTGTAAACCCAAATCAATGAGTGTAAATATTGTAAAGCTTTTTTTTTTTACTAGATTTCAACACAGCAATTTTGATAAAAATCAAGCGAATGTGAATTTGTTGAAAATGGTATTTATTATAATATTCAGTATTGTTGGTTTGAATATTGTTAAGAATCTGAACATTTTATGACAGAATTGAAATAGTAAAACCAGGGAGCGGAAATAAGAGTTATTTTTAAATTTTTGAAGAAATAAATCATACATAAATAAACATCGTAGAGAACTTCTAATTACACCATTATGATTTTTAGGCGAAATGCATCCAATATATTGCATGATTTTAAAATTTTTGATTTTTATTCTGACAATCAAAAACAAGAGTTATCTTTGATTTGTATTTTTTTTAATGAAAAATAAAAGTTATTTTTGATACTTATATTTTTAAATGAAAACTAAAAGTTATTTTTGATTTTTGTATTTTTAAATGAAAAATAAAAGTTATTTTTGATTTTTATATTTTATCAATAATAAAAATCCATTCAAAACTCTTATTTATTTTTTGATGCCTTATGTATTATAATATGCTGCTTCATTCAAATTTCTATACGAATATAAAATATTATGTGACTTATCCATTATCAGCTATAAAAACATGAATGTATAGAAATAGCTTATAAGTTTTGGCTGCCATTCAAGTCAGTGTTAAGAGGTCGTTTTCACGTCGTTTCAATTTTACCATCATAATTGATTTTAAATATTCCTCAGATAAATTATATCTCAAATCTCCCAATATTAATCTGAGTGCTGAAAATGACCTTTCTACACTGACTTGAGTGGCAGGTACAGAATGAACAATCAAAGCTAATTTTCGAAGCCATGGGAAGGAACACAAGTTTTTTGCTCTCCCAATATTCCAATAAATTAGCAGAAGTATCGAAACGCTTTTCTTTGTAATTGTCCATTTCAAAATAAGCTTTGCGGACATATTACCCATGTCACGAATTTTGAATTGGTTTTTATTATTGATATAAAAATATAAAAATCAAAAAGAACTTTTATTATTGATATAAAAACGTAAAAATCGAAAATAACTTTTATTTTTCATTTAAAAAAATAAATATCAAAAATAACTCTTATTTTCTATCTAAAAATATAAAAATCAAAAATAACTCTTATGTCTTGATTTTTTTGATAAAAGTCATAAGAGTTACGGTCCCTGATTAAAACTTTAATAATGTAGAAATTGCTTGGGTTGCTATATAAAATTCACTTCGACTGGGGTTTTGACATCTCAGTTAAAGTAGGTTTAGTTAAACTGAAAATAAACAGATACCGTCGTTACAGCGAAATAATATTATTTTTTATTGCTTCACTAAAAAAGAACATTTTAGGCAAAAACTAAGTTGTTCTATTAAGAACTTTTGCATAAAATGGAGCATAGCGGCATATATTTTTCTTAGTTTAACTAATCATAGATTAACTTAGATCTCAAAAATACTGCCTTATTATGTTTGATCTTGCGTAAGTTCTTAGCTAGTATATCAGTTATCTTATTTTACGTTAGACAATAGATCAGAAGATCGATCTGCCGATCACGGACTAATTGCCTAACATACTGATACCTCATGTCGATATGTTTACTCCGCTAATGCTACACTGGGTTTTCAGCTAATTTCTTTAACCCTTGATTAGCAGCTTTATTACTTTGTCTTCGTAACCATCAATTTCCAGAGACAATCTTTTCAAACAAACAGTTTCTTTTGCTGGCGTTTGAAGGCGCTATGTATTCAGCCTCTGTGCTGCTGAGTGCAACTGAGCACTGCTTTTTCGATTCCCAAGATATAGGAGAGTCATTACAGAGAAATGTGAAACCTGCTTGTGGTTTTAAGTCCACTGCATTTCAAACCCAGTCTACAGCAACATATTGCTCGGAACTACTGCTATGAGAATCAAATATCTGTTTTGGGTTCTCTTGTACTCGATAAGTAGTGTAGTATATAATTGGGTTTTGTCATATGTTAATCAGGTGAATCAATGTTTTGTTAATATATTAAAATTTATATTTATTATAATATTCAGAATTGTTGGTTCACAAATTGTAAAGAGACTGAAAATTTTGTGACAGAATTGAAAAATGAAAACTACAACAATTAATACAAGATATCTCGATACCAGGTAGCTGCATAATTACAACAAACACAACGCCAACAAACATTTCATGTATTTTGTTGGTAGAAATAATTTTAGTGCTGTCATCCATTTGTTCACGTTTGTGTTGTGTATTTTGACCTGTGTTGCCAGTTGAGGGGGTTTCCCCCTACAGATAGGGTTTATTTTCTTTTAGGGGTGAATTTGGGGTGTTAAATTCTTTCGGTAAAAATTTAGGGGGAAACAATTTATTTTTGGGGTGTTTTTAAGGGATTCCTAAGTTTGCTTGAACGGTAAAATGGCAGGAGTTAGAAGATTTTTCAGCAGATAAATTTGAAGACTTTAACGATTTTTAAAGTAAAATTAAATGAGATATTTTATGTTCATTTGGTAGCTCCAAGAACATAATTTTGCAACTGGTAATTTTAAGCACTTTTTTTGTTGAGTTGAATAAATTCTTTCCTTATGGGCAATTTCTTTGAATTTTTTTCCGTTTCTTAAGACTTGGGAAAATAAAAATATCTAAGAACCTTTGATAAAACTAAAAGTCTTTTTATGAAAATAACAAAAGAACGTAACGAGCGAGGACGACTTAGAAACTCTTAATATTTTTGGAGAAACTTAAATTTTTCTAGATACGCAGATAACAATTTCCAGCTGCCTATAAATATGTACTTAGATCTCAAAATATGTAAATAAAACTAAATCGAAAATTTATAATAAATATACATACGCCTGTAATCACAACATGTGCACTGAAAAATACATATAATCAGTTAATTTTTACTTCTTTTTAATTGGGGAAAGTCAAAAAAATTTATGCATTTTTCGCATTGTCATTCATGGTGATTC
This sequence comes from Sturmia bella, assembly GCA_963662145.1. Lineage (NCBI taxonomy): Eukaryota > Metazoa > Arthropoda > Insecta > Diptera > Tachinidae > Sturmia > Sturmia bella. Next base: position 32,525,200 of record OY759168.1, on the reverse strand, counting down.
GCAAACTAAGAATGTTCACCAAAACCTTTTAGGGGGATTTTGTAGAAAAACATTGAATTTTAGGGAGTTTTAAAATGTAAAGCTTACTATATAATGGTCAATACAATGTATGTTTTTGTTGTTGTATTTATTTATTCTTTTTCTTTATCTGCCGCTGAACGCTGAATTCATTGTATTTAAAAATGTTTTTGGAAATTTGGTCAAATGGGACATTCTCAATCAGTTTCAATTTGTGCGCGTTCGAATGTTCTATAAACACAAGGAGAAGCATTTGTGAAAAAAAAACTTATTTTTTTGATTTCTATTCATTCCATGCTTTTGGCAAAGTTTTTGGGTTTTCATCACTGAATGTCAAAAAGTTTTCTACTTTGTTTATGTTTAAATGTGTGCTTGTGCTTCCGTTTTTTTGCTGCATGTTTCTGTATATCCCGCTGTAATATTTCGCCAATCGTTTACTGAGTTTATTTATTGTTTTTTTTTTCTTTTCTAAGGAAGAAAATATAAACATTGTTACTTAAAGTATATTTGTATGCTTTGATTTGATTTCATTAAATGGACGTTCCATGTGTTTTCATTTGGGGTTTTTGTATCGTTAAAATGCTGAAAAAATTCTAGAAAAAATATCTGATACTTACACGGCATATGAAATAAGTGGGTAAAAACTCCAGGTATTAAAAGAGTGAACTTGAAATGGGAGAGAGTTAATGATTAGAAAACTATGTTTAAGGTCAGTAATATCATTTTATCTTTATTTTTTTTTGAAGGAATAATGCCGTTTTCTGTCCTGCATTTAGTACAATATTTTCAATATTGTTTTGCAACAAGAATCGTTTTCTAGATTTGAGTGAAAGTTTTTATAATAAAAGGTTAGCGTAAATAAATCAATTTTTTTTTTTGTAATTTTCTTGCCAGATAGTAAAATATCGCTTTACTACAGTTGGAAAAAATGTATTTCATATATCAATACCCGGTAATATTGATTTAATTTTATGATCTTTAATATTCACTACATTTTGCTCAAAAGGGCTCTGATTCATTTTAGAAATGATTGGTATGACCAAATTTAATTAAACGAGACAACAACGAAGAAGAATTATGACAGTTTTTAATAATTTTTTCAGGTATGACTTCAATTGTATTTAACAGAAATTGCGAAAGATTTTTCCAGTTGAAAATTGGGTGCGGCTGATCGTTATTTTTTTATTTTTAGACTGGAACCAAAGCTCAGTTTATGACCCTTATACATATATGCATTGTACTGGAACTGGGAAAATATAAAAAAGAATTGGTGGTTAAAAAATGTAAATGGGGAGTGTTTTGGACGTTTGATTAAACAAAACAAAAAAATTATAACATAACAACAGAACATTTATTTTTGCAAAGTTGAGTGATTCAAGATTAACTGTTGCTAAATTGTCTGTTTAGTATCCAGTGTATATACATACTTTCAACACTATCCAGTTAACAACATTTAAAAGGGCCTGTTCAGTATTGAAAAACGTTAGCTATATAGAATATAAGGACGACACAATGGCCACGATTACGAATTTCGATGGGCTTATTTTTAAAAATATATCATGTTAATTAAGATCTCATTTGGTAAATATCTATATAAAACTAGCCAAATAAAAATTTGATAATATGGAATAATTTTTTAAATAAGCCCAGGAAAAAAAAGGAATTTTTCACGTATTACGCTACACATCACAAAACACACATCCGCTCGGATCAAAAGTCCACAAACAACTCCCAATGGTGATTGGTGTGGTGATCATGAAGCAGCCATGGTATGTACCCTAGCCAGTAAGTATTCAATTTAATTTTTCTTGTCTTCTTTAAAAAATTTTAATCCCTCCAATTTGGTCACAAAAAAATCCATCTCAATTTTGAGAAAGTAAAACCGAACGCACACAGAGCAAAAAATTTCTAATAGATTCAATAAGATTTTCTCTTTGAAACGATTTTAGGCTGAGGGGTATCCCAGCAGAGAGAAAAGAAAATTTTTCTATGGGTATTTCTTATTATTTCCATGTTGCAAATCTTATTAATTGTCTCAACAAGAAAAACACATAAAACCAAGAAGAAAACTTGTTACTCACGTTTGTTTTTACTCAGTTTCCGATTTGCATGGTACCAAAAAAAATTCTATAGAGAAGAACTTATTGATTCTGTTAGGTTTTCTTGTAAACTGTATACAATAAGGATTTCTTATTGATTTTATTAGGTTATCCTATTAATTTTTCCCTATTGGTTTTATTAGTTTCCTATATAAACACACGTAAATCGTCTTTTTAATTTCATTAATTGTTGTTTTTTCAATAAGTTTTTCCCATTTAAAATAATAAGGAATCCTTCTTAAAAAAAACCATAGAGATATCTTGTTGATTTTGTTCCACTTTATTAGGTGCTTTTTTCTCTGTGCAAGCTTAATATAATTATTAGCAATTATAAATAATATAGTTCGACTGTAAAGTAACAACAAAGCCAAGAAATTATGACTTGACCTAGGTTACAACCAGGGCTGGGCAGTATTTGAAATACATGTATTTGAAATACGTATTTAAAATACAAATGCGTATTTTGTATTTGTATTTTAAATACGTCTCAGGAATGTATTTCTATTTTGTATTTTAAATGCTAAGCGCTTGAGTATTTTATATTTTGTATTTCAAATACTCATGCTGTCAAAATACATTTTTCAAAATACATTTTAAATTTATGTTAAGAAATATGCGCTAAAAATTATTCCATTTATACATCAACTAAAATCCGAAAATTTTGCTTCTCTTTTAGTTAATTACCAAAGTACCTGTGTGAAGTAAACGCAACTGAATGCACATACATTGAGAACGTCGCCAAGCTGTCAGAAATCATGAAAAAATAAAATACAAGGAAAAACAGCGTTCGACATTTTAATCTAAAACAAGAAAACAAAATATCAGTCAGATGTTGACTTGGATAGACTATATATAGTTATATAGCATTTGGTGAAACTCACTCATTTCTTAATTCCGTTATAGGTTTTTCAATAAAATATTGTTTCCTAATAAGAAACCAATGAGATTTTGTCGTTATAGAGATGGCGAATAAAGAAAACCAGATTCGCCATCAAGAGATTGCTTTTCTAATATCACTTTGAAAAACTGGTGTTTATGAAAGAAAATAAAAACTTTTTTGATAAAAGTATTTTGTATTTTGTATTTTGTATTTTATATACATATTTTTGTTACATTGTATTTCAAATACTTGCTTTTGGACTGCAGTATTTAGTATTTTGTATTTTAAATACATGGAAAAAAAAAGTATTTGTATTTTGTATTTTAAATACACAACTTTCGTCTATTTTGTATTTTAAATACAGAGCAAGTATTTTGCCCAACACTGGGTACAAATAGCTTTTTTTGCCACACCTCTCGTCTCTATCCAGTTCGGTACTAGTAAGATCAAACTTGTGTGTTTGCGTACACCAGGGTGGTTTGACTTAGCACTCGATATTGTGCCATTGATCAGGAAGAAAAGTTCGGCTTTGACATACAAAACAAATCTCTTGCGAGGCGTCTGGCCTTACAATTTTTTTGCTCTCCTGAGTAGATGAGGTAGGGGATTGGTGTGTTCGGAAAGAATATTGGGGAGAAAAATATATTTGACTCCTTTGCGGACAGCCTGGGACTGATTGGCCCCAAGAGTCAGTAGTTGGTTGCCTCAAAAAGAAATGTTTCACCTCATCTCACTAACTTGCACGAGGGTGCCCGCAGATGAGTCATGAGTATGACCCACTCCCAATAATTTTCTATCCCTAATATTTTTACCGAGTACGCCGACACCGTACCATATATCTCTTACAAAGGGCTTTCATGCAAAAATACAAAAAAGAATACATATAAAAGAAGCTTTAAAAATTATTTTTTGGTATATTGTTTCCTTGCCAAAAGCTACCAAAAAACCGATGGCATAATATCGACAAATTTGTTTGCGTATAAATCGCCCGAACTAGTAAACATATTAACTGTTTGGCATCAATATTTGAAATTTCTATTTTCTTGCATCCATTAATATATATTTCTACCACAAGTAAACTATATTCTCAATTATTCTTAAATCTTCTTCACCTATATATCTACCTGCTGGTGAGTTCACTTGCCACTTTACGCCTCAATGGACAAGCACTTATTAGCGCAAGACAATAACCGGCTTATGGTAATTAGTTTTTATACATAAATACCAGCAAAGTTTGCCAATTGCACTCGTGCTTCATTACAGAAGTGTAATCGAACAAAAACAAACAAGGAACAAAAACGAATAAACCAAAATCGTATCCTTTTTGACTGCCCCATTTGCATGTGAAATTAATTCTGTCACTTGCAAACTTTACAGCTTTAACCTTCGGTGAAACTCTTTCTTTGTCCCTGCAAGCCCTCCCTGTTGGGTATGTTTGAAAAAAAACTGACTTACTACGAAAACTTTAAATTATTAAATATCCCACACAGTACATGAAGGCTTACTGCCAGGACACCAAATAATTGTGTGGTTTACTGGAATATGTTGCATGACAGAAATATGAATAATTTGTCTAATAGCTGTGAAAAACATGTAGTAAAACATTGATGTTATTTTAAAATTTAAATACTGTGTATTTTTTTTTTTTTTTTTTTTTTTGTTGCATTTGCAATGTACTTATTTAACACAATTATTTTCAATAGAGGCGAGTACATGCCTGCACTTAAATGAGTACAATTTAAATATTGAAGTTTTACAATATGAAATGTAATTTGAGCAGCAGCAAACGTTGTACGGCTTTCACTTTGAATTATAGTTGCGCTATCTGTGCAGCTTACAGGGTGCCACAAAAGTATTGATTTTTGTGAATTGGTCGGATTAACTATGGCATAAAGTTTTGCAAATAAAACTAAGACATTGAATTAGAAATGATTCTTTTCGGTTTCTTTATTGATATATTATAGTTTTTGGCTCCATGTCAAGTTTTTATTTAAAATTTCACTAGCACTAACTGTTTTAAATGGTGCTGCCACGTTAAAAATCATTTAACATTCCGCTCTTCTTCCACTTAAAAATGTGTGTGGGCTGCAGCCAGTGCTGGGCAAAATAAATGCTTTGGTGTACTTAAAATACAAAATACATGAATTAAAATGCAAAATACAAATACCTTTTCTCCTCGTATTTAAAACACAAAATACTGCATTCTAAAAGCAAGTGTTTGAAATACAAAATACAGTGTAACAAAAATATGTATTTAAATCAAAAAAGTTTTTATTTCCATTCATAAACACCAGTAGTGTTATTCAGTTACTTTTATCGAACCGACAATCGTTGTTCTTGTCGATACATTTTGTCGCTTGCAGTAACGATAATTTCATTCTGTACTTTAATTTTAACGATAGTATATATCGATAGTTTTCTATTCTCCCAAATTCGTTTCGTATGGCAATTCTGCCCACAAAATGTCGAAATAGGCGAAAACCATGAAAAGGAATAGAAAAAAAAATTTGTTTCATGCCTTGCAATATATTTTAAGCTAATAAAATAAAAAAGTAAAATAAATATATTTTAAAATGTTTTTCACATGCACATGTAGAATGTCTGCAAATTCAGGCAAAAGATGTGGCGCCTCAGCCGAGCATCTTAACCATTTGGTGGACTTCCTGACAGAAAACCTGGGACTGGCAACAGGGAAGTTCCAAAAATTGTACGTAAAAGTGGAACTCGGCAAAATGTGGATGCAATTAGTACAGACTATGAACAGTGATTGTGAACTCAAAAGGATTGTTAAGTCCCGAAGGGTACAGCGATCAACTGTTGGGGAGTCAACACCATGCTCGTCTCTTGCAAAATCACACGCCAAATATTCAAGAGCCATTTCCAACACAAAAAACCAGAAAAGTACAACAAAACACAATTTATAGTTAAAATAAACAACAAGAAATTTTTTGTCTGTTAATTATCGAAGATATTTTGAAAAATGCAACAGCTGATTGTAGTCGACAACGAATATCGCTAAAAAGTGCCGCTTAATAGCAAATTCGATAAAATATCGCTATCATTATTTTAACGATACGATTATCGTAATAAAAGTTACTGAATAGCACTACAGCTTTTCAAATGTGCTATCAGACAAACAACCTCTTGATGGCAAATGAATAAAACCAGCTATCGAAAAACCTAATGATTTATGAATAAAAAACGATATTTTATTGAAAGAGAAATAACGGAATTATGAATGAAGTGGCAATGAAAAAACGTTTGACCAAAGACTATCCAAGTCAACATCTGATTGACATTTTTTCTCTTCTTGTTTTCAATTAAAATGTCAAATGTCTTGTTTTTTATCAAAATGTCAAAAGCTGTTTTCTCCTTATATTTTATTTGTTCATTGTTTACTTTTCTGAAAGCTTAGCGACTTTCTCAATGTATATGCTTTCAGTTGCGGTTACTTTACACAGGTACTTTGCGTTTGGTAATTAAATTGTAGTATTGCAATTTTTTGGAAATAAAACAGTAACAAAGTTTTGCGCTTTTAGTTGATGTATGAATGGGATAATTTTTAGCGCATATTTTCTAACATAAATTAAAAATGTATTTTGAGAGCACAAGTATTTGAAATACAAAATACTCAAGCGCTTAGTATTTAAAATACAAAAAAAAAAATACATTCGTGAGACGTATTTAAAATACAAATACAAAATACGTACTTGTATTTTAAAAACGTATTTCAAATGCATGTATTTCAAATACTGAACAGCCCTGGCTGCAGCACTGATGTCCTTCTCTATAAATACAAATGCTGGTTCACTACATTTGTATGTGCTTGCGTATATGGTTTTTTAGTGTTTACTACACTGTTAATTTGATTAAATTTAATTACTATGTGACGCGTTACTAAAAACGATTTAAAAATGCATTTCGATATGGAAAACCTAAAACTGCATTTAAGCATGAACACTATATGCTGGAGGTGTTTGGGAATAAGGGACAAAATTTTAAAATCAGATTAGATTTTCTGGCGCACTGGCATTCTACAAAGGAGTTGCGTGAAGTCGAAGGGAATTTAGTTTTTTGCAGAAGCATATAGGGCTTTTTTTATATAGTTTACTTAAAATGTGTATTTGGAAATATGTTTTAAAAAAAAACACCTTTTTTGGCGCCATTATTTTAGTCATTAGACAGTTTATTGACCTTATATATTATAATTATATATTCAGTTTTCAGCTATCTCCTATTGCACTGTTATACAGAGAAACTTTTAATGAGAATATTGAACAAAATTGAGTTGTAGCTACATATTGCTAATTTTATGCTATATATATATATATAAACTGATTGCATACAAATAAAATACAACATTTAAGTCAAATTTCACAATTTTGGCACAGCCGCTTTAACCACTCGGCAACCAAAGCTCACGCAATTTTACTTTCTGTTTGTATACTTAACTAGTATTAACCAAAGCAATGATATTTTTGCAGTCTTGGACGATATTTGTCATCTCAGAAGACTGTTGCTCTCTGTTTATATGAAAGCTTTTTTCTACATGTTCTGTTATGCATCATTGAGATCTAGATGCTCTTTTATTGATACAATTTGAACATTTACGCCATGCCCTGCGTTATTAACATTTTACTGTAAACAGAGAGCAACAGTCTTCTGAGATGACAAAATATCCAAGTCCAAGACTGCAAAAATATTATTGCTTTGGTTAATGTTAATTAAGTATACAAACAGAAAGTAAAATTGCGTGAACTTTGGTTGCCGAGTGGTTAAAGCGGCTGTGCCAAAATTGTGAAATTTGACACGTCCAAAGTTCATAGGGTGCTGAAGAAGGGTGTTTGCTACCCAGAAACAGCCGGTTGTCCACCTAGCTACTAAATGTTACTTTTCTTTACTTGATTGATATTAACTAAAAGTAGTGACAAACCAAGGGTTGAACTTAAGCCTGAAAAAGTAATTTAAAATAATTTATAAGTTTTATTCGTTTTTCTGGCATCTTATCAGGTACATTTTTCGAGATAGTTTTATGATTGTCTATAAGTTTTCTTCTCTTAAATATATTTTGTGAAGCAATCCCACATTACACATGTTTATGATTGAGGACTATTTACAATAACAACAAACAAATCAAAGTAAAAACAAATGCGTTTTTTTTATGTAAAGAGCAAAATAGACCAGAACTTTAAAATGCTCCAGACATGTGTACGTACTTGTTTTCATAATTGTTCTTTGTTCCATTTGTAACGTTGTTTATGTCTGTCTGTCTGTCTGTGTGTGTGTGTGTGGTGGAGTTTGCATTTTTGTTTGTGTTTGCAATTTTTAAACGTATTTGTGTTTATGGTTGTGGCTTTCCGGTATTTGACTTTAAACTATTGTCGGCATTTTGTTTATTTTTTCTTAATACATTTGAAGCTTTTTTGTTACAGACGATTATTAGTTTTTATGTTTACTTTTTTTTTTTTTTGATTCTGATGCTTCTGTATTATTTTGCCTGTTACAAGCATTTAATACAACATCAATCGCACGAAAATCAATGAAATCGTTCCGTTAAAGTTAATTTATTTTTTTCTTCCAACTGCTCCATCATGATCCCGTGTTTTTGTTTTATTTTTTTTTTTTTTACTCATTTCTTTTAAAAAAATTTCTCTAACGAATGCAATGAAACTTGTAATGCAGATGTTCAATTTTACAGCACAATGGTCAACTTTGAAGATCCATTTGGAGTTTGTTTGTAAAGGAGGCTGTAGACGTTACAGCTGTATTTTAATATGGATTTGTGCATACAAAGATTTCATTAAGCCACGTTGGAAAGGTTTTTATCAGTATTTTTATTGTTTGAAATTGACTGAGAGTCAATTGCACAACAGAACCTTTGTTATAACAAATGCCCAGAAGATGTTAAAAACGACGCTGACGGTTAAAAAGAAAATGGTAGAAAACAAAAAAAAAATGGTAAATAAATCAATGATTGTACAAGATTTAGAAATGTTTTACAAACAAATGGAAATGAATTTACTGGCTCTTATAATAAAACAAAAACAAACAAGCAACAAAAAAAATAATGCGGGATTTGCAGACATAAAGAACATTGTTTGCTACTTACATCCTTGTATAAACATACAAACGAACATTCCGCCTGATGGGTGGGTGTTTTTCTTTACAAAAGTTTAATAACAGCCTGCATAACGGAGGGATGGTACATGCATTTTAAGTAATTTAAATACTGTATAAATAAAATAATGTTCGTGTGTGTATCGTTCTTAAGCGATCGATTAATTTTGCTTGCTTTAAGGAGGTTCAAAGATATTTAAAAGTTTAATAACTAAATATTTTTTTCAAGGAAGTCTTTTTAAATATTATATGTACCAATCAATGCTGGAGGTGTTTCAAGGACAAAGTTTTATATCATGAGCTCGCCCATAGAGCATCCTCACTGTGCAGCCTCTGTTTACATCACATTTTAATCGATATCCATGATTTTAAAACATCTTTCACCACTACATATTTTGTTATCCAGTTCTATATTTTTTCTAAATTTTTGGAATTTTATTGCTACAAAGCAGAACGCCGTATTGCAAAGCCGTATTGGTGAAGTTGAATTTAATATAAAAAAAAAGAGCTATACGAGTGTTATTGAAAGGCAACCTTTAAGTGTAATATACAAATCAGCTGTTTTACAACAAGAGGTTTTCTTAAGTTAACAGCCACTTTATTGGCCTCAACAGAGCTCACTAGCGGCGAGCCAATTGTTGGGAATATACCTAAAGAAATGAGTTTATACGGCCTGACCTGGTTTTGTCGTATACCTCACGTAAATTGTAAATTCGATTACATGTTAATATCTATGATGTTATAATGCTGCCAACATGTTAAATATTGATATTTGTTACCTATTGAAATCAATGGTTGCCGTTCTGCAAACAAATAACACACGTGCATACATATGTACACAAAACAAAACCATAAAAGTTCCTAAGTTTCAGCCGTCTATATGTAGAGCTGTGTCGTTCGTGAACGAACGGGTTAAATTGAACGGAACACTTAAATGTGTCGGCTTTAAAGAAAAACTAAATTAATATTTAAGTGTTTGTTGAAATAAAAGAAAAACAAAATGTCATAAAGAAAAAGCTGTGAAATTTGATTACATTTTGCATCTTTTTTAATATCCAACTCCTTACCAGAAGCAGTGTAGGTTTTTGTAAAACATATTTATAAAATACTAAATTATTCTAGTTATTAGTATAAATAAATATGTAAATTTCATTACATTTTTATTTTCCACCCATTTTTAAATGGGTGTTCTTGTTGTGTTTACTTTATCTTAACATCTGTTTTGATACAAGACCGGAGATACACAAACAAAAAAATTGTTGCCGTTCTGTTCGTTCAAAGTGAGCGGTTGAACGAATTGAACGAGCGAATCAGTCTGTGTTAGTTAACCAGAAAAGAGCGCTCATTAGAACAAACGACCGCGCACAGCTTTATCTATATGCCGCCGACATTTCGTTGATGCCAATCAACTCATCAGTAGAATTGAAAAATCTTAACAGAAAGTGTTGCAAAACGAGAAAACAGTTTCTATATTAAAGGTTCACTTGCATATTTATAAAGAAGTTCATTTGTTTCGTTTAACACTAAGAACAAACTGAGAACTTCTTTCAGGGCAAAAATCACTGCCATCATTGAACACCCATTTTTGGCCCACGAAAAAGCTTTGATTTTTATTTCAATGCATGTTTTTAAATTGTCCGTCATCCAATAATTAAGTTCAACTGACATTTCAAAATAGCTCCACAACATTTCTTAACCAAACAATGAGTTTTTCTTGTAAACAAAAAACTTGTATTTGCTTGTAAATCCACAAATCAAATTGATTTTAATTGACCCTAAATCTTGCACAGGCGTATAATTTCATCAAAAAGCCTTCAGCTGGTACATGTTAAATGTTTTACTGTTGTTCACTGGTGTCAATAAGTTTTACACTTTGGAGGCAAGGAAAAAAATGAATCCAAAAATTAAATAACAAACATACAGAATATATATGCGTCAAAATGCAGCATTTCGTAGCCAGTACCCAGCAGAAAAATAAATAGAACAAATGATTTTAAGAAGACCCAGCTGTTTTTGCTGCTAATGGCGTTAAAAAAACTATAACTGGAAAAGAATAATACATTTTCTTTTACTTTCTATAAATATTACTGATCAAATTTTTTTTTTAAATATTAACCGACCTATTAGATACTCGTATGTCTAGCAAATGTGAAAAATACAAAAGTGACCATCGATTGCCCCATAAATATTCTCCTTAGCAAAAACATACTTTCTACAAAATTCTAGGCAGATGGTTTTACAAGAAGGTGTGCCGCATCTGTTCACAAGCTGAAGTAAGATATAATGAAGTTCACAAAATATACGATCCCGTTGATCAATAGGTTAAATACAAACGTTCAGTAACGGAAGGCTCAGTTAAAAGAAGTGCTACATGCCATTGCTCAAAACACCATTGGGGAATTCGAACGGTATCATGTGGCGTCATAACATCACAATGTTCTAACATCATTTTATGATAGTTTAAAAATATTGTTGCTGTGGTCCACAAAAAAAGTTATAAAATACTAGAACTTCTCCAGCTGTATGATTTGTCATAACTAAACAGCATACATCTCTTTCGTCGACCCGGCGATCTTATTTATACAACGCAACTAATATTCTAAGAAAATATTTTATGTATACATACAGTTATTACTAAAGGGTGTTGTTTTTTGCGATATATAGAAATTTAAGTTGGCATTGCTGTTCAAGATGGCGACAGATTTAACAGCTGTCAAGTGATTTATTCTCAGTTTGGTTTGGCAATTCATCATGAATAGACTCGCGGCTTAACAAGTGAGGCGTAGATTCGTCGAATGGGCCCAAAACGAGATTGCCGTTGTTCCCGATTTTCATAAGCGAATTTTAGTTTTTAGAATTTTTTTGCAAAAGTTCGATATTTTTTGTTTTTTCAAACAGCATAAAAAATCTAAAACTTAAGTTATGCCGATGAGTTTTCACTCATTCATAACAAATAAAGTTTCAAACCAATAAACCGTAATAAATGACTAAAATTGGTTCACAACTTTGGAATTTATTCACAAAAAATCCAAAATTGCAGTTTCAATCGGTTACCAGACGAAGCCTAAAAAATTAAAAAAAATACTATTTTAGGTCTAAAAATAGACCTTAATGTTTTCCGTCTTTTACCAGCCGTCTAAATGCCGCCGACATTTCGTTGTTGCTAAACAACTCATTAGTCGACTCGAAAAATCTAAAAAGAATGTTTGAAGCCCAACTACTTATTCCAAAACTCTCATGAACAAAATGAGAATCAGAAATGTTCAAACAGAAAACATTTTACGTCTTGCAACACCTTGACTTTTCTTGGCACTTCCTTCCAAAGGGTGGCCATCACTTTTTATTAATTGAAAGTAGTATGGAAGAAACATTTTGTTTGCTTATCAAAATAAAGCAGTTTCAACTGACGGAAGTAAAAAACAACCTACAAATATCGATACTAAGCCGATTAAAAAGTTCTTTTTAGTTTTTCAAAGGTAATTTTTTGCCAAATTTGGTTCTTAAATTTTTTTTTTTTTCAATATTTTAAACCGTTTTTGAGATAAGGAAATGTACGTTATTCTACCTCCTCCATTTTTAAAATAACGGTACATGTCAAAAACAAGAGTTAGCCTAAAAAAAACAGTTAGCACTACTGAATTTAGCGCACCCGAATTAGGTTTACCCACTAAATGCCCCGTCTCTCGGGTTTTTCAACTAGCACAGTGTCATTATATTTGGTATGAAAGGTATTTTTAATACTAATAAAGAAATAATAATAATAAAAAAAAAAAATTATTATTATTTTTTGCTAAAATTATGTACAGAAACATGTGACCGGCTACCACTGACTTCATTTGCTGAAGTTATTGTTGTTGCCCGTGTGTTTGTACATAAAAAAATCCAAGCGACATATTTACTCATTGACAGTTTTTCTTTTAATATTTTTTTATTTTGGTTTTTTTTTTTTTGCTTTAGTGATATTTTCTAAGTGGGAAGGCTGCCAAATTTGAAATATTGAACTTGTTACTTGCAATGGCAGTTAAAAACATACAAAAATATCTACACTTACATTTTAGCAAGCACATAAGCAGTTGATATTTGTGTAAAATGTGTTGGCATTTTGAGTTAAGTATATAAATAACTCAGTGCCAGAGTACATACATACATGGTTACATGTGAATATAAAAAGGAAGGTTTGTATAATTGTATATATGTGTATGTGTGCGTTTCATTATTGTCATTTAATTGTGTTATGCCTTTTGAGAAATTTTTTTTTCACCATTTTTTCTTTCTAAAAATATTCTTGCAAAATCACAAGACAAGGACGTGTTTCTTTTGATGCTTCCAAAAAATATTTATAAAAAACATATTGGGCAATAATACCAGGAAAAAAAATACAAAAAAACAGCAATAAATGAAGCAAAACAGCCAATCGATTTGAAATGTTTTCTATATGCATGTTTCCCAGGGTGTCTGTCCGGGCGAACATGGCACTTTTAACTATTAGCTGCCAATAAATAATAAGCAACAACAAAAATAAGGCAACAAGAACTAAATATTTGTTTGTTTTTTCTTTTCTTTTTACTGATTTAATTTTGGGGTGGATGGATGTGCAAAAATAAATAAAAATAGATCAGCTGAATTTTAAAGCAAGACTCGGGCATAATTTTATTGATTTACGTATTAAAGGTACATAAATGTAGTTTTTATATTTGTGAGGTCAGTGAAAGTAACGTTTTTTTTTAGCATTAAAGTGAAGAAACTTTTGTGGATGTCTGCAAATGATGAGGTTTTTAGAGAAATCTTTACATTTTCAAAATTTTTTCAAGTAAAAAAATTAGAACGGTGGGTCTATATTAACCGAAGTAATGAGCAAAATTTTGCAATATTTTTCTCTGATACCCAGAAAAACAAATGGTTGAGAAATGATTAGCTCGATAGAATATTGGCCAGCTTAAAGGCTGTCAATTTTCTGTAAAAATAAAGCTAAGCTCGGATGATCAAATATTACCCCTCATATAACAGGGCCACTATTTTCTTGTTTTATTCAACCACATTGTTACAAACAACAGGAAAGCCAAATTTTTTGGACAAAAAAGTGTAAGTTTCATTAGAATATATTCTAACGGCCTAATTCATAAACACAATCACCCCTATCGTGAGTAAAATGTGAAATTTTTATTTCCATAAAATTTTCATTTCCCAAGTTGGGAAATTTGCTATCATGAATGTTATGGGAACGTTTGGGAGGAGGAAAATATAAATACAAAGGAAATTAATTGAAAATTTGTAATTCAATTATGTAATTCAATTTATGTTTTATAACTCATAAATAGAAATTTATAGTTCAGAAGGTAAAAAGGGTGAATAATACGGCGTTTCCAAGCCTGTTGAATATTTTGAAAGACTCTCTGCTGGAAACAAAAAGAAATCGTTTGGTATTCCGTCCATCGTAAAACTAAGCGCATTCTTACGTTTTTTTGCAGCGGGTGGATACCAAAAAAGTGTTGGAAGAGATTACGAAGGCGCAATCCACTTTTTGCGAAGTGCTCTCTAAAGTGTTGGATGCTTTAGAAATGTCTCTGCGCAGAATGAATAAAATATCCTTTGATAAAATTCCATTCATGAACTTTTTCAATAGGGACAGTACTTTTTAGTTCTTCTGTAAGCGAATACCAAAAATCTTTAGACACCTTCACAAAACCACATGCATTGGGTCGGTCATGTTGCACATTATTTATTGATTTAGACCTAAAAATAGTTTTCAGGTAATTTATATATCCATTAACCCTCCGATTAGTGAGTGTCGCGTTTGTGTTTAAATAGTGACAAGGTCCTCAGGGACCTGTAGTGAAATGTATGGTATTTTGCTTGATGGGACATTTTTGGTGGTTTTAAATAATGTTTTTTAATTATATAAGGAAGTAAAAATGCACAAAAAATGTTTTTTGAAGAATTTCAGTTTTATTCAATAATAAAAAAAATACAAAAATCATTCATATACATATGTACATATGTACGTACATAAATATGTACGAAAAAGTTTATCACATTACTGTGGTACACTATCTGCTGGATTTTCCACTTCAAATCTGCAATTACTGCAACGATACAGCAATGTTGAGTGCTCCGCACAAACTGCTTTGTTACAATTTAAGCAATATGCTCTTGTTTTGCGTTGGCGTCCGTACTCTATACGACATATCTGGCATGATGGCCGATTTGACTTAGGCGCAAAAGAAGGTACAGGTCCTGCTGTAGGTCTTGCCACTACCTAGGAGTACAAAATATATTTACTTTTGAAGCTTTTGAATTTCATATTTTTTACCTTTACTTGTACATTGAATGATTCCATAGCATTTCGAATCCCGGGATATCTCGTTACGCGTTCATTGGCGGCTCGTTCCTCAATATTAGGTAGTGCTAATTGTGTTGTGAGCAATTGCAAAAATGAACGTCGCTTATCACTTTTTTTTATTGGCTGAATTTCATTACATATGATAAACGCAGCTAATGCAGCAATATCTATCATATTATAGAACATTGCTAGTGGCCATCGGGTTGTTGGCCGTTTGCAGGAATATGTCCCAAGCATCTGGTCCATTGTATCCACACCAGATTTGTTAGCATTATAATCCAAAATGACAAACGGCTTCTTTTTTTCAGTGGTATCCACATCGCAAGTGTAGTGCATCGTCGATAGCAAAATTACCGCTTTACTTTTCTTTGGAACATATGAGCATAGTGAAACATCGCTTTCATTGAAGCCAAACAGTGAGCTGCATATTGGACGCGAAGGGCTTTTTAGAAACTCAGGTGGAACAAATTTTTTATTTGAGCGTACTGTTCCAACAAATGCAGTTTTTTGCCTCATCAAAGTGCGTGCCAAATCCAAAGTGGAGAAGAAATTGTCAGCATAAATTGTGCGGCCTGAGCTTAAATATTTCTCGACTAATTTACACACAATATTCTGTCCTTGATTTATCTCACGCTCAAGAGTACGAAGAAAAAAAACATTTAACTTATATGTTTTTTGTACGCTATCTACTAATAAAAGTTCAGGTCCTCAGGGACCTTTTCACTAAACCACGTACTAAACTTCATTAAAGCATAATAATTTCTTTACTATTGCTAATATCGCTTAAAAACTAGTTTAAACCGATTCAGCACACTTTTTGTTTGGAATACATATACGGTATGGGTATTCAACCTATACAAAATTAAGGAGTATTGAGAGTTTGAAAATCAAAAAGGTCCCCAGGGACCTTCTCACTAATCGGAGGGTTAAAATGTAGCAACTACTTGCATTTTTTTTCTAGTTCCCCAGAAAAATAAAATAAACAAATCAACACAAAAAATGGCAAAAATGTGTTTAAAAAATCCATTTCGAATGGGAACACATTTTATGGGAAAAGTTATTCATGCTCGCACTTTTGGGAAATGGGAAAATATTTTAGGGCTAATATTATTCATGATAGGGGTGATTATAAGAGTGTTATAACCAACTTATAAGCAAAAATCCAGAAAAGCGGATTCATAGACGACTTATAGCTTATTATGCTGCTTATAACCATTTTACAAATTGAATATTTTTTTTATTGTGGCCTCTACACAACTATAAGCGTTCAATAAAGTGAAAATTGTTGAATTAATGATTTTTATTTTTTTATTTTAACACTGTTTATCAATTTTTTGCTTCTTGAATGTGTCTGTATGATTGCATTTCATTGTTTCTTACACCAAATCATCATTACGCATTAAGCTATGAAATTTAAATATATGTATGAGCGTCGGTTAAATTCTACTGATGATATGTGTCATAAAGACACATTGGGCCTGCAAAAAGCATCTCATTTTTTATCAAAAAAATTTTTCTTTGCTTTTCATATAAATTGCAAATATTTTGAAGATTTGTATCGATACAATACACAAAGAAATATATACATACATATGTATAGTACTATCTCTTTTCAAATTTGAATTTACATGTACATATATATGTATGCATACACATACATATCTACTCGCAAACAACAGTATTTACAAGGTATGCACACACATTGGCCCCTCTACCGTTTATATAAGCGTTTGATAAACTGGCATTCGTTGAGTTGATGAAGAGTTGTGAAGAGGGAATTCACCAATAAAATAATTTTTAATAAAAGATATTTGCGAATTGAATAATATTTGCGATTTGTGATTTACCAAAAACTTACAACAACCAGCATTTAATATACAAAAAAAAAATTATACGACAACCAATAATAAAAATCGGAAAAAATTCACCTAAATTCTTTACTGTGTACACCATAAGAACTTTTTTCATAACTCCCACAAATTCCGTTATTAGTTTTGTATTATTTTAGGTCTAAAAATACACCTTATTAATGTTTTCTGTCGATTTTCAGCCATCTATATGCCGCCGACATTTCGTTGATGTTAATCAACTCATCAGTAGACTCGAAAAATCTCAAAGAAATGTTTAAAACCTAACTACTTATTCCAAAATTCTCATGAACAAAATGAGAATTAGAAACAAACCTTTAATACCGAAAACAGTTTTTAGTCTTGCAACACTTTTACTTTTCTGAACAACTTCTATGCAACGAGTTACCAACGGCTGAAAAAGTTTTAAAATAATAAATTTCAATCAGCTTTTAAAGCAATTAAATAATAAAAAGTAAAAATTTTACTTTTCTTTATTTAATTAATATTTCAGTAAAATGTTAAGTTAGTTTTTGTTAATTAGTTTTGTGTAAAAATTTAAAAATTTTCTACAAATTCTTTCATTCATTGGGTGAATAAACTCTGTTTCGTTTGATTTATATTTTATTAGTGATTGCTTCATTAAATATGTATGTCAATTTTCGTTATTAAGTCAATGAAATATTTCATTTGTTTAATGACAAAAAAAAAAAAAAATCAAATGAAACATTTCATTAAACACAATATGTGAATTTTTTCATTGAGCTGATGAAAATATCATAAATAAAGAAGTCACATATCAATAATTTGTTCTCTCTTCTCGAACATACCAACACCGTACCCTGTCTTCTTACTGAGGCTAAAGGCCGTGTCAGATAAAACTTTTGCTTCACGTTACGTTACATACACGCTTTGACATTTAAGATAAATATTCATGTTTATATGGCTCTTGTCACATAAATCTTATGTGACGCAAAGCAAAGCAAAAAGTTGGACATCTTTCATCTTTTTGCGCGCTTTGACAATTAGCTGCTTTCATTTCCATTTATTTTTTCTTGGCGTCAACAAAAATCAAAAAAATTCCAAATAAATAAATAAATTTTATAAATTTAATGAATAAATTTATTTGAAAAATATAATAAACAAAACTACAAATAAGTACACATATAAAAGTACATATGTATATAAAATATACAACTTCAATATTTTATTGATAAGCTAACAATGCACGGCACTAACAAACTAAAATACAATAAATGGAAATTCCCTTGCCTCGAAAATAGTTTATTAGTATATCGTAGTGACATCTAATGCTGAATTTTATCGAAAAATCCAAAGAGCAATATCGAGCACTGCAGAGAAGGCATAATGAACTTCAGGGCCACAAATTGAAAATATGGATGTTGACAATTGCCACACAGCTAATAAAACAACTAACAAGCGGCCGTGCTACAACTTGTTGGGCGGTCTTAAGCGGTCACCACAATCATGATTTTGACACTTAAGGACTACTTTCTTTCGGAGATATTTAAAAAGAGCAGAGTAGGAGCAACTCAAGAGCCAAGGAATGAGGTAACTCAGCACATTAACAACATTGAACCCCAATTATATCTTAGAGCCACTGCAAATTTGGCACACCGGATAATGGCGCTCATTTTGCCTACATTTTGTTTTACATTGCCTCGGTGGATGAACTGATAGAGCACTTAGTTAATAGTCCTTAAGCCACAAGTTTGATTCCTGCCGAAGACTCTGAGTGTTTATTTTCCTACCAAAAAAAAAAAAGGACGAAATTGCCAGAAATTTTTCCAATAGAAAAAAAATAATTCTGATAGTTTCTTCAATAAATTTTTTTCTATTTACACATAGCTTAATTTTTAATTTCATTAAAGGCTTCAGATCTGCCAACACTCTATACTCAGTATTGTTACTTTTTAAATATTGTAACAAACTTTAGCTAGTGATGTGTTAAGGCTTAAGCCAATACAAGTGATTGATTAGTACTGCTATAAGCGACATCTACACTACTCTTATGTATCTCATGTAATATAAGTAACTGCCATCTATACAGAATGGGACTGTCCAGTATGGCGATCTGTAGATTTTGCGGAGAAGAAGAGGAGACAATGGAACACTTAATTATCGAATGTGTGGCACTAGGCCACAGAAGACACAGGCTGTTGCAGGCCTATACATTGGGTTCACAGGACTTGCAAGGGCTTGCACAGAAGGAGCTTATACTGTTTCTTGATGTATTAAACTCGTGATTGACAAAGGGTTGCACAATAGATCATCTTTGGTCGCAGCGCAAAGGGCCATCCTGGACCAACCTAATAATAATACAATACAATACAATACAAGTAACTGCCATCTATCGATTGGTCTCAAAGGGTCACAAAAATGCTGTCACATTTTAAGCTGTAGCTTTAGCTTCTTGTTTTAGCACTTTCAAGATTAATTTGTCTATTGACTGCTTTAATGGCCACAGCCTATAAGTCATTAGTACGAACATTGAGATGGTGCTCGACTTAGAAATTTGTGGAAGTTAAGCTGGAGAATAAATAGTAGCACGCATTCGAGTTTGTTACCGGTATTGTCTTGTCTATGCTGCAATCAACATAAAGCTTAGAGAGTAGTCTGATTTTTACAATAGTAATGTAACAGTCTTAAAAGTATCATAGTGAAGTGTTTTAACAAAGTTCCATAATTGATCAAATTTGAACAGAGCTGAAAGTGCTGTAAAGAAAATAGCTGAAATTGGTTTATTTTCATTTTCAACCAAATATTCCGCAAAAGCATTTTTATTAGAGATCAAAAATTAAAAACGCAGCAATATGGTGCACAACTTGAACGTATTACGATTGAAATTGGCATAAAGTAATTAGTTTTTCAAAAGCAAACAGTATGTCTTAAAAACACTTCACTCAGCGTACTTATAAAACACGGGAATAGAAAATATACGAGAAGTGTTTAGTCAATCGCATAAACTTTTCCATCTCTGAATAGAACATAAAAAAATATATTTATTGATTATTTATAGCGCAAACTTCTCCCATATTTGTATGAACTTCGCCTCTCTGGGTCCCTTGAGAAACTCATAATTCATTTATCTTTCTTTAACGTATTAAATTTCATCTATCAGTATCTAAATCATCACAAGATTAGTTTTTATATGAGCAAATATTAAGCAAAATATGTATTTAATCGATAACATTTGGCTTCAATTTCCAAGCATAGGAACGAATGCTTTTCACTACTTCAAGGGACATCAACTGCAGAAAAACAAAAAGTGACAGAGGGTAACTGAGTTACCATATACATGTGTATATACATGCATACAAACAGACACATGAATATGTTGTTATTTTGATTACAACAACGGGTATAGGCAGGCAAACAGCACGAAAAAATGGACATCGTTGCATCAAACCAGTAAGTGAATCTTAGTTGTGGAGTCACAGTCGTAAAGGCATCAGCAGCAGAGCCAGTAATAGCAGTTGCATACGTTCGTAATGTTACATATGTACGTTGGAAGCTGAGAGTCGTCTAGTCCTAAATACCATTTATAAGCATCAGCAATATGCATATAATTGACATATGAACATACATACTGTGTGTACTGTGTAATGTTTGCTATAAAAATTTCATTTCATGTGTACTGTATTTTGGCAAAAATCCAAAAAATTTTTACTTCGAAAATTTTCTCGTTCGCCTGGTTCTGTTTTTATTTCAGCTTTAATTCTTTTTTTTTGTATTTTTTGTATTATTGCTTTTAATAGCATCCTCAAAAATCAGTTGCTCTATATATAATAAGACTTTTACTTAAAGTATTAGTTGTAGTACCACCATCACCACCACTACTGAAATTTTTGATTTCCTTTTGTTACTTCATTTACTAGAGACCAGAGATGGAAAAGTTTATCTTTGTGTCATTAAAATTTGTATTGAATTGCTGGTGCAAGGAATTGAATTAAAGCTGGCTCTTTTTATGACAACAAGTCTTGCTGAAGTGAAAAAATTGCAAGTATTTGCGAAAGCATCATTTAAAATATGTGCCACCGTTTGATTAAATTTTTGAATAAATTTACAAAAGTTTGTTTTACTTATATTAAAACAATTTTTTTTTTTTTGATTTTTCTAGAAGCAGAAATTTAATTGATTTTAGAATTATTGACCAAGCTTGAGATCCTAATTTTATAAATGTAAAAAAACCAATAGTATTTCATTAATAGTTGCTGATAAGTTAAAAAATTCCCTCAAACGCAAACAATTAGCTCAAGATTAATTAAAAGAGATCTAAAGAGGAAAAAGTAATCAGAGTAAGATATAAAGAATTAATTTCTTTAAACAGCAATACAAAGCATTCATTAATTTGCCAACAACATCTTTTTATAAAAGAATTATCATAAACTCCGAGGGACAATGACCCGTATTGGAAACTCTTCGCCCCGATGGAATCAAGGTTAGTGCTGCCAGCTGCCTGACTACAAATCAAATTAGTGTAACCAGTGTTTAAACAAAGTATTTTCTTTGACTTACATTTCAAGTATTGTTGAAAAATGTTACGCAAAATTTCTGTAGAAAACTGAAGAAATAAGTTTAGATTGTCAGTTTCTTTTAATAATATATATATTAAGGCTGTTCACCATGGCAGATGTGCAAATATGCTTTGTGCAAATTTGCAGTGCATTTTCGGGTTGATCGTTTTGTTTTTTTTTTTTTTTGTTGCAAATCTGCTTTATTCTTCATTGAAGGTTTGAAAATGCATTGCTTTAGTTAGCAAACTCTTTATTTTATTTTTAGAAGCACAATTGTTGCTGTTTTGGTTAAATTCTTTTATGTATTTCAAAATTCTAAGTAACGCTACTGTAATATGTAAATAATATGGAACGAAATATCACAGACGGCAAATTCCATCGGCGTCAAGTCGGCAACCAGCAGCCGCTGACTTTACTTTTGCATGACAAGCCGCTACCGATCTTATTTTATTTTTGGAAAGACACCTTTATAAACTAAAACTAACACGCGATGTATTCTTTTGTTATTAATAAATTAAGGCTAACGTTTGCATTTGCTGAAAAAAAGCTTTTTTTGATTCACATGAATGTGTTTTTCATCGCATTAGAATTTTTCGTCACAGCCGCTATGTTTTGTCTAGTCATTTATCATCATCATTTATTTTCATTTGCGCATTTTTTATTATCATTTGTAGTTTTTTTAGTGCTTCATTTGCACTTTGTTGTTGTGTGAAAGAAAAGCAGATCAATTTTCCTCAGATTTGTTTCGTTTGCACAGTTTGCGCTACCATAGGGAAACCCCTCATTATAGCATAAATTCTTGTCAGTATTAATGAACAAATGTCAGAGCTGTTGTTTCTGTGTAGTGTTTTTGTTTAGTCAATTCATGTCACAAATTATAATTACCATCAAAATATGGTTTCAGAATTGATTTTAAAATCATTGTTTAGTATTTCATTATTCTTGGGCTCGATTTTGTTGTTTCCCCATAATTGAGAAAAAAAATTTTATGAAAAAATTGTGGTGATCAACATTTTAAAAGAAGAACAAAAAAAATTAAGTTGAAGACTTATGGTCTAGGGAACATACCGTGACTGTTTCGCATCCACTTTGATGATCATCAGCACCCAAATGGCTTCTATTTACGTATACGTATCATAACAGAACAATTAAAATAGCTTTTGGGGACGAATATAGTACGTATGATTTGAATATATTTACAATGTCTGCAGGCAATTTGTTCCACAGACAAACCGTACGGCGAACTCTCTGTGTAAAGCATTGTGAAATTCACTAACCAATTGAGTACCAAAGGATATACACGTACATTGCGTAAAATTATGCGGATTTCGAGAACAAAATCTCGCCTGAGCTAAATCTATTATAACGACGAAATCTATTATAACGATACTTCAGCGAATCAATAGGGTTGGACACCCTACCGTTGCTGATAGGCTTCTTCGACCTCTCCTGTATACGGTTGAGTAGCCCCAAAATAGTCTACAAGGCACCGGCTCAGACACAAGTTCAAAAAAAAAAAAATCACAAAAAAGTCTATCACTTTTGGGGTAGTAAAATTAAACTCAGACCTTAGAAAACTACAGTGAAAGCCCGGTATAGCGAATACTCAATTTAACGAATATTCGATATAACGAATGGCGAAATTTTCACATTAGCTGCCTTATATAGCGAATTGCAAAAAAAAAAGAATCTCGATTTAACGAATGACAAAGCAAAATACATTGAAAAATCATTACAGAATCGTAAGATTGTGGGTGTTTTTGGCTTCTATGCTTTGTATTGAAAGCACGCGTGTGATGCGTTGCTTTTTTTCTTAAAATTTCAGTAGTTTTATTTGGTTCATTGTGAAAACCAGATGTCGATTTCTTAAGAAATTAATAATATGAATGAAATGTAACAATAAACCTACACATGTTAATAGCATTCAAAAATATAAGTAAATATGTATATGCACCTAAGTACAATTATGATTTTTAATGAATTTACATATTAGAAATAAAAACAATAATTAAATAAACATTAAAATATCAATTAAAGTTTTCTTGCTACACTAAGTTATCAATACAGATAAATTTTGATATTTTTAAAACTGTGAACCACCGTCTTTTATAAAATTTTAAGATAAAAAATCACTGTTCGATATAACGAATATCTCGGTATAACGCAAAGTCTGAACATTATATCATTCGTTAAACCGGGCTTTGACTGTATTAACATTTTGAATACCAAAAAAAAGTTTTAATAAGAAAATTTCATACAAAATTTCCTGATAATTCATTCTAAATGCACTTTATTTAGATTTTTCTGATTATTTGAAATAGTTTGTATTAAAAACAATATTTTAATACGTTTGCACCAGCGCATGTAAATGTGGATATAATCTATTACTAACACAGAGTATTTCCTAAAGTGAGCTTTTACTATTCAAAATCATAAATAAGGAAAAGAAATATTGAATTTCAGTGCTAAAATTGGCAAGTTAAGGCCGAATTCGTTACAGACTAATTTCTTTCAGATCAGAATCAAAATATACTGCAATGCGTCTTCCAGTAACTAAAAGTCTTCAGACTTTTTGTTTGGCTTATTTTTGCAGCAACCAACGCTTAGCAAACTGCAAAAAAAAACAAGCAACAATAATAAAGAAAAAGTAATAAAATAAAAAACGCAGCAAAGAAAAGAAGAACCAAAAAAAAAACTAAGCAAACAGTGACAGAAAATTTTTGACATTTTAATATTTTACAACCAAAAGTGCTTGAACTGTAACAAATCAACAATCAACTACAACGATTCAAGCGACCGACCGACCGACCGACAAACAACCCAGTAAACAACACCCCGTGCTTGAAACCAGTCGCAAAACGATTGCGCTGGCAAATGGCAAACACTTGTGGCAGCAAAATGTTTATTACTAAAAAGCAAAGACAAGAAAACAACAAAGAGGCACAGATACGTTTACAAACGAGGCTCCAGCCAACCAACTCTCCAACACACGCTTCTAAACACGAAATTTGCCAAAGTCGTAACACAAAGGCCCAAATACGACGACGAGTATTAGACACATTAACAGATTTTCTTTTTGCCAGTGTTTGCGTGTGCAAGTGTGTGTGATTTCTATTTCTGTTTCATGTAGAGGAAATGGAAAGGAAAATATAGATTATTTTTTCACTTTAATTATTATTTCTTCTTTATTCAAACAAAATATTCCTTTGTGTGTATTTAGGCGGTGGGTTTTTTTTTTTCTATTTATTTGCACAGAGGCAAATAAACATATGGGTTTCGGGAGACGAGAAAAAAAAAACAACACAAATGCACGTCTGCCTTTTTAATTTGAAAGAAATTTATTTGGATGAATTCACTACATGCGCCAGTAGTTTTTTAGTGTGTAACAATTCAGATTGAGAACAATTAGTTTTCATTTAGCAGACGCTGCGTTGCGTTGATTTCTTCTAGTGTGTAAGTTTTTCAATTTTTGATGCGGAATTTTTGCTAATTACAAAAGGATTCACATTAAATTGACTGCATGTTTCATTATGGTTTGGTGACATTTAAGACAAGTCTAAGACATGCATATGCAAACATGTGTTTTTGTTTTAATTTCAACATCATACAAGAAAGCAGCCACCGTTTTAATCGTTCAAGATTTTTATGACAATGTTTCTAAGAATTCTTTTAATAACATTTTCAACTTCAAATTCTCTTCACTATTACAATTATTTGCTTAACAATCGCATGGCATTAAGGTCAGCTTCTAAAACAAAAAATAGTTTAAACATTAACTTAACTTTACAATCAAACCTTTTTATTCGCAACTATTAATTATGTTATCGAGTTTTTGGTTCAAATATAAAGGGTCCGCCAAATAACTTTTTTTTTTTTGAAAACAGCGCAAAACATCGATTAAAGCTTCGGCCTTGTGGCACGTACCGCCGTCTTAATGAAACCAAATGTTACCAATATTCTCCTCTTCAATTTTTGTGAACAAAAATTTGTTCATTATGGCCCGATAGCGATCGCCATTGACTGTAACGGCCACTCCTTGCTCACTTTCGAAGAAAAATTGCATAATTATGCCTCTGGACCAAAATCCCCACCAAGCAGTGACTCGTTTTGGGTGCTTCGGCTTTTCAATGTATGCGTGCGGGTTTTCTGTGCCACAAACGCGACAATTTTGCTTGTTTACATACCCGCCAAAAACAAAATGAGCTTCAACTGAAAAGATTTGCCAAAATCTGCATCTTCTGTAAGTCGATTACAGGCCCACTTGATGAACCGTACACAGAGCGAAAACTTCCTAATAGGTTCAAAAAGATTTTCTCTTTTTTTAAGATTTTCTCATTTTTAGGCTGAGGGGTATCCCAGCAGAGAGAAAAGAAGATTTTTCTATGGGTATTTCTTATTATTTCCATGTTGCAAATCTTATTAATTGTCTCAACAAGAAAAACACATAAAACCAAGAAGAAAACTTGTTACTCACGTTTGTTTTTACTCAGTTTCCGATTTGCATGGTACCGAAAAAAAAAATTCTATAGAGAAGAACTTATTGATTCTATTAGGTTTTCTTGTAAATTGTATACAATTCGGATTTCTTATTGATTTTATTATGTTATCCTATTAATTTTTCCATATTGGTTGTACTAGTTTCCTATATAAACACACGTAAATCATCGTTTTAATTTCATTAATTGTTGTTTTTTCAATAAGGTTTTCCCATTTAGAATAATAAGGAATCCTTCTTGAAAAAAAACCATAGAGATATCTTATTGATTTTGTTCTACTTTATTAGGTGTTTTTTTCTCTGTGTATGCACAATCATATTCATTCAGCGGAAGGATAAAACTAATTATCTGTCAAATCAGACATGAGCTAATAAGCACTAGTTGAAAACAAACGTAAGATGGCAGACCCTGTACTTTCAAACGTGAGTTCAGATCCACTTATATTTATTTCTACTAAATGTAAAACATCAATCGTTTTGTTCTGCTCTTTAAATTTTAGATACTTTTTATAATTTAATTTTTTTGTATAACTATATTTAATTTTCATGGCAACTGTTTAATGCCCTTTAATTTGTTACAGTTTTCCTTCGGCTCTCAGTTTAATTTTGCAGCATCTGTGGCTTGCTAACTGTTGAGTTTTTCCTCAAATCTTTAGATTTCGATGCACAATCTTTAAGTTGCCAAAATAAATAAAGTTTCAACTTTCTTTAAAGTATCTTAAACAATTCTCTGTAAATCATTTACTTTTGTTGAAAACTTGTAAAAGTTCTTGAAAGCAGAAAAATCAATTAAACTTAAACTCATTATCATAAAATTTTACAAGCGTACAATAATGACTTTGTAGTGTCGCATGTAAACAGGAAATACTTAAGAAGAAAACATGTTGAAAAGTTGTGTTTGTACGTTTTTGAAACAATTGTTGCAAAAATTTTAATTACTGTTTTAAAATAAAAACTCACCTGGTTTTTAGTTGACGAACTTTTACTTTCGTTGAAACTGAGTTTTACACGTTCGCTTTTTTTCCTCTATTCCTTGATGTAATAGTGATGTTATTTTCTATTCCTATTTTTATTTATTTATTTTTTTTTATAAGTTTTAATTATTTTACTTTTGTTTTTATGTTTTGCTTTAAGTTAATTTTAGATAATAAAATGCCGTTTTATGCATTTTATATAATTTTAGTTTGAAGAAATTTCATATTTTTTATCAGGCATGCATGTATGTATGCTGTTTATACACAAGTTCAGCAGCTCATTTAAATGTATCTTTTTCTTAGTAATGTTGATAGTGAGGGCTTTGCTAAAATTTAAAGAAAAAAATATATTAAAAATATAATATGAGAAAGTGGGGGAGGCTGAAAAGTTTACTTTGGTTCAAAGCTAAATATGAGCTTTCAACAAACAATAAAAATTCCATTGTGTTGCAAGCAATAAATTAAGAAATCATTTCAAATCTTAGGAAAAAAAATGTTTATACATTAGTTTTAAGCAAAAAATATTTATTAGAAAATTCATCTTTGGTTTTTTTATAAAAAATAATATTAAACAATTAATTTAATTAGTAATTTAATAGTAATTTAATATAAATGTAATTATTTATTTATTTCCAATAGTTCGCCAACAATTTGTTGGCATCTTCAGGAAAATAATTATAAACTTCAAAAACATTTTGAGTTTTATAATTATTTTCCTGAAGATGCCAACAAATTGTTGGCGAAATATTGAAAATAAATAAATAATTGTTTAATATTATTTTTTATAAAAAAAACCAAAGATCAATAGCTTGAATAATTAATATAACAATATAAAGATCAAATAATATAAAGATAAATTTATTAGAAAAATTAAGTCTGAACTATTCTCATGTAAGAGGATTGACTTTATTATTTCTTTATTTTTTTTTTCTTTCTTATGATTGAAATTGTACAAGCAAAGACGTTCTATGACCAACAAATACTGCAAGTGCAAATATGTTTATGTAAACAATAATAGCAAATTAAATTATACTTAGTACTAGGACTGCGATGCCACTAGATATCGTGCGTTGACACAAAAACAGGGAAAACAACCATAAAGTTTTGAATTTTGTTATTGCTTTGCATGTAAACAAGCGAGCGACAAATGTCGAGTTATATCATCGGTCTGGCAGTTAATTTTCAGTCTTAAATTTTTGAAAAATAAAACATTGTAATGCAGCCAAAATATTACTACATTAAAGAAACTTAACGTCATAAGAAATAATAGATCTAATCAACAGTGGACATTACGCACTTGATATCGTGCCTCATATTTTTTATGGACACCAAGCCTATCACAAGAAGTTGTAGAACAAAAAATATTACCGTAAGTCTAGGAGACCACCTAAATTGCTTTCTGTCTAGCTTCCCAGCCGTCTATAGTATGTCACTGATGTTGCTCAGTTCCTTAGTAAACGAGAAAAATTCTGAAAAGCTGTTTAAGCAAATCTTAAATACAAAGAACAATCTACATACTCAACACACGAATGAAATCACCCTTTTGTAAGTTGCGCTTATTTTGGAAAATGACAGCCAATGGCAAATCTGTTTTCCCATTTGCAAACCAGACATCTGTAGAACACCAGGAAACAAGCCATGAAGCGAAACACTTCCCAAGAACGCATAATAAACGTGTCAATGAGAAAGTGGATCAAAATCATAGTGAGCGAGGAGACTCATTTCCAACACAACTAGTATGGAAGCACGCAAAACTATCGCTTCTGGGGCACCGAAAATAGAGTCAAAGTGAGTGCACGGTACACTGTTCGTGCTAGAGAAATCATCGGCATCGGAAAGAATTAGATCTGAAGAACATGTGGCTCTAACAGGAAGGAGCAACGGCACACACTGTGCGAACCACAACCGATTTTCTGAGAGGCAAACAACATCGAACGACTTGTTTGACCTGTTACTATAATATATGTAACCTTATTAGTAGGGAACTGAATTTGTGCTCATTTTTTAAAAGGGAAACAGCAGAAAATATTAAAAAAAATATTTTTATTATATGAATCAAAAAAGAGTATTATATTTGGTGGAGTATTGAAGAAGTTTTACAACAGTCATTTTAATATCTGCTTATCTGTTGTTTTACACATTGTAGTATTCGTCTCGTGGAAATGGTTTTAGTATGACTTCCAGCTTTTTATGGGCCGATACCGGGGTTTTCACTTTTCATTTTAAAACAACCGCTTTGTCGAGCGTGAATGTTTTGAATCAAACAT
The DNA here is from genome assembly GCA_963662145.1 of Sturmia bella. Lineage (NCBI taxonomy): Eukaryota > Metazoa > Arthropoda > Insecta > Diptera > Tachinidae > Sturmia > Sturmia bella. Next base: position 32,495,625 of record OY759168.1, on the reverse strand, counting down.
TTTTGTCTGTTCAATCGAAGGAAAATTTTCATTGTATATTATTTTTGTTCAATATTCTGTTAATAAATCAAGTTATGTGCAATATTTTTCGTTTCACATGTTTTATTCCCAGAACCACTTTTTGTGCAAAATATTGCTTGAGTTCGCTTAAACAAAAATTTGCTTTAAAAGTTCGTCTGCGCGGTATCTCGGCTATATAAGCATCGATATTGAAAGTGGTATGTATGGGCTGTTAAATTTCAAAGACAAAAAAAATTTTAATATTTTTGGACCAAAAATTTTTACAAATTCAATTAAAACATTTCCATTCTTATTGCACATTAATTGCACACAACATGAAATTAAAATAGACAATTTTAAAAACTAAGTGTCTAAATTGATGGAATTTTTCAAAACCGGTATTTCAATAGACTGCAGAAAGATATCGACTAGTCATGTTTTTCATCAAGTCTAATCTACAGGATGAGTACTTGCTCAATATTAAATAATTACTAAATTAGATAAGTGTCGTGTGGGGATGTCAACTAAGGGGTTGTATACGGTTGTGGTTTTAGGGGGACTCTAAATATATTTTATTTAATTTGTGTTAAAAAAGTTTTCTCCAAACAATTAAGAGGAATAAAGTGCATAAAACTTTTAAGGAGCACAACAGAACTCAAATGCATATACATAAATGAGTTCGTAAATATAAACATATAACAATCAACATATTTAAGAGAATGCTTTAAAATATTTTTTGACACCAATTTCCAATTTTTCTTTTAGTACTTTCCGCAAAATACTTTCCGCAAAACATTTATTTTTTCTATGTTATTGTTTATTCTTTGAAACAGCTGACAGCAGAACTACTTGTCCAAACTAGCCCGAAGAAAAAGTACGGGCTGTTTCGTGCGAGAAGGAGAAGCATAATGTTCTCTCGCGTATACTCTCATTCGCCCAATTTTAAAGCACGGGAACGCTTTTCGTGCAAATGGGGATCCCACGGGATCCCTAAGTACAATAAAGAAACAGAGCTTTTATTTTAAGTAATTTCGAATTGAGTAGCATTAGCAAAATATCGGCGTCATATACACAGTGGAAAAAATAAAAACAAAACTAATAACAAATAAATTAAACCTAGAATAATTTATGAATGTCTTTAGTTCAAAAAAGACTACACAAGGCTCTACATAAGAACTTAAGATGGTTTTCGACAACTCACATTTCCACTAAAATGAAGTAGAAAAAACTTAAATTTAGAATGAGCCCTTTTCCTGCGTAGTAAAATTTCCAATGTAATTATAAGATATTTTGAGTCTACTGATGAGTTGAGCAGCGCCAACAGAATATCGGCATCATATATATAGTTTAAAATACAGAAAACAAGAATTTATTATAATTAAATAAATTCACACCTACAATAATTTAATAATTTCTTTAGTACAAAAAAATAATATTCAGCCCAATCATGAACGATAATTCCGTGAGAGATTTTTCTCCTTTCCCTTTTCCCATTCCTCTTATTATGTTGGTAAATTCCTTAGGAAATTTTTTTATTTAACCTTCACTGTTTTAGCCACATCGAAGGGGAAAATAGTCGGCGGAGGAAAAAATAGGTATTGTTTTTTCCTATAAAAAATTTCGATATTACCAAGTTTTATTTTTTTTGTTTCTCAGGTAATTTATGATTGCAGGAATTTTTTCTCGAGAAACTTATTTTTCTTAGGAATAAAATTCCCTGAGAATATTTATGATTCGGCTGATTGTGTATTCTCTATCTAAGAACTTAAGATAGTTTTTGAGAATTCACAGGCTGGTTCAAAATAAAAATAAAATGTTTTACGTACAGATTTACTATAAAAATAAAATAAATCTCACTATTTTTTATTTTTATTTTACATTTATACTTAACAACAACATGTTTTTCGACTAAATGAAGCCAAAAAAATGTTTACATTTCGCCGATGTTTCACTATAATATCTGAAGTTAATTTTCAAAAATTAAAATAAAAGCATATTTTTGTAAAAATGGTTTCCTCATTATAATTTAATTGCCCAAAAATTAATTTTGCATTGTTTAGCGAAATTTTGAGAGAAATTGCTTTATTTAATTTCTCAAATGTAGTTTTTTTTTTACTGAAACTTGCATTCAAAATATTGTCGTCCCTTATCCTGACTAAACACTGTTATGTATTTATTCCAAAAGTATATTGGTCTTTCTTAACAGACATATCTATAACAAAATCTTCCAAATATGTCTAGAATATTTTTGCACAAAATTTATACAAAAATTTTTTATAATTCATAACTTGCCCCAAGTTGATAACTTCTGATTAATATTAATTAAAGAAAGAAAAGTAATTTTTTTTTGCAATGCAGATCAGTCATATTGTCTTGCACCTTGCTACAAAGATTTTAGTTTCCTTTCTTTAATTCAAATTAAGCATACGGAATCTTCTAGAGTTTTGATCTGGAGCCAATATAAAAACTATATTAAATGTGCAAATTTTTATATATGAACCTAATTTTTTTAAATGCTTTAAGAGCCAATTGAATGGTATTAATTCAGTTCCAAAAATAGACCTTACAAATATTTGCTCTCTTTTTCAGCATATATAGACATATAGACGGCTGAAAAAGACAGAAAACATTTGTAGGGTATATTTTTGGACCTGAATTAATACTTGCAAATTTTTAATATTCCAATTTTCCTTAAACAAATAAAGAAAAAGATCGAAAAATTAAAAATATTTTATAAAAATTGTCTTCTAGTATATATTGGCCAATTCCTTGTTTTACGTGTTTTGTTCCATTTCTGGTTTAGCTTATAAGGCCTAATATCTTTCATAATTAAAACAAAGTTTTAAAAGCTGGGGAACGGAAATTAGAGTCAATAATTTATGAAAAAAATATACTGTGAGCTGTAATACATCTTGATTATGTGTGTGGTGAGAAACATTCATCGCATTTTTAAGCAATAAAAAATATATCCTGCAGAAACTAAAATTTGACTAGTGCGAATAATACCACTACTGGTAATAAGCTCATACATAATCTTCTTATACTATGTTGCTGCTTCGACTAACATAAGGTGTAATAGGAAAGTTATTGGTAAATTTGCTACCACATGGACGTTAGTACAATTGACAATAGTTGGATACCAGTACAGTTCATTCCGGAAAATTTCAAAATGCCTTCCTAGACTTTTTGAAATTTTTAAATAGTAGAATATACCATCAACGTTTGTTTCCACTTACTGAGTAATAATTTTTTTAGAATGCTTGTTACTTTTTGAAAATGGTTTTCGATTTCTTAGTGGTGAAAACTGCCTAGTGGAACTCTTTTGTTTTATATCACTTTTCCCTACAGCTTCAATATAGACAGCTGGCCATTAAAGTTTTCCTGGCACAAAACTGACAAAAAGAGTGTCAATAGATTTTCTACTGGGTTTGTTTTAAATGAAGCATTTCCTAAACTCTACTTTCAAGGAATGATTTGGTAATTCTTTGACTTTGTCCAGTCACTATCACTCTCACATTTCTTCTTTCATACATTCAAATTCTTCACTTATAAAACTAATGTTTTTTGCGGTTTTGAGAACAAAGCACTTCAGTTTTAGATTTTTTTTTTTAATTTTCTTGTGTTATTTTAGAATATTTATTAGATTTCTTTAAAACATTTTACAACTGGGCTTCGATAGCTATTTAAAACTTAGTTTAAAGCCATGGCCTAGGAAAAGGCAGACTTTTAAATTATTTAACTCAATTCGTTTGCAATTTAGGGAAAAACGTAAATGACAAAATGCTGGCTCGCATCAACATATGATCAACAAACGAAAACCATAATCAATAATCTTTACTTAATTGATATTAATTAAAATAGTGTCAAACCAAGGATTGAACTTAAGCCTGAAAAAGTAATTTAATATAAATGTATTACAATGCGGAAGTTCAATGAAGTTAAAATTTTCAGTAAAAGTAATCAATAATCTTTTAATAAATTTTTATACAAAATAATAGAAAGTAAAAACACTTAAGGATTTCTGGTGATGCAAATAAACTGTTAGCGAAATATCGAAAAATTAAAAAACAAAAATATAAAGACTTAAAGCTTTACAAAATAGTGCTGTTAACTTTAACAATAAAGGTCAAAAATTATAGATAAAATAATACATAATCAATAAGTACATGATATACTTGACATACTTGTTAATTTCTATAAAATCTCTAGCTTCTTTCAAACTAGTGATTTCTGCACTATATATAGTAAATATTTTTTATTACGCGAACTTTTCTTATATTATATTAAAAATGTATTTTTTAACATAATTAAAAGTTTGACTCCTACTCAAACCTCTAAGTGATTCTTTATGCTTAATATGAAATAATACGAATTAATTATATTCTTTGCAGCGAGGTGGAAGAATGACTTGACCACCTCGCTAAAACTAATTTTACTTTTCTGCCTTTACTTAATATTAATCATAAGGAATCATTTCGCGGCTCAACTTGCGCCAAACTATGAACTATGAATTATATAATTGTATGATAGTTTTTTTTTTTAAGAGATATTCTACACTTATCTAGAAAAAGAAAATTTCAGTAAAAAAACACATTTGACAACTGGTACTAGTAACTTTTGTGACATCTACCATTTAATCTCCTGCAGGACAAAAATCAAAATAATAATTCGTAATAATAATTGGAGGTAAAATCAAAATATTTACGGAAAATACACAACAACTTGGCTGACTGAATAGCATGAGTGTCGATTAAGAAACATACGATTCTGAGTTAGAGAATGGAGTTGTCCCCCAGCTAAACGAATTTGAAGTTTTCCTATCAATGACAACAATAGTATAAAATAAACCTAAGCCCTATAAATGCAATACAAAAATAACTAAAATTTACCGTCCAACCTAAATCATAGTGTTAAGCGTACTTTTATTGTGTAAAACATCGTTCTCAATATAAAATGGACAGGTTAGACTGCAAAATTACACTTAACATACCAATTTAGGCTGGACTGTTATATGCATAAAACTATTTTTTTTACTTTTATTTTTTGTGACCAATATATGCTTAAATGCTATTTTAAATTGAGGGGATTTTTTCGGTTATACATATGTATGTATATATATTTCCACACCGGGCTATTTTTAGTCAGTTCCAGGTTTTTCATAAATTTAAACAAATTTATTTTGCTTCTTTTACACAACGTTTCACGCTATTTTTGTGAGCTTCTTCATGGGTTTGATCTTAATTATTTAAGGAAATAAATTTGTTTCTTCAATATTTTTGTTGTTGTTGTTGTTAAAAAAAAACAAAAAAAAAACATGCGGAAAACTGGACAACACAAACATGTATGTGTCTAAATAACAGAACAAGAACAACAAAAGCACAGTGTAAAATTTCGTCAACTTAATTCTATTATCACAGATTTCTTACTGTTTTTAAATTTTTTTGTTAATTACAAATTTTCAGTGTGTCAAAACGAATTTTTTCCAGTTAAGAATGATTTTCAAATTTAAGATCCACAAGTTTTTTAGCCAAAAAAGGCAAAACACTTGCTCCGTATATTTGGCAAAATCCAATCAGCTTGTAAAAAAAAATTGCTTTAAGAAATCGAGTCCAAACTTAGGGGAACCTCTTGATTTGAAATAAGTATATTGTCTTATTGAATTACAAGAAGATAAAAACATTAATTACTTTACCTAATAGTGTTGAGCTTATTTTAAATTGTTGCAAACACACACAATTTTTTTTTTTAACTCGTAACTATTTAAAAAAATTTCTTTTCTTTTGTCGACTAAAATCACTTGTAATTTTAAAGACTTAATTTTCTCTTTTTCTTTTGCATTCACAAAACTTTGGAAAAAACACTTTTGAGTTAAGCAACACGTACTCGCACATTTAAGAAGTTAAAAATTTCTTTGGCAAAGTTAAACACACTGTTGTTCGAGAAAAAAAACGCACTTTATTTGGCGAAAAAATCGGAGTATTATTTAACACTTGAATACTACTAAGAAAATTTTCTATTTTCAAAAAAGTAATTTATTTTAAGAAGAACTACTAATGTCTTTTATTAAGTTTTAAGAAAAAATTTTAGTTTTAGTGAAATGTTTTTTTTTTTTTTAATAAAATTTCGCTTTAATAAAATATTAGTTATTAAAATATTTATTTGTATTGCTAAAATATTTTTATTATTAAAATATATTTTTAAGTTAAGATAAAAATTAAAAATATTTTATTATTTAAAACGTTATTGCAACACATTACGTATGTGTGTGATAACTGTTACACGCACAGTATACGAATGTAACTGTTATCAGCAATTGTCAGTGCATTTATGTAAAATATTAATAACATTGTTGCTGTTAAGTCTTAACAGATGAATGTAAAGTGCAGGCATGTAACAGCGTGTGTCCTTTATGGCACAACATTTCATGCACACATGCAATTGCATTTGTACACTGGCATATTTACGCACACAATTTATTACACACGCACTTACGGGCATGTACAAGTGCTTGCATACATTTAAAGGACTATATCAAAGGAATTATTTCAAAGAATAATAATAATAACAACAACAACAACAACTACTACTGCCATAAAAATAGCATAAAAACATGAGCCAAAGCCATAAAGTAAACAATAAATGAAAAAAAAACTGCAACACACACTGTGCTTGATTTTCTTATTTTTTTTTTTCTTCCTTTATTTTAAGAAGACAGTCTTAGTAAGAAGAAGTTTTTCTACAAACACATACCTTCTCATATGCATTTACTGCCATAAAATTTATTTCTAAAGTTAATGACTTTAAAATAAACGTAGGAAAATTAAATAAAACAAATTTTACTAGAATCAATTGCTTTTTTTTTAATTTTAATTCCTACAGTTGCCGTTTAGGAATCTTATTATTTTCTATTTTCACAAACACTCTTTTCGAAATGTACCGTTTTTCTACTAAACGAATCAAAACGCTTCAAATGTTCATCCAACCAAGCAAGTAACCCACTATTTTTATTTATTTATTTTTTTTTTTTTTTTTTGATTTTTACTTAAATTTTTCACTGTAATTCACTATTTATTTTATTTTTATCAGCCTGCTGTTATTGTTGCAGCCGTTTGGCTTTTGCGATGTATGTGTGCTTGTGGGTTGGTGTGTGTTTTGCTAAAATTATTATGTTGCTTTAACTACTTAATGCTTAAGTTACATTTTCAAAAAGTTAGATTATTACAACAAGACAAAAACTGTTCACTAAAGTTGTTACATGGTTGGTTGGCTGGATTTTGTTTTTGCGTTGAAGGGGGAAATAACCCTAAACATAAAAACAAAAAAAACTTTTCTTGATTGTAAATTAGGCAAGCAGTTGAACAGATGAACTCTATGAACGTCCTTTCACACGGAAGCTTCGTAAACAACTGAAATTGAAAAATTGCATTTGTTATAGCCGAAACGGGCGACCGACAAACAGCAACAACATTCAAAATACATTTACACTTACTTGCTTACATACATGTACATACAGGCCCAAGTATGTTCGCCTGCTTGTATGCATGTAGTATGTACGTAAAGAAAATAGCAGCCAGCCAGCCAGCAAAGTACTCGCTTTCGTCTAGTTGTTATATGCACATTTTAATTTCTGTTTTCTACATCCTTTTGTGTAGTATTTTGTTTTTGTAGTTTGATAGGTTTTTATGAGGCTCTGCCTCTGTAGTAAACAGTGGAGAACACTTTTCCACATTTGGTCTGACAGTCAAGTCAGTCAGATGAGCACATTTACAAACGCACATAAATGCGACTGCATGAACACAGTTTGCAGTTGTACTCTTTTGCCTTAAACACACACACACACACACACACACAACACTCAGCAGGCAGACGACAGACGTTAGAGACTTTAGAGTTGTGGCTACTTTCTTGTTGTTGCTGGCTTAATGCAGTCAGCCACACTCAGCTGCAGCAACAGCAGCGGCAGCAGCCAGAAACTTTAGCTACTGCATACGAATTTTATGGGCTTTTTGAAATTAAAAAACAACAACATTAAGTAAAGTTTGCCAACACACTCTGGCACTGTCGGTATAACTGCAGTTGTGTGTGAGGACAAAATTATGCACATGCACACAAACTCACACAGCAAAATACTCTTAAACTGAAAAGCAGCAAAACTTTTATTACACGAGTGTGTGCGTGTGAGTGTGTTGGTGTTTTTGTTTTTAAAAACGAACACAGGACTTTCTGGAACAAACTTGTTTTTTAATCAGCCATCGTTAACTGTTTCGTTCGTACGTACGTACATTCGTTTATTACAATGCATTCGGCTCGATGTTTGTGTTGCTGTCGTGGAGTGAGAGCGCAGTGTTTTGCTGGTTGTTTCCATATTCTAAAAATAAACTTCTTCCCAGTTGTAGCATGAATGGGGATGTGTGAGGGCTGGGCTGTAAGCGAATGGGAGCACCCCCCATTATTATTGCATTTCTTGGTTGTGTGCCAAAAAGAAAAACTGTTATTACTAGCCAGCAAGCATTTCTGCTCTTAAGTCTCGCTCTTCGAAACACTCGTAAAACAATTTCCTTTCCAAAAAATAAAAAAATATTTGCTGATCCTTTGCTTCTACATCTACGTATTTCTTTTTCAAACACAAACAATCTGCCTGCAAAGCAAAATGAATTTTCTTTATAAATCTTACAACATTTTTAAACTCTTTTGCGGCTCTTTTCGGAACTCTTAATTTTTTTTTTTTTTGTACCTTAAGTCTGTAAAGCACAGATTTCATACAACGAAGAGAGCCAGTTAATATAGAATTGGTATTAACTTTTGACATTTAGATTGTTGTTTTCGTTTACATACTTGTTGTTGTTGTTGTTATTTGTATATATTTTAAAGATAATCCCTAACACTCATTACACTTTCATATTTACTTAGTTTTTATTAGATATTCTGCCGTTTTGTTTTTTTTTTGTTTTTTTTTGTTTTTTTTGTCTTGGTAATTTGCCAATTCTATTTACTTTTAGCTCTGTGTTTTGATTTGACTTTGCTTTTCGTTTTCCGTTTTCCTTTTTAAATGTTTTTGCAGCCATTGACTTCCTAGGCTGCTTGACAATTTTAATGTAGTAACTTATGGAAATGACCCAACTGGTGAAAAGAATCAATATTTAAACATCGCATTCAAAGCAAGTGTGGGAAATTAGTAGCGAGGACATGATTATTCTCAAGTGACCAAATTATTCTAACAATAGAAACATAATTTTACAAATGCTTTAGTTTTTGACTGCAAGCACGCAAAGATTATTTTGCTTTAATATCATTAATGAAGTTGTACCTAACAGTATTTATTTTTATACACGCTCTCAAAAGCTTTGGAAGTATTTACATTAGGTCTATGTAATGCTTAGTAAATACATATATTTGAAATAATAGCAAAGTAGCACAGTTTAAATATGCTTTTGGTTAAACAAACTGGGAGCTTGAGAAGATCATTTTTTTATTCCTGGCTATTAGCATATCAATTATACCATAGAATTTGAAAACCATCACCAAATTAGCTATTTTGGGACCCTTGTGGCAAAAAAAAAATGTATGATCATATAACCCTTTAACCTAATCTAAAATAGGAAAACAGAGTTATACACCGAAAGAAAAAGTGTGAGCTTCTTTTTATGGAACGAAGAGTACTTGAAAATTTAAGTACTCATAACAAACAAGTGTAGCTAAAACAAGCCGAAGTGGGTTTATTAAAGGGAATCAGTTAATTTAAGGTTTGTATGTGCTTGTATAATTATTGAACTTTGTTTCGTTTTTTTTAATTGTTGCGGCAGCTCAACTGGTAGAGTGGCTGGACTGGCCAAGTAGATGGCTTTAATCGGCCAAAAGTCAAAAAAAATTTAGAGACTTTTATTGAATTAAGGAGGTAGAGGGCAATAATGTACAATTTTGGATTAAATAAACTTCAGAAATATTCAATCATCACATCTCAAACAAATTCATTCCTTACGTACTTAAATCAATCCCAGCCGATGTCAAAAGTATAATAAGTACAAACATTCTTAACCCATTTGGGCTTAAAAAGAAAACCACCGCGCAAAAATTGAATTCTATTTCATTTTATTGTTCAAATGATTATTTATATAATGATTAATAAGAAAAAAATATAAAAAAACTTTTTTTTGTGATATTTAAGAGGGTGTTCCTAAACTGGCACAATGGGCATTTATGTGTGAAAATTTTGAAAGCAACTTTTTTCAATCCAAAGTATTTTTTGAAATTTTTTCCATCCCCAACGACCTCTGTTATGGCAAATAATACAGCGCGCATGACTTTTCAGTTTATCTGACACGTGGTCAAATCCGTCCAGTCGTAATCCTTCAACGCTTGATGACGATGGACGAGCCGACTGCGTTCGGGTCACTTGGTGAAGATAATTTTTAGCTTCTAAATAATAGCTGATGTATGCCGTCTTCTCTAGCAGCCACAATTTTAACTCTGCTGCATGTTTTTTTTAGTTGTTTTGTTGTTGGTTTCTGTTTTCAAAAATTCTGACTCTTAGCACACACTTGTTCCCGTTGTACCAAATTTGTTACAGCATTATTTCCAGGGCCATAAAATCATAGCAATTATTTTTATCGCATTGAAAACACATTGAGTGTGTACTGCTAAATGTGCTCATCAATTTTTCACAATATAAAATGTAAAGAGACAAACAACAAATAACATAAACGTCCTTTTAAAATTATCTTAAACATGGGTGCAAGCAACTTTAAAAACAGTTGTTTTAAAAGAATGTTATAGTTTAAAATTCATTTATCAATACAATTTTATGAAAAATTCCATAAAATGTGTTTCAAATGCTGTTAAATTGTATTATGAATACAGCCGTTAATGTTTTAATCGTCTACTTTTTGTACGTTTTAAAATTTTACTTAAGTAAAACTATAAAAATTATAATACGTATACGTAATAAATGCTGTACTTAATCTGTTATCAAATATAACTCATACGCCAATTTTATAAAAAAGTTTAAGACTACTGCAACAACTTTTAAATGCATGAATTTATTGTAGGGGAGGGCTAGCTGTTACGAAGCCGTCACACTCGCCGCCACTGTATCATTAATATTATATACATGGCACAAACATTCATACAAAATACACAAGTTCTTATTTATTCCTTATTTTATTAATTCTATTCTTCTTATAAATAGTTCGTTGCTCTTCTTACTTACAGCCTTATTGCCTAATAACTAACAGATTTGTAGAACGGTAGTATGATCTTCATACTCCATTATCAAATATTATCTATTATACTCCATTTAAAAAAAACGTTTATGGTAAAGTAATTTAATATAAATGTATTTCCATCTCACAGTTCAATGTAATTAAAATTTTAGTAAAATGTTAAAATACGTTCATATCAAAAGCTACACACAAAACATGTGGCCCTTTTTGGTGACCTAAATTATTGGTCTGATGTAAAATTACTTAGAAAATTAGCGAAATTTGTATACAATATTTTTTAGAAGTTTCCTGAATAATACTTTTAAAAAGTATTACATCAGTTTCCTGATGTAATACTTTTATTGACTTGATGTATGATGCATGCAATATTTTTCTTGAATTGAAATTCTTGTTACCTACAGGAGCCAGCAAATAATTAACACAATTTAAAATTGTAAGAACAAATAAGTAGAGGTTTATCTACCTCCCATGGAACTCAAACAAGCTACATTTTGGGCGATAGTCACAAAGAAAATGTTTAACAAACATGTTTGTAGCATGAGTATATGTGCTACCGATAACACTTAAAGGAAATCAAAAAAAAAAACTTTTTTGTATCATGATTATGTAATGCTGCACGTTATTATGAAATTTCGTCACATATATATATCTATAGTTCAATATATTTTCACGCGGCGAATTGTCAGCAAATGGATGTAACGGTTCCACTCTGGTTTGTCAAAAGATAATCTAGTCATAACTTTCTTTTTATAAAGCCATTCAATGACACTATACAATTTGATTTACCCTACATTCAGCTGGTCACTTTTTTCTCACCTGTCACTTGAATCTAACACACCGGAAATTGTTACTGTTGCATTTGATTTTATTATAAAAAAAAAATAGATTCAAAAAACTTATTGCAACAAAACACCAAATAACAGAAAAAATAAATAATTAAAGGCGCATGTATTACTCCTCGATACTCTCTTTGAAATTTTATTGTAATCAAAAGTAAAATCCTCAGAGCATGGGGTTATTCCTGAAACACTTAATTCTCAGCAGGTTTAGTTGTATTTTCACACAAAATGTCTCTATTTTCATAACTTGCTCTTGCTCTTAAGCTTTTGCTAGCGCACGTATTTGTTGTTAACTTGTTTGTTTGTTGTTTTTTTATTAACAATAACAATATCATATTCTGTTATGTTTAAATTCAAATGACAGTATTGCCAGCTTTGCTTTAAAATTTTAAAAAGAAAATCGTTAATATTTTATAACAAAAAAAAATAGCGTTTTAAAAAATAAATTTAATTATTATATAATGTGCGAGCAAATGGAAGAGTATTATTCAAGATCTAAGTGAAGCTTATTAATTTTTTTCCGTGGTTTTTGACATGCATGTGCCGCCAACATTTCCAGGATGCTAATCAGCTCGTTAGCATACGACACAAAGCTTATTTGCATTAACGCAATAAGAATTGCAAATGTTCAAGCAAACCTTTAGTATAAAAAATAGTTTAATTTTTTCGCAATAATTTTATTTATTTTTTTTTTTAATTACAACCTTCATACAACGAGTAATTGGCTGCTACGATTTGTATTTTTGAAGCTGTCAAAAAGTAAAAGTATTAAATTTGTTTACTAGTTAATTATGTGTTCAAGTGTCTTTGGAACTTCATACAGGCTTAGAAAAAACTAATCAAAACTTTTTTCATTATTATTATGATAAAGAAACTATCCAAAGGAGAGCGAAATATCGACAAAAATAATTAAATAATTTTGATAAAAGACCTTTAGCTCAAGAATATAAATATATAAGATAATTAAATAGTTTTGTTAATAAAACTGTACAATTAGTTTTACTGTATAGTACAAAAAATTTTAAGATCAAAAAATCTCAATTTTCAGCAATATGAACTCAACTTATAACCATTTTTTCCACAATGTTCCAACGAACCACAAATGGTGCTTAGGCAGTACCATTCCTAATGGAATCTAGTTAATTATTGTTTTACTAGCAACTTCCAATCGGAAGTTCAAAAATTTCAGTTAAGTATTTTAAAAAAGTCCTTTAGAGTGTCACTGTTACTCTGGTCTTATTCACTAACACATTTTCATTTTTTTGCCAAATCTGGCTGTAGAAGTACTGGTGAAAATGTGTCAGTTTTTTTTTTTTTGTAAAACGTCTCAAACTAGAGAGACAAAAATGCGCGGTGCAAAAAAAATATTTTTTTAAGAAATGGGTAACATTGGCTGGCATGTATGTGGGTTTTCATTTCGTTTTGCGTGCAAAAGCATATGGAATACTTAACCTTTTTCCATAACAGCTCTCTACTCATTTTCAGTTGCCGGGTCATTTGTTATTGTACAAAGAAAAAATATATCAAAAAGAATTTTTCAAATAATGTATGCACAGTAGCACAAGTAGCTGTTGTAGATTTGCTTTGCTTTCGCGCAAGGCCAAATTAAACAATCTTTGATTCGTCTTATCGTTATTGCTGCTGCCGCTGCCGATGCTGTTAAGTTTCTTTCCTCCTGCTTTGCTTTGTTTTAGTTTTTCTTTTTTTCAGTTGTTGTTGTTGTTGTTTTACTTTGCTGTGTGTTCCATGTGAATTGGTTTGGTAAATATGTATTGTTTGGTTTGTCCTTAATAACAAATATTATTGCTTGCTAAAATATATGATCAACAATTTTTCAAAAAAGTTAGGCCAAATCTCCGTTCTCTAGCATCATTCTTAAAAATTACATAATTATACCTTTTGCTATAGGCTACTCAAAACAATATAATTTCAATACTTTAGCTTGTCATCTCTATTGTCAATTGTTGTTCGGATAGAAATAAATAAATTTTACAAAAAAAAAGCTTTCACATTTTTTTCTGTTAATTGAGAATATACTCAGCTGTTTCAGCAATTAATTTGAAAGCCAAATTGCATAAAACAAAACCCTTGAATTCGGAATAAAAACTTTCCTTTCTTAACGATTTATACTCGTAGATTGACGTTAATCATTTGATTTATTTAACTCTTTTTTACTTGAATATTGTATTGTTGTTTGAGCTAAAGGTCTTTTCCTTAGTTGTTTATGCCAGCACTTCGTTTTCTTTCGGATAACAATTCTTCAGGGTCATAAACATAAAAAAATATTCGGAATATTTTTTTTTCAATATACAAAAACAACAAGAAACATACTAATATACCTGTGTAGTTGTTGTCAATTTATTAATTTTTAAGAGGATAAAATAATCTGTTGCAAACAAACTAATCGGTTGCTCAAAACACTAATTTCAAATTGATTATTTTTCAAATGACTACAAATTGGTTTAAATATCAACCAAACATTTTATAAACCGTGTGGTCCAAACTTAACGAACTGCTTTGAATTGCTTATAACTTTTTTTTCAGACATAATTACTAAATTTTCTTTTTAATATAGTATACAAATGGAGAATATTTTTAGTTTAGATATGAAAAATAATAACTCGCATGTGGTGGCCATTTTCTGCTTCCCACATTCATGCTCTCCCATAATCTGTTTACTTCGTTGCATATATTGCTTTTTAATTGTTGGATGGTTCTTGGCCTTTCCTTTCAAATCACCCCACAAAAAAAACAGTCTACAGCGGTTAACGGCGGTGAAGACGGAGACCAATTAAAATCACTTGTACCCGAGATAATTCGCTGACCAAAGATGTCCCGTAGAGGAGCCAGCGTACGCTATAGATCCATCTTTTTAGAACCATAAGTCACCCTTCTACTACACAAATCAATGATACTAGAACAGCTACCATAATCAAAAGTTTGCATGTACATAAAATCACAAAAATCATATTCAATTTATGACAAGATGTCCACAACAGTGTTCACAAAAAGCAAATATGAAAAAAAAACCATTTAAAAAATACAAATGAATTCGAAAATACCAATAATTTTATATTGATGGAACAACAATGCATAAAATACAATATTTGGAAATGGTTTCTTGATTGTTGCATAGTGTAGTTTAGTGCACACTTGACTCTGAGATTGACCAAAAAAAGTATAGCACATATTCCAACATATTCCAGTGTAATTTTTGCAATTCGATGTGATTTAGTTTTATTTCTTTAATATGTTTTCAAAATGTGTGGGCCCAAACAAACTTGACCGTATGAGCAACGGATACTGCATCTGAATTGATCGCATAACTCATACGCAAAAATGTTGATCATTTTCAACCACATTCAGCTTAATATTTTTCAGATTAAAGATTTTTTAAGATTTTTTTTTTAAATTGGGAATAAAAAGTTGCTTTGGTATTGGAGAACTAATTACGGAATTTTTATGCTTTGGGCGTTGCAGACAAGTTTTTGGGAATTTTCATTAGTAAAATATTTGTTTTTGCTATTTAGGATTGTTTAAAAATCAATGTACATATCAAAATTCGTGTATTTGCTAAAGAAGTAAAATATAACTTAAATTTGCTTTGGAAACAAAATGTGTTTATATTAAGTTGCCACTGGATTGCCATTTTGAGACTGCGAAAATTATGTATCACCGCGTTCGACGAGTATTTCAGTAATAAACTCTATAAAAACAAAAATTAGGAGTAAAATTCAACTCAGGTTGCCCGAATCTTTTACTAAAAGACTTTTAGTCAATAACCATTTATGCAACCAGGTTAATTGATTATGTATCTAAGGTCATAAAAAAAATATTTTTAGGCAACGATACTTTAGATTTGAATAGGTTTTGGAATGATTTCTGATGATATCAGGTACCACTCCTCGCGGAATATGTTACAGAAATATAGTACAATTTTATTAATTAAATAAACTACAGTGAGACAATATTAAAACATTCTTAATTTAATGGAACCTAAACTATTTTCAATATAGATTTTTGAAGATGAAAATATTTTTAATAGGGTGGTGGCTCAAAAAAAAAAGCTTAAGGCCCTATCCACTATTTTTATAAAAATCTTTCAATTAAAAAAAATCTTTTTTTCAATCAAAACAATTTATTTTAAAGATATCATTAACTTTGTTTTAACGATATCACTATCTTGGTTTTAAAACATAAGATAAACAATAATAATATTTTTTTAAGAAGAAGTGTTTTGAAGAAGTTTTAACTAAACTTATGTGAGCTGCTTAAGTTTCAAACTTCTTTTTTTTTTAGAGCAAAAATTAAAAGTTTAAATTTTTATGTACTAAAAATGGGAAAAATTAGAAATTTCTGACATTGTAAGAAAACCTCACCTACGTTGGTTTTAGCAGGCCTTTGTCAATACTAAGTGAATATTCTAGGTGAAATCATAAAAGCCTTAAAATTGCAAAAATATAAACTGCGCTCAATGCCATGACTGTGAAGTTACTAGTGTCATTGTTGAGACTAAGGATAACAAAGCGAGTATTGTAAAACAACAAAATCAAAATTTTCTTTAAACTTATTACACAAAATCGCAAATATGTTAATAAATTAACTGTCAGTAGTCCTCCCGGTTTCCCTCCGCTTGCCCTCAACTTGTCTTATTAATTTTACTTATGAGACTTGCTCCAAGCTTGTACCAGAAAATAGATAATTCTCAGAGTGTTTATCGCTAATTTTAAAAAATGTGTATACTTGCTTTTATTTGCACGAGCAAAAGTTCCATGCATGCTTTACAAGGTTTGATTATTGTTGATATTTAAGTTGTGCTTGTTGTCGTTCCGTTAAACATTTGTTTTTGCTATTGTCGGCATACATCACTATCACTTACATTCATCTCATTATTAAAGACAACATCATCAGCATCGCCATCACCATCACTATCATCTGAAACATTGTGTGTACTTAAACATAAGTGTTGTTTGTACAATATTTTTAATGTTGTATTGTAGTCTTATGGTGTTGGAATACATCTAAACATCTAAAACCATTGAAAGCTGCAGGAGCAGGATTTACCACCGGCCAGAAATGGCCATAGCTTTGTTTTGTGTGCGTATCTATTTTCCAGCGCGTTTGTTGAAAATGTTTAGTAAACATTGAAGTCAAAGGTTAAAATAAATGCTTTTTAAATTTAAGGTATACCACGATAAATTTGAAAATCAGAAATCTACTTTCTATGTCTCTTCGATTGGTAGAGTTTTCCTGGTTTTATCGCATTGACTGCTCAGCTTTATATACAACAACTAAGAAACCCAGTTTCTCGAAAAGATCATAGTAACTATTACAAATGTCGTGAACCACAAACTGTCTAATTTTTAACTGATAAGGCAGCGCAACAGAGCGTAAAAGAGCAAAATGTCAAGACTAAATGCTAAATGTTGAAATAATTTTTTTTAACTTTTACTATCTACAAGGAATGCAAATTTTTCCAGCGAAAACTTTGACTTGCAAAATCTGCTAGTATGCTAGTAAAAAAATAATAAAAAAATGCAAAAAACCGAAACAAACTTTATATGTAAAGTATATCAATAGATTAAACATGGGCAGTCAGTAACTAAGGGCTCAAGTAGAGGGATGGCTTAGCGCGGCTGCTTCAAAAACCAGTCATAGCCTGAGTTCGAAGCATTTTGTGTGCTGATAAGCATGGTGATGGATGTGACACAGCGCTGCAGAATATAAGATATATTTCCATCAACAGAAACACGTAGTTATAAAATGGAAAGTTGATTAACACTATTAAATAACAACAGTCAGTAACAAAGAGATCAGGTGTTGGGATGGCTATGCAATTCTTCATAGCCTGGGTTTGAAGTAAATTTGGGTACTGATGAGCAATGTGGTCGTAAAACAGTTATAAAATGTACCACAGCCAGTAAGTCTTCAACTTTACTTTTCTTGTCTTCTTTAAAAATGTAAATAAAGAATCACTCCAATTTTATCAGAAAAAAATATTCTGGAAGAAGTAAAATTCGAACTTAATCAATATTAAATTATTGACAATTAAAGTAATTATTATTTAATTCATTTTTACATTTAAGAAAATAAGTTTTAGCTAAAGTCTAACAATATTAATTTGTCCATAATATATTCAAAGAAACCTTTTTGTGAATTCTACGAGTAATCTATAGTCATTAACAATGTGATAATAAGCAACTTTTTAGCTGGGGAACCCTATCATGCCTCTTTTACGTTCGTCACAACAAACTTCAACCTGTACCCTGAAGAGTATTTGAAGTATATAAAATATACTCCAAATTTAATTAGAATTTGCAAGATTCACTTTCATGTCAGCCATAACCAGTACACTCGTAATGTGTCGCACTTTACTTCTATGCGATAGCTCTTTTAGTATCAAAGGCAATGGCTAGACCCCATGGTGCAAAAGAGTTAAGGTTTACAAAATTTTTTTGATTTCTATTTAGAGTTACAAGTGTGACTAATTTTCCAGTATCAAGGTTATTATTCTGTGCAAATAAAGTCGTCATCATGGACTCAGTTAAAAAATACATAAAAATATTTGTTTAACTTTTATTTAATAATTTCTAACAGTAAAGAACTAATACAATTGTTCTATTGCATTGGCTTTATCATATAATATCTCATGAATACATTCACTCGCACGAAACCTTTAATTTTCCTGTTTGTTTGCCTGCCATTAAACAAACGAATCTTCAAACTACTTAAACAAGGCAGTGATGGCAAACATATCACTTGAGTAGCTGCCAGTTGTTCAAAAATTACAGCAATGAAAACAAAAAGCCTCAAGTTCATCTTAAAACTGCATTAAAAAATATCGATGGCAACAATAAATTGACGGCAGAAGATAATAACCACCAAATTCAAAAAAATTATTTCAGGCTTATAAGACTCTTATTTGACATATTTGTATGGAAAATTTGTCAAATAAGAGTTTAATAAACCTTAAATATTTATTATGAATAAGACTCTAAGTTTCCAAAGAGCATTACACCAAAAAGTGCTCAATTTTACTACCCAAAATTTCTTGCAGTTTTTTTTTTTGTACTGTTAATATCTTTTTAATGCAATTTCTAATAATACAGCTACCAATTAAAAAATATTTGATATAGTTCTAAACGTAAAGAAAAAATATGATTAAGGTAACCATATTCGCAGAGATATTAGTACTTTTGAAAAAACATAAATATAGGCTAATAAAACTACTTGTTGGATAAAACATGCACATTGTTACCAATGCCATTTTCGGTAATTAGGCTATGGTGGCCACGAACTATATTATTGCTATATTTAAAAATAATTTTGTCATGTCCGACTATACTGTTGTCATTTTCAATTTTTTACTTTCCTACCATACCATCTAAACATAGTATTGTCACTTCAAACCTCACCATTATAACTTCCAACCACACTATTGTCAAATCGAACTATATTATTTTCATATTGCAGCTTGCACATGACAATATTGGGTGAATACTATGACTAAACTTGTCCGCAATATGGCTACCAAAACACTTTTTTAAAAATGAACTTTATTATTTATTCGCTATAAGAGCCAATTGAAATTTATTACTTTTTAGACCTGAAGCAATAAACTTCAATTGGCTCTTATAGCGAATAAATAATTAAGTTCATTTTTGAATATTAAAAAACTTTTACTTTTTGATACATACATACATATCTATTAATTTATTTATACACATATTAATTTATTTATTTTGAAACTTGAATACTTAAGAATAAAATTCGTTTATAGTTCTTTAATACTGTTATTCACCCATGGGGCATAAGACTTTCAAAAATACAAGATGTTGGTAGCCAAGGGTCGCCCGTTGTAAGGAAGTGCCATAAAAAGTATAGGTGTTGCAAAACGTAAAATGCTTTCTGTATAAAAAGTTGCTGATTCTCATTTTGTTCATGAGAATTTTGGAATAAGTAGTTGGGCTTCAAACATTATTTGAAAATTTTTCGAGTCCACTGATGAGTTGTTTAGCAGCAACGAAATGTCGGCATCATGCAGACGGCTGGAAAAATACAGAAAGCATTAAGGTCTACTTTTTAGACCTAAAGTAATAAAAAACACTTTTTTGTGATATTATAGTTCGAAACGACTATGATATGGTAGGAAGCAATAATATAATAAAACTATATAAAAATATAATGTATAACAATATCAAATTAAAAAAAAAGTATATATTTGATTCACA
Organism: Sturmia bella; assembly: GCA_963662145.1. NCBI lineage: Eukaryota > Metazoa > Arthropoda > Insecta > Diptera > Tachinidae > Sturmia > Sturmia bella. The sequence continues at coordinate 32,475,336 of OY759168.1, read as the reverse complement.
TTTCTCGTTGCCTTAAAAGTAACAAGACAGACAAACGCCACTCTTTGTAGACTTCATAGAATATATTTAATGTGATAATATTATGGTTCTAAAGGAAATTAAAATGGCCAAGCATGACAATATTATGACTGAATGCAGCAACAATATTAACTGGCCACAATACCCTAATCGATTGGAATATTTACAGAATGCAAACATATATTTTTACCTACATACACATCTATATGATATTCAAAGCTCTTACTTACACACACAATATAAAAACAGCTCTTCATATGTTCCATAGAACCTATGGTTTTTCTTTATTTTCTCTTCAATAAACAATGGACAAAAATTAGGTGTCAACGGCAACAAAAAAAAAAATTTGTTAAACACAACAATATAATTTGTATTGCACAAGTTCTATTTCGGTTTGAGCACCCTCCGTGTGTCAACGGTAACAAAAGAAAACCTTTGTTAAACACAACAATATATTGTTTATTATTGGGTTACTATTTCAAAGATCTATTATACTGTGTTTGTGACAAACAAAGATTGTCCAAATGTTCATTATAATATGGTTGTAGATAAATTGTCTTTCAAACGAATATAACCATATTTCAAATCTTATGATCAAACTGTAACAAGTACCGTGTTTACGATGACCAAAAATTAATTACGGCATTTTAAATAAAAATATATTGTTAGCCACAACTTTTCGCATCGTTATGGGCAACATAATATTGTTGTTGCAACTCTTTATTGCAAAACATTTTACTGAAATTTTAATTTTATTGAACTCTTTTATTGTAATAAATTTCTATTAAGTTACTTTTACAGGCTCAAGTTCAACCCTGAGTTTGTTACTTTTTTAATCAATATCAATTAAGTAAAGAAAAGTAAAATTTTATAGGTAGATGGACAACCGGCTGTTTCCGGGTAGTAAACACCCCTCATCATCACCCTATGAAAATGTTTTTTCCTTGCATGCATGAAATTGGTAATAGCGGCACATGTTCTTTTCGGTTTAACTAAACTTAGTCGAACTGCGATCTCAAAAACTCAATCAAAGTGAGAACTTTATAAGTTTTGTTTTCTTATACACTACAACATTTCCTCAAAGTTTCATGGAATTGCTGAAGTTTTTTTTGGCCAAAAAGCAGCCACTTCCCTCCCATGACATTTTAATGTGAAAATCACTATTTTTTGCTGAAAATTGAAAGTGGTGCATGACATTAATTGAAATGATTTTTCTACTTCTTATTTATTGTTTTTCTTATTGAAATATTTTATTCATTATATCACGCATTCGATCACATTATTCGATCGGCATAGATGGCTCCAGCTTTATTATGAAATGTTGAGTGGTATTTTCTGATATTATTAACATCTACTAAATAACCATTTAACCTTTTCAAGCTCAAGTAATGACCTAAGTACCACTTTCCAGTGAAATCATTCCATTTTGACTGCTCTTTTCGGAATCCTTTGTGTAACTACTTACATTTAGATTGCTTTTTAAGTACTGAAACGTTCAATCAATAAAAAGTAGCGCAAGAATTGATAATTGTTACACAGTCAACAAATGCAAATGTAGCAAAAAGCCAGAACAAACAGATAAAACGATGACAAAGATGACGAAACAAATAATACGAATTTCTAGAGGAGCTGGAAGTGTAGACAGAAATTAAGTGTGAAAACAAAATGGAATAATTGCTACTCAGACTAGAAAAATAAAACACAACCCAAACTCAGAATCTGTAATAAGGCAGCAACAACAAACGAGAACAACGACAGCAACAAAGTGAACCAATTCAAAAAGTAATGCAACCACAAACACACACACACAGGTACACAAAAGCAAAAATAAACTTAAAAAGCGCTGCTACAATGACAGCAAAAACGACTAGATATAAAACTAACACAAAGAAATGGCAAAGCAAAGACTTTTTAGCCTAAAGAGGAAGAACAGGCAGAAACAGAATAGTTGTTAAATAGGCCTCAATATTTATCTATAGAAAAACCCAACCGCCCGCTAAAAAGCCTTTGCAGGCTTTACATGCATTCAACTAAAATATTACAGACATTTTTTTGTGCACAAAGGACAAACACTCGCACAAACCTACAAAGAAAAACACTAGAGTCTTTTTTTTTGTGTTTTTGTGTTTGTAGCCATCATCATTGAGTCTTTTATCCTTCAGTCATTAAAGTAAGGTAAATAATGTATACAAAAAAAAAAAAGAAGAAAAAAATGAAAATATACAACATCAAAGAAATAAAACTTTCTGCACTACAAACATACATACTTGTAATCATTATTTGCTTTTAAATTTTTTATACGCGTAGAAGAACTAAAACGCAAAAATACATTAATAAATACAAAAAATAATAACTTTGAAAATGCAGCTCTCCTCCCTTCGCCACGCCAGAGTGTTTCATTATTTTTCGCCATTTGAATCTCTGAAGAACCTACACCAACAACAATTAATGTAAACATGCAACTCTGTTAAAAAAGTGCACACTGTTAAAATAATGGCACGTGTTTCTCTCACACACCAAAGATGCAAAAAAGAAAACACACAAGAACGCAACACAAAATATAGCAACAACAATTACAATTGCACACTTGGAAACAGACGGACGAATAAGCAAAACGACTGGCAAGGGGCAGACAAACAGACGCATCAGCAGTCAGACAGACTGTTATTGAAATAAGAAACGAACGCATATTTAAGTTTTTGTTTTGATTTATAACTTCGCTCTGCAGTCAGGCTGAAAATATTAATAAAACATCAAAGAAGTGTGAGTGAGCAGACACAGACATCTCCGTAAGCGAAACGTAGATAGCTTTGTGTGTGCCTAAGTGTATGCAACAAAAAAAAACAACAAAAACAACCAGTGACACAAAAACAACAATAGGAAATAGTAACTGGAAAAAAAACGGCCTGTGTGTTTGCACCACATAATAAAAATGCAACAATGTCACGTGGTCTGTGAGAAAAGAATAAGAGAGCAAGCCACAGCCAAGCATCTCTCCACGCTCTTGATTAAAATTAAGAGCACAACTCCCTTTTGCAGCAGCCATAGAAAATATCCTTTTAGTCTTAAGAGCCACGCGTAAAAACTAAAATATCCTTTACAGAAAATGAGCAACACTGAGTTAGTAAAATTTACACTTTTCCCACGCGCGCGCACACACACACACATCAATTGTACATTAATGTTGGTGAGTCTTACAATGTTATTTGATTTTTTTGCCTTCCGCTGCTTCAGAACATTTGGTTGCTAGCGAACATGTTCATGGTGTGTGCACTTCCACAAGTTGTAAATGTTAAAGTTGAGCACAGACATGTTTTGTTTATATCTAAAATGGGTTTTCTTTTTTGCCGCCAAAAGAAACAGCAACAACAGAAACAACAATATTTTTGGTATTTTGTTTTAAAGAAATTTTTTTTCGCCTTTTTGCTATTGAAAAAGAAGTGGAGCATGATTTTGCTCCACCTCTAGAGATTTTTATTTTCGTTTGTATAGGAAAATTTAAGGGTTGGCGTTAAAATAAATGATTTGTGCTATTTTGTTTCCCTTTTGCGTGTGTGGGTGTGTGCGTGAAAAGGCAAATCATGTCAAAAGCAAAACAGAAAGAAATTTTACTGCACATGCCATTAAAAGTCTATTATTTCAGCAAGGTCTTTTTTCACAAGTATTGTGTTCGTGTTTTTTTTTTTTTTTTTTTTTGGTTAAAAATAAAAATGGAGGAATTAAGGAAAAAAAAAACAAAAATGGTACATAAACAAATTCAAAGTCAAATTGTAATTGTTATAAGTAATTAAATATCTTATAATCAAATTATTTGATTAGAGATTGAAGCAAACATTATTTTGTAGGAAATTGAAAATTGCATGCCTGGTCTCAAAATATTTATTACCTTTTAATTCATATTTAATGCTCCTCCTTTTACAACATGTTGCTTGCAAACGAATCATTTTTTTGTCTTCTTTCTGCTGCCAACTTCACGGCTGTAAGTTGGCGCCCCTTCTTAGGCACCACCATCTTTTTTTTTTTTTTTCTTTTTATTTCATCCATTTTTTATTTTTCATTTTCTTTTTTATTTCGTTATTTTTTTTTTTTTCTTTCTTTTCTACACTCAACAAAATAGGTTTCTTCCTCTGCCACAACCACCAACCAACCAACTACAATCTGTTAACGTTGCTACTATTGCTGTTATTGTTGTTGCTGTTGTTGTTGTTGCACGCTTTACACTCACTCTTACTGCACATGTTTTGCTGTTGTTTCCTTTTTCCTTCCGTTGTTGCGAACCAGCAGTAACAATAGCAACAACAACAACAACAAATGCTAGGCAAATTGTAAAGTTGTTGTCTGCCGTTTATTGGTTCGTTTTTGTATTCGTTCGTATTCATCGGCTTCGCAATCATGTACATTTACTTGCCCCTATTTTTAGGCATCAGATATCAGTTTCTGTGTGTGTGTGTGTGTGTGTGTGCACCAGTCCTGTGTGGATGCCTTGACATGAATGGTGTTGTTAGTAGGTTCCTCGTTTACTGTCGTGTTTACAGCATTCCATTGTGAGTTTTATGCTCATGCAAGGCACACACTGTAATTCTGGCTGCGAATTAATTTCGCAATTGAAATTTTACGTGAATTTGACTCTGAATTCATAGTTTTAAGAGTGAATCTTTATTGAATTAACAAGTTTTATTGAACATTTTAAAGTGATCTAACTATTCAGTAGTACAGCTCAAAAATCATACATATACTTTTCTGGTACTGCACCATCAATACAAATGGCGAAGTAAAGTTTATTGCCAATCGACTGTAATCTCATAGGACTACACAAGTCCGTATGTTATCAATTGTAGTACTTCATTAGATAACTTTATATTCTTCATGACAAACACTTGCCTGATTTGCATGTTTAAAACTTCGGTAGTTCATAAAACGTTTCATAGTATTGTAGCTGTTTTAAGTCTATTGGATTTAAATGGCCCAAGCGTTTGTGAAATATTTCTAATTTTTTTTCAGTAGCAACATTTTTATGATTCCTAACAGAGTCAAAACAATATACATATGACATACTTCTTTTTAGAAGAAAACCATACATTGACATTTTTATATACAATAATCTTGTGAGAATATATCTCTTTATACTGCAACCATTATCAGTTGATTTTGTTATTGAAAAAACTATTCTTAATTTTGGTACAACGTTTCCAGAAGGTTAACGCGTCGATTGACTTCAACATTTATCACAGCAGTTCCAATACACATAAATTCAAAATTTTTCGACAGTTCCTCTAAAGACTTTATTGAGTGTACTAAACTGTGATTTGGAGTTCGTCATATGGGAGGATGACCCACTATAATCTAACGATTTGTTAATGGCAAAAGTGTATAACTAAACCTTTGGCATTAATAATGGGGATGGACTTCTGTATCCCCCTTTTCAATTATAGCCTTTTCACAGCTATCAACATTTTCGTGGAACGAGTTGAAGATGTTGAAAATGTGAAACATGCATTCACATACAACATCTAACATCAATCACATGTAGCTGTCAAAATAATGAAAGCTACGTTTTGTATTAAAAACTTTAATAAAAAAATAAAATAAATGGATTTTGAAGACAAATTAATAACAGGCTTAGTAGTTAACTTGCAAGAGTAGTCCCTACTACTAATGCAGTATATAAAATCCATAAAATCCATAAAATCCATTTAATATTACAACAGAAAAACAAAAAACACATTTATTTAACATAAAACCAATATGAAATTTATAATACAGTCGAACTTCCCTATAGTGAATATCCACGGGGACAGAAAATTATTGCACTATATAGAAACTTCATTATACAGAAATATTTATTTATTTAAAATAATCAGGTATTTTTGTTTGAACTACATTATTCCCTTTTTCCTTATCAATAAAAGCTTCAATTACATTAAATACATTTGTTGGAATGTTGCTCTCCATCTCCAAGAAAGTTCGTAGTACATCCAGTGAAGAGCATTGTTTCGTCAATGGCTTCGTAAGGACAAGTTCGAAGTCTCTTACGCTTAATGTTTAAATGCTCGTCTTCTATGTACATTCTTTTGAATAACTGACTTGTTTTTTAAAATGTTTGATAAAGTACTGTGAAGAATTCCAAACTCTTTAGCTATCAGCCCAATCATGAATATTCTCAAGGAATTTTATTCCTAAGGAAAATACGTTTCTCGAGAAAAAAAAATCCTCCAATCATGAACTACCTGAAAAACAAAAAAATAAAAGTTCGTAATATCGAAATTTTCTATAGGAAAAACAAAAAACACATGTTTTTAAAATACCTATTTTTTCCTCCGCCGGCTATTTTTCCCCTTTGATGTGGCTAAAACAGGGAAGGTTAAAAAAAAATTCCTAAGGAATTTATCAACATAATAAGAGTTCCCATTGCTCTAAGAGAAAAAATTCTCATTCATGATTGGGCTGTATATATTTTTTCGTTGATGTCCCTTCTTCAAATCTATGAATTACTAATGACTTTTTTCAAGAGAAATACTACTCCAGTGCATCATTTTCGTTCACTGAACTCGGGCAACTGATGTTAAAAGTCAAATCATGAACTTTATTGTTTTCATTTTCATTACTTTGGGAATCCCAAAAATATAATATGGATAATATAAGATGTAGACGAAAACATACTTAAAATGTAGTTTTGTTTCCAAAATTTTGTTCATTGTAAAGAAAATTTCTTTGTGTGGAAATTCATTATACGGAGATCAAAATACATTGAAAGTGGAACGAAAAAGCTGTGTACTTGATTTTAGTTCCTAATAAGGAGAATTTCATTGTATAAAAGTTCACTATAAGGGAGTTAGACTGTAATTGTTTTTTTAATGATTTTGAATGTCATTAAATTCAAAATCTACAGTGATGCCACTAAAATTTTTCGTAATTTTTCAGTGATGGCACTAAAATAATCGAAAGATGTTGAGTGGAACAAAATGAGTTAAGAACATTTTATAAAGATGTTGGTTCTTTGCCCTGTATATTTTTTATGGGGAAATTTCAACATAATCGCAAATTGATATTAGATGTTCATAAGTTTGAAAAAGCTATTATAAACATAAGCTGAAACTTGTCCTAAACAACTTTTAAATTTAGTGACAGCTTAAGTAATAGGGCTTACCATATTGATTACGGTTGCAAAAATTTCATGTGAGTGAGTTGTGCTTTGGATTCCTTTGACTGCGGTAACAATAAACATTCATATTTGCTACTCCAATTCAAAATACTGATATCTTTTTTTGTTTTATTTTTTTCATTTTCTATGGTTCGAGTAATCAAAATAAAAGTACGATTTTGGACAAGATTTATTTTGCTTACGTGATTGGCTTAGAGAGTGACTTCACCTAATTTTCCAGCCAGTGTCCAAAACTATTCTTCACTCCACCACCATTCTAAACTGCTATTAATTGGACTTGTTGTACTGTATGCTGATTCTGTTGAAAATTCAAAACTTAACGACTCATATGCTTCATTTGCTCTGTTTAATTTCACATTACAGTTTTTGGCCAGGTGCCCCTTTTTTCCACAGCTGTGGCAATTGAAAGGAAATTGCATACCTTTTGTTTCAGGTTTTTAAAATTACCATTCTTTTTTTATTAAAGTATTGAAATTTGCACGCCTTCAAATCACTGTTCTTCAGTACTATCTTTACCTGCCCGCTGTTTATTTCCTGGATTCTTGACCGCAAAATATTTAAAGCTGGAAACTTGCTGTAGTGACCGCTTTATTCGAGTACTTGTAATGATGGTAACCCATCTAATAAAATAATTGTCAAAAAATCGTTATTTACATCAGCTATTACTTTACGTTATTCAGATACAATTTCGAATTCCACCAAATATTTAGAAATACCCTGCTGTTCTCTCATTTTCAACGTTAACAGCTTTCGTATACAAGTTCGTCTTCTTACATGACGACTTACGGTCATAAGTGTCTTTGAAAATTCTGCAATTTTTGGGCAATAAAATTGATATGGCGAACTTTTTAGCAAAAACAATTTTTTCAAAAATCTGACCAAAACATGGCCAAAAATACACCTCAAACCCCGGTTTTTTTAATATATCTCGTCTATCCGTGGACTTACTGAATTTCAATAGCAGTCCGACTACCGGGATTTAACACATTTAAGCGAAAGAATGAGGTTTCTATCTCAAACCGTTTTCTCAGAAACGGTATTTCAACGACTACAGACGGACAGACGGACATCGATTAGTCGTAATCTCTATTGATTCTGATCCAGAATATATATATACTTTATGGGGGGTCTTAGATGGTTATTTCAATGCGTTACACACGGAATCACATATTTATATATACCCTTACACATTTTTGTGAAGGGTATAATTATGTGTACAGTAGAGAAAATTGGCTGAATTACGCTTAAAATTACTGAGATAAAAAAATTGAATTTAATTATTTATTTATTATAAGAGCCAATTGAAATGCATTATTTTAGGTATCTAAATAGACCTTAGATAGAAAACAATAATCAGGTCTACTTTTAGATCCCAAATAAAAGCTTTCATTTTTGAATATATCAAAAACACTTTATTTTTTGATACTTTCAAAAATACAAATCGTAGTAACTAATGGTTACTCGTTGTATAGAAGTTGTTAAAAAAAAAAGTAAAAGTGCTGCAAGACGAAAAAATGTTTTCTATATTAAAAGTTTGTTTGAATATTTTGGATTCCCAGTTTGTTCATGGGAATTTTGGAATAAGTAGTTGGGGCTTAAATTTTCTTTTAAGATTTTCGAAGTCCACTGATGAGTTGATTAGCATCAACGAGTTATTGTTTGCTTGTCTGTTTAAGCTTTTGATTATATCAAACACATCCATTGTTACTTTTTTATTCATACGTGCCATTGCTTATGCACCGGGTGAAAATCTGTCGCTACACCAAGGTAATAAAATGCAACCAACAGTGCTGACGAGAAGTGTGGTGGCGTCGAAACAGCTAATTGCTTAGCCTGCTAAATGTCTTTATTGTTTTCTTTATCTAATTTAATTAACATAAATTACAAAAATAATACAGTTAAACGTAATGCAAAATAATTATATAAGAAAAAGTTCGAACATTAAAAACTAATTATTTTCCCACTATTTCATATATTTCATATATTTCAAGTGTTTCTCGAACAAATTAATTTCTTAAATTCAATATTCTCTCTAACAGTGATCCCACACTTCTAGAATGTTTCTTCTCTAAAAAAAAAACTATTGAATGTACATTTCTTATATTTAAAACCTCTACGGAAAATGCATACGATGCAGACAAGTTAAAACTACATTAAATTAACTTAATGAAATTATTTTTATTATTCAACAGTTTTCTTTCCAACTTTGTTCTTCTCTCGTAACTTTCCGCACAATTTTCTGTTTAATATCCGGCGACTTAATGCTGTGTGACCGTTTTGTCCTGGCACAAATGAAACTGAGATGGCAAGAAGAATTTTAAATATTTTTTTTCTTCTTTTTCATCTTAAATCCATTAATGAAACACGCAAGTTTTGCGTAAATTTAATTGGTTGAAACAAACGATGAAAATGTGTTTTTATTTGTATTTCTTAATGAGCGGTTTTCATATTTCTTATTTGCATTCATCGATAGTTTTCTTCACACGCATCCTGTTCCCGGTTTGTGTTGAAGTAAACAAATAATATCTTACAGACATTTCTTAAAACAAGAAGAGGAAGTTGATGCTGATACACTTGCTGATGCCGTCAGGCGAAATAAAAGGATAATTGTATGAATTTGATTAAGAAGATACTTTTTAATTGTTGATGTGTTATAAAAGCGAAGAGTAGCGCATTCACAACGATGCATATTTTCATTGAAAGATATACATATATGTATGTATAGCAGATCTGACTGAGAGAGTTGAGAAAAAGATTTTTTTTAAAGAAATAATAAAAATTGTAACATATTATTGTGCAAGTCGGGCTGCTTTAAGGAGCATCTCATGTTAAAATATGTATTTTACGTAGGGATAAAGATATTTTATTTACATTTAATTTACTTACAATAGATTAACATATACCAATAAAATAAGAAAAGTGCTAATAATTTATTATTACTTATTAGAAAAGTGCTAATAATTTATGTTTGTGTACAACAAACTCACAGAAAACATTTTTCCTTTGTGAGAGTTGTCAAGCGAAACTAATTTTTCTTTTTTTCCACTTTTCCAATCAAGATAAGAGCTGTTGTGAATATTTAAAATTATTTCTGGTTTCCAATGATTTTTAAAAATAAAATAAAAAACAAAAATTGCTGCTTAAAGCAAAATAGTAAAGCAATAGATATTTCTCTCCCAGTTTGCAATAAAATAAAATACCGAAATGAAAAAGTTCTCACACACAACCACCCACACAATTATCATCCAATCTGTCTCTCTCTCTCTCTCTCTCAATCTTTCTCTCTATCTCTTTAACGTCTAAAAAGACTTGCATGTTAAAAGGTTTCATTAGTGCAAACAAATACATATTTCGTTTTATTAATAAAAAAAATAATATTATATTTTTTTTTTACATAAAAGATTTCAAGGAATCAATTTAAGCTGAATGAATATTCCTGGAATTCCATAAACAACCAAAGATTTAAATAGCAAGTGAAAAGTTGATAAAACTTTGAAGCAGTTGTAAAAAATTACATTAAAATACTAAAGGTTGTTGTTACTCCAAAATAAAGTAATTATATAAAATATGTAATAAAAAAAAAGCAAGAAGCAATTTGTTTAAATAAAACTGCAAAAAACCAATTAAAAGTTTCCTATTATCATTATTATATTATCGATATACATAAATACGACATAAAATATAAAATCCTTTAGCCTGTAATTTAGCCAATCAACATTATTGTAAAAAGAGTTAAGATTAATTAACATATAAAACTATTAATAATAATTTTTCATTATTTAAAACTAAACAAAAATATCTAGTCGTTTATATAAAAACTAAAAAAAAAAATTATTTTAAATTAATCTTAAAAAAAACATAAAATAAGTCTTTCAAGTGTAAATGGAAACAAAAAGAAAATATTATTTAAAATTGCAATAAACTATTTTAAATAACTGGAAAATTATTATTTTTAAAATATACCAAGAAAATTATTATACCAATAAAATAACACAACAACTCATATCAACTCAATCAAGGCTTTAACTTACTTACTTACTTAAAATGTTGTTGTTATCCTGCAGACATTTATGCGAGCGCATCAATCGACTTGCATTAGTAGAGTTTTTGTAAGATTTCCCTCAGCTTTCCAATGAGAACGTTTTGTTATAAAAAACTGTCTTTGGCTTAGTTCGAGTTATCGAGTTTTTAAATTTACTTAAAAATTTAATAAAAACTTATAATTTTTTATGGCCAACAACAAATTTCTTATTTCCTTGTTTACAAGTCGTTTTTAAGAAAACTATCTGCATTTTTTTTCTTGTTCTTTTTCTTGCTTTCTTTAATCCTTGGTAATTGTTAATAAAGATGTCTGTCATGCTTAAACGTATTCATCAAATTCTTAAAACGAGGGTCTTGTTGAAAGTTATTGTTTAATGTCAAGACAAAACGGAAACACTGCAACAAAATTATACCGCACATTTTTTCTGCCTTTATCGAGTCAGTGATATGTGAAGGAAAGTATTCTTATGCTCAAAAAATGGATATGAGAGCATAAAATTTGGTTTTGAAGTTGATGATTTTTTCAAGTGATCGCTGAAAAAAATGTATGTATTTTAATTTAGTATTTAAATGAAAAAGGAATTTATTAAGAATTAATATGAACTGGGAGAAGTTAGATTACCCTTCAGGAAGGCAGTATGAATCAAAAAGCCCCGTATCAAAACGGAAAAGAAATACTAAGACCCCTTTGGACTATCGACATTCCAAATTAGGCATTATGTGCACCATTTTGGCAAATTTCTGCTTATGCAAATATTGGCTTTGAATTTTTTTCGTTGCTTATCACTGTTGTTAATGCCAGAGTGCAGAAGAATTCGTTTAGCATCAACAGCGTTGTTCCATGGGGCGTGACAAAATAAACAAACAAAAATTTTCTGGACTTGTTTCTTGCAATTCCTTTCGCTACCATGAACCATATTAGTGGTCGTTTAACGATCGATCAATTCATCTTTTTCACCTCGGCATTAGTTTGTAGCCTCAATATTTTATTTTGGAACCCATTACTTACAAACTGACATCTTCTATTAGTTCTAATTGCTCTTACGCAGCCCACAATTGAAAATAACTTACCAAGAAAATCAGTTAAAGCGGTCGAAGGACTTCTTAAATAGTAATCGGAATCACAGTGAAATCAAATCTTGATTAGATTAGTGGTTTCAGAAAATTCATTGCTAGAACTAACCACGGTTCCCTTGACATTTGATGTCGGCTCTTCAGCCTAAATGTTCAACCTTAAGCTCTAAACACATAGATGACAGCAGACTGCAAATGCTGCCAACTTCAAGTGCAGCCAACTTCAAATGCTGCTCTGAAGTCGGCTTCATAACTATTTTGAAGACAGCAACAACATAATAATCAGCTGGTGTGTAAATCAATTTCGAATTTTTATAAATATTACAAATTCAAAGTTTAAAAATATAAAAAATGAGCGAAAAAAATTTAGCGAATTTTATCACAACAATTGTTAAAATATCTCAGACTACATTTGCTGTAGTGTATAAAGCCCATAAGACGAATAGTACAAGAAACAGAAGATGGTGGGTTCGCCCAGTAAATATAACCCGTGATGAGGAGGGCATTTACAAAACATGTGTACAACAGCTCAAGGAAAAAGATGAAGAACAGTTTTTCAAAGCAACCAGGATGAAAATTAAATAAAATATCACAAAAAATTAGCTGAAACGAAAAAAATTGTTTTGATATTGAAAATGAACAGCTGTATATTTTAGCAATGCTAATTTCAGGGATGCCGTATTTCTTATTTCATAATGAATAAAATTGAAAATATTGATGAAAAATTTAATAATATCACGAAAAAATTATAAAAACACATACATTTATTTATTTATTATATTTTTGCAATGTTCTTTTGTGTTTAATATTAAAAAAAAGTTTTTGTTCTAATTTGTCCAATTTATATATATAATGGCAACACTATATTTGCTTATTTGCTGCCCGTCAAAATAGAAAATGGCCTAAGTTGGCAGCAGCAGCAAATGCTGTTGTGCAGTTGTGCTGCCCTGCTGCCGTCAAAATAATCGTTTTGATTTAAACATATGCATTTTATTTTTGACATATTGCTGCTTGCTGTCTGCTGTCGTCTATGTGTTTAGAGCTTTAAGGGATAATATGTTGAGCATTAATTACATTTTTGCCGTTGACAAAATAATAGACTTCAAAAAATACAGTCAAAGCTCGCTTTAACGAATGATATAATGTTCAGACCATTCGAATCTTGAAATGAATTCCCACTTCTGAAAAGAAATACTAAAGCGCCTCCCTTGCGTGGCAAAAATACACTGCTTTTGCGTTTGTTCTTAATTTTAAATAACATTTAGAACATTTAAATATATACATACATATGTAAGTTTGCTTTACTTCATGCATACACATATGTTCATAAATACGCATCAAAGCCATTGTTAGTGATAAAATGTGAAATAACAATGAGAGATCATAAATAACTATGAGAAAATAACGTGAAGAGTTTATAAAACATTTGAGAGTAACACATAACTACACAAATGTTCGGTTTCAAATGAACGTCATACATATATAACATGAGCTTATTTTATTGTTGGGAGTTGTTTTTCTGCAAAAAAAGAAACTGTTGTTCACTACTTAGAGCCATAAAATTTTGTTCACAATTTAGAGAGTTCATACAAGAAAATGAATGTTCACATTAGTGGATAGTTCACTATTGTGGTAGTTCATATTACCGCGAGTTACCTGTATTCCTTTTGCCTGCCTTTTATTTGGAAAAAAAATTCACTTTTTTTTTCAAATAAAAATTTGTTTATTTCTACTTTATTTATTTTCTTTTTATTTGTTTACACATTTCATGTCTTTCAAATACACAGAGTTACATTTTTTTTAGAACAAATTTTTCCATATAAGCGTTTTTTTCGATAAATATCTACATATGTATATGGCAACGACAAGTATTTGACAACCTGAAAATGGTTTACTTAAAAAACGTAAATTCATGCGCACTTCAAGTCACATATTAGTTGGGCGCTCAGACGCATGAAAGTGAGTGACTGACTTTCTTTTGCGAACGTTAGCGCGTGATATCTTGGGACTGACTGATAATGTTTATATCTTATTATTGTCTCAAACATGTGCTTATATTTCCCAGCACCATGCAAAATGTATATTTCAACCTGGTATATGTGATTCGCCCAATGAAAACATTAAACATTTTACTCTCACAAATTTACTTTTTATTAAATATAAATATATAACATAACTATTCTTTAAAATTTCACTAACTCTTACAACTCTTTTTATACACAAGCCAAGACAATATAAGTAAAAGAAACACAGGCCATGACACAAAATAAACAAAGATTTCTTTGCATAAATTGCAAAAAGTAGCACGTATGTAACATTTCTTTTCATTCAATGAAAGTGTCATCATTACTAAACTTTCAATAACTAGCCCCGACCACCAAAAGGACAGACTGACAAAAAATTTTTATAAACATCATATTATGTGAATAAATACTGTTTTTTTTTTTTAGATCACAGACAGAAAATTAAATTTTATTTGTTAGCATAGATTTTTTAATGGAAATAATTTTTAAAAGTATTGTAGACTAGATTATATATAACAATTAAAATCTTATGCAAACGATACGAATACTTACAATCCCACCTTAATTACGTGCCAAAAACTGGCAATACCAACCTCGTTCATTTTTTCACTTCTGCTGGGTTTTCCTATTTGTCATGATGCTTGATTGTATAAAATGAATAAAAAAAAAAAAATGAAAATAAAATTCCTTCAAAAATTCTCAATCGTGTTGGCTTTTTTGCAGTAACCGTGTGAGACTTTGCATCTTGCAGCTGCATGAGCAATCTTGTTGCTGATGTAATGCATACGAGTATAGTTTTCTTATTGTTTTATTTCTCAAACGTTTTTCCCAAAAGTTTCTTAGTCTGCTACAGAAAGAAAAGCATGCATTTCCTTGTTTTTTTTTTTATTATTGTTGCTGCATTCGTTTTCTTATATTCAGCAAAGTACTGCACAGAGGGTTGAAAAAGACAAAAATGTAAATTAATATAAACTTGCTTTTTCCTTCTTTTTCGAATGGTAAAGCCCATTTGACACTACATTTTTCAAGAGTTGTTTAAATTGTGGAGATCAGTCCAGATATAACGTGGTAGGTAAATATACACATGTGCAAAGAGCAAAGCTATATTAATATAAATACCAAACTGTCAACATTTTCATCGGTGTCATCGACACAAAGTAAAGATATGTCAAAAAATTTAAAACTGTTCAACTCAAAACTAACATTTTATGCTTCATTCAGCAAGTTTTGCAGAATCAGTGGTTTTTGTGAGAGTTTAGTATTTGAAAACTCCCTTTATTTAAAGAAACACAAAACAAAATAAAATAAAATTTCAAATCTACGTAAAATATTCAAGTAGAAAGGTCTAATAAATTAAAGCCAAATCAGAACGATAACTTTCTACTCCTCCTCATCACTTAGTATGATTTGTTTCGAAAGTTTTGTTCGTACTAGTTCAAAATCTGAGCTTGATCCACGATCAGATTCGGGCATCCTTTCGACGATTATTGGTTTGAAAAAATCATGCATTGATGTTTGTTTGCTCTTATTTCACAAATTTTTATAAATTTCTTAATAGGGAACTGAATTAATTTGAAGATGTCAAAGAATTTTATTTGGGCCAAAAAACCTTTTTAAAATAAAACGGTAAAAATTTTAAAAAAATTTCGTAAAAATCGCGTTGTAAGAAAATGTCCGCATTTTGGGAACCGCTATTTGTAGCGAAAACGCATTATAGGAAACCGCGTTGTAGGAGGTTTACCTGTATATATAGATATGTTTGAAAAAAAAAAACACCTCTTTTAAACGCCATTTTTGAAGCCATTATATAAGCTATTGTAGTTGATTTTAAATAAAATTCTTGCACGATATTGAAAATTAACAAAGTCCGATTTAAGATTCCAAAGATATAGAAAAATTAAATAACTACATACATAAAACAAAAAATTGTTGTTCTACCAATGAAAAATGTCACCGAATTCGTCTGCATTTTAGTCGATTTCATCCCTCTGTGCGCTGGTTATTCTTTATTCTTTTCATGTTTGTAAGTAAAAAATTAAATAATAAAAACAAACAAATGTATTATTTGTATTAGTGTTCCTCATTGTTGGCATCTTTGGCAATAATCTAATGTTTTGTGTGCAGAAGAAAACAAAATAAATACATCAGAAATCTTGTAGTTAAAGATTTTGTTCTTGTTGAATTCATCATGGTAATACGACGCACAGTGGGATGAATGTATAAAAGTGAGCCAAAGAATGGACTTGATATTTATTTTATCTACATATTCTTGAGTATAATTTAATTAATCAATTTTTTTAAACAGTGTTTTTTTAGCTTGAACCATATAAATTAAGAAAAAAAAACTAATTAATTTTACTAGCATTGATTAGTTAAAAGAATAATACCTTGTTTGCCACTACTTCGAGTTTCGGCGCTTATAATTTTATCTTTGCATAAAAAACTGATAGTGTATAAAATAAAAAGAGATGTTGATAAATCTAAACTATCTTGCCTAAAAGTCACGTTTAGTTATTCTCTACTGTGGCCTCAGGCTTATCAAAGGTACGAAGGGTAAAACTTACACTCAGCTTAATTAAATAAAATAATAAAAAAACGTATTAGAAATAATATGCACTATAAAAACATGTCACATGAAGCACACTGTTCAGCAAATACTGACAAATTTAGCAACTGAAATATTTCTGTTGCAATTCGCAAATATTTAACAACATGAAAATGCATTCATTTCCATTTTTTTTTTTTTATTTTTTTTTAAGATGTGTCTCATAATCCAAGTCTTGATTTTTGTTGCAACTCTTCAACTGTCGCCTTTAAAAGAAATTCTATAAGAAAAAATTTAAGAATTCAATTTCTTAAGCTTTTCCCAAATAAGGCAGTGCTACACTCACTAATGATCTACAAATAGTCTCCGAATGGGGTCATACAAATAGAGTCAATTTCAATCCAGAGTACACGCAAAGAAAAAACACTTTACAATATGGTGGGGATAGCAATATCATATTGTCTATAACGATGCGAAAGGTTGTGGCAATCAAGATATTTTTATTTCAAATACCGAAAAAAATGTTTGGCCATCGTAAACACCGTTTTTGTTACAGCTTGATCAATTTGTTACCACCATCTATTAAAATTGAAATATAATTATATTCATTTCAAAAAATCTATATCTACAGCCATCTTATAATGAACATTTGAACAAATCGTTTTTGCTACAAACACGTTATTTCTTATTTATCACATAATAAACAAAATATTGTTGTTTTCAATAGAGTTTTTATTACTGTCGCTCGCAGCTAATTTTCGATAATTCTTTGTTTTGATTAAAAATGTGTGTGTTCTTTTTAATGAAAATATTTCTGTATCAAAAAGAAATAACCCAAATGTAATTAAATAGTAAATCGCTATTAAATCGTAACTAAATTAAATTCAAAATAAGACAATTATGAACATATGAGTATTCTGTAAATATTCTAATCAACTAGGCTATTGTAGCCAGTAATAATGTTATTATTGTATTCCATCATAATAACGTCATGTCTGACCATTCGATTGTCATTGCAATATAAAAATAGCATAGTTGAATTTGGCAATAGTTTGTTTCAATGGGACAATAGTTTGGTAAGAAATGACACTGGTGTTGTTGAATGCGACAACAATATGATTGAAAATAACATAGTACGATCACGCGTGATATTTATGTTACGGCTGAAAGGACCAGATGGATAAAAGACTGCCGGCCAGCATAAATTAAGAGCCTGACAACCACTTAGAGGGTTCCAACCCTCCCTCTCGGTACACCGACATAACAAATAATATTTATTTCTATAAACAACACAAATGAAAAAATACTGCAATTGCTTTGTGAGCTACCACCAAATACACTTTTCTAGTTTTTTTTGGAGGAACAGGTGTTTTTGCCATACTATTGCCCTCCCATTCGTGTTGTAAAAACTTACCACATTCAACTTTACCTTGCCACGCCAAAAGATTATGAATGAATATAGCAATAACATGCCTAGCGGCCACAATAACTTAATCACTGAAAGTGGAATTACTAGCAGTATTTGAATATTAATACCGTTGGTCTATAACCATATATTTTAGCAATAGCATGTTTCTCTTCGAATATATACCTCAACCATATTTTTTCTTTATTTGTCAGAGCCAACACTGACGCCGCTGATGCCCCTTCTGTACTCATGAATGGTATAGCTATTGAGAAATCAGAAGTTTTAAATGGCATGAAAATGCAGTGTCAGACTGATCACAATTTTCATGTCATAAAAGAACCATTTAAGGACATAAGTTTCTTGAAAAGGTATAGGATATAATTCATTCTGTTCGATATTCTTAGTATATAACTAGAAATGGAATGCAACTCTCATCTTTGGATCGGTGCCTCAAAGGCAATTTTGGGGTTGCTCGACCATGTGCACGAGAGCGGGTCACTGATGAGCTGGATGACAAGGGGGTATCAAATTACATTGTCTACACGGAGCATCATTTGAGTGTTTAGTGTGTTACATTGTGCTATGATTACTTCTGAAAATTTTACTCTGAAGAGATCAGAAATCTTATTGTCGAAACCTACACTTTTCTGCATTATAGATGTACAACATCGAGGGACAATCCTTTTGTGGCCGATTGACCAGTGAATCACACAATGCTATGGAGCAAATTGCCTGCAGACGTATTTCCTTCCAGTTACAGTATATGTAGGCAGATACAAGTCAAACACAAATACTACTCCCACCTTCATCCATCCCAAAATCAATTTTGCTAGTTCCGGTACTATATATGTAGAGGTCGCGTCCTGAGTATTGGTTCAAGTAAAAAAAAAACAAACAAAAAATAGGAAGTGATTTATGTACAAAAAAAAATCTTATATTTAGAATTTCTTTTAAATTATATAACATTTTTCCCGAATTTCGTATTTTAAAAAAAAGCTACAACTAAGAAAACTTGCGCAGTTTTAGCATTCAAATGTCGCCAAATTCCCAAACATTAAAAAAGAAATACGAGATTTAAAAAAATGTTTATAAATTTTTCTCTAAAAAGTTGAGTTTAGTTCTCTGAAATATTTTAGGCCTTAAATATAGTCAAACACTAAAGTCGGTTCTTTTTAGAAACAACTTAAATTTTAAAAAGTATTGCTAACTTTTTTCTAACTATAGTCAAAATTAAAGTTGACTTTAAGCTGCAACAGCTTTAAATGGGTACCACATTATTTATCGAAAATGCCAAGTTATTTATCATACAAGCTCTTACTAATTTAAGTAAAATCCCATCTCTAATAAGATGACTCTCAAAAATTATGTATAGATGTGAACACACACCTACATATATGTAAGATTGTATTAGTAAGTAAACGAAAAACATCAAAGCTAATTGAATAAAAGTCAAATTGTAAAGAATATTCTGATCCATAATAGTTATTAAAAAATCTTTAAAATAATTATTTAATTAAAAAAAAATTTATTTTAAAAAGCTATTACATTTAAAAGTGACATTTGGTTGATCAAAGCTGGTCCAAGTAAGTTAAAGACAACTTCTGCTGGTTTTAAGTTTAGAGCAGACTTTTGCGGCTAAAGTCGCCATTTTCTCGTCTATAGTAGACAAAAAGCTTACTTTTATTTAGCAGTGACTTAAAATTGCTTAAAGCATACTTTTTCGATGTCTATAGTTATGGACCTTTGTAACTATCTACACCGATTATTTTCTCTGCAGTAGACTTTTGTAATAATTTTATTCGAACATTTAATTAATTTATTTTTTTACAATCACTGTTTATTTTTCATTTTCCCTGAGAAATTTGCAGTAAGCAATAAATTCCTTTGCTAACTATCCAGACAAAAAAGAATCCGACTGTTAAACCATCAAATTGTTATCAACTTTTACAATTTTGCTCGCACACTAACACACTTAAATGAGTTCACTGGTATGTATGTGCACCTATTTATATTCCGATTTATTACTTTTGCCATCATTGAATTTGTCGGTCTGTGTGTCGTTGCAGCCATCAGTCTTTTTGTTGAATTGTCTGAAATTGAGTTGGCCAGTTGCGGTTGCTTAACTTCAATTTCTAACACATTCCTTGAATTATTGTGATAAAAGTGATTCTACCGTTTATTTTTCCATTTTTTTTCTTTTGCAGTTGTTTCTTTTAAATTAAAGCAAATTTGCCTGATTTTCCACCCGTTTCATGGCAAAAAGTTTTTTAATTATTTCTTGGCGAAAATATCATTCAAGGACTTGTAAAGTATTCAGCAGAAATTACTTTATTTTGTAGGAATTAGTTTTATGAATAAAAATTAAAAATAAATTAAAGTAGTTATTGTTTCATTGGGCATAACATAACCTTAAAGGTTGTATTTACAAGGTATTAAATTGGCCTCAAGACCTTACAAAGATTAGAAAAAAATTTAACGATTTAAGACCTTACTTAAACTTAATCTGGATATTTTTCAGTATTGCGTTTGCTTAAATTCCAGGCGGTACTGATTACAGTTGAGGTTTTTATTATGACTACAATCGTAATTGGAATTTCGATTAAGCGAGGCCTTTCAACATTGCCGTAGTTTCGATTACATAACTGGAATATGTAGGACTAAAAATTAATAGCCGATAGCGCCAAAAAATTGGTGATATACCTGCCCCCATTAAGAGTGCTAGATGAAGGGACTACTTATAAAGGTATGTGCAACTCTACAACAACAATAGTTCGCATCAATGTCAAAAACAGTGATTTCAACAACAACGAAATTGTGAACAAATGTCAGGGATACAAAATGGTCTAGCTTTCAACAAATTATCTGTTTATGAATCTAATACCAAATTCACTGGATAAATTTAACAGTGCTAGATCAATGGTAGGCACATTCTAGTTTTTCGCCCCCAAACAGCACATAAAAAGCTCAGATGACAGCCTTTGGGGCTGTCATAGAAGCAAACAAATCATGTACAAGCTGTCTGGCGGAAAGGTACTACTACTTTGTTTTGCTGCCATTTTGGCATACATTAGTCTTCACAGTTCATATTTGGCAATCGCGGACTAGTGATGTGGCAAATTTATGATGGAAAAATATTCGATAAAGCAACGTGTTTTAATCGTTAAAACATTTTATCAAAATTATTCATCGACTGCTGTGACATAGAAAAAGTTACGTGCAATTTTTGGGAGAAACAACGTGCCAACAAGATGCAGTATTTATCGTGTAGCAAATGCTTTCGAAGAAGGAGTAACAGTGACTGATAGGCCCAAGCATGGGCCACAATGCACTGCAAGATTGTCTGAAATCATTACTGCTGCTCAAGAAAGTATTCGCAACAATTCATCAACTTCAATGTGACGCCATGCTCAGCAGCTGCTTAGTCTTGAAAGAACAACTTGGACCATATTTCTGCAAAAACATTTGTAATTGTTTCCATTTAAGATTCAGTTTACACAAAAACTTCTTCTAGAAGAATATTTACGCTGCCATACACATGGCAATAGGATGGCAACAGCTCGCCCATGACAAACCCGATTTTTGTAAGAAAATAATGAGTGGCGCGATACATTTTCATTTGAATGGATGTTTGAATAAACAGAATAGTTGGTTCTGGGCAATGGAGAACCCTCAAGTTATTCATTAGTCAGCTTTTCATCCTGAAATGTGTGAGAATGTAATAAAAAAAAAAGGTCTCGCATTTGTAAGGTGGACGTTTATCGGACATTGTTTTCCATATATAATTGCCGGCAATTAATAAAACCTTTATCAATATCAGTTCCGCTCTCTTTCATTTAACCAAAAACTAAAAAACAAACAAAGTTGCATACCTTCCCGGACTGTGTACAATAATGCTGACAATTTAAAAAAAAAAAAATTTGACAAGTGATTCTTGCAAATATTTTGCAGCAAATAAATCAACTGTAAATTTAATTTTAAAATTTCATTTAAAATTTAAATTTGCTTAATATTGAGTTAACCTTGCTCCGCTTTGAAGTTAGAAAAAAAAAACCAATAGCAATAAAAGCACTAAATACTTACTACTCCGATTTTACAATATTATCCAAATAAAATTATTTTAATTCCTTACTACATCCTTCTTCAATCTCAAACACAGGTAGTTTAGTCCACTCATGTGAACAGTCATTGTTAAAAATATACATATAACCACGTTAACACATCCTAATTTTTATTTTCATAAAGAAAAACGGAAAATTTCCATTATAAAGACAAGAGTACTTGGGCCAAAAGTTGCACACATGTGTGTGTGTGTGTGTTTGCTAAACACCGGCAACAGCTGCCGTAAAAAACGAACGCATTCAAGGCAAAACTCCACAAAACTCAACAGCAAAGAAACACACAGCTCCTGCACAAAGGCACGCTGGCAAAAAGGAAAAATTTCAATTTAATGCGAAATAAAAACATTCCACTAAATGCTTTTTGAAAATAATATTAAAAAAACACGTTGTAAAAGAAGTCTTAGAAGATGCATAAAGAAGTTTTGAATGCAAACGCTTTCATTCAATAGTTAAGCAGCAAAAAGAAAAACTCTACGAAAACAGCTACTTTAACAAGATTGTGCTGCCATGCAACAAGCAACAAAAAGTCCTTCAACTTAAATACATAAGTAAAAAAAAAAAACATTGGAGAGGCATCAATATTTAAGCACAATCATTTGAAAGGAAATAGAAAAAGTACTTTAAGAAAAGAAAAACATACACACACACATACATGGTAGTGGCAACAGCAACTATTTTTCTAACACCAGCTCCATTTTTAATACAAAAACATTTAACTCTCTTTCAAAGAACACTTTAGAGTTTTTGCTGGATTAGATGCTATTTAAGAACACTTTTTATAACCTGCAAAAAAGTTTTGAAATATTTAAACTGACATGACACTAAGTTCTAAAAATTATTCCCCTAACCCATACATACAACACAATGCAAGTTCAACTTATGGGTTATGGAAATAAGAATTTAATGTCATCGATAATGTGATTCAAAGCCAGATAAAAAATAATTAAATTGAAACTACAAGTACAAAGCCAAATTGCCAGCGAGTTCCAGCCATGAGTTTGAGAAGATATGATCTTTGAAAGCAACTAGTATATTTTTAGAGTATGTATATATTGATTTAAGATCTCTTAGTAATACTGACTCATATTCCTTAAAAAACTTTTTACAATCGCAAATTTAGTGGAAAACTTATTAACTTAATTAGCTCGAAGAAGACCTGGGGAGCAAATCAACGCATTCGAAATCGAGTGCTTTGTCATCGAAATGCTGTTAACGTGGATCACAGGACTCGTTATCGAAACGCATCTAATCGATGTTGTGCTCGATTGTTACTACACTATCGAAAACAAATAAACTTTAGCTTTTAGCAGCAAAACAAATACAACAAAAATATTAAAGAAATAATTTAAAAAATATAAATTTTATTGCTTTTAGGGAAAGTGAATACCAAGAAAAAGATTTTCCACTAACTAGTGTATTTCATTTGTTACATTATTCACCGCTTTGCACATAGTGCTTTGTGCCAACCCCACTAAAAAATAATTCCCGGCCGTGTGCTGAAAGCTGCCACTGGCCAAAAGGGACAATGTAGCGGCAAGCTGCAATACGGGTGGTACGCTCGTCGACATGTGACCAGAGATATTTATTTCCGATAAAACGTATTCAAAAGCTTCCATAGAGAGTCTGGCAATGAAAAAGGATTGCTTTTGTCACGAATGTTCCTACTTATAATGGCAATATTGGACTCATTCTCTGATTCCGAAGATGAGAAACATAAAAACACATTTGGTCTCATTTATCTTGAAGTTTTTCACCAATTTATTTATATTTTGTTTTCCTTTTTCGTTTTGTTTCTTTATTGTCATATGCGTGCTGCGATGTAAAAAATAGTAGTAGACAATATTAATTGCGATCGAATACTGTGATCCAAAAAATTGCAGCTGTCGAAATATTTGTACACACGAAAGAAGACTCGATTTCGAATGCGGTGATTTGCCCCCTGTTTAAGATTTTTTGGAACATATAATTTTAATATTTAATAATAAATTAAGTTTTAAGGCTTAAGATCTTTTTTATAAAAATTTTTGCAACAAAACACAAATATTTATTTATTTCAATATTTCGCCCACAATTTGTTGGCTTCTTCAGGAATATTTTTTTGTTTTTCCTGAAGAAGCCAACAAATTGTGGGCGAAATATTGAAATAAATAAATATTTGTGTTTTGTTGCAAACATTTTTATAAAAAAGATCTTAAGCCTTAAAATTTAATTTATATTAAAACAAAAAAGATCAAACTATACGTTAAAATTTTAATATTTATTTAGTCCTCCTCAAAATAACAATTTAAACAACGGTCTTTTAGGTCATGGTTTTTTTTTTCGTTTGTTTAAAAGATGCCTCCGAAATCATGACACATTTTGGCAATGATATTTTGAAATACGACTTTTTAGAGTTCCATTTTCCATAATCCGAAAAGCCAACCCTATTACTGACACTTTGCTGTCCATCCGGCCGTACGTCCAGTACCCTTCCCCCCCGCCCCAAAGCATGCAATTTCACAAGCAATGAAATTAGCCTGCCACTACGAAAACAAATACTAACAACAACAACAACAACAACACCAACAGCAAATTGAAAACTAAGAGGAGTCCCCATATCTGAAAATCACTTCTTGTAAATATATGTGATTTAAAAACACAAGAAGGTGTCCTGCAAACCAGTCATGTAGATCACCAATTTATATGATTAGAAACCAGTCATGTAGTTGGATAGCAATCTAAAATCACTATCTTACTTTTTCAGCGGTTTCTTTTCTGAAGCAATGATCAATAGCTAAAAAGAAGAAGTTAATGTGTTTTCAATTGATTTTTGTAGTAAAACTTAAAAAAAAATTCTGAAATTGTGGCTTAATAGCATGTTTTCACAACATGTGCTTCGCTCTCTATTTGTGCTTAACAGCCCAATTAGGAGTGAAGCAACGTGCTTCGCTATACAAAATTTTGAGAAAGAATGAAGTAGCTTCATATTGAAGCTACATGCGAAGCACGAAAAATTCCTGTCTTCTCTAATTTATATCGTAAGTTTATCTGCACCATCTATCAAAATCATATATTGTAAACAAAGAAATAAATAAAAAATACAATCAAAGAAATCGTAATTGTCGCATAAAAATAAGAGTACTGTATTGTATTTAATGTCCTGCAATGCGAACTCCGAAGACATTTCCATATGAATGTGGTTTTTCTGCAACAACAATTTACTTCCTACTTCATTTAAAATTAAATTTTAAAAATCCGTAAATTATTATTATTTATTATTTTTACCAATCGGTAAAAATAACGATTTTTCTTTTATTCTAACTGTCAAATAATTCATGCGTAATTAACTTGTAATTTTTTTTTTTTAATTTTTTCTAATTTAATTATAGTTTTCTATCTGTTTTATCTTCTTTTTCAATGCGCTCATTTGATTTTGGTTCTGCAAGTCCTCTGCTGAGATTCGAACATGCAACATCTCGACATGAAAGCAATTGCCTTTGAAACTCAGCCATCGCAACAATTAAATTCAACAAAAATTTATTTATGTAAAGAGTATGTATGCTCCAATGTGCATATGTAGAAACAAAATTATAACTATTTATATACGTATTAACAGCTTGGTTCCTTCATGTATGCGTAATATAAGTTACTACTGTCATTATTAACTGTCAGCGAAAATCCGTATTTATCTGTAGTTAGTTTTTTGAGTAACTGTACAAATCAGTTAAAATTAAAATTTCATTATTTTTTAAATGTTTTGTCATTTAAAAATAACTGCACTGATTACTTCTAGAATAAACTACGGTCACTTACTGCACAAATATGCTGAGTGTATTGTTAAGCCCGCGGAACGTGCAACAGGTCTACACTGGCTTAAGTGTATATTGGAAAACATGGGCTTCTATACCACTCTTATTAACCTAACTAACCTGAATGAATTAAATTTGCGTCACTTAGAATTTTCGTATAAGTTCATCAGTAACAACCTTAAGAATATGGTCAAAGCTGGCTGAACACCAGTCGAAAGGAAGCTTCATTACGCATCTACACTTGGCGTTTTTACTCCATAGTAAAAATTCCATTTGCCAGTACTTGGCATTTTAAGGCACTGTTTTTCTATTACGAAATTCGTGGAAAAAATCAAATTTCAATGAATAATTTATTTCAAATAGTTACCCGCTGCTATTTAAACATTTTCGTAAATAAAATTTTATTTTACTTTATTTTCGTTCCTGTAAAAGATAAAAACCTCCGGCTAAGTGATATTTAATTTCTTGTTAAACAATATTTTCACTTTGATACTGTTCACACCCCCACCCAGCGCCACCTTAAACAATTATACGAAAACGCAATTATAAATTCAATTTAGAATTTTTCGCAGCGGATAAACGTTGATACGAAACCTGCTTTAATGGTGATGGAGCACACAGCCAGCAAAGAAACAAATCCAAACAGAATGTTATAATTCACGATGCATCTTATAAAAATTAACATTTCGTTTTAAGACCGCGCAAGAAAAGTTAAAATGTAAAAATCGAAACAAGCAACAAGAAAGTGCTAAGAAAAACTTTATTTGCAAATTAAAATGTTGGATTAGTAGACAAAAAAAAACAAAGCTATCCATGTTGAAAAATGCAACAGTATTTTCTAGTCACGGCTGCTGAAGTGAAACAGAAAAAAAGTTGCTGGAAAGATGATTATTGCTTGAAAGCAGCACGCAGGCAACTCAATTTCTTCGGAATATTTTATGATGCTGCTTAAAAACAGGATTGTGAGCGCTCCTCTTCTGATGACGGTGATGGTTTTATGATTAAAAATATTTTCTTAATGCAAGTTTTTGTTGTTTATTATACTTCCTTGATGCATTTTCATCGTTTTTTATCCTCTTGTCTTTCAGTTTAACGGCAACAAAATAAAGTTTGTTGACTGGTTATTTAGCTGATATTAACACGCTAAACACAAAGTTGTTGTTGGCTTTTTTTTATAATTTTACGCTGCAAACACTTTTTGTATTAACTTTGGTAACCAATATAAATTATTTTATTAAGTTCTTAAAATTACACCAAAAATTATAATGCGGCAGACAGGGTCAGAGTCTCTCTCGATGCTGGAGCTATTCGAGTATGTTGTTACTTATCAAAATACTTCGAGTGTAGCCAGCTGCTCCACTAAGTTTAGTTTCAGCTATAGAAGAAAGTAATTTATGTTGCTTGCAGTAGGCAACAAAAACATAATGCATAAATTTTGACTTTATCACTAAAACAACAGAGGAACAAAAAGAAAAAAAAAACAAAGCAAGTTAATTGAAATTCATATAGTTTAATATTTATATAAAACTACACATAAGCACTCACCGGAGGAAATTCCTGTTTGCATACATGTCTCGCTTAGGTTCTTAGCGAAAAGTAAAGAAGGATCAGAGGAAACGAGAAAATTAACTTGATGCAGAAAATTATGATGACAAAGAAAAATATTGGTGGCGTATGAGAAATTCATTTTCTCTTAATGTATGCAGCAATGCGTAAAGAAAATTTAAATATTCAACTTAAGTTTTCTATTAATTGTGATCTACAAACGAAAAGAGGAAGAGAATGTAATAATAAGCAGATGTTGCTGCAATATAGTATTTGAATTAAAAATTTGCAAACTTAATGTAAACATGTCAACAATTGGCACACTGGACTTCAGTGCAAATTTTGGTGCATAAATTTATTTTGCTATCAATTAAAATACCTAGTTTTCTTTTTCAATACATATAGTTAATATTCTCAATATTTGCTTATCTTCGAACGCTTTTTTATATGTAATACTATTATTTTCTTGAGCTGAAAGTCCTTTTTATTATCAGTGTATATAATTTTTTATTTATTCCAATATTCCTGTAGAATATTTCGATTGACAATAATATTCGAACAAACAAAAAACATTTACACTTATAATAGCAACGACCTTCAGCTCAAGAAAATAATAATGCCAATATTGTTGTGTAAAAGACTCTTCGATAAGTCCTTAAAAAAGTCATTGAGGGTCTGAACTTATTGAGCCTTATTGAGAGTTATACAGTACAGTTCAATACACATAAAGCAGATGAAAAAAAAACTCATGTTCAGTCTTAATAATCTTTTAATTTTCCCTTTAAGCGCTGTTATATCTACAAAAACTTGTTTTTGTTAACTTATCTGCAAGAGTCTCATAAATTTGTAAAACTCTAGCTCAAAGAAAAGCATTATCTTTGGATTTGCCAGAAATAAAATATGATTTATTTAATTTCTTCCAAACTATTTCACTGCCTTTATTTTCATTTCAACTTCAATTCATCTCCTTTTAGGCCTGAAATATTTACACTGTTTTCCATTAAGAAATATTGCACAAACATATACAGATTTGTTTCAAACTTTCTCACAACTAAGATAGAAAAATACTTAAGAGTTTAAAGTAATTTCATGCATATTAAATGCAAAAATATATTTTCTTTTGTAATTTATATCAGTAAATTATGATTTCAGAAAAACAAACTCTTATCAAATAAAATACAAAATATAAATATAAATTTTATTATGCAATATTTGCACTTAAAGAATTCTGCAGTCAAACACATACAATCGCTCTCACTCTCCCTCTCTCTCATTTTCAACGTTTTGGAAGTGTTGGAGCGTATGAGTGCGTGCGTGTATTTGCTGAAATTTGTATTTGTATAAGAATTTTGTTGGAAGATAAGAAGTTTTCCTTTTAAAATTTTAATGCATTTACATTTTAAAATAAATCATAAAATACTTCTTGCTGTGCAATTAGTTTCATATATTTTTGACTGTAGATTTTCCTCAGCACTTAAAGTAAAAAAATCCTAAATAAAAATGAAATGGGATTTCATTTCTTTTTTTTTTTTTGTTTTTTTTTTCTTGTGAAATTAATGAAAAATTGGGCAAATAAAATATTTTATGATATTTCCAAAACTGCTTTGAGCTCTAGAAAACCTAAAAATTGAATTAGAAATTTTTCTATAACATATATGTATACCTGCGCAACAAACAAGAGCGCTATCAATGCTTTACTGCAAAAATGATGTATGCGATAATTACAAATTCACAAGATTTTTTTTTTTTCATACACACTATGCAACAATTTTTTATTATATTAAATTAAATTTTGTTCATTATATTAAATTTAATTTGAAATTTTTTTATTATATTTTTGGTATTTTTAATTTCTATTATTCGAACTTTTTCTTATATAATTATTTCTGTATTAAGTTTATTAGGCTCAAGTTCTTTCTATATTATCTTTGTGATTGATATTAATTAAATTAGACAAAGAAATCATCAAAGACATTTAGCAGGGTGGACAACTAGTTGTTTCGAAGCCGCCACACTTTCTCGTCAGCACCCGTCTTTGAACTCAGGGGCTCATGTTTCTAAAGCGACAACCATGCCACTCAGCCACCTAAGTTGTTGTATATTTTCTGTCTCAATTTTTAATTGTATCAAACACACCATTCATTTCTATTTGTCTATATTTACCGGGTGAGAGTTTCTCACCACAAAGGTAAGTAGGTGGCTGAGTGGCATGGTTGTCGCTTTAGAAACATGAGCCCCTGAGTTCAAAGACGGGTGCTGGCGAGAAAGTGTGGCGGCTTCGAAACAACTAGTTGTCCACCCTGCTAAATGTCTTTGATGTTTTCTTTGTCTAATTTAATTAATATCAATCACAAAGATAATATAGAAAGAACTTGAGCCTAATAAACTTAATACAGAAATTATTATATTTTTGTTAAAATTTTTTATTAAAATTTTTTTTATTTTTTTTAAAACACTGCCAAAAAAAATCATCTTATATCAGTAATGCAATTCACTAACTTATTTTACCGATAAATTCAGCATTAAAAATATTTAACTACAAAATATTTGGATTCGTTAGTGATATATGTCCACAGTTACTGGTGCTAACTTAACAACTAGAAATTGATTGCGGTTTATTTTAACCACAAAACGTTAAAATATTCTAGTGTAGTTACAAGTCAATGCTCGATAGCTTAGTCTAGTCATAAACCTATTAATGTGACTTCACTTTGGATCGATGCTTAATTCAAAATTATTAGTGGTGAATTTGGTTTGGCATTCTATTTGGCATAGATGTCACTTGATTCTTAATTTAAAATCATCTTGAATATAATAGTTTATGAATCACTGAATCGTTAGTGCAAACACCAAATGCGGATATTTAGTTTAACGATTGTATTATCTTTGAAAGTTACTGAATTGCACTACAGGTTCTATACAAAGTTTTATAGAATTTTTATTCTAAAATATGAGATTTTGAAAAAAATATGATTTTTGTTTTTCCTAAAACGTCAGCTCAAATTCCATTATTTATACATTATTATATTAGTTATGATGCCGTACTCAACATTGGGAGCCCGCATGATCCCAATTTCCACAAAAAGTGGCTGTCTTACTCAAAGTTCTTGCATATGAGAGAGCTTTTGAGAGAAATATTCTTCTTCTTGCACTTTTTCTTATTTCTTAAACAACCAGTTGTGGTAAAAATTAAGCAATAACAAACAAACAAAATTTCAGATCAGTCAACGAACAGAAGCAGGTGTTTAAATGTTACCTTTTATATTTCAGGATTAAGGAACAAAAACAAATATCAATCATCGAAAATCACTCCATTGTTTTTCAAAATGTTCCATTCCCCATCCATAGATCTATGAAGTTTTGCATGCGTTTGAAGTAATTGTCAAAGCACTTTTGCCACTCCGATTGAGGTATCTCCAAGACATGCATTCTGAATGCAGCAACTGCTTCTTCAGGTGTCGAAAACTGTTGACCTCTCAGTTTAGTTTAACGTACGGGAATAAAAACAAGTCATTCGGTGCCAAGTCAAGACAGTACCGAGGAAGACTCATCAAATTGATTTTTTGAGTAATCCAAAATGCAGTTGTTCGAGCTCGCATTGTCGTTGTGCGGCAGCTTGTTTTCCCGATTTCCTGGAGGACAACTGACAAACAGATCGTTGTGTACCATTCACAATTGACTGCTATGAGTTGTTCTGGTGGTACGGCTGCGGCATGTCAAGTTTTTTCGAAAAATCAGGCAACCATTTACTTGGTTGCCTGATTTGTGCTTCAAAGCGCATACAACTTTTTTGGAGTTTGCTCACCTTGAAACACCCATACAGTCGACTGCTGTTTACTTTCGGGGTCATATGCCTAAATCCACGATTCATCACTTCTCACGATGTCATAGACGTGTTTCGAAGTACCGCAATCGTAATTTTTGAGCATTTCCTTTGACCAGTTGACACGAGCCTTTTTTTGACGATTGATAAATTGTGTGGGATACAATGTGAACAAATTTTTGGCAGTCAAATGTTTATGCAGTATTGAATATGCTGGCTCCGCTAATCCCTAAGGTTGTCTCAATCTGACGATAGATTACATAACAATCTTGCAATTTGGAAGACTTTCGTCTTTCGTTTGTCTACGACGACAATTGAATTCACTATACCATCTACAAACACTTTATTTAGAGCTTTATGGCTCTATCAATTATCATGGATGAATCAAGTTCATCCATGCACTGCTGCAGAATTAATCTGCATCGCAATTTGTAAGAAATAATCACACAAAAATGTTCACAATTCAATTACATTTTTGGGTCTGGACTAATTTTTTAATTAAGTTTAAACAACACAAATAGCGCTTGGATGTCAAAATGTTTTGAGTACGTATACTCTAAAAATTGTACACCTTTACGATGGAGCTGTCAGTTGGCAGATTGTAACACTAGGTTTGCCAAATCTCGAAACATAAAAGGTAACCCTGGTAAGCATGATAAAATTATTAACAATTATATACTTTGCGTCATACAAAATTATTCAGTGAATTACCGCATTGTGGCACTAACATTTTTAAAACTATTTTTTCACAATCAACTTTTATGTTTTGTAAAGGTAACCCTCGTAGTTAATACACTTAAAACCTTTTTTTTTTCTTAATACACCTAAAAGCTTTTTGTTTATTTAATTCTTAATATTGCCAAGTTCCATCCCTGCATAATGCACATAACTTTTTTTGCATTTAATTATTTAAAGAAAAGTAAAATTTTACACCTAGACACTAGCCGGGCTGTTTCGAGGGCACAATACTTTCCTTCAGCACCCCTAAATGAACTCATAAATTAAAATAAAAATTTATGGTGAATTTACGTGGCCAGATCAATAAAAATTTCACACCTGTTTTCTTGGTGTCATTCGCCGGCATTGCTTTTTCTGTAAACATATAAGGGACTTTGCATATCGTTCTTGTGAATATTTAATATATGTATATTACGAGCATTGAATTAGACCACTTCTGGAGATTGTATGTAAATTTCAGTTGAGTATAAGATTCAATTTATGCATTTCGGTGCTTATCTCTCAAGGGATAGGTCTACTCTCGAATGCATTGTCATTAGAGTTTGGGAAATCTCCGGACTTTATCTCTTCCCGGGATTCCCGGGAAAATTTGTAAATTTCCCGGGAATTCCCGGTAGTCCCGCAAAATTTCCTTCTACTACAAACAAGTAATTTTTAGTAATAAACTTTTTTTAATTGCTTTTATTTAAAATTACAGTATTTTTCGGTTAATTGACCCTACGGTTAATTGGTTTCCACGCTTAATTGAACCACATGATCGGGCAAAAAAAATATTGCATACGAACACCATGTGAATTTCCTCGGATAATTGAACCCGGTTAATTGATTTTCTCGCTTAATTCGTTCAAAATTCATGTCATCAAAAATTAATTTCCTCTTACTTTTACCCGGTTAATTGCATTGAAAAATAATCTGACATTTTTGCACATACATATTTGACATCATTTGTGAAAAACACTGGGTGGCATCTCTACTATACATATATATGTACATTTTTTGCTGTTACTTGAATTTTTTTTTTTTCGTTTAAGGTAAAAAAAATTATTTTGAAAAACTTAAAGTGCACATATGCGATTTCTTTTAATTCATTAGTACATAGTTCCAATTATGCGTGATTTCTGTAATTGAACAAACTGTTCAATTAAATAGGGTTCTTGTAATTGAACGAATTGTTCAATTAAACGGGTATCGGCTAATTGGTTCCCCGGTTAATTGAACAAAAAATTGTGCAAATTTTGATGTGCAGTTAACCGAAAAATACTGTATAAAATAAAGTGCATATACATATATACATTTAAAACAAAAATTAATTCAATTAAATAGCACATGTTAATTCAAATTGTGCAAAGAGACAAATAAATGTAAGAAAATAAATTGAGATCATGTTTACATAAATAAATAAAAACGTAACAGAATTCATACCATCATTTCGTTAAAAAATAAGTTTTTCGTACGACTAAAGCATTAAGTAACTCGCTTGATGTTCGGTTTCGTACTTTTGTGGCAAAATTCCCAGCAACGGAGAAAACCCGTTCGCAATCCACCGATGTTGGTTTTATTATTATTATAGCATTTTTCAATTTAATTTCAAAACATTCATTAATTTCGTTGTCACATATATCAGAATCACTGCTGGAGAATT
Organism: Sturmia bella; assembly: GCA_963662145.1. NCBI lineage: Eukaryota > Metazoa > Arthropoda > Insecta > Diptera > Tachinidae > Sturmia > Sturmia bella. Next base: position 32,441,410 of record OY759168.1, on the reverse strand, counting down.
CAGAAAGTGATTGATCAAACAGCAGTTTACATAGAGGTTCCGCATATAAATTTAAAGAATTTTTTAATAATTTTGTATTGACATCAGACATTTTTAAATAATTTAGTAATGCTATCATATAAGCTGTGCAAAAAGAGTATTTATTGATTATAGCATCAGCTACTAAGAGGTTAGAGTCTCGGCGACGAAGCGGTGTTTTGTAAAAGTGATGTTTGTGTACAAACAGCGTATTTCATTCTAAAAGAAATCCCGTTTTTTTAAATTAATTTAACAAAAGTTCTTTTTATTACATGAAATAATTAATTCTAAGAAAATAAAAATGTGGACAAATAAAATATTACTGTTATAAAAGCCAATTTAAACATTTCCCATTTTCGCGGGAATTTTCAAACATTCGCCCGGGAATTCCCGAACCCCCAAACCTAATAGTCATTCATATATAGTACTCTGCAAAAGAAATGAGGCAGATCTAATCTTCACACAGGATTTCATCAAGGATAAAAAAATAGAGTAGAATAGATAATGGCATGTTGTGGTGGCTCTTAGCAGTTAAAATTTTGTATTAGCAGATGTTTTATTAGCCCGTATTCCCCAATCAGCTAATCAGTCATCTTCCCCTCCATTATAACATAAAATGCATGAGAGGCCATTGCCAACCGAGTAGAAAATTTACTTTCATTAACTCATTTGAAAGCTCATTAATCGCCTTTGCTATAAAGAATAACAATACTGAAATACAAAATTGTCCTTTTAGTTTTATAAATTTGCATATTTTTTATACTTTCAGTAAATTATAGTGGCCTTTGACAGAAATTGATCCAATTTTGTAGCATCATTTTTTTTTTATTAATTTCAAAAGAAAATGAAAAAAGAATAATGCAAAGAAACTGAACAAAGGAAAATGCACAAAGACTAACTAAAAAGTTGCGCCCAAAGTCAAATTATTTAACTTTTTTCAAAGATTTCAAAAACAAACACACTTTAACAAATATAACAGGCACATACATACATAAAACTCATACGCAGAAACCTTTACGTTCTTCATATGCATATGTATGTATTTATTTAGCAGTAGATTAAATGAGTTTGACAGTTTTTTTCTTTAGTTTTTCTTCTTCTTCTTCTAGTTCAATTCCTCAGGTTTTTATCGTTTGCTTCAACCATGTAATCAAGGACATTTATATCCTTAAGGGATTTTCTGAAAGTATTTACGTATTTCTATACGAACATATAAATGTACTTTGGTAAAAGTATTAAATTAAATATGTAATTTAAAAAAACGAGCAAGAAAGACGAGAACGGACAACGACAGGGAAAAAGGGTATCGAGAACAGTAAAAGAAATTTTGCAATGAACAGCAGCAGGATAGAGTTAAGATTAAATAGGTTTCGTAGCTAATTTTACTGGCTTGTTTATAGAATATGTTTATGATTATTGAACGATATTGTATACAAATTTGTCAACTTAATAAATGCAAAATATCCTTTTATAAATAAAGCTGCCAATATAAACGACTTGTGGTTCTTCTTATTTTAAATAAAATAATAATACTTAGTATTTTACCGGTTCCCATTACCTTAAATAATTCAGCCATCAGGGAGACGGTGGAAGTTATTCATCCTAAGCTCGTCACAGGAAACACTAGTTGATTTGGTTTGAACCATATCGATACGAACTGTAGCCTCGGCTGTGTGGCACGTAACGCCGTCCTGTTGAAACCAAATGTTGCCAATATCCTCTTCTTCAATTTTTGTGAACAAAGATTCGTTCAACGTGGCCCGAGAACGATCGCCATTGACTGTAACTGCCACTCCTTGCTCATTTTCCAAGAAAAATGGGCCAATTATGTTTCTGGGCCAAAATCCACACCAAACAGTGACTCCGTTTGGATGCATTGGCTTTACAATGTATGCGTGTGGGTTTTCTGTGCCCTAAATGCGATAATTTTGGTTGTTTACATACCCGCCAAGATCACAATGAAAAGATGATTTTTTTTGTGGCAAAATCGGCAACTTCTGTAAGTCGATCGCAGGCCCACTTTGCGAATCGCATATACAACCATATTCGTTCAGCGGAAGAATAAAACTAATTAACAGTCAAATCAGACATGAGCTAAGTGTTAGCATTCACGAAATAAACACTAGTTGAAGAAAACGTTAGATGGCGGACCCTTTATAATGTATTCCACACTTATGCATATGTATATGAATTCTGAAATCAAATAAGTAATCGGTGTAGAAAAACAATTTAAATTTGGTACTGGTACAAAATTTTTATAAAATTTATCCGATATTGGTTCATATGTATGTAGGTTGTGATATAGCACAAACCGATTTTTAAGGACTATGCGCTTTAAGCAAACTGCAGCAATTTCGTCAGCAACAAGTTTGAATTTTCCATATCGGAAAATAAATATTATATATACCCGCAATATTAAATAATCCAATTTTTTGAGGTATTTATCCATTAATATATTGAAAAAAAAAATACAATGATGTGGGACTCTGGCCGAAAAAATAGGAAATATATATGGACACTTCCTTAATTGCCTTTGCTTAAATTAACAAACAAATATATACTTTATGTGGAATACACATACATGTCTGTTGATTTGGTGAAGGTAAAATGAGCTCCCGCATTTAGCTCCATTTTTGAAAATTTTTAGCTCCTTTTCAGACCTGATTCAGCTCCTCATTTTAAATTCTGGTCACACTGGTGTGCATTGATTTTGGTGAGAAGCTTAACGGCTTTGAAACAGCTAAAATCATAATTTTGCTTTATTTATATTTATTTTTATTTATTGTTATATATTATTATTTATAGTTTATTATTTATTATTAATCTTTATTATTTATTGTTACACATCGTAATCTGAACATCACTGACAAAAGAAATTTCAGCTTGACTTCGATTTCAATCAAATGATGAAAAAAAAATTTTCGCACCACCGACTACCAGGACACTTTCTATAAAAAATTTAATATCCTTAAATTTTTCTCAAAAGGCAAAATAGAGTTTCCCGTTTGTATATGTATAATATTTACAGTAGCAAGACATTTTTACTATCGTCACCTTTTTCACAAGTTTCCTGAGTAAAAAATAGTCGACAAACAATACAGGTATTGATACAGCCAATATAAAGATCTATCGTTAAAAAAATATATACAAAGCTATTCAAATATTTAAAAAGAAATTTCTTTCCTTAACGTTTCAAGAGGGACCAGAGTAGCAAATATTTCTGTTATTACGATTATTGTACAAATGTTATTTTTTTTAGTTCTTTTTTCTTGTAGTTTTCAATAAATTCAAACACAAAATCATTTTTATTTTGCGGTCGTTTCGTGTTTGTTTTCTTTGACAGGATTATTGCATCTTTTCAAGTTGTTCGTGTGCAAAATTATTTTAAATATTTTGAATAAACGGTGTTGCTTTACAATACGCAACAAACAAACAAACAAACAAACGAAGGATATTGAAATAGAGAAAGCGTGACATCAAAGTACTTGTAAAAAGTATCAAGCGCATTATAAAGTACTTAGAGTAAAGCTGACGAAAATGTCACGTTTATCACTTGAGTGTCATGAAACATTTATTTTTTAAACTTTTGTTTTTTAAAAATTCAAAACGAAGTTTAGAGCACTTACCAGCTTATCTACAAAACGTTTAGTTAGCATAATTGTATCAAAAATATACAATTAAAAGGTTAGTAAACATAAAAGATCTTGGCGGCCCATTGGCATCACCACCACGGGAAATAACACTGCCATTGAATTTTTAGCACAAAAGACACATTGTTTCGTTGTATGTGTTGAAACCACATACTTACTGTTCACATCTATATCTTCCGATTCGGGTCATAAAAAGTTCGTTATCATCTCACGATGGTGAACATCATTCACAGTCACCGCTTGGCCAGAAAAAAGGCCTCATTATGCCTCCAGTCCATTAACCACACAAAACCAATCACTCCCTGTTTCGTGCATTGGTATTTCGAAAGCCACTCTCAGATTATCATTCGTTTTTTAGTCATCTTGCCGTTGCGCATATTTATCTACACATGTGTGCCTCTATATGCGCGCACTCGTAGAGCTGCCGCTTTGTTTTTTAACAAGTATGTGTGTGTATATATTCCTCTCGTGTTCATTTACAGCAAATAATAAGCACGTTCTAGAACAATTACAATTGGACTGTTCACGACTAAATTCGTAACAATATGCTTTCTAAAACATATCTATTGTATTCACGTTTTCTTCTTGATTTTTTCTCTTTGTTACTGTTGTGTTCATATGGCTGTACATGGACATTCAATCCACAAGGCCCAGACAGATTTCTCTTGGAAGTTTAAACAGTTGGAGGTCGTTTATTTCGGTAATTAATCTACAAATAACATCATATGCGCATACATACATACACAATATATTATTTTAATTTATCAAACATTAACACCGGTATTCATAAAAAATAAAATATTGTTGAAACACGTTTTACAAAAAAAATTTCATATAAAATTTGTTCTAAAATGTATTTGAGCAACGTTTTATTTTTTATGAATACCGGTGTAAAAGTTAAATACATGAACAATTAATTGCAAACTTTTTAATAATGTTCCCATTATTTCTGTTTCCTACGGTTTCACAAACAAACAAACAGCTTTAAATTAGTTTGGCTAAACATCTTTTGAGGGAAACGCTTTCAATTTGTGTGGAATAACAGCATATACATAAATGGACTAGAAACTAAACTTTAATTTAACAGTTTTTTGACTCATCTTATAAAATCACTTATGAAATCAATGAATCAATCAAACAAATTAAAACTAAATAAAAACTATAATCTTTAGGTGATCATAATTGTATAAATTCAGTTGTATGTTTCTTAAAATTCACAGATTTGAACAATTATTTGTTTTGATTGGTTCTGTGCGAGTGAGCGTACATTTCCCTGCAGACAAAATTGCCGCAGTCACAAGAAATACAACAATATGCAATTTGGAGGCTACGAATATGTAATCAGAGTAGTTAATATTTCATTGTTTGGTTCGTTTATGTACTTTTTCTGTTCAAATCTATCATTATTGCTGTGATGAGACACATGTAATACTCAAAGTGTCAAGTTTAGCTGCAGAGGTTATATATTGTTTCTTAATAAATTTCATAATTATTGAAAACAAAAACTCATAAATATTCAACATATTTTAAGAGCCCAGAAGACGAGGTGTTCTTTTTTTTGCTGCCTTTAATTTACATGAATTATAAATAAAAACGTTTTCAATATTTACTTGATGGCAATAAATCAACGTTTCGCAAGTGGACATATTGATGTATGAATTGTGTGTGTGTGTGTGTGTGTGTGTGTGTGTGTGTGTGTGTGTGTGTGTGTGTGTGTGTAGGTACATGCAAGGGGAAATTAAACGCTTTCATTTGTAGAGTTCTTAATTAATTATAAATACCTTAAATCATTGTATTGGCACACATGCCTTCGCCTATAAAATTAATAAATTTATTTTAAGACATGTTCACACTAGCAATAATTTTCATTGTTGCTTCAACTGGTTACGATTGCACTATTTTTATATCATTCACAGCGCGCGTTAAGGGTCTGCTGCAGAGGTTTGTATATAGTAAAACTCCAGCATGGCGGGATAAGTTAAGCAAAGGACAACCACATCGAGGCTCTGTAAGGTACAAAAAGGGAACATGAGATCATTCCCAGCGTAGGGCCTGACACCTCTTTTCAAAAGAGCCGGCCGTTCAGACCATCATAAATCGAAAATGTATTTTGAAAAACGTATTTTGAGAGCACAAGTATTTGAAATGCAAAATACAAAATGACCAAGCACTTACGCTCTTATTCATAAAAATTAGAACAGGTTTATAATGCTGTTATTTGACACATTTGCATGGAAAACTTGTCAAATAACAGTTTGATAAACCTAAAATATTTATTATGAATAAGGCCCTTAGTATTTAAAATACAAAATACTAAATACATTCATGAGGCGTTTTGTATTGAAACTACTGCCCAGCCCTGCGAATTGCTATAAAATTAAAAAAAGTGCTGCCAGATAATTAAAAATTTTGTACACGCAGCCCATGTTGGGTAAACCATGGAGGAGAAAATCCCTTAGTTGTCAAAAACAAAATTTGCATGTCTATAAAAAAATGTTTGAAAAGAAATAAAAAAAGGATTTCGGATGCTTCAAAACCATTTAGGATTTTACGGTTTTGCGTTCTGGCAGCATTGCTTCACCAACGTTTTCATATTTTCCTTAGTAAATTCCGCAACTTCAACATTGAACCATTAAGACTATGGCAGACTTGGATTTCAAAATTGGGAGGTCCACGGCTTCCTCCACATACCTATAAAACTCATATCTTTCAAAGCCTGGCTCCTCATTCTAAAGCTTACAGCTGATAGTTGCCTGCATATAAACTAGATGTTTTACTTATATATGCAGCGGAAGAATCCACAAAAAAACCTATTCAAATCATTACTCGGCAATACAATTGAATATCATGGCAGCAAAAAAAATGAAGTATGTTCTTTTCTATTTCCAATAAATTTCTATTGGAAATTCTTGTCTGCCATATTTCTTGATCAGTGTGAACATAAATTAAAACAGAACTCCTGCACATATGTTCACGTAAGAGTTTGATTCAGTTAAATTGCGTGCATGTGTGTGCATGCGTGTGCATGCATTTGGCTGTGTTTTAAAGTAAATATGAATGATGCGTAATCGTTGTGTACAATAAGACCATTAAATTTTCCATAACAGCTGACTTCCACTTCGTTCATATTTGTTCTTGGCATTTGGCTGGCATTTACATTGTGGTTAACGCAAACCCGCACTTATAATCATCATTTCATTGAAACCACAGTTTATGGCCGAAAATACGAATCTCAAGCAATTGCACACGCACACACACATATAAAGCATGCAAGCAAGCACACAATCACACTTGCACTCTTACAAATGCGCAAATACGCAAACATTATAAAAGATTATGCAATTTACAAACAAAAACCGTTATATTTTATTTCAATTTGTGTTTGTATTTTACTGCTGAAAGTTTTGTTTGAAAGTTACGCACACTCACACACACACACACGTGTGCAATTTTACAGTTGTTTTGGGTACAAAGAAACTTTTTCGTTTTGCTGCGGTTTCTTTGAAAGGACAGATGTTGGGTCATTTGTGTGAAGTCTCATTATTAGACAGCATTAAAACTATATCATCTATAACTTCCGATAACACAATAAAAGTTCATTATCACGATTTCCTTGCTTTGAAAAGTCTTATTATTTGTGTTAGTGTTTTTGTTTACAAAAGTAAATGCATACTAACTGTTGTTTTTTCTTTTTCTGTTTCAATTCCTTCCTGTTGGTGTTTCCCCAAGTACTTACAAGTTTTCTTAAACATTTATTTGATTTACACTTTAATTTTATTTTGTACTATTTCTGTTTCAGAAGCGTATTTATTGTTAATGAGCCAATTTAGTTGCAACTTTTATTAGAAGTTCATCCACAGTGCAGGCAGGCAGGCAGGCAGGCAGACAAACAGCAGTTTTGTGCAAACTTATTTCAAAGTTTAATATATTATTTAAGTAAAATTTGTTGAAAGTGTTAAAAGTTTTATTAATTTTATTGCATCAATTTTAGAAGAAAAAAACAACCAAAAAGATGCACAAAAATTTCACTTGCAAATGTTCTGTATAAAAGAAACAATAAAATAATTTAATTAATGTTTAAAGTTCAAATGACTTTCGTGAACAATGCTCTTAATTTGCATGATTCTCAAGACAAGTACGTTACAAAGTAAAAAACAAAGATTAAAGGTAGTTGTTAAACCAACTAAAACTAAAGTTGCTAAAACCAGCTCAGAAGCAAGTTTTTTAAGCATAAAATAAAACGCCAAATCTCGTTATAGAAAATAATGTAATATAAAATAAGAGGAAGTAAAAATGAAACTAGAAAGTGCGATAAAATTATTAACAATTGTAAATCATATAATTCAACTATAAAATTAAAATTAATGGTTACAAATTGCTGGGCCGTTTTTATCACTGATACAACAGCAACAAACACAAAAATTAATTGTAAATCAATTAAATGTTGGTGAGAGAATACAAAAGTCTACTCCAACCAACAGAAAACTACAGATGATGAAGTGAAAAGTTGATCAGATGTGAAATGATTAACGTAAGTACCTGTCATATGGCCTTACCTGACGGTGGTCAAACCACGTGGTGCAATCAGGACGTTAGACCACCGCCCCCGAGCAGCCGGAACAACTGCTCGGGTGGCAATTTATTTGCTACGTTACTTGGCCATAACAAAACCCCTGGATCAGGAGTTGAGCTATCTAACCTCTGCTGCATTGCAATTCCCAAGACGGCAAGGGATACACGACCACCGTGGTAGCCCGAAGTCCCGAAGAGCATCAGTCCTTGAACCAACGCTAATGTTCCCGCCAATCCAGTTCCTTACAAAGCAGCGTCTGTTGCATAGCAACAGCACTACGGGCCCATTTGGGCGACCAAACACAGACCCGAGGGTCTAAGATCAGCATAGCTACCAACGTTCCCTTCCATGCGAACTTATGGTATCAACCACAGCCAGTACGTTTCAGCCAAGGAAGGCTCCTCAACCTATGACCGGCGAGATGACTCCGAAGAGTCATCGCGGGGCTCCGGTCCCCGTACAGCCAAATTGCCCCTCGGTGAGGGGTTTCAGCAAGTCCCTCAGGATACGCCGCTATGCCTCGGGACCTGCCTAAGATTTTTAGCCACCAAGCCAGCCGAGGTATCCTGCACCCCTTCTACCCCGTTGACACGACACCAAGCTGGTTACGATCAGCAAGATGCATATTGTGCCCCCGGGGGGCGAAAAGTTGATCAATAAAATTAAATATAAGCACTCAGTAATAAAGAGATCAGGTGGTAGAATGGCTACGGGCTGCTGCTTAAAAACAGTATACAATTAGTCATGGTCTGGGTTCGAAGCAAATTTGGGTGCTGACGAACGACGTGGTGGTCGTGAAACATATATGGTATGTGCTCCAGCCAGTAAATCATCAACTTTTCTTGTCTTCCTTAAAAATGTTGATCTCTCCAATTTCATCAATCAATCAATCTTTAGAAAGTAAAAATCGAATTAACAGATTTATGGGAACTTCCATAAATCTGTTAACCGTAAAATAAGATTACTGTAGGACTAAAAAAAATAGACCTTAATGCTTTCTGTCTTTTTTCAGCCGTCTATATGCCGCCGACATTTCGTTGCTGCTAAACAACTCATCAGTAGACTTGAAAAATCTAAAAAGAATCTTTGAAGCCCAACTACTTATTCCAAAATTCTCATGAACAAACTGAGAATCAGAAATGCTCAAACAAACTTTTTATACAGAAAGCATTTTACGTCTTGCATCACCTTTACTTTATAAAGGCTCTTATAGCGTATAAACAATTAAGTTCATTGTTGAATATGGTGGCAACATGTGAAAATTCCTGAACAATTACAAAATGCAGACATTAAATAGGCCTTTAGAAATTAAAATATTTGCAAAAGTCACAGCAGGGTGGGAAAGTGCGGATTTTCGTAAAAAAAATTCAATTTGTAGTAAAGAATTTAAAATCATTTCTGAAAAATTTAAATAGTCTGCTGAATTTCAAACTGCAAACAGCTACTTTGAACTTTAGTTTTTGCAATAAATTTTTACAAGTGTTGTACGTTTTTGAAAAATGGTTGAAAGTAAATTTTTGCAATTTGCAAATTTGTTACGACTTCAACTTGCTCGCATCCACTTATGCTCTCCGAAACGGTTTAGTACGATGAAAACACCATTAAAAAACAATTTTTGATATTGCAATATTGTTTTATTTTTTTGGAAAATCGTTTTGTTTTATTTTTTTGTACTCCTTTTAATACATTTTCAAATAGCACTGTTTAAATAAAATTTTTGCAATATGCAAATTTTCCACAAATTATTGCGTTTTTGTGGCCCGTCGTTCTATTCGCAAGTGTTTCATATTTTTAAAGACCTATATTAAGTCAATGCTTGCACTTTACGAACTGTTCACCTTTTCTGCACTTTGGCACCAGATTGTGCAATTGCAATTTTTTCTTTTCCAGTTTTCACATTTTCTTAGCCATGTTGTAGATAATTGCTTTTTTTTGGAGCACCCATTTACTTAATATTCCCTGCTGTTTTGAATTACTCTTGATTTTATAGCCAATAAAAATAGAAATTATTTTAATTTGACTACAACGACACAATCAGCAGAGACAACAACCTGTAGTCATGTTGCCTCATGTCCTCAAAATAATTGCTCCCATATAAATATGTGCAATCTAATTTTGACATTTTGCTGTGGTGAATGTGTTTACAGCATAAAGTTAACTTTTTTGTATTTTAGTAAGAAAGACTCCTAAGGCGACGCGGTACGAGGTTGGGCAGGAAAGATGACTGATCACTAAATACAATTGACTCCTCTATTCAGTCCCAGGGGCCAGAATTTTGGGCTCCTCGAAAATACAAATTTTCCCACATCACACAAGTTGCCCTTGGGCGTCCGTAGCGAATGTATGACCAATAATTGTGTCTCATGGCCTCAGGGGGAGACCCCATACAAAAATTACAAAAAAAAAAATTCAAATCGGACGTCTCGAATATGATTTTTTAATCCTATTCGAAAAATGTTTGTACATACCTGTCGACGTGGCCTAATGATGGAACTAAATGCTACTCGGATATACGCTTAATCGTTTGCAGCATTTGTTTAAGTGTGGATGAACTGAACTGGCAGAGAGTGTATATAGGTTTTAATACTTAACATTACTTTTTCAGGATCTGAGCAGACTTCACCATGCAGTGCCTTTCAAGGCAAAATAACTTCCGAAGCCTGAAAATAATAGAACATATCAGAAAAGCTGAATACCACTATCGAACATGTTTTAAATCTGCAGTTATTTGCTAATTTTTGAAGGCACAAAACCCGAGTTCGTATTAAATTGCAAATGCAATGTAAAACAAACTTTCCTCTTGCTCTTCAAACTTTCAAACGCTATTGCGATAATTTCGTACTCAAAAGCATCGAACCAATTTTCAAATTGTATTTATTTAATTCACTTTGGATGATTTGCATATTTTTAACAAATTTTAATTTAATTTATTTACATCATTAAATGCTAACAACAGCAAAGACAGCAGCAACCATAAATAAAATTTCTGCTTCCGAACATAAAATTTCATCAATTTATAAATGATGCAACAGCAACAGCAGCAGCAACAACAACTGCCAACAAACGTTAACCAGGCAGAAAACCCCCAACAACGACGTGTTTAGCCAGTTTCGGTAGTAAAACAAATTATTCTACTTCAATAAAGAAAATATGTACAGACAAGGGAACATAAAATGCTTGAACGACAGTGGCTGTTAAAAACAAAATAAAAAATAAATGTTTAAAGGAAACAAAAACTTGATCTAAAAGCCAAAGAGACCAATTTCGTAGAATAAAAGCAAAAATGGACTTGAACTGCTGAAGAAATGAAATATATATTTGGTGTTTAGTTACTTCCTAAAGTGATAACTTATTTTATGGAGCAATAACAGCAAAAAAAAAAAAAAGGAGAAGCAAAAACGACAACTACAAGAGCTACATCAATGACAGAACGTGGTACGTGTTAAGCAACAGCATGCAACAAAAACAACAATAATAGCAGCAACACAACCCTGGGGAGTGCAGCTCATGAACGAACGAACAATTCTCCCAGAAAAAAATATTTGGTAGAACAAGTAAAATTTCTTTAACAACAACTGAATCTAGAAATATAAAGATATAAAACTGAAAATGCCAAACAAACACACAACTCCACTAAAACAAGGAATTTAACAAAATGCTCGACCAACTGGCAGGAATGTTGAGTGTCACTAATAAAATTCTCTATTTTACAATTTTATTATTTTTTTCGTTTTTTCGTTTTTTTTTCTAAAACGCAATTTGTGTTTCAAGAACTTCATGCACAGGACACTGAAATAGAAGCAGCCATGCAACATGCAGCCAGCTTAAGCATTTACAATTCAAAAAAACAACAACAGCAAGCAGCAACAACAACACAATATATTTTCATTTAATAATGAAATTATACGATGTCAACATAACGAGCAATAAATGAACATCCTTAATGGCCATTTAATGATGTCAAATTGAAAGCTTACAACTGTATTTTGTAAGAAATTAAGAGAAATTGAAATCGTTGCATTGCATATTTATAAATATTATTGTTGGTTTCTTAAGGTGAATGGTTTTTCTTAATAAAAACAATTTATGTTTTATAAACTGGATTTATTTTACAATCTTTTGATGATAAAATAAAGTTTTATCGTATATAAAAAAATTGTTTAATATTCCTTTCCTCCTAAAACTACCAATGACATCCATCTCTATACATGATATTGCATGAGATGCATCATGTGATGTGATATGCAGAAAGTGGTTATCATGTATTTATAATTGAAAGAACATCGTAAATTAAGAAACAAATCCTTGGGGCTAAGGATGCGCCATGGTTTGCTAAGTCATTCCTTATATTCTGTGTATGCAGAAAAAATCCTTTTAAAGTCTATTGACGAGTTGAGTAGCCTCAACAAAGTAACGGCGGCATGTAGACAGCTGAAGATGACAGAAAACAATGAATAAGATTTCTTTAGACCTAGAATAGTACATTTTAAAGTAAGGTTGCAATAGCAACGTTATGTTCTCTATAACAATGTAGTAAGCCAGATATTTTTTTTTAAATACTGCAAGCATACATTGCTTGTTAAATTTTGATCATTACCATCCATTAAAACTGACATCACTTTAGATCATATTCACTATAAAATCACATCTACAAAAAATGTATAATGAACTCTTCACTACTGATAACATGGTGCGAAGTTCAAAATTGGAATTTCAAAACTACTCATATATTTTCCAGCAAATGTGACTGACTACCAAATGCGTTCTGGGAAACAAAAATGTTTACATTTTTAAAAGTTTCTTGCGGCAATCGAATTAGTTTTTTTCTCATTATTTCTTTTATTTTTTTTAATTCACAACTTTAATCCCAATTTACACATATCAAAGTGTTGTTCACATATCAAAAAATGTCTAAAGTTTTTTTTATTTCTGTCTGAAAATAAACAAATTTAGTAAAATGCAAAAAAAAATGTCAGGAAAAAGAATTAAAAACTACAAACAGGATTGGAAATAATAAAAACATCTCAATTTCAACAACTATTCAAAAAAAAAAAAGAAAAAATTACAAAAATAATCCCCTTTTCGAATAACAACAATAACAAGATGGTGTTATTGTATGCCACACAAAAATAAGAGCAGCTCAAAAACAACATTTGCTCAAATACACATCTACATACATACATACATATGTATGAATGTATGCATGGGTATTCCTTTTGAAAACAAGAAGCAACAACTACAACTAAGCCAATAATGGAGCAAGAAAATAATGTGGAAAATGAATGCAGTATAGAGAAGTGATGAAGGATGATTTGCGGCAGTCTCAGTGCTAAAACTTCCATTGAAAATAGGAATAATATAAAATAAATAAACACAGAAATGCCAACCCCAATAAAATAAATCGAAATAAATGCAAATATTTCTTCTGCACAAAATTTACTTTGAACGATTTCGTGTTAATCTTGATGAACAGAACAAACTGATGATTTACGTAATGGAACTTGAAATTCTTAGAACTGATGGACAATTTCATGTGGTACAAAGACGACTATTTTGTTATGAGAATACCTATGCAGGTGCAAAGAAAAAGGCTTAATAGAATATGGGTTGCAATTAGAGAAGTGTGGTTGTGGTTTCACGGGTGACCGAAATTAAATTAAAAATTAAATCCGTGAGCAGGATTTAAAATTCAAATTTCTTTAATTTTACGATATGAATACTCTTAAGTATTGATTTAAGTGAGTACTTCCAATCACTAATTGCTACTTTGCGAACAGGTGAAATAAAAATGGGTTATTCAAAAAAGAAAGAAAAAAAGTTTCTTTCACGAAGCTCACGCAGTAATCAAGCACTAACTTTTCTTGATTTGCAAATAAAAAAAACTTTCACACATATTCCATGTAACGAGTCACATTGTATGGAAGGAAAAAAAAACATAAACAATTTTTTACTGGGAAATAGTTTCGTGAGTAGTTTTGACCTAGTAAGACATACATATATAGTGCAAAACTCAAAATTAAGTCATTAACTATATCTATCAATAGGGAGTAAATTTAATCTTAGAAGAGCTATGATATGTATATGTACAATGTACATGAGGAGATTTCTTGCAGTACCTCTCCAGTTCTTTGTGACCAATAAGTATTAATCTTAAAAGGAAGTTTTACACTCAACGAAATTTGTTTGAGCATTTCTGATTCTCGTTTTATTCATGAGAATTTTGGAATAAGTAGTTGGGCTACAAATATTCCTATTGGATTTTTCGAGTCTACTGATGAGTTGTTTCGCAACAACAAAATGTTGGAGGCATATAGACGGCTGAAAAAAGACAGAAAAGATTAAGATTTATTTTTAGACCTAAACTAAGAAAATTGTTCATATAAAATTTGATCCAAAACGTATTTCAACAAGATTTAATCCTATATGAATATTATTCACAGATATTCATAAATTAATAAAGTCTTAAAGGATAAAATGAACTAAAAAGTATTGTCGTTTCGTGAAAACATGGCAATTCTATTTAAAGTTGTCTAAACACTGACTAAAAGTACAATAACCGCCAAATGACTAATTCATTCCAGTATATTTTTGTTCTATTTCTATTTCAAATACACAGACGATCTCAAATCCTTTCTCTTGCTGTCCTCGTTACTGTTTATGTGTATGTTGCAGCTAAGCAAAATAGAAAATAAACGTTAAAATAATGCGAAAAGGATGCAATCCTGGCAAATTTTGCTTTCATAAGCAAAGAATCGCTTAAGAAAATTGTAAAATCTCAATTGTTATTGTTACTTACTTAGATCATCTAAACGTTTCATGTTTTGTTTTTCCTTTCTTCTTCTTTTTCTTTTCCTTACCACATTTATAACAAACGCCTTTAGTTTGCATGTTGCAATAACAATTCTCCTTATTTGAAATATGTATCATATAAAGCTCTGCCTGTGTCTGCTACCTTTACTGGGGAGTATACTTTGCTGCACTTGTTTATTGTGCTCGTGTAGAGTCTGATAGTCCTGAAATGTTTTGGGAATAGTTTTGTTTAACACAACAACTTCTATCCGGTTTTGGAGAAAATGTTCTTTCATGTTCGCTTTGTGTGTTGGATTGTGTAATAAAGTCAGAGCCATCAGTGGTTGCTGTTTTTATTATTAAAGGAGAAGTGGTTACCATTTTCTTGCAGCCATGTGCTTGTGTGTGTGTGTGTGTGTGTGTATGCAGGGATGTTAGTAGAAATATTCCAAAGAAGATTTTTATTGTTTATGTGCCCGAGTGCCAGTTGTATTTAGTAACAATAATAATACGCTGGGGTTGCACAATGGTACTAAATGATTTTTATGAATGCTAAAAAGAACTAAAAATATTTGTTTCGAATGTAGGCAAAAAACATTATACATATTCATTATATTTCACTTATTAGTTGAACTTTTAATTAAATATTTAACTTAATTAATTAATTTAATTTAGTTAATTTTAATTAATTATTTAGAATTAACAATTCTTCAGCAGTATTTTTTTGTGATCTGCCATAAAACAACATGAAAATCGAAAAACTTGTGCTTTACGCTTTATAGAGTAAATATCGCTTCAAAGCAAATTTTTAGGATTCCAAGGCGAAATGGCTTCGAGATATTATCTGTCTAACAAAAATATGTAGTGTAATTTCATCGCAAATCTTGTATACGGAACCAAAACCCAGAGTATCATTGTACAATTTGTAGCCAATCCAACTCATTTTAAAAGTTAAAGCATTAAAATATATTTTCTTCCATTGCCATGGTGCAACGTCGCAGAGTTGTTTGCGGTTGCAAAACCAAAAAAAAAAAAAAAATATAAGAAAATAACCAACAACCACAGCATCTGAACCAAATGCAAATTATTTAAATGCTGTTTCTTATTTACGAAATATGCTTCTGTAAACATTTTTCTTTCAACCGATAAAAACAAGCACAACTTCAAACACTCTGTACAACAGACAATCAAACAAGACACTTGCCAACAGCAGCCAGCACTAACACTAAAAAACTAAATCTGGGTGTGTATATGTGTTGAGTAGCAGATAAGCGTATCTACTAGCCATTATTTGGATAATTCAGCTTGTATTATTTTAAAGATACTCAAGTGTTATATTTGTAAAAAAACAAATCCCAATAAGTAAATATTTGCATAACAATGGTCATACTTGGGATTTAGTTTAACGACGGCAAGAGCATGCAAACGCATGCACACAAACATGAAAGTACACATGTAAATTTGAGGTTTCAAAATTTGTAGCAACATATTCAATCACTTACTCAATCCAAGCAAAATTGAAAAATGATTGGAAATGACAATCTTCGTCATATCCAGCGTTACCGTTTTGGCCATATTTTCACTTATGTAACTTTTTTTAAAAAATAAATAAATAAATAAAAAAAAATATATATATAAATATATATATGTATATATATATATATATATATATATATATATATATATATATATATATATATATATATATATATATATATATATATATATATATATATATATATATATATATATATATATATATATATATATATATATATATATATATATATATATATATATATATATATATATATATATATATATATATATTAATATACATATATGTATGTAATTTTTCGAACAAAATTTTCTTGCACGATGAAGCACATTTCCCACTAGGTGGTTACATTAATAAACAAACTTGTCGTATTTGGTGCTCTGAGAATCCTCAACGGCAAGCTATGGCTGAGATACCGCCCAATTTGGGTCAGAAAACGGTCGAACATTACCTCAAAATGATCAATGCTTGCAACACTTCGCGTGGCGTTTCATAAATAATATCAAAATTGAAAATTTTTAATAATAAAGAGATATCATGAAAACAATTTTTTTTTTGGAACGAAGTTCCTTAACGCGGCTTGCTGGTAGTGGAAATTAGTAGAAATCGTCACGAAAGCGTGTGAGCTGTTTATATGTATTGGTGTACTGTCGACAAGCAATTGTGTATGATGGGCGGTGTCTCCACTGGCAGCAGCGGAGACACCTACCAATAAATATTAATTAGTTGGAAAACGTTCCAAAAATTTAAAGAGTCATAAAATTTCAAAATTTCAAAAACAACACAAAATAAAACATACAGATTTCACCTTGTATTACATTCAAAGATGAAAAAAACGTAAGGAACTTCGTTCCTAACGGGGGTCCCCCGACCGCATTTCTTTTTTGTTTTATTTACGTTTACTTTTGAAACCGTAAAATGGATGATAGCCTGTTACTATTATTGAAATATAAGTTGCAAGCTAGTAATATTTATTGTTAAATAAAACATGCACATTGTTACGAATTCCATTTTCAATGATTAAATTATTGCGCCCGACCATGCCTTTCTCTTTTTCAACTATGTTGTAGCTGAATTCAACAATACTATTGGCATTTCCTAGCATAAGTTGTCCCGTCCACACATACTATTGTCCATTCTAATCTAACTTTTGTAATTTCCAACCATACTTTTACAAGGTCAAGTCAAGGTCATGTCCAGGTCAGGTCAAGGTCAAGTCAAGGTCAAGTCAAGGTCAAGTCAACGTCATGTCAAGGTCATGTCAAGGTCATGTCAACTAAAGTTTTTTCATATTGATGGTTGCACATGACAATATTGGCTAAATTTAACAAAAGCATTGCTCTTCACTAAAATATTACGATTGAATTTGGTAGCAATATGATTAGTCTAAAACAGCTTTTTCCATAATATATTTTTAAGTGGCAATGCTATAATATTATCGTTAAAAATGACAGTAATATGGCCAGGCATGGAAATATTGTAACAGAATACAACAATAACATGGCTAGTGGCTGCAATAGCCTAATCGATTAGAACACCTACAAACAAATATATTCACTCTTACTTACGCATACAATGAAAGCAGCTCTTGTTATTTAATTTGTGTTGCACAGTTGTCGCATTTCGTTTTTAATAACTATAGTTTTTTATTTAGGTTATATTTTGTTTCTTTTCAATAAAAGAAAACTGCTAATTAACAACCTTTCACAAATTTCCAATCACAATACTAAAATCGGAGAAAAATTAGCTGTCAACGGCTATAATAAAACTTTTGTTGGAAACAACAATGAACTTAATTATTTATTCGCTATAGGAGCCAATTGAAATTTATTACTTTATGTCTAAGAACAACAATATTTTGTTAATTATTTTGGTTACCAAATAGTTGTAGACATTGTTCTTTTCAAATAAATATAATTATAATTCAATTTCCATGGATAGTGAAAACAAAATGATCAAATTGTGACAAAAATAAGTTTACCGAGACCAAAAATTGTTTACGACATTTAAAATAAAAATATCTTGCTTAACACAACCTCTCGCATCGTTAGAGATAACATAATATTGTGGTCGCAACCGTATTGTTAAATGTTTTTTCTTTGCGTATATTCAGAAGTTTTATTTCAAATCAATAGAAAGTTCGTATAAATATTACGGAAATAAATTTAGTTATTTACCTATTATAAAATAACCATTCTATGTTCTCTCAGGTACTAACTCTTCAAATTAGCCTTCTTTAAAAATGTTAATCCCTACAAGTTTACCAAAAAAAAAAAAAAAAAAAACTCTTGCTCAATTTTGAAGAAGTAAAACCCAACTAAATCTCTTTGAACATACAATCAACAATTGTAAATTTATTTTCTATGTACATTTTTGTGCTCAGAAATAAAAACTATAAAAACTATAATGCACAAAAATATATCTCGTCTGGTAATTTTTTCGTTTACAAAATTAATTTTTTGGTTGCGACAACGCTGCTTATGACTCTTATACTCCTTGAATGAACCTGCTTCTGTTTTGCTTAAAAAGACATTTCGTTGAATTTTTTTTTTTTCATTTTAAATTTTGTTTGGTAATAAAATTTAATATATCCTTTAAGCGGTTAATTGAGAGTTACACACTTAAATAAATTACCAAGCAGTTTCTTAGAGGCAAACTTATAGTTTTGCCAGTTAAATTATTATTGATTGCTTTTGAACTGAAATTGAATATTGCTGTTAATAAATTTTTAACGCCTTTCAATTTGAAGTTTTCTTAATTTTCGCTTGTTTATGAGAGACAGAAAAGAACAAGCTTAACGACAACTAATATTTTAGTGGGTATTTGTACTGTAATAGTAATCAGGGATGTATAATTGCAAAATAGCAATTAAGTTGCGTTGTTACAAGCGAACAGAAAGACACGCATTAACAAAAGTAAAAGTTGATCCATAGATACATTACGTAATTAGTTACGTAATGGGTTGCAAGCAATTTCGGCACTGAGGAGCGTCGTAGAGAAGCTGAGACCACATTTTATAATTATTCAACTTTACTTTTCTTGTCTTCTTTAAAATTTCTGATCCCTTCAATTTTACCTTACTTCTTCGAAAACGACGATGGAACTACTGTCACCGTCAATTCGGAACGTTATGACCATATGATAACCGAGATATTTTTTGTCTACTATTAACGTTGACTTGGAGAATATGTGGTTTCAACAAGAAGCTGTCACATGCCACACAACTCGAGCGATTATGGCTCTTATAGCAAGAGACATTTCCTGGCCGCGTAATTTCTCGTCGAAGCGATATCAGCTGGCCACCAAGATTATGCGATTTTACACCATTAGACTTTGGTTTGTGGAGCTACGCAAAAGACCGTATTTATGCAGATGAACCTTTAACTCTTGAGCACTTAAAAACCAACATTCATCAAGTTATGGCTGAGATACCGCCCAATATGTGCCAAAAAGTGATTATTTAAGTGCCACATAATGTCAACGTTCAAACTTCATAACAAAAAAAAAGAAATGCGGTCGGGGGACCCCGTTAGGAACGAAGTTTCTTACGTTTTTTTTCACCGTTGAATTTAATACAAGCTGAACTCTGTATGTTTTATTTTGTGTTGTTTTTAAAATTTTGAAATTTTATGATTCCTTAAATTTTATGATTTAAATTAATATTAATTTGTATGTGTCTCCGCTGCTGTCAGTGGAGACACTGCCAATCATACACAATTGCTTTTCGACAGTACACCAATACATATAAACAGCTCACACGCTTTCGCGACGATTTCTACTAATTTAAACTACCAGCAAGCCGCGTTAAGGAACTTCGTTCCAAAAAAATATTATGAAATCAACACTTTATATGTGTTTTATTTACGTTTAGAGCTGCTGGCCACTGTTGCTAGTGCTCTTTCTCTAAAATTTAGTCTTAGAATTGTATTCCTTAAGATTAAATAAATATAATAAAAATAATATGTACGTTTACTTTTGAAAATGCAAAATAAATAACCCCTCATAATTTTTAACTGCCCCAAGTTCAACCGCCCCGGTGATTCCTATATTTGTCGTAATGTTCATTGTTTTTAGTATTTCTTATGGTAATTTGCTTTTTAAGCTGTCTTCAGTTAATTTATGATTTTGTTTTTCAATAATTGTATTTCTTAGCTCTCTATTTTCCATCTCTGGCCACTTTTGTTACCTCTTCTTTTGTTAAGTTTCTTGTATGTAGCAATAGCAATTCTAGTAAATACTTATAGCATATTGAAAACTCATTTCGTTTTACTAGTTTTAATTTTATGATTTCCAAAACAAAGAGAAAAAAGAAAATTGTGGTTGCATGAATAATCGCCTAAAGCAAACATGATCCATATATCAGATAACAAATGGTCGGTAAATGTAGGAAAAAATTATACGAACCGAAAAATCATTAATTGTGGTATGTCGTTAGCTATAAATAAAATAAATTATGTTCACATCCAAATCATTTATTGTATACTTATCTTAACCTAAATCTTGATTTAAAATATAAGAGTTTTGGACATTTCCAATGTCCACTTTACATAATCTTCATGTGCAGTGATGAAGCCTTCAAATCACTTCTGCACAATACCTTGTACAGCATAAGTTACATATGTTACTCAGTCCTGATAAAACTATTAACAATTTGTGATTCTCACAAAGTTCTGGGGAATAACACATAATAAGAAATAAAGTTTCTTAAGATTTTTCGAGTCTACTGACGAGTTGAGTATCATCAACGAAATATCGACGACTGAAAGACAGAAAAATAAAGTCTATTTACACCCAGAACAATATAATTTTTTAAACTTAAGTTTCACTTCTTACAATTACATTATACTTGTTTTCAATATTCAGCTCTAAAAACATTGACTGACTTTGTCTTAGGCGATAATCCATGCAGTAAAAATGTTTAGCTACATATTTGTATCTATCTGTCTACCTGTTTCAACAAAATTGAGTTCCTTTTATGTTGCTGAAAGGTTTTGCATTGTTCACTGAAAATATTTATTAAACATCTTTATGATTGCTGCTGAACAATATCTATAGATATTATTCGCAAAAATGTTATAACAAACTTAAACTACTCAAGCTATAAAAAAAAAATTACTTTCCCTCAACTCAAATGCAAGAGGTTGTAAGGACATAATATAAAAAAAAATTTAGTTTTCATCATATAAATTTTGTTTATTGGCAAAACCAATTGTTACCAAAATGCAGCGGAGGAAAAACAACCCCTTATTAACAACAACATACTCAGTTTGGCGATTGTGAAGCTGAATTAAGACAGCAAGTCGAATACGAATACATACGATTATTCACAATATCAGTAGTGTGTACTTACATGTGTTTGAAAATTTGTCACTCCAGGCTGTTTGCTCTTATTTCCTTTTGTTTTATTGATCAAAAAATCAAAAGAAAAAAACCAAAATTTTGTAATGTATCGCAATAAAAACACACACAAGCTCACAATTACCGGAACAAAATTATGCCATAAAAATTAATTATCTTTATTTAATTATAAATTCATATATACAATAATATAGGGGCATTGTAGGGTAATAAAATTAAATATATAAACATTTATATTAAAAAATTATAACAACGCAAAAAAAAAACAATTGTAAAAATAAAATTACACAGGATAACAAGGTGAAAGTCGGTGGAGACATTGAATAAATGTTAAAATGCTGGTCGCTATGTTAAAGTATTGCAAAAGTTGTCTGTACAACCAACAAAAATAAATAAATAAATGAAATAAACGGTAACTCAGTTTGTTTGTCACTTTTAGTTTGAAACGAGAGTATATTTTTGCAAGTATTCCAGCTGTCTACCTTTTAGCGATCAGCACTCTTAAAACACCCCCAAGTACAAACTTTATGATCAATTGTCTTAAAAAACAACGACAATGTTGTTCCAACAAAAGTTTATAAAGCTTCCAAAAATCTGTCTATTTAAACAGGAGAATTTTCTATTCAATATGTTCACAATGAAAATCATAATAATCCCATAAGCGAACACTGGTAATTTCTGGCCAAAAGTGTGTAGTTTTGTTATTTTTGTAAGACAGAAAACAGATGATGTTTTTACTCAGACTGAAATTAGAATATTCTGTCTTTCTTTTGAAGTTTCAGCACAAGCTAATAATTATTAATTTAGATGTTTGTTTTTTATAAAAAATAATTTGAAACAATTATTTTTATTTATTTTCAATATTTTGCCAACAATTTGTCAGCATCTTCAGGAAAATAACTCACAATAAGATATTAACAAATTGTTGGCAAAATATTGAAAATAAATAAATAAATATAATTTATATCAAATTATTATTATAATTGTTAAATTATTACTATAATTGTTAAATTAATATTATAATTGTTTCAAATTATTTTTATAAATAACAAAGATCTAAAGCTTGAATAATTAATTTAATAATCTCAAGATCAAATAATATAAAAATATACATTCTGAGAATTTTTAAAATCTGTATATAAATGCTAATATTATATCCCCTCTCATTTTCGTGATAACCAGTTTCTTCATCCAGTAACCAAAAGTTTTCACAAATCACGAACAGTGATCATTTTGAAACGCATGCATGTAAATCAAAAATGTGGTTGAGGTAACCACATTCGGAGAGAAACACATTGCTGTTGATATATGTATATGGTTACAGACCAACAATATTACTGTTAAATGATATATGAACAGAAACGATATCATTGTTTAAAAAAAGTAGGTTTGGTTGGGCTGAGAGGAGGGGTGTGTTTGTCCTTGTCTACACTTAAATCAGTATAGGCTTGTTGTGCGCTCCTTGGATTTAACCACAAACAGTTTGACTAATAAGTCTACAGGGGCTCCGTGTCACTCACAAAGTTCCTTGATCTCCTCCAGTATATGCTACGTAGATGGGTTATATCTGGTAAAGTGTCGCTCCCAAGATACCGGGACCATATTTGTGACAAGGCGGGCCACTAACATAAATAGTACTGTTATGTCTCGCTCTCCTTTCCACTTGCTCTACATTCATTTACTCCCGCTTTTCCTAAGCGGTTTAGATGTGCCAGTAGTTGGGAGTGACCTGTCATTACTCCCATTAATCTAGTTACTTGATTCGGGCTTTCTAACACTGAGCAGTCCCTCTGTGTTTTTTCCTCGTTTGGTACCCCCCCCCCCCCCCTTTTGAATTCTTGCATTAAAAGAAATTAAGTTCTTCATACATGATGTTATTATTTTGAATATTATTTTCAAGGATAAATTTATTGTTGCCACTAACAACGGTAATGCTATATTCAATTATAATCTTGTTGTGTTCAGCTATACTATTATTATTTCAAACACTATTTCTTTCAAATTGAGGCTTTCAATAACCATTTTATTGTGATATCCAATCATAACATTCGCCAATATAAACGTTTTGTTAAAAGAGACTTAGCGTAATTATACTGCAATCAAAATCAATATTTTTTGCAAAAAAAAATAAACATCATAATGTTGTGTCCAATTGCATTATTTCCAAAAATCTTTTATTAACCCAAGCACTGATCATCCATAAAATGGATTACAAAAAAAAAAGATCATTGCTTTGGTTAATGTAAATTAAGTATAAAAAAATAGAAAGTAAAATTGCTTGAGCTTTGGTTGGCGAGTGGTTAAAGCGGCTGTGTTAAAATTGTGAAATTTGATACGTGCAAAGTTCATAGGGTGCTAATGAAGGGTGGTTGCTACCCAGAAACAGCCGCTTGTTCACCTGGCCATTAAATTTTACTTATCTTTACTTAATTGATATTGATCAAAAAATGACCAACCAAGGGTTGAACTTGAGCCTGGAAAAGCAATTTAATATAAATGCATTACAATAATATAGTTTAATGTAATTAAAATTTCAGTAAAATGAGATCAAAAATATTGTATTTTTCATAAATATGTCACGTGCAAGCCTTGATTATATTTGATTGGTAGATCATTTTTTTTTCAAAACAATGCAACCATATACCAATATTATGAACGGTAACAACAACATGGCCAAAATTTAACAAAGAATGTGGTTGTAGTGACCCAATGTATATTAAATAGAAATAAATAAAAATAAATTGTTTGCATCGCTAGTGAATTGTATTGTTAATGCAACCATACTTTGAAATATGTTTGCTCTAAGTCTGCATAACGATACTGTTATGGGAACAAGGCCCAGCGCTCAATTTTCACCAGATCGTAAACATCAAATACAAAACTGCAGATCTTGTTCCTTTTAGTTCTACATTTGAATGTTAAAACTCCTAAATAAATTACAAAATTAGTACAGTGTATTAATTAATGAATTTCAATAAATTTACTTTCTTAGTGTGAAAAAAAGCGCATTAATTTCAGGTTTATTGGATTTACTTTAACACAAGTTGCTTATAACTTTTATATTTTTATAAACTATGCTCACTGTTGAGCGCCAGGAACGCATATAATAAAATCTTAAACAGTATCGAAAAAATGTGCGCTTTTTTCTAGAAAAATCTGTTCTCCTTTTTTCCAATAATTAGTTAATTCAAGTCATGGGTACATAAGTAATTATTATAACACTATGACTTTATAACTGTGACGGCGTCCACACGCTATAAAATCAATCGGCAGTGGCCAGAACAGATACATTTTTATTTAAACCAACGAAGGTAAAATGCCCTTCTAACAAATCCTTTACGACATAATAAAAATTTCTGGCCACTTCTATTAGTGAAACTAAAATAGCTTCATTTTTTTGCTCTAGTAATCCTTTCGCTATAGTGCGAAAAGTAGCGTTCATCGTTAGTTATTTCAAAATATATGTTACACAATTATTTTACTTCAATCTGCGTGACGTAATTTTTCGATTTGTATAATGTAATTTTTGACAGAAAACATTTTTAATACAACGGACACACAACACAAGAATGGGGAGAAACATCAATGTCAATGTAGTCAATGGCAGTAACAAAAACTTTGTTAAAAACCACCAAGATTTGTTTATAATAACAATATACTTTGGTTATGAGCTACCTAATTAAAAATGTTTTTTTTGTCATAAACATAACATGTTTAAATGCTCATTATTCAATTATTGTAGATCTTACTACTAACCTATATTGAATTTCATACAGCTTTAAAAAAAATTTTAAGTTTTCATCAACCGATTCTCTTAATTTTGTTGATGTGAAGCTAAATCTATCGCATAAAAAAATATAAATTTTTATATAAGAACCAGTTTTTAAAAAACAAACTTATTAAGAAACAAATTTTTTGGCAGACATTTTATCCGTTCGATTTCCAAAATAGAATTTGTTTAAACCAACTGTAAGCAACACCTTGTTTGTATGTTTTATGTTTCGTGGAATTGTCGGTCCTAGAAAGGACCCAAAAAGGCTGTAGAGAAATAGGACCAACTCACCTGCCATCGGCTTCGCCCTGAACCAGCAAACAGCAACTTTCAATCTTAAAAAGCCATCTCAGCAGCTTCACAAATGATTGTGTTTCAGAAAGCGGCTGAAAATTAAATATATGGAACGTTCAGAACGAGTGACAGAAAATGATGAATATCAGAGCAACCGGAAACAAATAACATATTTCTTATAAATAAAATTTTCTGAGAGAATATTTGTTTTTTTCTTCTGCCTTATAGTTTTTTTCAAGAAATTAGTTGCTTATGTCAGCCACGATCCTGAAATAAAATTTTAAAATTGAGATTTTTGTAAATTATATAAAACAATATGTGATTTATTGTTTGAAATCGACCACTGTGTACAGACCTTCACACCATTGCAAGTTAATCACAATCATAAAATAAAATCATATTAATTAATAAATAAAAGAATATTAACATGAAACAACAGTACAAACAAATTGTTGCCGTATGATGCCACACGAAGCAAGCACAAGAATCTGAAATATTCTCTGAGTCCATTAAAATGTTGTTGAATAGCAACAATTTAACAAAAATAACTCATAAAATACAATTAAACTGCCATAATAACAATAATGAAATTGAAACATGTAAATTAAAATGGTAGAAAAAATAAAAATTATTTCGGATACAAACCTTCATAAACATCAGGTCACTCGAAGAGAATAAGAGAAGAAAAAAGAGTTATTAAAAATATGTCGTTAATATTAAATTAAAGTTTAATTATGAGAAATAGCAGCAACGGCTCAATAAAAATAAATTTAAACATAGTTTCAACATGTGAGTGATCATCATGCTGCCTCATCTGTGCTTATGATTGGTATAGATACTGAGGAATCGGTAGCTCTTAATATTCTTGAAATGAAAATTCAGTCTGGTGTCCGCTGGTTTGAACACATTTTTCATGCCGCAAAAAAAAAAGCATTTAAGTACCTCGGTACACTTCAATCCATCTGATTTTCTTACCACCTATTTATACCATTTACATCAGACCGAAAATGCAATACAGCTCTCATAATTGTACCGGTGTCTCAAAGTGAATTTCGGAGTAACTCAACCATATGAAAGAGAGTGAAGAGAGTCATTGGTGGCAATAGGATATCAAACTCTTCTGATTCACTGCAACGTTGTTGCACGCTATTGTCACCAATGACTCTCTTCCCTCTCTTTCATGCGGTCGCGTAACTCCGAAATTCACTTTAAGGCACCGGTACAATTGTGACAGCTGTATTGCAGCTGTCGGCTGCGTTACACTATTTTATCGTCACTTCCATGGGTATTACTCTGAGAGATCAGAGATCTTAAGACCTGCAAGCCGCACCTTTTTACGCAATACACATGCTTCACTCAGGGATTATCCATTTGTGTTCGATTGTCACACAACGAGAAAACTTGTCACAGAGAAAATTTGTTCTACAGCTGTATTGTCGGCTTGTGTACGCAAAGAAAGAATATTTTACCATATGGTTGCATAAAACAATATTGTGTTGTCTATAACGAAGCGAAAGATTGTGACAAACAAATTTAATTCAAATGCCGTAAACAATTCTGGTCACCGTAAACACAGTTGGATCATATTATTGTCACTATCCATGAACATTTGTCTTTATATACATTTAAAAATAACAATTTCTACAATCGTTTTATAGTGAATATTTGATCAAGCTCATAGAATTTTTGTTAAAACAAACATAGTATTTTTGATCTTCCCTAATAATAAACAAAACATTGTTGTTCTGAACAAAGCTTCTCTCGTTGCCGTTGACAGCTAATTTTTCGCCAACTTTTGTGTTGCGCTTGAAAATTTGTGTGTGCTTATGGCTTACGAACACTTTTTTTTATTGAAAAGAAACAAAAAATAAATTAGATAAAAAACCGCTGCTATTAAAAACGAAATGAGAGAATTTTGCATTACAATTTATGGAACTCATGAAGAGCTGCTTTTATTGTGTGCACAAGTAAAAGATTTGAATGGCATATAGATGTGCATAGATTGCTGTCTAATTCAATCATAATATTGTCGTAATGAACCATATTTTTTTTAAAATTTAGCCAATATTGTCACGTGAAAATAATATAATTGGATTTGACAACAGTATGATTGGAAATTCCAAGCATATGATTTTAATTAACAAAAGCATATTTAGATGGGGCAATACAGCAATATACATAGTTCAAAAGGACAATAGTATGGTCGAACAACTAGTTGGTTCGAAGCCAACTCACTTCTCGCCATTAAACCCAGGAGCTTGTGTTTCTAAAGTGCCACTTATTCCACTCAGCCCGCCAAGTTATCTTGTTTAATTGGCATCGAACATGATAAAAATACACATCGAAAAAGCCCCGATAAACATAATACAAATAATTAATTTTTATTATTGAAACTTTTTCTTATATAATTATTTTTGTATTAAGTTTATCAGGCTCAAGTTCTTTCTATATTATTTTTGTAATTGATATTAATTAAATAAGACAAAGAAGACATCAAAGACACCAAAGACAAAGTTATTTCTATATTACTTTTGTGATTGATATTAATTCAATAAGACAAAGAAGATATCAAAGACCAGGGTGAACAACTAGTTGTTTCGAAGGACAGGTGCTGACGAGAAAGTGTGGCGGCTTCGAAACAACTAGTTGTCCACCCTGGTCTTTGATGTCTTCTTTATCTTATTGAATTAATATCAATCCCAAAAATAATATAGAAAGAATTAGAGCCTGATAAACTTAATACAAATAAGTTATCGTAAACAATTGGAAAAAATTTCTGTGTCAAGAGCTTTTCCCGAAAGCCATATTTCAACAGTCGACAGCTAGACAAGCAGATGTACATGGTTTTTGTAACAATATTTAAGATAACTTTCTGACAATTATAGTCTAGAATATTAGTTAATGTATTCGAAAGAATATTATTATACTTAATTCATCGTTAAACAGCTCTAAAAACCTTTAAACTTATATAACACTAAAAATATTATTAAAATTCACTTTCAATATGCTATGGAATGACTCACATACATGTACAAAACCTTATTTGACTAGGTTTTATTGTTTTATGTTTATCAATTTATTTATTTTCTTTTTTCTGCCAAATTTAATGCACAAAATTTATGGGAATTTTATTGTTTATGCAATTTTTCATTGATAACAAACAAAATGTTTTTTTAAATGATTTACAATTGACTTAAAAAACTTGTGTTTTATTTGCATAAGCCTGCACAATTTTGCACACGCCGTGAGGTATTTTATTTATTTATTTAACGATTTTTATTTAATTTTAATCTTTTTGTAAAGTAATCCAATCAGCAGGATTTTTTTTTATCAATGGCTGTTTTTTCTATTAAATCAAGCGTAGAAAAGCTTGGTGTTATTTTTGTTTTTATACCACAAGATTTTCTGGGCGAAACTATGACACTTGTTTGTAAATATTGATTGCATAAAGTGGCACATACCCAATTTGGTAAAACATTTAAACCTAATGAAAAATTTTCACAGGAGCGGTGTACAGGAGAGTCTACTTTTGCTATACCATGGAATGGAGTTTTATATGAATTTTTATCGGACCGAAAACTACTTGATTTTTAGGATATTAGTAAGTTAAAAAGAATTATAATACATTTATATTAAATTACTTTTTCAGGCTCAAGTTCAACCCTTGGGTTTTCACTACGTTTTAATCAATATCAATTAAGTAAAGAAAAGTAAAATTTATTTGCTAGGTGGAGAATTATATTCGTTGCCATTCGTTTTGCAATTTCAATATTTCTCAAGGTAGCTTTTGGGAGCAGTAAGTACTCAGATCCTGTTAGATGACAGTTATAGCAGGTTTCCATTACGAGTTGAATCACCCGCTTCGCTCTCTCAATCATATTTATGAATCACACTGTTTACACGAATCGTCTATGTGCTTCGATTTGACTTTGGTTATTGATAAGCCAGCATAAATTTTCCATTAATTTTCCTAAGAAAAATGTGTCACAATGAACAAAAATAGTAAGTGAAAGTGTTGTTCCAAAAAAACCACATTCAAATGGAAATGTCTTCAGATTTGGCATTGCAGGGCATTAAATACAGCCCAGAACTTAACTTTTATTTTTATAGAAGAACTACGTTTTCTTTGCTTTTTTTTTTTTTTTTTTTTTTTTTGTTTACAATATATGCTTTTGACAGACAGTGCAGATAAATTTGCGATATAATTTAGAGAAAACAGGAATTCTACGAGCTTCGCATGTAGCTTCAACATGAAGCAACTTCATTCGCTCTCAAAATTTTGTATGGCGAAGCACGCTGCACAAATAGAGAGCGAAGCACATGTCGTGGAAACATGCTATTAAACATTATCGGAGATGTGGATTGCTTTGCATGTACAGTGTGCTAGAGAGCTGAGCATGAACAAAATTGAAGTGATGCAAATGATGGTGATGACTTTTTGCAGCGAAATGTTGTTAGGACTGCCCAAATACCAAACTATTTACTACTCTATGCTGGTCCATAACACAACTCCCTGCTTAGTAGGTAGAGCTATCGGATCTCTACTGTAGTATAAAACTCTAGATCACATAGAGTCTAAAGCATAGATGCCCATGGTAGTAGTATTGGTGAGAGTGACAACATAACACTGGAAGAAAACAATTTGCTATTCATTTTTTTCATGGCTTTGTGAACACCTTCAAAATGTTTTTTTTAAATTATATTTCTTATTTTTTTTAAATGTCTTATGACAAATAAGACATTGCATGTCATCAAAAGCATTTTGTAACATAAAATACTTTTCGGCTGACATCATTAATACATCGCAATAATAAGACACAGAATTTCTGCAAGTGTAGTTTGTCTCTCGCACTCAACATGGTGATTTCCTATTGGTTGATTGACGATCAAACAAAAGAGCGTAATAATACGTGTTAGCTTAATTTACTTATAACTTGAAATCTCCTAAATTAACACGCGACATCTGGACTTCCATATATGCGACCTAAATGATTCATAATCTATATTTACTAATGTTGTCTCTTATATAGCCTACGGTATCAATCACAACCGATTTGTTCCACTTGAAAAGGATCCTCTTGATCTATAGTCAGGCTTAGTAATTAACAAACCCATCCTAGTGCTATTGAAGTAGTGTTGCAGCACTTTCAGTGAAAGCTTCAGTAACTTACTTGCAATACAGCTTAGCTCTGATGGTTCCATCGAAAGTTTGAGTAATCAAGATAATCATGGCATCCTGCTTTTTTTACCTCAAAAGTAGGTGTGTTGCATAAATAAGCTATATACTCTGCTCCACTAGGAAGACCTACACAGCTCACTTGGCTTGCCAAACACAGGTTCGAAGACTTCCAAATAAATAATATCCAGTGTTGCCGTTCATGCGACTTGTGATATCAACCACAATTACTACGTTTCAGTAGAAAGAGGCCAAACAACCAATAATGAAACAAGGTAACCTTTATCTCCATTGTGCAGAGTAACTATCCATAGAGGTCTCAGCGAGTTCCTCGAGATACGCCGCAACAGCTGGGGGCTTATCTTAACCTTCAATCACCTAAAAGATACTCCCAACTAAACATACTGTAATGTCAGCAAAATCGAATATCGATTTTGCGGTTTCAAAAGTAAACGTAAATAAAACACATAAAATTTTTTTTCCATGATATTTCTGTTCTATTTAAATTTTTGCACGCTGACATTGTGTGTGAAACACTACATCATTTAAGTGACCACCACGTGCAGTGTTGCAAGGTAATTTGCTAACACTTTTCAACACATATTGCGCGGTAACGCAGCCATACAACAAGCAATTTAAATAGATGTTGTGTTACACTATGATACTGAATCAGGTTATTATTTTTGCGCAAATTCAGCATGAGTTTTAATCAAATTTTGCTCATTCCAATTTAAGTTACGAAACATCAGTTAAACGCAAAAAAAAATATAAAAATAATTTTTCATGTTCAGACCATCTGGGATGCGAACTCGGACCTCTTGGCTTAATAGTTGGCGCAGTCAAATAATGAGCTATATAAAAAAATATGCCTTATAAAACACATACAAAGAAATGCAAAAAGTAGCAGATATGTAAATATAGTTACACTGCAATGTAGGCAATAAGTAATTGCAAAATAAGTTGTAAGTGAAGTTTTCGGTAGTTACTAAGTAATTTATTAACATATTATTATTCATTTTATAGCTTCCGATTTTTGCTAATGCTTGGTCGAAATTCATTATTTTAATGTACATACATGTTTTTGAAATGAACTCTGGGATGTCCCAATATTACACATTTCTATAGAAAAGCTTCTAACTATACTATGGTAAAGGTTGCATAAAATTCGCAGAGTCAAACATAGCACTTGCTTACTTGCTTTTATTTTCAAACATCAGCTTTGCCTATACTTTATACTCGGAATTCATTTAGCATTTTTAATGGCAATTTTATCTCTAACTTATTACCTCCTTATCACAGTTGAACCAATCAGTTTATTTTCTCACATATCATTTATCAAAGTTGCAGTATCAATTGCAATCCCTTTCTGTTCAGCTCTCAGTATGACTTTGTTTAATTCATGAATTTATATATTTTTTCTTTTCTTCCTGTTTTCCTGTTGCTTTATCAACACAAATTTGTTAAAAGACAACTTAACTTATTTTGACTTGCGACCCGTTCTTTTTTGCTTTCCTTTCACATTGAAAACTTCCAAACGGAGGGAAATCACAATGTGCAACATGTTACCAGCGCAAGAGGGAGTGTTCTCCAGCAACATGATAAAGTTTTCCGTTTTTCATAAATAGCTGTAGAATGGTAAATAAGTAAATATTTTTCAACAGTATTCTATTATGCTTTATTATTTATTATTTTCAATTTAGTTTCACTTGGTAGCGTGTTTTGCTTTCATGCAACAAGCAGCTTAGTGTACTTTTTTTTTTTAGCAATTTGTTTAAACAAGTGGGGAGTTTTTTCTTTTATTTTAGGAAAGGAGAATTTCACAGTTGCAGAGAGGGTAAAAGAATGTGATAGTGGCAAATAATCTTTTAAATATGCCAAATTTTTTAGGTTGTAAGTGAAAAGAAGTTGATTTAGATGATATAATATTTAGCATGCGAGATTTCGGCGAATGCGCTACATCTGTTGCAACAGTAAAATTGATACAAATGTCATTTTCATTGACTACTGTCAAAATATTAATTCAAATACTGAGTAATAAATTTAAAACAAATTTTTCATAACTTAAGACACTCCTTAAAAGTTTTCATTTTATATTTGTCCAAAAGGCGTTAAGTGAGCGCCACGATGGATGAATTGGTAGAGTATCTTACTAAGAGTCCCCGAGGTCGCAGGTTCGTTTCCTGCCGAAGGCTTTGGGTGTTTCTGTAGACAAGCTAAAAAGATACGCAGTTTGGTGTTTCTTTAAAAAAAAAAAAAAGAAATACGGTCCGGGGACCCCCGTTAGGAACGAAGTTTCTTACGTTTTTTTTTTCATCTTTGAATGTAATACAAGTTGAAATCTGTATGCTTTTTTTTGTGTTGTTTTTGAAATTTTTAAATTTTATGATTCTTTGAATTTTTGGAACGTTTTATTTTTTACTTTTGACACATGCAATACTTTTTTGTCAATTTTCTACAAAACGAAGAAAAGCTATTTCTTTAATATTGCTGTTTTTTGTTGTGACATACTTTACTTTAGCGACTGATAGTGTCCGTTTTCACAACTAATTAATATTTATGGACAGCCTATATATTTATGTATGCTGTCAGCGGAGACACCACCCATCATACACAATTGTTTGTACACCAATACATATAAACAGCTCACACGCTTTCGTGACAATTTCTACTAATTTGCACTATCAGCAAGCCGCGTTAAGGAACTTCGTTCCAAAAGTAACAAATAAATTTTTTTATAAATAATTTAAATTAATAAAACTATTTTTTAAAGCTTAACCTCTTTTATTTTTCTTTATTAATTCTTCGATATATCGCTAACAGTTTGTTAGCATCGCCAGGAATCTTTAACGATGATCTTTGACGATGCTAACAAACTGTTAGAGAAATATCGAAGAATTAATAAAGAAAAATAAAAGACCTTAAGCTTTAAAAAATAGTTTTATTAATTTTAACAATAAAGGTCAAAAATTATAGATAAAATAATTTATAAGCAATTTATTTGTTTTCTAAGTATAGACTTGTATGGGTATGTTTTTTAATGCGCTATGGACGGAATCAGCAAAATTGGAGGGCTTATTCGTTAAATTAATTAAATTAAACATCCCCGAGTCCTGAAATACAAATAGTTTGAAAAAAAAAATTCCAAAAGAAATGAAATAGGCAAACTACTAATCACAATTTGCATTGAAATCATGTCACTTTGAGAAACGTCTAGTATTTTTGTTATGTTATGCTAGAAAATTTTGAAAACACAATCGAAATTCAGCATACTTTCGAGAGAAAAATCTCTGCCGAAAGTCGGATATTCAGAATGCGCATTATGTTCGAGGACAGTATGACATTTTATCTTAATTATAACTTATTAAAATTAACACAACTATTTCAACAGTTTCAACGTTCCTTTTTGTTAAATTTTTAGCTCTTTTTGGATTTTTTGGATAATTCAAATTCAGCAAATGAATTGACAAACCGAATATTAGTTTGGGCAACAAATTTATGTTGTTAATCTATTATATAAATCGACACAAAAATCAACGTTGTTCCAAATATCTTTGTTACCAAAGATATATTTCTTTATATTTCTTTATCAATTTATTGGCTACTCAACTGGAGGACTTAACCATTCACTGCTTGCCACATTCACAAGGCCGTCTTAAATTGCATATGGCGGATTTGGTCATTCAGTTTTGTACTATGAATATAATTCTAGATTCCTAAGGGAAAAAAGAACACAAAGCTGCAGAAAAGCGGTTTAAAAGCGAAATTATTAGAATATGTAAGAAAAAACTACGAATAGCTTTTGAAAACCTGTCTGACTTTAGAAACAACTAGAATGATTCCCACCTCAAACTACTAACATTATTTACAGAGTATTATTATTTATTTAATTATTTAATAGATTTAAATAAATTACACAGTTCTGTTTAAATATAAATTAATTATCTATAACTGGCGTAACATTAAGTTGTAAGCCAGATTGGCAAAATGAGTACTGTACAAAAAAAGAAAAAATTTTAAATGTATATACATACATATACACATATGCTTTAGTCAACATATTTATGCATAAGCCAATTAACTACAAATGCATTTGTTATAAATATTCTCAAGCAAATTCATTTAATATGTGTTTTCTATATTTTAGGGATGATTCGAAATAATTCACAAGGACATGAAAATTGCAGGTCTCGCCGTTGAGAATTGAGAATAACTTCTTCTAGGTTTAATTAACTTCTGTTGAAAAATTGAAGTATAAACCTGTTTAAAATAGGACAAATAGAAATCAAAAGTAGATTATTCTCCGGTTCATCCAGGTTACATAGGCTACAAAGTCCAACTGAAATGCTACTAAAGGATCTGGCGTTTATATCCAAAAGCCCTCCTCTGGCTCTGATAATTAAACTTATAGCGCGAAATGAAAGTGAGGAAGTTTTAATTTGCACCAAAGAATAGCTTAATTTTGAATATAAATCATGAAATTGAGAGCTTTTTGAGTCGGAGACAAATTTATTATATTCTTGTAATTTAAGGAACTGCGAAATTGCCTTATACTTTGTTCATACATGCATTTATAATTGAGATAATATTCAGTTTATTGACATAATATTTTTGGCGTTCATACATACAAATATTGCGCTAACTCAATTATTATTTGACAGCTGAAAAAAATTTGCTGTTTTTGTATTGGTAGTGGGAAAGAAAAAGTGAAAAATATTTTCAAATGATTTATTTTGTTTTGTTTGCTTTTGTTGACATTTATCTCGTCATTCATCTCGCATTGTATACTTTTGCTTATTAAACACATCTTTTACAGTGTTGTGTTTCATCTTTTTCTCAATATTCAAAGCAATTTTGAGCTTACTAAGCAATAACTTTATTGACTTTTTGTATGGAATATTGAGCTCAATAATGGAATTTATTTCAATTATCCCAATAAAGGCGCATGTATGAACATGGTATTATAGTGTCTGCTAAAGGGCAATTCAGACTGTTATACAAGTATAAATACTTTTATCGAGTTTTGTGAGATGAAAGTATAATTAGATTTCTTGCAACTGTCAAAAAGTCTAACGTAAATTACATTTTACATTCACACCATCACACTTCAAATAAAATAAAAAAAAATTAGTGGAAAAGAAAACAGCTGTTGCATATGTTCATACATACGTTTAATCACAGAATAAACGTGCCAACATAAAACTTTACACGGCGGCAGAAGAGCAATTTCATGTTGGTGGTGGTCGCGCCGGCGCTAAAAAATAATCAGCAGCTAAAATAATAGTTATGTATAACAGAACCAAATTGAATAACACAAAAATATTTTATCTTCTAACAAGTACAGCTAGAGCAAAATACATTTGTATACGGTAACCAAATTCCAAATTTCGAACCCTTGTATAACGAAATCAAATACCATCAGTGACGGCACGCCATCGGCTGTGAAACAACTGGCTAGTAAATTTTTCAACAGCTGCTTATGGTAAAAAAAAAGAAATGCGGTCGGGGGACCCCCGTTAGGAACGAAGTTCCTTACGTTTTTTTTTTTTCATCTTTGAATGTAATACAAGGTGAAATCTGTGTGTTTTATTTTGTGTTATTTTTGAAATTTTTAAATTTTATGATTCTTTAAATTTTTGGAACGTTTTATTTTTTACTTTTAACACATGCAGTATTTTTTTTTGTCAATCTGCTACAAAACGAAGAAAATTTTTCAAAATCGGAATAGTGTCCGTTTTCACAACTAATTAATATTTGTTGGTAGGTTTCTCCGCCGGCAGCAGCAGAGACACCTACACAATTGTTTAAAGACACACCAATCCATATAAACAACTCACACGCTTTCGTGACGATTTCTACTAATTTGCACTACCAGCAAGCCGCGTTAAGGAACTTCGTTCCAAAAAACAACCATGATCGAATGAAATGTATTATCGTTTAGAAATTTAAAAAAAAAACGGTGAAGTCTTATGGGGTGTCAATTTTTTAGCGTATTATTTCTCGTTTTCATAACACATTGCATTTACACCATCACACTGGCACGTATTATTTGAATTTTTGGCAGGTATTAATACACAGTATAATAGCGGTACTGAGCTATTATCTGGAGCAAACTCGATTCTAGTGCAAAGTTAACCAATCTTCAGCCCAAAAAGTTTGTTTTTCAATTATTTACAGAGTATATGCAAGTGTTTGTTTTGTACTTTGTTGTTCATAAAAAATATCACCAATAGCGTTTATTGAATTTTACTTTTGTAATTTCAACGGTATAAGCGTTAATTCAAACCGGTAAAAATAGCGTGATCTAATTGTAAGGGTATTTGTATCGGTAATAGTATTTTATGTACCATTGGCCAACACCAGTTTTTTTTTTTTAATATTCCGTATTGTGAAGAAGCCAAAAAGCAATGGTATTTTCCATTACTGGGCAGAACAATTTTCATTGGCAACACTGCGTATGAGTGATAATAAACTTTAATTTTGTTTTCACAATTATATACAAAATCAATCATACGCCGCTATTGCTCCTATCAAGCATTCTCAAACATTTTCTTATATAAAAAATTTAAATTAAAATTTTTTCAATTTCTGTACAGCTTTTTCACCCAGCACTTGAGATATCATATACCGCTCACAGGAGTCATTTTTTCAAAACACCTTTAAAAAAACGTAATTTTTTTACTTCTTAAAGATTTTATACCTGGCAAAGTTCTAGCCATAGCCTGCTGTTTGTATCACAAAAAGATTGTTACAAGCTCTACTGTAAGCTCCTGCACGCCGACAATGAAAATGGTAATAAGAAAAATTACAGTCTTAACTTTATGATGCAATCAAACAATTTAAAAATCAACATACTCATATATTCCAACACAACAGGCAGCTGCACACCAAATCGAGCAGCTAGAAAAGAAAATCAAAATATCCTGCATGCATATGTTTTCCTTTTATGCGCGTAAAGTATAAACTTTTACCATCATTCATATACCACTTGTATATTATATTACGACGTATTATAAATATTTCTTTGACAAATTGGTCGTTTAAAAAACATGAACATAAATCGCAAGTAGACAAATATTCTTAATGTTTGTTCTCCTTTCCAATTGCCTGGCATGAAAATATCGTTACTCGTCCTTGTCGTCTGAAAGAATGTGAATGTTTTGTAAAAATAACATGAAAATCTGTTACCATTTTATTGTTTGTTAAAATTTTTTCAAGATAAAAAAAACTTCATTCAATAAAAAAAAAGAAACAAGCGCAAATATACCAGTCTGCAAGTACTCAATTGCAATTGTGCGCTAAAATTTGTACAGTTTTTTTTTTTTTGTATGTATGTTTTCAAAGGCAGCAAACTAAATTGACTGATAGAAATGTGAGTGAGTAACTAACGACTGCATCGAGATTGTTTATTGTTGAATTATATTTTTGTTTAATATTTTATGCGATACGTTCATGCCCAGAATATTTCTTTTATAAGTGACTGTCAGTGCTGTAGTTGTTCGAAAATGCACAAATGAAAATATTCTCCTCGTCTGTTTATATTTAAGCATATTTATTTATTACTAAAATTGAAATAAATCTGGGTTTGTTAAAAGAACATAATCTATTTCCTTTTGACATTTTTGTGTATTTATTTGTTTTTATCGCATTGCTCACATTTTGTTGGCAACATTATTATGAAACACATCTCACAACTCTATGGCTTTATGTATGAAACATGTTTAAATCATGCAAGCATTGCCTTGTTTAACGTAAAGAAAATCCAAGCGCTGGAAAATATAAAGGTAGCAGGAAAAAATATCCTGATTTTTGGTAGTCTGAACAAGCCAAATAAATTGGGGTGTCAAGCGTTTTTTTTTTTCTGTTTGCTGTTTTATCCAACCATTTCCTTACTGGCTTAGAGAGGAAAGCTACAGCCTGAAAGATAAGTGGCAGCTAACTTAGCTTTTTAGTTTTCTGTGTCCTTCGAGTAGTAAATTTATCACTTAATGCACATTTAATTTAAAAATTAACAAAAGAAATTGCGTTTAAGCTCCGGCCTCTCAACCCTCTTTATGAACACCTTGCTCATGTAATTATATTAAACTCATGTAATTATATAAAACAAATAAATTTTGTAAGCAGATTTTGTAAAAAAATGTATTATTGTTAATTTTAATACATATCTTTTTTACTTTTCATTTATATCTTTTATTAAAAATGCTTGCACACAAAAGGTCCACTTCTGATAAAAGCCACGTTATTTTGAAAGAATAATGCAAGAGTTTCTCGTACATATGTACACTAGATGTCCCACTCTAACATATATAGGCTGGAGTGAAAGAACTAATGCAATATTTGCCTGAACTGCCAAAATTGTTGTATGTGTGTTAGTAAAAAAGTTTTGTTAGTTTTTCTGTTTCATTTCTTGCTGGGTACTTTTTTTATTTTCACGATTATATACAAAATCAATCATACGCCGCCATTGCTCCGAGCTGCTGTTGTAAGCGGGTACCAAATCTTGCCAGTTCATCCGCCAGTATATTTCCGAATACAGCATTGTGTCCAGGTACCCAGAGAAGTTCCAGGTCTGAATGCCTCGCTATCTCATTTAGAGATATTTGGAAAAAAAAAAACTAGATGTTGTGGAAGTACTTACAAACGCATTTATGGAGGCATTGCTGTCAGTTTAGGATGTGCTCTCCGTATATACTATAGTATCTCATCGCTCACTTTATCGCCGGAACTTCGACCTGAATCATTATATAGCCTAAAACTGATCCTCAGCTGCATTCAACTTAGAACCAACCGAAAATACCATAATCGCGTTCTCTGATTGACATTTATTTCGACACTGGCCGAGGACGCATTCCTCAGACTTACGCTGAATCCCTTATCGATCATTGAAACCGGTGAGCAATTCAGAAGATCCACTATCCCTCCAACTATCGATGCGTGACCTGCGACCGCATCTTTCCACGTCCTTCAACCGTATTATTGAGTTCATATCAATTTCCTTAGCTAACAGATCCGCTGGTAGCCAGTGTTTCTTTTTTTCACGGCTGTTTATGGAACTTTTTAAATACGACTAGTTTAATTTTTAAGACACTCTTTGCCTTTTTTAAGTGACCCATAAGAAAAATTTTCAGTCTTAACTGATGGCGAATTTTACTCTGCGATTTATATACTAAAAGTAATTATATAAATAAATGGCATCACGCTTTGGCCAATTTCAATTGTTAATAATTCAATTAAATCATCCAGGCAGATGTATCGCGGCAGATGGTCTTTTTTAACAGCCTTTGATTTCTTCCAAAACTTTGAAACATGCTCTTTTGCAATTTAATACTCAGACGTATTTTTGTGTTTAAATATTTCTTCTTCTCAAAACAAAAAACTGCACGAGTATTATCGTCAAGCTATTCTTGGTAAATATTTTATTGATATGAGCTAAGAGCAAATTATACAGCAAAATACATTTTGTCAGTAAAAAAAAAATTGAGGCATGTTGCTTTAAATATTCATTTTTTAAACTTACTTTCATAAAAACAAAGTTTAATTAAAAACGAAATAAACACACAAACGCCAAACAATATTAAGCTAGTCAAACAATCTAAAAGTTCGATTAACAATGTGCAAAAAATTGTGAAACCCAAATAATTGACAACACTGTACTCTCTTATCAAGAGCAGCGGTCACTGTTCACGGGAGATTAATCGATATTTCTCTCCTCTTTATTATGCATTGATTAACCTCATATAAACCACTTTACTGTTAAAACTGGGAACATAGTTTTCTTCCTTTGATCAAGTTACATCACAAAAAACTTATACCTCCACCATGTGTTCACAGACTAAAATTTGTGTGCAGCTGTGAAAACAATATGCCGTACATACAACACATTTTTTAATCCTTTTCATTCTATCTTGATGTCACATAACATTTCTAAGGACTACAAACATATTTCCAATTATTAAGTTAATGCCTCGCCCAAACAGTGAAAGCAAATAGAAGTTGTGATTTAATTACTTGCTAAAACCAAGTAGCATTTTTTTTTTTTGTTACCAACAACTAATTGAACAAAGTGGTAACATATCCGGGCATATTTTTCCCTCCTGTTTTTATTTTTAACTTGTTTTTTAATTATTTATGTTGGCAAAGTTGTTGGCTTTAATTTATAAATCACAAGTATAAACAAATAAAATAATTCACACTTGAATGCCTGACCAAACCGCAGGACATTACTTACATATTCACATGCACTGAAGAATACGAACAAAAAACTGCAACCACTAGATGGCCAAACTTAGAAATACAATTAAGTCAAAAACAAAATTAGTAACAAAAAATAAACTGAATCAAAATACAGGTATGAAA
This sequence comes from Sturmia bella, assembly GCA_963662145.1. Classification (NCBI taxonomy): domain Eukaryota; kingdom Metazoa; phylum Arthropoda; class Insecta; order Diptera; family Tachinidae; genus Sturmia; species Sturmia bella. Next base: position 32,399,869 of record OY759168.1, on the reverse strand, counting down.
ACGTGCCGTCAAATTCTGTCACGAGGTCAGTTTGAAAAGTTTTTTTTTCAAATGCCGCATGTTAATGATGGCAAAGGAATTTTGTAAAATATTCAAATTTAAAAGTGACTGGATAGAGATGCAAAGCTGTCAACTCAAAACAAACTGCTCATATACAAAACGATCATAATCCCTATTTGGAATTATGGTGTGGAAATTTGGGGTACTGCCAGCACTACAAGCATTAAAATTATCCAACGAATCCTGTCCTAAATATTGCGAACTATTGTCAGTGCTGAATGGTACATTAGAGATGAGGACATACAACAAGATCTTAAAGCCAAAACATTGAATAAAATATTCGTGACAACAGCCTCAAACATACAACTCGTTTAGTAGATCATTCGGCAAATCATAAACATCCCTGTCGGAAATGAAGTTGACGTGAAATTAACATAAAGCCAACTATTTCACTATTTATATACATTAACATAAAGCTTAGTTTAGACGATCTGATGAATCAGCATATATATGTATATATATAAATATATATATATATATATATATATATATATATATATATATATATATATATATATATATATATATATATATATATATATATATATATATATATATATATATATATATATATATATATATATATATATATATATATATATATATATATATGCTAACATATGATTAAAAATAACATCATGTATGATTAAAAATAACTTCACATATCATATGCTAGGTGTTTACACTATATGCTGAAACTACAAAAGTTTTTAATTCAACATATTTCAGCAAATGGAATGTCAACATAAGAATTACCATACAATTTTTATGTTTATACGATATGTTGATAATTACATGGTGATATGTATGCTGAATCGTATAAACATTTACTTGTAAAATAGCATACATTTCTATAAACATATGCACATATGTATTTACGTTATTGTGAAAAATAATAAATAGCATTAAAATAAAATATTTCAAAACTTGCCAAGCTCCCAAATTCTAATAATCATAAAAAACTAAAGAAAACGTAAAAAAATAACTTTATAATTTATTGCTTACAATTTTTTGTTTACTATACTGATGTTCAAAGATCTGTGCCAATTAATTTTCAACTTGGCAGCCGCTGAAAAGAAAAGTGCGGCGGCGGTTGAAATCCGGATCTATGCATGTAATCAACGCCTTGCCGTTGATTGTTGATTATTCGAAATATTTCAAGCAGAATTCATACCTGGTGGACTTGAAACACAGGGGATTATTTTGGCTTCTAGCTTTTTGTTCACTTTGAAATATATGCGTTGAAATACATGTATTTTTTTTTTTTTTTTTTTTTCATTTTGCAGCAAATTCCCTTGCACCCACCTGGTATGAATTCGCCTTGAGCTATTTATTGTTTTTTAATTTGAGAGCAATTAATTCATTGAATTTCGTTACGTGTGTGCTCGTTTGCAAATTGAAGATGGCATATATTTACATAAACGAAAATTGTCGGCGCCTCAACAAAGCCATTCGACAAATATGCATACAAATTAGATATATGCTGAAAAGCTTAAACAGCATTTTCAACAGATGGCATATCAGCTAGCATACGCAGGAAATTAGTCAAAGACTCAAAAAAATATTGTGTACACGATATGCTAAAATTGCCAACATATATTTGTTGGTATTGTTAGCAAATTGTTTGCAAACGTTGTTAAACATACGTATGCTGGTAAAGATTTTGCGTTTACACGATATGATGGCACTTAAACAAAACTTTCAGCATAAATATGCTGATTCAACACATCGTCTAACTATTACTACTTCAGTAGACGACTGCTCAATGTCTGACAGGGATATTTTTTCATTTATTGTGTTTATAAAATGTGTGCCACCACACAGGAATGGCAATAGTCGGTGAAATATGTTATACATCTACACTGAAAGAATTTTGTACATAAATCCAATAAATTCCAACATTAACTTTGAGGAAATTCATTCAGTTTCAATTGACATTGGTACTGATTGACTCAATGAATTTAGATTCATTGGATTTATACAAATGATTGTTCTATTAAATTCATGATTCATTGAGTACTAAACTAATGAAGTACTTCATTTGTTAAATGAAAAAAAGATGGACAGGTAAGTGAAACGATTAACTAAATACACGAACTTGTTCATTAATCTAATGAAAACAGAATATAGTTTTTATAAAATGTATTATCAAGGATACGGAAAATCTTAATAAGAAATATTTTTTATTAATTAATAAGAAAGACAAAAATTCAGTAACGATATTTTTCAGGCGCTGCTCTCTTTAGACTTTAAATTGTTTGCGAACTGCTAAAATGTTTTATCACAAACACAACTTCATATACAAATCAAATCAAAATTGGGAAGTCAATAAGCTAATTTATGGATTTAATGAAATTGTTCATTGATCATATGAAATCTTTTATCGAAACTGTGATAATTAATGAAAATTTTTCAAATAAAGTTAAGTCATTAGATCTATGAAAATCCATTACCACTGTCACAATTTTCATTGTATCAATAAAAATATTTATGAAATAAATTCAGGAGAATTCTCCAAGTGGAAAGGTCTACATTTTTGCTCAGAATAGAAAACGCCATCAATCAATATATGGAAAATGCAATCGCCTGAGCTTTGAATCGTGCATTTTGGCATGTCCAAAGTTCATATGGTTGCTGATGAGAACTTCTTATTTAGAAGCCTGGCTGCCCTCAGACAACTACTTCTCTTTTTTTTTTTGCTATAAACAAAAAATTATTGCTCTTTCTTTCATTAATATCAATTATAAGGAACCGTCTGGGCGTTGAACTTGAGCCTCATTGAGAATTATGTAAAAAGACTTGCCTAATCTTTGAAAACCTTTTTAAACGGCCCTGTTGACTTACACACATGCAGTAAAACACGCATGCAAGGTTGTTTGTTTGTCTGGCTGAGTGTTTGAGTTTTGTGTACACACACGTAAATAAAATTAAATTAAAAAAGTTGTTTTTATTTACCTTCATCACAATTATGTGGTTGCCACCTATAAGAAGTGTTAGACGAACTTTGTTAATACAACTTTGTTTTCACGTGGTTTAATGTACACAAGTATGCGTGTGTACGTGTGCGTGTGTGTTTGTAAACTTTTTATTTATACAAGCGAATTAAAAAATGCCATGCATGTTAGAAGCAACGTACTGGTGGTATGCAAATAATTTAACAAATATTTACTTATTTGAAGGTATCAAAATATACGATGCATTAAAAGAATACATACATATGTATGTTATTACGAGAAGCGTTTTAATGTGGTGCAGGTACTTTGAGTAAAATTAATATATTTATCTAGCAAACCAGAAAGAAAGTTTGGTGTTCATGCGAATACTGATTTGCTGGGCAAGGTTTTATGACGTATGTAGTTTTTTTGCATTTTTAAAAAAAATGTTTTTTTTATGTAAAAATCCATTCTAAGCCGTTCTTGATGGAAAAAATGCCATTTTTAAAATCTAAAAAAATTACGTAAATGTCAAACTTCTTTATCTTACCAGAATCACCCTGCTGAAACTAATATTTCATAAAATGTTTTATCGACCTGTTGGTATTATCAGTATATGCGTTTTTGGCCTGCACGATATGAATTTGGTAATTTTTGGTAATTATCTCAAGTTTTATTACAATAAAAGCTCTGCAACGGAAGTCCATGAATGAAGTACACTAGAGCCCCGACTTGCGTCGTTAATGGGGACCGGAGAAACGCGACGCAAATCGAATCACTTTTTTCTATATAAATGCACTGAAATTTAATTTGTTGGGAAAAATATTTAAAACAAAACAAAAAGTGTTGTATTTTTGATAAAAAATACTAGTATGAGTACGTTTTTATTTATTTAATTTACTTCAACAAATGTTTACATACATATATATATATATATATATATATATATATATATATATATATATATATATATATATATATATATATATATATATATATATATATATATATATATATATATATATATATATATATATATATATATATATATATATATATATATATATATATATATATATATATATATATATATTATAAAGAAATAACAAAACCATAAATTAAGGAAAAAAACATAAAAATTAAATTCATTTACATACATACATATGTATGTATACTATTTACTTTGACTCACGTTTTACGTCCTTAAGGCATATTCTGGTGAATCACACACTAAACTGTTACCATAACCAGACAGCTGCTCTTAGTACAACTTATATAAAAAAGAAAAGGGGATTCCCCTTTTTTCACGCAATCTGAAAATTTCTTAACGTACAGGTGACGGTTGTTGTTGCCAGAAGTTGTAAAAACTAATGAATTCAAGATGCTAAATACATACTACACTACAAATGCTCAAACTGGTAATCCACAATGCAGTAAAAAAAATAACCGTGTTTAGCGACGCAAATCGAAATCAAAACGATGCAAATCGAATCGATGCAAATGGGGGTCAAAGTGACGCAACTCAAACCGACGCAACTTGAAATCGCAACGACGCAAATCGAATTTTTCCAGTTTTAAAAAGCGACGCAAATCGAAACGACGCAAGTCGGGGCTTTAGTGTAATAGTATTTTAGAGAAACAATTTAATGCCAGTTTACACTATTCAACATTGGCAGTAGCAGTTTTTATTTTGTTTGTGAAAGGGAACAGAAAAAATTAATCGGCTAATATACATAATATGTATATAATAATATACTTATGTACCATAATGCACACTATACTGAACACTAGTGTACTACTGTATACTATTCTATTTTATACTGTGTACTAGTATATAATATAGGATCATATTATAGTTGACTTCTTCTGCAGCAAGCTGTGCTTTGATCCAAACTTTTAAATATATCACGCTAAATGGGAAGATGACAATTCGTATAAGGTTGGCCTGGGTATTGTATGATAATTTCAAGTACACGGTAAACATTTTTAGTTTAATTTTAATACCAAGCCGGTGTGCATATATAACTTAAACGATTAGGAATTATTTTTCTTGAAAAGAGAGATGTTAATAAAGTTTTGGTATTAGTTTTGTTCCCAATATTCTTTAGAAATATTTGAAAATTTTTTTTAAGTTTTAGATTTAAACTATTTCGGAATAAAATTTGAATTATATACCAAATTTGTTTTAAATATAAACCACTTTTTACTGGGTATAGTTAATCTTAAGCTTTGCATAGACGGTTGTCAGATCCAACAATATTGTAAGACCTAACAACGTACTGGCAATCTACTAGAAATACAAAATTGTCAGCATTAAGAAAATTATCAGTTCCGACGATTGCAAGAAAATCTTACAATTTCATTGCCAGACAATTGCCTGACAATAAATTTAACTACGAACGAAAATTGTCAGCTTACACGGATGTAAGATTTTCTACGTATCAAAAATTGTCAGCCAATCGTCATACCTCCTGTACTCTCTTGTTTTTCTCTCCCTTTGGTACACGCACATTTTTCTTTAATATTCTTTGTCATTACTCTGACCATAACGCCATTGTAAGGTGTTGAGAATATACAGCAAATATTTTTTAAAAAGATTCATTTTTGGACCTGAATTAATATATTTTAATAAACATTATAGTGAAATGTTACAATGACATGGCTTGTTTAAAATGTCTATATTATAAGGTCATCCCCAAAGAAAGAGAGTTAGATAGTTAGTAGAGGTAGCGAAAATATCGAGAGAGAGAAACTAAACGTGATGGGTCAAACATTTGACTCCACTAGAGGCAAACTGACGCTAATTAACAATATGAGGGAAATTTTCTTTAACTATTGAAAAATCCTGAAAGTCAAGAGACAGAGCATTAGTCTGTTACAAAAAACTAATATCCAGAAAGAAAAACTAAGGAGGGTTTATCGCAAATTTAACTCGTCTAGAGAAACAATGAGACTAGGTAAGGCAGTAGAAAGACATAAGGCAATAGAAAAACGGAAACATCTAGTGAATAGAGATATGTTTAGACAAAATGTTTGAAATAAAATGTTAATAGAAGTCAGTCTGACATTATACCCCATTAGTGTGGACTTTACCGCAGTTACGGTACAGTTTATTGATGTTATCATATTTGCCTCCGAATCGTTGACAGTTGCGGTGCGGCTTCCCCCAATGCAATATCCTTAAAATTGTATGCAGTGTGGTTCTTCGCTACGGAGAGCATTTTTAGTGGGAGCTGCGATTCGAAATTTTCTAAAAACATTAACCTATACCTATAAGGTACACTGTAGTATAGTTTAGTATATACTAATACGCTATGCAGTACACTAGTTTAAACTATTACAATTATATAATGATGTTAGATTTTATAAATGAGCTTAAGGTCACTCAATTCTCAATAAATATATTTTCTATTTATTGATAAGTTTTTTCGATATTTCGATACGCCTTTGTGTATCTTCTTCAGGAAAATGTGTTTTGAGTGACCTTAAGCTCATTTATAAAATCTAACAAGGTTAAATAAAAAGGTCGAAGAACGAGTATCCAGAACATTATATAATGATTAGTGCACTTTCGTGAGCGACATACTACATATTATATAGTGTACACTAATGTGTAGCAAAATGTAGACTTCTCTACACTGTACTATTTAGTGTACAATATAGTATGTATTAGTATACACTAGTGTACCGTAAAGTGTATGGTAATGTACAGTATAGTCAGGGCGGAACAGTATTTGAAATACATGTATTTAAAATACATATTTAAAATACAAATACGTATTTTGTATTTGTATTTTGAATACGTCTCATGAATGTATTTAATATTTGAATTTTAAATACTGAACGCTGGAATATTTTTTATTTCAAATACTTTTGCAGTCCAAATACATTTTTCCAAATACATTTTCAATTCATGTTAAAATATATGCACTAAAAATTATTAAATTCATACATCACTTAAAAACGGAAAATTTTGCTACTGTTTTATTTCCAAAAAAAATGGCAATACTAAAATTTAATTACCAAACGTAGGATACCTGTGAAAAGTAAAAGCAACTGAATGCGCCTACACTTTGAGAAAAGGAAAAAATATATTATAAGGAAAAACCAGCGTTTGACATTTTTAACTAAAACAAGAAGAGAGAAAAATATCAATCAGATGTTGACTTGGATAGACTCTATATAGTATTTGGTCAAACTTGTTTTACTTGTCACCTATTTCTTGATTCCATTATTTCTCTTTCAATAAAATAACGTTTTGTAATAAGAAATCATTATTTTTTTCGATAGCTGGTTTTATTCATTCGTCATAATTCACAATATATTGTGCACTGTTGTACAGTATAGTGTACAGCGAAGCAGTACGAACTGAACACTAACGTACAGAAATTTACAGTATGGTGTACACCAGTATACAGTACAGTATATACTAGTGCATAGTATATTGTATACCCTTGTACAGTACATACTACAATAGAGCACAATATATTGTACACTAATGTAGAGTAGAGAGTATGCTAGTGTACTGTGCGATTTGCACTAATGCACAGTATAATGTACAGTGTAGTATGAACTAATGTACAGTATAATGTACATTATATGTATGGTGTCATTATTTAATACACTAATGTACAGTATAGTGTATTAAATAATATACTATACTTTACAGTATAGTGTACTTTAGAGTACAACACAGTCTGCACTTGTTCACAGTACAGTGTACACTACTGTACAGTATAGTTAGTATACATTCTGGTCTGCGAGTATATGCAATGCGTTTGTCTGAAAAATTCGAATTTCTTTCAATTATTGCCCATTGAGTTCATTGCTTAATGCAATAAAAACATAAAAAAGATTGCAAACATATATCAGTATCAATTAGGATATAATGCAGATTTTAAAATATTGCAACACTCCCTTCTATTGACAAATATGCCATTTATTTGTTTTTAAATACAAAAAAATCTGCTCTATTTCAGTTATAAAACAAATAAATGTTCAATCAGTTTCTGACTTAAATGGTTTTATTAAATTTTTTCTTAAACACAATGTTACTTTTTTGAAAAATATTATGAATTTTGGCAATGAAATAATTTTCTGTAGAACTATTTTATTAAAAAATTTTTATGACAATTAAGTGTCAAATTAATACTTTCTTTCAATCGTTGTTTTGCTTTGTAACATTTTTTATTATTATACACACACTTTTATTAAAATGTTACTGTTGATCTGTGAAGCAAACAATTGAAAATTGTAATACATTTTTGATAACTTTGAACAAAATTGTTTCAACTAGTGTTTACTTAATGTCTGCATTATTTCTCAATTTCAACAATTGCAAATAAACAAAAGCAGTCAGTCCATAAAATTGTAAAATTTTACATTGAAATGATTTGGCTTAAATTACTTTTCAACCGTTCGCAAACACAGCGCAGCCTCCAGTTATTCCAGCTATTCAAATTAAAGGTTCAATTGTAACCATAATCAACAACTAACAAACAATAAGTGTTATTTGACATTTATCGCAGAACTCATTGACACTCACTCACCATTTGGACTCACACCTTTGAATAACTGTTAACCGAAACCAACACATACATACATATGCACTTATATTTACACACACTGACTGCCGTTGCACAAATAAATCGCAGTTATTTTCAACGAGTTGTCATTGTTGTTCTCATGTTTAATTATATAATTATATTGTTGACATGTTTTCCAAACAACAAAATACTTAAATGCCAAAAACTCTTAAGCCCGCGAAGCAGAGCGGAAAAAAATAATATTTTGCCAACCAGGAAACAAAACAAATTCTAATGGTTGCAACCAATGAAGCAATAAAATAGTCACTTAGGTCTCATAAATACGCACAAATTGTCATCTAAAACAAACCAAAAATGGGAAAGAAAAAATAACTGCACACAAAAGTGTTAGATATAATTTATTAATGGAAGAGATGTTGTACATTTGAAAGTAAATTATTTAATACCCTATAAGAAATAATACGCTAAAACAATTCAATCCATTTGTACTTAAATCAATGCCAAGAGGTGTCCGAAGTTTGGAAATCAAGTGCCATTGTGCTTAATTTAAGTACGAATTATTCAAGCACTAAATACTTAATTTTGGCCATATTTAATCCCAGCTTAGGATTGATTTTAGTCATATTCAATACTGATTTCGAATTGAATATAGAAAATTCTGTACTTAAAAACAAACATGCGGTGCTTGATTTCAAAACCATACCTTTGACAATGTTTGGAATTGATTTAAGTACGGAAGGACTAAATTTGATGATTATGCTCTTTATTCGGTATTTCTGAAGCCTACATAAATTTGCTTTTTTCTGTATATAATCAAATTTCGATGGAAATATTCATAACTATGACTAGTGGTTGTTGTTAACGACAGCGTCGTTACCGATTTCGTATACAAGTATATAAACTTATAAATACTAGACAACTAAACTCCACTTCCTTAACGTTGTAGTCGAACTATATGATTAACAATTGTAAATGTGTTATATTGTGATTCCTGGCATGAGGAGTGGAATCGTAATTGATGAACATGTGAATGCTTACTTAACCAGTCTAAAAAAAAAATAATAGCGGTATTCACACCGAACTTGTTAATTTGTTACTCGGTAGTTTGTTAATTTGTTAAAGTTCGCAACTGTGAACGACCCCCCTTTTCAAACTTTGTTAGTCTGGTAACTTTCGTAGTAAACCAGCTGATTTATTGTTCCGACACAATGTATTATTCTGACAAAGTTAAACATGCCACTAGAAAGTGTAAAAAAAAACAATTGTAACATATAACGTTTGCTGACATTTGAGTAGACAAGATTTATCGAAGTTCAATAGTTTAATTACAAATAATTTATTAATGCAGAAATTTGCCACGATGATGAAGATGAAACCGAAAATGTACTGGATCAGCTGTATGAAGATTTACATGCTGTCATGTAGTGTCGCAGAGCAGTTGTGTATGAAGTTCCAAAATCAATTAATTCATTGGCGTGAAGATGTTTTGTCTTCAATGGATAAAATCGTTACTGCCAGATGTAACGCGTGAATCGCGAGCATCTACTATCACTCATATATAGCGACAAAGTTTTTACCAAATTTAATGGCAAGCAGTTTCCAATAGACTTACTACTCGCTATAGTTTTGTTTAGATTGGGAGCCTCTGGAGAAAGCGCATCAATCGCTAAAATTGCTGCATTTTTTGGAATCGATGACGGCGGCACACTTCCAACACAAAATCCAACAGCAATTTATGTTCCACTTCACTACACTTTTTTTGCATTTCTGTTCGAATGCGCTTTTTCTTTTGGTTATCCACTATTAGAACAGTTTATGATTTATTAAAATAAAATAAAAAATCATTTAATTAACATACTTACTCTCAATATACACGAAAATTACCAAAACGCAACTAATTTTTTTAGAAATGTATCACAAATGACTTTTATTATTTAGAAACTGCAACAGCTGATTGTGAGTTACCAACTAACAACTGTTTTATCAGGGATGCCATGTCGTTAATTTGTTAAATGTTACACTGCAGTTACACGATCAAGTTTTGCTATCAAGTTTTTTTCACATACTGCTTGTCAAAATGCAATAAAATTGATAGCTGTGACGGAGGCTGCACGCAATTTCATAACAATTCGTTTTCAAGATGCCGTCAAGCAGAAAATTAAAAATAGCTGCTTCATTAAAAGTACTATCAGAAATAAAGAAAATAAAAGAAGAAGAAAAAGCCAGAGGGCAGAAAGGAAATACTGGGTGAAGCCCTTATTACTAATCAGAAGGTTGGTAAATATTTAAAAATTATAATGAATGTAGATATGCTTTATATAACCCCGCAGCACATCATTATATTTGTTGGTTTTGCACGTAAACATTTTTATTTCTTTTTTTAAGCTTGAATCTGTTTAATTTTTATCACTTTTAATTGCAACTTTCAAACAAAACAAAAAAATATTTGCAGACAGAACGAAAAAAAATTGCTGTTGATTGTAACTTGATGCTCTCCATGGAAATCAAAAATTGTCATCAAGTTTGCATCAATTTTCAAAATTGTGAGAGTATTATTAAAAAAAAGTGAATGTATTAAAACTTGAAAGGCAAAACTTGTTCGTGTAACCCCCAAGTTAATCCGGTAGTGCGATAAATAAACACAACCAAAATACGTGTAAAAAAGTAACTATTAACGATTAACAAACTAACAAGCTCTGTGTGAAAACCGCTATATAGAGCTGCTTGCCCTGAATAAAGACTTCTAGAATGTTGTTAAGCAAACTAAAATTACCGCATGTAGAGCTATTAACTTATTGCCAACAAATTTAATTGTAATAACTTTTATTTAAATTAAACAAAAAAAATGGAATGACTACCAAAACCTACAATCATATTCTTTGGTGCATTAGAGAGAAGGCGTGTGTGTGTGTGTTTTTTTTTTATTGCTTGACTAAATATTTCCGTGTGTATGTATGTCGGTCCGAATAAATATGCTATGAGCTGTTGGAAAATTTAGTGAACAGCAGTGGTATTTGCGGTTAAAACCGGCAACAAATACAACAAAACCATGATTAACAGTAGCAGCATTAGCAACAAAAGCAGCAACAAAAAACAAATCCAATATAAATTTTATAATACTTTTTTCATGACTTTTTCTTTTTTATCTTGTATTATTTTGCAATGTGATGTGCACACGACTCTATAAAACTGTTGTGTTAATTCTATTGCAATCACACTTAATACTCGTATTTGTTTTGGTTGATTTTAAATATTTTAAATCATGGAAAATTCAGTGCATGTCGGAGCATTTGGTTTCGAATAAAATACCACAGTATTTGTACAACATAAATTTTCGTTATAATTATCTTTTGTGTCTACAAAAGAACAAATGATACGAACAATTCCCTAAAGAAGTGTCTGAAATCTTATGCCTCGCTCGTACTGCCACATGACAAAAACAAAAAAAATTCTAATTTTCATCAAAATAGCAAAATTCAAATTCATCAACAACATCATCATCCTCATCAGGATCGTCATCGCCATCGTCAGCATACAAATTGGTTTCATTACAATCAAATGATGTCATATTTATACAGAGTTCAACCAACCAAACTCAGCAGCAGCAACATTTTAACAATGAGTTATTTGTATACATATTTTTAGAGAATTTATTATGCTGTTGAATCTTGAAGATCTGCAGGATTTTGTTAAAGTAAATATTTACACAAGCACTAAATTCTTGTTTTAATAATTCAAACGATTTGGGGGCAACTTTTTTTCTTTTTTTTTTTTTTTTTTTTGTTTTGTACGCCATAAAACAATCTTAATTAGTTAACAATGCATTACGATTGTTTCGTTTTTAACCAGTTTTTTTGAATTCCATTAATTTTTGGCTAAACGAAAAACTTTTTAATACACTTTAGATGAGATTTCTTCGAACATGTTTATTTTAACGACTTCTTCACTCCAACATGCATAAGTAAATAAAGATTATTTTTCAAGTTTCTGTAAAAGAAAAAAAACAAAAAAGTTTTTTAAAGAAAGCAGAAAGAATCAAACTGTTTATTTTATTTTTTCTAACGCAGAAAAAAGAGATGTCAACACAAGTTAAACTTATTAAACTACTTGTATGATTACAGTTCAAAGTTTCACAAAAATAATCTGCTGAAGAAGTGAAAACAAGTTTAATGTAGAACTCAAATAGAATTTATAGTTCGCCACGAATTGTAAACTCCCAACTCTGGGGAAAATGGGCACATAACTGAATCATACAATATAGTTTCTTTCCTACGAAAAAAAGTAGTTAAATGCTATTTATTTAAGAAACAGATATTGGCCGGAGAAAAACGTGACCACTACTTGCACTACTCCTCTTGAAAAGCAACTTTTTGTTCACTCCAAGTCAATCTAAGGATATAAACGGATACAATTTACTTCTTGCTGACATACGGAGATGTTACCAATGGTGTTCTCTCAATCTTTTGGAATTAAACATTAAGCACATCTCGTTTTTTGGACATAACCCGATTGATACTTTTTATTCTTTTTAAACTGCTGTATTGGATAAAGTTCAAACCATATTAGATCTTGGCATATTGTTAGATCACAGGCTTAGTTTTCGTGATCATATTTCAATGATAGTAAACAAAGCTAATGGGGTACTGGGATTCATGAAACGTTGGTCAAAAGAATTTATGGACCCATACATTACTAAACTTCTATTTACGTCACTTGTTCGACCTATTCTTGAGTATGGATCTGTTGTATGGGATCCTTGCTATTCTATTCATATTAACCGCATTGCATCTGTTCAAAAACAATTTTTAATTTTCTGCCTTCGTGGTCTGGGGTGGAATTCGTATATCCTGCCTCCGTAACAAAGCAGACTGGCTTTAATTAAATTGCCAACACTAAAAAGTCGACGAACGATGCTGAGCGCGTTATTTGTTCTGGGCCTGTTAAGAGGTGATGTTGATTCCGAGTTCCTGCTTAGTCAAATAAACTTCAACGTTCCAGTAAGACCAACCCGTAATTTTACATTCCTGGCTTTGAAATTCTACCGATCTGTTTATGCCAATAACGATTCTTTCCGTCACAGGCACTGTGGGAACTTCAACGAATGCTACCATATAATTGATTTTTCTGATAATATTGAAATTCTAAAGAAAAAACTAATAGTTTATCTTAATATCTGAATAATTTATTTTTGTAATTTGTGTTTTTCACTGCATATGTACGTATATAGTCAGTAAGGATGTAATAATCTATTGACTTAATAAATAAATAAATAAATAATCACCATAACCTGTTGTTACAGACTTATTTCTAACTTTCGTGTATTCCTAGCTTGAATGATGGCAAATTATTTACTCGATTACTTTGCTTTGCTAATGAACGGGCAGCTGCAAGTCGGGTCTTAGTTTTTGTGCCTTACTTAATTAACACTTTTAGGCTATAATTTAACTTTATAGTTGAATTTTATTATTAAGAATAGCTAAGTAATTGATCGGGCTTTAGTTTGGCCTAACTTCCTTAGAAATGAGAAAACCCGATTTTTGGTAAAATTGTAGTGATCAACATATTTCTAGAAAACATAAGAAAAGTAAAATTGAAGGTTATTTGGCGGCACAATGTCCATTACGATGACCAATAGCATCGCAGTGATTTCGGAAAACTCATTAAGCCAATTGACTTTCTTTAAAAAATATGAAAAAAGATTTTTCACCACAATATTTGACAATTACGAAAAATAAAACCGAACGTTTTGGCAAACGTTCGTAACAAATTAAATACACTTTCACTTGAAACTGTTGCGCAAGCTACAGAAGAAAGCAACTCCACATGAAAACTTTGTTTTTAAAACGTTTTACATATCTGGCTCTTAAACTTTTTTATGCTGTCAATAACAACAACAGCGACAGCAACAATGGAATGTGACACGAAAAGCAAACATCAATGTTAAACACAAGCAAAAGCAAAAAAAAACGAAAAATAGAGGTTGTTCAAAGTTTTCTATGCATTTATGCACGAAAAGGAACACTCTGGCATAAATGGCAAGAAAAACTTTATAAGCAAAATTCCACTAAGAGCAACACATTATTATCAGGCAACACAACTGCGTTCAATAGTACTCACAAGCACACACACACACACACACAGCCACCATCTAAGCTCAAAGCCCTGCAGACAAAATTAAGAAAATTTAAAATAAAATCGTAATTGCAAAAATTGCATATGAAAGAATTATATGCACAACTGGGAGTTTGAATCTAAAATTGAGAAAATACCAAATGAAGTTGAGAGTTTTTTTTAACAAAATGAGAAAGTTCAAAGTAAATTTCAATCTAATATTGAGACATTTTCACAAGCAAAGGAGATATTTTACATTTTAATTGAGAACATTTTAAATGAAATTTAGAATATTTTATATATTTATTTGAGCTTAAGGTCTTCTGTAATTTGAGTATTTATTTTTGTCAATATTTCGCTCAAATTACAGAAGACCTTAAGCTCAAATAAATATATATGAAATATAAGAAAAAAGGGGTCAAAATAACGAAATATGAAATTTAGAATATTTAATATCGAATCGGGAAAATTCCAAATAAGATTTGACAAATTTAAATTATATTTTTCAAAAATTTTGTTTGGAATCTCAAAGTTTTAAACTGAGACTTTCAATTTCATTCGAATTTTTATCTATATTGAACTGAAATGCTCAATAACATTTGAAACTTATTCAATTTCACTTTTAAAGTTTTCAATTTAATCTGGAGTTTTCTCAATTTCAAATGGAAATTCCTAATTTGAAATTGCTGCTCTCAATTTTGCTTGGAACTGAGAATTACAATGACATATAGCGTAGTGGCTTTTGACTCCCGACTGGTACCATTCGAAAGCAAGGTTATGTTAAGAGCACGATATCTGCATTCTGTGTACAGTTACTCACATACTAATTGTATTTCATGAGAACAGTTGTGTTAGATGTGACGATTTTACATCATTTTGACGTAATTTTGATCGAAAAACACTAAAATGATGCTTGACGTTTTTCTTCACAGAAGCTTTTGTATTTTGACGTTTTTCTCAAGTAATTGAAAGAAGACTTTAAAAAATGTTTATATTTTAATTTACTCAAGAAAGAAAGAGACTAAAAGATAGCATTCTTACGATCACTTACAACAGCCCAAAACGTAATAAACAATTTTTCGAGATACAAACGTTGTTAGAAATCAAACCAAAAAAAAAATCCTTCACCCAGCTCAGACCAGACGACTTTCATTGGAAGCAGTCCTTGTTCGGTTTCTACAATTATATAAACCTCTAAAAATTTATTTTACCTTTTGCTGCTAATGTCGACAAAATCGCTACCGCTAAAGATATTTTAGAAAATCTGAATGACATAAATCAGTTGCATTTTTGCTTCCTAACTACATAAATAATATTTAAGAAACATTTCAAAGTGTAGTTATGCAAATTCGTAGTAAGCATAGTGATATGTCAAAGCTTTTTAAACTAGTATTAAAAAATTTTATAAGAGATGATTATATAAAACAGAACTCATTATATGATATTAAGTTTTGTGAAAGCAACAATATTTTACCAAGAGAGAAATTTATGTTGGTGTTCAGGTAAAAGAAAAAATGTCGCAGTGTAGAATTGACGTTGAAATTTATAACCAACTTGTGGATAATTGTATTAAATTCTGTGTTAAAGAAAAGATTTGACATGATGAGCTATTCACCCCTATTATGAATAAATTGTCCCCTAAAATTTTTCCCATTTCCCAAATGTGCGATCATGAATAACTTTTCCCATAAAATGTGTTCCCATACGAAATTTTTCCTTATCGTGAACGGATTTTCAAAGACATTTTTCCAATTTTTTGTGTTAATTTGTTCATTTAATTTTCTTTGGGGAACTAGAAAAAAAATGCAATGAGTTGCTACATTTGAATGGATATATAAATTAGCTGAAAACTATTTTTAGGTCTAAATCAATAAATAATGTGCAACATGACAGGCTTCTCAATAGGGTGCAAAATAACCGACTCATTGCATGTGGTTTTGTGAAGGTTTCTAAAGATGTGGTGGCCGAATTTTGATATTCGCTTACAGAAGAACTAAAAAGAGCTGGCCCTTGTATTAAAAAAGTTCATTAATAGAATTTTATCCATTCTGCGCAGAGACATTTCTAAGGCATCCAACACTTTAGAGAGCACTTTGCAAAAAGTGGATTGCGTCATTCCTACTTCGTAATCTCTTCCAACACTCTTTTGGTATCCACCCTCTGCCAAAAAAAAAAACGTAAGCATGCGCTTAGTTTTACGATGGGCGGAATACCAAATGATTTTTTTTTTGTTTGTCTCCGGCAGAGAATCTATCAAAATATTCAACAGGCATGAAAACTCCGACTTATTCATCCTTTTTACCTTTTAAATTACAAATTTCTGTTTATTAGTTATAAAACATAATTTTAATTACTTCTTACAAATTTTCAATAAATTTCCTTTGTATTTATATTTTCTTCTTCCCAAATGTTCCCGTAGCAAATTCATGATAGCAAATTTCCCTACTTGGGAAATGAAAATGTTATGGGAATAAAAATTTCTCATTTTACTCACGATAGGGGTGATTTATTTTTCCGACTTTTTTTTGACTAATATAAATAATGATGATCAACGAGCCTAAGGTCATTTTTATTGGAAATTCAGTTTTAGATAATTTAAATTTAATTAATCCGCCCATTATTTGAAATAAAAATACTTCTATAATACTCTTGTTATAAATTTTTCCTAATTTGGTATCTAAAGAGAAGTACCAGGAAGTTGAAAACGAAGTAAGAGAAATGCGGATTTTCGATTTAAATAAAAGTTTAACCGATTTTAATTTTTTTTGGAAACAAATCAACTCAATCGAGTTATCAAATAATAAACCGGCTTTTCCCATCTTATGTGGATTTATTAACGATTTAATGGCTTTGCCAAATTCATCTGCTAACGTTGAACGAATTTTTAGTCAAGTGAATTTAAACAGAGCTAAAATTAGAAAGTCTTTGGGGACAAAAGCAATTAGAGAGATTTTATTTCGTAAGGACTATTTAGAATAAATATAACTCTTCAGAGTGTTTTAATGTAAACATTACAAAAAGTTTAATTAAAAGGCACACAGCAATAAATTTGTATGAATAATATTTTTTTTTTTTTTTATTTGTTCTTTATAAATTGCAATCTATCTAATGATAATAAGCAATATTAATAACAATTTAATAATATATAATAGTAATTTGGCGTTGAGTAGATTACATCAGTATGTAAAGCTACTATTTAAAATTAAATAAAACGTATTTATATACATATGTTTCTATTAAGTAAAATGTTTTTTAAAGTACATTTGTACTTTAATATGCGTATGCATATTATATTCTTACTTAAAATGAATAATATGAACATAAAATTTTTATGATACGTACATATGTATGTACTTATATGTATATACGTACTAATATTTTTTGTACAAATTATAAATTGTTTCTGTATTAAGTTTATTAGGCTCAAGTTCTTTCTATATTATCTTTGTGATTGATATTAATTAAATTAGACAAAGAAAACATTAAAGACATTTAGCAGGGTGGACAACTAGTTGTTTCGAAGCCGCCACACTTTCTCGTCAGCACCCGTCTTTGAACTCAGGGGCTCATGTTTCTAAAGCGAGAACCATGCCATGCCACTCAGCCACCTAAGTTGTTGTATATTTTCTGTCTCAATTTTTAATTGTATCAAACACACCATTAATTATAAATTGTCCTTGTTTTGTTATAGTAAAATACATGTTGAATTCCTTTTTGTATAATATAAAAGATTTTATTAAATAAAATTAATTAATTTTGGATTAATTTGTACGTTTTTATAAACGAGGTTTTTTTCACGTTTTACGAATTTGTTTTTGACGTTTTTGAAGTTTTTCTTTCCAAAATTTCACGTTCTCTGAAAAAATGTTTCCAACTCCCCTGCCTGAGAATAGAGAACATTTGCAATGAAATTAGGAACTTCAATTTCGAAATGGGAAAATTTCGTTTTGAATTTTCTTCATTTCAATGAAAAATCGAGTGGCTGGCAAAACAGTTATTGGTTTTCTTAATTCAATTTCTACTCCTATATACTTCAAGACTCGGAAAATTTTGTCTGTAAAATTAACTGAAAACACTCCTTAAAATAAATGAAACTTCACTGAAAACCCATTCTACTTGTTTTTCATTTAAATTTGCTAATTACTTTATTTGAATTTAAATGTTAAAAAATCTACGGAACCCATTCTAACCATTTAACCCTTTTTTCTAACTGCCAACGATTTAATGCGTAATCAACTTGTAAAAAATTTTGTTTTCTTAGGTGGTGATTTCATTTTATTTAACTCTTGTTTTCTACCCGTGTTATCTCCTTTTTCAATTCGCTTATTTATATCTCAGCCTCTGCTGAGGTACGGACTTGAAAGCAGCTGCCATACCTACTCAGCCATCCCAACAATCAGAACGAATTCAAAAACCAGCGATTTAAGTAAGGAGTATGTATGCTACATACATATGTATGTAGAAACTAAATTATAAATATGTATATACGCATTAACAACTTGGTTGCTTCATGTACGTGTAACATAAGTTACTACTGTCATTATTAACTGTGAGCGAAAATCCGTATTTATCTGTAGCTAGTTCTTTAAACAACTGTACAAATCAGTTAAAAATAAAATTTCATTCAATTTCAAATGTTTTGTCATTTAAAAATATCGTTTGTCACGTTTTTGTTTAGTTTGAATCTATCATTTTTTCAGCAGTCCCATTACAACTAGTAATTTGATAATTCCAAAACGTATTTAGTAACGAATTTAGCTGCCGGGAAATGGCATCCACTCCCACTACCATGCAAATGAGATAATTTCATATTTTTCTCGTAACTTCAGAAATATTATGTTAATTTGACAAGAGTTATGCAGAAAATTTTAACTATTTTTCTTTTGTTATCACTTCCTGTCGCTTGTTGGTTGTGGATCAAATATTTAAAAAATAGAATAACAAAAGCACATACATACATACATAATAAGTATGTATGTATGTAGTTGTTTGGACAAAAAACACAAGCACAATTTTTTTAGGGGGGGAAAAATACCTGAATGTAAATTGTTAGAGATTTTCGTGGGAACTCCGCAAAAATCTTCAATGCAATAATTCCAAGGAATTGAAAAAAACTTTTAGTTATATAAGATAAACCTACCATTGGATGAATAATGTTTCAGTTATTAATTGGATTACAATTAGTAAAAAATATGTATTGAAAATTTTATAATCTTCTAAAAAGCATTGTAATAGTTGTATAATTGTTTATAGGAAATATTTTATATGTAATTCATGGCGTCTAGAAAGAATTGGAAGATTTTTCATTACTAAAAAGAAAACAAAAGTAAAGGAACAGTGTTTCTACTACTTTTGACAATCTTATTTGATTCTTTTTTTAATATAATACACGTATTCCAGGTACTAGTTTTTCGGCAATTGATATTAATTTTTCTTCGGTTCAATATTTTGAGCCTGGCACCACTTTCGTTTTCATACATATGTATGTACATTTTTTTATGAAAGCCTATTGTCAGTTTCTTTTATTAATTTTTATATAATTGTATAAATTTTTGGCTTCATTGGTAAACAAATGGCAGAACTGTTGGAAATGATACATTTAGAGAGGGGTTTTTCAACACACAATATAAACAGTTAATAGGTATTGTAGCAGCCCACATTTATCTAATAAGTATCATTCTTACATTATTTTTTTATTTTATAACGCATATGTCATTAAATACAACACTGCATCTTTAAAACTCTGCAACTCTTTATGATACTTTTGTATACACTTGTTATGATACATAACTTTACAACCGCGTGAATGTACACGTTTAGAATTAGTATAAAAGAAGTAGAATTTGTATGGAGACGTCAATTAGAATTTTGAATTCAACCTTTTAAGACATTAACCAGGCTTCTAAAGTTCCGCAATATACTTAAAGGTAAAGAATAAGAAATACCTAATAAGGTATTATTATTAAATTCTAATGAACATCTACAATCTTAGAAATAAGATTATTTCAGTATTATTTTTGTAAAAATTATTATCAAATATGGGTTCTCAATTGATTTGAAAATCATTTTTATTCCCATCCTTTACTTTTATTCTTATTTCGAATTTGCGTCTCCTGCCGACACACAAAAAGGTTCTCATGAAAAACCGCAAAAAGATCGTTACATTCGGAATTCATAATACCAATATCCCGAATTTCGAAAATTTTGTCATTACGTTGGAATTTCTGGTAGCGCTCTCCCGACGAAATTCCGTCGGAATCTCCGGCAGAACTCATCATAAGCCTGATTATTGTATAAATATAAGCAGACTATTGTTGGCGTTTGGTAAGTAATCAATTACTTACTGCAGCAAATTGAAAGTAATGGTAATTTTGTCAATTATTTTAAGTTTAGGACACACAATAGCATTGCACATCACGCTAATGTGATACTTTTCGCTCTGGAAGTAAATAAAATGAAAAAAGGCCGTTATTAAAATTTACACATGTTGCACAGAAAAGTAATCCACTGATTTGCCCTCTGAGTACTTTCCTATTGCCAACAATTTTACTTTCCTGTCTCTTTTGATGGCTCGGCTGCCTCGAAGCTTCACACAAAAATGGTATAAAGAAAGCTTGAATAAAATGTGAGGAATAGATTGCAGAGACTCGATTTAATCAAGAGATATAAATGTTTTCAATTCGTTTTTTGCTCTTGATTTTTTTTTTTTTTTCATTTAAATAGATTCATTACACACGCATAAATATTTCTACAAATTGATTTACCTGCTTCTGTGAACAATCAATGTTTATGTACTATTTAACAATTATGTTTGACATGATAATACAATTAAATTGTAATTTTTTGTTAAATTAATTTTGAAATATGTGCTGTTCGTTCTTTGAGTAGAAAACATATTTTAAATTAAATAATTTATTTTTTATAACTAAAAATTTGCTAATGGATTTTGATGAAATTTATTATGCATGTATCAATTAAAAATACTTTCGTTAACAAATGTTTTCAAAAATATTGTGACAAGCATTCATATTTTAATGTGTTTTTTAACAGGGACCGTAACTCATGACTTTTATCAAAAAAAAAAATCAAGCCTTGAGAGTTATTTTTGATTTTTATATTTTTAGATACAAAATAAGAGTTATTTTTGATATTTATTTTTTTAAATGAAAAATAAAAGTTATTTTTGATTTTTATATTTTTAAATGAAAAATAAAAGCTATTTTCGATTTTTACATTTTTATATCAATAATAAAAGTTATTTTTGATTTTTGTATTTTTATATCAATAATAAAAATCAATTCAAAATTCGTGACATATGTAGGTAATATGTCCGGAATGCTTATTTTGAAATAGACAATTACAAAGAAAAGCGTTTCGATACTTCTGCTAATTTATTGGAATATTGGGAGAGTAAAAAATGTGAGTTTCCATGGCTTCGAAAATTAGCTTTAATTGTTCATTCTGTACCTGCCACTTAAGTCAGTGTAGAAAGGTAATTTTCAGCACTCAGATTAGATCAGGGAGATTTGAGATATAATTTATCTGAGGAACATTTAAAATCAATTATGATGGTAAAATTGAACACCTGAAAACGACCTCTTAACACTGACTTGAATGGCAGCCAAAACTTATAAGCTATTTCTTTGCATTCATGTTTTTATAGCTGATAATGGATAAGTCACATAATATATTATATTCATATGGAAATTTGAATGAAGCAGCATATTACAATACATACATACGGCATCAACAAATAAATAAGAGTTTTGAATGGATTTTTATTATTGATAAAATATAAAAATCAAAAATAACTTTTATTTTTCATTTAAAAATACAAAAATCAAAAATAACTTTTACTTTTCATTTAAAAATATAAAAATCAAAAATAACTTTTATTTTTCATTTAAAAAAATCAAAATCAAAAATAACTCTTATTTTTGATTGTTAAAATAAAAATAAAAAATTTAAAAATCATGCAATATGTTGGATGCATTTCGCCTAAAAATCATGATGGTGTATTTCAAAGTTTTCTACGATGTTCATTTATGTATGATTTATTTCTTCAAAAATTGAAAAATAACTCTTATTTCCGGTCCCTGGTTTTTAATTTACAAATTTGAGTCAGCTGGCCGATACACAGATGTCATAAATATGTATGTCATAAATGAAATATGCGATCTGAGTATAAAATAATGTATCAAAGGATCGTAGACCAAGACCAAGCCCGTAAGTATCGTAAAATTTAAACCAGCCTGTTGTAACACCCACTGACTTACAGAGTGTCAACGTTGAGCAACTCCAGTATGAAAAATGTTGTTGGTCTCATAACTTTTGCAAATATTAAATAAATTTGCAATTATTGTAAAGCTTGTTGACAGAATAGAGACAATTATTACAACTTGGCGTTAGATAAAAGCAGGATTTTATCGAATTATTACAACTTCTCTTTAATAAAAAAAAAGGAGGGATAAATTATTGGAACAGTAATTCAAACTGTAAGAATCTGAAAAAAAAAATTTTCTTATCGGTCAGTTATAATAATGAAAATTGTTTGCTTGTCGCTCACGACCATTAAAGGAGCCGAACTTACCATAATAATGGCCTTAAAACATTATTTTTCATATCATTTATATATTTTTAATATTTTGATATTTGGCTTCGAATTTAAACAGGTCTGTTTTTGGTCTTGATCTTATTTCTTATGTCGTAAATATCTCTAGTAAAATCGTAATAAGTTTCCCCGGTATTCGTTAACAGTACACAAGAGAAAATATTAAATTATCTCAAGGCTGGCGCTCGTGCAAATAGATAAAGTTAAGTCTTTGTAAAAAGATTGAAAAATTATTATTTTAATTGTTTGAGCCTTAAGGTCACTTGTTTTTTTATAAGTGTTTATTGAATTCAATATTTCGATATCACAATGGATATCTTTTTCAGGAATGTTTCGATGTTTTTTCAAACATTTGTCAGTATAAATTGTTTTTGTTTTTGAAATTGTTAAAAAGAAAAGGTTTTTGAAAAAACATCGAAACATTCCTGAAAAAGATATCCATTGTGATATCGAAATATTGAATTCAATAGACACTTATAAAAAAAACAAGTGACCTTAAGGCTCAAACAATTAAAATAATAAACAACAAAGGTCGAAGAATTAGCATCAAAAAGATTGAAGAATGGCAAAATTTTAACAAAAATACAGTTTACTTGCTTCAGGTTTTTTTTTAGAAAATTTTTGATATCTAAAAATTTTTTTGTTTTTGAAAATTAGAAAGAATGGAATTAAAAACGCCTTTCAACGAATATGGTGAATTTTTATATCAATCCAGGAAACATCCTGAAGTTGATTAATTAAATAAAGATAGATTGAAGGTATATCAAAGGCTCAATTATTGGCATGATCTCAGAGTCTCTGATCAATAAGCAGCTGATGCCTACATAGACTGAATTTGAATCAAAATGTTGGTGCTGACAGGTATAATGGTGTTTACGAAACAACTGTCTTGTACTCTTTAAAGAGTGATAATTACTGGAGTTTGCTAAAAACATGTTTGAGTTTAATCCCATAATAGCAAGAATTAATAATTCTTAAATATAAGACCAAGCACAATAAATATTTTTACGTGTTTACCCTTTAATAAAAACGATTTTTGCTAATGCTTTAATTACAGGCGAAATAAAACACACTCAGCTATTTTATTTATATCACTTTCGATTCAGTTCTATCTTTGTGAATTATTCAACTGTGCCAAGGCTCTCTACTAAAACACTTTTTACACTGTTACACCACTACTGTAGAAATTCAGATTATTTTTGATGACAACACAGTTAAAACAAGACTGGCCCAAAGCGCAAAACATGCATTACAGATAGTTGCCGACTTCCAGATCTTTCCAATTCGAGAACCATCGCTAATACCTAATGCTTGCACCATGATACAATTAATAAGGTAACCTTTTCCCTACAATAAGAACAACTTCAATAAAAATTACATGCATTTTGTTTTTGTACAACTTCTGTAAGCTGTCAAAAAGCCACCGCTTCTGCACGTATGGAAGAGAGATAACAGAGCTTACGTTGATTTGGTGTTTCGTTTTGACTGCCTTTCATCTCTGCATTCTTTTGACAACCTTAAGTAGAAGAGAGATGCACTAAGCTTACGCGGATTAGCTATCTCGTTTCGGCTGCCTTTCATCTCTGCAATCTCTTGACAACCTAAAGTAGTCAGATGATTAACGGTTTAGCTGACGAGGCTACCTTATCAGTTGTACCATGGCGTGTACTAATGACCATGATACAATTAACAAGGTAGCCTCGTCAGCTAAACTGTTAATCATCTGACTACTTTAGGTTGTCAAGAGATTGCAGAGATGAAAGGCAGCCGAAACGAGACAGCTAATCTGCGTAAGCTTAGTGCATCTCTCTTCTGTAAATGTAGAAGTGGCGTCTTTTTGCGAAAAGGTTACCTTGTTAGTTGTATCATGCTAATGACTTGTGCGCTATCAACGGAAAAATTGATCTTGAAAGTTCTAAGACAACAAAGCTTACGATGTGACAGCACTTTTCGAGATCCTTTTAGAACAATCGATAGACTACCAATTAATTCACTTGCGGAGTGGTGTTTTTCCTTTGTTTAGTATAGATGTCGCTTAAAGTAGTGCTACTCAAGTACTTGTATTGGATTAACCCATTGACGCACCACTAGCTATTATTTGTAACAGTATTCACCAGCAAAAAAAAACAGCAGGAAATTGATGAAAACTACCAACAAAATTGGCTTTTCCATCCGCAAATAATGAATAAATAAAATAAGATGTGCAATGCAATACTTAAATGAACTATCGAAAATTTGTTTAAGAAAACTTGCTCAAGCATTAAGAAAAGAAATTATTTGCTTCTTCCAAACACTTTGAAGATTTTGGGCCAAGACACTATTGTCAAATGCATACATACATACATACATACTATACGATACTTTTTTTTATATGTATATATAATTTGCTCAAACAGCCTTTCATAGAACCACATAAGTCACCTTGTTTTATTTATGCTGCACACATATTCCACACACAATGAATGGCCTTGTTTGTTACCCATCCCGTAGTGTCGTTTTAAAACTCAATTCAAAACAACTGTCACATACAGACAACGCGCAAATAATTTTCTATTTTACAGTTCACAAACAATAATAAATTGTATATAAAATCACAGACAACTACCAAAAGGGAATAAAAACGCAATATTTAGTTCAACTCACATACCGAGAGTTCTGTGCTTCCTTGTCCTTTTATTTTTGCAGAACGTAATCGCACTACAGATTTCATATATTCAACAGAAAAAAAATTTCTTTTTTTTCCTTTTTTTTTTTTAATTTAAACTCAATAACAAAAAAGAAACAAACAGCAAACAAAAATATGTTTGCTAACTTTGTGGAATTTTAATTTTATCTCACACTCCGTGTTGCACTGAATCTCCATGCGTTGTGATTTTATTGTAAAATTCAATTTCATTCCAAAGTGGAGTTTTTTTTATATTGCTTTTTTTTTTTGTTTGCACAAAATTTTCATTATGAAAATTTTAATTTTGAAACTGCGTATTTTGTGCATATGCAACCACTAATTATAAATTTAACGTGCATGAATTTTTATTTATGTTGAAGTGTCAGAATTTGTTAAAGGGAAATTCGATTTTCTTAAAGAGTTTATTAAAAATATATGCATAAGTTCTAGTACAAAGAAGTAGAAGAGTAAAACAATTAATTATACTAGGATTACTTTCGATTTTCCAAATAATTTATAGACTACAATTACAAGAAATTTAGAAATAATAGGGATTGTTTTAAATTACTTAAAAAGAATTAAGAAGAGTCAAATATAGTCCAAAAGTAGTCCGATTACATTTATATTATATGGTTCTTAACTGAGTCGAGTTCACCCCTGACTTAGTCACTTTATTTTATCAATATAAATTAAGTAAAGAAAAGTAAAATTTTTATAGCTAGTGGGTAGCTGTTTACCCTTCAACAGCACTCTATGAGCTTTGGACATGTTAAAGTTCACACTTTCAACACTGCTTCTCGAACCACTCGGCAATCAAAACTCAAGCATTTTTATTTTCAATTTATGTGCTTAACTAACATTAACCAAAGCAGTAATATTTGTTGTCTATTTTCTGGACGATTTTCTTTTTCTTCATCTCAGAAGACTGTTGGCTGCTCTCTCTCTCTCTCTCTCTCTCTCTCTTTGAGAGCTTTTTCTGGTTTCAGAGAATCAGAAATTTTCAAACAAACTTTCAATACAGAAAATATTTTTTCATCTCACTTTTATTTTTCTTAACAAGTTCTTTATATCGAGCTACAATCGGTTACTATGATTCGTATTTTTGACAGTTTTAAGAACTAAAGGCCATATTCATAATAATTATTGTAAGTTTATTAAGCTCTTATTTGACGTATTTCTACGGAATATTTGTCAAATAAATGTGTAATAAAGTTTCAATAGTTTTTATGAATATGGATGTAAATGTGTTTCGAAAATTCTAAAATCAATTGAATTATTTGCTTGTCTTAACAACCAATTGAAATGTATTATTTTACGTCTAAAAATAGACCTTATAAATGTGTTCTGTATTTTTCAGTAGTACATACGCGGCGGCAAAGCTTTAACAAACTTGTAAAACTTTTAATAATACTGAATTTCAAATTTAAAGCAAAAACTGCTCTTGATCGCACCACTTCAACATTGCATACATTTAGAGGCCTGTATTTTCAGAATTATCAAATCAATCGAAAAATGCCAAACGATTTTCTCCCTAGAACAATACCAGACCATAACTTAATTAATTTCTAATAACAAAAATATGTATTTTATATACGCTAGACTGATAATTTTTCCCACTGTGCGCCGCCAAAGTTTTATTGATGCTAATCAACCCAACTGCTGACTGGAAAAATTTTAGAAGAACTTTTGAAACCCAACTGCTTATTCCAAATTTCTTACGAGCAAAATGAGAATCACAAATGTTCTGTATTAAAGATTTGTTTGAACATTTCTGATTCTCCTTTTGTTCATGAGAATGGTTTAAAATATTCTTTTGAGTCTGCTGATGAGTTTATTAGCACCAACGAAATATCGCCGGCATATAGACTGAAAATTATACATTGAAAACGTCTATTTTTAGATCTAAAGTGTTATAAATTTGTGTTTCTTTTTCCATTTCAAGCCCTTTCGGGCTTATGCACATGCATACCTTTAAGGTAGTCGTATTATTTCTAATTCTTTTTCAATAATCAAAAGTATTTCCAATTATTTTTAGATTTTTGGTATTAATAATCAATTACTAATCAGAAATTACCTGAAGTAGCACAATGTAATCACTACTGCTCTTTTTCAAACAAAATGTAATTGATTAGTAATCGTAATCAAAATTTAACACCTCTGACTTGAAATAAACAAACTGTAATCAGATTAAAGTACATACTAAAATTTATTAATATGATTGTAGAGAGTTTTTTTCCAATATTTATAAACGCCATTGAATATTGCACTAGTAGTAATGCAATGCGCTGGCTGTGTAAAGCCAATTTGAACGCACTAAAATTTTTATTTATTTTTTTCTTTTCATGCGACCATAAGACACTGGAAAAAAATAATAAATCTAAGAGTTTTCACTGACAAGCAGTCACCATATTTTCTTAAATGTCGCTTTCACCAGTTATGAGAACAAAAGACGTTTAACTTTGAAATTTTACACATGAAGCGCATAAATTACACTCTTCAAAATTAATCGTATTCATTGCGAAATGAATACGAGAAAAGGTGTGTGTGTGTGAGTGCGTGCGTGTGATTTTGTGCATATTTTTGAAGCAATGTTTATAAATAAGCACACGTTTATTTATTTAACGGTATATTTATATCACTGCACGCCATAACAGTGTCACATTATTCCATTGAACTTTCGTGTGTGTGTGTGTGTGTGTGTGTGTGTACCGTCGTTATTTCTATTGGTTTATTGTATTCGTATTTACAATTGTATTAAGTTCTTGTTTTTATTTCCTGGTTGGGTTGCGTTTTTCTTTTTTTCTTTTTGTGTTTGGCGGAAATATTTGTTGTCCTTTGTACTTGTTGTTGTTGTTGTTGTTGTTGTTGTTGCTGCTGCTGTTTTTTGTAGTGTGAAATATTTAATTCATTGTTGTGTTTGTTTGTTGATTTTGCATTTGTTATTGTTATTACTGTTCATTTGTGCTGTGAGCGTGACAATTTTGAAAATAAAACCGATTAAATATTTAATGCCATTGTTAAGTATTTTTTAATGTTCTCGCACTCTGTGTTGCACTCTGTTTGTTGATTTTTACCACATAAATCCATCATAATTATAATTGTGGCATAATTTTAATTTTTCGTTATATTTTTTGCTCGCATAAGTAGTGGTATTTATTTTTTATTTCACTCGGACTTATAATTACATAATTATTAATAATAATGATATTGTTGCAAATTAAAAAAAAAAACACACAGCCTTGTATTTATTACCTTAAATTTTATTTTATTTTATTTAAGGATAAATAAAGTTTTCTATTTAAACATAATTAAGTGTTAAAGTGTGAAAAATTAAAAAGAAAAAAATTTAAATATTTTTAAGTTTTAAATTTATTATATAGAGAAAATAAACATGTTTACCGGTATTCATCAAAATGAAATGAAAATGAAATACATTTTAGAACAAATTTTATATGAAAAAATTGTTCTAAAACGTATTTAAACTACATTTTATTTTTTATGAATACCGGCATTAGAGTATATATTACGTGGGAGCTTTTTATAGTATTACAAAAAAAACAGGTCCTATTAAAGTATTTATGCAATGCGTTTTTTTTTCTGTTTCTTTTTTTATTTATTAAAAAATGTTCTAAGTTTTCTAAACTTTTCATTATTTCAAGAAAATTTTTAAATATTTTTTCAGAAGTTTTTGTAATTGAAACCATTAGAAAATTAAATTAAAGCATATGGTAGGCAACAAGTTTTTTTCTATGCAGCTTTTATTATAATCGAAAAAAGCATGTTCTGTCATATTTTAGCAATCTTTAATGTGGAAAATTCGTAGATTATCGAATATCATGGACTAGACCATTTTGTGAGATGTCGATCCAGAAACCATCAGGGTACTTTAATGTGGGTGCATATCAGGCCGAGACAATTTGTATGGACAAAAAATTGTCTGCAATTTGTCATCGAATTTCCGATTACTTTTGGCAGAGGAGAACAAAGTTTCACTACAACATCTGAGAAAAAAAACATTTTAGAGGCATCCGATTTTCAATTTTCATATTATTTTTTATGGGAGCTCCACTAAGTAGTCATGGTACAGCATCAGTCTGCACGAAAAAAAAATATGGAAGAGCAAAAATTTTACTTCTGACACTGACACTCAGGGGAAGTTGGTGTAATGGGGGAGAATATCTCAAAAATCCCCATGTGGCCACTCAGTTCCAGCCAGTGTCCAACCCAAATATTTTTTCAAACACACCCACTGCGTATTATGCCTCCTCAGGGGAGCTCTTACATAAAAACACAGAGAGAAAAAAGTTTAATCGAACGCCTTCAAAACGATTTTTTGATATATTGATTTCTTTTTCCGGATGCCAAAAGCTATCGAATAATCAATGGCACAATATCGATTGCTAAATCGGCCCATCCTAGTAAATAAAGATTTGTTTCATAAACATCTATTTGAGAACGTTGAGTTAACTTCCCAATTTGCAATTTATTACGTTAATTAAATTCAGAACAAGAAATTGTTAAACCAGGCTGAATTTAGTTACGAGTGAAAATACAACTACTCTATTTATAATTTAACGAAGGAATAATGACAAAGTTTATTAATACAAATAGAAAAATTAAGCAATATTTACACATGTGATATAAAATATTCTGTTCTTACAAAGTATTTTTATGTAGGGTATGATTTCTATGAAAACAGTATTTACAGGGTGAAGATTAATATATTCAACAGAAACAGCTGAGGGAAACAAATACATGAAAAACTTAACTACTAACACACGCAAAACAATTTTATAGCCCTTACAATGATTTTTTTAATATCTTGATTTTCCCATATTAATTTGATAATATCATTTCGAACTACGTTTATGCATAAATTTTAATTGCTCTTTGAAAAAAAAAATGATGCTGCGGAAGTTTTTTCTATATAATTTAGTTTTCTATTGGTAAAACTGCTACTGACTGCAGTTTTCGTTTTAAATTTAATTAAATGTAACTCTAAAATAGTTTATTCTATTCTCTTTGAATTATTTTTTTAATATACATACATACATATATATCGAAATAATAACAATAGTATTTCTTCATTCTATTTACCTCGACCTTTTTTCTTTTTAATTATAAGATTTTGCTTAAATTTCATATAAACAGAAAGTAAAATTGCATGAGTTTTGGTAGCCGAGTGTTTAAAGCGGCTGTGCCAAAATTGTGAAATTTGACACGTCCAAAGTTCATAGGGTGCTGATGAAGGGTGTTTGCTACCCAGAAACAGCCGGTTGTCCACCTAGCTACTAAATTTTACTTTTCTTTACTTAATTGATATTAATTAAAAGTAGTGACAAACCAAGGGTTGAACTTAAGCCTGAAGAAGTAATTTAATATAAATGTATTTTGCTGTTTAGCAAAACAAAGGGTAAGGTTAATACTCTAGATAAGTCGAATTTAGTTTATACGATTCCTTGCAACGGTAATGATAGTGAAAATTATAATAATATTATATACAATAAGTTTATATGTAGGAACAACGAGGAATACGTTAAAGACTAGAATGTTAGGACATAAAACTGACCAAAAACAAGGGAACAGAAGTTCCGCTCAGAACACAGCCTCATCAATTCATTGTCGAGATAAGAATCATAATTCAGATTTTGAAAATAGTTCTGTATTAAGTATTGAGAATAACTATAAGGAACAGTTTTTGCTAAAAATGTTACATATAATTGATGTGCCGATAGGTCCTAAAAGGAATTTTAGAAAACGTGCAGAAAACTTAGAGCAAATTTATATGCATTTAATTTATGAAAATTGTGTTAAGAGTTAATATTTTTTTTATATGACAAAAAAAAAACAAAAAAAAACTCTTTCTGTGTTAAAATAGTTTTAAGAATTTTTATAAGAAATATGAACTTATTTATGTATTTGCTTTAAGAGCCAATTGAAATGTATTAATTCAGATCCAAAAATAGACCTTTCAAACGTTTTCTGTCTTCTTCAGCTGTCTATACGCCGCCAACATTTCGTTGGTGCTAATCAACTCGTCAGTAGACTTGAAAAATTCTTAAAAGTTTGTTTGAAACTTAACTACTTATTCCATAATTCCCATGAACAAAATGAGAATCAGAAATGTTTAAACAAACCTTTAACATAGTAATCATTTCTTTTCGTTTTGCAACTCTTTTAGTTTTCTTTGCATCCTTCTATACAACGAGTTACCATCGAGCTACCTTTTTCAACTGCACCAGGTGGCAGACAGAATGTGATTTACTGAAGACTCAGATTGGCGACTTTAGACCCGATAACATAGTTGGCAAAATGCTGGAGAGCGAGAACAGCTGGAATGCTGTGAGGCACTACGTGGAGTTAATTCTACAATTGAAAATGGTAGATCTCGACGCGGTCCAGCAGTATGAGCATAATGACGGGCCCAGATGTGGGTAAATAGAGAAGAGTCTTGGATGACGTAGATCTGGGCCTTCCCGAAGTAATGCAGATAGCGGTCCCGGAAAGGATCACCCCAGAAAAGAGGAGGGAGTTTTTTAGTGGATACACCACACAACGCAGTTGGTGACGGCCACTGTAAGTGCGAAGGCATTTTAAACCCTACCTCACCGTCAAAAAAAAACTACGATTTGTATTTTTCAAACTTTCCAAATTATAAGAACCAATTGAAATGTATGTAATTCAGGTCCAGTTAATTTTTGCAATTATGTTAAATGTATTATATGAAATGTTAATTGTATTTATGTATGTTGGAATTTTTTAATTTCTTTTATGACATTTTTTTGAAAATTGTAATATTATTTTATATATTTATTTTCTTGAGCTAAAGGTATTTTATTAAAATTATTTTTGTCGATATTTTGCTCCTCTTTTGATAGCCTTTTCAGGACAATAATAATGAAAATAGTTTTGATTAGTTTTTTTCTTCATTATTATTGTCCTGAAGATTTCAAAATAAAGCTCCACAATTTGGACACGTTATTCAATTGATTACTGCTCCATTTTAAATTCCCCAAGTCTTCTTTACAAATAACTAAAAAGAAAAGAAGAAAAAATATTATAATAAAAAAGAAATGCGGTCGGGGGACCCCCATTAGGAACGAAGTTCCTTACGTTTTTTCTTCATCTTCGAATGTAATACAAAGTGAAATCTGTATGTTTTATTTTGTGTTGTTTTTGAAATTTTAAAATTTTATGATTCTTTAAATTTTTGGAACGTTTTATTTTTTTTACTTTTGATACATGCAGTATTTTTTTTTTTTTTGTCAATCTGCTACAAAACGAAGAAAATTTTTCAATAGTGTCCGTTTTCACAACTAATTAATATTTATTGGTAGGTGTCTCCGCTGACAGCAGCAGAGACACCTACACAATTATTTATCGACAGATACACCATTACATATAAACAGCTCACACGCTTTCGTGACGATTTCTACTAATTTGCACTACCAGCAAGCCGCGTTAAGGAACTTCTTTCCAAAAAGTTATAAGCAATTCTAACCCCTTCGTTTATTTTGGGCCACCCTGTACTTCTCGTTTCCAAAGCCTGCAACGTCATAGAGAGAACTTGGACTCTCTCCAACAGATTTCTTCGTCCTTTTTCAACGTTAGAATTTAATTTCATATTTCTTTCTGTACCTTCGACAAATCCGATTTAAACAAATTTAGCTGCAGTTCCTTTTATTGCATTTTATCGTAGGTGCTAAAGTAAATAAATACCAATATTGTTATCATTTGTTTATCTATGGTATTATTGAATGTCATAAACAATGGAAACACACAAAAAAATCAAACAGCAAAAAACCAAATATATTCAAATACTGTGAGAGCAAAAAGAAGAAAAAAACGTACAAATGCAACGTACAAACTGTAAAAACAACACAATACCCACAATAATTCAGTCAGATAAAACAAAAGCTTCAACATTCCAAAACCAAAATGATACAATTCACCCTGCACAAGCATGCAAACAGAAAACATGTTTATTAACTAAAATATCCTTATAAACTTTTGCATATAAAAGCTATTGAAATGAAAGACATTTGTAAAGCACATCGATAAAGAAAACAAAATAGTTATTTACAGTGGCAGCGAAAAGATTTCAACATCAAAACCACAGCGTACAGTGATTTGTGGCATAGAAAAAAGTTGTAAGTTGAAAAAACAAAAAAAAATGTTTATTAAATCATCTAAATAATTACAAAGATATGTATATGCCCTGAAGGAAATGTCAGTAGAAAAACTCTAGTGATTTACTGTTGACATAGTCACCAGTACTAGTGACATATTATACCTCATAAAATGATTTGTTCTGTTGACATTCAACATGTGCTGGTCATTGCAAATCAACTGCTGGTGAAGGAACTAGTGACTAGGTGGTTCTAATGCGACTATATGACGATCATGGTACTATTGTTTCTCTATAGACATTGTCGCTACCGTGATAGAAATGCCAGTAGAGAAACTCAATTGAAAAATCAAGAAATAAAATTTGTCTACTCATTAACAATGTTATCAACTCAATGTTTTCGTTTCAAATAAAAACGATTTTTATTTCATGATTTTGGTGGGCTTACAAATTTCAACAATTACAACATAAAAACAACAAACTGGAGACACTCGCTAGACAATTTAATAAAAAAATTAAATATAGACGAAAATATAGCGACATGGAAATTTTTCGAGCCTACCGATGAGTTGATTAGCACCAATGAAATGTCGACGGCATATAGACAGCTGAAAAAATTAGAAAATATTTAAAAATTATTACAATTAGAGATACCTGCTTTCAATTGTGAATAAAATCAACATTTGCTTATAGACCTTTATGATTTATAACTTATTTTATTTCTTAGACATGTTGAATTTAGGAAAATGTAAAAAATGTAAAATGCGGCCCATTTTTATTATTTTTATTGCAAATTTAAAACAAAAAAGAAAGCGAATTTTGCATGAAAAAAAAATTTTTTTCGCCATTGATTTCCGAATAACTTTGAAACCGAAAAAGATAGAAACAAATTGTGTACCGGTATTTAAAATAAAATTTTATAGCGCATCTTTTAGTGTAATACTCAATGAAATTGGAGAAGAGAATCCGAATTATGGTTAAATATATGGGAGTAACTCTATAATTTGGGGGCAAAATTAGCCACGCCCATAAAAAAGCAAGTTAGGCTTTTTTTTAGAGTAAAACAGAGAAAAACTAAAAGCAAATTGGTGCTTAGAGCACCAAAATACATATAGTCTACATATTTTTATTCAAAGCACAGCCAAAAACAGTTCTTTTGCAGAACAGTGCAGTCAATCTCGAAAACATATGTAAATGGCCAAAGTTGCTCACTTAAGTTGCAATCAAATAACTGCTGAAAAAAGTATATTTTGTGCTTAAAAGCAACGTAATGCTAGGAACGCAGCTGGGACGAACGACGAATTTCGCCCAACACGACGAATACGCCGGTTAAAATTCGCTGTGTAAATTCGTCGTATGAAACACAATAACGACGAAAAACATCTGTTATAATTGGTAAAATTGTTTATTGTTTGTTCAGAGATAAAAAAAAATTAAATGAATCAAAGAATTTCAAATTTTGTAAAAATAATTAAAATAATGAACATCATACTCATTGTGACAAAAGCCTTGAAGTTTAACATTTTCAATTTTAATTTCAATTGTATCCATTTTCTCAGTTTTTTAATTTTATCGTATTATATTAGAACAGCTGGGGTGACCATATCAAAAATAAAAATTGGTTGCTAAAAAATTTAGCATTACCACAAACAAAAAAATTAAACACTACAAACATGTTTTATAATCTAATATATTGGCATTTTATTTTAAATGCAAAACGTCAAAGCTTAGCACTCAAAATATAAACTATTAAAGTAAAAATTAACTGTTCTTACTAAAACCAAAATGGCCACAGGGTACTGATTTGTTCGTCGTTCGCCGGCGTAAGAAATAGAAATAAATCTATTTCAAGTTCGCGGAGTACAACGAATTTCTACCGACGCTGTGACTGTGTGCATTTTCATATACACCAATGTGTTTTATTTTTGACGGCGCTTATTCACGGCGAAAAATTCGTCGTTCGTCCCAGTTGTGTTCCCAGCATAAAGCTAAATAACATTTGATTATCAACTGAAAGATTGGTCATAAGCTTGTGAATAAATTTTTGCCGTAAGCACTACTTTTTGCCCACTGTGTGCTTTGTTCGCAGATTTTATTATTATTGCTTTAGTTATTATTGTGTCGCATTGTTGTTGCCAGTATTTATTCATGTTATTCATAGTTGTGCCAATTGTAATTTCTTTGCCATACTCTGTTTCTCTTCTTCATTTTTCTTTCGACGATATTTGCAGGCATCTTCATCTTTTGGTCTATTCATTCATATTCTTTAAACTGACAATACAAACAGTTACAATTGTTTGTTCGAATCTATTTTCACATTCATTTCTTTTCTTTCGGAAAGTTCTCGCATACTTATTTATGCCTGCATCCAGCTGGTGGTTTTGCTAAAGTTCCAATGAAACTCTACCGTAGTACAAATGGTAAGGCAATACATACATACATGCATACATACTTTATGGCAAATAATTTTTGAATTGTTCAATTGGATGTTATATCATCATTGGAATATTTTTTTTCCCTCAACTTGGTTGATAGAATTTCGCATCAAAGAGATTGTTTTTGAAAACATTTTTTTAACAATGTTTTTTTTCCCATTTTCTTATAAATTTTCTCTTCTTTGATTTCCATGCATTTTAAGAATGTAGTATTTCTTACTCTATTTTTTTTTATATTTGTTGCTGCTAAAGTTGTTCCTTGATTTGATATGCATAGTTTATGTAAAGAGTAGTTGTTTTCTATATTTTTTTTTAATTTGAAAAAGATATATAGCATTGGAAAAAAAAACACGAGAAATATTTAACAACTTCATCTGCAAATCAAATCCATATTAGAGATATAAAATAAAATAAATAATAATTGTGGGAAATACACAAAAAGAATAAGTACAATTGTTAATAATTTAATCACGCTTGAGTTCGATTTTAGCTCTTCAAAATTGAGTAAAATTTAAGCTGCCCAGCAGATACTATTTCTTCTACTCCTTGAAACTGCTCAAATCAAGCCTTTTAAAGATCAGTCCACAAGTAAAAAGAAACTAAAACTGCTTTAAGATAACGTTATTTCTTTTTTTTTTATAAAATCAGTGGAGTCTGGTTCCAAAGGATTTCAAATATGTTTTCCTACTTTTTTTTCCAAAAAAAAAAAATGTCTAGATTCCGTCAAGAAAGCCTTCAATTCATACAGCTACATTTGAAAATTTAAATCATATACTAAGCAAAAAAAAAACAAAAAAAACTTCGCCAATACGTCGTAACCAAAGTTTAGCCGATTATGCGCTCAATATACTTATGCTGTCAATGTTAAATAATGTGGAATACAAGTTTGCAGCGAAGCAAAAATCAACAAACCATCAGACAAAAAATAATTTGCCGGCAAAAACTTACATTCAATGAAATCAAAAAAAAAAAAAAAAACCTGCAGCCAGCAAAATAGAAAAGTTTCTTTTGTTGAACATCTTTAGTTTTCTGCTTAATCACTACGTGCAACGTGCAGTGGAATAAAAGCACACACACACACACACACAAACACACACATGAACTCTCGAACAGTTTTCACCCAAAAGGAAGCAACTTTTAATTAATTTCTCACACAAGCTTAACTTATGCATCTAATTACACCTGTAAGAAGGAAGAACGCAAACAAGAAAACAAACAAACAAGCAAACAGTGCTTAAAATATCGTAAAATATCAAAATACCAAATGCCATCTTAACTGACTGCTACTTGCAGCTGGTATCTTCTTGATAGCACAGGCATCACGCAACCCAACACATTGCGAAGAGCAGGAACTCTTATGGAAGACGGGGGATGCAATTTATAGTGTATGAGGGAAATTTATGTGAATATTGATGCACTTTTCTGGCTTAAAACAGTTTGATGATGGAGTTTTTGTCATACGAGTATATTTTTCAGTGTAATTTACTTCAACAAAGTTTTAATAGTTTCTGCATAAAATCGGCTTTAGAGAGATATAAACATGTAATTTATTTTCCTTTTAGGCTTTTTACAATTTTACCTTGAAAATTAAAAACCATAAACGAGTGAAAGTGCTGCATTCGGCAGAGTCGAATCTCAAATAAAATGTGCACGTACAGAAAGAATATGGTCAAATATATATTTATATATTTAGTCCAAAAATAGACCTTTCAAATGTTTTCTGTCTTTCTCGCGCAGTCTATATGCCGCCAACATTTCGTTGGTGCTACTCATCAGTAGACTGGAAAAATTCTTAAAATTTTGTTTGAAACTTAACTAAATACGTATTCCATAGTTCCCATGAACAAAATGAGAATCAGAAATGTTCAAACAATCCTTCAACACACAAAAACATTTTTTTTTTTTCGTTTTGCAACTATTTCACTTTTCTTGGCAGCCTTCTATACAAAGAGTTACGAAATGTCGGCGTCATATAGACAGCTGAAAAAGACAGAAAACATTTGAAAGATCTATTTTTGGACTTGAATTAATACATTTCAATAAAGCAAATAAATAATTGAGTTCACACAAGGTTACAGGATAACATTATCCATTGCTAAATAAAACCTGTAGATTGTCACTAATTTCTCTTGCTGTGATTAGGTTATTGTGGCCACTAACCATCTTACTGCTAAATTAAATCATAATATTGTCATGTTCGACCATACTATTGACACTTTCAATCAAATTGTTGCCACATCCAACAATAATATTAGCATTTTCAACCACGCTTTTGTCTCATTTAAACATACCATTGGCAATTTTAACCATACTTTGGTAGTTTCCAAATATACTATTTTCAAATGCAACTATGCTATTTTCATATTGCAGATCACACATGACAATATTGGCGGAATTTATCAAACTTCAATGGTAATATTTTCCTCCAATATCAATATCCTGACAATATCATAATTAAATTTGACAGCAATATTGTGACTCTAGAACTATTTTTAATATGTTGGTTGAAAATGGCAATGGCATCGTTGGAAGTAAAACTATTATAGTTGAAAATGGCAACAGCTTGTCCAGGCATAATAATACAACATTAATATGGTTAGTGGCCACAATAGACTAATCGACAAGAATATTTACAGAATACAAACAAATATTCTTATGTACATACCTCTCTATAGGGTGGCATAAAATTAACGAATTTGTATTGCTAATGAACTTAGTTATTTATTTGCTTTTAAGGGCCAATTGAAATGTATTAACTCTCAAATATCCGCCAAAAAAACAGTC
Organism: Sturmia bella; assembly: GCA_963662145.1. Lineage (NCBI taxonomy): Eukaryota > Metazoa > Arthropoda > Insecta > Diptera > Tachinidae > Sturmia > Sturmia bella. The sequence continues at coordinate 32,360,596 of OY759168.1, read as the reverse complement.
TGCAGCGGTAGAATCTGGAGAACGCGGAGGACAATAAAAATCACTTGTACGCGAAATAATTCGTTCATCAAAGATGTCCCGTAAAAAAGCCATTTTGTCCCTTGCAGTGTGTGCTGTGGCCCCATCTTGTTGAAATCATACTTATGGATGGTTTTCCACAGCTGGCCTTTAAAAAATTTTTAACATTGTCCCATATTTGACACCATTGACGGAAACGGCGACCCCGTGTTCATTTTCAATAAAAATAAGAACAGGACAATTACCCTTTCCGATGAAGCCCCACTCCAAACCGTGCACTATATGGGTGTTATTCTTCTGTTGAACCGCACTCGCATTTTCTATAGCCCATATCCTACAGTTTTGCATATTAACGAACCCACTTAATTGGAAATGGGCTTCGTCGTTCATAATTAAATTATGAATAAAATTATGATTTTCTTCTGCTTTTTGCCCGAAAACAAAAACTGAATAATCAAGTCGTCGCTAGTATACTGTCGGTTTCAATTCTTGGATAAGCTGAATCTTGTATGGAAACATTCCTATTGTATGCAAAAATATTGTATGCAAGGATTCCAAGTTGTATCGAATGTCCCGTGGTTAATATTTCTTCTTCTTCCCGAACAGTCCTCTGTACCATTTCAAATATGTTCACCGTTCGTCATCTGCCAGCGCAAGGAAGGTTCTTTATTGCGTTTTGTTGTCGAAAATTTGCAACCACATGGTTTATTGTTGACTGTGAGGGTCCAACCAGCACATTAAAATAACGACCATGCATATGCATGCTGAGTCAAAACAATGGTTCGTTGATTTGAAAAATAAAGCTCAACAATTTGGTCACGTTGTTCAATTGAGTACTGCTTCATTTTAAATTCCCCAAATCTTCTTTATAAATTATTAAAAAGAAAAGAAGAAAAAATATTATAATAAAAAAGTTATAAGCAATTCAAACCCCTTCGTTAATTTTGGGCTACCCTGTAGCTCGCGTTGATTACTACTAATAGAATATCAAAAGTAATCGCACTTCAACCAAATACTTTGTACATACTTAAAATAAGAAGAATTTAGTAGCCAATTAAAATTTTTTGGATTTATTTAAAATATTAACACCGGTATTCATAACAAATAAAACGTTGCTCAAATAAATTTTAGAAAGAATTTTATATGAAAAATTTGTTGTAAAATGTGTTTCAACAATGTTTTATTTTTTATGAATACCGGTGTAACTATTTAAATATTTATTAAATATATAATTTTTATTTGATCTTTTTAATTATTGAAAAAACTAATTTATACAGCTTCAGATCGTTTTTTTTAATATAAAAATTTATTAACAATATTATTCAATAATTCGCTAACAGTTTATTAGCATCTTCAGGATAATATTTGTAATTACATTATTTGTAATTACAATTTGTTTGTTAGCATCTTCAGGATAATATTTGTAATTACAAATTGTAATTACAAATTGTAATTACAAATATTATCCTGAAGATGCTAACAAACTGTTAGCGAAATATTGAATAATATTGTTAATAAATTTTTATATAAATAAAAACGATCTGAAGCTGTATAGATTAGTTTTTTCAATATTTATTTAAAAAAATTATTAATTTCCAATTACTATCAACACTAACCTTGATAACCATGGATATATTATAATACAATAATTACGAAATGTTGGCAGCTGAAATGATTCTGTTTAAAATCGGCTATTGGGTGTTTGGGTGATATGGCAGAGTTTTTGAGCCATTTTGCTGTAATATTGTTTATTTTTTGCTGATGAGCAAAATATTAAAATGAAAGTTCCTTTAATTTCTGTTGTCCCAAATTTGTGCAATCGTACCCCTGAGATCAAGGCTACAATGGCTCAGGTGTGAAACTGTGAAATTTCATCAACCTTAAGAGCAAAATGAAAAACATATTTTTTTCTGAACAAAACAACAGCAGCGCAAACGAGTATCATCAACATATAATATGAAACGTGAAAGGAGTACAAAATTTTATGATTTCCTTCACAAAAAAAAAAGAACGGAAATAGATTTGCCAGTAGTTGTGAATATGCAACAAGAGCTGCCTGTGTGTATGTGTGTGTGTGTGTGTGTGTGCATATGTGTCTGTAAGTTAATGTCTAAACGTATTTAAGATAATGAAATTTTTATTCGTGCTGCCATATCTGCAGCAACTTGTAGTTTAAGGGAATTTTGCTCTAACAAAAAGAAAAACGTCACTGCCAAATTAAAATATTAAGAATTTGCCTTAAAACAAAACTTGGTTGCTGTTTTTCATACAAAACTTAAATTTTGAAAGTTTTCCTTAATCCAGTTTCATACCCAGAATTGTTTTTAAGTCTGCCAGAATTTAAGTATTCCATTGTGTGTCAATAAATTACATTTAATCCAACCACTTACAATTTCTTTGCGACAAAACTATTTTTGCTACTTGAGTTCTTCGGTGACAAAAAGAGGCAAGAGAAGCGTAACCAACAAAATTTATCTGTTGATTACATTTAACCAAAAACGAACAAGACTAAAAGTAATTCTATTATGTTTTTGTGCTTAAACTAATTCAATTTTCCGACAAAACTTTTCAAAGCTTCATAAGCCTGTAACAAATACTTGCTTTGCTCTTTTAAATACTACACAGATACTTAGTTTTTAATCTTGGTGCCTGTGTATGTGTGTGTGTGTGTGTTAGTGTGGTAGTACGAATCCTGTTAGTGCCTGCTTTGCTTCCTCTTTTTCTTCTTCGTTATGGTGTAATTAAGAACCAATAAAATAATATGACAATTGCTAAGGTATTTTTGCATATGTTTTATTTTATATTCCCATGGACTCTATTGTCACGTACACACAAACACACAACTCACAAACAAAAATTTACAGGCACAAGGGGGATCCCATTAAGGCTTTTTATTTATGTGTGATGTTTACAGAATATAAAGCCTAACACTTTTGCAATGATTTCTACACAAATATTATGATAATTTGCTGGCTTCTGCGGTGACAGCAGAACATTAAAATAAACTTAAAGCTCGAATACTTGAACAAAAATCCACGTTTGTTAAAAGAGTTATGAGTGATCTGTAACACAAAAAAAAAATTAAAAACGGGTATAAAAGCATCACCCGTTACATTTTCCGCAGTTGATGTAGAGTCTGCAAGAAGTATATACATATGTAAATGTGAAACTCTTTTTCTGGGCTTTTGTATTATAATTTATACAGTGTTCATGCAACAAACAACAACTTTGTGGCCTAAAGATTGTTTAAAAATAACTGGAAATGACTCTTCCTTTTTTCCAAATTCATACAACGTACAAGATAAATGAATAACTGGAGATAATAAATGTATTTATTGTAGAAAGGCAATCAACACATTTAAGGAGTGTGACCAGTAAAATTTTTAGCATACTAAGGACATTTGAAAGATGTTAAGGACTTGCATGTGTTGTTTGGAATGTTGTGGTTGTTAAGTGTGTAACAATGAATAAAACATACATACTGGCATGCTATGAAAAATTCATACATAAAGAACTAGGAAAAGCAAAGAAACTCACTGTTACTTAGAGGAGTTTTTAAATACTAAAGTCCAAGATGAATAATAAAAACCGCTACACACAGTGAAAATCATAACTTAAAATTAACATGAGAAAATCTTGAACAAAAATCAGGGTGGTAAAATTAACTCTCTACCCAAACTGTTTGTTGTTTAATTCATTTTAATTGTTGTAATGGCTGGTGGGTACGAATTAGTCAACAGGCATGATATTGCGGTTCGAATCCCATTAGAGGTAAACGAAAGTCTTTGTTATACAAAAGTAAAATAAACAGAATGCAAAAAAAAGGAAATGAGATTATATACAATTAAGTAAGAAAAATAATAAAAAATTATATTATTTCCATTCGAAAATTATACGCAGATCGTCATTGAGCGTATCGCTCATAATCTGGCTCTTGGCATTGATCTGCGTTACACTAGGCCTACGATTAAACGAATACGAATGGCAAATGCGGCTGTCGTCTGCAAAAGAGTGGATAGGGTTCGAAATTTGACAGAGAAGATCGTTGAGAAAGATAAGAAACAGGGTGGGAAAAAGAACGGAATCTTGCGAAAACCAAACACTTTAGTGATATTCCAGTAAAATGATACATTTGTTTATCACTAACCTACGTTAAATTGCTCTTCAGGCAACAAATATTCTATAACAAATTCTAGTTGAAATTCTTTCTGCGCCACTCTGATACATTTTATACTTAAATCTTCACTGTAACGAATGTGCAATCGAAAACAGAAAACAAAAACCAACAAAATCAGCTAATAATTATCTGATTTATTGCTGCACATTCACCTGAGAGTTCATCAAATGCCACGTGAAGCACTCCCTTGTTAAACCCTGAAAATTAAATTTCAAAAACAAAAAAAAAAGAAACTCAGCTAACGTGTTCAAACTACTAATGCTCAGAATAGTTAACTTAAGGTGTTAAATGAAAAACAAACATATTTTACACCTCGATATCGAACAATGGCAACACCTTAAACAATAGCAGATACTGTTGCTCGAGTTGATGGTTAAGAGCAGCAAAACAACTTCAAAATGCCAGTCAATGCGACATGTTGATGCGCTACTCTCTTTAATTTTCAATTCTACCTATATGTATGTATGTGTGTGTATTAGAGCAGTCAAATTAGCAATCGATATTGTGTCTTGGATTTTTCGATACAAGCAAAAGTTCCACTAAGTCACATCAAAAAATCGCTTTTACGAGCCTGAAGAGTAGTCAAATGTATAGCCAACCGCCATTTATGGTTTCTCTACAATATTTTTTTTTTTCGAAAACAACAACCCCGTACCCAAGCCTCCTTACGAGGAGGCTTGTACTGTATAACCATATTATATGGTTATACAGTACATAACATTTCACCTTGCCACACGCTTGTCTTTTTTCGATATTACCTAAAATATGCCTGTGCTTGTACATCCCGAAATTACTGATGCTTTTTTTGTTTGGTATTATACCAAATATGTAACCTTAAATGCTGTCGTATTTCATGTAGACCAATTAGACTGGATAAGAAATAATCCACACAATAGAAAAATTCGTTTAACATTCTTCTTCCTTGAGCATTGACTAACAAAACACTCAAAGGTATAATGAAGCTTACGAGGCTCAAATGTGTACATGCATGGAATTGCATTAAACTAGTGCGTTGCTCCATCTTTGCCAGTTTGGCAACCGATACATATGTACATACATATGTACGTGCATGCAACAGCCAACAATAACAATAGCAACAGCAATCGAAATAGAAAGAATAACAAATACCAACAACAGCAAACAAATGAGGCAACTAACTTTTAACTTTGCCAAATAATACGCACACTACATATTTGGCCACCCAAGAGATCAAAATGTTCCACAGACTCAATGGTTGCCGCATCACAACACAACACAACACCAACAACTACGGCAACGACAACGACAACAAAAGAAAAACATCTCGAATATTTTGAGGGTTGCCCATTGACGGATAAACAGAAAAGCAAAAAAAAACTTAATGAATACCAACCATCAAACATTCCGCTAGACAGTTTGTCAGTCACTGAAATAAGCAACCATGAAAACAAAACACAATTTTCCAGGATTAAACAGTTCTATTGCTCTTGACAAACTGGATACAAGCCCGCGCAGCCATTGCACTGCACTCGTTGTATTCCAAGCTGTTGTTTTGCAACTCCCTGAACAAAAGTTCTAATAATCCCACCAAGATGTAAAATGGTCGGTCGGTTTATAAGGGAACACAAACAAACCCCTTCTTCTTGGTCGCCGTCTGCATAGAAATGAAGACATCAAATGATTGTTGACAGTTGAAGTGTTTGGAAGCGATACACTTACAAACTGATATGGCAGTGCAAATTGCTTTTGAACAAAAATTGGCTTTCAAAGTCGATTTGAATTGTGAGTGTTGTGGAGTGGAGTGGAGTGGGCATGTGTGAAGTTTGTTTGCATTTTGCAACATTAGCCTGGTCAAATGGTGGAAAATGATCGCAAGTAGTTTACATATATAAAACGCTCCTACCAGCAAAAAAAAAAAAGGCACGAGCAAGTGTTTTATCATTTCATGCTAGGAACACAACAAAGACGAGCGATGAATATTCGCCAACAATAATAAGTCACATTTGTGTAAGTGAGAGTACACACAATAATGGCGTTGCATGAAGTTCCGCCAGATACAAGCTGGGCCGAAAGAAATCACCCTACTGGAAGTTGCTCTTATTTTCGCAAATGACGGCCAATGCCAAATCTGTTTTTACATTTGGGATCTGCGCAGCCGAAGAATACAAGTGAACCAGTCAGGGAGCGATACACTACACTCCTCAAGAGCGCGGAATAATCCATTCTTTGAGCATTCATTTTCTGAGGTAAGATTCCACCACTTTTTGACAAATATTGGGCAGTATCTCAGCCATAACTTGACGAATGTTGGCTTTAAAGTGCTCCAGAGTTAAAGGTTTATCTGCATAAACACGGTCTTTTGCGTAGGCCCACAAAAAAAGTGTCTAATGGTGTCAAACCGCATGATCTTGGCGGCCAATTGATATCGCCACGACGAGAAATTATGCGGCCAGGAAATGCCATATTCGCTTAAGTTGTGTGGCATTTAGCACCGTCTTGTTGAAACTACATACGAGTATTCTCTAAGTCATATTCTTCAATGGCAGGCAAAGAAAAAGTCGGTTCACATGATCATAACGCTCCGAATTGGTGGTGACAGTAGTTACATTGTCGTTTTCGAAGAAGTCAGGTCCAATCACACCTTCGGACCAAATAGTGACTTTTTCTGGATGTAAGTTACTTGAGGATTCTCAGAGCCCCAAATACGACAATTTTGTTTATTAACATATCCAGCAAGTTAGAAATGTGCTTCACCGCTGAAGATCGCCGTGCACCGCCTGCTGTTCAAGCACCCATTCCACGTATCTACGACATTGTGAATGGTCAGCTGGCTTCAGTTGTTGTGTAAGCTGGACTTTATATGGCTGTAGGTGTAGATCTAAATACGAAATACGTCATAATGTGCCAAAAGACAGTCCTGATTCCTGAGAACGACACATTCAGGTCTTCGGCAGCACTTTCACTTATAGCAGCGGAACGAGCGAAACGATGACGTACAATATTTGTACTCGCTCCAGTCTCTTCAAATTTCTTCACAATTTTGCCAATTGCTGGCGTAGTTGGACGATTATGTAAACCATAACCTCCTCTCAAAGCACGATATGTGGCTGTGGCAGAATCATCAGTTTTGTAGTATGTTTTGATCATTTTTATGCGTTGTGTGATAGTGAAACGATCCATTTTCGTCAATGTCAAACTTACGATTGAGAAGAAAAAAAATTGGTTTAACAACTTAGTTTGACAGATGTCGAATTCCGGTCCTATATTTTTGAAACTACGAACCCGTTACATTTCGCCAGTGTTGGGCAAAATACATGCTCTGATGTATGTAAAATACAAAATACACGAAAATTGTATATTTAAAATACAAAATACAAATACTTTTTTTGCATGTATTTAAAATACAAACTACTGCATTCCAAAAGCAAATGTTCGAAATACCAAGCACAAAATACAGTGTAACAAAATTATGTATTTAAAATACAAAATACAAAATATTTTAATCAAAAAACAAATTTATTTTCTTTCATAAACACCAGTTTTTCAAAAGTGATATCAGACAAACAATCTCTTGATGGCGAATAAAGAAAACCAACTAACGACAAAATCTCAATAATTTCTTATTAGAAAACGATTTTATATTTTATTGAAAGACCTATAACGGAATTAAGAAAAAAGTGACAATTAAAAAACGTTTCATCAAATGTCATATAACTATATATAGTCTATTAAAGTCAACATTTAATTGATATTTTTTTCTCTTGTTTTAGATTAAAATGTCGAACGCTGTTTTTCCTTGTATTTTATTTTTTTATTATTTAACATTCAGTTGCGTTTACTTTACACAGGGTACTTTGGTAATTAAATTGTGGTATTGCTATTTTTTGGAAAGAAAACAGTTGCAAAATTGTCGGATTTTAGTTTAATTTTTAGCGCATATTTTTCAACATAAACTCAAAATGTATTTTGAGAGCACGAGTATTTGAAATACCAAATACTCAATCGCTTAGTGTTTAAAATACAAAATACAAATACATTCGTGAGACGTATTTAAAATACAAATACAAAATATGTATTTGTATTTTAAATACGTATTTCAAATACATGTATTTCAAATACTGCCCAGCCCTGCATTTCACCATGCCCCAGGATTTTTAAGCATTAGTTTTAAGTTTAAAACAGTATACAGCTAATCACAACCTGGGTTCTTCTTTTTTTTTTTAGACTGGGACTTAGGGGATGACCCCTATATATGCATTACATTGTACTGGTGGGTAAAAAAAATTTGGATGCTAATGAGCTTGGTGGGCGCCGTAGTATATACCCCATCCGGTAAGCCTCCAAACTCACATTTCTTGTCTTCCTTCAAACGGTTGATCACTACAATTTTATTACAAAAGAAAATTTTCCCAATTTTGAGGATGTAAATTTGAACTCTAGTCGGATAAAACTATTAGCATTTGTAAATCATATAGTTCGATCACAATGTCAAAATTAATACTGATGCTGGTTGTTATTTATCTTTTTCATTTTAATATCATTTTATTTCCACCTCAATAACCTTTAACTTTAACTACTTAATGCTTTCGAAATTTTTAACGCATGTTTTACATTTATGGAATTAAATTTATCAATAAAAAATGGCTTTAACTAACAAACAATAAATAATTAAATATTACGCATAAATAATTTAGTCGTAATGCAAACCATAAATATTATTTTTCTATGATACACAGCTGTGATTATTACAACTGCATCGCATAATAATATTATGTACATTAGTTTAATAAACAGTAATAGAAGCAGCAATAAAAACGAAATCAATTAAAAATGTTTCCATTGCCAGGCAAAATCATAATTGAGTGAATGACTGGACGCAGGCATCCAAACGCACAGCGACAGAATGAAAGCGAAAAAAAATTATTAAAAATTCCTTAAATAAACACAACTATTATTTGTCGTATAAACTAATTGTGAAGTGTGCTAATTAAATTTTCAAAAAACGATTATCGTTTTAAGCATGTACATATGTATGTAGATATGCAGGTACATGTAGGTATGTATATCTAGAAATGTAAATTGCATGTGTAATGCGTGATTAGGGAGGTTAAAAAAACTGAAGAGAAGGGTAGAAGCCTTAATGCTGGGAGGTTAAAAAAAAATATCCATCAGCCACAACAAACTATGAAATATTACGAGTTCAAATAGTTCCTCATCTAAATTAAAGAGGGGTAAAACGAGTACTAAGCAGTTCATAGCTACTCCTGATTCTGTGCTATAGAGGGAAAACTTAATACCGACCCACGCATAGGAATAGCAGGAGGAGATGAATGTAGAGCTTGTGGGGAGGAAAGCGAAACATTGGAGCACTATTTATGTCAGTGCCCCGCTTTCTCACAAATACGATCCCGACATTTTGGGAGAGACACCTTACCAGACATAACCCAATTACGGGGCGCATGCTGGAGGAAACTAAGGAACTTTGTGAATGACACGGAGTTCCTATAGACCTATGAGTCAAACTGGTTCACGGTTAAACCCACGGAGCGCACAACAAGCCTATATTGGCTTAGGTGTATGTCGTAAGACATGGGCAGTAGAACCCCTCTATTCAACCTAACCTAACCTAACCTAATACCGACCCAGGCGAATCGAAAGTTTTTTCTGAGCATACCAGGCCTTCTTAAGGAACCTCTCTCACGCTTCATGTATATAACAGGTGGGCCAAATGAAATCACTCTATTGGAAGTTGCTCTTATTTTTGCAAATGGCGGCCAATGTCAAATCAAAGTAAACAAGCCATGGAGCAATAATGCGGAATAATTGCGTCTATGACGAAGTAGACAATTTCTCGACCAAAATCATAATGAGTGGAGATGCTCATTTCCAACTCAGCGGGTATGTGAACAAGCAAAACTATCGCTTCTGGGGCACCAAAAATCCACGAGTGATGCACGAGGAGCCATCACACCAGCTCAAAGTGACTGCATGGTGAGCTGTTCACGCTGGCAGAGTCATTGGGCCACGCGCTATAGAGCCATGGCAATTGATTTTTTTCTGCCGCAATTGAACGAATTAGGTCTGGAGGACATGTGGTTCCAACAGGATGGAGCAACGGCGGGTCGGCCTTTGTAGAATGGTACCAGCTGCCGCAAAATGAAAAAGTGTGCTGCCAGATGCTTACAGATTTTGTACACGAAGCCGGTGTTGGTTATACCATGGAAGAGAAAATAAATTTTGCATACCTATAAAAAAATGTATTGAATTAAATGTAAAAAAATACGATTTTGGATGCTTGAAACCGTTTATGAATTCCCGATTTTGTGTTCTGTGCAAAAACATTCCTCTGGCAACACTGTTTTACCCACATATTCATATTTTCCTTACTAAATTCCGCAACTTTGCCATCGAATTATTTATAAGCTAAAGCCTCCGGCAGACTTCGACTGAAGTCCACGACCCCCTCAACAAACATATAAAACGCGTTTCTTTCAAAGCCTGGCTCCTTATTCTAAAGTTTCCCCGCAACGGCACACACTACGCAAGCCACAATAGATATTCTGAAAGCCAAACAACAACGGATGACTTCTTTTGGCCCACCTGTTATTAGGCCCAGTCGATTCGTCTGGACAATGTTGATGTTGTGCCACCGATTTTTGAGGGAAAAAAATTCCACTACAATAAATCAAAAGAAATCATTTTCGAGGAGTCCAATTTTCATTTTTTTTTCATTTTTGTGTGGATAGCTCCCCTAAGGAGGTGTGGTAGGGGGTCGCTGCGTTCAAACAAAATATTGATGGTTGGTTCCATATTTGATTCCTATACGGGCATCCTGTGGCCAGGGTCCATAGAGATATCATATGTCTCAATAACTCCTAATATTGTTTTCGCCCCCAGATTTTTTCCAAAAACACTAACCTAATTCCCCGCTTCGTTAAGGGGGCTCCCATACAAAAAAAATTCAATCTGATACTTCGAAAATGATTTATTTGATATATTGCAGTACAAATTTGCCTTCTCTTGCCAAAATCAATTGAAATTGAAATAACAAAATATCGACTGCTAAGTCGACCCACCCTTACATACATATTTTTGAAATATTCCCTAAAGGTGGGATCACACGATTGCCGCAATGCACCAATTTTACACAATTTTTATGAGGCTGAATTGGAGCATAATAAAAAAATTTTCCCAATCAAATTCTCTGCAATCACATGATTGTCACATTTTACTGAAATTTTATTGCCGCATTATAGTCACACGATTGTTATATTATACAGCAACTCTGAGAAACAGCTGTTGTAGCTGATGACAAACTTTGTTTTCCCAAAAAAAAAAAAAAAATTATTAAATGTTAAAAATATGGTTTGTTCATTAAAAAGAAAGAAAATTGCTTCGGCTATTATTATAATGTTGTGCGGGCTGAAAAAGCAAAAAATTAATAGTAACAACAATTGAATTTTACTGATTGAAAAGCAGAAATCATGTTTGGAAGACGGGTTTAAACAATTTTGAAACTAAATAAATGTATACATATGGCGGGTATTGTCTACTTTGGTTGCCGCATGAGAACACAATAAATATTGCTGCATTTTTAGAATTTTTATTGGTGATTAGTTGTATGTCAAGTGTTCACACAGTTGTCGCATCAGGGTTGTATTTGATTGGGACAAATAGGAACAACATTCGTTTTGGTTGCTGCATGATTGGAACACAAAACGTAACAAAAATTGGTGCATTGCGGCAATCGTATGATCCCACCTTAAGGCGTCGAGTGTTTTAGAAGTGCAATTTTTTTTAGAAAATATACATTAATGTGCTTCCCACTTCCAATTCTTAAAATGACCTCCATATAAAACTTTTTAGTTTTGATAAATGTTTCATTTTACCAGTCCAAGAGAGCCCCTACTAGAGTTGCTGCTCTTCGACGACAGTCATAATTTGATGCATTTTGTGGCAGTCTTAAATTGTTTGTACATATTGCTAACTTTCATATATACTATGTACTCTTAAAGAAACTCTGGGGGCTTGACCTCCCTACTGAAATCATAACATAAAAAATTTGCTTAACTCATACAGCAATCGAAACACGTGCAAACACGTACCCCGCCCTGCCAGCCAGCCAACCAACATACTCAGTTACTAAGAAAGTTATGGTGGGCAGGAAACGGATAACATGGTCTTGCCAACATTTGCTTACGTCAAATATTTATATTTATACCTGAAATTTTGTTTGTTTTTTAACTAAAATTACACTCACACTCATACGCACATACACTAACTCGTGCATAACAAATACGGTAACAACAGAATACATATCATTATTGTATTATTAAACCATATCAACATTTCAACATGTTTGTCCACAATACATGTTTATGCGATTTTCATTTCAAAATCATATTGATATTGGCGTAAAATGCAACACACTCATTTGATGGTGGGCGGAGGGATGGTGGAGCCGGTCGGTCAGGTCATATTTATTGAAATTTTAAAAACCACAAAAATGGCTAATTTTCAATTTTGTTTAACTTTGTTTTTGTTTAATAGGAACAACAACAACATCAAAAAAAGTATGCAGCCGATTTTTTTTTATAAAATTTTACTGTAAAAGTACTTCGTAGGAGAGAATGATAAAAATATACATATTCAATAAGTGAAAACACTTAGATTGGGTTGGGTTGGGTTGATTGCAGGGGTTTGTTTGCCCATGTCTGGCGACATACACTTAAGCCAGTATAGGCTTGTTGTGCGCGTGCTCCGTGGAGTTAAGAGCGCACAATAAACTTATGTCTTATATGACATAGTGTGATGTGTGTAGGTGAACTTTTAATTTTTCTTTTTTAAAATGTCCTATGCAATATATTTTATTTTTGCCGGCGCTTAAAAACGCCACTGGCAAAGTTTATATTTATTTTTAGGGCAGATGAATGCCTGCTCAAAATAATAAGCCGATCTGCTTAAGGCTAAAAAGTGAATGTTTTATTCATCAAATTTGTTCTGCTTATATTCAAAAGTAATGGTATTCTAAAACTACAAAATTCTTATAATTGAAAACTACATCTAAACAATAACATGGTAACTATTTACATGTGGTGTGTTTCATTTGGAAATTATTCCAGATGATTTAAAACTACAAAATAGTTGACAAAAAAAATATAAATATTATTGTTACTCACATGCAGCAATTCACAATGGTGTGATGACATATTATCTAAATAACAATTCCTTAAATTATTAATAGTAGGGTAGTACATGGAATCATAATGTAGTATACAAAACTAATAATATAATAATGTAATATAATAATACTAATAATGTAATATAGAATACGAATAAATTAATATAATACGTAGAGTACATTACATTAGGTCTATAAGAACTCCGTGTCATTCACATTCCTTAAGTTTCATTATTCCTTAAATGTCACTCCTTCATTTTCTCCAGCATATGCCCCGTAGTTGGGTTATGTGTGGTAAGGTGTCGCTCCCAAGATATCGGGATGGTATTTGTGAGAAGGCGGGCCACTGACATTAATAGAACTCTAGTGTCTTGCTTTCCTCCCCGTATGCTCTACATTTATCGCCTTCCTCTATTCCACTGCGGTTAAGATGTGCCAGTTATTGAGAGTGGCCTGTCAGAACTCCCATCAATCTACTTAATTCGGGATTACTAAGTCTTAGTAGATCCCTCCCCCCCCCCCACCCGCCTTTGTTTTCCTCATCTGGATCCCACCTTAGAAATCTTCCATTGATTCTCAGGGTTTTGTTGTTCCAGAGAGTTAAATGGGCTCTATGTGCCCCATTTCTTAGCTCAGATTTAACTGTATCGCAAGGTTTGGCGCCTACTAAGCTTACATATGTTACTTAACTATCTTGCTCTTGAAACAAGTGAGTTTGCTCTTTCATTTCCAGTTACTCCCGCATGCCCTGGCACGCACATGATGCGCAGTTCACCATGAGATGAGTAACTGTTAATAGTATTTTTTTCAATTCCAAACTATGCGTGATTTTATCCGCTCATCTGAGATCGCTCTAGTGGCCATTTGACTATACGTGAATGGCATTCCCATTTCATTGGGCTCCTTAATACACTCCGTAATTGCCTGAATTTCCACCTAAAAAACCGTGCAAAAGTCCGGCAGCTGAAATAACAGTTCCGTGGTATTTTCTATATAAATACCAAGTCCTGTTTTCTCCTCGCCTTTGGTCCATCTATGTAACAATGAATTGCTATGGGGATCTGGCTCAAAAAATCGGTCAACCGGGAATGAAAGTCTGAAATAAATGTTGCGCAATTGGCCTCTTCTAGTCTAGTCTGATCTCCGGTATGCAATCTGACTCACATTTTCTGGTATAAACTATAATACACTTCGTATACCTGATCGATCCACTCAACTATCATCTTTAATTGTTTCGCTGTGAAAGCAGCTTCATATTTTATACGAATTTCGATTGGCTCGACGGATAATATTGCTTTCATCGCTCTTGTTGGTGTCGTTTTGAAAGCACCATTCATTCATACCACAGAATACTACCAGAATGGTCACCAGCTCTGCCGGACTACAAAAATTATCAATTTTCTGTCAAATTTCATGAAAGTGGCAGCCTTGCGACGCTCGAGCATCCAGTGAAGGACAGAAAACATGAAAATATTTATATAGCTATCTCTGTTGTTTACATCTCCGCATTTGTTTACATTTGATTTTTGGTTAGGAAAATTCAGTGCAAATCTAGTGCAAATAAAACAGCTTTGCAACCAAACAGATAATAATTATTTGTACTTGAAGTCTTATTTGCCTAGATAACATCACCAGCAATATGTTTAAAATTTAGTTTTCAAAGCTTTTCATTCATATTTTCTACTTTTTTCGTAAAAATTACAATAAAACCAATATTTTTTCAAACACTTTACAACAACATTTTTTCATTGTTTATACTTGTTTTTGTGTACACCAACTAGTTGGTCTCATACACTCATGTTGCCACGATTTCCTGTACTGCTCAGCTCTGGCTGGCCCCTAAACAAATGATATGGCCACTTTACAAAAGTCACTATTGGAATATCTGGTGATGTCTGTGATTCATACCAAGACAGCAGGTTCTTTGAACTTTCTGTACAACCCTCTTGGTTGTGTCCAGTTGTGTGACAGGGTATAGTTGATTTGAATTCCTTCCATTCCTTAGTATCAAGATGTCATCAGCACAGCAGATTGTCTCGAATCCTTCATCGTTCAGAGTCCTAATAAGGATATGCATCGTTGTGATCGTGACACAGCCACGGTATGTAATCCAGCCAGTAATTCTTCAACTTTACTTTTCTTGTCTTCTTTAAAAATGTTGATCACTCCAATTTTATCATAAAAAATTTCAATTCTTTCTCAATTTTAATGATGTAAAAATTAGTTTAATGAAAGCCCAATAAAATTGTCAACCATTGTAAATCATATAGTTCACTATAATATTAAATTAATGCTAACAATCAATATAATTGTTCGCCAGGCAATGTCAATAGAGATTCTTCACATTTAAACATGAAAACTAAACTTAAAGAAGGATATTCGTAAAAAAAATAAAATGTGCTTTTAATTGTTATTTTTCCAAAACAATAATTGAAAGATATTAATCAAATGTACTACAAAAGAGTTTTAAGAAAATGTTGAAAGGAATTTCTGAGTTAAAACTCATTTTATATGAATTTTTATGAATACAGCTACAAACAAAACAAAGCTAAAAACGAACCACTGAAAATAAACTTTGAAGATACGTATACATATGTATGCTTACCAGAGAGCTGCACAATTACATTGCAAGCATAAACAGACCAACTCTAAAAACAGCTGTGTTTTCCAACATTAAAAATAAGATTTTTAAAGTTCAAATATTTTTCACTCCCCTTTCATTTATGCGAGCTTCATACGTCATTTTTTTAACCTTTGAAAATTATATACACAAGGTTAAAAAAATGACGTATGAAGGTCACATAAATGAAAGGGGAGTGAAAAATATTTCAACATTAAAAATAAGATTTTGAATAACACTCATGCCTACTGAGTGTTATTCCCACAGAAAAACGTTGACGGTGCAGTTCTCTGCTGCATAACGCAATCATCCATCGAAAGCTATAAAAGTAGATCTCTTAAAAAACATTAAGGCTTCGTTGCATGGGTAGGCTCTGTCTCAGCCTGTTCGTATGTCTGTAAATGTAAATATATTTATAGCCAGCAAACAGGCCGACATGTATTCATGCGCGTGTGTGTGTGTGTGTGTGTGCAGTATTTATAATTTAATCCTGTGGCTGTGAAACAATTTTATTTGTTGTTTTACAAATAAAAATAAGCTGTGCGCTTGAATAAAAACCATGTTTTTTTTTTATATATGTATTCATTGATAAAGTAGCTGGTGGAATGGTGCCGTTTGTACTCGTAATCTTCTATGGGATTAAAGTTGTTATTAAAATTGTCCATATGTGGACGTTGGTGCTTTGTGTAATAACTTCCTTATTCATTCATTCATTCATTCATTTAGTCATTATTTCTTTAGCTAGTGTGCTGTTTTATTGATTTCGTTTCATTGATACGATTATTTTGCTGCTATTAAATTGTTTATTTTTTTACTGATTCGTGGGACACTCGCGAAATTTCTCACGGCAGAAAAGCTTTGTTTTTTAACCATTAAATGTTTGCTTTAATAACACTATTAAAAACTTAAAATAAATTTAAGATCTAAAACACTTGATGAGTTGGTTGGTAAAAATATGATTCTTAAAACCTAAAGCAGAAAACTGTAACGTGTGCCTGTTTTCAAAAAACAGTTTGAACTCCGAACTTTGGACGTGTGTAGATCTCCACATGTTAATGTGTATACGCAAAGATTATTCTTAAACCTTCTTTGCAGTTTGGTATGTATCACTGATGCATAAGTACATGTCATCCTGTTGTTAACAGAAACTAACCAACAATAAGACCACTAACACACCAATCCAAAAACATTGTAACAACAACAACAACAGCGGCCACAAATTACAATTGTGAATTGTATGCAAGCAAAGACTTGAAAGCAGCAACACTTACACGAATACAAACAACTCACTTTCTATCCGTGTGTGCAAATGTAAATCTGCTGGACAAGAAATCGATCATATTATTTTAGAGTCCATGCCTTCAACTTTATCCTTATTTATTGTGGTTGCTGTTGTTGTTTAACTTTAAACTTACAACAAACTGTCAACATGACACATGTTGGACTGTGTGTTTTCTTCTATCGTTGGTTGGTTTGTTTATTTGAATCAGTTTTGTTTTTTTTTTTTTTTTTGTCAACTACTGCAATGGAACGTGATGTTGCATTTTACACCGTACAATAGATTATTAGATTTTATTTCATACCTTTTGTTATTTTACTATTCCGTAACGGTTACAACGGTTGTTGGAGGGGCATGAAAATAACCTCAAACATGCAATAACCGCAAACAGAAACGTATTCAATATCCATTGTACGTTTAGATTGGGACAAAGAAGAGAGTGAAAGTATTCATTCTTTTGAGGGCAATTGATTTAAGAAACAGTTGATCAGCTACTGGGTTTATATTTCTTGGGCAACAAGGGAACGCAGGCATTTGATGCAAATGCTGATGCTTAAAAGAAACAGTATGTAATTAGTTAGGACTTCTCTTTCCTTCTGTAAAATAGTCGATCCCTACAATTTAATTCGATAAAAATTCCCTCCCACTTCTGAGGGAACAATATCGAACTAAGGCCCGGTAGAGGCATTTAAAATCAGCATTATTATTTAGTTAATTTTCCAAAAATAAGTTTTCTTTTTGGCAATTTTTCATAGAAGATCGGCCCAAAGAAATCACCCCATTGCTCTTATTTTTGCAAATAGCGGTCAATGTCAAATCTGTTTTTGCAGTTGTGAACTAGACAGCTGTAGAATACATGTGAGCGATACACTTCCCAAGAACGCGGAATAGTCGTGTATATGATGAAGTGGACGATTTTTTTTACAAAAATCATAATGAGCGATTAGTCTCATTTCCACCTCAGCGGATACGTGAACAAGCAAAACTATCGCTTCTGGGGCATCGAAAATCCACGAGTGATGCACGAGGAGCCATGGCACTCGCTTAATGCTTAATGGAACACAACTGGGACGAACGACGAATTTCGCCCAACACGACGAATACGCCGGTTGAAATTCGCTGTGTAAATTCGTCTTATGAAGCACAATAACGAAGAAAAACAAAAACATCTGTTATAATTGACAAAGTTGTTTATTGTTGTTGAAAGATAAAAAAATTAAATGAATCAAAGAATTTAAAATTTTGTAAAAATAATTGAAATAATGAACATCATGTTCATTATGGTAAAAGCCTTGAAGTTTAACATTTTCAATTATAATTTCATTTGTATCCATTTTCTCAGTTTTTTTTTTAATTTTATCTTATTATAGTTGAACAGCTGATGGGGTGACCATATTTACAAAATTGGTTGCTAAAAAATTTAGCATTACCAAAAACCAAAAAATTAAACACTACAAACATGTTTTATCATCTAATATGTTGGCATTTTATTTTAAATGCAAAAAGTCAAAGCTTAGCACTTAAAATAAAAGCTAATAAAGTAAAAATTAACTATTTATACTAAAACATTTGAAAACTGCACATGGTACTGATTTGTTCGTCGTTCGCCGGCGTAGGAAATAGAAATAAATATATTTCAAGTTCGCCGCGTACAACGAATTTCGACCGACGCTGTGACTGTGTGCATTATTTTCATATACACCAATGTGTTTTATTTTGAACAGCGAAAAATTCGTCGTTCGTCCCAGTTGCGTTCCTAGCATAAAGTGACTGCATGGAGCGCTGTTTATGCTAGAGGAGTCATCGGGCCATTTTTTTTCGAGGACGCTGCTGGTCAAACGACCACGCTGTATATGGCCTTATTCACCGAGTCTTTTCTGCTGCAATTAAACGAATTATTTGTGAGGTCATGTGGTCTCAGCAGGTCGGAGAAACGGCTCACACTGAATCAAGGACCTTTAGCTAGAGGAACAACTAGCTGTTTCAAAGCCTCGTTAGCCACTACTCTTGAGCTTATGGGCCGATATTTCTAAAGCGACACTCAAACCATTCAGCCACTCTCTAAATTTTTAATTATATCGAACGCACAGCAGATCATTTGAAAAGGTTAGGCAATGAAAAATTACAATTAACAATATGAGAAATTGGAATTAAAAATAAGTTGTAATACAACTTGATAACCGTTGTGTAGTGGAAAACTCTCCTGCGGTAAATAGGCAATGCATACCCAGAAAACAAGCAACAATTTGGGTGGCTGAGCCCCTGAGTTCAAAGACGAGTGCAGACGAGAAGTGTGGCGGCTTAGAAACAGCTAGTTGTCCACCTAACTGAAGGTCCTTGATGTTTTCTTTCTTTTGTTTTATTAATATCAATCATAAAAATAATATATAACAAAGTTAAGCCTAATAAACGTAGTACGAGATAATAAAAATATAAAAGTGAAAATTTTTACTGAAAATTTTAATTTCATTGAACCAAGGGTTGAACTTGAGCCTGAAAAAGTAATTTAATATAAAAGTGAACTTAACTATTTATTTGCCTTTTATATCCTGTTCATACATGCAGCAATATTCAAATTATAACAATTAAAGCCATTATTGAGACAAAATTTTCATATAAAAATTACAATTAGCTTATTGGCAATTAAGAGATAATTGTTTCAATAATGAGTAAAATTTATAATGCAACACTGTTAGATTTGTATTAACAGTACCAAGTGAACAAGCTTTAACAATAACAGTACATATTGAACACTCCTTGTGAAAATTTTACTAATCAAACGTCAACAAAATAAATAAACAACAAACAAATTTTTTTTTTTAATTTTTTATGATAAGGGGTGTTTTTTTTCGATGTATACAACTTTAAGTTGCAATAAAACAGCGATGGATTATTTGATTGGCATGAATTTTACTTATCCGAAAGATAATCTTGTGGCATTACATTTTAAATATGACTTCTGGCATATGACCGCCACGGCTGGCGCGGATGTAGTCCAATCTGGACTTCCAATTTTCGATGACTTTCTCCAACATTTCTGGCCGTATATCGGCAATAACACGGCGAATGTTGTCTTCCAAATGGTCAAGCGTTTGTGGCACAAGCATGTTGCGCAGTCTCATCACATCTCCTGGACATCATGGTTATTCAATTCAGGAATGAAAAAGTTAGTAATCATGGCTCTATATCGATCACCATAGACTGTAACTTTCTGACCATCATCGTTTTTGAAGAAGTAGGGACCAATGATTCCACCAGCCCATAAAGCTCACCAAACAGTCAGTTTTTGTGGATGTAACGGTGTTTCGACATGCACTTGAGGATTAGCTTCACTCCAAATGCGCCAGTTTTGTTTGTTGACGTTGCCATTCAACCAGAAGTACGCTTTATCGCTAAAAAAAATTGTGCGCGATACGTATTCCGCACAAAACCATTATTTTCGAAATAAAATTGCACTATTTGCAAGCCTTGTTCACGCGTGAGTTTATTCATGATGTAAATATTGCCAACCAAACTGATCATAAAGCACTTGACAACTGTTAAATCGGTCGCCATCTTGAACAGTAATGCCAAATTATAGTTCTATACATCGAAAAAAGCACCCTTTACAAAATAACCAAATGTAAACAATAACTTTTTCACCTGCCAAATGCTAATTGTCGTAGCAATATTAAGTATGTATGAACACCAAAACGATATTGCCAATTAACTGAATATTGTTTCAATTAAAAAGGCATATGTGAACAGCATATTAAGAACCAATTCAAATGTATTATTTTATGTCTAAAAGCATGCCTTATTAATGTTTACTATCCTTTGCAGTCGTCTATGTGCCGCCGACATTTCGTTAATGCTAATTAACTCACCAGTAGACACGAAAACTTAAGAGAATATTTGAAACCCAACTACTTATTCCAAAATTCTCATGAACAAAATGAGAATTAGAAATGTCCAAAAACAAATTTTAATACAAAAAACATTTTTTCGTCTTGCACACACTTTTAATTTTCTCAACAACTTCTGTACAACGAGCTATCTTCGGTTACTACGATTTCTACAAATCGTAGTAATCGATGGTAAAAAAATGAGTAAAACAGTTGCAAGACGAAAAAATGCTTTCTGTATTAAAATTTCTTTTGAATATTTCCGATTCTCATTTTGTTCATGAGAATTTTGGAATAAGTAGTTGGATTTCAAATATTCCTTTAAAAGTTTTCGTGTCTACTGGTGAGTTGATTAACATCAACGAAATGTTGGCAGCATATTCGTAGGGAGGGCTGAAAAAGACAGAAAACATTAATGAGGTCTATTTTAAGACTTTAAGTGTAAATATATATAACAGCAAGTCGAGAAACATGTGCTTTATTTAATTGCGCATGTCAAAGCGTTTGTAGCGTTTTTAAGTGTTCTATAAGTGATTTACGTTACGTTACGGTACATCAGCAGCAACATGTGTCTAAATAGGTCTAATTCTGCCGTAAAACTTTACTTATTTTATTGTTTAGAAGCTGAAAAAATTCCTGTTTTATTTTAGAGAACTTAAAGAAAAATTTAAAAGTTGTCTTGATGCTAATTTTTTGACTTTTGTTGTTTAATATTTTAAATTTTTTCCGAAAACATCTAACCGAACAAATGCCTGAAAAAGATACCCATTGAGGTATCGAAATATTGAACTAAACAGGCATTTAAAAAAAAGCTCAAGCTCTAATTATTAATTTAAAAAATTAAAAGTTTTCAGCAAAATTGTTTCGAGAAATGATTTCATTGCCTTGAGTGTCTGTTCAGTTTCCTTCATTCACTTCTATTTATTTACTTATGTAGCGCTGTTGTTTCGTGCTTCAGCTTGATTGACTTGCAGTGTTTTGCTGCATTTTTTCACCGCTGTCTAGCTTTATTTAGGTGTAAATTCAATCATCACTTTTGGTGTTCAAAATCTATTCTTAAAACTAAAATAACAAATTGCTTGTGTCAGCAGAAACCAAAGGTAAAAAATTACTCGAGCAACTCACAGTTTTCGTAGCAAAAGTCGTGACAGAATAATTTTTAAGCAAAAAAAATTTTTGCCGTCAGTATTTAGAGGGTATAACTTGGTAATATTGTTGTTTCTTTCTCAAAAGACATTGGTTTATCTGCCGCAATTGTAAATACAATTAATTGTTAGTTTGTTACGTGCAAAAAAATACAGAGAAGCTCTTCTCCCTGGAAGGGAATCTAAAATTATTTGCCACAAGTGTAGAACATTTTCCATAAACTAATATACGAAGGTAATATGTATTTTTGAAAAGGAAAGAATGGTAGAATGGCTACTTACTAGCCTTGTTATTTGCTGACAAAGCAAATAAAGCAAACAAATATATAGTTCGTTTGCTTATCCTTCGGTGTGATGCACATTACAAGTTTGATTGTCCAACACTATCGACCAGCTGACATCCTCATGTCTTTACAACTTACTGTCATAACATCCTTTGACGAGACAAGGTTGCTGTGGTCGATCCAATTTACAACTTTGTCACAAGACACACAAAGGCAAAAGGGAAAATGATAATAATAAAAAGCACCAGCATGGACATTATGAGAACATATTATCACTTCCTTCAAACACTCAAAGCCTGTAACAGAGAATATTTGTAAGTTTGCGTTTACACACACTCTAAGTATGTACGTACGTATGTACATAGAACGTATATGGCTGCGTATTAAAATGAGTAGCACAACCATATACAGTATTTATCGGATATAAGAACATCTCATATAAGAACAAAACGCTTATAAGAAACATTTGCAAAAACACCATATCTTTTTAGTGTTTTTTCTAACAAAAAAAGTTTCATATAAGAAAAACGTTTATAAGAAAAAAACTGATAAAAGAACATTTTTCTTGAACACCAAAACCACAAAATGTATAGAATAAGAATTTATATAAGAAACTTTCAAGGGCAACACTGAATTTATGTAGTTTGCATGGACAACTCTGTTTTCTGACAGTTTTACAACAACAACAACGTTTTTTTTACTTTTAGTGCTCATGAGAAGTTTTTGTTTCTTGCCTCGTAAATAAATAAATAAATAGTACAAAATGAATTATGTATGTACATACATATGTACATGTATTTGCTACATATAATTTTTTTTTTTTTTCAAATTGAAGTTGTCTAGTTTTTTATATCTATTTGCTAAAGGGGTTAATAAAATAAAATTTGATTTGTTTTATTTTTCTATTTACATACATACATCTACGTATGTATATACATACATAAAAAGGTAAAAAAGCTCGTATATTCATATAAGAAACAAATGCCTTATGGCCATAGCTACTTATATAAGAAATAAGTTTCTTATATAAAATAATTGTATATAAGAAAGACACGCTTATAAGAAACTTATTTCGTGGATTTTTCAAGTTTCTTATATCCGATAAATACTGTACATATACTTGTAATCATTTCATTATGAATTCGCAAATAAACTAAAACCAAATAAGTTGGCAAATACGGACATGGCATTGCCCATAAATGCTGACTTAATACACAAGTGCTGAAAAGAAATTGCATTCTCAACTAAAGAATAAAAATCTTTAGAAATCGTTTAATACAAGTCTTATAAGTGACTTCTGTTTTAGCATAAAAACTTTGTTATGACTTTTATTTTCTTATCGAAATTTTTAATAGCCTTGCTACATTTTGTTTTAGCCAATTTTTGATTTTAAAATAAGATAAGAAATCTGCCTGATATTTTCATCCTCAAGTCCTCTTAGTCCTGCCCACTTAATTTTTATCATAACAATCATTTTCACACAAGATTCCAATTCCTACATTCCATTTTTTATTATTTTTTATTTTTTTTTTTTATTTTTTTTATTTTAACAATTGTCTGTGACAAACTCAGGCCAAATAATTGAACTTCTATGTGGTTCTTACTTTGAAGGAAAAACACAAAAACAAACAGAAAGGCAAATTACAATGAAAACGAGCGCTTGTTGATGTTGCTGCTGTGCCATAAGGCAGGAAAAGTATTTTCAAGCCAAGTAAATATTATGCTCATCTTTTTTAAATCAAATTTGACTCCGTTTTTATTTGCATGGAAATGAAAATGACCAAGGACCAAAAAAAGAATTGAAGAAAATGAACATAAAAACCGATAAAAATGCAAATTATATCAATAGATGTCTAAATGACAATAAATTTACTCAAGAATCAAGGGATACCATAAGGGATATGCAGTTGGTAGTAAGACAATAGTTTCTCTAGCAACCAACAGTTTACAGGATTTTCGCCTGTAATTACATACATACAGATGACTTGACAATGAACTCTCCACAATGAGCTCTTGAATATGCCAGAACAAGGAGTTGAGGAAATGTAAAAAAATATACATACATATTTAAGTTATAAAAAAAAAAAAGTTCAATAAGAATTGGCTTAGCTGGTAAATTTTATTACGAAGTACAACCGCTGGATTAAAATTTTGAGAAAAATCAACTTAAAGCAAATATATGCATAAAGAAGTGCATTGTAATGTCCTTGTACTTGACATCGCTACACACCGGGTGTCCCATAACTAAACGTCCAAACGAAAAAATGGGTAAAGTGGTGAATGCTCATAGAAAAATTATAAAAAAAATCTATGTCGCGTAGCTTGGAAGGTATTGCCATATTGGAAAAAAAAAAGAAATGCGGTCGGGAAATCCCCGTTAGGAACGAAGTTCCTTACGTTTTTTTCATCTTTGAATGCAATACAAAGTGAAATCTGTATGTGTTTTTTTGTGTTGTGTTTGAAATTTTTAAATTTTTTATTTTTTACTTTTGACATATGCAGTATTTTTTTGTCAATCTTCTACAAAACGAAGAAAAGCAACTGTTGGCCAATTTTTTAGTATTGCTGTTTTTTGTTGTGACATACTTTACTTTAGCGACATCTAGCATGCAGATAGTGTCCGTTTTCACAACTAATTAATATTTATTGGTATGTGTCTCCGCTGCTGTCAGCGGAGACACCACCCATCATACACAATTGTTTGTACACCAATACATATAAACAGCTCACACGCTTTCGTGACGATTTCTACTAATTTGCACTACCAGCAAGCCGCGTTAAGGAACTTCGTTCCAAAAATCAATTTGTAGTTTCGAAACAAACAAAAATATCATTAATTTCAACTTTATAATAGTCATTTGTTTGCCTATTTCTTGCGATATACACCTAATGCTACGAACACAACTGGGACGAACGACGAATTTCGCCCAACACGACGAATACGCCGGTTAAAATTCGCTGCATAAATTCGTCGTACGAAGCACAATAACGACGAAAAACAAAAACATCTGTTATAATTGATAAAGTTGTTTATTGTTTGTTCAAAGATAAAAAAAAAATTAAATGAATGTTCATTATGGTAAAAGCCTTGAAGTTTAACATTTTCAATAATAATTTCACTTGTATCCATTTTCTCAGTTTTTTAATTTTATCTTATTATAGTTGAACAGCTGATGGGGTGACCATATTAAAAAAATTACCAAAAACAAAAAATATCACACACTACAAACGTGTTTTATAATCTAATATGTTGGCTTTTTATTTTAAATGCAAAAAAGTCAAAGCTTAGCACTTAAAATAAAAACTATTAAAGTAAAAATTAACTGGTTTTATTAAAACACTTGAAAACTAAAATCAAAATGGCCACATGGTACTGATTTGTTCGTCGTTCGCCGGCGTAAGAAATAGAAATAAATCTATCTCAAGTTCGCCGCGTACAACGAATTTCGACCGATACATATGTTATATAAATTTTATCTCTCAATCTCTTACAGCTTGAGAGTTACGTTTAACTGTTACTTTACGTTGTATGGAGGCACCTAGTAGTTTTCGACTTGTTGTTGTTGTTGTTGTCATTTGTTGTTGTAAGGCATCTGGGAATACATACACTCTGCGAATTTCGGCTCTCTGTCTCTTACTGGCTCTCGAGAGTTATAGCTCACTGTTGCTTACGTTGTATAGCGACACCTGGTAGTTTTCGACTTGTTGTTGTTTTTAGCATTTGTTATTGTAGGCCATATGTGAGTACATATATTGTGCACATTTCATCTCTCTGTCTCGTACAGTTTGGAAGCTACCGCTAATTTTTACTTTACATTGTATAGGGACACCTGGTAGTTATTAACATGTTGTTGTTTTTAGCATTTGCTGTCGTAGGGCATATGTAAATACATATATTTTGCGAATTTCAGCTCTCTGTCTTTTACAGTTTAGCAGCTGCGGCTAATTGTTACTTTTGGTTGTATAGGGACACCTGATAGTTTTCGACTCGTTGTTGTCTTTAGCATTTGTTGTTGTAGAACATCTGTAAATACATACACTGTGCGAATTCCAGTTCTCTATCTTTTACGGTTCGAGAGTTATAAGTAAGTGTTGGTTTTCGTTATATGGGGACACCTGGTAGTTTTCGACTTGTTGTTGATTTTAATATTTTTTGTTGTAGCGGCAAGATACAACAACATTCTGTGAAGATTTCAGCTCCCTACCTCTTACCGTTTCGGAGAATGGACGCTGTGACGGACGGACGGACGGACGTAGAAGTGTCGGTAATAGGGTTCCGTTTCACTCTTTTGAGTACGAAACGCTAAAAACAGCGTTTGACATTTCGATCTAAGTCAAGAAGAGAAAAAAATATTGGATGGAGTTCATATACATATACACCGGTATTCATAAAAAATAAAACGTTGCTCAAATACATTTTAGAAACAATTTTATATGAAAAATTTTTTGCAAAATGTGTTTTAACAATGTTTTATATTTTATGAATACCGGTGATAGTCTTTGGTCAAATGTTTTTAAATTGTTACTTATATCTTAATTTCGTTATTTCTCTTGCAATAAAATATTGTTTTCTAATAAGAAATCATTGAGATTTAGTCGTTGGCTGGTTTTATTCAATCGCCATCAAGAGGTTGGAAAACTGGTGTTTATGAAAGGAAATAAAACCCTTTTTTGATTAAAAGTATTTTGTATTTTAAATACATATTTTTGTTACACTGTATTTTGTATTTTGTATTTCAAATACTTGCTTTTTTTTAGAATGCAGTATTTTGTATTTTAAATATGAAAATGAAATGAAAAGTATTTGCATTTTGTATTTTAACCCCCTAATTCATAAAAATTATAACACGCTTATAAGACTGTTATTTGACATATTTGTATGGAAAATCTGTCAAATAAGAGCTTTATAAACCTGTTATAATTTTTATGAATTAGACGGTAAATATACAACTTTCATGTACACACAACATGTATTTTGCCCAACACTAAAAAAATGTGCTGCATTAAATTATTCTATAGCCACTTATGGAATTGTTATGACATTTTAATTGTTCAAAGTATTGTTTAGTTTACTTTACGGTCAAAGCTTCAAGCTGTTTTTACAGTTAATATTTTACACATAAATCTGCACTTTATAATTAGGTTTTACACTAAGTAAATAAAAAATAGATTAAATGAAAAGAACACAATTAGAATTCTGCAGTGGTAACAAACAAACTGTGTAGTTTATTGAAAAAGAAACCCCAAGTTAATTGCCTTTTAATGTAGTTCCACAAATACACCACTTTCATATTCATATTCAGCAGTTGTTAAGTAGATTATAAAGAGTTTTTGCATTGTTTGGGTGTATTACTGCATAAACGAACTGCTGACTTGACAATTGAACGAGTTCAACAAATGTCAAAAGTGTTGGTGGAATAAGCACACACAAAAATGCATCAAAAATTCCACCAAACGAACTCTTTAAGCCCACAAATCCATGACTTGAAAAAGAAAAACTTTAAATGCCATGTCTGACGCAATGTCTAGTCACAATCTCCTGCCATGGGCTTATTTAAGTAGACATATTTATTTTGTAATTATTACCCTTTCGCCCCTTGGCCAGTCCCTGAAATTGCTGAAAAGTGTCCTCACAAATTCCCACATTATATGAGTGTTGAGTGTGCATAATATTCAGCGCTCTGGCATTTTCCCACTCTCACTAAATGTTGGCAGTATTATTACATTGTTGTAATAATATATAAAAAAAAAATTGAAGAGAATTTCAACGTTTCACTTTATCTTGAACTTCAATGGCTACAAATCTCTGCTAGTTGCTCATTATCTCACTCACTCTCCCTAAAATTCCTGTGACTCTTCCCTGTTTTACAGTTGACTCGTTTTGTTTCGGTTACAATTTACATTTTCTAGAATTGATTGTTTTGCTTGCTGTTTGCCAAGATAAGCGCCTAAAAATTCTTCCCACCACCATCATATTTTGCTCCACTTTGATGCAGCCAGTGCTTTTTTATGCAAACTCGGCTGTTTTCTTTTTTTCCCCCTGTTTGAATGGTTTCTTTTTTAGTTGTTTTTCTTTTGATTTCATAAAAATAGTCGTAAGCACTTGGGAGTATGTGTACTCGTACAAAGAGGGTGCAGAGTCGTAGGAGCAGGGCGAAGAAGTTTCTGTAAAGGGCTTTGTGAAATCGAAATGGGTGGTTGGTTGGTTGGTTGGCTGCTACTGGTTGGCCCTAATGGCTTTATTTGCATTTGTGTATATGTATAGTTTTAGTTGTTGCGTGATTATTGTTGTTGTTGTGTGTTCGAGTGTAGTTTTGTTTTTTTTTTTTAGCTTTGATGTTGATTTTTCTTTTTGTTGTTTTAAATAACACTTCCTTATTCGTCTGTTTGTCTTAACTCATACAAAGTGTTGACTACTGCTACCAATACCGCTGCTTCAAGCCACTACTCATACAAGAACAACAACAACTACAACAACAACCAGTACTACAACTACTACTACAGCATAAACTAAAAAACAATCCTTTGATGTTCATTGTTTAAAGTACCGTTTGAAGGTTTTAAAGTATGACTGAGGATGTGTGCGAGAGAGTGAGTAGAAATAAGTACATGCATATGCATGTACGTATGTATGTGTGTGCTCTGCATCTGTGTGTTTGCATGCACTTGTTGTATTTGTGAAAAATTACAAACACATTTTCAAACAAACTTTCGAAAAAGGCGTGTGCGACCTTGACCTTATTCTTTTATGATGTTGCTGGTGTTGTTGTTGTTGTTGTTGGTTGCTGTTCTCCTTTTTCTCATTTTGTTGTATCAAATGTGTGGTTGCTGTCTGTGCGCTATTTGTCTGTTAATGTTTTGCCATGCAACATTGTTCTGCTTAATGCTGTTTAAGATTTACATTTACTGTTATAAAGTGTTGTGGGAATGTATGTAAATAGAGCTTTGATTATTTTATAGTTGTTTGTTTTGCTTATGCATTCAAATTCTCTATCAATAACTACATAAACGAGTATGTGTGTGCCTTGAGAGCGCTTGAAAAATGTAGTTTTACAGTTTACTGTGCAATGAATCAATATTACAATGTTTAAAACTGAACACTTGACTTACCAAACAAGCATACGCACTGGGTATTTGCATACAAGAAATATTTTATCTCACGTACACACACACACACACACATACAGCCATGTGTATGCATTTCGTATGTAAATTAACATACACATACGAGAACAATAATCCCTTTGATGTTAAGCAATATCTACTTACTTTGTGTAACGTATCCGCACAAAACGATGTGCAGCGTTGGCGTATGATGAATAAA
Organism: Sturmia bella; assembly: GCA_963662145.1. Taxonomy (NCBI): domain Eukaryota; kingdom Metazoa; phylum Arthropoda; class Insecta; order Diptera; family Tachinidae; genus Sturmia; species Sturmia bella. The sequence goes on along the minus strand of OY759168.1, from coordinate 32,330,705 downwards.
AATATGTATTTGTTGTGTATATTTTTATTAAATGCGAGAGTCTACTTTGAAGTTGCTTTAAAAAAAAATAAGAGAAATAGAAAACGATGATATAGGATGGTTGAATTTTGAGTGCCGATCTTGAAGCGACAAGTTTTTTTCTACATTTTATTTCACATTTCTAAATTTCGGATTAAATCAATTGGAACCATGGAGAGAAACACAATCGATCAAAGCGCTAAAATTATTCAGGCTTATTATAAAAATGGGCCTTCAAATCAAAATGCGTATGGTCACGAAGTGAACGCACTTCGTGACTTGTTCAGTCAATTTAATCGTCCAACTTGCGAACAATCGGAAATATCGTGGATAATTTGAGCAAACCAGGTATGTAGAAGATGTGAAAATACCAGTTTGTGCTCATACTGTGAAAAAATGTATTAACGGTCCCAATTCATATTTTCTTCAATCGAAATAACAATGCCCCAAGTGTGGTGTTTATGAGGCAGTTTAATCCCTATATCCCTTGCTTAATTTTATTCAGCTGGTAAGGGGGGGGCAGCTCAAATGGTAGGCGTCCAAAGGGACTGCCAACAGTTTGGAAACTTTAAATAAAACAAGGCCTTGTGGGACCAGATTAAGTCTTCTGTTTAAAGTCTGTCTTTATTTTACATTTCTGCTTCTTATATACTACTTATGAGAATAAATTCGTACCTTTCTAACTTATTGCAAAATATCTTATTTCATTATAATACAATAGAAGTAACAGAGAAAAGAAATGGTAAAATATTTATAATTAAGTACTGACCAATCATAGATAAGTAAAATTGAATGCACTCAATTTGGTTTGTTCAATGTGTCACTCAATGTTAAAATTTGTCAGCATTATTGGTGCTCTTAGTGCAACGTGTTCTACACATGTTGTTATTGATATTCAATATGCATATCACACATGTGTGGTACACTACACAAGTATGACCAACCCCCAATAATTATTCCTCCCCAGAAATTGTTTTAACACACTGCCCAAAATATATGTATGGTCAATATTTCTTTCGGCCACGCCTCCTAAGAGGTAATCCCCTACAAAAATACAAAAAGCTGAAATTCAGACGACTCAAGAACTTATTTTTTTTACATCGCAGTGGAACTTTTTTCTTGTACGAGTACGCCGAAAGCTATCGAAAAATCTATGTCATAATATGCTTACAGATCGACCCACTCTATTGTTAACTCTTTAGTTTTTGTTGCAAATACCTCTAAATAATAAAATAATAAATATCCAAATGGCTGTAATAGTAAATATTCAGTTCATTTTGAAACATCCCTCGTTGTTGCTGTGCAAAACTGTACAAAATATGACACAGCAGCAACTATTTAATGAATGTTGTATGTAAAAAGCACATGCATTTTGCATATTTATTCGTAAGCAGGGGGCATAAAATATTCTTCTAAGTTTGTTGTTCTTCTTGCACGCACTGCCTCAGGGCAATTTGAGCTGCTACTTTTAACTGATGTAATTAGAATATTGTTACAGGGGAAACAATCGCTTAGACAAAACACACACGACGTTTTTTCATTTATGTATTTATTTTCTTTCTTTTTTCTCCCTAAGAAAACTTATTAAAGGTAAAAGCTTTTTTTTAAATTATCGGTTCAAAGAAGCCAATTAGTTTTATATTATTTTAACTCAACCATTGTTGTAAATTTAAAACATTTCAGAGATATTTAAGAGTTTTCTTTTTCTTTAGTTTAAGTGGAATGTGTTTATTTCGTAACCACCATCCAAATGGTAACAATTGTATGTACATCTTTCTCAAGCATTTAACCATGTGTCTGCTTATTTGAGAAATATATTGTGAAAGTTTGTCAAATAAGCGGTTAAGATACTAAGAAAGAAAAGCTTCTTTCCTGGCATGATTTACATCATTCTGTAGAGCAATTTTTTCATTATTAACGAGCTAACGAAGCATTTCGTGCTAATAATGAAAAATATTTCATTGATATGAAATTGTTTCTGACACAGAAAAAACATACATAAATCAAAACAAAATTTTTTTCTGTTTTTATTCCTCCTGTTTCCCCTTCTTTAGCTTTTATGTTCCTTATATTACCGCTTAGCTTATTTCTTTTTTCTTCTTGATGCCTCTGCTCCCCCTTTTTATAATTCCACCACCTTCAATTAATTTGTCTGCTGCCTCTGCCAAGATTCGAACCTGGAACGTTTCTTAACTCAATCACTCTACCAGTTCAAGCACTGTATTTTAACACCCAAATTCATAAAAACTATTGAAGGTTTACTACACGTTTATTTGATAAATATTCCGTAGAAAAACGTGAAATAAGAGCTTAATAAACTTACAATAATTATTATGAATATGGCCTTAAGAATTTTAAGTAACAGGATAGCAAAATATTTGAAAAGAGCATACTTGTTTTTTTTTAAGTTTTGACAGTCGTTTATGTACTTTATGTCAAAATTAGGAAACCAATGAAAAAAAATAATTTAAAAAACAAAAACACTTTTCTTTTCTAAATTGATAGTAACATAGGGAATCATGTAGAGCTTGAATTTAGCCTGGTTGAGAGTTATATAAATTTATTATAATACTCTTAATCAGGCCAAGTTCAAGCCCCACATGCTTTCTTATGTCAATATACTTTAAAGAAATAAAAGCTCTGTTTCTTTACTTTTCGGGCGAAGTTCGGTTAAATGAGAGTAAACTATAATTTCTCTCAATTGTTCGAGCCTTAAGGTCACTTGTTTTTTTTTTTTACTTTCATAAGTGTTTATTAAATTCGATATTTCGATATCACAATGGATATCTTTTCTTCAGGAATGTTTTGATGTTTTTTCAAAACAAAAAAAAAAGATAAAATATTATAAAATACATATGTTGTTAAAGTGTATGTAATTTTCAAACATTTGCCAGTATAAATTGTTTTTGTTTTTGAAATTGTAAAAAAAAAGATTTTTTTGAAAAAACATTCCTGAAGAAGATATCCATTGCGATATCGAAATATCGGATTTAATAAACACTTATAAAAAAAACTAGTGGCTCGAACAATTAAAATACTAAACAACAAAGGTCGAAAAATTAGCATCAAAAATATATAATTTCTCTCAATAAGAGACAAAAATGCACAAAAGTAAGGGAACGAATAAAAACAAATATTTTACCACAAAACGGGTTCTGACCGCTCAATTTATAAAAAAAAATATTTATGTATGTATTTTATTTATGTAATTTGTGTTTAAAAAGTTTTATTCAAACAATTAAAAGGAATGAAATGCATAAACGTTGTACAAACACAACAGAATTCATAAACTTATATACATAAATGAATTCGTAAATAACCTGCAGGAAATGTCAGTAGAAAAACTCTAGTGACGTACTATTGACATGGTCACCAGTACTAGTGACATATTATACCTCATACAATGATTCTTCCTGTTGACATTCAACATGTGCTGGTCATTGCAAATCAACTGCTGATGAAGGAACTAGTGACTAGGTGGTTCTAATGCGACTATATGACGACCATGGTACTATTGTTTTTCTATAGACACTGTCGCTGCCCTGAAAGAAATGTCAGTAGAGAAACTCGATTGAAAAATCAAGAAATAAAATTTGTCTACTAATTAACAATGTTGTCAACTCAATGTTTTCTTTCCAAATAAAAACCATTTTTAACATTTTACTGAAATTTTTAATTTTATTGAACTATGATAATTTTACATTCATTTATATTAAATTCCATTTAAAAGTGACTAAAACCAAGGGTTGAACTTAAGCCTGAAAATGAATTTAATATAACAACCATTTTTATTTCACGATTTTGGTGGTCTTACAAATTTCAACAATCACAACACTGTTCGTAAAACAAAAAACACAAAAATATTTTCAAGGACCAAAATTTTGCAACATGGTTGGGTGGGCAAAACGGGGGCAAAAACATCCGTCTCCCGTAAGATGAGGACTGGTGGCGGCAGGACAAGAGGAGTGGATAAATATTAGTGTTTAGTGTTCCGTTTAGTGTTCAGTTTTTTTTTTTTTGTTTGTATATAAAGTTTCTGAGTTTAGTTTTTTTTATGTGTAGTGCACCCAGGGAGAAGAGATGAACCACCTTGGGGTGAGTAACGTGCGAAGAGAGCAAGTCGGCAAACTCCCTGGTCTCTGCGGCTGCAACATAAATGATAAAAAAGTCACAAATTTAGGCGGAAAATGTAGCGACTTGGAGCCACTTGACTCTAGGTTTCCTTCAGGGTATAAATACATACATAACAATTAACAATTTTTTACAGAATGCATTAAAATATTTTTTCACACTAATTTCCAATTTTCTTTTAGTTTCCACAAAACATTTATTTCTTTTATGTTATGTTTTATTCTTTGAAACAGCTGACAGCTGAACTACTTCACCCAAACCAACCCGAAGAAAGAGTACAAGCTGTTTCGTGCAAGAATAAGAAGAAGCATAATGTTCTCTCATAAATACTCTCATTTGCTCAATTTTAAAATACGGGAACGCTTTTCGTGTAAATTGGGATCACACGGGATCCCAAAGTAGAGTAAAAAACAGAGCTAATATAAAGTCTTCAATTAAAACATATTTTATATTATGCTTTTACTTAATTGTTCTTGTTATTCTTGTATAATTAAGGTGCATAGGTCTCAAAATTTTCGAAATATGAAATTTCATAATATCAACGTGAACTTTTTTCTGAACGCCATGTACTCAATAAAATGAAAAAGAAGCTGAGTTGGAAAAGTTCGTTTCATGAGTGATATTTTTTGTTGTAGAAACGAAATTCGTGCAGTGAAGAACATTCAATCATTACCCGAATGAATGAATTTTCTAAAACATGAAGTATTTTTGTCGATGTTTTGCTTCATTGTCCTGAAGAAGATATCCGCATGAGAGCGAAATATCGAAAAAACATTGGAATAAATACATAAAATACATACAATAGAAAGATCTTCAGATCTAGATAATAATAATAAGGCACCCTCATCAGCTGAACCATTAGTAATCTGAGTACTGAAAACTGTCAAGAGAATACAGAGATGAAAGGCAGCCAAAACGAGATAGCAAATCAGCATAAACTCCGTTCAGCTCTCTTCTGTAAATGTAGAAGTGACGCCTTTTTAGAAGTTTTCAGAAGTTGTACAAAAACAAAATGCATATCATTTTGATTGCAGTTGGTTTCATTGCATGATACAATTAACAAGGTAGCCTCGTCAGCTAAACCGTTAATCAACTGACTACTTTAGGTTGTCAAGAGATTGCGGAGATGAAAGGCAGCCAAAACGAGATAGCTAAACCGCGTAAGCTCAGTGCATCTCCCTTCTGTAAATGTAGAAGTGGCGTCTTTTTGACAGTTTGCATAAGTTGTACAAAAACAAAATGCATGTTATTTTTATTGAAGTTGTTCTTATTGTAGCGAAAAGGCTACCTTGTTAGTTGTATCATGGTTTCATTGTAGACAATTTCGATGTTCAATTAGTGTTTCGCATGAAATGGCCTGCAAAGCTCTCTGAAGCATAAATGCATCCAGAAAAAGATTTCATTTTTCAAAATTTATGTTTCAAGAATGAAAATTTGCGTGTGTTTTACAAAAACCGGCAGTTATTTGATCCCCTGGTTTTACCATTTTAAATGAATTTTACTTTATTACGAGTTATAAAACGATTTTATATATTTACAGCTCTGTTGGGCTAAAAATGAAAAGCTAGATTAAATTATTCTTTGTTAAACGAGAAGAAAAATCCAACAGCAGGCTTTGGAATTTTAAATATGTATGTATGTATGTATGTATGTATGTATATGTAGTTATGTGTGTGTGCACATATAAAATCTAAAATATTTTTAAATATGAAAAACTGAAAAAAAAATACAGTAGGCATTGCTGGAGAGAAACTGTTGTTTAAAAAATTGATTGAAAAACTTGTAAAAGCAGAACGGTACAGAAAAAAAGCTTAAAATAACAGAAATGGTGCGCAGTATATTTTCCCAACGTTATAATTATGCAAAAATACGTATTAATGAAGCCCTGGATGGTGAGTAGAAATGTTAATGAGGTTTTCTCAAGCCGAAATAATAACAAGGTTTTTTACTGTATGTTTATTTTCTGGTTCAGATGTTTTTCGTCGTATAGCAATTTTTCCCAAAATCACCAAACTGCCACGTTTGAAGCGCACATACTACATCGCTGCGCCCAAGCATGTGGCGGAGAAAAAGAAAAGCAAAGCTAGAAATAAAAATAAAGAAAATAAACTTTTGCGATCCTCGGACTGGTGAGTAAGAATAAAATAATATTAAAGTTCTATAAACATAACAAAGTGATTTTTGTTTTTCAGGTATGACAGCGATTTAATACCCATGGTGACCAGGCTGGAGCTGGAAATGATTTTAGATGAACCGCTAATGGAGCGCTGCACGGAAGAAACATCTAAAGGCACTTTTAGTCATGTCTATTGGAAGACCGAAGATGAAGAGAAAAGCACTGAAAACGAAGCGGAAAAAAATAAAAATGCTTCAGAACCGAAATCGGATATTAGTGCCGCATATAAGAGTGAACTTATTATTCCTGGGAATACTGAAGTAATTGAAGAATTCACTGTTGCGAAAGCTGCCAATCCAAAAGATCAGCAAAATGTGGGGTTTTATTCCAAACCACAACCTGTTATTTTAACGGCTACCTCCTCAGCTGTCATGACACAGCCTTCTACTAGCGCCAGTGTCGCTACAGAGTTGCCAGACTTTGAATTTGTTATGCCGGAACTGAAAAAGCGAAAACGTAGCAGACGTTTAGAAAAATGCTACGAGTGTGAACAGTGTCACAAGAAATTCGATCGACCCTGGGTATTGTTGGGTCATATGCGTCTGCATACTGGCGAAAAACCTTTTGTTTGCCCCACACAAACTTGTCAAAAAAGGTTTGCCGATAGGTAATTCAGTAGTTTGCTTAATTTTTGATTATTTTAAATGTTTAATGTAAATACTATGGACGATTTTTTTTTTTTTTGTAATTTCTATAGATCAAATTTGCGTGCACATCAGCGCACCAAAGGCCATCACAATTGGAGCTATCGGTGTCCTCAGTGTACGAAGCCCTTCAGCCAGGAAAACTATTTAAGTCGTCACAGCCTGGATGCGTGTCGTAAATTTTTAGCAACTCGTAAAAATACTTAAATACGATAAAATATATATAGTTTATTGCCCAAGAAAACCTAGAATTTTCGGACTGAAGTCGTTAACAGTCCAGCTTTTAATATGAATACAATGTTCAGGGGGCAGATACCAAGCAACATCAAAAAATTATCCATTTAGTGATCAACGTGCTTAATTATCAAAGCATACTCTTAGGAGCTCTTACAATTTTGAACGTAAAGTGATGTCAACTTTCATTTTCAAAGCATTTTTTTTTTTTTTAATTACTTTTTAGTGCTCCTTACGATTTCTCATAGAGAAAACAACCATGATACAACTAATAAGGTAAACTTTTCACTACAATAAGAACAACTTCAATAAAAATAACATGAATTTTGTTTTTGTACAACTTCCGTAAGCTGTCAAAAAGCCGTCGCTTCTGCATTTATAGAACAGAGATAACAGAGCTTACATTGTTTCGTTTTGGCTGCCTTTCATCTCTGCATTCTCTTGACAACCTCAAGTAGTCGGATGACTAACGGTTTAGCTGATTATGATGATTATTAGTTGTATCATGAGAAAAACAAAATCAGCCCAATCATGAATGATAATTCCGTGAGAGTTTTTTCTCTTATTATGTTGATAAATTCCTCAGGAAATTTTTTTAACCTTCCCTGTTTTAGGCACATCGAAGGGGAAAAATTGTCGTCGGAGGCAAAAATAGGTATTTTAAAAACATATGTTTTTTGTTTTTTCCTATAAAAAATTTCGATATTACCAACTTTTATTTTTTTGTTTCTCAGGTAATTTAAGATTGGAGGATTTTTTTTCGCGAGCAACGTATTTTCCTTAGGAATAAAATTTCTTGAGAATATTCATGATTGGGCTGAATATTTTTGAGTTGCGTATCTTACTGGGTGTCGTCTCCACTAGCCATAAACTTGGTATGAACATTATGTCGAACATCTCTTATGGCTAACGAAGACCGCTCATGTTCATGTTTCAGCCATGCTCGAGCATGTAGCCGAGCATCGATGTTTGCCGTCAAGTTAGGCATGAAATGTCATTTTCTGTCTGACAGTTTAGCTCTCATGAAAAATACCACAGAAAAGATATAAAAAAATTATTGAAAAATAGAAAAAGAATTTTACGGATTTCAAAATACAAAAATTGAGTCGATACATAAAAAAAATGAATTATAGCTAAAATATGAAGGAAGTAAACACTTCGATAAATTAAAAATTAGGAATAGTTTGGACACACGTGTTCTCCATGCACAAAAACATGAGCGAATTAATGCCGTTGCTCTGCCGAAGTCATGTTCATGTCATGCTCAAGTTGATAGCTGGTGAAGGCGCCGAGTCATTTAGAGTTTCGTTTTTGATTTAAAAATTGCTCGATAGTTTTTTATGTGACCAAAAAGTGTATGTGCACTTCTACCCTGTTTAGGAATCCTCATATGGTGAAAACGGTACGGTTTTACTAAGACTTCGCAGTCCGTTCATTCGCCACAGCACCAGTTCTGCCGACCGGTAAGAGAAGTGAAATTTTCACAACATGTGTAGTTACTCTGCCGCTAAAATAACAAATATTAAAAACAACAAGAAGTTGAAAAACAAAGCGCACACGAAACTAAAAATTAACTCTCGAACCATAATATACTATAAAGACTTGATTTTACAATCGCGACGCATCCATATCTCAAAACAAGTGAAACTTCATAAAATGTGTTTAAAGTTCTCGAAACGAAGTCAGTGGAGTTATTTTTAGTGGTGGGGAAAATAAAAAAGAATATGTACATACAATATACTTTTTCAAAATAGTTTCAAAACCATCGTTTTTTGAGATACATATGTATTTATAAGTGGCACTAAAGGTCAGATAGTCTTTTAGCTTACACTGCAGTTACACTACCAAGTTTTGCTATCAAGTTTTTTTCACATACTGCTTGTCAAAATCGAATAAAATTTATAGCTGTGACGTAGGCTGCACGCAATTTCATAACAATTCGTTTTCAAGACGCCGTCAAGAAGAAAATTAAAAATAGCTGCTTCATTAAAAGTACTATCAGAAATAAAGAAAATAAAAGAAGAAGAAAAAACCAGAGGGCAGAAAGGAAATACTGGGTGAAGAAGCCCTTATTACTAATAAGAAGGTTGGTAAATATTTAAAAATTATAATGAATGTAGATATGCTTTATATAACCCCGCAGCACATCATTATATTTGTTGGTTTTGCACGTAAACATTTTTATTTCTATTTTTAAGCTTGAATCTGTTTAATTTTTATCACTTTTAATTGCAACTTTCAAACAAAACAAAAAAATATTTGCAGGCAGAACGAAAAAAAATTGTTGTCAGCTGTTTTCTTGATTGTGACTTAATGCTCTCTATGGAAAGCAAAAATTGTCATCAAGTTTGCATCAATTTTAAAAATTGTGAGTGTATTATTAAAAAAAAAAAGTGAATGTATTAAGACTTGAAAGGCAAAACTTGATAGTGTAACCCCCAAATTAATCAAAACAAAAATCTATACATGTGTATAAAAATTAATTTAAAAAAAAGCCGACAATATAAGTTAATCTCTTTAGTTTTCTGCAAAAATTCTGAGGAATATTTTTTAATATGCCCCGCAATGAAAGTAAAAGATCGGCATTTTATGTAAAAACTTGGTTTCACTAATTCGAACTTGATTCACGTAGCTGGCAACACTAACTTGCATTCCGTCGGAATTCTTAATAGCATTTTGCCTGAATTCGTGAAGGAGAACTCACTCGGAATTCATAATAAGGCTCTAAATCGTTTTCCAAGTCTTGTACTGTTTTATTTTCAGTGGCGAAAAGAAAAATACATTTTCAGGCAGAGCAAAAATGGTATAAAGTCTGTCATTAAAATTGTTCTTTTTTAATTCAGGTCCAAAAATGAACCTTTTCAAAAAAATATTTGCTGTATTTTTCAGCTGTCTATATGCCGACGACATTTCGTTGGTGCTAATCAACTCATCAGTAGACTTGAAAATTCTGTTCATGGGAATTATGAAATAAGTAGTTAAGTTTCAAACAAACTTTTAAGAATTTTTCAAGTCTACTGATGAGTTGATTAGCACCAACGAAATGTCGTCGGCATATAGACAGCTGAAAAATACAGCAAATATTTTTTGAAAAGGTTAATTTTTGGACCTGAATTAATACATTTCAATTGGCTCTTAAAGCAAATAAATAATTAAGTTCATATTTGATTGTTCTTTTTTGTTAAATTATTCCAAGTCTATTCTTAAGAACAAAATAGTTTCACTTGTGGAAAAACTTTATTCGATTGTTCACCACATATGTACATTTAAAATCGCAAACAATACTCCAAATATGTTTTTTAAGCGATTTTAGGGACAAAAAAATTTTGAATAACAAAATATCAACTTATACTTTCTTTACAAATGACAAATCGATTGCTTCATATTGTAAATGATCTTCAAATATGTCTTCCTACATTTTAATACGTTCTTTCTACAATATATTTGTCTTAAACAACAATAAACTAAATGTCAAAAATTCCTCTGCCAAATATACATATATGCAAAAATTGTATTATTTTTTTATCTGGGGGAAGTGCTGATTAATATAGCATACCTGTAAAATAGTAAAGAAGCATTCAAGCTCTGCTTCTATTTCATTTCGTACTGCGCAGCGGAATTTACGTGATATTGCGTAAGATTATTTTACACACAGTTGTTAAGGGAACTTTAATTTCCTTGAGAGGTCTGGCACTCTTAGTATGAATATGATTTTGAACCTACTTCTGGCAACACTGTACGCGTAATTAACCTCAAGTTGGCATCAACCAAGTTAACAACGTTCTAACAGAACGACTATGGCTTCAAATTTATTCAAACTGGAAATAAAGGACTGTCAGATTTGCATAAAATCATCTGGTTGGCAAAAATCTTAAAGCAATAGTAAAAAAAAAGTAAAGCCATGTGTAGTTATGTTACACATACATATTTATGCATGTATGTATGATTGCTTATAAGAGAATTGCTAAGGAGGTTAGAAGAGCATACGCTTTTTAATAATGAAATATAAAATATGCAATTCATTTAAATTTTTTATGGTATAAAATTTAAAGATGTTTCAACATTTAAAAGTGTTAAATTTAAAAAAAAAAGTTTTAACACACTTTCTTACTCTACATTACTCAAAAAAGTTCTTTCATATCAAATTAATTCTAATTTTTTTTTTTGCTGCTGGCAGTACTGTGCGAGCTTTCAACTTTTACTCGTTGTGTTTTGACAGTGGGAAAAAAACATCTGTCATCGCTGAACGAGTGAGAAAGAAACTGTCACGAAATAAAAAATAGAACTGAACTGAAAACAAGTTGCACTTGTAGTTGTTTCGTGCGGCGTTTGATAAATCATAAAAAAGTTATTTCGCTTCCTGATCGAACAAAAAAGTTACAATAAATTTGTACAAAAACTCGGTTCATATTATTTTAGTGAAAAAACATTAATAAATATAAAGTTTTGTATATTTGGCCAAATAGTTTAGAAGCAGTCGAATTGCACTAGAAAGTGAAATAAGTAAGTGGAATGAAGTGTTAATACAAGTACATATGTGTGTGCGTGCATGCATGATGAAAGTTTTTTTTTTTTTTTTTTTTTGGAGAAATGGTTTATAATCATTGGACTAAATGGCATTTAGTTGTGTATTCCATCATCGAACAAGTTTTTGGCCTGCCAAATTCAATTTATTTATGTGGTAATATTTCCTGTTGCAGCTAAAATGCCAATGATGCAGCATTAAAGATAAAAAAAGTCCACTAGTGTGTGTGTGTCTGTGCGTAATGTGTGTTGCGGTGCCCTAAAATGTTGTATTTGTATGTGCATGAATTCTAAAATTGATTTTTCCACTTTTTTCTGCCCTTTCTCTTGTGCTTTGTTCACTGTTTTTGTAGTAATTGCATTTCTATATTTATCTGCATAGGCATGTACATATGTATGTATGTACATTTGAATTGCAAACTCAATGCAGTTGTCATGGATTTGTTACGTTTTTATTCCCAAAACAGGTTGGAAACACCCATCCATTAGTAGATGTTGTTGTTTGTTGCATTCTCATTAGTAGAAACTTTATTTTATGTCGCTAAACGTTACGCTTTCAGCTACATACATATTTAAGATTTGTTGCAAATGAAATAAAACGTACATAGTAGCAAAGAGTAAAGTAAGAAGATAGAAAGCTTAAATAAATATTAAAAGAAAATACCGGCATGTGTTTGTCATCTGTTTCCAGTTTTGTTTTTGGATCTCAGGGGATTTTGTGGAAATTGAGGGGTGAGATTGTGGTACAATACATATGCGGAATGTGGTGGAAATGAAACATTTTGCAGTGACGTATAAAAATGTACATATGTACTTGTATAGTTGCGAAGATTGCGGTGCAGAAACTCGATATTTTTATAAATATAGTTTACAAAGTTGTACTCCAATACATGGCCAGAGTGGCGCAGATCGTATTCCTGCAATGGTATATTTGTTGTTCTTTCCATAACAATAAAAAAGACACAAATGACTGAACACATGGGAAGTAGCAAAGTATGCCTTCGTATACTTACTATATAGACGCAGCTGAAAACATAAACCGGAATACTTAAATAAATTTAGTGTAAAGATCAATTGTGTGGAGCTGATGTCTGCCTCATGCTTGGGTGAACTGGTTGGCACTCATTGAAGATATTATGTATTACGTTCAGTAATGTTAAATCCATCTCAGTTGGTGTTCATGTCAATATAATATTCAGCTTTTCCGTGATTTTGCTCACGTAGCATTCCTACAACAGCCACACCAATGCTTAATAGTATGTGTGTTTATAGTCATAAAGATTTTCGTTTTGTCTTCGTACTGCCCTGTTTGCCTAAAATTGCTGAGTATTTGATCATGGCCCCAACATTAGGAGGTTGTTTCATGTAAAGTCTGGCGGAAGCAGTTTGCTTTTCGTCAAGATTTTATCACTACTTCTGCATTAAGAGGGTATGGGAGTACCCCTAAGAAGGCCTGCTACTGGGTCCATGTGTTCGAAAAGAATATTGGAGAGTGAAAAATGACTGTGGATTGGGCATACGTTTGGCTCTTATACGTTACCCTGAGACAAATTATGGGCAGGTCTGGATGGATGAGTGAAAAACCTGTAGCATGATCTGAAAAGTGGCGATATACTGGTTTAATTCACAAGAAAAATTTTGTAAACTAAATTCGCTTATGAATTCAGCCAATAATTCTGTGAACGCAAGCGATAATCGTACCAGCATTAAAACATGGTTTCGCGGAAATTTTATTTCCGATGTAAAACAGTTTCTTCGAAAAAATCCATCAAAATGCGCAATTTAGCAGAATTTTGTGTTAACGAATGTAGTATTAAAGAATTTATATAGGTTAGGTTGATTGGAGGGGTTTGTTTGCCCATGTCTTGCGACATACAGCCAAGCCAGTAAACAGTCTGACTATAGAAACTCCGTTTCGTTCCCAAAGTTCCTTAATTTCCTCATGGTAAGGTATCTCCCATAAGATGTCGGGATTGTATTTGTGCCTTCTCACTGGGGCACTGGCATAAATAGTGCTCTAGTGTCTCGTTTTCCTCCCCACATGCTCACATTCATCTTCTCACGCTATTCCTATGCGGTTAAGATGTGCCAGTAGTTGAGAGTGACCTGTCGTAGCTGCCATTATTCTGCTTAATTCGGGCTGGCTAAGTTTCTTGCATTGATACCCACTTTTTCGTTATTCCAAAGAGTTAAATGGACTCGTATGTGCCCAGTTTTTTAGCTCGTTTAACTAAGAATTTATATAAGATTTAATAAAAACAATACCCCTAAACAAATTGTTTAGGGGTCTTCTTAAAGATTAGTTCAATCTTGTTTAGCTTATATCTTTTAAACAGACAAAAATATAAAACTTGTTGATAAAATATATGTCGAGCAGGTTTTATCAAATAGTTTGCTTCCTTGACAACTAACGATTTTTGCCACATGCGTTTTTTTTTTGTATCTGTAGAAACTCTTTTATAATAAATGAACTTAAATATTTATTTTGCTAAAAGATCCAATTGATTTGTATTATTTCAGGTCTAAAAATATACCTTAGTAATTGTTTTCACTCTTTTCGTTGATGAATCTCAACTCGTCAGTAGACTCGTAAAAGCTTAAAAGAACATTGCCGAAAATTTGTTTTCTGTATTAAAGGTTTATTTGAACATTTCTGATTCTAATTTGTTCATGGCAATGATTGAATACGTATGTAGTTAAGTTTCAAACATTCTTTTAAGATTTCTCGAATCTACTGATGAGTGGATGCCCATCAACAAAATGACGGCTGCAAAAAAGGCAGAAAACATTAATAAGGAAATTTTAATTACATTGAACTATGATATTGTCATAAATTTATATTAAATTACTTTTTCAGGCTCAAGTTCAAATCTTGGTTGGTCACTTTTTAATCAATATCAATTAAGTAAAGAAAAGTAAAATTTCATAGCTACTTGGACAACCGGCTGTTTCTGGGTAGCAAACACCCTGCAACAGCACCCTATGAACTTTGATCGTATCAAATTTCACAATTTGGCACAGCCACTTTGACCACGCAATTTTACTTTCTACAGGGTGGCGCTGTAATTAAAAAAAAATTAAAAACTTGATTCTTCTTGTGGATTATTTTTATTTGGTCTTTTAATTTTTTTACATCAAGTCGAGAATATGATGTCATACAAAATGGTGGCCGCCACAGTTGATTGTCATTTCAGCCCTTTTTATATCATTTTCCATCACATTGGCCAAAACTTCCGGCGATAGGTCCTCACATTCTTGACGGATATTGTCTTTAAGAGCTGCGAGAGTCTGAGGCTTGTTGACATAAACCCGCGACTTCAAAAAGCCCCACAAAAAGAAGTCTGCGGCGGTCAAATTAGGCGATCTTGCTGGCCAGTGCAAATCACCAAAACGGGAGATTAGGCGCCCGGGAAATGCATCCTTCAGCATATCGGTTGTGGCAGTGGCAGTGTGAGCCATAGGACCGTCCTGTTGGAACCACATGTTTTCCAATCCCAATTCATCAAGTTGCGGCAAAAAGAACGCGTTGATCATTGCTCTGTAGCGCTCACTATTCACAGTAACCGTTTGGCCCGCGACGTCTTCGAAGAAAAAAGGTCCGATGACTCCTTCAACGAAAACAGCACACCATACACTGACTTTGAGCGTGTGTAATGGCTCTTCGTGGGTTACACGCGGATTTTCAGTGCCCCAGAAGCATAAATTTTGCTTATTTACGTACCCGCTAAGATGGAAATGGGCCTCATCCCTCAGCCAATGTCACCGACCGATTATTGGTCAAATAAATAGTCACCAATATTCCGCGTTCTGGAGCAGTGTAGCGTAACATTGTTTATTAACGTGTATTTCGCATGTGTTTACTACACAAATGTCAAAACAGAACTGACATTAGGGGCCAATCGCAAAATTTATAGCATTTTCTGATAGGAAGATTACTTTTGCGCCATCTTGTATTTATAAACTTAACTAACATTAACCAAAGCAATAATCTTTTTTGTCGTCTATTCTATGGATGATTTTTTGTCATCTCAGATGACAGAAAAAATGAAAATTTTGGAATAAGTAGTGGGCTTCAAACATTCTCTTAAGATTTTTCGAGTCTACTGATGAGTTGATTAGCATCAACGAAATGTTGGCGACATATAGACGGCTGAAAAAGACAGAAAACATTAATAAGGTTTTTTATACCTAAAATAATACATTCTTCATAAAATATTTTAAATAATTTTTTGCCTCTTAATAATAATTGTTTGCGGTTTTTGATTCTTTGCGATACATTTTAATAACTTCAATTTTTTACTTTACTTTCGGGCTTGATTGAAAGTTGTAAATCACAAGCTCGACTATAAAGTTAAAATCAATGCTTGAATTATTTTAGTTATACAATTTTTTCAACAAAAAATACGTTGCTCAACAAAATGTTCAAGACGAATTTAGTATACGGTAGTCTAGAAAAATCGAATGCAACAACTGCGATTTTAATACCTCCCTTGTAATTGTCATGGCATGTTCGTAAAATATAAATCTGCGCATTACGGTTTCCCACTTACGAACTATGGAAACTCAATAGCTACAAAACATAAGATTTTTGGCAGAACTTTTAGTTTTGTAGCCATAGAAATATGATTTATGTACAATTTGAAGGTTTCTCAAGATCAATTAATATATGTTAGTATATGGTTTAATTGGAAACTTTTAAACGAAACCACAAATTATCCGTTCACTGCCTTTTTAATTTTTTGCTTATTATTCAATATTTTTTGCAATTATTATCCGTTATTGCCACCACAATTATTTTTAACTTGTGTATTTTTTTTTTCAATCTTCATTGTATTTTATACTGTTTGTAAAAAAAAAAAATGACAACAGAAATCATGACTTTTGTTTATCATCAAGAACAAAAAGGAAAACACACAGCAACTGAAATGAAATCGTTTATTAAGTTACTACCGGTCATTGTAGCTTTTGTTGATAATTTTTTATACCAACAGTCCTCTATAAGAGTTGCTGATGTTGTTTTTCTCTTATTTGTTTTTATTATTATTATTGTTTTTAATACTATTGTTGCTTGTTTGGATTACATGAGTATTTATTGTTTTGTTAAAGTATTTTCTTGCTAAAAATAGCATTGATGGTTTAAAAAATCTTGCCTGGCTGTTTTAAATATTGATTGCGATCTAAATACATTCTTAAAATAGTCTTACAAACCGGTTGAAGAACATTAGCAAAGTAATTATTATTAGCAACACTTTGAACGGAAAGTTTAATCCCTGTTAAAATGGGGTTTTTTTTATATTTGATGAGGACAAAACTCTAGTAACAAATACTGGTCTACATAAAACGTTTTTTTTAGATGTTAAGCAGATATTAGTATTCTGTTCAGCTAACGGCCAAGAAAAATAAAAATACCTTTAGCTCAACAAAATACTAAAATTCATTAAAAAGAAGTGGAATAAAACCAAACATTAGACATTGAACAGAGTTTAATTAAATCATGTAGACGACGGTATCATACGCGCAAACTTTGTGTGCGGTCTAAGCTAAAAGGAACTAGCACTTTGTACTGGGAAGAGTAGGGTGAAGCTAGACATACATATTTTGTTAGACAGCAAACTATCGCGGTGAAAGAACACCAAATAAAGTCTTCAAAAGATTGCGAATAATATTCCACATGCTAAAATCTATGAGAATAAAAGGAGGTTTTAAAATGAATCCTATTTAATTTATTCTTCGGTGGAAATTGCTGACTATGGTAAAGGAGAGTGTGCACGCACCAGTGAAGCGCCGATAGAGAGTCTCGAATTGCAGAGAGTAAATACATACAACAAAAATGAAATGAAAAAGCCCGATGTTTTCTGTCATTGATCGTTTTATTTAAGCCGCTATTATTACTATTTGTACTAGAAACAAAAAATACATGGTATGTATTGTCTTTGTGGACAGTAGCAAGTGAAAGAAATTACCTTCACGCAATCACGTACAGATGTATGTATGTATATGTGGTATACAGCACATTTGTTAAAATTTCTATTTCAATTTTAAAATTGTGTGTTTTTTGTTATTTTGCTTGCTTCGTAACTGTTTTTATTTGTTTGCTGATTAATTCATATACACACATATGTATGTATGTATGTATGTATATTTTTTAAGCCAAAAAGCAGTTTAATGAAACAAGTGTTGATATGTTTTTGGGGATTTTAAAGAGCGTTTTGTTAGGAAAATGTTTCTCTTTGTAGCAGCTCCGAAGAGAATGAAAAAAAAATGTCTGAACAATTTCGTAACCCAGGTGAATCGGTGCACACTAATGCGGATTATTGAAGCGGTAAAATTAGAATTCAAGCCGTTCCAGATGCCGATAAAAAAAAAGTGATGCGAACGCGGCAATATAAAGACTTCTGAGACTGGGAAAATGTCTGACAAAGTTGTGAGTAGCAGTGGGTCTGACGAAGAGACTGTGTTTTTATTTAACTTTAAATAAGTTTTCATATAGTTTTGCAAATTAATATGATAACATAAAACATGACTGGTTTTTAACCTTTACCTTATGTTTACAACTTCTTTATAAGTTGGAACGCCTACTTTTTGGACAAAGTTCGTTAAAATGAGAACAATCATGAATTTCTCTCAATAATAGACAAAGTACGGGAACACAAAAGCCACATATCTATCCCAGAAAATAACATATGGTCTGTTTTGGTGCTTTGATCAGAACTTAAACATAAATTAAAAAAAAAAAAAACCAAATGTTTTACTGGATACTTTTATATGAAATACTAATTGAAAAACATCAAAATTGTTGTTAATTTTTTGTGGTTAATTCAGATGTACAGTTTGTTATTGCTTAGTTTTTGCAACACTTGTTCTAACTAGCACGAAGAAATAGTGCGGACTGTGTCGTGTAAGATGAACAAGAATATTTCTCTCTCAAAAGATCTCTCACTTGCACGAACTTTCAGTACGGGAAAACAGTTTTCGTGCAAGTTGGCATCCCAATATTGAGTACGAAAACACCACTTATATGTGTATATATCTCGTATCACGATCTTTGTTCTCGCTAATCTTCGAACTACTGCTTTCTATTGAGTTCTCGGCCATATTTGTATAAACTGTTACGGCTCCAATTCATTAGATTTCTACAAAAGAAAAAGACTTGCATCCCATGGAATAATTCTCATTTCTTAAAGTATCTATTCATGTAATAACTATTTGATTGTCCACCTGTGTAACATTGACAAATGTGTTACATTTTCGTACATTATTTGAGATTGTTCTAAACCTTGTTTATTTATTTTATTAAATTAGTTTTTATTATAAAGAAAAATCTGTCCTCCAATTTCTATAATTTGCATGGTTTTTTTTCTCGTACGAACACGCTGCTATAAAATCTATGTGATAATATTTGATATGTGAAAAAGTAAAGCATAAAATCTCTTTTTGACCTTTAAAAAATCACTACGAAGAAATTTGTCTTAAAAATCGTGAGAAAAATAAAATGAGTCACCTGATACGGCAGAGCAAATAAAAGATAAGTGACAAGTTTAGCAATAGACAACAGTAAAAAATAAATCAATGAATATGCAATTGGACAGAGCTTATGGTCCTCTGCTGGCTCAGAAAATGTAGAATTTGTGTATCTTATTTGCCAATGATTTATTTATTTAATGTGCAACAGACACTTGAATGATAAATATGGAACATTAGTGCTTAAAAAATATTAAACTATTCTAAACTTTTGGAGAGCACTGCAACTGTTACTAGTGACGATGAACGTAGAAAGAGTAGCAAGCGAAATATTTCACTTTCTCATTACATACTTATGAGACATTGCAGCCAAAACTATTTTTAAGGACAAGTAATAGTTTTTTTGAAAAATAATGCATTTTGTTGTCATCTCAAATTTCTCACCTTGTATGCAATTTATTTTTTATTCCATTTTAAGTTATTTTTAGCCAAAAAAGTGGAAAAAACAAAAAAATATTTTTTTTTTTGATAACAAACAATAGGACTTTGTTCTGGGCCCATAACCTATTTAATTTTGAATAAAAAAAAAATTAATCACCCCTATCGTGAGTAAAATGTGAAATTTTTATTATAATACAAAATACAGTGTAACAAAAATATGTACTTAAAATATAAAATACTTTTAATCAAAAAGGTTTTTTATTTCCTTTCATAAACACCAGCTTTCCAAATGTGGTATCAGACAAACAGCCTCTTGATGGCGAGTGAATACGTATTTTAAATACGTATTTCAAATACCTGTATTGCAAATACTGCCCAACCCTGACGCGGTATTAAATTCCCCTTTTTGTATTTGTATTGTAAATAAAAATCTTTGAAGAAATCTGAGTGACATATTTTCCTAAACTACTCTTTTGTGCGACTTTATTTTTCTAAAACGACTTTTTTTTTTAAATTTCCGAAGGCAACCCTGCATATAAACTTGCTGGAAAACACACAAAAGCAATCCATAAAGAAAATGTTTAAGCTATAAGTAACTTTTGATTCTCTCCTTACTGGCTTTTTCTTTATGACAATAATTTTTTTTTTTATTATTACATATGGTCATTTCCATGAATATGCCAAATAGAATTGAAGAAGTGAATCATTTCAATCTTGTTACTTACAGATTGCTATAATTTTTCTCATTAGGAGAATAACTTTAATTTTTCCTGAGTATGTTGGTAGAATATAGCATGTCCATAATTCAAAGATGGCGGCGAAAACTCAATTGCAAATTAGGATATACCTTCAAATTAATTATAACGGGTTGTTTTATTCAACTAGTGCTTATTTCGTGAATGGTTTTCAGACATTTAGCTCATGTCTGATTTGACAGAACGAATATGGTTCGCTAAGTGGGCCTGCGATCGACTTACAGAAGATGCCGATTTTGCCAAAAAAAAAAAAATCATCTTCTCAGATGAAGCTCATTTTGATCTTGGCGGGTATGTAAACAAGTAAAATTGTCGCATTTGGGGCACAGAAACCCCGCACGCATACATTGAAAAGCCGACGCACCCAAAACGAGTCACTGTTTGGTGCGCATTTTGGTTCAGAGGCATAATTGGGCGGACCCTTTATTTTGGCTGTTTTTGTTGCTTTCATAACCTTGTACTTTGAAAACGAGAGTATATTTTTAATTCCTTAAAAAGAGGAAATTCTGTCACGTTCTATTTATTATGAAACCATCGCTTGTTAAGAAAAATTCTACTACAACAGTAATAAGGTATATTTTAGACCTAAAATAATACATAGAAAGAGCTATATTAAATTTTTAAATAAAATAAAAAATAAAGTCTAATCAAAAATTTCTGTAAAATAATTTTACTCTTTAGGCATAGAAATTTCATGTACGATAATGACATGCATGTATGGAAATGCCCATATGTGTGTATGTACTTAAAAAAATTGCTTATTTTCTATTAAAAATTTACTGAAGGTCATTGAGCAAACAAATTTCAAATGAGCTGTGGTTCATAAATCTGTAACAAATGTGTCATTATCATTTTGTCACATACAACGACGACATCTCGCCAGACATTGAAAGAGACACTGCAGAAAACAATTGTTGTCGCAAACATTCAATTGTGAGTCATCTGACATTAAAAGAAATGGATTGAGAACTTTAATAACGCTTCGGAAAGTCAACAGAGGAAATTTCGGCAGAACGCGTTGCTTTAAACCATTGTTGCCAGTTTAGGGGGCTTCCCCTTAGATTTAGGGTTTTTCTTTCTTTTGGGAGTGAAGAAACTTATTTTTGGGGTACTTTTAGGGGATATCTATTTTTGGTTGAACGGTAAAATGGCAGGAGTTAGAAGATTTTTCAACAGATAAATTTTAAGGCTTGTAACGATTTTTAAAGTAAAACTAAATGAGATATTTTATGGTATAGCTTCAAGTAAAGAATTTTGCAACTGGTAATTTTAAGTACTTTTTTTGTTGAATTTTTTCCGTTTCTTAAGAATTGGGAAAATTAAAATATCTAAGAACCTTTGATAAAATTGAAACTCTTTTCATGAAACTGTCAAAAGAACGTAAAGAGCGAAGAAGACTTAGAAGCTCTTAATATTTTTGGAGAAACTTAATTTTTTCTGTGTGTGAAGATAAATTTTACAACTTTTAACCACGGACAGAAACCTTCAAAGTTAACAGACCTCTGTTAATGTGATAACATGGCTCTGTTAAGCCCAAAAATTCAAATTTTTATAAAAAAAAAAATACATTTAAAAACAAAAATTTAGAAAAAATTTATTGTTCATTAACACTAACTAATATTTTCAAATTGAATTTTAATCAAACAGAATCACAAAAGAGTCAAACGATCTCGCAAATGAGGAAATTAAAAAAAAGGACTTTAGTCCTTTTCCCGAGAACGGTAGGAGATGGGCGAAAAAATTATAATTGGACATCGTTTTAGAACATTTTGACTTTTGGACATTATATTAGCTGGGCTCTAAAACGATGTCCAATAATTTTTTTTCGCCCATCTTCTACCGTTTTTGAGAAGAGGACCAAAGTCCTTTTTGAAATTTCAGAGCCATGTTATCACATTAACAGAGGTCTGTTAACTTTGAAGGTTTGTGTCCGTGGTTAAAAAAATTTTAAAATTTATCTTCACACACATATTTTCTCTGATACCCAGATAACAATTTCCAGCTGCCTATAAATATGTATGTACTTAGATCTCAAAATATGTGAATACAAATAAATCGAAAATTTATAAAAAATATACATACGCCTGTAATCATAACATATGCACTGAAAAATACATATAATCAGATAATTTTTACTTCTTTTTAACTGGGGAAAGTTTAACAATTTTATGCATTGTCCGCATTGTCAATGCATTAATATTGGTGATTCGCAAACTAAAGCAGAATGTTCACCAAAATTTTTTAGGGGGATTTTCTGGGGGGAAGAAATACATTGACCTGGGAACACTGCTTTAAACTTGTTGTTCTCTTTTAATGGTATGGCACACAATAATAAGCAAATATCATAAATTGTCGATAATTAGTTTGAGAAATATTTAACTTTCCTGTATCTTGTATTAATGTATTAATAACCTTTGCTTTCCGAAGAGATAATAATAAAAAAAAAAACTGTATGGCCTTAAAATTTGTTTACAGCCATTTATATTTCTATACATATTTAGCATTAAATTAAGCAATTTTAATAAACAATAAAATTACAAGCTCCGCAAATATGGAACAACATTTCATTAATTATTATCTTCAATGGAAAAAATGTCAATGTTCTCATGTTTAAATTTTCACGGGCAGAAGTTTGAAAGAGTAGTATATTTCGATTTTAATTTATTGGTGAAAAAGTAGCATTTGAAAATGAAAATGAAAAAAATTGTCAAACTTTTCGCGGATTTTTCGCGTTTTTAATTCCCGTTGTGCTTTTTGCAAATTATAAAGGTGTTTCACGATAGCAGCTGTGTAAATATGCAATTTGCAAATTTGCAGTGCATTTTATGGTTGGTCGTGAGGGCACCGTTTTTTATTTTCTTTATTATGCAAATCTGCTAAATTTGCGAAAACTCGAGCTGGCAATAAATAGATTGGCGCCAAGTCGCTATGCAACCACCGCCGATTTGCTTTTTAAGCCGCTGCCGATCTTATTTTGTTTTTGGAAAAAGGCTCCCATATAAATTGTAATTAAAATGCGATTTATTCTTTTATTATATTAAATTAAAGTTTATTCATCTATTTAGTTATTAATAAAAAATTTATTACAAATTCAGGTTTCGGGCTTCGCCATCTGTTATTGTTTACATTAATTATTTTCAACTATTTATTCAAGGTTTTTTTTTAGAGCAAGTGAAGCAAATTGCAAATACATAAATTTTGTTGTGGCATGAAAAAAAGCAGAGCATTTTGGCTCAGCTTTGTTTCGTTTGCACAGTTCGCACTGTCCTGAAAACCCTTAATGTTTTTTCCTTTTTTTTAGAAAATATTCCGGTATGACGATTCGATTAGTACACAGCGCAAGAACTATCTACTAGAATCAATAAAGCTTTCTCTTTGAAACGTTTTTAGACTGAGAGGTTTGCCGGCATAAAGAAACAAAGATTTTCCTATAGGGACGCCTTATTATATTCGTGTGGTAAATCTGATTAATTTATCAATAAAGAAAATATAGCGGTTCTCACTCCTGATATTAATTTTACAACTCTGCTATATTCACTACGATTTTTACCACAAAGCTCGAGTGACTTTCTTACCTCAAAATCTGCATGTTCTTGCAAATATTCTAAAACTTGCTGAATTTTTTTTATCTGTCCACCTGTTGTTGTGAATTTTGTCACGTTTTCTCTTCACCAGTATATTTTTATTTGTTTTTTCCATATTTTTTATTTTCTCAACACAAAATTAAGTTTTGCCGGCAAAACAATTCACAGCACAGAATATCTGTGATTCCCAGTAATTTTTTTAAAATGTTTACTAAAGCTTTTTGTTTGATTTTTTAATCACAGCGTAGAAAATAAAAGTTCAGTACATTTTGTTGCTGCAGTGATGTAAACACTAGTACTTTAATCAAATCTCCTACTTTAACCAAATGTGCAACCGAGTTTACTATCAAGAGTGAGAACCGCTTATGTAAAACCAAGAAGAAAACTTTATTCACAGGTTTTTGCTCAGTTTCCGTTATATTTGGTAGCAGAAAAATCCATAGATAAAAACCTTACTGATTCTATTAGGGTTTCTTATTGATTTCATGGGGTTACCTTATGAATTTTTTAAAAAAGCTTTTTTCTTGATTTCATTAGATTTCTAAAGGTATAACTATTTTTTACTTTGTGTATGATAAGACAGTTTTGTTTCTGCTCAATTAAAAATGTGTGATTTGTTTTCACTTTTTCTCTCTATGACGTGCTCTGGTGAGCCCGTAGAAAATGAAATTCAATGTAAAATGACAGCTAGAACTCAATATATTTTGTATTTTATTGTTTAGGAAAACATAAATTTTTGCTAAAGAAAATTGTTCTAATCAATAATTGTTAATAAAAGAGAAAGTGAAACTAGAAACTAATAACTTTTAAAATATTTGAGTTTTAAAGAGATTATATTGGTGCTGCTATTTCCATGCTCGCAGCTGTAATAGATTTATTTTTTAGCTTTATCTTCATTAACAACATGTGTTTTGTTGAAATTTCTCTTTGAAATGAATGCATTCGCCATTCAGTGTTGCACCATTCAATGTTTCATTCATTATAATAATTTATTTTTTATCGATTTTTTTCACTTCAACTATAATTTTCTCTTGTTTTTGTATATCAAATGTTGTTCACTGGTGTATTGAAATTTTTTTTTTTTTTTTTTTTTGCTTTAATTTGCTTAAATGTCTGTCCGGTTGTTATTCTCATTGCAAATTGTGTAGAAATAAGTCACGGTTATATGCTTTTGTATGAACTTGAATGTACGAGGTTGTGTTAAGTCTATACAAAAAAAAAAAGAAAAAAATCAGAAATTACAAATATACATTTCGTCGGCCTTGTTCCAAGAATCTTCGTCGTAGTCACATTAAGTCTAATTATCTCTTAATTCTACTTTTTATATAAAAGTGTGCCAACCAAAACGTATAATATTAATTGTAAATAAAATAAAAAGTTTTCTAAGAATTTTTTTCAATATGACAGAACAATTTGTGACCATTATACGTAAAGGAAAATATAGGCCAAATGTTCACCACGGCTTCGTTGGCATACTTCTTTCCGATAGTCCACACTTGTAATGAATCTGAGACATATGTAATTCAAGTTGAATGTTGTTAATGTGCCGATTTATATCAATCTTGAGCTTTTCTTTTAAATCTCTTCAAGGAAAGAGTTTTAACGGTATCAAATTACACGGTCGTAGCGGTCAATTAACATCGTCACAACATAACACGGGGTAACACAGCTATTAAATTTATCGTGCCATCTTGTTGGTGTCAAGATGATATTTTTAATGCGTCTTGAATGAAATGAATTTCTTGATCGAAAAATTGATGGGTGACTCAATATTGACAAATTTTTGTCCATACAAGTGGACCCGGCCTACTAGTCACGGTAATCGCTTGGCCAACTTGTTATGTTATGTTTCACGGGCTGCCAGTCTAGAGACCGGTCCACTTGGGTCTTATGTTAGAAGGTCCCGTTCTGCTACCCGACGCTGCCACCTCGTCGGAAACATCCCTTCTCACCTTCTGCCCTGAAGCAGCCAAAAGAGCGGATGAAAAACTCTACTCTATTTAATTCACATTCCGACACATGTAGTGTGGGATCCCAATTTGCACGAAAAGCGTTCCCGTACTTTAAAATGAGGCCAAATGAGAGTATTTGTGAGAGAACATTGTGCTTCTTCTTCTTGCACGAAACCATAGACATAACCAGATATCCCAATAGTGATTTTCGTAAGGTGAAAGTGAGCAGTACAGGAAATCGTGGCAACAGGAGTGTATGAGACCAACAATGAAAAAATGTTGTTGTCAAGTGTTTGAAAAAAATATTAGTTTGTTGTAATTTTTACGAAAAAAAGTAGAAAACATGAATGAAAAGCTTTGAAAACTTACATAGTTTTAATCATATTCCATGTACTGCGGTTGCAAAGCTGTTTTGTTTGCATTAGATTTGCACTGAATTTTCCTAACCAAAAATCAAATGTAAACAAATGCGGAGATGTACATAAACAACAGAGATAGCTATATAAATATTTTCATGTTTTCCGTCCTTCACTGGCTGCACCAGCACCGCAAGGCTACCACTTTCATGAAATTTGACAGAAAATTGGTAAAAATAAAAAAGTCCGGCAGAGCTGGTGACTCTTGTGGTAGTATTCTGTGCACGAAACAGCCCGTACTTTTTGATCGGGCTAAATTGGGCAAGTAGTTTAGCTGTCAGCTGTTTCAAAGAATAAACAATAACATAGAAGAAATAAATGTTTTGCGGAAACTAAAAGAAAAATTGGTAATTAGTGTGAAAAAATATTTTAAAGCATTCTGTAAAAATACATATAAATATATGTATTTTTATAATTATAATTATAATTTTTATAAATACATATAAATATACATATGTATTATTTTATTATTTACAAATATAAACCTTATATGTAGGTTTAGTTGCTAAACATATTGTAAGTGAATTAATATATGTACATATGTCCGTACTAACTAAATCTATTAATAAATAAATAAATAATAAATACAAATAATGTTTACAAATTTATTTATGTACATACATACATAAAAAGTTTTATGCATTTCATTCTTTTTTAATACAAATTTTGTGGTAAAATATTTGTTTTTACGCGTTCCTGTACTTTTGTGCATTTTTGTCTCTTATTGAGAGAAATTATAGTTTACTCTCATTTTACCGAACTTTGCCCAAAAAGTAAAGAAACAGAGCTATTGTTAAAACTTGACAACATTTTAATCCCAATGCAGCTGTTTAATGTCGTTAAAATTATATTATAGAATCATCCAATCGTTGCGGCGACATACATATGTAGAAATAAATTATGATTATTGAATAGTTAGAAGTTACAAAATCCCAATATAGGTTTTCTTACTGTTACACTTACATCGAAAGGCTTGGAATTTTCAATATTTAGAACAACCCTCGTAGCATTTTGTGACTGTACAGACTACAGACTATTATTCCGTCATTTAAAAACAGTTTTGTTTGATCCATTTTCCAACCAAACAAATGAACAAAATAGAGGAAAAATTATTCATATAAAAGTAAAAGAAATTCAAATAAAATGAATTGTTCATATTCATACAATTTAATGTCAACTATTTTGTAAAAAAAAAAAAAAACAAGAACTAGAAAAAAATAAAACAAAAGAATTAGCACAAATACACATAAGTATCTACATACATAGTATTTGCAAATGTACCTATTCACATACTACACATACTTATTTTTCCGTTTATCTTCTTCTGTGGCGACTGTCTGAGTAAGCGAAATATAATAAAATCATAGTAACGTGTTTACGAAATCAGTTGTAAACGCGATTTTCAAGTTGCAAGATGTGCAAGAGAAATCAGTGTTGTGGTTCTGCTTGTGGTCATCAGCGACGTCTCGTCCCTTATATACTACAAAGTTGTGATACATCTTATAAATCATATAAGTGTATAAAATTAAAGTCTAGCAATTAAAATCAATTGCAAAGAAAAGAAAACAAGAAACTAAAAACAAACGTTTAATTTAGAAATTATTTTGGTTGCACCACCAGACTACCGACCGTTTTACATTTTTATAAATTATTTATGTTGCCACTCGCAAGAAAGTGAAACACATTAAGATAAATAAAGTGAGTAAACGAGATGCATAGAATAAGTGTGTAATTAATTTGTGTATGACAACGGGAATATCACACAGGTTAAGTGGTGAAAAGGTGACCATTACCAAATACATACTAATATCAATTGCAAAAAGTTTAATTATTTAAATCTACATAAAATTCATATAAATTTTACTTTCCAATTTATTTTTAACTTACAATTGGCAGAATGGAATTTCTATTATTGGGTTGGTGAAAAAACAGTTTAATAATTATTTGGAATTTTTACAAAATTTTTGTAAATCGCTCTACCTTTTTAGATTGGTTTAAGTTGAAAGAGAAGACGGGTGACAGAAAAATATTTACTACGGATGAGTTGTAACAAGGTCGAGGACAATGATATCAGTCTCTTGTAAGAAAGAAAGCACAGCTGGATGATAAAGTAAAAAGAATAGTTTATCACCCCGATTCTAAATACACTTGGGCCCCGACTTGCGTCGTTAATGGGGACCGGAGAAACGCGACGCAAATCGAAACGACGCAAATCGAATCACTTTTTTCTATATAAATGCACTGAAGTTTAATTTGTTGGGGAAAATATTTAAAACAAAGCAAAAAATGTTGTATTTCTGATAAAAAAAAAATACTAGTATGAGTACGTTTTTATTTATTTAATTTACTTCAACAAATGTTTATGTATATTATAAAGAAATAACAAAACCATAAATGTAAAAAAAAAACATAAAAATGACTCATGTTTTACGTCCTTAAGGCATATTCTGATGAATCACACACTAAATTGTTACCATAACCAGACAGCTGCTCTTAGCACCACTTACATATATAAAAAAGAAAAGGGGATTCCCCTTTTTTCACGGAATCTGAAAATTTCTTAACGTACAGGTGACGATCTTCTGGCAACAGAAGTTGTAAAAACTAATGAATTCAAGATGCTAAATACACTACAAATGCTAAAAATGGTAATGCACAATGATGCAGGCAGTAAAAAATGTAACCGTGTTTAGCGACGCAAATCGAAATCAAAACGATGCAAATCGGGGTCAAAACGACGCAACTCAAACCGACGCAACTTGAAATCGTAACGACGCAAATCGAATTTTTCCAGTTTTAAAAAGCAACGCAAATCGAAACGACGCAAGTCGGGACTTTAGTGTAATGTAAATTTTTTTCACTACTCTCAACTCTTCTGTATGAATAAAACTTCTCTGAGAAATTTCTCTTGTTTCCCTTATTCTAAACTTGACTTCGAATATGGAAAACTTCCACAGTAAAATAATAAAATTATAAATAAAAGGGAGAATGATTGACAACAATAAATAATAATAATAAATGCAAATCCTTTAGTTTAAGCAAAAAATAACTGGCTTATTTATAAAAAAAAAAATAGTTCACGGTTATTAAACTCCTTACACCTGTATTCATAAGTTATTTCAGGTTTATACAGCTCTCATTTGACATACACATTTGTATAGAAAGTTTGCCAAATAAGAGTTTAATAAAAAAAAAAATACAAAATATTTATTGTGAACAAGGCTCTTATTGTACAAATTTTGTATAGAAATTAATGCATTAACAGCTTAATGAATGTGAAGCAAATATCTACTAATGCATTTTTATGATATGAAAGCAGGGACCGTAACTCTTATGACTTTTATCAAAAAAAATCAAGAAAATACGAGTTATTTTTGATATTTATTTTTTTAAATGAAAAATTAAAGTTATTTTTGATATTTATTTTTTTAAATGAAAAATAAAAGTTATTTTTGATTTTTATATTTTTATATCAATAATTAAAATTATTTTTGATTTAATATTTCGTTATTTTGACCCCTTATTTTCCTTGTATTTTATATAAGGAGAGCGAAATATTGACAAAAATAAATACTCAAATTACAAAAGACCTTAAGCTCAAATAAATATATAAAATATTATTTTTGATTTTTATATCAATAATAAAAATCAATTCAAAACTCTTATTTATTTGTTGATGCCGTATGTATTATAATATGCTGCTTCATTCAAATTTCTATATGAATATAATATCCATTATCAGCTATAAAAACATGAATGCAT
The DNA here is from genome assembly GCA_963662145.1 of Sturmia bella. Classification (NCBI taxonomy): domain Eukaryota; kingdom Metazoa; phylum Arthropoda; class Insecta; order Diptera; family Tachinidae; genus Sturmia; species Sturmia bella. The sequence goes on along the minus strand of OY759168.1, from coordinate 32,300,607 downwards.
AGAAATAGCTTATTGCTGCAAATGATATCAAAACAAATTGGGCCATAACTACAGACATCGAAAAAGTATACTTTTAGCAATTTTTTTAATAACTATTATTAATCAGAATTTTCTTTAAAATTTTTTACTTTTATTGAATTCCCTTTGACAAATAAATAATTAAATTCATATTTGGATAAAATTTAATATTATTATTGAATTCTGCGGTAACATTTTAACCGACTTAACTTTAGAAAAATCATAAAAGAAAGATTGTATGAAGTCAGGTTTTTAATGCAAATTGTTTTTAGAAATCTCTAATCAAAAAAAAAAAAAAAAAAAAAAAATAAGAATCTTTTTGATAAGAGCGTATTTTAGTTGTAATACACGTTTATAGGTTTTGAGAAACGCGGCCCTGCTCTGGTTTGCAATTCACCATTTCTTTCGATATTTTTTTAATATATTATCAACTCTCTATGCAAGGTTTATTTTGCGCCTCATTGCGCCGAAATAACTTTTTCATTTACCTCTTGATATTGATACATTATGAAATTTATAGTATGAATTGAATCAAACTTAAATACATCGACTTGCTTAAATCGAATGGAAAAAAAAATATCACAATCACCCGCAACTTAAACGTGACAACAATTTGTTTTTCTCACTCTATTGAATGTTGCTCTCTTTTCGCTTTTCACAAATCATCAATTTAATTTCTCTCACGCTACTAATGCGATAATGGCATGTGCAGTACACACACACACACACACACACACAGATTACTTGTAGTACGCAGAAATAAACTGTCCGTTCATGCCACTGTGTAGACATATGAATATAGTAAATGTTTTTTTTTTTTATTATTGCTTTTTATCAGATCTTTCTTTTTCGTGCCCACCTTTAGTCGGTTTACTACAAAATTTCAATTAAAATACTTTTAAAATGAAAAATTTGTTTTGAAAATTCTTGTGGCTGGGACTTCCGTCAGCAATATGTATTGAGGAGAGGCGCCTTTAAATATCATTTGTATTATCGCTTTTATTTCTTATATTATTGGGGTCTGTCTGTATGTATGTACATATTATTTATTTTAAATTGTTTTTAAATGCATGAATGAATTACATGCATGTGGAACTTTTTTAATTAATTTATTAAATTTGTTTATTTTTTTTTTTTTTTGCAATTCGGTAACTGATCTGTTTTCGATTGTACTAGTACGAGTATATGCTGCGAGTGCGACTCATTGTGAAATAGAGAATTGCAAAAATAGATTGTTGTCTTTTTATATTTTTCATAATGCAGTCAACTCCCGGTATAACGAACGATATATTCACCCCTATCGTGAGTAAAATGTGAAATTTTTATTCCCATAAAATTTTCATTTCCCAAGTAGGGAAATTTGCTATCATGAATATTATGGGAACGTTTGGGAAGAAGAAAATATAAATACAAACGAAATTTATTGAAAACTTATTGAAAAAAAAAAACTAATAAACAGAAATTTGTACTTTAAAAGGTAAAAAAGGTGAATAAATCGGAGTTTTCATGCCTGTTGATTATTTTGACAGATTCTCTGCCGGAAACAAACCAAAAAAAAATTCATTTGATATTCAGCCCATCGCAAAACTAAGCGCATGCTTACGTATTGTTTGCAGAGGGTGGATACCAAAAACGTGTTGGGAGAGATTACGAAGTAGGAATGGCGCAATCCACTTTTTGCGAAGTGCTCTCTAAAGTGTTGGATGCTTTAGAAAAGTCGCAGAATGGATAAAATATCCATGGCTAAAATTCCATTCATTATCTTTTTTAATAGCGGGGCCAGCACTTTTTATTTGTTCTGTAAGCGAATACCAAAATTCGGCCACCACATCTTTAGAAACCTTCTCAAAACCACATGCAATGGGTCGGTTATTTTGCACCCTACTGAGCAGCATGTCATGTTGCACATTATTTATTGATTTAGACCTAAAAATAGTTTTCAGCTGATTTATATATCCATTAAAATGTAGCCAACTACTTGCATTTTTTTCTAGTTCCCCAAAGAAAATTAAATGAACAAATTGATACAAAAAATGGGAAAAATGTCTGAAAAATCCATTCACGATAAGGGGAAATTTCGAATGGGAACACATTTGATGGGTAAAGTTATTCATGATTGCACTTTTGGGAAATGGGAAAAAATTTTAGGGGAAACATTTTTCATGATAGGGGTGAATGTCAGGGGCATTGGTAATCCCGAATAATTTGTTATATCGCGAAGTTTTTTTTTTTTTTTATCTTAATTTGACTAGATTTTCACAAACTAATTCAAATTATGAAAGTAAAATGTTTTTATTTCAACAAAACAAGCAATAAACAGTAACTTATGATATGGTTTATGTATATGTACGGTATAAAAAACTATAGTTTTTCAACGAACGACGATCTTTTGAACCATTGTCAGTTGTTTTCAAATTCGATTGATGATTTTGGTATTCCATACTTGAGGGATATTTCACTTCTTTTACAATCACCTAAAATGTTTACTTTTTCTTTCAGAGAAATTCTATTTCTTTTGCCCATTTCAATTTGCAATTAAACACAGCTCAAAATATAATAAAATACTTCGCAGCAGTTTATTTTTAAATGAGTTGTCAAACATAAAACTGACGACACTTCAATACAAATTTCTTGCTCTAACATTCTTTGCTGCTAAGGCTTTGCTTTATTTTTTAGTGTTCGTAGTATAGAGCAAACATGTGTTTAAGTATTCGTTATATAAGGCATTTAGTGGTAAAATTTTTTTTTTTTTGTTTTTTCCGCTACGTTTTCCTCGCATTCGTTATATCGAGTATAATTTTTTTAACATTCGTTATATAAGGTATTCAATGGAAAAAATAATAGCGTTCGTTATATCCAATTTTCGTTTAAGCGAGATTCGTTATATCAAGCTTTGCCTGTATTTTGAAAGCTATTTTTAATGTCTGAGATCAATGTACAATAAAACTGTGTTCTGTTTATTTTTATTATTTTCTCCAAAATATGTATATAAAAAATTGTTTCATGTCTTCAAGCTGTTTAATAATAATGCACTTCGATCATCATATTCAGTTGGATTAAAGTTTAATTATGATAGTACAGAGCAGAAAACACACACTAATTACATTATGGGTGGTGAACATTGCGATTTTGTTTTCAGGGGCGACCTCTGAAAATTCGAATTTGGTTCAGACTTTTTTTTTGCCAAAACTAAAGTTTAATTTGTGCACTCTTTTTGGGAAACTAACAATAGAAAAAGGATATTTCTTTTCACTTTTTTTAACATAATTTCAAAGGGACTCCTAACTTTTCACTAATGATATTTAGCCAAGATATTAAAAATAAGTTTTTTTTTTACCGAACACTGAGTACCGATGAGAAGCATAGCGATTGTTTTTGTTTTATGCTATTTAACTAATGATCAGTCATGGCAATCGTTTATATTAGAGACCGTCTAGTATAACATGCAGTCACGGTAAAGGTAAAGTACTCTTGACCACATAAATACAAGCAAAGTCATTGATGAAAAAATGCCCATCATCGCATAGAACAAAGTTTCTATCATTTTAAATGTGAAAAAACTGATGGAAACTTTTGTGTACGTGTGATTTTGCCTTCTTCTCTAATAGATGCATTATCTCGCCGAAATAACATAGATCTGAACTGTTCACTTTAAAGTGTCCAGTACATGTATGTGTAATACAGTCGTCGCTCACGTTTTATTGTGTGCGTGTCGTTTATTTTAACAATTTGCTGCAGACATTCAATAAAAGACACAAACTTCATTATTTTTGTGACATTCTAGCGTTCGTTTCCGACGGGTGGTGAGTTATTTTGCCTTATGCTGTTTTGTCTCGCACAAAAAACTTATTTATTTTTTTCACTCGCGCACTTTTCAATCACTTCGGCAATTGCATACCAAATGACCTCTTTTCGTCATAAAGTCTTCAAATACACACAAAACATTGAAAATTTTTGATTTTGCTTCAATCAAAGCCAGTTTGAACAAAATCGCAACAATACTCCATTGCGACATGAAGTGACACATTATTGAGCGATATACAGTTGCAGTATTGTTATTTTCCAATTCCGAATCGTAATTGAAAATTTTTAATATTCTGCATGCACCAAAATTTTTATGATCGGTTGGGGGGTGCTGCCTGTCTATAGGTGGGATCATACGATTGCCGCAATGCACCAATTTTTGTTACATTTTGTGTGCCAATCGTGTGATAGCACAATTTATTGGCTCATGCGGCAACCAAAACGAATGTTGTTCCTATTTGTCTCAATCAAATACAACCCTGATACGACAACCGTGTGAACCCTTGACATACAACTAATCACCAATAAAAATTCTAAAAATGCACCAATATTTTTTGTGTTCTCATGCGGCAACCAAAGAAGACAATGCCCGCAATAATATACATACATACTATGTATGATATATATAATAGACATACTTACTATGTATGAAACTAAATAAATGTATACAAATATTTATTTAGTTTCAAAATTGTTTAAACTCGTCGTCCAAACCTGATTTCTGCTTTTCAATCAGTAAAATTCAATTGTTGTTACTATTCATTTTTTGCTTTTTCAGCCCGCACAACATTATAATAATAGCCGAAGCAATTTTCTTTCTTTTTAATGAACAAACCATATTTTTAACATTTAATTCATTTTTTTTGGGAAAACAAAGTTTGTCATCAGCTACAACAGCTGTTTCTCAGAGTTGCTGTATAATATAACAATCGTGTGACTATAATGCGGCAATTATTGGTACTAAATTGTTTTGCGGCAATTTGCGACAATAAAATTTCAGTAAAATGTGACAATCATGTGATTGCAGAGAATTTGATTGTTAAAAATTTTTTATTATGCTCCAATTCAGCCCAATAAAAATTGTGTAAAATTGGTGCATTGCGGCAATCGTGTGATCCCACCTTATGTTCTGCTTCTTGTGCAAAAATTCAATTTTTTTTTAAATAATTTTCTCTTATCCATTTAATTTATTCGAAAATAAAAAGAAAAAACATTGTTACTGTCTGTTTTGCAAACTTGTTTAGTGTCAGGTTTTTATTTCTATTTTATTTGTTAATTTTTTATAATTTGGATTTGTTTAATTTTTTATTTTCGCATTAAGTAGTGCATATCGCCAGCAATTAATTATTTTGATCGCCACCATGTTCAATTCATTTCAATGAAAAATGTGTTTTCTATCTGGATGAAAATAACAATTTGATTTCTCTCTTTTTTTCTACTACTTATATACTTAATTTTGGGGCGTCTTAGTATATTATTAGGGCCGTGCAGATTTTAGTTTCACTTCATCTTATGAGATATATATATATATATATATATATATATATATATATATATATATATATATATATATATATATATATATATATATATATATATACACATCAATATATTTATATCTATCAATATATATATCTTATGACATATACATATATCAAAACGATGTCGAATAAAATTCTTTTAGAAACTCAAAAAATAAAATTTTTTTTGTTTTTAAGGAAAATTTCCCCAAAACTTTTTTATGAAATTGTTGGAAGAACAAAACTATTTTATTATTTCGAAATTTTTTATTTCATTTGAAGTGTGATGGTGTGAATGTAAAATGTAATTTACGTTAGACGTTTTGACAGTCGCAAAAAATCTAATTATACTATCATCTCACAAAACTCGATAAAAGTATTTATACTTGTATAATAGTCTGAATTGCCCTTTAACGATATGCTCGATATGATTATTATCATTATCCTGCTTTGGTCTATAAGTCGAGGAATGTGAGATTCCAGCGCTGAAATCACATCACCAACGTTCCGTATTTCATCTGCGTAAAATTCTAATATTGGATGGTCCCTGATGTTCTTCGAAGTGTTTTATATGTTCACAATTCCAAAGTTTCCAGTTTGTCTATAAGTTTGTTTAATGGAAATAGTGGGCCAAGTTTTATTCTGAAAATCACTTGGCTGCAAATCACATGATTTTAAAAGCAAACTGCATCACAAACCGGACTTTATGCTTGTGTTTAATGATTTTTCTAACGTTAAATCGTATAAAATATTGCTCCAGACTTCATTTATAATGCAGAATATTAAGTTGTTGAAGCGAAGGTTGTTCTTTTGAGTTTAGAAATCACACGATTTAAAATCACATGATTTGAAAGCAGATACCATACTGGCCTTGTTTTTTTTTTATAACGAAGTTTTTCGTTGTATGAAAATTTAAATGAATTTTTGTTTTAACGAATTTTTCGTTTTAACGAAATTGCCTGTCATGATACCATACGTTTTACCCATTTGCGATTGTATTTAAAATCAAAAGAAACTCAGTTGACTGACTTAAATTCACATGACTTCCAAAATATCTTGTGCACCGAACACCTCTATTTTGCAATTTCAAATCACCTTGAAGAAATATGATTTTTAGAACATGGCTGACTCACATACACATGTACATATGCATATGTACACAAATTAATCACGAAGTAATTCTTTCCTAATACTTATTTATGACTGCAATTTTAAGTCGCTGTCATAACTACAATTTAATTAAAAACAAAATACTAAGCACCAAGTACGAGCGTGTTTAAGATAAAAGCAAATTAATTCTATAAAAGGTTTTTGTTTTCACAAAATGTAAATACGCTTTAATAATAATTTACGTTTCAAATAAACGTTTTGCGGTATTTATTTTGTTAAAAGTTCGTATATTTCTATGTGTAAATATGGCTGGTTTTTTTTTTACAGCAAAACAAAAAAACAAAATATTGTTGAAATCTATTTGAAGGCACGTGCCCCCTTTTTTGATGTTTTTGACGAGTCATTCTAATATACTACTATGCATCTACGCCAATCATCTAACAGCAGAGATAAGAACTTGGAAAACAATTTATAATCAAATTTTATTGCCTTAATTATCGTACGCATTCGGTAAATTCTATGTAATAGAAGAAAACAACAAGCAAACTGCATAAGTCGAACTTCAGCTTTATCTCGATTTTCGTCTTAACACATTAAATTTGTAATTACAGCAGCAACCTGTTATTTATGCAATGCCAAAGTCAAGTTCAAACAATAGCAAAGTAATTTTTCAGCGCGCGCATTTGCTGCTTTTAGCAAACAGTTTTATTTGTAAACATACTATAGGGCTGCATGATTACATTGCATGGCTATATGTATACATATTTTATTCCAGACAAAGCAAGCGATTGCGAATATATAAAGAAAATTAATGTGGTGTGTATGTGTGTGAAAAATATGGCCAATAAATTTTATGACAATAGTGGCCTCAATCAGTGCTAAGGATTTTTCGTTTTCGATAAAGCAAAAGTGCCCGAATAGTGTGTAATAGGAAAATCTTTTTGAAGAAAATAATCAGGGCTATTTGATAATTCACACTTCACTTCTTTGTCATCGAATGTTCACTTGCGATGGCTGTCGACATCGATAGCTTCTAAAATAAGGGCGAAAAAATTTCGTTTTCAGCAATCGAGTTTTGTGGTATCGTTAGTAAAAGGCATAAGCAGCATTGAACCACAGCTGATTGCTACCATATTAAAGCGACACACAGAGCAAATGATAAATAAGAATAAAATAATTAAAATGTATTCGATAGCATTTTTATTCATGAAATATCGAAAAATCTCAGAATATTAAAAATTAAAACAGTGAGAAGAAGAAACAATGGTTGCATTCATTGTGGCAGTGTTTGCTTGCTAGATCTACCTATGTACTTAAAAAAAAAAGAATATACATACATATTAGGAAATGGTCGAAGTCGATTTCGATTGTCGATTCGATAATCGAGTTTCAGTCCTAAAAAACGATTATTTTCTGATCGATTAGGCATTGCCAAAATTTATGCTGAAATCGATTTTTGGGGTCGATTAATCGTAACGGTAAGCCACAAAGCGTGATACAACTAATAAGGTAGCCTTTTCACTACAATAACAACAACTTCAATAAAAATAAAATGCATTTTGTTTTTGTACAACTTCTGCAAACTGTCAAAAAGACGCCGCTTCTACATTTATAGAAGAGAGATGAACAGAACTTAAATTGATTTGCTGTCTCGTTTTGGCTGCCTTTCATCACTTCATTCTCTTGACAACCTAAGGTAGTCAGATGATTAACGGTTTAGCTGATGAGGCTACCATGCCACAAAGCATAACAAAATTACCTGTTGTAGAAGTTCGACAACAAAAACGTCTATTTCATTGCATACTGCAAGCAAAAGAAGTTTTTGTTATTGCTATAGAAAGCTACCACGACTAAAGTTATTGAAGAGAAAACAGAGCAAGTGTTTGGTTGTGAAAATTTGATCAAATACATAAAACGTGCAATTTATAAAACAAAATAAGTGAATATTTTACAAAAATGCCACCCAGCCACGTTTGGCACCATGTAAAAATTCAAGTCGTAGTGCATTTATTTTATGCATAATATATTAATCGACTTCAAAAAAAAAATCGATTATGAGCTACGATTAATCGATTAAATAATCGGAATGAAAAATGGTTGTTCGAAAAATCGAAAATCGACTTTTACTTTCTGATGCCATTCCCTAATACATATTGTTCAACAAAACCCATATTTACTTACATTTGTAGCAAAAACTTTAGTTTTTTTTCTTTCTTTGCTGGTTACGCGAGTTCTGTTATCACATCAACCCCCACCAAAGCCCAAAAGACTACATACTGTGATACACTTTTATTAATTTTTCTCTTTAACTTGATCAGCAAAATAAAACTTTGTAATAAATTTGTACTAATTAATACTTACTTCCCGTTGACAAACTTATATACATACATTATTACTCTTTTACTTTTTATTTTTACACTTTAAAATATAAACCAAACTTGTGTGCATTTTTCTTATTAATTGACTTTATTGACTCATCAAAAAACATTCGTTTACTTACCTTCATTTTAAGTTAATTAATAAATAAAAGTCACTATTGGTGCAACATTCGAAAAAAGTACATGTGCACTTTTTTTTTATTGAACGCGGTAAATATGGCGTAGAACGACAATTACTACGTTTACACTTAGCCTATTCACAAATAAAAACTATTCGCAAATAAATAACTCACTGTTTAATAAAATAATGAAAATTAAAAAAAAAAAAAATGTTTGGCAATTGGAGAATTTGCTTCTCAGAGAATAAAATTAATGTAATTTTTGCCACTGCATTAGCTTTGTGATTAGGAATGAGTGACATCATGATTTTTGTCTCCCATTGTGGCCAGTGACTGCAATTTGAAGAAGCAGTTCATTATTCAGGAATCCTGCATTTTATAATTTTTTTCTCTTTTAATTTTTGTTATTGAAATTTTTTTTTATATAATTTAGGCGCGACCCAAGCAAAACAAAAAGAGACAAACAAAATAAATCAATTAGACATTAAAAAATTAATTAACCGCTCCAATTCAAATCATTCAACATTTATTAAGGCGTCAAGGAAACTGGCTGCATGCCACCTGCTTCTGTCACTCTACAGCCCACTTACGCATTAAGAATTTGCGCTCTAAAAATATTTCAAAAGCAACAACATTTGTATGTTGTCTTCTTTTTTACTTTTTTGTAATGGTTTTTTTTTTCATAAAAAATATATTTTAACACCGGTATTCATAAAAAATAAAATGTTGCTCAAATACATTTTAGAACAAATTTGATATGAAAAATTTGTTCTAAAATGTGTTTCAACAATGTTTTATTTTTTATGAATACCGGTGTAAATATTTTAATTTAGAATTTTTTTAATTAAAAAAAAAATCTCAAATTTATAACATTAATGTTTTTGAATAAATCCATCGATATGACGGAAAAATATTACCAAAACATATTTATTAAATATTTAATTGAAATATTTACAATACATTTCATTCAATTTGTTTCCCGTCAATTTCGTTTTTCATTTCGCTTAAACTTTTTTAGTCTCTTTTTATTTGAAATATTTTGCTTAATTTGCAACAGGTGCTCGCTCTGCTGCTGTTGTAGTTGTATCCATTAACAATAACAACAACAACAACAACACGCCGCTTAACATTATTTATTTTTAATTTAAATGACAGTTGAAATGAATGAGCAAAAAGGTTGGTGACAATTTTCATTTGAAATACAAAAATTTTAATAAATTTATGATAAACATGCATACCTGCACCTTGTGGGACTGTTCGTGCAGCAAACCGTAAATGGACATAAATCTGAATATTTCTAAAAAATCTAAAATAGTATCAAGATAAATTTACAAAAAAAAAAATTTCCTAACAAATTAATTGAAGCACAGCCGCGAATAACGTTGTAACTTACAAATCATCACAATTTTCATTGGTTTTTTAAAGTTTAATTAATATCAATTACAAAAATAATATAGAACGAACTTAAGCCCGATAAACGTCATATAAAATAATTAAGATAAGAAAGAGCTTGAATAAAAAAAAAAAATAATTTTGCTTGTATTCAAAAAAAAATTTAACACCCTTATTCACAAAAAATATTTCAGGCTTATAAGGCTCTTATTTGACATATTTGTATGGAAAATTTGTCAAATAAGTGTTTAATAAACCTAAAATATTTATTATGAATAAGACCCTAACTAAGTCTTTATTATATGTGAAAATTCCTATACAAAAATTTTTTAATTTGGATAAGAAATAGATATTAATTTTTTTTTAATATGAGCGTTTAACTTTAACAAAGCATCAACTTGCTGGCTTTTACGTTGTTCTATTATTAAAAAAAAAAAATGTATGTGTGAGTTTTTCAATATTACCATCTCTAAAGGTCGTGATTCACTATCCTACAAAATCGTAGGAACTGTGAAAAATGTCATATACGCTCAAAAAGTGTATGTAGCTGACAGATTTTTTGACATGTCTGTAATCTTTTGAAAATATTAAAAAAAAATATTTTTCTTTCAGGCGATCAGAGTTGGTTTTTCAAAGTTGACTAAATTATAATAATGTGGCACCATCAACACTGAATGAATGAAACGTACGGTTGTGTAGGATATTGAATTAAGGTTTTAATTCATTTAATTGTGGTTTGTTTTCATTTTTGTCATTGCTCAATCTCTTACTTACATATGTATATTGTTGCATGTCCAATTTTCAACCTACAGGTCAGATCGGTTTTAAAAATAAATTTTCTTGAAATCCCGTTATTTTCAAAAACGAAAGGCATGTCATAGAGTCAGTGCCAGGCCCGCGATGTCACTCGATATTGTTCGCTTACACAAAAACATTGAAACCACAACAACAAAGTTTTAAATTATGTTATTCTGTTGCAAGTATGTAAGTAAGCGAACGAGCGATGTCGAGTGACATCGTGGAACAGGCTGTTGAGTTCAAATTAAAAACGGTGTTTGTAACAAATTGCAGCGATTATCATATTTTAAAAATTATCAAAATGCGTCTATGCAAAAATGTGCCTAATATTTTGAATTATATGCTTGCTTAAAGTTTTAGGGCGCTTTACGTGTTCGCAACCCTCTAGAAACAAACTGTTCTTTTTTTTGTGATAGAAAGAGAGCAAAAACACTTTCACTTTCATGCCATTGTAAAAATGTAATCTTAACACAAATTTGCTTGTATTTTTAGCAAGATTATTTTATAAAAGAAATTTTACAGACATTATTGCCGTTTTAATTGAACCATTTTTTTTATTACACTAATTTTTAACAAATTAAATTTGTTTCAAATATATACATATATATATTTTTTTTGCAATTAAAACATGTACATGTGCTTTCAAACGGCATTTGCCTTAAATCATTGCGAACAATTTCAATTTATATTTCTTTTGTGACGTGAAAAGAATTTCATTTTATCTGCGCGACACGTTTTAATAATTTCTTTATAACTAAGCAGCTATTAAATTGTTTGTGTTCATATCTATGGAAATAACTTTCTTCCACTATTCTCAGCAGAGCTGGGCAGAAACTACATCTGCAGTAGATATGTATTTCTTTAAAGTGGGTCAGTTTGTAAAGACAAAAATTTTTCGACTTTGTGGAAAAAAGTTCCATCACGTCCGACTTTCAATTTTGGTCGGTATGTTCAAACAAATATTTCTTCACACTTAAACCCGTTAAAATTGTTAATAATTTTATCGGGCTTGAGTTCGATTTTTAGTTCTTAAAATTTGAGAAATATATTATTTTTTTGTCATAAAATTGGTGTGACCAACATTTTTGATAAATGTTGATTAAAATATTTGCTATTTTGAGTTTATGAATAAACTTTTTTTTTACATTTAGCTTATTAAATCCTTATGTAACGTTTAGAAATTAACACAACTGGGCCTTTCTAGAACCCAAGTGAGCCGGCCTCAGGACCGGCGGCCCGCGTAACATAACGTTTAGAAATTAGACCGTAAGCGTATTAATCAGCTAATCATTTGTCCTCTGCTCTATATATTGTTATATTTTACCTAGTGATCGTGATATTAAATACAAGCAACTCCCGGTATAACGAACGATACCATGTCAGGGGCATTCGTAATACCGAATAATTCGTCTTATACCATGTTCATACATGCGCCTTTATTGAGATAATCGCAATAAAGTCCATTATTGAGCTCAATATTCCATACAAAAAGTCAATAAAGTTATTGCTTAATAAACTCAAAATTGCTTTGAATATTGAGAAAAATATGAAACACAACACTGTAAAAGATGTGTTTAATAAGCAAAAGTATACAATGCGAGATGAATGACGAGATAAATGTCAACAAAAGCAAACAAAACAAAATAATAAAAAATAAAAATAAATACAATAAAAATAAAAACATTGCAGCATTTCCAAATTTTTATTTCTCTTTCTTTTTATTATTGCCGTTTTGGAGTCATAACATGAAAACGCACTACTTGTACAAGTTCCATATTTTTATTGTACAACACTAAAATCTTTTTAATAAAAGCCAGTTTTTCTTCCATTTTTCTTATTTGAAAATATTTTTCACTTTTTCTTTCTCACTACCAAAACAAAAACAACAACTTTTTTCCAGCTGTCAAATACTAATTGAGTTAGCGCAATATTTGTATGTATGAACGCAAAAAATATTATGTCAATAAACTGAATATTATCTCAATTAGAAATGCATGTATGAACAAGGTATTAGTCTTAATTTTACTAGATTTTCACAAACTAATTCAAATTATGAAAGTAGAATTTTTTTATTTCAACGAAACAAGCAATAAACAGTAACTTATGATATGGTTTATGTATATGTACGGTATAAAAACTGTCGTAATTGAAAGAAGTCGTTAATTGAAGTTTGTTTTTGATTAAGTTGCATTTTTTTTTTTTTGCAGCTTCCTCCAACATTTTACGCAAAACAATTGATTTTGAAAACTCAATGTTATTTTGTCGACACCGACTAATACAAATTTCAAAACTTTTGATTACATCAACGTGTTTTATTTAGAGCGCTTTTTCCATATTGGGATACTCACCACACTTCAACGAACGACAATCTTTTGAGCCATTGTTAGTTGTTTCCAAATTTGATTGGATTTTCCATTGTTTTTAGTATGCATATTGATGATTTTGGTATTCCATACTTGAGGAATATTTCACCCCTTTTACAATTACCAAAAATTTTCACTTTTTCTTTCAGAGAAATTCTATTTCTTTTTCCCATTTCAATTTGCAATTAATAAAAGAATACCCAATTCCTACTCAATTTACAAGTAAAATTTCTTTCAGTGTACATAATTATCTTGCGGCGTGAGTGTTATTATACTTTTTTTTTACGAAATTGTTTGCTCAAGTAAGCAAATATTTTTTTTAAACTAAATTATTCTCCAAAAAAAATTGTTTTACTTTGTTGTTTTTGCTTTTAACAAATTTCCACACAATAGTAGCGCAAAAATATGAAGCGTTTTTTAATAACATTTTATTCTCTTTCAGACTTTAACGCTTAACATCAACAACATTTAAATAACTTGGAATTTGCAGCAGTTTTTTTTAATCTGGTTAAAAGGTAAGTCCATTAGAAGGAATAATAAAAATATTTGAGTTTTATATAAAAGACAAGAAAACTTAACGATCGTTTAATGTAATTAAGGCCCCGATTATGGTTCACAACATTTGTTCTTTTATGTATGTATTTTTTGAAAAGTGATTATGGTTTACAACTATTGTGGCAAGTGTTGTCAAAATCTTGCAACACATAATCAGATGTTGTCAAAAACTTACGACACCTACTGAAGTGTTGTCTTGTTGATGTTACCAGTTAAATTACAAAAAAATTATAAAATTTGTAAGTGTGCATACAAAATGTTTTGCAAAAATATAAAAAAAAACAATTAATTGTTAAAATTTATTAACAAAATATAAATAAAAATACATCTATACACATAATTATTACCCATTTTTCGATTACAAAATAGTTTTATTTTGTATTTTGTAGTTACAATGGATTTAAACTGCAATCTATAATTTTTTGGTCCTTTCATTATCATAACCAAATTAAACATCAACATTAACATAAATTTTTATGGCTTTGTTTGTACTTTTCTAGCAAAAACGTTTTTCATTCTTTTCATTTTTACCAATGCATTTCTACGCGGTAGTTGCGGTGTTACATGAAATCCAACACTCCATGTCTTTTTGTTGTAAAACTTGACAATGAAACGTCAAAATTTATTGTTTGTTTCGCTTGTGTATGTGTAATGAAAGCAACATACGCGTGCATCTTTCTGGAAGTGTGGATTTACTTGGTAGTTTTTTGTGTGCAGGCATGTATTTTTGCGGAAAGATGCTCTACAAATGAAAAACAACTCTGTGACATACACAACACCTAGATGTTGTGAACCATAATCACAAAAAGAGTTGTAAGTTGTGTTGTAAATCTTACAACACAACATTTAGATGTTGTGAACCATAATCGGGGGGTAAATATGTTATAGATTTTTTTCTAAATCTACTCAGTGCATATTTAATGCAACTTTACACGGATTTTGTATTAATTTGAGACCACACGAAATCCACTTTTTAATGGCACGGCTTTATTTGCCTGCTTCTTGAAATTCTGAAATACATCTTAAGGCAAGCATTTAGAAAAAACACATATTGCATAAGCTAATAATAGCGGTTCTCACTCTTGATAGTAAACTCGGTTGCACATTTGGTTAAAGTAGCAGATTTGATTAAAGTACTAGTGTTTACATCACTGCAGCAACAAAATGTACTGAACTTTTATTTACTACGCTGTGATTAAAAAATCAAACAAAAAGCTTTAGTAAACATTGTAAAAAAATTACTGGGACTCACAGATATTCTGTGCTGTGAATCGTTTTGCCGGCAAAACTTAATTTTGTGTTGAGAAAATAAAAAATATGGAAAAAACAAATAAAAATATACTGGTGAAGAGAAAACGTGACAAAATTCACAACAAAAGGTGGACAGATAAAGAAATTCAGCAAGTTTTAGAATATTTGCAAGAACATGCAGACTTTGAGGTAAGAAAGTCACTCGAGCTTTGTGGTAAAAATCGTAGTGAATATAGCAGAGTTGTAAAATTAGTATCAAGAGTGAAAACCGCTAATAATTTCTTTAAATTTATGAAAGTTGCCAAGTTAACAAATACTCTTGGATACTACACATTTTTCGCACGAGCTCTGCAGAATCGCACGAAATACTGTGTAGAAACAGAAAAAGTTAGAAAACCCACTGCCCTATACATAAGATCTAAAAGGAGCTATAGTAAAACCGCTCCTGCTCATTGAGTTTTCGAATTTGCTTTTGTACGTGTAAACGCTGTAAACGCCTGCAGTCGTGCAGTCGTAATTATAATTTACTCGTAGTTGGTACATAACCATTTCGAAAGTAACATCTGGGGAGCACTTTTATTAAACAGTTTTTTTTTTCATAACCTTATGTTTGCGTGTGTTTGTCCGTCTGCGGGTGTTATTGTGCTGATTTATTTTTAAATCGTTTATTCAATTAGAAGAGATGTCTGTGTACAATAAAAAAAATGCACATGATGCTAAAAATAGCACTTGTTATTATGCAAAATTGTTACTTTATGCTAAATTTAAAATGTACTCTTTTAATTTTTTTTTTTTTTTTAATATGCCGTTCACTTAAATAAGTACTTGTGCAAGCACACAAATCATTCACTTATGCACACATAACAAAACACAATAACAAACGTAAGTTCATATGTATGTATTTGTGAAGAAGTAAGAAAACAATAGTTAAATTGAGCAGGGGTCATTATTCATAGCGTTGCCATACATTCTTTTCAAGCCAATTGTTCGTTCTGAAACAAAATTGGGAGAAAAAAAGTAGTTTATTTTTTGCAGCAAAACTTCGAATGGAAATAACTCATACAGTGTAACGACGGGTGTCCGGCGGAAAGATATACTACTTTGTTTTGCCGCCATTTTAGTAAACATTATTTTCACAGTTCGTGTTTGGCGGACTTGAAGTAGGGACTTGCATACAGCATAGATGACAATGAATTTACTTGCCATAACAACTTATTTCCCCGGTGAGCTGATTTGACCGCTCGGGACTTCTTTTTGTCCGAAAAGCAAGGTTTTTGCACACATGCGAGTACCTGAAACGCTGGAACAAATCAAACAAAATATTCGTGATGAAATTAATGAAATACCGCATGAAATGTGAGAGAGTGTAATGAAAAATGTGCTCAAAAGAGGTCGTATTTGAGAGGCTAGCAGAGGCGGACATTTAACTGATATTGTATTCCATACACTGAAAGAATTTTCATTCATAGTTCTAAAGAATTTATTTCATTCATATTTTGTCATTAATCCAATGAATGTGTTCATTACGACCATAAATTTTCATAGATTTAATGAATAAATTTTTATTTTAAAACTATTCATTATTTTAAAACTATTATTTTAAAACTATTTTCTATTTCTTTAAAAAAAATATCATTCGATTTATGAATGATATGTCATAAAATCAATGAACAATTTCATTAAATCAATGCATTCGTTCATTCGCTTTTAGTATTTCGCAAAGGTTTTAAAGTCTACTGTGTTTCACACCTAAAAAGTGGCATCACGCATAAAACGGCATGTTTTTGGGAATATCTGTTAATAATAACATTATCCATAACCTTAATAGTCTACATCATAAAAATTATGTTCTGTTTTCGTTAGATCAATGAACAAATTCCAATATTTAATGAATTGTTTCATTTAGTCAATAATACTTCATTAGCTTAATGACTGAAAGGCATAAATTTAATGAAACGATCATTAATATAGATTTAATGAATCAGAATTCGTTGATTCGATGAACCCCAACGTTGCACAGTGGGGTCAAGCGCAAAAAAAGGGTAATAAATATGTATCTTTGATTCTTTCATATATTTATTTAAAATATATTTAAATTAAAATAGATTTAAAAGTAATGAAATTTGAGCCACCCTGTTGTTTAATACGTTGACCTACAGCATGTCAAAATTGACTACCTCGGGTATGAAAAAGTTTGTTCGTTTCATAACTTTTGTAAATATAGTCCGATTTTTAAAAATTTACATTTTTCGAAAAGAAAATAAATAGATTAGCTTCTTGGGCTTCTTCTGTAGATTCACCTAAGCCCAGCATACTTTTTTCTATATATTTTATTTCCCATGAGCCAATACTCTATGCAAAGTTGGTTCCAGGGATATAAGTTGCTAAAGAAGTCTTTAGTTTGTGGCTAAAGCTATATATATGTATGCTAAGAGCACGCCTCGCTCGACTAACAGTCCAGGAGGTTGCAGTTTCCAACCCTGCCGAAGACTCGTGAGTGTTTCTGCCGAAAAGCCAAAGGCTGCAGTTTTTTTTTTTTTCTAATTTATTAAAAACAAAAAACTCTATTTACGAAAACGCAATATTTCAAAATACTTTCGCCCTGCACGTGCACGTCCAGCTCTTTTCTAAAACAGACACCTTTTGCTACTTTAATAAAAGAATAAATATTTCATAGTTGCTGTACATTTTTGCCATGGGTCGGTCATTCAGTTGAATATTTCTAGCTGTTGTTTATAATTTTCCAACTCACGTGAATTGCTTGTTTAAAAATAAACACATTTTGTATGAAAGTGTTTGATTCTTATTCTGCAGTTTGTTTCATTTGATTTTGCTTATCAAATGATTTTTTTCTTCTTCTTTTTATTATTTATTTAATTGCTGTTCTTTTACTGACTGTGAGAAAATGTAAACTAACGCTGTGCGGCGATTAAAGTACATGTGATGTAAATGTGATTGTTTGCTGTTTTTGTTGTTATGGGTTGTGTTGTAATCAGGGTTAATTTCTACACTTTTCTTAATCACATAGTCTGTTTGAATAACTGCAAATATGTATTTATGTTGTAATTTTAATTTTGCTCTGCCTTCTCCTTGCAATTACATATTTTTTTAATTTTAATGGCAAAATAATAATTGCCAACCTCTCGACCAGCAAAAAATCTTTTCTGTGTTGATTTGTCGTCGAAGTAATTTGGCATGATTTCATTGGCGCCTTATTGTTTTGTTTTTAAATTAGAAAAAAAAAATAGTTTTTATTTATACATACTAATTTGTTTTAATTAAAATAAAGAACTAAAAATAAAAGAGACAATAATAATTTCTTTTTTATTTGTGTTTTTGCTTGGTTACATGTAAATTATTTTTCACAAAAAAGGGTTTCTCTGTAGAAAATTGGGGAATTTTTATTTGCAAGAGGTGGAAGAAAATCACATGTGGGCATTTATAACTCGAGATCCCAAAGAAATCACCCTATTGGAAGTTGATTTTATTTTTACAATTACCGGCCAATGACAAATCAGTTTTTCCATTTATGAACTAAACAGCTGTATAATACAAGCGAACAAGCCATGGAGCGATACACTCCCCAGGAACGCGAAATAATCATGTCTATGACAAAGTGGACGATTTTTCGATCAAAATCATTTCCACCTCAGCGGAAACGTGAACAGGCGAAACTATTGCTTCTGGGGCACCGAAAATACACGAGTGATGCACGAGGAGCCATTACACCCGCTCAAAGTGACTGCATGGAGCGCTGTTCATACTAGAGGAGTCATCGGGCCATTTTCTTTTTCGAGGACGTCGCTGGTCAATCAACAACGCGTTATAGGGCCATGTTAGCCGAGTTTTTACTGCCGCAATTGAACGAATTAGGTCTGGAGGATATGTGGGTCCAACAGGACGGAGCAACGGCACACACGGCGCGAACCACAACCGATATTCTGAAGGCCAAACAACATCGGATGACTTCCTTTGGACCACCTGTTATAAATACGTTCACCATACCTAGAAGAAATTAAAATATTTTAAAATTAATTGTAGTGGGAAAATATTACACAAATTTCACTACATGGAGAATTACTATGGGGATTTGATTTAAAAAAAAAAACTCGTTAAAGGTAGAGAAATCTCTGAAGTCTTTATTTGAAACGATAGAACAAATTATATAATTAAATATTTCAAGATGACTTCGTGTAAAAGCCTCAAATGGCTCTTACGCTTCGTCCAATTTTTGTATACTCTCTTCCACATATCGGCCGGTATCTCATCAATAAATTCTACAATATTGACTTACAGCATATCACCCGTTTTCTGCTTGCCCCTATAGACTTGAGCTTGAGCGTAGCCCCACAAACATTAATTTAAAAACGTTGAGTCGCTCGATCACGGCGGCCAATTGGCAGGCTCCAAGCGTGAAATAAACTGTTCGTCTCCCAATAGAACCATTGTTTCGCACCCTGCGTGGCATGTGACACCGTTTTGTTGAAACCACATGTCGGTCTGGTCCATCATTTCCATCTCAGGCAAAAAATCAAATGCAACCATCGTTCGGTAGCGCTTGCCATTCACAGGAACGTTCCGACGTTCGTCTTCTTTGAAAAAGTACGGTCAATGATAGCGCTGGTCCATAATTCGCACCGAGCAGAACAAATTTCGAGATACGCACGCAGTTTTTGCAGTCCATCTGGCATCTCTTCAAATTCAAGTGCACCATGCCCATGAATTTCGATAATAAATTTCAATAATCTGTAATCATTGTTCGCTCTTAAGTCGATTCATGATTAAATTTATGGACCAAAATGAACACGTTCAGCAGTAACATGTTGCCCGAAAACAGCTGAGTTAACAAACAGCATTGCCATAAATAAATATGCTACAAGAAAAGCTCCCGTTAGAACTTTTTGCGAACTACTTATGCCCAAAAAATCAGGGGGAGTTAGAAGTCTGGTATAGCAAAACTTGTTTTATTTAAATTCAGTTTAAAATTTGCATCATTAAAGCAGTTTACCATTTATGTTTCTCCAAATGATAGATGGTTGGTTGGCAACCATGTTACAAAAGTCAAACCGGCTTGTCTATATGTAATTATAATTGTAGCTTAAACGCGCCATCTTCTTTGTTTAAAGGTAGTTTAAATGTTCACTATTATACAGAATTCCTAGTTTAAGTATGTGCTAAATCTGCCTTTGATTTTTTATGCTTAGCATCCGAATTTTTTTCTCGAAATCTTATCACTTTGTATCATTTAAGGATGACATGCTTTGACTTAAAACAAATTGTGCACAAATTTGAAAGATATTTCTACAGAATTGTTAGTTTAAATATGCCAAAAGTGCTAAATCTGCCACTGATTTTTTGGGCATTAAAATCAAAATATATTTTTTCCAAATCTTGTGACTTTGAATCACTTAATGATGAAATTCGTTGACTTAAAACAAATTGTACACAAATTTAAAATATATTTGTGGTCGTTCGTTTTGTAAACTATTGAAAGAAAAAAAAAATACAAGTTTAATGAACCTTTTTGATGTTGGATTTATTTACATACGTGTGTTTTCGTTTCACTTTTGAAATTACTTGTTGAAAAACAAAAATATAAAAAAATAACGATTTTTTAAACGGCCCAAATGTGGTAGACACACATTTAAACGCTTAAATTTAAAAAAAAGTCACACAAACAAATGAATTAAATGCCTGTGGCTTCTTACGTTTTACTTAAAGATTTTGTTTGTCTTGAAATTGAGTGAGTGATTTTTTATCTTTTTACACTCGATGAACAAATTCCATGCGTTGACACAAAACTGATTTCTATAATATTTGCCAAAAGTTTTATTCCTTAGTTTAATTCTAATGATCATATGGAACTCATATCTAATGATCATTCTTATACGATTGATGTCCCAGACCCACGGTTTTCTCACATGTTTTGTTATTGCTTAAGGTTTCTGCACGACTTTGGAAACAAATTCATATTTCTTACAGAGGTGAATTAATAAAATGTTTACTTTTTATGCAAAATGTGTAAAAAAAGAAATAAAAGCCATTAAAATTAAATTATCCAATAGCTGATAAAATCAGTTTGACTATATAATAAAATTCAAATAAAATTTATTTAAAAATAAACATGGCACTTAAACTCACGCGCACTTCAATTAACACACTCTTGAAAAAAAAATGAAGAAAAAACGAGAACAAATCTCGCAAACTTTTTTTTAATCCAAGTGTTAAGCCAATGTACGCAAATTAATATTATAAACATAAACATGCAGGGATACATGCACACATGTCTATATACTTATTTCATACATATGTAAGTGCTGGCTAAATGAAGTAAAATATTTAAGTACTAACTTATTTCAATAGCACTTTTTTTAACAAACAAACAAAAATTGACAAACCATTCAGTTGCCTGCAACAACAGCCGGAGCTGGAGCAACTATTGAAAACAATAAAAAGTTTAAAACTAAAGGGTACCCCACACCAGGGTTACCCTTTCTTTAAAACTTACACGATAGTACGGAACCCTTGCTGTACGAATCAGCCTCATACTTGGCTCAGTTAGTTTATTTTAATTGCGGCCATAGGTAGAGTGGTTGGACTAGAGGTTCCAGGTTCAAATCAGCCAAGAGACAAAATAATTTATAAATTGTTATTGAATTAAAGAAGTAGAGGGGATGATAGCTTCATGTACGTGTTTGGGATTAAATAGACCTCAGGAATCAAGACAAATTCAATATTTCCGTATTTAAATCAGTGTATTTGCTGCACGATCAGATCAATAGAGGAAAAGTTTACTGCGCTACATTACTACATTAAATGCCGATGTTATATTTTACCCTTCTCTTTCGTTCAAGCTTACTCAAGTTTACTCTGTTTTTTATATTTTTTCTTTCAATATATAAACACTCGTTTGTATCTCTTCTTCAGCAAAATTTTTCTTCCCGATAATCCCGATTTATGAGGGTTTTTCTTTGATTTCATCTGCCAGAATTTATTATTAAAAATGTGTTCGAAGTTGTTGTACAGTTCAGTATATTTTAATAAGTATGACCTAAAATTAAAAATGAACTAACATTACAGTATTCGTCGAACTTAAAAATGAATTCCAGTATTTCTTTTATTTTTACAATTATTATACACACCATAAAATGTACCACGCAAAAAATCTCCCCAAGCAAATGTTTAATTATCACTTCTTAAAGTTAACAATAACAAAACAGTGTGAAATATTTTAAGCAAAAATACTAGCACCTATAACTATTTTTAGAAATGTATGATATTTTTTAAACCCTATACTTAAAAATTATCATCTAATAAAAGATAAGCACGTTTATTTCCACATCTAAATCTTTATTTAAAAAGTGTTTTAATCACATGATCTTTATAAATTTAAAATATTTCGTACAGCATGCGCCAAAAGAAACGAAAGCGTTCGAACTGAGTAGAAGTTTTCATTCTAAAATCAAATAAAAAGTATTTGCTTTAAAGAGCCGCCCATTATGGAATATGGGATCTTATAGTAATTTCAGTAAAAGTGCAACTTATCACCTGAAAACATACATATTAAATCTTATGTACTCGTATACGTACTGCCATTTCATACCCCTGATATGTACCATGAATATCAATCATACGTATCAATGTACGCTTGTTGGTGATTTGATTTAAGAGTTCTGCTCATCAACTCTTTTTAAGTGAGAGCAATTTTTAAGTCGGCTCTTTTCATTGAACTAGAGGGCTCTTTATTTCGAGCTAAATTTATGTAAACGAGCATCACAGCTACAGATGCAATCGACAGATGCAGAAACGCAGTCAGCTCTGTGGCAGAAAAATAAGAGTTTGATCACCGAGTGCTCCGTGGCTTGTGTTGTGTACTAACTAAAAACTAATTATTAAAAATTTTTTATTAAAATATAGCTAGCAGACGTTTTAAGTATACATTTATAAAAATTCACACAATTTTTGTTTTTTACACTTATGGTTTTCTTACATGATGTACAACATAACTAGGTATCTTTTCTTAATAGCCATGATTGAGTCGTTCTTAAAAAGTCTCTCTCTCTCTCTCTCTGTAATTAAAATTGAAATATAAACGAAGAAGACGAAGTGTATTTAAAATTGTTAGACTTTTGAAAGAAATGAATAACGAAAACGGTCCTGGACTTATGACGAACTAAGGAACTAGGAATAATTCTCATTACTCATTATATTCAATTAGTACTTGGGAGTATTGTCACATTAATTTAAATATATGGAATCCTAATTCTCTATGATGATTGTGAAAGCTAAATTGACCGGTTTATCGCTGAAATTTAAAAACATTTTTGCTATTTTTTTTTTACTGATTTTTGAGTGAACTTCACTCTTTTTTTTTATCATAAAAATATAATCGCTGGTGACAATCGCGACGAATGATTCGCAACACTTTTTACAGATGTGGCCTCTGTCGTCACTTTATTTTTGTAACAAATATATTTATGCAAAGGAATGAACTGGTTCGATATCGCTGAACTGGCAGTCAAAGTATTTCACAGTAATATTGATAAAAAAAACCTTATAAATAGCTTGCAAAAGTACCATCCATAGACATGTAGACGTGTGTAGGCCGTGGACATTTTTTGTTGTGAAGTTCTACTGTTCCGGTTAGAGATAGAATATTGTTACGTTTTTACCTTTAATAAAAACGTTTTTGCGGATTCTTTGATTTCAAACGAAATAAAACACACTCAGCTATTTTATTTACAGTACTCTCACTTCCGTTCACTCTTTGTTAATTCTTCAACAATGGTAAAGCATTCGGCTAAAACACGTTTTCACGGTTATATTACTAATGTCGAAATTCTCACTGCTTAATGTTGATGGTAGCACACTTAAAACCAGACTCTCCCAACTCACACAACATGCGGAGAACCTACCGTGCTTATACTAATGACTTGAGCGCCACTAACGTTCCAATTGATCTCGAAAATTCTAAGATAACAACCTTTAGAACAATCGATAGACGGCCGTCTATTTAAATTGCACAGTAGTGTTTTCTTTGTGACACATAGATGTCGCTTAAAACAGTGCTACTTGTATTGCATTAAACCGCTGTCACACCACTAGCTATAATTTGTAACAATATTATTACATTCAAATGGCTGCCACGGCTGAACTGACATTCGATCGATTGCTCAATTTTCTCCGGTTTGTCGACATACAATTTTTCTTTAACATCACAAAAACTAGTCTAAAGGTGTTAAATCGCAGCTTTTTGCCGTCTAAATGACATCACCATTTCTGCTAATAATACCGCCATCAAATACTATACGCCATAAATCAATTGTCGCATGAGATATGTGCAAAGTTACATTACCCTCTGAAAAAGCGGACCCCAAAAAATGGGGTTATCATTGTGCGATATTTGTATCGATTGCTTGTGATGGTTGCGCCATTCTCATTTTCAAAAAAAAAAAATAGGGATCCATGATGCCTTCTCTCCATAAGCCGCAACAAGCAATCACTTGTAATGGCTGCATTGGCTTTTGAAAGATTACGTGTGGGCTTACTGAGCCCCAAATACGGCAACTTTTCTGCGTAGCCACCTAGATGAAAATGAGCTTCATCGACGAAAACGTGTGAATGATCGATTGATTGATTTCGCTCAGTGAAGATAATAGAAGTTAGTACTTAATTTTGTGATAGAATAGAATGACGTAAGTAGTGCCAGATTCGAAATGACCGGTGGCTCAAATTTAAACCGATAGAATGCGCAGCCTTTATATGTAGTATGTATATGTTTCAAATGTGTGCATCAATAAATTTCAAATTGCAATAAAATCATGGAAAATGTTGGTGCCGAAACAAAACTTTTAATAACATTTTATTGATTAATTTATCGTTATTCAAATAAATTTATTTGTGTGCAATAAAAAGAAGAAGCTCGTCTTAATTGCAATGACTAACGTTCATTTCGTTTCTAATAACAAAAAGAAAAATGTGTGATTTTGTTAAAAACATGCGATAACATTCTGTTCGTGGCTCTCTTCAAAAATGTTTGCACTACTTCAAGGCTGTAAAATGTTTTCTGCAAAAATCAGCAATTATAATAACGAAATTGTGTTGCACCTTACACGACGTCCAAAATGGCAAAAATTTGGTTGTGGACTGTAAAGTAGGTTACTTTTTTGTTTATGAATAAATTCATTTTAAAGCTACATTTTTATTTTATTTTTTATTTAATATTAATATTATTAAATAAAAAATAACCACTTTTCAGCTTTTCATATCTCGTAGCTTACATTGTCCCGTCATTAGCCCTATATATAGTTTAATATCCTTTCTGCCGAGGTTCACAATATAGTCGCACTTTACTATTATCCTTTTTGTCAGCAAAGTTTTCCTCCCCCTTTGCCGTAGAATAGTGTCCTTAAAACTGTTGTTAACCGCGCAGAACGGTTGAAGGCCTATGTATATAGGACCTTATTGCGCACCTTTTTGCTAAGCAGCGTGCCCTTTCATTGCCCTCAATAGGTTTCCATATAATAGCGGAGACTTTTAGTAGGGCCCTCTACCAATTCGAGGCATGGATCAAACTGGGAAATTAGAAGAATTTTAACATTTTGCCATAAGGCGTTATTTTTGTTTGTTTCTTAAGTTGAACATTAAAAATTAGAAAATCATCTAATTTAATGAATTTAGTTATTATTATATCTTTGTCTCCCTGCAAAAATCGGGACTACTCCTTATACACGTTTAAAGAGTACTTCACAAAGGACTAGAAGTAATCCAAATGCATGGGAAAAACATGCTCTATTTTACATTGCAATGTTCTAGGACAGGACCAGGTAATCCAAAAAAAAACTACGTCAGAGTAATCCAAAAACTAGTCGAAGTAACTACTCCGCCCATTATTAACACAGGGTTAGGCTAGCAATTACTTCATGTCACTACTCCATGGATTACCACATGCTAATCATGTGTTGCGAGTATTGCGAAATAATATTTTTTTATTCATCATGGTCCATGTTTGCATTACATCGGACCATCCTTTTTACTTAAAACGGATCATCTACTCCACTAATTTCTGCAGGGCTGTCAAGGAATTCATTTTGTATTATAACGGGTTACCCATTTTGCGGTTTCAAAAGTAAACGTAAATAAAACACATAAAATATTTTTTCTCATGACATTTCTTTTTTTTATTATAAAGTTTGAACGTTGACATTATGTGTGAAACACTAAATCATTTAAATGACCTCCACGCGAAGTGTTGCAAGCATTAATTCTTTTGAGGTAATTTTCGACCACTTTTTCACGCATATTTTTAAGTGCAGGTTTTTAAGTGCTCCAGAGTTAAAGGTTTGTCTGCATAAACACAGTCTTTCGCGTAGCCCCAAAATACAAAACGTCTAATGGTGTCAAATCGCATGATCTTGGTGGACGAGAAATTAAGCGGCCAGGAAATGTTTTGCAATAAAGCCATATTCGCTCGAGTTGTGTGGCATGTGGCACCGTCTTGTTGGAAACCACATATTCTCCAAGTCGTATTCTTCAATAACAGGCAAAGAAAAAGTCGGTTGTCATGTGATCATAACGCTCTGAACTAACAGTGACAGTCGTTCCATCGTCGTTTTCGAAGAAGTAAGGTCCAAGCACACCTTCGGACCAAAGAGCGCACCAAACAGTGACTTTTTCTGGAAGTAATGGCCTCTCTTCAACTACTTGAGGATACTCAAAACCCCAAATACGACAATTTTGTTTATTAACATACCCACCGAGTGAGAAATGTGCTTCATCGCTGAAGAAAATTTTGTTCGAAAAATCGCCGTCCACCGCCAATCGCCGTTCAAGCACCCATTCCACGTATCTACGACTTCAGTCGTTGTGTGAGCTGGACTTTATGTGGATGTGGGTGCAGATCTAAATGCCAAATACACCATAATGTTCCGTAAGACCTGAGAACGACGAGGAATCGACACATTCGGGTCTTCGGCAGCACTTTCACTTACTGCAGCGCTATTTTCAGCGGAACGAGCGCAACGATGATGCACATGCCTTATAATATTTGTAACCGCTCCAGTCTCTTCAAATTTCTTCACAATTTTGCCAATTGCTGGCGTAGTTGGACAATCATGTAAACCATAATCTTCCCTTAGAGATATTAACGATATGTGGCTGTGGCAGAATCACCATTTTTGTAGTATGTTTTGATAATTTGTATGCGTTGTGCGATCCATTTTCGTCAATGTCAGACTTTCAACTGAGAAGAAAAAAATTATTTTAACAATTAAGTTTGACAGTTGTCGAATTCCAATCCTATACATTTGAAACCACGAAATGGATAACCCGTTATGTTTAGCAGATTTTTTAGTAATTTTATTTATGCTCAGTGCAGTTTTTGGTTATAAGTTTCTTTGAAAGTGATCTCAACTTGACTTGAGATTGTACAGCATAGTGTTTAGGATCTTTGTTTTTTTTTTTTTTTATTACGAAATGATCTTTTCTCAACGAGGCAGTATTTTCTAGTAAAATATAAGAAGAAAAAAATTAAACCTTGGACGAAAAGTGTACATTCTTGGCGCATCTCCACTATGGCGATGTTGTGGCAGTGCCAAACTCAAAGTACATGGCTCTTGTAAAATTGCAATTATGAAAAGAAACACATCACACTTTTGCATAGTAATGGAAATTTTGAAAATTTGGAAGTTTTGAAGTGTAGCTAGCGAAACCCATGAATACCCTTAATGTCGTTATTTAAGTGTTAAATATTTACGTAAATTGTAGTCACATTTTCCCCATAATTTATTGTAAAGAATTTGGTTTTCTATTGTTTTCTCAATAGGTTTAGGAGTGTCTTTTTTTGAACGGTCGAGTGCTTCACTGTTTTTTGTGCAATCATAATGAGATTGTTTGTTGGTGATGACAATGGTGGAAAGCAGCGCTCCTCTTAATTAGCGCAAATATGCATACATAAATATTTACGACTACTTAAAAAAAAGAGAAAAACAAACAAACAAACAAAAAAAATAACCGGCAACAAAACAAATCAATCAACAACAGCAATCAAATAAATTTGCTAAAAATTAACACTTTTTTTTTTCTTTTTGCTCATGTGAACTCGTACTTGTAGTAACGACACAGTAAACTGTGTTTAATTTATTGTTGTTCTGTCAACCGGTCAGTCAGACCATTAGTCGACTCACATATGATATAAATATGTGTATTTTTATTCTGGACAGCGTTGAAATTGTGTCTTTTGTTGTTTGCCAGTTTAAAATGTTTTAATTTTTTAATTTGTTTTTTTTTTCTCGCTTTTTCTCGTTTCGTTTTTTTACAAGCTCGTGTTGAGAAATTTAACAAATTCAATTTAAAGTTGTATTTTTTATTTTGTTTTTTGTTTTTTTTTTACAATCCGTTAAATATTGTATCTAAAGGAATTCTCATGTTTAGTTCATTTCGTGATTTGATCGTCGACGTTCAGTTTGCACACTGAAAATTCCTAAGCATATTTAAATCGCCAGAGTGATTGCTTTTAAAAATTTTAATTATTTATAAGTTTAATTTGAATTGTGTTTTTGCTTTCTTTTGCTAAGAGAACAGTTTGCTTGTTTTTCTTTAACGCCTACCAAAAAAAGACCTGTCAGGGAAAGAGTAATCTTCGACTTTATAGTCGTTTTAAATGGTGTTCGATCTACAAATTATCAGCTATTTTGTAAATTTATGGAATTTTAGCATAGAATCAACCGTGCAATTCAATTTCTTTGCCTCCTAACAAAAGATTTTCTTTACTACGTGCGACAAGAAACGTCTCTTCACGCCTCCGTAAGAAGATTGCTTTAGCGAAATTGTGGGAATTGACGGATCCCCAGCATTCTGGGAAATGAAATTTTTCGTCATGGATTGTTTAAAACAAAGTATGTATGAACGCACGATTTGTGTATGATAATGAAGCTGTCTTCATTAAAAAAAAACAATATTCGGCCTTGTCGAATTTTAGATACCCTTTACCAAAGTGCGGAAAATATGTAAACAGTTATGCCAACTTTAATGTTTGCCAAACTGGCCTAATCATATGTGAGATTATGTGATGTTCAGGTTACACAGAAGCAGCACAAAGCAAATTATGGGAATCTCGAAATTCATAAGTGCAAGAAAACAACAAATTTGTATACAAATACAAAATGTAAGCAATAAAAAAAATTGTGGTAAAATGGTTGAAGAAAATACGTTTCGTTATCGTTTTTACCAAAAAAAAAAGTTGAGAACAAAATTGAAGAATATGAAAACAATAGGTACTCGTATAAAAATGTTACCTGCATTGCTTGTAGAGTGGCCAACACAAACGGAACGTTAATATCAAAGAGTTAAGGTTGATTTGTCTGTAAAAATCTTTCGAAAATAAAATGTAAACAACACCAAAGTTTAGGCAAGTCAATAAGTTTGGTCCGGTACTTTTTGGGCAAAGTTCGGTAAAATGAGAAGAAGTCGTCAATTTTTCTTAAGGGCAATTCAAAATATTATACTATATATTAATACTTGTTAAAATTTCAAATAATACTATGAAGAGCGATAGAGCGAATGCAATGCATTTACAAACGCCAAATAACACGATCAAAATTTGACATCCCACGATAATACTTTTCATTGGATGAGGATTGCGTTTTATAGTAGCACACACAAAATAGCATCACTGAGTCGATAGTTTTGCCGCCGATACCGAGTCGTTGGTAATAGTATTATTCTTCCTATACCCTAGACAGACGACAGCGTTAATGCGCATTAGTGGCCATTTGCGCATTTAGTCGTGCATTACACTACATTCGAATGTGAATTTAGCTCTGTGATAAATGCACAAAATCAAACTGCATTTATACTAAATTCAGTTACAAAATATGGCAGCACTGTCGAAATCCGTCAGCTGTTAATATTTTGTTTACTATTGTGAATAGATAAAATGGAATCACAGACAAAAAAGGCAAGCTGTTTTAACTGTTACAACAAATTTAAATTTGTGATTGCTGGTGCACGCACAATTGTTATACTATGGAGCAGTTCATGAAAAGAAATTTTAACTTTCTTGAAAATAAATGTTCATTTTTTATCCATTTTGTGTGTAAAAGTAAACTTTAAGTAAACATTTTAAATGCCAAAACAAAAAATCAATAGCAAACAACAGCTGTTTTTTAAATGCAGCTGTTTACTAAATGCAGAAACCGTCGTCTGTCACCGTAAAATTTTAATTCAACTTAACTCTGCCGTCTGTCTAGGCTATTATACAGTGGCTCAAAATTTGGATTTTCGTAATCGTATAGAATTATATTTCGTTCACGCCATATTTTACAGATAATGAGATTTTGTTATAGAAGTTTTCGTACTCTTAAACATAACGATTACTTTAGCTGTTGAATATTTCTAGTGGGCGGCACGGCACAACTTGCGCCTACACAAAACTACTCAATTGCCATCAGCGAAGATTTTACCATGGCGTGCACTATTTGCACTATAGTGTGAATGCAAATTGTAATTAACGTTAGATTTGTCGACAGTCGCAAGAAATGTATTTATACTTTTGTCTCGTAAAGTGCAATGAAAGTATTATAGTCTGAACTGCCCTTTCGCGAGATTCTCAATGTGTAAGTAATGAGTTTCATCTGCTTTATTGAATATATATGTATACGTTGAATAACTCTTGCCCGGACTACAAGGACCGGTATAGACGGGAAAGCGCATGGCGAGGAATCCAAAAGATTTGTCCGGGGCATACGGCATAAGACTGTAAAGCCAAATGGGCCAATGTTAAAACTACAATTTCAAAATGTAAAAAAGAAAATAAAAACAAAGTCTAGTCAGGGGGCAGAAAACGGTCAGCCCGCACAACATTATAATAATAGACGAAGCAATTTTCTTTCTTTTTAAGGAACAAACTATATTTTTAGTTTTTAACTCCATTTTTTATTTTATGCAAAACAAAGTTTGTCATCATCTACAACAGCTGTTTCTCAGAGTTGCCGTATAATATAACAATCGTGTGACTATAATGCGGCAATTATTGATACTAAATTATTTTGCGCCAATTTGCGACAATAAAATTCCAGTAAAATGTGACTGCAGAGAATTTGATTGGGACAAATTTTTCATTGTGCTCCAATTCAGTCCAATAAAAATTTTATAAAATTGGTGCATTGCGGCAATCGTGTGATCCCACCTTTAGGCTGTGACCACAGAGTTGATCACTATGTGTTAATAGGCCAGAGCTACACGCCTCAGGTAGTAGAATTTATATTCACAGTTTTTATAAACTTATTTATATGTATATTGGCAAATGATGATTTAATGTCGTAAAAATATTAATGATTTAAAAAAAATTACTACGAAGAGTGTTTGAATTGAACTCCAATTAGGCCGAGTTTTTGAGAATAATTTTTATGTTAAAAGTGGGCTTGATAAGTCCAAATTAAGAAAGATTTTATATATATTTTTTTTTAATTTTCCAGTATTTAATACTTGAAGAGGACAGGAAAGTTTTGAGACCTTATTAGCTGGGAGACTACCAGCTATTTCATATTCCTCACAATGCTCATCATTACCCAATTAGTTTTGCTTATGGTAAACTTAACGAGCAAGTGACACAATGGACTTCGTTTCTAATCGTTTCTCGTGTTCACCTCCTGCCTCTCTGGAGCACACTTTTACCTGTTTGCTTGGCTTAGGAAAGTTTTTATTTTCCACACTGCACACACAGCAGTCGTTCGATATTAAAACATAAATTGTAGGTTGATCTTATTTTTCTCTATTTTTTTTTTAACTTTCTTGCATCACCTCACCCTGTACAGGAATCAGTTTGATAATAATCAATTATGGAATTTTTAAGCTTTCTCTTGCTCATTTATACATACATACGAGGTTTGTTCAAAAGAAAAGGTGAATTTTGAATTTTTTTTTTCTCAGGCATTATCACCCAATTCGAATTAGTAGTTATTTTGTTGCCAACTGAAAATTTTTGTCTTTCGAAAGAAAAAGGATCAAAGAATATGTATTAAATGTTGCATTAAAAAGTGGAATAAAGTGCTCCAAGGCACTTGAAATGTTGACTATGGCATGCGGCAAACCCATTTTATCTCAAACATTTTTATAAGAGGAATAAGCGCCTTACAGAAAGCCGAGTTTCATGTTCATGCCCATGAGCGTCCTGGAGTTGCAATCATGCCACAAAGTGAAACAGGGAAAAAACTAAATTGGTTCCCAATTCCAACCTTTTTTTATCCTCCAATTAAATATTGTCTTTTTTGGTGTCAAACCAAGTGGGCTTTCAAGGTCATTTTGTTTTATCTTCATTAATCAAAAGACAAAACTACATTTTTTTTAAATTATTCCCGAAGTTTCGTTGGACTATTTCCAACTCCTTCAGGGGTAGATTTTTATTTAATGCAATCTGGCAATATGATGTTATTTTATTTCTAGATTCTGTTGTTGTCTAATATTGTATTCTATTTTTACATCATATTGTCAGATTGCATTAAATAAAAATCTATCTCTCAAGAAGTTGGAAATACCCCCAACGAAACGTCGGGAATAGTTTTAAAAATAAAAAATTTCAACAATGAACTTAATTATTTATTCGCTATAAGAGCCAAATGAAATTTATTACTTTAGGTCTAAAAAAATAGACCTTAATGCCTTCTGTCTTTCTCAGCAGTAAAGGTGTTGCAAGATGTAAAATGCTTTCTGTATAAAAAGTTTGTTCGAGCATTTCTGATTCTCATTTTGTTCATGAGAATTTTGGAATAATTAGTTGGACTTCAAACATTCTTTTTTGCTTTTTCAAGTCTACTGATGAGTTGTTTAGCAGCAACGAAATGTCGGCGGCATATAGACGGCTGAGAAAGACAGACAGGCATTAAGGTCAATTTTTTTAGACCTAAAGTAATAAAAAATTTAGTTTGTCTTTTAGTTAATGAAGATAAACAAATGGCCTTGAAAGTCCAGATGATTTGGCACCGAAAAAGATAATATTCATTTGTTTTGGAAAATCGTCGAATCACTGTCAGGGAAGGCATAGATGATATTGACATATCAATCGGCCAATGCAAAGCAATTTTCTCGAACGCTTTGGGCAGGAAACGTGGGGCAGCAAAGTTTATTTCCAAATTGCTAAATTTTGAGCCACAGAAAGGTCGCATTAGTATCGCACAGGTCTGTTTTTTTTTTTTTTTTTGTTGCCAAAGACAACATCCTAATCATGCCTCAAACACCTTAATCACCAGATTTGGCTCCCTGCGAATCTTTTCTTTTACCAAAACTGGCAACACCAATGAAAGGAAAGCATTTTGCCATAATTGATAAGATAAAGTCAGAATGGAAGAACGAGCTGATGGCCATGCCGAACAGCGCATTTCTAAAGTACTTTGAGGATTGAAGGAAGCGCTGCCATTATATCTGAGATTTACTAGTTTGCAGGGGACAAAATGTATATTGATGAATAAGTGAATACTTTTGAACAAACCTCGTATGTGTCTGCGTGGCTTTCAAAAACCATAAAATCATTATTAGCGAAACGAACGGAAAATAAAAACTACTAATAGGAACACGACATGCTATTATTACACAAATTATTCCACACTTTTTTATGTTTTACTCACAGTACATATACACATACATACAGTACATATACATACATACAGTACATATACATACATACAGTACATATACATACATACAGTACATATACATACATACAACATTTTTTTCTCACAACGAACTGTAACTTTGAACCAAGCGTTTTCGAAGCAAGTAAAATTCAACGAACTCATAAAATGTTAATTGTCATTGAAATATAATACGACCTGCACGTGAGTTTTTTTATTTTAAGTAATTGTAATGAAATCACAAGTGTGTATTACACAATTAAAGGTTTAATTAACTTAAAAGTTCTGACGAGCCATTTGCTTTTTGTTATTTTTACGTTTTGTTCTACTAAGGTTTTTTTTTTTTTTGTTTTTTTTTATATGTATGTATAAGGCCAGAACATAAATGACAAATTGATTGACATACTTAAATTAACCTTTGGTAACTGAGTTAAGGTTTAAGTGACACAGCAAAAGAAAAGAAGAGTGTGAAGGAAAAATGTTTCTAAAGAAAGAACTAAAAACCTACATTTGCAAAATGGCACATTTTTAAAATGTCGCTTATTTTGCATAAGTAAACAAAATATGTCTGTACAGTGTAACTACATACTGGGAATCGCCACTTGTCCAACAATCAAGTAATACCTACACTGAAAGAATTTGTTTCATAAATTTTATGAATTACATCATTAATAATATAATGAATAAACTCATTAAATTTCAACGAACATGGGGATTTATTGAGTGCATGAATTCTATTTTATTTTGCATTTGTATTCATGATCGTTTCGTGAATCATGTGAATTTTTGTCATTAACTTAATGAGGTATGCACTTGATTTGTTTAAAGATAAAAAATCATTAGTAAAGGGTGTTTCTTTTCGATGTATAGAACTTTAAGTTGGCATTACTGTTCAAGATGGCGACCGATTTAACAGCTGTCAAGTGATTTATTCTCAGTTTGGTTTGGCAATTCATTATGAATAGACTCACGCCTGAACAACGCTTGCAAATAGTGCAATTTTATTTCGAAAATAATGGTTCTGTGCGGAATACGTATCGCGCACTACGTCCATTTAGCGATGAAGAGCACTTCTGGTTGAATGGCTACGTCAACAACAAAACTGCTGCATTTGGAGTGAAGCTAATCCTCAAGTGTGTGTCAAAACACAGTTACATCCAAAAAAAAACTGACTGTTTGGTGCGCTTTATGGGCTGGTGGAATCATTGGTCCGTACTTCTTCAAAAACGATAATGGCCAGAACGTTACAGTCAATTGTGATCGCTATAGAGCCATGATTACCAACTTTTTCATTCCTGAATTGAATAACCATGATGTCCAGGATATGTGATTTCAACAAGACGGCGCAACATGTCACACAGCTCGTGCCACAATCGATTTATTGAAAGACACACGAATTGGCCTCCAAGATCTTGTGATTTAACACCGCTAGACTACTTTCTGTGGGGCTATGTAAAATCATTGGTCTATGCGGATAAGCCACAAACGCTTGACCATTTGGAAGACAACATTCGCCGTGTTATTGCCGATATACGGCCACAAATGTTGGAAAAAAGTAATCGAAAATTGGACGTCCAGATTGGACTACATCTGCGCCATCCATGGCGGTCATATGCCAGAAATCATATTTAAAATGTAATGCCGCAAGATTATCTTTCGGATAAATAAAATTCATGTCAAGCGAATAATCCATTGTTATTTTATTGCTTAAAATTCTATACATCGAAAAAAAACACCCTTTATAAACAAAAAGTAAAAAAAAAAACGGTTGCATTGCCTGCGCTTCGACGGCCACAAGCCATTTTGCCAACGAACGTCTTCGATATTTACACAGTGAAAAAGAAAACGCAACCAAATAAAAAATTGTGATTTTTTCTGTAATTGTAGATTATTATTAATAAAAATGTGTTTAATAGTTACTATTAAAATTGTTATTAATGCAATTTTTTTTTATAACATTTCCTATCGAAAACATTTTTATCAAGCAATAAAATTTCAATTTTTGAATGTATCAGCTGTTCTAAATAAACATGGCCAATGCCATATGTAATTGTACACGTATGTTCGTTTCTGACCAAAAATTCAAAACCTTATGTAAATTGAAAAATGTTGATAGACATAAAAAAAACATGTGTATCGTAGAACATGTAAGAACGAACACGTCATGAGGGTGGTGCTTAATCACCTTAAGTTATTGTTGGTAACGAGAAAAAAGTGCCAAATTTTTTAGGTCGGCTTGAGATAGGAGAATTCTTTGTGTTCAATCAATCAAATTGTATGCCTGCTTCTTATTATAGTACAACAATACTAAACGGCAGCGTTTATTCAGCTCAAGATACCTCGATGCCAGGTACAAGCCCAGCTGACTACTGCCTTTAGCCTGAAGAACTGTCAAAATATTAAAGACATGAAGTATTTGTTGTTGTTGTAGTTATGCGATTACCTGGAGGCTTATTCTGTATTGCGATGCGAATACGAATGCGATGCGAAAATGAATTGCGATGCGAATGCAAATTGGTAGTCTGCAAGACTTTCGCAATCGCAATCGCATTTTTTTTAAATAGTGGCAGCACTGCTCAAATAAATGTCAGTGTCAAGAAACGTCAAATGAAAAATTAAAACAATTTTTTGAGAATTTGGCTATAAAATTTGTTTATAAATTGTATTTGCCTATATAATTTGACAAATAAAAAAGTGGATTCTGTGGCATTATGGTTCGATGGCGATGAAGAGCAAAATGTAAAGGGTGCAAAGAAGATTGCTTAGAAGCAAATCAGATATTGTAAGCGTGAATGAAAAAAGGTAATTTATTTTGAGCTTTGGAAATATAAACGTTTACTTATGCAGAATATTTATTTTCCAGCTTTATGAAAAAATTTCAGATTAAGCAAAGAAACTTTTGTATATGCTTTAAATAACATTAGCCACAACGTATTTGCCGACTTTTTTTGCATTCGGTGTGTTTAAACGGCCTCTTACCAACTGGCTGTGGTTTGTCATAAATTCTAGTATTAATTCAAATTGTCGCAGTTTGGTGATCTTAAACGTTTGTCTCTCTGAATAAAATAATATATACATATGTAGACAGTGAATAAATAAATGAAATATGTTTTTTACTTACATTTTTGTGCTTTGCGAATGCTATTTTGCTTTCGAATAAATATTGCGAAAATGGCGTTTGTTTGACATTCGTTTTCGCAATGCAGAATACCGAATTGCCATCTTTTCACATTTTTAATGCGAATGAAAATCAACTATGCGATTATCGCAATACCGAATACCAATTGTTCGCATTGATGCATTTTCGCATCGCATTCGTATTAGCATCGCAATACAGAATAAGCCCCCTGGTATCGAGGTACCTTGATTCAGCTGATAATTTTGCTTTTGTGACGAAAATGTCAAATTGTACCTTTTAATGCGTGCGTTGTTGTGTGTGTGTGTGTGTGTGTGTGTGTGTGTGTGTGATCACTACTTTTGACAGCGTTTATCATTTTATACAAACATGCCTGTTGTTGTTATATTGTGTCGCATATTGATTTGATATATTGTATTATTAATTGATCGCATTAGAGTTGTTGTAAAACAAATCTAATGCGATCACCTAGTAAACTCATGATTC
The DNA here is from genome assembly GCA_963662145.1 of Sturmia bella. NCBI lineage: Eukaryota > Metazoa > Arthropoda > Insecta > Diptera > Tachinidae > Sturmia > Sturmia bella. The sequence goes on along the minus strand of OY759168.1, from coordinate 32,263,051 downwards.
TGATCAAGCCACCAAATGTTCTGCCAATAAAGGTTTCACTTCCTCAAAACACACCTCATAAAAGAGCTTTTGAAATCATTACAGACTTGAACTTTTTTCAACATTTTATTTACGAGTATTTTTCGCCGCAACTGCATGCACCCTCAATAAAATTAATTATATTTATTTTTCCATTCATTCAGCACCTTTACCTTCCCTCTGCTCTCTCTCTCTCTCTCTCTCTCTTTACATCTTTAATTTGATTAATAACATTTATGAGGCAAAGCACAAAACAAATTATTGACAAATACCAAAAATGTCACATTTTATATGAAAAAAAAAGATATTAATTAAATTGAACCACAAACAAAAAGAGGCGATAATTTATTGCGATAAAGATATTAAAATATAAAGCAAATATTTATAAGTCAAAACCGCTGACGTATGTGTTGAATAAATTTTGGCAGTGATATTAATGTTTTTTTTTTTAACTTTATTATTTTATTGCATTAAATGCAAACAAAAAATGTATTATAAAAATAAAAAAGAGCATTTCCTAAATCTCCTGTTGCAGAGAAAATAAAAATGTGCAAATATAATCACAACTTCATTTACTTTGATTCTTTATAGAATAAAAATGAAATGTTCTTCATTTCAAAATTGAGAGGCCAAGCAATTTGAAAGTAGATGCAACTCAACTCATACGTATACAAAACATAAGTTGAGAAGCTCGCCAGGCTGTCAAAAAATTGGTGAATGCCAAAAACAAAACACAAGGAAAACATCTGCCTTTGACGTTTAAACTTTTCCTTTTGTTATTATTAATTAAATTTTGCATTTTTTCTTTCAAATGTTTCTTTTTGCTGTAACTCCAGCTGAACGTTACAAGAAATACATACATATGCTTTTATCGTTTTAACAAAATTAATTAAATAAATAAAACTAGACGAAAAAAAATTCATCAGCTGTTGACTTGCATAGACTTTATTTAATGGATCGAAATAACAAGGCTCTATTGACGTTATCTGATCCGGATAAAAAAAATTTTTCGCTATTTTAAAAATAAATATTGATACAGAAAGTTTTTAAGCCTTCTAACGAGCATGGTGGCTAGGGTAGGCCAATTTGTAAAGACAAAAATTGATCAATATTATACCATCGATTTTGCGATAGCTTTTGGCACGAGGAAAAAGCTGATGAAAAGACATATCAAGAGAAAATCATTTTCGAGGCGCCAAAATTTAAATTTCTTGTATTTTTGTGTGGTAGAGAAAAGTGTGGCCCATCACCAACTCCTCCTCAGGGGGCGACTCCCATAAAAGAAATATAAAAAATTTAAATTTGGACTCGAAAATAATTTTTAGGATTCCGTACTCAGAGACTGAAAATGAAACCCTGAACCCTTTACTGAAACTCCCAAAATGTAAGAGGTAGAGAGTTGAAATTTTCAGAGAATTGGTGGTTACTCGGCCGCTACAACAATAAATACGAAAAACAACAGGAAGCTAAAGGGGGTCCCCATACAAGAAACTTTGACAATTAGCTGTAACTTTTGAAAAATTAGAGCTAGAGAGCTGCAATTTCCACAGGATAATTGAATACATAGGCTCTACACAACCAAATACCCGAAACAACAAAAAATTAAGAACTAAAGGGTGCTCCCATATAAAAAACTATAAAAACTAGCTAAAATTAGCTGTAACTTTGGAACCATAAGAGCTGGACAGCTGAAATTTTCACAGGATATGTGGTTACACATGTTCTACAACAACAAAAATCAAAAACAATAAAAAGGAAAAAAACTAAAGGATGCTCGCATACAAGAAACTGAAATTAGTTGTTACTATGGAACCATAAGAGATTTGAAATTTTCACAGTATGTGCAGCTTGGCAGGCCTCTACAACCGCAAATACCAAAAATAGCAAAAAGTTAACATTTAATTGGTGCTCATACATGGGGGCACCCTTTGGTTTGCAAATCAGTTGTAACTTTTGAACCGTAAGAGATAGAGATTTGAAATTTGCTAAATAAAAAAAAAAATAATTGAAATCTAAAGTATATTCCATATAATGGGCTCTGCTAAGGGAAATGGGCTAGGCCACTTGTACTGTAATACAGAATACGCGCTGTACGAATTAGTTTCGTACTTGCCTGAATTTATATTTGATGTGATGGAATGGAATGTGTTTTCCTCATGCCAAAATCTTTCGAAAAATCGATGGCACAATATCGAAAGCTAAATCGACCCACCCTAATAAGGGTGGTATCCACCATATGTCCACAGAAAAAAGAGCTGCCGAATACACAAAAAACAACTAGGTACTTACTATTTTTGCTCTTTGGAGTAAAAAGGCAAAGTTTGCTGGAAAAATGTGCTCTGTTCGGCTTAATGAAATTTAATGGTCACATCTTTTTTTTTGCAATTGCACATTTTTACGTTAAACCCTAATTTATTAATTTAATTTAATCTTTTTTCGAAGTCAATTTTGCTTTGCAGATTTCTGTACAAAATTCTCCAATATATCAAAATACCTTTGCTAAAAACTTTGTATTAAGGCAACGAAATACTTTAATTCTCCCATGAACAGAAAAATTATCGTAATAATTAAGTGACGTTATTAACACATCATATCAATTAGTAGTCTGTAGTATTTTTGGCATATTTTTAATTTTCTCCGAAACTTTATTTATTATTGGTTAATCAATTCACAACTCTTTTTATTATCTTATCACAGATTGTTATAAATTAGTAATACATTATTTTCGGTTTTGCATTTGGTCATGTTAAATCAGAGGTTGAAATGAGCTGATCATTATTTTGTGACTAATTTTAATATATTATAAATCCTTTATCGCATTGATTGATTTGTTTCCGTTCCATAACTCTGTTGCTAATATATAAATACATACACTAGCTGAGACGGCCATGCGTTGCTGTCGCTCTTATTATACTTTTAAATGTTATTGATTAAGTACAAAAATAAATGTCCTCATTTTGCAGCAGCAGAAATAATTTCAAAAATAGATTAATAAATGACCGAGTTATTAGAAAATTAATTTTTTTCGAGTTTAATTTTGAATTCGATTTCGAAAAAAATTTATATACTCATTTTACTGTCAAGTACTTTCAAAAAGCAACAAGAACCTGAAAATCGTTTTATAATTAAGCGAGTTATTCCAAAATAATTTTTTTCGATTTCGAAGAAATTTCGAACTAGAAAAAAATGTATATTTTTGTTTCATTGAAACACTTTCAAAGATCACGAAAAATTTTCAAAATCGATCTATAAATAAATGAGTTATAAAAAAGCAATTTTTTCGACTTCGAAAAAAATGCTTGTTTTACTAACAACCACTTTTAAAAAACAAAATTTTTAAAATCAGTCTATAAATGAACGAGCTTTTCAAAAATCAATTTTTGATACACCATTTGCTTCATATACGCCATTTGCAACAGCTGACAGATTGCTTGGAAAATAATTAACCACATAAACAAACAAAAAGAACAAAAGCAGCTTTTATGCATGGAATCAAATGTGTGTTGGGAAAAGTGGTACGAAAGAGCCATTGCAGCATCCACATCTTTTCCGCCACCATGCTGATATCCACCTTCTGCTAAAAATCGAATTGTGCAGGTTTGTTCAGCCGGAAATTTTTAATAAACCTAAACGGAAAATTACATATGTACATATTTTCATAATTGGTGATTTGCTTTAACAACTTACGCCCTGTAATCCAAATAAAGGGAATTCTAAACAACCCTCACCAACCATGCGCTCGCTCTATTCGCTAACAGCTTTTGTTTTAAGATTCCTCTCCTTTCGTCACTGAAACGGCTGCGGTAATCGAATTCATTGTTTTTCGTTTTTATTTTTTGAAAAATATTTTTAACGATCTTAGAATGTAAACAAAAAACATCTGTTTTTCATTTAAATAGTTGGTTTTACTAATTCGAACTTAGGTCAAGAGGATATCAACACCAACTTCGAATCCGTCGGAATTCATAATACCTTTTTATACGAATTCGTGACGGAGAGTTCCGATTACGAGTGATGTTCACTCGGAATTCATAATAAGGCTGATTAGCATTAGCAACCTAATGAAATCAATAAGCTATACTTAAAAAAAATTAATTAGAAATCCTTATTGTATACAATTTACAAGACACCTTGATATAATCAATAAGTTTTTCTCCATGGAATTTTTTTTTTTTTTTATACCAAAAATAATGGAACTTGAGTAAGAAAATGTAAATGACAAGTTTTCTCCTTGATTTTATGTGCTTATGTTTATGTGTTTATTATAAAAAACAAACAAAAAAAAACTAATAAGATTTTCCACATGATGAAAATCATAAAAAGAAAATCTTCATTTCTTTCTGCTGAGGGATGTCCCCAGCCTAAAAATGTTTCATATGGCACATTTTATTGATTCTATTAGGTAGTTTTGGAGCTGTGCAGACGCTTCAACAAGAATTTTTTTTTAAAGTGTCGTTGTGCAACTTGGTTTTTCCATAATAAATTTTTATTCATACAAATCAAGCCGACCTAACATATACACATGCATATACATATGTATGTATGTATGCATATATATATATAAACATAACCCCATAACGAAAATATAACAAATCAACTTTAAATCCAAAAACAGTGAATTTTTTTATATTTTTATATGTATATTTAAACAAAAATAAAAAATAAAAAAACTTATCGTTGACGTTGCCAAACTCGCACACAATCTACTTTTGGAAACACAAGTGAACAACACACACCTCTTTTGTTGTCAATGCAAATATTCCGTTATTAGTTTTGGAAAAGTACGTTTATTTAGTATTCTTGTTCAGAACACAAGTAACTTTGCCTTCACCTCTCTTCCCTGCCGCTCCGACCGAATACAATTTTTGTTTTAATTCACCCACTTGTCTGTTGTCTGTTTGACGTCTAACGTAATAAATTGGAAGCAAACAAAACGATACATACATATACATACGTTAGTTAAAATACAGCAACAATTTTAATACAAGAAAGTGTTGACAACTTGTTTTTTGTGCGTAATTAAAACAAAAGCCTTCCCTAAGTGTTAACCACAGACATAACCAGATATTCCAAAAATGACTTTTGTAAAGTGACCATATCATTTGTGTAGGGACGGCTTTGAGTAAATAGTACAGGAAATTGTGGGAAAATTAATATTTGTTTGCTTGCAAAACTATTTTCTTTGCATTAGATTTACACTGAATTTCCAAAACCAAGAATGAAATGTAAACAAATGCGGAGTCTACCAACAGAGATAGCTATATAAATTTGTTCATACTTTCTATCCTTCACTGTCTACAAAAGCCCCCCAAGACTGCCACTTTCATGAAACTTGACACAAAAAAAGTTTAGATTTTTGTAGTCCGGTAAACTTGTGACCCTTCTAGTAGTATAATGTGCTATTAACGTTATGCCCAGGGAAATGAAATGCATGTAGGAATGGTCCAAAAGATGTTTAATGAGCATAAAAATAAGTTAAATACAAATAATAATTTTTAGTTAACAATTGCATATAAAATAAGATATACAAAATAAAAAACAACACGAACGAAAGACCAAAATATATATGAGTTAAGTTCACTTTTGATAAAGATTGCATGCGCATTAGCCCAGGACGATTCATATCGACAAAAATTTGTTGATATTGTGCTATTGATTTTTTGATAGCTTTTTTTGCGTTATGGAAAAAAAGTTCCCCCTACAAAATACGAAAGGAATTATTTTCGAGGCGACCGAATTTAAAAAAATTTTAATTTTTCTCCCCTAAAGAAGGCGTGTGCAAAAAAATAAATATTGGAGAAAGGCTTATTTATTGGTAGTTGATCATACATTTGACTTCTCTACGGGCACCCTGGTTCTGATTAGGTTGATGGGGGCATAATCAAGATTGAAACAAATACAAGTTATTACTAATCAGTTCCAGGGTGCCCGTAGAGGAGTCAAATGTATGATAAACCCCCAATAGGTTTTTCTTCAATATTTTTTTTTTTTTTTCAAAAACACTGACTCCGCAGCAGGACTCCCATACCAAAATGCAAAAATGTTTAATTCCGGTTCCGAAAATGATTTTTTTCACATCACGTAGTGAAACTTTTTTTTCTTCTTGCCAAAAGCCATCGAAAGATCTACGCTAATATGAATACGGTTGCTAAAGACTTATTTGGAGAAAATATATTAATATTAAAAAATCGATGAAAAAATTGTGAATAATATTGTCCTGACGAAGCTATCCCAAGGAGAGCGAAATATCGACAAAAACATACAAAAAAAAATATACTATGTACATAATAAAAAGACCTGTGGCCAAATCGTCGCATACGTGATCGAACGAATTTTGCTGCCTGGGCCTTGTGGTTGTTGTTCATTTTGTTTTTGTTTTATATTATTTTTACTCAATAGTTCATTCGACATCGAATGCAACGATTTGGCCCCTCTAAATTGAGGGGATTTTTTGATTATACTTATATTTTCACACGGTCTATTTTAGACAGTTCCAGGTTTTATAAATTAAAAAAAAAGTTATTTTGCTTCTTTCTCCCAACGTTTCGCTCATTTTTTGTGAGCTTCTTCAGGCGGTTGATCTTTATTATTTTAAAAAATACATTTAGCTCAAGAAAATACTTCTCTATATAAATAATAAAAATAAGTCCTTATATCCCTTGGTCACGGCAACACGTGTTAATGTTTGGACCGATTCCGCCCATTCTTTTTTGTTGCGTCTGTTGTAGCCTGCAGAAGAAGAATGATAGAAAAGAAGTTGAGAAAAATGCAAGAAACGTAATTAAATTTAAGAAAAGTATTGTACTGTCCAGCAACTCGGGCAGGTATTAAATAAAAAGCGGTCGAATGAAAACAAATAATAACACTACTAAAAAATAAACTTGGCGGGAAATTCGCTAGGAAATATATTTTTTGCTAAGAAAAAAAATCATCCAAAAATGTTGGACAGAGGACATATGTATGTATTGTATGCCACTTGAGCTGTGAATATCTTTTGGGGAGGGTGAGGGGGAATGTAGTGTTTGTCGGGTTTTAATTAAAGAAAAAAGTTACGGCGAAAAGAAAAACCAAAAAATTTCTCAACTTATTAGCTTTTATTGTTCGAAAATAATATTGTTCGAGAAAACGTGTTAGTGAACTGAGTTTTTACAAAGAAAACAAAAACTTAGGAATACGAACAAATGGCTTTTGTGTCTCATACAAAATTTTACGGTTTGTTAGTGAGAGAGATACGTGTGGTCAATTGTCTTGTTAATTTGATTCTTACTATAGTATATTGAAAATACAAACAATTCTTAACATATTCTTCTTGCTTGCCATTCCTTTAGCGCGTTTTTCAGAATGGCCACTATTATTTATTCGCTGCCAAATTGTAAGTCAGAATTAGCTGCTGTTAATTCTAGAATGTGATAAGCGCTTAACACTCGAAGTGTTAATTTAAAAAAAAAAAACAAAATTAGCATCCATTAATACTATTGACAACACTGATGCCCACGTAATATCACTCAACAAAAAAAAAACAAAGCTCTTAGCTTTTTTACTCTTCGTTTCTTATGGCCGTTCTCTTTGGCTCGCAGTGTATCAAGATTTTGTGTAAATATTGTTTTTTATTATTTTTTTCGTTTCAGTTTACTAAGTATCTTCGCCACGAAAAATATAAATAAGCTTTAGTAAAAAAACGATGAATAATGTATTTTTTTATATTTAGTTGTTAAACGACGGTTCAAGCGACTGAACGCGTCAGTACGTGAGCAATTGTGAAAGCAGTTTTACATAAGAAAGTTAAACGTTCTGAAATCTTGGTCTCTGTGAAAACTTGTGTGTACAAACGTATGTACGTAAATTCGCGCGTGAATTAAAAAATATATCGGAATTTAGTTTACTTAAATAGATGAACTTTTTTTCTACAAGTTTTTAATTGCAAAACAACTTCAATTAGTGCACTGAAACCCCAGAAGTCATAATTAAAAGCAACGTTACAACAACTGTGATTCATTTAGCTTTTTTGTTTTAATTACTAAACTCATAACGGAAGAAGGAGAAACAACAAAAAGTAATTCTATGTTTTTTTTTTTTTTATTGATTTATTTAGTTTTTTGTGCTACATTCTTTAATTAATGTTTTGAATTTGTTTAACTATAGTGTTCACACACGTTAGGGCATAAACGCCTTTGATCAGATTTGAAATTGAAATTATTAATCGATACATACCTATTTGTGGCTTATCGTCTAGAAATCAAATGATTACTATTGCAAACAGTTGCTTTAGAATTTAGTTTTTGATACCAGAGGAAAGAGAAAAAAACAGCGAAATGCATTGCTTTGACTTGAGACCTTTTTGTGTACAAAAAAGCCAAGAATTATTGTTGTGCTTCCCCCTGTACATTAAATAGTTCACATAGTGTGCGTGTGTGTGTGTGTGTGTGAAATTACAAACTTTAATACTGATCAATTTGTGCTCCAGAAGTCTGTTTTTAATCAGAATGTATTTTTATTTTTATTGGTATCTCGTGATTTTTATTGATAATTTCATCTTGTGTACTATTGTGTTGTTGTTTGTGTTGCGCTGAACTTATTCTTCAGTTTGGATTTTTGTTGTTTTGATTATTTTCAATAAAAGAAAATGATTTGTTTTTAATTCCTTTTATGGGTAAATGGAAGTTGTGTGACACATTTTTGTTTTTAAATTATTGCTGTTTTTCTGATATTTTTTTTTTTTTTTTTTTTTTTGTTAAGTAGGCATTTTTTTTACAATTGTTATCTCTGCTGTATGCCCTTACGTACCAGTGAGACCAGAAATTGTAGTACAAAAATCTTGTTTCACCGAAAGAAGAAAAAAAAACACATTTATACATATTTTTAAAATATTTTTTTTTTTTCTATCCCAAAATATGTACATATTAATTAATGTACAGAATTTGTGTTAATTCCAAAAGCGGTGGAAAATGGCAAAACTGTTGGGCAGTTAAATAAGCAAAGAATTTAAAAGATCAGCGAAGCTTATTATGCGAATATGTTTGCATATAGTTTATTGTTTGCTGAAACACATCTTTGGCATTTGTGAAAAGGTCAAGGGCCGAATCGCCGTATTCGTATACTCAGAAAAATTAACTGAAAACTCTCTATAAAATAAATGAAGCTTCATGTAAAAACTGTCCTATTTATTATTCATTTGAAATTACTTAATTACTTCATTTGAATTTAAATGTTAAAAAATCTAAGGAACCCAATCGGTGAAAATAATGATTTTTCCCATATTCTAACTGTCAAATAATTAATGCGTAATTTTGTAAAAAAAAAAAAAAATTTATTTATTCTTCGCTGGTGACTTTTTTACTTCATTTTATTAAATTATAGTTTTCTATCTGTATTATTTCCTTTCTCAATTCGCTTATTTAATTTTTGTACTGCAAAGCCTCTGACGAGATTCGAACATACAAGAGATCTCGACTGCAAAGCAGCTGCCATTCTGTACCCATTCACCGTTTGTCTTCTGTCTGCACTAACGACATTCCTTCCAGTCTCTTATTGGAACCAGACGATTTATGGCTGGCTCTGATAATCAAACCCGCTCATGAAAATAACTGCACTACGCGCACGCCGAGTTAATAGAATGGGGCGTTGATTGGTATTATTTAACACATCAACGATTCGGGCGATTTGTTCAATTGTGTACTTGCTCCATTTTAAACTCCCCAAGTCTTGCTTACAAGATACTGAAAAGAAATAAAAAAGTTACATAGAACTCAAGCCCCTTCGGTAATTTTGGTCCACCCTGTACATATGTATGTATGTGTGCATGTAATTAAAACGAGAAACTCGTAAAAAAAATTAGCAAAAATTTAAATAAAATTTCAAAAGATAAAAACTAAAAATTCTGTGTACATACCCTGCCAGCAAATTGGTAGTCGACTACAAATAAAATCGACTTATAATTCATCCTTGTCGGACATTGAGTAGTCGACTACTAAAATAATTAACTTTACGTTAACTTTTATGGACTAGCTTCAAATTAGCTACAATACAATCGATTTGTAATTCACTTTTTACTGTACTGGCTATAAGCTAGCTGAAACGTAGTGCAGAGTTAACCCAAAATTCAAATAATAACATACACACATTCACGGTAAATAACTCTTTAATTAAATTGCCTATTGTCGCATTCGTTTTAAATGTTGCGATGGCTGAGTGAGTATGTTGGCTGCTCACCAGTCTTGAGTCCATAGTGGTTCGATTTCCACCAGAGGCTAACAAAAAAAAAACGAAAGCAGGATGAAATTTAATTTAATAAAATATAATATTACCACCGAAAAATGTAAAATCAGCCTTGATTTGTACATTTTTTTCTGTGGGTACTGACTTTTAAGTAGCTAACTTCAAGTTAGTTGAAAAGTAATGCACAGTCGGACAATTGACGGCCTCCTAGGACATCGTAATGTTAAAATAGTCAGTCATCTCCATTAAAAATAATCTAAGTGGCAATCACCACCAGCTGTAAAAAAGTTAGCTTATAATTCATTACTAGTTAACTGAGTTGCCGGCAGGGTACAAATATGTATATACACATACATATACATATTAATTCTTTTATTATTTTTAGCGCGCGATTTTCCATCACATTCTTTAGGCGCACACATGTACAAATGTATGTATTATCACTTACATATGCGTGTATATATATGTATGTACCTACATATTTATGTACCTATGAACCCAGTCGGAATTTGAGTTAACTCAAAAGTATGGAATTGTCACACAAAAAGTAACCACTGGTGATTAAAATTCAAACTCATTCTGTCTGGCTAAAGTGTGACATGCAGGCAAAAGAGTAAGGAAAAAGAAATCGAGATCTCACTTAAACGAACCACTTCTAATTAAGAGAAAGAAACTATTACTGAGCTATACATTGGCATCTCATTGGAAGCAAAAGGTTTGTCGCGGACAATATGTATTATTTTAGGTCTAAAAATAAACCCGCTTAATGTTTTTTGTCTGTAAGCCGCCGACATTTCTTTGATGATAATCAACTCATCAGGTGACACGTAAAAAACTTAAAAGAATGTTTGGCTTTTAACTCCTTATACCGTAATTACCATCATTTTGCTCATGGGAATTATGGAATGAGTAGTTGAGTTGCAAACATTCTTTTAAGTTTTCATTTTTCGAGTCTACTGATGAGTTGATTAGCATCAAAGAAATGTCGGCGGCATACAGGCAACTGAAAAATTCGGTAAATATTAATAGAGTCTAATTTTAGATCCAAAATAATAGAAAAAAATCATTTCACAGTTTCTATGTAACTGTGGAAAAATCACATGAGTTATATTTCAACATAAAAAATACAACAGCTCTTGAATTTTTTCTATTATTTTTTTCACAGCCAATTTAATTTTTTTCATTATAATCACCATTCTATTCCACAAGTCACTTTCACCACAAATACGTGCTGTTTTCATGTTTTGTTATTCTTGTTATGTGTGATACAGATGGTTTCTTTCACCTCATATGTATGTATTCTAAAAGACTTTGTTACTACTTTTAAGGGTCTCTCATTGTCATTGGACGCCAATTTTAACGCATAATGCTAGGAACACAACTGAGACGAACGACGAATTTCGCCCAACACGACGAATACGCCGATTAAAATTCGCTGTGTAAATTCATCGTATAAAGCACAATAACGACGAAAAACAAAAACATCTGTTATAATTTAAAATAAAAAGCCAACATATTAGATTATAAAACATGTTTGTAGTGTGTAATTTTTTGTTTTTGATAATGCTAAATTTTTTAGCAACCAATTTTTTTAATATGGTCATCCCATCAGCTGTTCAACTATAATAAGATAAAACTAAAAAACTGAGAAAATGGATACAAGGGAAATTATTCTGTTTACATACAAGCAAAAAGGCTTTTACCATAATGAACATGATGTTCATTATTTTAATTATTTTTACAAAATTTTAAATTCTTTGATTCATTTAATTTTTTTTTTAATCTCTGAACAAACAATAAACAATTTTATCAATTATAACGGATGTTTTTGTTTTTCGTCGTTATTGTGCTTCATACGACGAATTTACACAGCGAATTTTAACCGGCGTACTCGTCGTGTTGGGTGAAATTGGTCATTCGTCCCAGTTGTGTTCCTTGCATTATTGTGAATTGCAACGTCTGGTTAATAAGAGGAATTTTCACAACAAATTATTACAAAGTTCCATCGGTAATGCTAATTTATCAACTTTGCTGTAAAAATTTCTCTTATCAACTTTTATCAAACACACGTTGCTATTCGTAATAATCGTGGATATGTCGTGGTGAAACTTTTTTTCCTCCAGTCAAAAGCTCATAGTCATAATATCGATTGCTACATCGACCCACCCTACTAGTAACAGAGTTCACCTTCATGCCAAAAACTGGCTTTAAATCTCATAATTTTTAGCACTAGACTGCCAAAGCTTACGCAACTTGACCTTCCATTTAACAGCTTTAATTTTATTTCGACTGGTCTTAGCAAATTCCAACAGGGAATGTATGTACACATATGCATATGTAAATACGAATGTACACTAAAGTGTATTTATTGTATAAATTTTGTTTCATTTTTTAGCGCCTTCTGGTTTTCTTGTTCTTCTTCTTCTTCTTCTTGATAAGATATCATGCATTTGCATTTATATGTTTGTTTATTTATTTTTTTGTTATCTTTAGTTTTTGTTTTTGCCAAGTCTCGAAATTATTTTCATTTTAATTTCACTTTTATTGTTGTTGCTTTTTCGCACAATATTTTTTTTTTTTTTTCATTTTTCTAGTCTGTTGCCATGTTCATAAATAACAAAATTGAGGGTAGCTTTTTTTTTTGTTTTGTTCATATTTAATTAACATCTTTAGTTGATAAAAAAAAAAATCTATTAAAATTTAAATATTTTATCAAAAAACTACATGTGTATGTTGTTCACTTATGTGCCGTTTGGAAACATTTTATCAGTTTTTAGAGAATTTCTTTTATGAGATAACAGTTTTCTGCTAAAAATTATTAAAATTATACATACATCTGTATGTATGTATGTAGATAATCTTCATGCACGAAGTTCGATTCGTTCCATTAGTAAATCAATAGATATCAAAAAAAATAATAAATAAATAAATTTGAGTGTTTTGGTTTTGCTTTCCAAAGGAAACAACATTTTTTTTCGTGGAACTATATCTACCTTTGATATTTTTAATAAAATTTTTTATATGTCAAGCAAACAGATAGATATTGCGATCAAACCACATCACAGTGCACAAGTAAACAGGTGTAGGCTCTCAAAAACCAGTACATTTTAAGAACCATTTTAATAACTAAAGGCCGTGATTCATTTTCCTACACAATTGTCAGAACCGTTGAAAATGTCATGGGCGCTCGAAAAATGTGATGGCGTGGTATGTGTTATGTGATATGCTAAGATTTTGAAAAATTTCAAGAACAATAATTTTTTTTTCTATGCGATTAGAGTTGCCTGTTCCAAGTTGTTGACAATAGTTTAATCAGTGTGGCCGTTTTGATGCGACTTTTTTAAGTAGAACAGAATTCTATTAGATTTATTTAGCATAGTGTAGGCCTACTCTTAAGACCTAAAAAGTAAATGCAAAATTATCCGAATAAAATTTATATTTCATTCTATAATAAATATAGTCGAACACTAAAGTCGGTTCTTTTGCGAAACAACTTAAATTTTAAAAATTGTTTTTACCTTTTTTCTAACTACAGTATTTATCGGATATAAGAAACTTGAAAAATCCACGAAAAAAGTTTCTTATAAGCGTTTCTTTCTTATATACAATTATTTTATATAAGAAACTTATTTCTTATATAAGTAGCTACGGCCGTAAGGCATTTGTTTCTTATATGAATATACGAGCTTTTTACCTTTTTATGTATATACGTAGATGTATGTATGTAAATAGCAAAATAAAACAAATCAAATTTTATTTTATTAACCCCTTTAGTAAATAGATATAAAAAACTAGACAACTTCAATTTGAAAAAAAAAATTATATGTAGTAAATACATGTACATACATAATTCATTTTGTACTATTTATTTATTTATTTACGAGGCAAGAAATAAAAACTTCTCATGAGCACTAAAAGTAAAAAAAAAACGTTGTTGTTGTTGTAAAACTGTCAGAAAACAGAGTTGTCCATGCAAACTACATAAATTCAGTGTTGCCCTTCAAAATTTTTATATAAATTCTTTTTCTATACATTTTGTGGTTTTGGTGCTCAAGAAAAATGTTCTTTTATCAGTTTTTTTCTTATAAGCGTTTTTCTTATATGAAACTTTTTTTTTGTTAGAAAAAAACACTAAAAAGATATGGTGTTTTTGCAAATGTTTCTTATAAGCGTTTTGTTCTTATATGAGATGTTCTTATATCCGATAAATACTGTATAGTCAAAATTAAAGTTGACCTTAAGCTGAATCAGCTTTAAATGGGTGCCACATTATTTATCGAAAATGGCAAGTTGTTTATCATACAACCTCTTACAAATTTAAGTAAAATCCCATCTCTAATGAGATCACTCTCAAAAATTATGTATGTATACATGTAAACACACACCTACATAAATGTAAGATTATCTATACTTAGTAAGTAAACAAAAAACATCAAAGCGAATTGAATAAAAGTAGAATTTTAAAGAAAATTTTGATTAATAATAGTTACCAAAAAAAATCTTTAATTTAATTATTTAATTTGAAAAAAAAAAATTACACTAAAAAGCTGTTGCTAAATAAGTTAAAGACAACTTCTGCTGGTTTTAAGTTTAGAGCAAACTTTTGCGCGTAAAGTCGGCTTTTTCTCGTCTATAGTAGACAAAAAGCTTACTTTTATTTAGCAGTGACTTAAAATTGCTTAAAGCATACTTTTTCGATGTCTATAATTATGGGCCATTATACTATACTTTACATATCGACATTTGATTTCGATGAAGCCGTCATATCTAAAAAATCCGAATTAAAAGTCTAGTTTAACAAAACTTTTCTGTGACTTAATTACAGTTTAAACTAGACTGTAGTAAATCAGTGATCCATTTATTATTAGTGGTTCTCAGTCTTGATACTAATTTTACAACTCTGCTATATTCACTACGATTTTTACCACAAAGCTCGAGTGACTTTCTTACCTCAAAGTCTGCATGTTCTTGCAAATATTCTAAAACTTGCTGAATTTCTTTATCTGTCCACCTTTTGTTGTGAATTTTGCCATGTTTTCCTTCACCAGTATATTTTTATTTGTTGTTTCAATATTTTTTATTTTCTCAACACAAAATTAAGTTTTGCCGGCAAAACGATTCACAGCACAGAATATCTGTGAGTCCCAGTAATTTTTTTAAAATGTTTACTAAAGCTTTTTGTTTGATTTTTTAATCACAGCGTAGAAAATAAAAGTTCAGTACATTTTGTTGCTGCAGTGATGTAAACACTAGTACTTTAACCAAATCTGCTACTTTAACCAAATGTGCAACCGAGTTTACTATCAAGAGTGAGAACCGGTATTGATTTTAGAAAAAGAAATTTGGCAACGTTGAAAAAAAAATTCCAACAGCTAATATTTTGAACTGTTTAGTGACTAAAGCTTACTGCCTGTTCCTCAATGTCGCAAGAAAATATAAGCGATTGAAATGTAGTCACTCGATTTCCAATCAATTTGTTTTTCTCTATTTCGACAGCTTGCGTTCGCATGGGCGACAGATCGACAAATTAAAGTTTGATTTTTTATTAAAGTATTGACAAAAACTACCAAAATGTTCTTGTGTAAATACAACCCTTCTTAAAACTGGTCAGCTGTATCTGACAAGCCAAAGCCAAAGCCAATAACATACCTAAATAAGTACAAAATAAAATATCAAACATTTTGAAAGTGCGGAAATAGTTTTTGTGGTGTTTTTTTTTTAATTTAAAAGTATTTTTTTTTACAGAAATTTAATAAGTACTTTGACGCACTGTGTTCACACTGGGGTATTCGTCTGGCAAACTCAGGATTTTCTTCCATCTAGCGAATGAGTGAACTGTTTAGGAAAACTACATGCATACATATGATAATTGTTTAATATATTTACTAAATAAAATAGAAATTAAAAATATGTGGCTTTTCTAGCTTTCATTTCGCTTTGCGAGACAAAAGTCTGAATACATTTCTTGCGACTTTTCTTCAAAAAAAATCTAAAGTAAATTACATTTTGCATTCACACCATCACGCTTCAAATACAATGAAAAATAGTGCACGCCATGGTAAAATCTTCATCGACGGCATATGAGCAGTTCCGTCCACTAGAAACATTCAATTGCCAAAGTAATCGCTATGTGTAAGAGCATGAAAATGTCTGTAACTTTTCATTTTTCTTTTATTCTTATCCAAATTTTGGCTGTATAAGAAAGAATAATACTATTGCCGACGACTCGCTATCGGCGGCAAAACTATCGACTCAGCGAAGCTATTTTGTGTATGCTGTTATAAAACACAACCCTGTTCCAATGAAAGTTATCGTTTTGAAATTTCTCAAAAAAAAACGAGAAAATCGTATGTGTCATGTCAAATGTTCGTTTGTACAACGAACTACATTCACACTATCACATTTGCACGTATTACTTGGTTTTTCTGACAAGTAATAATACACAGTATAATAAGCTGAATTGCCCTTAACCAGCACCTGCGTGCGCTTGTATAAGTATTGGATTTCGTTTCACTTTTTTAATTGCATCATCATTTAAATGACCACCACGCGAAGTGTTGCAAGCATTGATTCTTTTGAGGTCATTTTCGACCACTTTTTGACACATATTGTGCGGTATCTCAGTCATAACTTGACGAATGTTGGTTCTTAAGCAGGGCTGGGCAGTATTTGAAATACATGTATTTAAAATACAAATACGTATTTTGTATTTGTATTTTAAATACGTGTCATGAATGTATTTGTATTTTGTATTTCAAATACAGTATTTTTCGGTTAATTGCACATCAAAATTTGCACAATTTTTTGTTCAATTAACCGGGGAACCAATTAGCCGATACCCGTTTAATTGAACAATTCGTTCAATTACAAGAACCCTATTTAATTGAGCAGTTTGTTCAATTATAGAAATCACGCATAATTGAAACTATGTACTAACGAATTAAAAGAAATCGCATATGTGCACTTTAAGTTTTTCAAAATAATTATTTTTTACCTTAAACGAAAAAAAATGCAAGTAACAGCAAAAAATGTACATATATGTGTATAGTAGAGATGCCACCCAGTGTTTTTCACAAATGATGTCAAATATGTATGTGCAAAAATGCCAGATTATTTTTCAATGCAATTAACCGGGTAAAAGTAAGAGGAAATTTATTTTTGATGACATGAATTTTGAACGAATTAAGCGGGAAAATCAATTAACCGGGTTCAATTATCCGAGGAAATTCACATGGTGTTCGTATGCAATATTTTTTTTGCCCGATCATGTGGTTCAATTAAGCGTGAAAACCAATTAACCGTAGGGTCAGTTAACCGAAAAATACTGTACTCGTGCTCTCAAAATACATTTTAAATTTATGTTAAACAATATGCACTAAAAATTATTCCATTCATACATCAACTAAAATCGAAAATTTTGCTACTGTCTTATTTCCAAAAAATAGCAATACCACAATTTAATTACCAAAGTACCTGTGTAAAGAAAACGCAACTGAATGCACATACATACTTACACTGAGAAAGCCGCCAAGCTGTCAGAAAGTTAAATAATGAAAAAATAAAATACAAAGAAAAAGCGTTCGACATTTTAATGTAGAACAAGAGAAAAAAATATTAATCAAATGTTGACTTGGATAGACTATATACATACATATAATTATATAGCATTTGGTGAAACATTTTTTAATTGACACTTTTTTCTTAATTCCGTTATATGTCTTTCAATAAAATATCGTTTTCTTTAGCTGGGTTTCTTTATTCGCCATCAAGAGATTATTTGTCTGATGTCACTTTTTAAAAACTGGTGTTTATGAAAGAAAATAAAAACATTTTTGATTAAAAGTATTTGTATTTTAAATACATATTTTTGTAACACTGTATTTTGTATTTCAAATACTTGCTTTTGGAATGCAGTATTTTGTATTTTAAATACGTGGAAAAAAAGTATTCGTATTTTGTATTTTAAATACACAACTTTTATGTATTTTGTATTTTAAATACATCAGAACATGTATTTTGCCCAACACTGTTCTTAAGTGCTCATGAGTTAAAGGTTTGTCTGCATAAGCACGGTGTTTCGCGTAGCCCCACAAAAAAAAAGTCTAATGGTGTCAAATCGCATGATCTTGGTGGCCAGTTGATATCGCCATGACGAGAAATTACGCGGCCAGGAAATGTCTCTTGCTATGAAGCCATAATCGCTCGAGTTGTGTGGCATGTGGCAGCGTCTTGTTGAAACCACATATTCTCCAAGTCGTATGCTTCAATAGCAGGCAAAAAATAAAATCGGTAATCATGTGTGACCAGAACGCTCCGAATTGACGGTGACAGTCGTTCCATCGTCCCTTTTCAAAGAAGTAAGTTGTAATCACACCTCAGAGCGCACCAAACAGTGACTTTTTCTGGATGTAATGGCCTCCCTTCAATTACTTGAGGAAACTCAGAACCCCAAAAACGAAAATTTTGTTTATTAACACTACACACCGAGTGAGAAATGTGCTTCGTGGCTGAAGAAAATGTTGGTTGAAAAATCGGCGATATGTGGCTGTGACAGAATCACCATTTTTGTAGTGTGTTTTGTTAAGTTTTATGCGTTGTGCGATAGTTAAGTGATCCATTTTCCTCAATGTCAGACTTTCAACTGAGAAGAAAAAAATTGGTTTAACAACTTAGTTTGATGGATGTCGAATTCCAGTCCTATACTTTTGAAACCACGAAATGGATAACCCAATACTAAATGAAAATTAAATTTCATTAAGTAATTTGGTGCCAGGCCCACGATGTCGCTCGACATCGTTCGCTTACACGAAAATACTGAAAGCAGGCAGCAACAGAGTCCTGAATTTTGTTATTGTTTTGCATGTGAACAAGCGAGTGAGCGATGTCGAGTGACATCGTAAAATTGGCAGTTAATTTACCCTCCACACGACGAAAAAAATAGCGTAAAATGGGAATAATTCATGAAAGTTGTTTAAGTATGAAACTCTTCATGTTAGTAATTTGACCTGCTTTTATTTAACATGAAGCTGCAAGTTAAAAACGAAAAGAAAATGGCTGATTTAAAATCGTTCAGTTTTACAATGACTGCGTTGTTCAGTGTGTTGTAGTGCGTATTGAAAATTAATTAATACATGTGTTGAAATGTGTACAAAAAAAATGTTGCTGGAAAAATTTTAATTAAAATACACTTGAAATTGGTACCAATATTTTTAATAATCACCTCTAACTTTATATGTATGTATGTATGTATGTATTTCTTTAATGTTTGTTGCTCTTTAAGCCAAATAAATTCAAAACAAATTCCGAAAAAAAAGAAAAATTTTTAATTTAAAATGAAATAATATAAAATCACACAGTAAATATAAAAATACCAATGGAGGATTTTCTCTACTTTCATTTTTAATTTTTTTTTTTTCCAGAAGTTGCCCTCTCCACCAGACATTTGGGAACATTTAATTTCTGTTTGGCGTTGCCGCACAATAAAACGTACTTTACAACAACCGCCAGCAAAGAGAATTTAACACACGGTCGTTCGCAACACCACGTCAACAGGAATCACGACGTATTGCAAGAAGTAGCTGTCGATGAAACGGACCTCACGACATCTCAACTCGCAACCGGCAAAGCCATTTATAGACCTTTCGAAGAAGCAGATCAATATTCAGAAGCAAATTTCTGGCAAAATACGAGCAACAACGTTTTGAAATCATCGCAATCAGCATATGACTTCAAAGTTATACAAGAGCAGCCTCAAGTTAAACAGAGTCAGGAAGCCAGCAGCTCGAAGCCAAAAGGTTTGACAGCACCGCCGCGTTTGGAAGGGAATTTGAGAGGTTCTTTGAACGATCTCTTACTAACATCCAGACGTACTGAGTATTTAGCAGCTAACTTGGATAAAGCGCAAACGGCTGTCAGAAGTGCGGCCGTAAAAGGAAACATCACATTTAGTCACAGTTCCAAATCGGAAAGTTCTCTATTCACTAACAACGAACGCGTAGCTTGTAGCGCATCTTCAGCAAACACTATGACCACAACAGCAACCGTTAATAATAATGCAGGTGTACCAACCGCCAGCGAAAAGCAGCCTTGGCCCAATTCAAAAGATGATTACGAACTGCGCGATGTGATCGGCGTAGGAGCCACTGCTGTGGTACATGCAGCCCTTTGCTTGCCACGCAACGAAAAGTGTGCCATCAAACGCATTAACTTGGAAAAATGGAACACCTCCATGGATGAGCTGCTGAAGGAGATACAGGCCATGTCCTCCTGTAACCATGAAAATGTTGTAACATATCATACTTCTTTTGTGGTGCGAGAGGAGCTTTGGCTGGTTTTGCGCCTGCTGGAAGGTGGTTCCTTGCTGGACATTATCAAGCATAAGATGCGCACCACACAGTGCAAGCATGGCGTCTTCGATGAGGCCACAATTGCGACTGTGCTTAAAGAGGTGCTAAAAGGCCTCGAATATTTCCATTCGAACGGTCAAATTCACCGTGACATCAAAGCGGGTAACATATTGATTGGCGACGATGGTACCATTCAAATTGCCGATTTCGGTGTAAGTGCCTGGTTGGCCACCGGCCGGGACCTGTCACGACAAAAGGTGCGTCACACCTTTGTCGGCACACCCTGTTGGATGGCGCCCGAAGTCATGGAGCAAGATCATGGCTACGATTTCAAAGCAGATATATGGTCTTTTGGTATAACTGCCATTGAGATGGCCACCGGTACAGCTCCCTACCACAAATATCCCCCCATGAAGGTATTAATGTTAACTTTGCAAAACGATCCACCCACCTTGGACACAGGGGCTGATGAGAAGGATCAGTACAAAGCCTATGGCAAAACATTCCGTAAGATGATTGTGGAATGTCTGCAGAAGGAACCCTCAAAACGACCTACGGCCAGTGAATTGCTTAAACATGCCTTCTTCAAGAAGGCCAAAGATCGCAAGTATCTGACCCAAACCTTGCTGGCCTCGGGCCCCTCAATGGAGACGCGTGTGCATAAGGCGGCCAAGAGACAACCAGGTGCCTCCGGCCGTCTCCATCGCACAGTAACCGGCGAATGGGTGTGGTCCAGCGAGGAGGAAGATAATGGTGGTAAACATCATTCCTCCGATTCAGAGTCAGATGATCGGCCTATTAATCGCCTGGAAAGAGCTGATTCGTCTGATAGCGATCGTGAGGAGCAGTCTGAATTTTCGGAAGCTGTCACTGCCACCACTGCTAATGCTTTGCCACCACCACCGCAACAATCACAACAGCCTCAAGCTATACCGCAACAACAACTACAACCTGCCGTCGTCACATCACCTGTGGTGCAAGCACCAGCTGCCGAAATAGCGATTCCCTTGGCGGACGGTGCCGAAGCACCTCCCGTTAATCTTGTTCTACGCATGCGCAATCAACGACGTGAATTACACGACATACGGTTTGAATTCGCTGTGGGCAAAGACTCGGCTGAGGGTATCGCCGCCGAACTGGTGGATGCCGGCCTCGTTGATCCCCTGGACACACAACCCATGGCCATAAACTTGCATCAGTTGATCGAACAGAGAGCTGCTTTAAAAACCGTTACGTTCCAATTGAATTCTGGGGTACAACCGGGTGAAGTACCCGATGATCGCTCGCTGGTCGGGTACGCTCAAATATCAATAACAGACTAGGTATATTAAACTTACATATTTATGCATATATTTATAAACATAAAGTAGTTCGTATGTAGTAGTATGTAAAACAATCATAAGTAAATTGTAGCAGAAAAACAAAAACAAACGCATGCATCGTAATATGATATGATCATGTTGCAAATGATGATAATAATGATGATGATGATAATGATACTGATGTTAATGATAATGATAAGTTAATGAGAATGATAAATTATTTAATTTAAAAAAGCTAAACAAAAATCTTAAACAAATATCTAGAAAATAATAAAAACAATTTAAAAAAAACACAACAAAACACCTTTGAAAATCAAAAAAAAAAATTCAAGTTTCCTGTGTTTTATTTTTGTCGCATTTGAACTTGTATATCGCGCACTTACTGCCTGATCCTCGATGTCGCAAAAAGAATGTAAGCTATCGAAATGTAGTCGCACGATTTCGAATCAATTTGGCGTTCTCTATTTCGACAGCTTGCGTTCGCATGGACGGTAACGTCAGTTACTGCCTGTTCCTCAATGTCCAAGTTGTGCGATTGTTTGCAATCTAAGCGAAAGAAAATTGCTTTGTGTTCCTCTACGACATTATTTGGATCGAACGATGACTCGATCGGCAAGTCGAAAAGACGTAAGTGTTTTCATATAAAATCCAATTCCTCTATATCGATCATATCGTCAGCACTACGAACACAAACGTCAAAATCAATCGCTTGCTGTTTTGCTATCGAGTGGGCGTTTTTATCGAAAACTTTTTATTGAAAAAAACTAATTTATGCAGCTTCAGATCGTTTTTTTTTTTTCAATATAAAATTTATTAACAATATTATTCAATATTTCGCTAACAGTTTGTTAGCATCTTCAGGATAATATTTGTAATCCTGAAGATGCTAACAAACTGTTGGCGAAATATTGAATAATATTGTTAATAAATTTTATACAGTTATTTCCGCTTAATTGAGTTTCTAAAAATGCACGACTTTTGACGCAATTAAACAGGTACTCGGTTAATTGAATCGCCGACGCAATTAAACGAAAATTGCTTAATTGAGCAATATGTGCAATAAAGCGAAACACCCATGCGTAGATGGAAAATAAAACTCATTTCTTTAGTTACATATTAAGTGGAAAAATTGTTTAGGTTTATTAAAACAAAAATCAGGTACGTTCCTGGTACAATGTTTATAAAGGAACAGAACCATGACCTTTTTGCCGCAAAATAATGTTTTTTTTTACGTTTGTGGAGCAAAAGAAATAAGTAGACGGAATCAATTGTAGTGTATTTCAACATTCGTATATTATACACTATTAATTTACTCTTTATTAAGTATTATTCTTGTTTATTTGAAATATTGTTATCACTTTCTTTTCATAACTTTCACTCAATTGGAAAGTTATTTAGGATTAACAATAACAAATATAATAGTTTTGTAGCTTTAAGGATACCGTTAAGTTAGTATATAAGGACGAATATTTGCAATAAAGATTCACTATTTTTGAAGCCTAAACATCGGCTTTCACCTTTTTTTTAACAGGCATTCAGCTGCCTTAAGCTAAAATATAGAAAAAGCCAGTGGCTGTCAACAGCCGGCTAAATAAATATATAGGCAGGTCCTTTCACTCCTTGTCTACAAGGCACTCACACACTCACTCACGTAATCTAAACTTCACACACTTTACAATTAAGCTCTTGCTCTTGTTTTTCGCCATGCGGTCTTAATTTGCAAAACAATTAGGCGGGTGACGCAATTAAACGGAACTCAATTAAACGGGTATTTTAACATAGACGGGTGTACTGAATGACTTCGTTCCACGATCTTTAGTTCAATAAAGCGGGAAACTTAATTAAGTGGGGCTCAATCAAGCGGAAATAACTGTATTGAAAAAAACGATCTGAAGCGCATAAATTAGTTTATTCAAGAATTAAAAAGATCACATAAAAATTATATATTGAAAATTTTTTATATTTATTTGCTAAAAAACTGGCAAATCCAAATATTTTTCATTTTTATTTCATTTAGCAAATCTATTAAATAATTATCATATGTATGTATGTATGTTCGAACAGTTCACTTGTTCGCTGGATGGAAGAAAATCCTGATTTTACCAGAGGAATACCCCAGTGTTTAGGGCGTCAAAGTTAAAAGTCTATAAAAAAATACTTTTAGATTGTAAAGCACCACAAAAACTATATCCGCACTTTCGAAATGTATGCTTTTTTTATTTTGTACATATTTATGCAAGGCAACCCGATACCAGATAGTCGCATAACTACAACACCAACAAACACTTCATGTATTTTGTTGGTGGATATCTTGAACTACTATCACCCATTTGCTCGCGTGTCTGTGTTGTGTATTTTGACAGTTCTTCAAGCTAAAAGCAGTAATCAGCGGGGCTTGTAAGGCTACCTGTAAAAAAAAATCTTAAACAAATATCTACAAAAAAATTATAAAAACAATTTAAGAAACACCACAAAAATCCTTTGAAAATCAAAAAAAAAATCCAAGTTTCCTGTGTTTTATTTTTGTTGCAATTGAAGGTATCGAGCTGCCTTGTATTTACATACATATGTATTTGGGTTATTGGCTTTGGCTTGTCAGATACAGCTGGGCAGTTTTAAGAAGGGTTGTGTTTACACAAGAACAATTTAGTAGTTTTTGTCAATACTTTAATAAAAAATCAAACAAAACTTTAATTTGCCGATCTGGTTAAAATGTCTGTAAAGTAAATGAAAAAATTTCATAACGTGAGTCCATGTCACGGTCCATGCATCTCTCCATATGATTTTGTGTGTTTTCATTGTGAGACTGTCAAAAGCTGTACGTACAAACGTATGTGGTTGTTGTAGGTTTGACAGTCTCACTCACCACTATTATTACACAAATAAAATACAAGCAGGTTTTTTGTTGTTGTAGAGTTGCACTGACCTGATAAATAGGCCTTGGTCCAAGCAAACGCAAACTCTTGAAATAGAGGAAGAATCCAAATTGATTCGAAATCGCGTGACTACATTTCGATTGCTTATATTTTCTGGCGCCATTGAGGAACAGGCAAAAGTTAGTTCAAAAGTGACTCAACTCAAAATTTATATTTTCCAGAATTTAAGAAAATAAAACTGTTTTCAAACTAAATAAAAATAGTTAAAAATGAAAACAGACTAATATGCAGGCAGATTATATAATATGATATAAAAAGCTTTTATTTTCTATTATTATAAACAAGTGAATTGTGCCCAGCATAAGCAAAAACATAAATTAAAACTTTGAGCTGAGTCACTTTTGATCCGGGTGTGCAATATGTGTAATCTTTCATTGCGCCACTAAGCACTGATTTTGTCGAAGTTTGTCTTCGTGAGTTAGTAATATAATAAGCAACTTAATGCGAAGTTGTGATGTTAATTTGGTAAGTAAATTAAAGCTTTAGTCTAAAATATTAAAAACGGTGTAAGAGTTTGTATGAAAACGTGACAAATTTTCAGCTGATGTAAAATAACGATTAATCAGGGCGACCGCTAATCGAAACATCTAAATTTGTGACCTTTCTTAGTTTGTTGCGTCCGTACCTTTTTTGTGACGTTCTTGTAAGTAACAAATTTTGTTCTCAATAAATTGGAATTCGGCTCATTTTTTGTAGTCAAGTATTTTTATATATTTTGATGAATTAAATCGTCTTTAATTGAAATATACATACAAAAGAAAATGGACTTTAAAAGTTCAAATTTCTACATGAGAGCAACGATATGCTCATGTTAGCTTTATAAATTGTCTGCGAGTATTAAATTTCTACAACTCTCGCCAAAAACGCCCGAAGCTAATCTCGCCTATTGTGGTTGGCGTTTTTGCGGTAAAAGTCAAGCGTTTTTTTGTTTTTTTTTTTTTGTTTTTAATGATACCATGATTTGCAAAACATACGAATTTTTGACGGACAGAATTGGAAAAAAGTAACAGCAACAACGAAAATTGTCTTTTTCAAACCACGACAAACACAATAAGGGTGCATATTAAATGACGCCAACATAATTTTTAGCTGCTGACGGAAAAGCTTGCTTACTAAACGACCTTATATAGTATATTAATAACAAGTTTTCAGGGCATGTAAACATTTTTAATTTGCACTTTCGACGCCAGAAAGTACATACATATGTATGTATATAAATTTGGATACATATGTATGTGGTATTGATATGAGAAAATTACTAGACCCAGAAAAATATTTTTGGTGTCAATCTAGTCATCTCTCGTGACATGCGTTTGCTATTGAGATTTGTATAATCGCTTCACGAATAGTCGAGATATCCAAGTACAAAACACCGGTTTGTGGTTGGTCAAAAATTAAGGCCGTGATACACTATCCTATTGAGTCGTACGATCTGTTAAAAATGACATGTGTGTCCAAAAAGTGTGATAGTCTGGACTAAAAGTGTATGTGTGTGAAAGACTTTTTGACAAGTCTGTCCGATTTGTTAACCTTTTGAAAATTTTCAAAAACTATCTTTTTCTATGCGATCAGAGTTGCCTTTTCGAAGTTGTTTACAAAAGTATAATTAGCTAGCAATTTTCAGTGAATGAATCGTACGATTGAGTAGGATAGTGTAACACGGCCTTTAACAATATTCTGGCGGAATTTCTATTCGTGGGCAAAATATTTCTTTAAAAAAATTCTCCAATTTGTAAACAGCGTCTATATAAACTATGCATACAAAAAAATTACTTATTTAACTGCCTGTTCCTCAATGTCGCAAGAAAATGTAAAATATCGAAATGTAGTCGCTCGATTTCGAATCAATTTAGTTTCCTCTATGTCGACAGCTTGCGTTTGCTATTTATTTCATAGACTTACCCGATCGGCAAATTAAAGCTTTGATTGATTTTTTATTAAAGTATTGACAAAAACTGCCAAATTGTTCTCGTGTAAATACAACCCTTCATAAAACGGTTCAGCTGCCTCTGACAAGCCAAAGCAAATACATACATACATACATACATTGTAAATAAGTACAAAATAAAAAAGCAAACATTTCGAAAGTGTGGAAATAGTTTTTGTGGTGTTTAAAATTTAAAGGCCTTACTCATAATAATTATTGTAAGTTTATTAAGCTCTTATGTGACGTATTTCTACGGAATACTTGTCAAATAAATGTGTAATAAACCTTCAATAGTTTTTATGAATATGGGTGTAAATGTATTTTTTTTTACAGAAATTTAATAAGTACTTTAACGCACTGAACACTGGGGTATTCCCCTGGCAAACTCAGGATTTTCTTCCATCTAGCGAACAAGTGAACTGTGTAGAAAAACTACATGCATACATATAATAATTGTTTAATATACTAGCTGATCCGGTCCGCGTTGCTGGCCACCCTTTAATTTAAAATTATTTTTTTTTTGTTTTAGGTATTTTTTTTTTTTTTATTGTAGAGCATGTGTAAAGAAATATCCTGTGCAAATTTCAGCTCTCTAGCTCTTATTGTTCAAAAGTTACAGCTAAGTTTTACTTTTCACTATACAGGGTGTTTTCTTTAGCGTCGGGTTTTTGTTGCTTTTAGTATTTGTTGTTGTAAAGCATGTGTAAAGAAATATCCTGTGCAAATTTTAGCTCTTATCGCTCAAAAGTTACAGCTACATATATTTTACTTTTTAATGTACAGGGGTTCCTTTGCATTTTGCCACGCCCTTCCGCCTCCAGACCGAAAATCGAAATTCAAACTTCACAGTGTCACCCGCCAGAATATTCTGAAGACTCCCTGAAAATTTCATCGATTTTCAAACATGATCGAAATAGACGAAACGAATTTTGTATGAAAACACGATTTGTCGATCGAATCATCGTTCGAATAAAAGAACTTCATGGACGAACCCAAAACAATTTCCTTTCGCTTAGAAGGCGAACAATCGCACGACTTCGACATTGAGGAACAGCAGGCAGTGTTTGTTGGTGTTGCGTTTGCTATAATTGTGGGGCTACCTGATATTAAGGACCTGGATTTTTATTATTGTTTTCAATAAATATCAAGGCAAATCTACTTGGTAAAATCACTAAAACAGCTGCTCGTTGTTTATAAGCAGCTTAGTGTCAAATGTTTGTTCACAAGCCGCTTAACGTGCTCCGCTTTGTAATAAATGTGCAAGTGATTTTGTAGCTATTATTGAAGAAAAAGTAAAATAATACATTTTAAGTGGTTTAAATAAATTTATTTTATGAAATTTGTGTAATTCTTTTTTGTATACTCTCACAAAACAAGTAAGAGAAGAATTTGACAACTCCCGTGTATTATTGATGTTCTGCTAGTGCTTGCACCTATTAAATCTGTCTTGATACGTACATATGTATGTACATACATATGTACGTGAGAATGAAAACTTCATTCGCATTACAAAAAAAAGAAACAGGCAGTTTGTTTTAAATTTTTTATAATAGTGTTTTTCATAACATTTTTAGTAGCAAATATTAAGATTTAATATTTAGTTATTTGACCCCTTTTTCCTATATATTATATATTTATTTAAGCTTAAGGTCTTTTTGAAATTTGAGTATTTATTTTTTGTCAATATTTCGCTCTCCTTTGGAATAAAATTGTCCTGAAGAAGCTATCCGAAGGAGAGCGAAATATTGACAAAAAATAAATACTCAAATTTCAAAAAGACCTTAAGCTCAAATAAATATATAAAATATAGCAAATATTAAATTTGATCCCGTACTTTTTGGGCAATGTTCGGCAAATGAAAGCAATCATGCATTTCTCTCAATAATGGACAAAAATACACGTACAGTACAGGAACACTAAAAGCCACATTTCAATCCCAAAAAATAACATAATCAGATGCTGTCTGTAATGAAAATTGTAACATACATTTTGTGAAAATTAAATATTTTTCTGGACGCATTTGCATTTTAAAGCACTTTGCAGGTACTTTTATATGAAATAATAAGTTTATTCCGGTTCTCCACATTGGGAGCCCGCGAGCTCCCAATTTGCATGTACTCATAGTTCGAGCAAGTGAGAGAGCTTTTGAGAGAGAAAAAATCTTGTTCTTCTTGCACAGCCCGCTCAAGGTAGTTGAGCCCGCTAGTTTGTGCAAGTCGCTAAACAGTGAACTGTTGCAAAAAGTAAGCAATAACCAAGGCAGCTTGATACCAGGTAGCCTTACAAGCCCAGCTGACTACTGCTTTTAGCTTGTATAACTGTCAAAATACACAACACAAACACACATACGCGAACAAACGGATGACAGTTATACAGTTTTTCTACCAACAAAATATGTACATGCAGTGTTTGTTGTTGTTGTAGTTACGCGATTAATTGGTATCAAGTTGCCTTGGCAATAACAAACAGAACAGTTCAACTGAATCAAGCAACATAACAACGATTTTGATGTTTTTCATTATTTGCCAGAAAACAACTCGAGAAAAAATTCTCTGTCAAGTGAACGTTTTTTTTTTGTAATTTCTTGTATAAGATCTGGGACCAAATTCTGGCACTCGTGATTGAACGATTTCGTTATAGAATGCTGTGTGTTTGTTGCTCATTTTGTTTTTGCTCTACATTGTTTTTATTATCGAGTATATTCGATCATGAATGCCAGAATCCGGCCCCTGGAATCGTAATAGGTGAGCACCTATTTATTTTCGGGTTTATTTGAAAAAATACGTCATATATGTACCTATATTAAATATTGTATATACATATGTATAGATAATTGTCAAACAGCAACTTAATAAACATGAAATATTTTTCTACATAAGACCATTGGTCATAATAGTTACAAGTCGTAATAGTTCTAGTCGTGGTTCTTTTGTCGTCCCTATTTTCGCTCTATATGTATTCGAAGTTTTGCAGTAATGAAGCAGATCTTTTGGCAAAATTAGCGGTACGACATTTGCGTGAGAAACCCGTTGTATAGCTTAAAAGATATAAACAACGTATTTTGTACGCTTTTTGTTTAATAATATCGAAAGTTTTGTATTCAAGTTCAGAATTAAAAAAAGCAAAGTAATGATTTCATCTTTTACTATAACTAGTATTAATATGGCTTTTTGGAGTTTAGATAACGATATGTATACTTAACTAAGAATTATTATTTACACTTCTCTAGATCATATACAACATGTCGGACTATTTTGAAGAATTGGGCCATACACCCACAGGCCCCGAAGGAGCCAACGATTTTGAACGTCACTATAAACGATTGCAAGTATTGGCCATAATGAATGGCATCGATATGGAGATTGAGGTACCCGAAGCTTCGAAACGAGCTATTGCCGAACTGCCCATACACGAGATTACGATCGATGACGACAAGGAGACATTAGAATGTGCCGTGTGCAAGCAGCCGGCTGAAAATGGTGAAAAATATAAGATTCTGCCCTGCAAACATGAATTTCACGAGGAATGCATTCTGTTGTGGCTCAAAAAAGTAGAAAAATATCCATGAAAAAGTCTGTATATTACTTTGCTTTCTATCTTGCAGGCCAATTCCTGTCCATTGTGTCGCTTTGAATTGGAAACTGATGATGAAGCTTACGAAGAGTTGAGACGTTATCGTCAGGACGAAACAAATCGTAGAGAAAGGCAAAACAATCTCTTGGATTCCATGTTTTCATAATTATTTTATAATATTAAGTACTTATATACATACATATGTATGTACATCTGCTGCACAAATTGTTAACATTAAGTTTTAAATTGCTCTTGTTGGGTCCGCGAAAAATTTCTTTAAATTTATATACATACATATGTCGCAGGGTAGATGGTAAGGTTTTTTACATTTCAGCCTAAAAGTAGGCTTAACTATATATTGCAGTTTGTATTTTCTGTGTGTTGGTTTCGGTTGAACTTAAATAAATGCGTCAGCGGTGTTGTCAACATACATATTTAGCTTTGTAATGAAATTTAAACAATTTAATTAAATTTGTATTATTTGAACTTATTCTTCTATATGATATTATTTTGTGTTATCGAGTTTATCGAGCCCGTTAAATTTAATATAATCGCCCTGATTGTAGTTGGTGTAGTTCAGGAATTGTTGCTGTCGAGCAGCGAAAAATCGCACTTTTGACAGCCAAATACGTCAATCACAATTGAAATTTAATGGCGTTCTTGTAGTAGAAAGGTTTTGCAAATCAAATGCTTGACTCTTGGCGAAAAAATAGACAACACAATAGTAATGAACTTGATAAATGTATATATATGTAGCTTAAAAATGGATTAAGCAATTTCTATGACTTTTGAGTTGGGAAGATGGTTTGTGCAAAGAAAGAAAAGAAAAAGGAAGATCGAGAAACTGAAAAAGTGTTAATGGTTACATGCGAATAAATGCTATCTATGTAAGTATGACATTCCTTTTTTTTACTCAGGCTTAAGCAAATGCAAACTAACACATGTATTTTTTTAGTGCAAAACCAACCAAGGCGAATCAAAAATAGCTCGATAATAGATTGAATTACAATCCCCGCTAACTACTGCTGCTAGCTTGAAGAACTGTCATAATACACAATACAAACACAGAAATGGGTGTCAGAATGGGGTTTTAATGTCGTTTACCATGAATTTTGACTACTCAAAATCAAAACATCGTGTAAAAATATGGAATGGGGCTGCTACCATCGGTGATGAATACACCTTGAATACCATTGGTTGTCAAAATCTGAGTTCGCGATGGGCTGTTCATATGACCAAGAAAAAAAGTTGTGTTTTTCCATAATCGCATTTGGTTATAGAGTTGATCTCTTTTTTAATAAAAACAGTTTTAATAAAAAATTTTCAGAAAATCAAGCATAAATATCACTTTAAACACAATAAAACTAGAAGATTTTTTCGGAATTCAACAATTTTCAACAAAAATGAATTAAAGTAAAATGGTGGGCGCATTTTTGTTTAAAAAGAGAAAAAAAATTGGCAACGATCGATGCTGAAATCGAAAAAGCAAAAAATAATCAATTGTGACGGTAAGTGCCGAGAGCAAGCACTGTTTTTCAAAACATATGTAAAATAATTTTTGTAAATTCTTTTAAGTTAAATAAGCCAGATGCTTTGTCGAAAGAAAAATGTTATTAAAATAATACTTATAGTTTTAAGTTTCCTCATCAATTATGTTGGCTAATCTTTTTATGTAGAAAAAATGAAGTCTCAATAAAAAAACTAACTAATCAATTGTGCTGCCAAGTTCACCTTCTAATGAATATGTTTTGGAAGCGTTTTAGTTTCAGCGTTTTTGCGATTCTAAAGTTGACAGCACTACGGAGTTTTAGTTTATGTGAATTCGCCGTGCAAGATCGTAAAGTACGTTTACATTATTCTTCTACCGTGTTTAATGAAAAGTTAATAATTTTTTATTGAATACAAAGTTTTAATTCAAAAAATTTCAATCTTAATAAAAAGAAGTTTTATTCCGGATAAAGAGGTCTAATATTGCAGAAGGCAGTGGATGCAGTTCTGCAAAAAGGTTGATGTGATTTCCAGCTGCCACTTGTAGTACAAAAAGTAAAATGTTTCATACAAAGCTTTCTAAAATATTTGATAGAAGCTTTGTAGCCTCTTCATTAAAAGAAACTTGTCGTTGTCCAAAATGTTTTCTACCATATACTAGTCACTTCGATAAATTAAATAAAGGTAAGCAAATTTGGTTTTTGATTGTTTATTTGAATACAATTTTTATATTTGCAAATAGTACCGTTAGGCGGCTTACAAATTTGCCCGACCACAGTACACACTTGCTATAGTGTTGTTGGTGTGTTTTTCCTTGGTATTGAGGCAAAAGTGTAGAAAAAATTAATCAGACTGGCAACTCTATAGTGTTTCGTTTTCATTTTAATTCTCTTTTTGTCACACTTTTTGTCTTGTATGCCTTGCTCATATGTTTGGTTTTCCAATTATCTTCTCTGCCATTCATTGTGTACTTGTGGTGTTTATAATCAACTTTGTTTAGTGAAATGCAGTTTTGTGTAAAATTATTATCTAAACAAAAAGCAAATTTTTAAACATTGACTTTCTTATTTACTAAGAATTAATTTACAAGAACGCGAAGAATAATAAAGAAGCATTACATTTACTTAAAAACAACATACTGCTGCAATGGATGCAAACAGAGGCAACCAAAGCAAAACATTTCCCAATTTTCATTCCATTAAACTTTTTGACAGCCGCTTTGTTGCCACTTCATTGAACAATTCATCCCGTTGTCACAGATGTCGGAATGAATTCTCCTATAATTATGATACACCGTATAGATTTGATGCCGGTAAGACGCAACGACTACGTACGTCATTTCGGTTTGCCCTTGTTAATTATTTGTTAGATTGTTACGAATGAAATGTTAAAATAAAGAACCGTTAATGACAATATCTGTTGATAGTACAGGGTAAACAATTAAGTATTCAAATATTTTAATTTGGCCAAATATACGTACTATGAAAATTAAGCAAGCTTAAAGTAAATCTGGCTTTCTAACAAGCTCACCCTGTCGTTACGTTAATGTTCCCCTGTTTTTTTTATGGGTAAAAACTATTTTGTTGATTGTTTATGAACCTTCTTCTTCCACTGAGTTCATATGTATGTATGTATGTGCGTATATGCGGTGTTTTATTAAGATGTCATAAGCTAAATTTTAAAAATAAAATAAAAACATGCAGCCAATATGCCAAAATTATATTTATTATATTTTTCTCTGCCAACGAACTATGTTTGTACGAGGGCTGACTTTTATATATCGGGCTTAGAGAACAAAAACACAGATTAATCATCGCAAAACCACTGTTGTTTTTTAAACTATTCCCCATGAAGATCTACCTATACACTTTTCCATGCGTTTGAACCAATTGTCGAAGCGCTATTGCCGCTCTGCTTGAGGTATCTCCAAAACATGCATTCTGAATGCAACAACCGCTTCTCTTCAGGTGCCGAAAAACGTTGACCTAATGGTTTGTTTTTTTTGCTTACGGGAGTAAAAAGAAATCATTCGGTGCCAAGTCAGGACTATACGGTCGATGGCTCATCAAATCGATGTTTTGGGTAGTCGAAAAAGCAGTTGCTTGAGTCGATGTGTGAGAGCTCGAATTGTTGTGGTGAAGAGTGATCCATTTTCGGCGGTTGGTTTTCCTGATTTTTCACTGGAGACAATTGGCAAACAAATCGTGGTGTATCGCACAAAATTTCTGCGTTGTTCTGTTGTGACATGTTCAGTTTTTTTTTTTCGAAAAAACAGGTGAAGTGTTTCGTGCGCGAACAACTTTTGTTTTTTCTTGTTTACTTTCGGGCTCATATGCTTAAATCCACGATCATCACTTGCGACAATGTCTCGCGATCGTAGTTTTCGAGCATTGCTTTCGACCAATCGACACGAGCCTCATTTTGAGCGATAGACAAATTGTGTGATTTGGAATGCGAATACATTTTTTTACCAGTCAAATGTTTAGGTAATATGGAATGTATGTATGCCTAAGGTTGTCTCAATCTCAGGATCGTGCAAAATCAGTTCGCCCATCAATGGTTTTCGGAACAACTGATTTTGGACGAACTTTGTGAAATTCTTCTTGGAAAGAACTACGACCACAATTGAATTCACCATACCATCAGTAAACACTGGTGCTTGGTAGAGCTTTGTCGCCAAAAATTGATTTAAGTTCATCCATGCACTGTTGCTGAGTTAAACCACGTAGAAAGTTGTAAAAAATAATCGCACGAAATTGTTCACGATTTAACTACATTTTTTGGGATGAGATAAATCTTACTGTAAACAACACAAATAGCACTTGTATATCAAAACGTTCTGAGTATGTATAACCTCAAAAATGTCCAACTTTAAGGTAGAGCGGTCAGTTGCCAGATTGCAACACTAGGGTTGTCAAATTCCGAAACTTAAAAGGCAGCCCTCGTATTATATACCAAGTTTTTCTTTAATTTATTTTGGTTTAATGTATTAATTTAGGTCCAAAAATGAACTTTTTTAAAGTTGTCTATATGCCGGTGACATTTCGTTGGTGCTAATCAACTCATCAGTAGACTTGAAAAATTCTTAAAAGTTTGTTTGAAACTCAACTACTTATTCCATAATTTCCATGAACAAAATGAGAATCAGAAATGTTCAAACAAACCCTTAACACAGCAAACATTTCTTTTCGTTTTTGCAACTCTTTTTGACTTTTCCTTGCAACTTTGGGTTTAATTTTTAACCATTTTCTCAATTATAGTTTTTCATTGAACTTTTCTTTAAAATGTTTTTCAATAAATAATTATTTTGTTCTCCGTATATCGGGCTTAAGTTCTTCCCATATTATTGTTTTGATTGGTGGTAAACAAAATAAAGAAACTATTAAACATCTTTAGATATAGATCTGAAAAACGAATGAAGTTTTATTTAATGTATCAGGGGGAGGCAACACAAAAGAGAATGTTTCAATTAAGATCTTTATTTTTTATATATTTTTATTTTAATATCAAATTGATTCTGGATATTTCGCCAACATTTTGTTGGCATGTTCAGCAGAATAAACAAATTTTCCACAATAGAAAACTAACAAAAATGTTTGTGACATGAAAATTCAAATTTAAATACCACATACATACATGAATACATATGATACGGCATCGGTACAATTTAGTTTCGAAATTCCGAAATCGTTAGCTCTTCTGGCAAAATGTTTTTCTTCCGTCTCGTTACCCTTTGATGTATGTATGTACGTGCTGGTAATATTTTTTTAAATATTTATATGAATACACATTATTTGATCTTTTTAAACGACGTTTAATGATTTATTTTAATTTTTTCAGTTTAAGATCTTTATTTTTTATAAATGTATGCCAACAAAATGTTGACGAAATATCCAGAATCAATTTGATATTGAAATAAAGATGTATAAAAAATAAACAGCTCTTAAGCTGAAAAAATAAAAATAAATCATTAAACGTCATTAAAAAAAATTCAAATTATATATTACCATATACATATTTTTTATTACAAATTTAATATTAAGTTATTTTGACCCCTTTTTCTTATATTTTATACCCGGTATTCATAAAAAATAAAACATTGTTGAAACACATTTTACGACAAATTTTTCATAAATTTTTTTTCTAAAATGTATTTAAGCAACGTTTTATTTTTTATGAATACCCGTGTATTATATATTTATTACAAATATGAACTTAATTATTTATTTGCTTTAAGAGCCAATTGAAATGTATTAATTCAGGTCCAAAAATGAAAAACATTTAAAAAAAATGTTTGTTGTATTTTTAGCTGTCTATATGCCGACGACATTTCGTTGGTGCTAATCAACTCATCAGTAGACTTGAACAATTCTTAAAAGTTGTAGTTAAGTTTCAAACAAACTTTTAAGAATTTTAATTTTTCTTTTCATTTTTCAGGTTCATTTTTGGACCTGAATTAATATATTTTTTATTACTTTATATATAAAATAAAAAGGGGTCGGAAAAAACCAAATAATAATTTTTTATTACGTTTATCAGTTTCATGATTCAATTGATTTTAATTAAACACGCCAAAGAAAACATGAAAGGCCTTTAGCCAGGTGGACAACTAGTCGCCGCACTTCTCACCAGCACCCGTCCTTCAACTCAGGGGCTCAGGTTTCTAAAGCGACACTCAAGCCACTCGGCCATCCAAATAGCGACCCAATAAAAATACGATCTCCTTCTTCCAGCTACTAAATATTATTCCTGGATTGTTACCCACAGCCTCTACATATAATCGCAAAAAAAAGGATTCTCATAAGACATGCAGAACCGGCCTTATAATGTGTTTTTTTTTTATTATTTGCATTTGCCATTTCTATTCATTATTTCTACTTTTTGATTTCTTTTTATTTATTTATGTATATTTTTTTTTTTTTTTCAGATCAACATGTTAAAAGTAACAGACCGATTTTACTGCCATGCGGGCACAATATGTGCGAAAATTGTGTTTACCACAATCGTAACAATCTCACTTGCATTATATGCCTTTTTCCAATCATGCTACCTAAAGATCAAACTAAACTTCCTAATTTTAACGTGCGTGACTATTTTGATATGAACTTCTTCATGATGGGCCAATTGAATCATTGGCGTTTTTATTGCAAAGAGGGCTCCGCTAATAACACGCTGTTCATGAGTGCAACCGGTCGCTCGAATGTTAATAACACTAATCTTGAAGGCGATGCCAGTGCAGCACAATCGTCCGTAATTAAATGTGTTGAGTGTGAAAGTTGTCCCAGCTCAGGCAAATGCCGCGTTTGCAAAGCCTACTATTGCAAACGTTGCTTCGACAATATCCACAAGAATAGTAAAGTCTTGAGAATGCACTCCATGATAAATTTGGATAAGAAACAAAGTTTTCAGTCGGAACTCATGTATTTAACAAAACCGCGTTTTTGTCGACGACACCAGCGTGTATGCGATCGTTATTGCAAGAAATGTGATCTCGTTTGTTGTAGCGAATGTGCTCGCCAAGATCATCAATATCATAATTTTAAAATATTAGCTGAAGAGGTAAGTATCAAATAAATAGACTAACAAATAACTTTATTATGAATTCTGAGTGAATATCACTTCTATTCGGAACTCATTGTCACGAATTCGTGCAAATTGCCATTATGAATTCAAGTTCGAATTAGTGTAACTAAGTTTTTAAATAAAATGCTAATGCTTTTACTTTTACGTTGCGAGCCATATCAAAAAATATGCCTCAGAATGTTTTTTGCGGAAATCAGCAGAAATAGATTTATATTGTCAGTGTCTTTTATTAATTTTTATATAATTATATATATTTTTCTCTTGATTGGTAAACAAATACCAGAACTGTTGGCAATGATACATTTGGAGCGGGTTTCTTCAACACACAACACAAACAGTTAAGGCCATATTCATAATAATAATTATTGTAAGTTTATTAAGCTCTTATTTGACGTATGTATTTCTACGGAATATTTGTCAAATAAACGTGTAATGAACCTTCAATAGTTTTTATGAATATGAGTGTTAATATGTATTATTTTTGTTTAGCCAAATCATGGCAAAAATTATAATTACATATCAAAGTATGGTTTCACACAGAGCTGTTAAATTTTGATTACGATTGCTAATCAATTACATTGTTTTTCAAAAAGAATCGTAGTTATGATGACATTATCCTTCTTCAGACAATTTCTGATTTGTAATAATTATGAAGACAAATAATCTAAAAATAATCGGGATTACTTTTGATTATTGAAAAAAAAAAAAAAATTAGACAGAGCTTGAAATTAAAAAAAAAAAAAAAAAATACACGAAAACTTGAACTGTATCGAATAAGTTTTTTACTCGAATTCTTAATAAATGTCCCCTTACAGATGCAATTATATAACTTTAACACTACAAAAATAATATTCAAAATGGTTTACAAACGATTTAGTCAGTTGCAACCAACACAACTGGAACAAAGGCGCTACAGTTCGCAAAAAATTTGCACAACACAAAAAATATATTCTTAATAGTTAAGAAGGGATATCAACAGTTGCGAACAACACAACTGGAGCGCAAAAATTCGCAAAAATTGTAAATCATGTTTTTTTCATATAAAAAATTTTTTTTTGATTTTTTGTTTGTTTGTATTGTTTATACCTAAATTCTACATACAAAAATAATTTTTTTATTGTTTCAACACATAATTTACTTGTTCTGAACACAAAGACCTAAACTCAAAGACATTAGGGAAGGTGATAAAAACAAAAAATTCTAAGAACAAAAATACTAAACAAAAAATACTAAGAACAAAATACTAGCGGTTCTCACTCTTGATATTAATTTTATCACTCTGCTATATTCACTACGATTTTTACCACAAAGCTCGAGTGACTTTCTTACCTCAAACTCTGCATGTTCTTGCAAATATTCTAAAACTTGCTGAATTTTTTTTATCTGTCCACCTGTTGTTGTGAATTTTGTCACGTTTTCTCTTCACCAGTATATTTTTATTTGTTTTTTCCATATTTTTTATTTTCTCAACACAAAATTAAGTTTTGCCGGCAAAACAATTCACAGCACAGAATATCTGTGATTCCCAGTAATTTTTTTTACAATGCTAACTAAAGCTTTTTGTTTGATTTTTTAATCACAGCGTAGTAAATAAAAGTTCAGTACATTTTGTTGTTGCAGTGATGTAAACACTAGTACTTTAATCAAATCTGCTACTTTAACCAAATGTGCAACCGAGTTTACTATCAAGAGTGAAAACCGCTACTAAGAACAAAAAATTCTAAGAACTGGTTTATTGCTTGTAGTATAAAATTAGAATTTGAATTATGTGTTGAAACAATAAAAAAATTATAATGATGCGCAACAAAATACTCTTGGAATACAGAGTAACTTATTTATTTTGTTTGTAGTCGCCGAAGTAGGAGTAATTTCAGTTTAAAAAGGCAAAAAGGCCC
This sequence comes from Sturmia bella, assembly GCA_963662145.1. Taxonomy (NCBI): domain Eukaryota; kingdom Metazoa; phylum Arthropoda; class Insecta; order Diptera; family Tachinidae; genus Sturmia; species Sturmia bella. Next base: position 32,223,748 of record OY759168.1, on the reverse strand, counting down.
CTATGGACCTTCTCACTCATCGGAGGGTTAAATCAATTTTTCGGTTTTGCAAATTTGGACATTTTTGGTCCAATTGTACTGCTTGCACCTGAACTAAATCATTTCTAGACCATTTTGAACATATCTTTGGCGTTGTACAAATTTTTTGCGAATTTTCCCCTCTCCTGATCCAGTTGTATTGCTCGCAACTGTTTAAATGATTTTGAAACCATTGCAAGTAAAAGTAGTCGGACTACTTTTGACTCTTTGATATTTTTTTTAAATAATCTAGAGTAATTCCGACTATTTCTAAATTTTTTGTAGTTGTAATTAATAAATTATTTGGAAAATCCAAAGTAATCGTACTATAATTAATTATATTCCCTTCAAAAAAAAAAAATATTATCTATGTAGTAATGATTACGATTACTATTCATGACTTAGCAGCTATGGTTTGAGAATTGATTTGAAAACCCTTTACGTTTATTCTTATTTTCAATTCATTTTCGTCACACAAAAAAGTTCGTACAAAATTCTCATGAAAACCCGCTAAAAGAATTTGTTATACCAATAATCGAAATTTCAAAAATTTCGTCATTATGTCGGAATTCATAATATCAGTCTCCCGACGAAATTCCGTTGGAACCTTCGACGGCATTCATGATAAGCCTGTAAAAGTAGTTTGAAGAATGTCTCACCAAAGTACATACCAAAATGAACTTAATTATTTATTTTTTTAAGAGCCAATTGAAATGTTTTAATTCAGGTCCAAAAATAGACCTTACAGCTGTTTTCTGTCTTTTTCAGCCGTCCATATGCTGCCGACATTTCGTTGATGCCAATCAACTCAGCAGTGGATCGAAAATTTCTTAAAAGAATTCTTCGAGTCTACTGATGAGTTGATTAGCATCAACGAAATGTCGGCGGCATATGGACGGCAAAGCATTTGTAAGGTATATTTTTGGATCTGAATCAATACAAAGTACATACATACATACAAGTGAATGGCATCAGAAAGTAAAAGTGGATTTTCGATCAACTATTTTTCATTCCGATTAGTATTTTTAATTTAACTGAATAAGTGAGTTTCTACATAAAATGTACTTGACATTTATAATGATTTTTTGATAAGAATTCCGTTTAATAATTGCATTGTTATAAATTCAATTTAATAAAACTCTTCTTTGGCGCACTCGTTTTGACCAGTGATATTAACTATAAAGACTTCTAAATGTAGGTTTTAATTCAATTTAGATTTAATGTTAATGTATATTGGATTAATTTCAATATTCGCAGTCCCATTGCATTTGAACAAACGGAATGGGACTTTGCAAGTGGAAAATAATTCGTGCTCGATGGCAGACGATTTTTCTATTGCAGCAGAGTTTTTGTTAATCTTACGAAATTTCTTTAACTACAATTTTTGAACACTCAGTAGGGTAATGCTAAAGGTGTTATACATATGTACTTCCATAAAAAGGTAACTCTTGCGAATAGAGCAGCATTGATTTTTTTAAATAGTGCCCAAATGTCTCGTTAGCATTTTTGTTTAGAGAATATGTGGTGCCTACTTATTTTGTTTTGTTAATTTATAAATTGTAAAATCAATTTCTACAAATTTTCTCAATCAAATAGCTTCTATCAAACACTCGCCTTATATTTTCTTACAAGGGAATAAAACGTAAACAAAAATAGATACAGTTGCCGTACCGCTTATAATTTTTTGCTGTTGGTGAAATCCAAATCGGTAACAGATAGTTAAATAGTTCCTGTTAGTTAAACCAGCCGTTAGTTAATAATTTCTTAATGGGAACTTAATTGTAGATGGTGAAAAGGGTCCTGAATAAAATTAATCAAATTAGCTTCTTAAAAATGTTGTACTAACTTGTATTTAGAAAATTTTATGTATGTATGTACATACAAACTTATTTCTTCGAACTTTTTATTTTTAACACTCTTATATAGAATAACCATTATTTGGAGGAACTGCAACTTGCCTTGGGAAACACACATTTGGCGCTGGAAAACTTAAACAAGTCACAAAAGGTAAGTGATTTTTTTAAATTATTTTTTTTTTTAATTTATTTGTTTATAAATAAAAGTTTCAATTGTAAACTATGAATATAACAAACATACTTATTTACATCCCCTAAATATGTATTAGTTTTCTAAAATTTTTGCCAAGTCCAGCACTATAATAAATCTTTATTACAATATACATACATGCATACGAATATGGGTAAAATCTTTTACTATTTTTGCGCTATTAAGAAAGAATTCTATAAAGATATTTAAGTTTAAATAGTGCATTTTACAATTTAATCTATTAAATTTTATTTTAATATATGCAAGTATTCATTTGAGGTTTTTTCTTAAGAAGAATTTCTATTTTTTTTTTTTTTTAATATTTTGCATTTTTTCTCAATTTGTAAACAAAAAAACAACTGCTTGTTTTTCTAAACGCCAACGAAGTTTTCTTTCTCATACTTGTATTGAAATCAATAACAATTTCTTTGATTTTTATTGTTATTTCCCATACAGAAATGCGTATGAAAACTTCGTTCTCATCTAGAAAAACTGGCAACAAATTTTATTCTTTTCCATTTTTCCAACAAGAGAAAAAAGCTGAAATGAATACATTTGCTTTTTTATACATAAGTAAAAAAAAAGACAATTTAATTATGGCAAGTTTTCACTTTTTTAATTAATGCTATACTTAAATTCTTTTTAAATACTTGCCCAGATTAGAAAATTGTTTTATACCGCACAACATTTGCAAAAAGGCACAAAAAAGTATTTAAACTAAATTTACCTTAAATAACATACTAAAACATAATGGTTTATAAATGGACGAACATGTTACTGCTGTGTTTCATTTGAAGATATACATACGTATATGTTCTTTAGTTTGAACTTTGTTGTTCTATATGTAGAGAACTTAAAAACCTTTTGAGTTTTTTTTTTTTTTTTTGGAACAAAGTTCCTTAACGCGGCTTGCTGGTAGTGGAAATTAGTAGAAATCGTGACGAAAGCGTGTGAGCTGTTTATATGTATTGGTGTATCTGTGGACAAACGATTGTGTATGATGGGCGGTGTCTACCACCGTACGGCTTCACGTACGACAGTGTCCTAAATAACTGGCTTTCGGCCGGACGGAATAAATTTATCTCCCTCAGGATGTCGAGTTTCGGCTTCACGTACGACACTATCCTAAATAACCGGCTTTCGGCCGGGCTGAATAAATTTATCCCCCTCAGTATGTCGAATTTTGGCTTCGCGTACGACAGTGTCCTAAATAACCGGCCTTCGGCTGGATGCAAGGAAATTTCCTTCTATAGTATGTCGAATCTCGGCTTCCCTTACGAAGAATTTCTTTCGGGGTTTGATTTTAATCTGGTAATTGATTTTATAAGAAGATTTTTTAAATTTCGTATTAATCGGGTCTGTTCTAGAATCCTATTCGGATTGATTTAGCAAAATTTTTTAAATCCGCATAATTCATAAATTGGTGTTCTCAATTCAGCATGTTTTTAGATATTCGAAGTTTCTGTTCGAAAAAAAAATTCTAAATATCAAATACATAAACAACAGGTTTTTATGTTTTGAAAAGAACTATCAGCGGACGAAGCCGATAATAAAAGATAGCTTAACATACAAATAGTCGCCGGCGGCAAACGAAAAACCGACGCAGAAAAATTTAAAAATGAAGTTAAAATATGACAAAAACTAAAAAAAAACATTAATAGATTATTCTGAGAAAGCAGCTCTACCGCAAGCAGCAATCAGTCGCTCTTGACCGCGACGGGTGTAAGGTTGTGAAATTACCGGCGCGGCAGTTTGCCGGCTATGAGCACATGAACTACGATCTTTGACAACCATACGTTGTAAAAAGAACGTATTGCCGGACTATTACAATGGAATTTGACCACTAAATACAATCATATTAATATAAATATTGCTTAAATTAAACTAAATATAGGAAATTTTTATTAAATTTCCTTTAAAATGTCAATTTTTCTTTTTCAATAAATTCTGATTGCATTAAGCATTAGCCCAAAAAACATTGACATATCACACTTTAATATGTAGGGCAACTTCGTGTTTTCGAACATAAACAAAATTTTTGTATTTTGGTTTTGCGGAAGTGCCATTTGACAAAACATACAAAATTTTTGGAAGAAATTAAAGAAAAGGTTTTTTTTTACTAGTGCAGATTCAAATTTTTTTTTTATTATATTTAATAAAAAACACTTCAAATTAAAAGAGAAAATTTAATTTTTATTAAAAAAGTTATCACTTGCATGAATAAAAGCCGATTCTATTTACTTTCACTCACCCTATAATACTCTAATTGAAAACGAATAAAAACATGGGGATTCGGATTGCAGAATACCAAAAATTCGAAACTAATCCACTTTAGAGTGAATTCGGATTCTAGAACAGACCCGAATGTGTTAAGAGATACTTAAAAGCTCAAAAAAATTAAACCAACTGAATTGTTAACATTTAAAAATGAAAAATTACCCAAAAAAATGAAACAATTTTGGGTGACTTTTCATATGAAAAATCGCCCAAAATTTTTATGAATTTTTTTTTTTTTTTTTTTTTTTTTTGCCATTTTTTCATTTTGCGACAACAATTGGAATATGCTCTACATGCTCTCATGTCTTATATCGATCGCATTTTCATTTTTCAAGTTCGATTTTTTTTTTTTAATATTTCAACATAATATGATTTAATTCTTCTAAATATGCCTGAGACCAAGTATATATGTATGTATATTTTTGCATTTTATCTACCCCACTTCACATTTCATCGGCAATCACATTATTTATTTATTTTTTTTTTGGATTGCATATAACAGTGGAATTTAATTCTCTTTTCTATAAACCACAATGTTTTTATTCCATTTAAAGTATTTTTCTTTTCGCAATTCCCATTTGTTATTCTTTCTAACTTAAACTCTATTTCTGCTAGTCTTAAAAAGAAAAATACAAATTGTTACTATTAATTTGTTTGTTTACTACTATTCATTAACATATCACGTATTAAATGACCAGTCGCTCCATCTGGTTTAATTTCAATAACATCCACTTTTTCTACAGTTATTTGCATTTTATTTGCTAAAGTTTTGTCAGCTGCCATCGACGAGGACACCGATTTTTCTGTTCCTAAGCCAACCATGTTTGTTTTATCATCTCCTGCCGGCTCGGCGGCAATTTCAGTCTTTTGTGTTTCTTTTGCTTCCGGAGGCTCTTCATGACTTCGCTTTTCATGCGGCTGCAAATGATCATCATCGTAATCGGGCCCCACAGTGGATGAAACAACAATAATGGGCTTTAAACTGAACGATATGGTATCGGTTTTTTTCGTGGCCGGTATTGTGGCAATGGTAGTACTTTCAAAATTATCCACAGTGCCGCGTTGTGAAATATCGTCAACTTCATCGTCTATCAGTAAGTTGCGTTCAGAACTCTGTTCACTTACTTGAGAATTTACCGACTCAGGCTTGTGCTGTTTTGCTGAGGAATGCGATTTCACTTGCCTGTTGACTTCACTTTCGGCAGTGGTGGTGGTCTCTTCTATATGATTGTCTTCTTTGCTGTCTTCTGTAACAATTTCTGCGGGTGCATCTGTTTCAGGGGCAGCTTCAGTTTCTTCTTGCAGAGCTTTTTCCTTTTCTAAACGCATTTTTTCCTCCATTTCTTGGAATTTCATGGCCAAGTATCTGCAAAAAAAGAAGAAGGAAAAAAAAAAACGCGAACCAGAAGTATATTATGTCCCACCTGTGCGACCATCACTTTAAAATCAAACTCACTTGTCAACTATGGGACCACTATAGTCTTCCGGAAATTTGGGGGTAAACGGCAAAATATATTTGTACAAACGTTCGTTCAACACATACAACTGGGCTGTTGTAGCACATTTCACATTAAACCACCAGTCACACGTTAAAGCGATCTGCAACAGAGAAACACATGCTTCAGTTTCAACCTGCTACTCTTGGAGTTATTAATAATAAAATAACTTCCACATCCTTTGAGTCTAAAAATTAAGTTCAATTCATTATAATAACATTAAGGCTAATAAATTTGCTTGAAATTGTTTCCCCCAACTGTTTCGACTTAATTGCTTTTAATTTTCTTAGGTGTTTTAATTAGTTTAATATATGTATGTTTGCTCATACACATACATGCTGAAGCTTAAGTACTCAAACTTTTTTGCTGGCTCCTTCCTTCTCAACCATTTTATCCAACTGGCGGAGTGGGCGCAGGATGAGTTTAGTGCATTCATATAAAAACACACATGTTTGGCATGCATTCACATTTGTTTTCTGCTTAATTGTTTTTATCATAACGTATACATACTTTTCTACGCCATTGTAAATAAGTGTGTGTGTGCATGCATGTTTGTTGCATTTAAGTTGTTGCCTCCAAGCAGCATATGTTTCCCTGTCTTGTCCATGTGCAGAGTTGTTTGTGTATGTGCATTATAATATCGTTGTCGTTGTTGCATTGTTCCCACCTGAATGTATTCATTTGTTATAATATATTGAATTGTTATGTTTAACAGAGTATTTAAATAATCCATTCCCCCAGCTTACAAAAAATTATTTATTTTAACATGTTTGCAAAGTAAAAAAGAAAAAATACAACATGTACGAAGAAAAGTAAAATCTGTTGAAAAAATTATTGAATTTGTTTTATACATACATACATACATACATATTAATTAAGATTCAACTTGTGCAAGAAGTAAATATAAGCGACCATTAAATGCAATATTTTGTTGGCCAAGGGCATGAATCACCAATTGTTTGTAGCTCTCCCAACAAAATTTGGCGCCAGCGATAAATCGCATTCGGACTTGAAATGGCAAGAGAAGATAACTTTATTGAAAAATGGATACGTGAACTAACAAAATTGTAGAATTTGAGGCGATCCAAGAGCGACACACGCATCCCAAAAAAGTCACCGATTGGTGTGAAGTTTGGGCTGATCTCTTTAATAAATATGGTGCCTCTCCTCTCTTTAAGACAGAGGTGTGGAATCAGGAAGAAAAAAAATTAGTAAACAAACTGGTTGGTGGTAAAGTTAAATAAGAAAAATAAAAACTAAAAAAGGGGAGAAAAGGAAGGAAAACGGAAAAAAATTTCTTTTAATTTGTGGTTTTCTTGTGTCAGAAACAGCCATCGAAGCCGATGAGGACTTGTCGGTGGTGGCGGCTGCTAAGAAAAAAATGCTATCGGCGGCGGCTTAAGTTCGACTAAAGCCGACAGTGAAGAGCATATTTTATATATTCTTACTATAAAAATTTTTTTATAGTTCTATGCGGACCTAGAGCCAAAATGAATTTGTTATAGTATCGAAATTGTCAGCTGTTTGAAGCCAGAATAGTTTCTGCAGATAAATCAAAAATATTAACTGGCTTATTTATAAATATGTTTTATGTTTATTAAACGCTTTTGAGACAGATATTGCATGAAAATTAACTTAAAGTGTGTGAGGAGAATTATTGTGTTCGTGAGAGTGCGTGACGTGAGCCAAAAACCAGCTCACGCGCACATCTCTAGTACTTGCAAATTTGTTTTTCTAAGCTTTAGAAAATCTTTAACTATATGTACATATGTATGTGATTATGTACATTATAATTTCTGCAAGTGTCATGAATTATAACGTACCTGGCTGAAAATAGTACCATTTGGGCAAAGGAATGATGCCTTGCCACCATTTAAATCACAATAGTGCCACACTTGACAATTTGTTTCCGGATCGCCAAAGAATCCCTTATAACGTTGTTGCGAACAGTCGAATGATGTGTGCGGTATATCGGCATAATTGGGGTAATCAATACCCGGACGACCTGTGCTGGGACCAGGATGTTTGTCTAGAAGAACAAAAGCGACATCGTAAAACACAAGTATGTGTGTGGGTGTGTGTGTGTGTGTGTGTTCTACACAAAGTAGAAAAAGAATACTATAAAAACTTACTTGGTCCTGTGGGTGCAAGTAGAGTTAAATCATGTGGCTGGTGTTGCTCTTCTTCACTGCCAGCCGTGTAATCGTAGTCGGGCGAGGAGGGATGTGATGAATGGGCTGGGAGTTCATGATGCTGCGGTGGATTGGCCACAATTGTTTGGGTTTGTTTCAAATTGTTTAATATGCGTATGAGTGTTTTTATTGAATTATCGATGTTATCTGGTGTCAAGGTATGCGGCAAATGATTGCTTTCCTGTAATTTGTGCAGTATTTCCGCCAACGAAGATGTGCGTATATCAGGCAATTCATTAGGATCTGCTAAAATAGTTTTAGGTGGTGGTGGTGGTGGTGGTAGTGGTGCATGTGCTTGCACTTCGTTATGCTGATTATGTTGAGCTTTTGGTGGCACTTTGGGCGCTAACGGTTGCAACTGCAAGTCATTGTAGTGTGACGAATGCTGTTGCTCTTCTTGGTGATGATGTTGTTGTGGAATTTGATTGTCATCACTTTCATATTTGTTAAGAGGTTTCAGCTGAACTGGCCCACCTCCCGGCCGAGTTGATAATTTTTGCCCAAATTCTTTTACATGGGTATATTTTGGCTTGTCATCGGCTTCATGATGGTATTGAGGAGCTTTAGGAGGAGGTGGTGTTATCGTTACAACATGGGGTTTGTCAGTGGCATAATTAACATTGGTATCTGGCATCGTTGGTTGTAATCTTAGTTTGGATTTACTTTTATATGATGGCCTGGCAGAGGAGCCATAGTTTTGCTGCGTGGCGGGTTCCGGTTGAAACGGTGCGGTCGTTGTTACCAATATAAAGGCATGGGAAGGTGGCCCAAGTGTGGGCTTTAGTAATTCCGTATGTTGTTTGGTGTTCTGTTGATGTTGTTCGTCGTCCAAGGACTGCTTCGGCTCATCGAAAAGATGGTCAACATATTGAGGCTTAGGGGGTCTACAAATTAATAAATTCATGCTGATTAAACTATTTACATAAACATATGTATGTTCATAGTGCAGACGGAAATTGAGATCGGGTTTTGGAAAAAAAATAATAAATTTCAATTTTTAGAAAGCAAAGAAGTCCGAGAGAAAAGCAAATATTACATGATTGATGCTAGAATTGTGTCGAACTAGTTCTTCTGTTCGTCTTTGGTACGAACCTACGCTCGAACCGATTTAAATAAACTGGGTTCGATTATTGGTTTATGGCAAGTACCAACAAAAGAACGAGTTCGACACAATTCTAAGAGATGCTGCTTCAATGTTTAGTGCATGTATTTATATACTTACCTATTTTTGGAATATTGCGATTTATGTTTCGATGATGGCGATGCAGAATGAATTTGTGAATAATGATTGTGCTGTTGTTGGTGGTGGCGATGATGCTGTTGTAATGTTTCAAGTTCGCCAAATAAACTGTGAACGGGTATTGTAAGAATTTGTTCTTCGCCTTCGCCGGTGTGCGTGCCCGCAACGTCTGAAGGTTTCAATTCGGGCCTTGGATACAAATCATGATGCATGGGACTATGTTGGGGATAATTTGAATCATACCGTGTAGGGGTCTGTGAGGATGGTTGTACGGGTGCCAGAGCAGTAATCGGGCCATGTTGTGGGGGTGTAATTGTGGAGCTTAAAATAAAAATTTGCGAAGGATTTTGTTGGTGTTCTTTGATATTGCTATTTTTATTGTCATTTGGCTCATGCAAGTTTTCTCTTGTGGCATGATGCTGATGATGATGTCGTTGCTGATGCTTGTTGTAACGCATTCGTTGCTGTAAATACATAACATACTTCTCCTGCGGTGTCAACATCTGACTATTTTTTAAACTGTATGAATTAACATCCTTCAATACCTGATCAATATGATGATGCTGTTGTTGTTGTTGTTGTTGTATATCACTTTCGAAAAAGTTTTCCGGTTTTGGTGGTTGAAAATGTATTTCTGATTTGCCACCATGAAGCAATTGTTGCCGGTGCTGGGAGCCAATCACTGTTACCGTTTGTGGCTGTTGTGCTGTTTGCAATGATGCATCAATGATTACATGCTCCGGTCGTATTTGCAGTTGTTGTTGTTGTTGCTGATGATGGTGATGATGATGTTCATTTTGATGATAAATGGTGGGAGGACTTCATTCAATATGAAATGTATTAAAATGAACGTGTTTATGAATACTGGTCTGGTTTGAAGCAAAACATTTTGTTTGCTTTACTTTTTTCTTCTTTGGTTTTGGGAAATAAAGTTCTACTCAAGGTGTATTTAATTTACTTTCTTTGTAAGTAAATAATACACCTGTTTCTACTTGTAAAAAAACAAGTATTCGAACCTTTTAAAGCTATATTTACAATATCAATAAATATTTTTTGGTTTGTTCTTTGTACGTAGCGATAGTTTAATGGAAAAGGAATGCAACTTAATTTTTTTGTTTGTGGCTTGAGGAAAATAATTAAATAGAAACCAAAAATGTTATCTACCAAAAAATAGCTCAAGTGATCTAGAAATATTAGAAATACCGTTTCGAAAGGATCGAGATACATTCTTTGTATATTTAATAATTTATATGTACGTATCATATGCATGTATTTTTTGGGCTATTTTAGTGAAAAGTGTGATTGTAAGTCCATCTGCATTGAAAAACTTTAGATTCATAATGCTATTGAAAATATAGTTTTAACATTTTTTGATAAATACAATCAATTTTTTCCATCTTTAAAAAATTTCATAAATATAATAAATTAGTTCCATTCATTCAATGATGAATTCATAGATTGCATTAAGACTGATGTTGGCTGAAAAGTAATGCTATATTTCATTAATTAATGATGGATGGTGTGATGGAATCTGCACGCAACGGAAAATTGAATGGAAAGAATATCGATTGACATGCAAGTTGCAATTATTCATTCCTGTCGATTAGAATTTCCGCGAAATATATTTAACGTCTCTGTTTTAAATGTGTGTGAAGATAAAGTTAACTTTAACTAGCAAAGACATACACCACTTTACAAATTTTATGGTTAACAGAGCTCTGTTAACTGCTTAACAGACACTGCCAAATAGATGGATTATTTTCTTGGAGGGATATCTACCAATCTGAGTAACATCCTCCGAAGATATGAAGTGGAATCTGTTCTCTGGAATATGTATTTTGTAGTTTTGACTATAAAGTATATTAAAAACTTTTCCCAAGGACAAAAAACACTATTAGTGTAGTTTCTGAAATAATATTGAAATTATTTTGCTCATAATTTTATTTCCAAAATTATTTCAGAAATGACACGAACTGTGCAACTTAGTGGACCTCTTGGAGCACCTTCTCCATATAGTGGCATGTTTGTACCATTCCATATTTTTCCAAAAAAATCCACTTTTCCTCTCAAGAAATTTCGAAAAAAAATTTATTTTGCTCAAAACTTTTTCCAAAATTATTTCAGAAATGCCACTAAGTGTGGACTTTAGTGGACTCCTTGGAGCACCTTTTCTATATATGGTGGGATATGTGTACCATCTCCCAATTTTCCAGTACGACCGCTTGTCTTTCCTAGAAAATAACATTATTCAAATAGTGTTTTTTTGTCCTTGGGAAAAGTTTTTAATATACTTTATAGTCAAAATTACAAAATACATATTCCAGAGAACAGTTACCACTTCATATTTTCCCAGGATGTTACTCAGATTGGTAGATATCCCTCCAAGAAAATAATCCATCTATTTGGCAGTGTCTGTTAAGCAGTTAACAGAGCTCTGTTAACCATACAATTTGTAAAGTGGTGTATGTCTCCGCTAGTTAAAGTTAACTTTATCTTCACACACATCTGTTTTAAGTGTGTAATTATGTACCAGCTGTAGGTGAAAAGCAAAAATTTTTTCAGCCTGGGACCAGTACTCAGGGGATGACCCCTATATATAAATTGCAATGTACTGGAACTAGGGAAATAAGAAAGAGATGTTTGTAGGTGAAAGAACGAAAATGGGGAGAGTGTTTGCGGACGTTTGATTAAGCAAAAAAACTAAAAAAAAAAAATTATAACATAAAAACAAAACATTTGTTTTTGCTGAGCTGAGTAAGTCAGAATTGACTAATTTGTCTGTTAGTGTCCAGTGTATATAACTTCGACACTATCCATTTAACAACATTTAAGGAATCTTCTTCAGTATTGCAAAACGTTGATTATACAGAACAAAAAGATGACACAATAAACACGATAAAACCTACATATACATATGTATGTATACTTTGACGGACTTATTTTTAAAAATATATCATTTGTTATATTTATTAAGATGTCATTTGGCAAATATCTGTCTATACACAATTTGCCAAATAAACGTTTCATAAATATTTTTTAAAGCTAATAAAAACAAGCACGCATCCACCTATTACGACTATACATCACAAAAAATACCTGCGCTCCGATCAAAAGTTCACAAACAACTCGACATTTAAAATGACGTAAGGCTTTACACATGTTATTCTTTTATTATCAGTAAAATATGGATATACTTGTATCCCGTGTCTTCGGACATACACTTATGGCCAGTGTAGGCGCTCCTTGAACTCAACCATAAACAGTTTGATTCATAGATCTATTGGAATTCGGTGTCGTATACAAAGCTCCTTATTTTCCTCTCGCGTATACTGCATAGATGGGTTGTGTCCGGTGACTATAAGTCGTGTTACACAAAACAAACAATTCAATCCATCCATACGCAAATTAATCTCAAGCGGTGTCAGATTTTCAGAAATCAAGTGCGGGCAAAAAAATTTTTTTTATTTATTATTTTGGGTCTCAAAAATACTTGGGTCTCAAAAGTACTGGAAAATTATTATTAGATATTTTCTATCTTTTTCAGCCGCCAGCATTTCGTTGATGCTAGTCAACTCGTCTGTAGACTCAAGAAACTTTAAACAAATGTTTGAAACTTTACTACACATATCCTAATATTCCCATGAACATAATGAGAATTGCAAATGTTAATTCTATCGAATTGTTTTCGAGACCACTGACGAGATGAATAGCATCAACGAAATCTCGGCTCAAAACTAAAACTAAATCGTAAACATTTCCGTGCCATTATTTTTTACAACTTTCGACGTCGCTCAATTCAGCAACAGCGCATGGATGAACTTAATTCAATTTTTGGCGCAAACAGATATTGCAAGATCGTCATGAGACCTATTGTGAGATTGAGGCTACCTGAGGCATTAGTGGGATCTACTGTATTGCATAAACATTTATTTGCGGTGCATCTCACACAATTTGTCTATCGCTCAAAACAAGGCTCGTGTCGATTGGTCGAAAGAAATGCTTGAAAAATACGATCGCGGTGCTTCAAAACACGTCTATGATGTTTTTTAAAAAAACATCAAAACATTCCTGAAGAAGATATCCAGTGTGATATTTTAATATCGAATTCAATTAACACTTATAAAAAAACAAGTGACCTTAAGGCGCGAACAATTAAAATAATATTATTAGATGCCACGCAAAACAACAATACCCAATTAAATTCATAAATATATATTATTTAGTTGTGAAAACGGACACTATCAGTTGATAGATGTCGCTAAAGTAAAGTATGTCACAACAAAAGCAACAGCAATATTGAAAAATTTTCTTTGTTTTGTAGCAGATTGACAAAAAAAAAAAAAAAAAATACTGCATGTGTCGGAAGTAAAAAAAATAAAACGTTCCAAAAATGTTAAGAAGCATATAAAATTTAAAAATTTGAAAAACAACACAAAATAAAACATACAGATATCAGCTGATATTACATTCGAAGATGAAGAAAAAACGTAAGGAACTTCGTTCCGCATTTCTTTTTTTAAAAAGGTTCATTTTTGGACCTAAATTAATATATTTTATAGTATTTAACACCCAAGAGAATTGATATTTATGAATTCTCTTTTCAACATGATTCTCTCTCTAACCTCAAGAAAAAGAAATGCGGTCGGGGGACCCCCGTTAGGAACGAAGTTCCTTAAGTTTTTTTTCATCTTTGAATGCAATACAAGGTGAAATCTGTATGTTTTATTTTGTGTTGTTTTTAAAATTTTGAAATTTTATGATTCCTTAAATTTTTGGAACGTTTTCCAACTAATTAATATTTATTTGTCTGTGTCTCCGCTGCTGTCAGTGGAGACACTGCCAATCATACACAATTGCTTTTCGACAGTACACCAATACATATAAACAGCTCACACGCTTTCGTGACGATTTCTACTAATTTCCACTACCAGCAAGCCGCGTTAAGGAACTTCGTTCCAAAAATAAATTATCATTCAAGTAAAGTCCGCGCGTTTGCCTACACACACGCACACACACACACACACACACACACACACGTAACTTTAAAAAAAGGTTGCTCTCATTGCAGTTGAAACTTTAACCTACAAAATGCATTTTAATAATGCCCTCTGGCTGTTTTTCGTTTATTCAGTTAGTAAAGACATAATTATAATTGCAAATCAAATAATACATTTTACTAGTTTTTACATCTTGGTTTGATGATGTTGCACGAATGTTTTGTTAAAAAAGTTGACCTGAGGCACTTGCCTACTACATGATAAAATTCGAAAATTTGATAAAATTTTGCATGTAACAACATGTGGTGTCAGCGTGCAGTAATTGTAGTTACAATTGAAAAATACTTCCAGATGAAGCGTGCTGCACACAGCAAGAGCACTCCTAGACTAGATTTGTCGAGAGTTTCTGTTGAGTTAATACAATTGAATAGGCCTGCAGTAATTTATGACATGCATTTTCAATTACAGTAACATTCATTATGAAGAATGTATTGTGTGTGTGAGTGTGTGTGTGTGTATGCCTATGGACGAGTATAATAACTTCATTCATTTGCATTTACCTTCAGTTATTAACACACATACACACAATAACAATAGTGCTGAGTGTTTTGCTGTGCCAGGAATATAGTGGATTGATTGTTGCACTTATCAATACAACTTGGACAGCCAGATCAAAATGAAACCGCGGAATGAAATTGACGGAATTTTATTTAAAATAATCAGCATAATGCGAATTCATTGCTACTACCGTTTTCGTTTGACGAACACTTGTAAGATTTTAGTTTTATTAGAATATCAATTTAATGATCGAAATTTTGTTAGAAGCATGCTCATGTGTATATGTATCTGTAGAAAAATTGCATGGAGAAACGAATAATTAATTCGGAAAGCGAGTTTGTTTTGATTTGAAATACCCCACTAAGCCAACTGATTCATTGGTTTTATTTTTCCTAAATTTTTTTTCGTACATTTTTCCTTCACTTTAGATTCTTCTGGAAAACTTAAACGATTTTTTGAACTATATGCTAAAGTGGTGAAGAAATCAGGCTTCAATTTATGGTCTTATTTATAAAAGTTATTTTAGGTTTATTTAGCTCTTATTGTACAAATTTTGAACAGAAATGTGCACAATAAACGTTTAATTCGAGGCTTGTCTTTTATATTTCAGGATTAGCGAACAAAAACAAATGTTAATCATCGAAAATCACTTCATTGTTTTTCAAAATATTCTCCATGAAGATTGATCTATACACTTTTGCATGCGTTTGCATCGATTGTCGAAGCACTTTTGCTACTCCAAAATATGCATTTTGAATGCAGTAACCGCGTCTTCAGGTGTCGAAAAACTTTGACCACTCAGTTTGCTTTTTACGTACGGGTATAAAAAAGTCAGTTTGTGTCAATTCATCAAATCGCTGTTTTAGGTGCTCAGAAATGCAGTTGTTTGTTCTGCATAATGTTATGTTCTGTATAACAATACTATGGTTAAAGAATATGGTTGCTACCACCAAATTCGATTGTGGACTATACTATATTATGGTTGTCTACGACCATAATATATTCAATCATATCTTTCAATACGAATGTGTTCCTCTTCGAATACATATTTATTCTGCGTGTAGAGACGCAGTGATAAAATGAAAAAGTGTGCTGCCAGATGCTTAAAGATTTTGTAAGCGAAGCCAGTGTTGGTTATACCATGGAGGAGAAAATCCCTTAGCCCGGCCGAAGGCCGGTTGTCAAGAAAAAAATGTTCATACCTCTGAAAAAATTTTTTCAATTTAATGTGAAAAATACGATTTTGGATGCTTGAAACTTGTTCTGCGCAAACACTTTCCTCTGGCAACACTGTTCTACCAACATTTTCATACTTTTCTTAGTAAATTCCGCAACTTCAACATCGAATTATTAATAAACTAAAAGCCTGCGGCAGACTTTGACTTTTGTTTTGGTAGGTCCACGACCACCTCTACAAACCTATTAAACTCATTTCTTTCAAAGCCTGGCTCCGTATTCTAAAGTTTCCCCAAAATGTTTGCTATTGTAGTTTAGGAATACATTTCAAGATACTTTGCTTATTGGAGCTTAACACCTATAGGGGTTAAGAGTTACACTGTGAGACACCAATCTTATTAATAATAATTCATCGCAGTTGAAATAATCGATGCTACATTCCTATAAATTTGTGCACTCCAAAAAAAAAAAGAAAAAAAAAATATGGCAAACATACGCAACAGAGAACCACAAAATTTGTGAGTTTTTTTTTTGCATTCTTGAAGATTATTTTCATAAATTAGTTTCTAAGATTTATTTTGCTTTCACCTCTTAAAATCATTTACGTGTTGTTACAAGTAAATATTGTGCTTTTAACTCCTTAAAAATCGTTTTTTTTTTTTAATATCTGTACATACATACTTTTTGGATTTTGAACACGTACACAATTTTATTATTTCGCTACCGGCGCAACAATTGCACACTATACTCTTGAGTGTTGGATGTGTTGTTTGTTGTAAACGAACCAAGCAAACTGTCTGAAACGATTTTATTTACAACCAAACCTTAAACACTTACACGTCTACTGATTAACTCTTTAACTCTCTAATTTAGTTTATGTTTTACAGCTCTTATTTAAACGCATTGTAATGGCTGCTGATGTTAAATTGCAGTGCATTTATAATTCCACATTATCTTATAATTTACAACATTCAATTCAAATGCACTCTTACTTTTGCTTAGTGGCGGGGCGCCAGTGTTATAGCTTTACAATTTGAGGTGCATACATACACATAAATTATGATAATGTTTATTGTTAAAATTATTTAAACATTACTTATCAATCATACTGTGTTTATGTCCTGTCTCTCAGACGTTTAAATGTAACAATTTAATATGCCTGTTTGTTGCCCGAATTTCGATATAACAGGTGGGCCAAAAGAAGGCATCCGATGTTGTTTGGCTTTTGGGAATATTGATTGTGGCTCGCGCAGTTTGTGCTGTTGTTTCGTCCTGTTGCAACCGCATGTCCTCCAGACCTAATTCGTGCAATTGCGGCAAAAAAAAACTCGGCTAACATGGCCCTATAGCGGCGTTCTCGAAAAAACAGTTTGCCCGATGAACTCCTCCAACGTGAAGAGCGCATCATACAGTCAATTTGAGCAGGTGTAATGGCTCCGCGCACATCACTTGTGGATTTTCGGTGCCCCAGAAGCGATAGTTTTGCTTGTTCACGTACCTGCTGAGGTGGAAATGAGCCCCATCGCTCATTATAATTTTGGTAGAAAAATCGTCCACTTCGTCATAGACACGAGTATTCCGCGTTCTTGGGAAGTGCATCGCTCCACGACTTGTTCACTTGTATTCTGCAGCTGTCTAGTTCACAAATGTAAAAACAGATTTGACATTGGCCGCCATTCGCAAAAATAAGAGCAGCTTCCAATATGCTGATATTTTTTGGATCACCTTGTACATACATATTTTTAAGTAGTTCATGCGAAAAAATTTGACCACACATTTTTCCTAACTCATACATTAAACAGTCAATCTAAGTTTCCTAATCCCTAGGGAAATTAATTTTTATTGTTGCAATGGGTAGCCGAAGCATAGCATTCTATTTTTTGTATTTTTTAAAGCATCAAAAAGTAAAAGTTTTTTGAATATTTAAATATGAACTCAATTATTTATTTGCTTTAAGAAACTTTTTCTTTTGGATACTTTCAAAAAATACAAATCGTAGTAACCGATGGTAACTCGTTGTATAGGAAATTGCAAAAAAAAGTAAAAGAGTTACAAATAGTGTTTAGGGGGTTTCCCCTAGATTTGGGGTTTTTTTTTCTTTTAGGGGTGAATTTTCGGTGTTAAATTCTTTCGGGAACAATTTATTTTTGGGGTATTTTTAGGGGATTTCTGTTTTTGGTTGAACGGTAAAATGGCAAGAGTTAGAAAATTTGTCAACTGATAAATTTGAAGACTAACGATTTTTAAAGTAAAATTAAATGAGATAGATATTTTATATTCATCTGGTAGCTTCAAGTACATAATTTTGCAACTGGTAACTTTAAACACTTTTTTTGTTGAGTTGAATGAATTTTTCCTTATGGGTCATTACTTTGAATTTTTTTTAATTTCTTAAAAATTGGGAAAATTAAAATATCTAAGAACCTTTCATAAAATTTATTAAACTCTTTTTACGAAAATGTCAAAAGAACGTAAAGAGCAAAGAAGACTTACCCCCGATTTTTGACTTGTGATTTAAATACAAAATTAGTAAATTTTCCTTAAAAGTTAAGTTGGATTTAAAATAGCTTTCTGTTTTACAGTCTAAAATTATTTTCGGTAACTAATTGTAATAAAAGTACGGCAGCACAATGTAAGTGTCAAAAAATTATCGATAACTCAATAAAAAACAGCTGTTTAAACAAATTTGGAAGCAAGTGAAATTGTGAATAGTTTCGAAAATAATAAATTGTTTTGTAAAAATTATTAAAATGAGTAGCAAAAGTGATAAAAGAACTCCCAATTTCACTGCCACAGAAGTTGATTACCTTCTGGAAATAATAAAAAATCAAATTATGAAATAAAAAAAAAAACATGTGCAATTTTCTTAATTTGCAGAACAAAACCAAGTTGTTAAAATCATATGGCAGTACGAAAAACTTAAATCGATTTTAAATGGGCATGGCAGGCCGTTTAAGTTTGATTTAAATAGCAACTGTTTGACTCAATTTTGTATTTAAATCAAATTTAAATTGAAATGGAATTTAAAATACAAGTCAAAAATTGGGGGTTAGAAACTCTTGGAGAAACTTAATTTTTTTTTAGATAAGCAGATAACAATTTCCAGCTGCCGATAAGTATAAATTAATCGAAAATGTATAATAAATATACATACGCCTTTAATCATAACATATGCACTGAAAAATATGTAGATATAATCAGTTAATTTTTACTTCTTTTTAATTGGGGACAGTTTAACAATTTTATGAATTTTCCGCATTGTCAATGCATTAATATTGGTGATTCGCAAACTAAAGCAGAATGTTCACCAAAATTTTTTTAGGGGGATTTTGTAGAAAAACATTGAATTTTAGGGGGTTTTAAAAATTTTCTTGGGGCAAAGAAATACATTGACCTGGGAAAAAAACGAAAAAAACGTTTACTGTGTTAAAGGTTTGTTTGAACATTTGTGATAAGTAGTTAAGTTTCAAACATTCTTTTAAGAATTTTTCGATTCTACTGATGAGTTGATTAGCATCAACGAAATGTCGGCGGCTGAAAAAGACAGAAAACATTTGAAAGGCCTATTTTTGAACCTGAATTAATACATTACAATTGGCTTTTAAAGCAAATAAATAATTAAGTTCATATCTGAATATTCTGTTATCATTTCTTTTTCTCAATCAAACGTCCAGAAACACTCCCCATTTTCGTTTTTCATCCACCGTTTTTTCATTCCTATTTTCCTAGTTCCAGTACAATGCAATGCATGTATAGGGGTCATTCATTCCCTGAGTACTGGTCCCAGTCTAAAAAAAACATTTTGTAAAATACTTTTCACGAAGTGATTTCAAAACACAGAATAGGTGTTCTTCGTACAAATAAGTTTAGTATTTTCGTGAGTTGAAACCGGTGAGCTAAACTGCTGCCGATTTTAATTCACTTGCTGAGATTTTGTATGAATCTAGTAAAAAGCAGTATTATGTATTTTATAATCTTTTGGACAAAATAGATTTTAAAACTCACAAATTATTATAGACAATACTTGCTCGTCAAGTAAAAAAAAAATTTGTTTTTTCTTTAGCAACCACATGGTCCAATTATCAGCTCTCCATATAATTTTATGGGTTTTCATTGCGAGACTGTCAAAAGCTGTACAACCGTATGTGCTTGTTGTAGGTTTGACAGTCTCAAGAAAATACAAGCACGTTTTTGTTGTTGTAGAGTTGCACTGACCTGATGACCAGGGCTTGAGCTGTCAGTTGTTTTGTTTTGTTTGCAAATACATCTATGGCTACTAGATTCACACAACATAAAGTACGCCAGAAAGCTTAAGATCTCGTGATTTACAGAACACCCCAAAATCACCGGCTTGATTTTGAAATAGCGTTCTTGTAAGTGTCGCAACATCATTTTTCAAAAGCGCCAACTTCAACAAGAGCGATTATTTTTCTACTACACCGATTTATTTGTAACATTACTTTAATGTGTATTACAAATAACATAGAATAATCTTTTCTCAACAACAACTACTGTTTTGTGAATACTTTTGTCCCCTACTGTTTCCTGTCTGCGAATGTGCCTGTGTAAATGCAAAGTGTGTGTTAAGTATTCGCAAGTAATTTTTATTTGCAAATAATTTCTTCTTATAAAAGCAGTATGAATTGCATTGTTTTATCAAGTGTATACATATGTACATACCTAATTGCTTCAGCATTTTGTTGCTGATGATGAGCCACATTCCCTGAATCTCCAGAAGCGATTACAACTCCTGCATTGGCATCAACGTTGTCTGGTCCTGTTGTTACACCATAAAATTGCAGTGGCTGTTTAGAATTTTGTTGTTGCTGATGGTGCTGCTGAATAGGACGATGATGCTGTTGGGGCCCATCAAATGGTATTGAAGCTGCATTTGCCGTTGGTGGTAATGGGCCAGCGGTATATTCCACAGCAATTTGTTGTGGCTGTTGCTGATGATGGTGTGGTGGCCGTTTTTGTTTCTGATATTGTTGACCATCTTGGTTAAATGAACTATCACCGTTGTTGAGTGCTTCTTCGTCTACGACTAGTTTCGCATTATGAGAATTTAAATTATTGCTGTTATAATTGATGTTGATGATGTTGTCGTTGTTGTTGTTGTTATTATTGTTAACTGGCGTATAAACAATTGGCACAAAATTCCCTGGCACTGTATTGGATGGTGTAAATGGTGTGAAATTGATTTTTGATTGTTTTGTTCGTGGACGATAACCGGCAGCAGCTCCAGCTTCAGCCACAGCAGCATTTTGGCTGTTGCTGCCACTGCTTCCACTGCTGGCACTAAAATGAAGCTGATGGTGATGCATTTTTTGCTGATGCTGTTGTTTTGCGAAAGAGGATGTTTGTCTTATGGTTTCGAATGTTGATGCTGCTGACGTCGATGACGATGAAGAAGAGGAGCCCGAAGAAGCTGTCGATGTTAATGGTGGGAAATATTGTACGGTTTTTTGCTGAACAGTAAGAAAT
The DNA here is from genome assembly GCA_963662145.1 of Sturmia bella. Taxonomy (NCBI): domain Eukaryota; kingdom Metazoa; phylum Arthropoda; class Insecta; order Diptera; family Tachinidae; genus Sturmia; species Sturmia bella. The sequence continues at coordinate 32,202,264 of OY759168.1, read as the reverse complement.
GGAAAATTATTTATTGTGTAAAAATTCATATCGAGATTGGCTGGCAATTTTCTTAAAATACTTACTCGTAAAGGATTAACTTCCTTATAAGTGACAAATGCACTGTTGTGGCTGTTGCCATTAACCTTGCCGTGCCCCACAAAAGATGGCAGCGCGAGTGAAGATGGTCCTGGTGGCCCAGGCGGTTGTAAATGTGTTGCCTGTCCTGTTGCGGGTGGTGGCAGCAAATGATATTGTTGCTGCGGCTGCTGGGACTGCTGTACTCCATAACCGTGTGCTTGATAAATGCTCAGGCCTGCATTTGGTTGATAATTTTGTTGCTGTCCATTTGCCAATGGTGCAGCTGATGGTGCTGGCGCTGAATATTGATAACCATTGTGAACATATTGTGGCGGTACTGGTATTGTATGTGTACCAGTGGGTCCTGCACTTGCTCCTGTTGCACTCGGTCGGCCCAATTGCTTTGTCTGCATCACCGTCATCATTATCATCATCATCATTTAAAATAAATAAGCAACAGTGTAAATAAATGCTCATATCACTTCACTTTATATAATGTGTTTTGTTAAAGTAATTGAAAATTATTTTCTTACCGCATGTATGTTGTTGTTTTTGCTGACATACTGCTTGTTAATGGGCAACTCGGAAACGGGCACGTAAAACGCCATGTATGGTATTAAACGTCTTGTGCGCTCCGATGCACTCAACTCTGTATCACCCAGAAGGGTGAAATTTTCTGCCTCATTGCTCATAATTGTTGATTTCGCATATGGCTGCATCGTTTGGCCATTAAGGCTCATTGTGGTATAATTTCCATTCGGATCAACTTTTATACAAACATTCATTTTGATAAAAGCTACTAAAAAGAAATGTAAAAAGGAAAATTATTAATGGTCCTTGAGCTTGAGTTTTTTTTTTTAATATTAAAAGCTATTTTAATATGTTATTTTATGAGCTGCATTGCAGTTCCAGTAAGAAAATAAAACTTGCCACAATTTTTCTGCATTTCATTATATATGTATGTATTTCCCAATTTCAGACTCAATTTGAAACATGGGAGCAACGCGTTAAAGTTATTCAGGCTTCAAAAATGAACTGAATTATTTATACGCTATAAGAGCCAATTGAAATGTATTATTTTAGGTCTAAAAATAGACCTTAATGTTTTCTGTCTTTTTCAGCCGTCTATATGCCGCCGACATTTCGTTGATTTTTCGAGTCTACTGACGAGTTGAGTAGCATCAACGAACTGTTGGCTGCATATAGACAGATGAAAAAGACTGAAAACAATTAATAACGTGTATTATTAGCCCTAAAATAATACAATTCAAATAAATAATTAGATTCACTTTCGATTGATTTTCTAAAGATATTAAATTCTAAAGATATTATGAATGATTGGACTTTTATATAAACTAAACAAAGTCTTTTGGGAATCAAAAATAATTTTAAGAATCGGTTTAAAAATAGTCAAATTATTAGAAAATACATTTTTTCGCATTTGATTTAGAATTCGATTACGAAAATGCCAGCCGAATTTTGAAAATCAGTATAGCTCTAAACACATAGACGACAGCAGACTGCAAATGCTGTCTACTTTAAGTGCAGCCAACTTCAAATGTTGCTCTGAAGTCGGCTTCATAATTATTTTGAAGACAGCAACAACATAATAATCAGCTGGTGAAAAATCAAGGAAAAAGATGAAGAACACTTTTTCAAAGCAACCAGGATGAAAATTAAATAAAGTATCACAAAAAATTAGCTCAAACGAAAAAAATTGTTTTGATATTGAAAATGAACAGCTGTGTATTTTAGCAATGCTAATTTCAGGGATGCCGTATTTCTTATTTCATAATGAATAAAATTGAAAATATTGATGAAAAATGTAGTAATATCACAAGAAAACTATAAAAACACATACATTTATTTATTTATTGTATTTTTGCAATGTTCTTTTGTGTTTAATATTAGAAAAAAAGTTTTTGTTCTAATTTGTCCAATTTATATATATAATGGCAACACTATATTTGCTTATTTGCTGCCCGTCAAAATAGAAAATAGCCTAAGTTGGCAGCAGCAGCAAATGCTGTTGTGCAGTCGTGTTGCCCTGCTGCCGTCAAAATAATCGATTTCATTTAAACACATGCATTTTATTTTTGACATATTGCTGCTTGCTGTCTGCTGTCGTCTATGTGTTTAGAGCTTATATAAGTGACAAAGTTATTCAAAAAGCAATTTTTTCGATTTCGATGATTTTGCTCATTTTACTGGCCAACATTTTCAAAACGAAAAACAAGAATTTTGAAACCCGATTTATTCAAAAAGAATTTTATTTCGATAATCGAAAAAATTTCGATTTCCGAAAAATTTTAATTTCATAAAACTGTATGTCTAATTTCACAGAGCAAGATTTTCAAAACGACAAAAAAGAATTTTGAAATTCGTTTTAATCTTTTTCAATTTCGAAAAAATTTGTTGTTTTTTTTAAATTTCCATTTCGGAAAAACTGTATGTCCAATTTTACTGAGCAGCACTTTCAAAACGTCAAATAAGAATTTTGAATACCGCTTTATTCAAGAAGCTATTTTTTTCGATTTCAAAAAAATTTCCCTTTGTGGAAAAATTTTCGATTTCGGAAAAATTATATGTCTAATTTTATTGAGCAACACTTTCCAAACGCAAAACAAGAATTTTGAAAACCAGCTCATAAATATCGGAAGTTATTCAAAATTAAATTTTTTTCGATTTCGAAAAGTTTTGCTTTGTAGAAAAATTTCGATTTCAGAAAAAATTTATGTCGTTTATTTTAGAAAGACACCCTTTCAAAAATTAAAGCAAAAGTTTTAAAATTACCGAATTATACAAAAATAATTTTTTAATTTCGAAAAAGAGTGGAAATGAAATTTAATGCCGTTTTCGTTTCTACACACAATTACCCATTTGTTTTGCACTTTTTTTTTCTTCTAAAACACCACGTTTAAGCTTTTGATGAAACTAAGATCGAAAGAAAATGTCACCATAACCATAAAAAAAGAATAAAAAGAATTTAGTAAAACAGAATTCCTTCAGAATTTCGGTTGCCATACAAAATTAAAAATATTTCCCTTTGCTGCAGTTACATATCAGTGTAAAGTTTCTTTAAAATAGTTCCAGCTGATTCGTGGACTAGCGCGTACAAACTTCGAACAGCAGATTTTTATATACATATGCACTCGTACATATGTATGTATGTGTGGCATATAATTTTTTCTAGTGTACTTTAGAAATTTGTCAAAATTTTCAAAATATCATTTATCATTTTTGAAATAGGGAACAAAAATTAATTAAATTGGCGTTTTGTTGTTTTTTTTTAGAAAATTCTTTCAACTTTGAATTTTTAATAATTTTTGCGTTTTAATTTTGTTTTACAAAAACATTATTTAACTCATCTCGCTGGCCATCAATTTTGAGTGAAAATTCTAAACTTCTGTCGTCTCCGCAGCACCATCTTTAGATGCAATTTAACAAAAATTTCGAAACGAATCAATAAAGTGAATCAAGACATACTTAAATGGCAATGAAAACTTCAAATGCTTCACACAGCCGCCAGTTGAGTACAAAGAACTCAGAGACCGATGCTTTGGCCCAACGAGGTTACAAAATTGGCTGCAAAATTGGCGAAGGTTCGTATGCAACAGTCATAACAGCCGGCTATGCCGATGAGACTGGTAATGATGTGCGTTTGGCCTGTAAGGTAATTAACAAGGCCAAGGCTCCTTCAGATTTTGTAAATAAATTTTTTCCTCGTGAATTGGAGATTTTAACGAAAATCGACCATCCCAATATCATACAAATTCATAGTATATTGCAACGGGGCCCTAAGATTTTCATATTCATGCGTTATGCTGAAAATGGTGATTTGCTGACGTACATAAAGAAAAATGGTCCGGTAAATGAACTTCAGGCAAAAGGTTGGTTCTTGCAAATGGCCAAAGCTCTGCGATATTTACATGTACATGAAATAGCCCATCGTGATTTGAAATGTGAGAATATTTTGCTTTCGAAGCGACTCAATATAAAGCTGGCCGATTTCGGTTTTGCTCGCTATTGCTGTGATGCGGATGGTCGCGATATAAAATCCGAAACTTATTGTGGCTCAGCTGCGTATGCTTCTCCCGAAGTTGTTAGCGGTTGTCCGTACGATCCGAAATTGGCAGATGCCTGGTCTCTTGGCGTAATACTCTTCATTATGCTGAATGCTAAAATGCCATTTGATGACAGCAGTATGAGCAAACTGTTGGAATTTCAACGCAACAAAAAGTTTTCCTTTAGTCGCAAATTACAAGACAAAATCTCGGCCCAGGCCAAAGCCACAGTGGCTGTGCTGTTGGAACCCGAACCTCATGCTCGTTGGAACTTAAAAGAAATTCTTAACTGCAGTTGGTTACGAGCCGATGAAGGCTTGACATAAGAAGATTTGAATTAGTGTTTTCAGAAAGTGGAGGTCTGTAAATTTCGCAAAAATAAGTTTAAATTATTATTCTTGCGGCCTTGCTGTTTTGTTGTTTTCAAGATGTTTATTTTTCTGCAATTGTTTAAATTATTGTAATTGAGCGGCAAGAAAATTCCATACAAAGGAAAATAAAATTGAAAGAAATAAATTTAGGGTTTTCGTTTTTATCCTCCTTTTGGCATGAAATTTTAAAACATCAGCTTTAACATCATATTAGTTATTAAGTTTATTGGACCCTTTTTTAGTTTAATATTATTTCATTTAGGTCTCCTTTAATTTATTCATTTTACTTGCCGATATTTCGCTTTCCTTCGGATTGCTTCTTCCGAGCAAGAAGCTATCCGATTTTAGCCATATTCACTCCAGATTTTTGATTGAATATGGTCCGTACTTAAAAACTACCACGCCGTACTTTATTTAAGAACATTCGTATTTATCACGCTTTTGACTCGTAATTGGGATTGATTTAAATACGGAAGGATTGATTGATTGTTTTGAGTGTGATGACCATGCACTTGATTCGTTTTTTTTTTTCAATGTTTATTTAACAAAAAAAAAAAATTCTAATATTAGACTATAAATAAACAAACAGTATATTGTATAATATATTGTACACTGTCCCGTGTTCGAGCACTCTAGTACATTTGTATTGTGAGAATCATAGTTCCATTTTTAGGAATATTGAAAAACTAATTTATGCGTTTTGTACAAGTATGTATACATTGATATATTTAATCCCAAATCTGTACTGGAAAATAATCCCCGCTATTTTCTCAATTCAATAACAATTTTTAAATCATTTTGTCTCTTTGCTGATTTGAACCTGAAACCCAACTACTGCCAGTCCAGACAATCACAGCAATTAAAAAAATTAAGTAAAATTCAATTCACTATTCACAAATACACCCAAGAACTTCGTACTCAATTCTCCTAAGGCTTAAAATCCTTACGAGAGAGATTGATTCTCTCCAATTCGGTTTATTTCAGGTGCACTTGTGTAATATGCGCCCGTGTTTACTACCACTGCACATACAAATTTTCCGGATTGCAGTAGAATAATAATTGTGAATTTTAAATTATTTTGTACTTGAGAAAATATTTAAAACATTTTTACAGCAAATATGACTAAAGAACACAAATGAAGTATATTTATACATGCTTATTATGAATTCCGTCGAAGGCTCCGACGGAATACCGTCGTAAAAATGCTATCATGAATTCCGACGTAGCTACGAAATTTTCGAAATTCGGGAGATTGATATTATGAATTCCGAATGAAACGTACTTTTAGCGTTTTTTTGTCAAAAATTTGTACGAGCTCTTCTTACTGTCGGGAGAATACGAAAATAGTTAAAAAAAAAAATAAGAACAAACTGAAAAGAGGTTCCTAAATTGAATAAAAACAATATTTATGTAGTTATAAAATTATATTTCTTTAATAATTAATTGGTATATTTTAAAATACTTATTGGTTTTGCCCTGATTTGAAACAAAAAAGTAACACAAACTAACTGCTGATTTTATGTGTTGAAAAAATCGCTTCCTATACACCATTGAAACATGTGATAGATTGTTTGAAAAATAATTAACCATATAAACAAACAAAAAAAAACTAAACAAAAAAAAAACTAAACAAAAAAAAACCGCCTTGTATGTATAGAATTAAATGTGTGTAGAAAAAGTGGTACGAAAAAGCCTTTGCAGCATCTACATCTTTTGCAATACCAGGCAGATTCGATTAGAAATCGAATTGTACAGATTTGTTCAGCCGGAAGTTTTCAATAAAACTAAATGAAAAATTGGAAAACACATACATATGTACATATTTTCACATTTTGTGATTTGTTTCAACAACTTACGCCTTGTAATCGAAATCAAGGGAATTCTGACCATTTCTCAAGACTGCGCTCTATTCGCTAACAGCCTTTGTCCCTCTTCCATCACTGAAAAGGCTGCAGCAATCGAATTCATTGTATTTCCTTTTTTTTTTTTTTTGAAAAATATTTTTTACAATCCTTAGAATGTAAACAAAGCACATTTGTTTTTCATTTAAAAAGTTGGTTGCACTAATTCGAACTTAGCTCAAGAGGATGGCAACACCAACTTCGAATCCGTCGGAATTCATGATACCTTTTTGTATGAATTCGTGACGGAGATTTTCCATTACGAGTGATGTTCACTCGGAATTCATAATAAGGCTGATTGATAGTGATATTTATTAAATCAATTAATAAAAGTTTTGCAATAAAAATTATTTTCGAATGTTGCCCTATAAATTTATGTTTGTCTTGGCAACTCTAATTTAAAATAATAATACTTGCAACCAGAGTTGCCGTTTTTGGTAGTTTTGAAATGAGTTGGTAGGTTGTGTCGTAAATTTGGTAGTTTTTTTTCAATTTCAGTTTTAATTTTTTTTTCACGCTTATCAGCTGTCATCCATCAAATCATCCAATCCATCAATGACAAATCAATTCTGCCTTTATTATCAGAGTTCGATAAATTATTAGATTGTGATACCGATAAAATTGTATCGCAGTGGAATTTACTAAGAGTTAGTGACCACAACTTGAATGATGTAATGGAGATTAATGTTTTTTGGTTGGCAAAATTAAAAATGAACTTAATGAAAATACAATGTTTAGCGATCTAGTTAATTTTGTTTTCAATTTATTGTCTTTACCACATAGTTCAGCAGCTGCAGAGAGAAAATTTTCAACACTTGCGTTGGTAAAAACCAAACTTCGAAATAGACTCGAACCATGTTCCTTAAATAATATTATGATGTGCAAGGAAATGATAAATAAGACTGATTCGCACTATATGTATATGGTCAGCAAAAAGAGACTTTAAAAAATAAACCTTTTTCCAAATAAACCCTTAAGATTTTTACTTTTACAAATGAAGTCTTATTTATTTTTTACTTAAAATTTTGTTTCTTTTACAAATGATTTGTTATTTTTTTTTATAAAGATACATATTAACATTGTTATGTATAAACTTGTTTTGTTTTTTTTTTTTTTAATAAATATGAACCTAATTATTTATTTGCTTTAAGAGCCAATTGAAATGTATTAATTCAGGTCCAAAAAGGTTCATTTTTGGACCTGAATTTTTTAATATTTTTTTTTTATAACTGCTTATTTTATTCTTTGGTAGGTAAACATGCCATTTGGTAGGTTTTGAAATTAAATTTGGTAGGAAAAAAATTGTGAATGGCAACCCTGCTTGCAACTTTTCGCTTTGACAACATTTTCAAAATTAACTTTCACGTTGCTTTGCAATTGAACAAGAAATGTTCGTGAAAGTCACAGATTTCATTGAAATTTTCATTCATAATTCAATATACAAAAATTCAATGAAAGTACTTTCCCGTCTAAATGCAGTGTTAAATGTTGTCAGTACGTTTCGTACTAAAATCAAGTAGAAAAAAAAAACTTAAATTTAGTTCTTTCTGTGGGATATACCCACTAAATTAGGCCATCTTAGAGGCTTCCGCAAATCGTGTGGTACAAAGTTTGCAGTAGCAATCAATAACTGATTTTTATGATTCAAATTAATTTGATTGCTTTTCATTTAACTGTAATGCCATATTTGTAAAAACTAAATTTAAAATACCAACAAGCCTGAAGACAAACAAAGAAATAAAATTATAAACGAGATCACCAGCAACTTAAATGGATTTCGCCAGCCAATTATTAATAAATTAAATAAAACTTTGAACAGAAACAACCGGCATAACATAAATTAGCGATGAATTTGTAGCAAACAGTTTTTTGTTTCCTCTTGTTTCAACTTAATCGTAATCGTATTTCCCAACGTTTTCCATGAGTTGGCAAAAATTATGTATAATTCTTTTCCAAATAAAAATCAGCGAAAATCATTAATAAATTACCAAAAATGGCAAAACTTCAAACGTTTATTGTCAACAATGAGAAGCATATTGTCAGTATGGCTTTTATTCTGCAAAACTAAATACACGCCTGCTAAACTAAATCCAGTTTAATCAAGCCGACTTAAATCACAACTCACAACTGTTTTTTCTTTTTGGTATTTGCCACACAATTGGTTGCATTCACATATTATAAAAGAAAAACATTTTTAATAGTCAAGATTAATGGACGAAACATGAAATTTTAAGCACTCAAAGATACAACGCAGCACACAACTCACTCTGGGGGCAACATCTTATAGCCAGCCATCTTAATACTTAATACTATACTATAATACCTTTGCAAACAACCATAATTTCAAATTCAATTAGACAAAGTTTTAAAAGACATTTGATTATACTGCTGCAGTTATTCCTAATGTGTAAGAGATATTGTGTACACGAAAAAAACACACTCGCACACATTTTGGTAACATTAAGTCTTTCTCGTACATACATACATACATACATACATACGTACATATGTATGTATATCCATCCATCCAGTCATTAGTTAAAGCACCCACGTTTAACACTCTTTCATCCATCCATCCATCCATTCATGCACACTCACAAAATTCATACTCATGCAGTTTTGCTAATGTTAAGTGGTTCAAGAGTTGCTGCCTCTAATGGTGGTGGCATGTGTTCGCCATATACAATTTTAGCTTCCAAAAATGTCTCTTTTTCGAGTTTAGTATGCAACATAAATGGCAGTTGCATTAAAATAATATTTGTTTTATATTGAAATCATGACAAGAAACGTGTTTTGTTTTCTGCTACTCTTCATTAGTCTTTTACCTTGATTAAAGTCGTCTACACACATACGAGTATTTCGCACTGGTGTTCAGTTTGATGGGCAATGCGAAAAGCATTTACGATAGAAATCTTGAGATTTTGGAAATGCAACAAAATAAAATAACTTTTATACCTGCCGCCCAAAATTTAATTGATGTTTTGAATTAAAAATGTTTAGTTACTGCCATGATGTTCCATTTAATGGTTGACATGATTATCAAATTTATTCCAAAACACATCTTTGTGAGCGAGTTTGCACTCACCAAAAAATTGGCATTATAACCAATTTACATGTACATACATGCTTTCTAGCAGAGCATAACATACATGTGTGTGTGTGGTGCTAGCCGAATTTGCAAAATCTGTAACTTAACGGCTCCTGCACCTGACGAAATTTTGTTAACACATACAGACGCCAGGGTCGATAAAAAAATTTGTTTTCTCTGGTTTTTTACACTGAAAAAACAATTCAATCCATTTGTACTTAAATCAATTCCAAGCGGTGTCAGAAGTACGGTAAGTACGGATTTCCTTAAATCAAGTATGTTGAGCTTGTTTTAAGCATGGATTTTTCAAGCGCTAAAGACTTAATTTTAAACATATTCAATCCTAGTTTCGGATTGAATATATGTAGCTCAAATCCGTGATTCAAAAGAAGAACGCTGTCCTTGATTTAAGAACATTGGTACTTACCGTACTTCTGACACCGTTTGAGATTGATTTAAGTACGAAAGGATTGTATTTATTTTGAGTGTGAGGAATGATGCGATGTTTCTGAAGTCTATTGAGTTCAAATACTCTCAAGAATTTCGTACTCATTTTAAACCTTTTAATAATCCCGATTGATCTTGTTTTAAGAACACTTTTGTGTTATGCGTACTTAAATTTTCAAGACTACTTCGTACTAAAATCAAGAAGGAAAAACTTAAATGTAGAACGCGATTTTTCATTCTGTGTATGGTTCCGCATTCGTAGAGTGAAAACGGAATCCTATTACTCAGACTTCGACGTGCGTCCCTCTGTCACAGGCCCCCCTTCTCCTAATTGGTAAGAGACTAGAGACACAACATTTTTACACAGCATGTAGTTACCCGGCCGCTACAATAATAAATACTAAAAACAACAAAATGTTGAAAGCTAAAGGGGGTCCCCATACAAGCAAGTGTGAAAATTAGCTATAACTTTTGAGCCATTAGAGCTAGAGAGCTGAACTTTTCACGGGATATGTGGCTACGTATGTTTTACACTAACAAATATCCAAAACAACAAGGAATTAGGAACTAAAGGGTTCTCCCATGCGAGCAACTATAAAAACTGCCTAAAATTTGCTGTAACTTTGGAACCATTAGAGAGAGCTAGGAACAGAAATTTTCACAGGGCATGTGGTTACCTGGATGCTACAATAATAAGCAATAAAAACAAGAAAGGAAGGAAAAGCTAAAGGAGGTCCCAATAGGGATACAGATACAGATTTTTTTTTTTTCAATAATCAGTAAAATTTACTGAATACTGATTTTTTTTTCAGTACTTTTTACTGATTACTGAAACAAGTAATGCAGTAAAGTATGTATGAATCTGCCAATAATAATGGTAAACAAGAAAGCCACACAAGGGGTCACACCCTTTACACTAGTACATTAGTTAGATAAGCAGTAAAGTAAGGTGAATAAAAAAACTAATTAATTTTTATTATTCGAACTTTTTCTTATATAATTATTTTTGTTTATTATTTCGTTTTTTCTGACCCCTTTTTCATATTTTATATACATATATATTTTCTTGAGCTAAAGGTCTTTTATTAAAATTATTTAATTATTTTTGTCGATATTTCGCTCTCCTTCGTATAGCTTCTTCAGAACAATAATAATGAAGAAAGTTTTGAATAGTTTTTTCAAAAAACAATAAAAAAAAAGAGCGAAATATCGAAAAAAATAATTAAATAATTTTAATAAAAGACCTTTAGCTCAATAATATAAATACATATATAATTATTTTTGTATTAAGTTTATCAGCCTCAAGTTTTTTCTATATTATTTTTGTGATTGATATTAATTAAATAAGACAAAGAAGACATCAAAGGCATTTAGCAGGGTGGACAACTAGTTGTTGCGAAGACGCCACACTTTCTCGTCAGAAAAATATACAACAACTTGGGTGGCTGAGTGGCATGGGTGCTGACGAGAAAGTGTGGCGTCTTCGAAACAACTAGTTGTCCACCCTGCTAAATGCCTTTGATGTCTTCTTTGTCTTATTTAATTAATATCAATCACAAAAATAATATAGAAATAACTTGAGCCTGATAAACTTGATACAAAAATGAATTAAAAAACACCAGAGTATTGCTTCTAGGTGGCTCATTTCAAACCAAAATCATGCCTCATAAGAGCGCGATCGCAGCGCTTGCAACTGGAGCATTATTTGCTTGCCACCCAACACTGTTTTACGTAGACTTTTACTCTCTGTATTTATATATCAAGTTTTGCTTGCAAACTATACAGTATGTTTCTGTCTTTTCGCGCTTTTGCACTAATTATGTTCTTTGTAACTGTTTAAAATTGTTACAAAATTTTTTTTTTCTTTGAAAAAAACATCAAAACATTCCTGAAGAAGATATCCATTGTGATATCGAAATATCGAATTTAATAAACACTTAGAAAAAAAAAAAACAAGTGACCTAAGGCTCGAACAATTAAAATACTAAACAACAAAAGTCGAAAAATTAGCATAAAAAATGTTTCAACTTTTTATAAACTATATTACATGTTTCTTTTCCTCCTTTTGCAAATTTTTCTGCCAATTGTCGTGCTGTTTTCAATGTAATTGTGGAATTGGACCACATATTTTATATACATACATACTTTTATACACACCTGCTGCTAATGAAGAAATTGTTTAATGCTTGTCCAAAGGTTTCTCAAAAAGACAGACAGGACAAAGAAAAAAACATTAATTGTTGCGACTCTCAAAAGTGTCTTAAATATCTGCTTTTTACAATTTAAGTTGCTTTGTTTTTGGCAAAAAAAAATTAAAACATTGTCGCATATGTTTCTTTTATACTATATAGTCAATAAAAGTGTGGCACATTCATATGAATATGTTGCAAACAAATTGCTATTAAACATATTTGACTCACCAAAACTCTTATGAGCATAATAAACTTTAAAGATTTTCTTACAAGTTTTGCCATTTGGACAACAGAAGAAAGTACGGCTGCCATTATTGCTCTATTTGCAATACTTGAATTTGTTTGAGACTTAAGAACTGTTCCCAGTTGATCAAATTCTTGTCGATGGTTTATGCACGTTTTGCACAACCATAACACCTGCTTTTTCCAAATTAACTTTGTGGTAAACTGCGCAGGACATTGTACAATACAGTAGATTTGGATGGATCTCAGGGTTGTTTAAAGGCCTGATGTTCCCAGGGATTTCGCCCCATCCAGCGTAGTCGTGATCTCAATGCCGTCCAGAGAACTGCACTGCAGTAGAGTTAAGATAGCACCAACCCCTCAGCAAGGGGATCTGTTACGGACCAAGAACAATAGCAAATAAATTGCCACCCGAACAGTTGGACCAGCTGTTTGGGGGCGGTAGTGTAACGTTAAAATTACACCACCTGGTTTAGTGCACCGTTGGGTTAGAGCGTTATGACCAGAGCACAAAGTCGATAGAAATTGCGGTCGGCGGCGGCTAAACAAAAAAACTTCCGCTGGCGGCCAAAGCCGCAAGCTTCACGTCGGAGGCGGCTAGTATCGGCTAACGGCCGGCTAATCTCAGAGTGAAAATAATTTTACTAAAACAAAAAACATTAGGCAACATTAGAAATAAAGGACATCTGGAAACCGTACTAAATAGATAATTAGATAAAGAGAAATCAATTCATATGAGCAATGCTTATCAGGCCTTGGAAAACAGAAGTAAATTTTAATAATGACCCTAAGTTCTTTTATAAATGCTTTTTGCTAAATAAAATTCTCATTCACATTATTCGGAATCTGTAATGCTGCAAATGATTTTATTGCCTGAGCCATCATTTTATATATACTTACATATATCTTTGTTTATAAAAGCAATTCTTCACAAAAGGTTTCACACATTAACGAATTTCCTTATCCACACACCTCTGCTTAAAAAGGGTCTTTAGAATTTTATCGCTGGTTTATGTTAAGAGAAATTAAAGAAGCTAGTATGAGCACAATAATTTGCGGCTATTTATTATAAACTTATCAAAACCTTAAAGTGAACTCATATTATTTTCTATCGTCACTGGTTCTACATCACCTTTTTGTGATGTTCCTGTTTTGGTAACCAAAGAGTTGCCACTAGAGATGGGAATAATCGTTCATTTAAGTGATTGGTCAATTTTATTTCTTAGAATAAAAAGAACAAGTTCGTTCTTTTCATATAATTGTTTTTTTAGACACTGGACAAAATAAGTTATTAAATTAAAAAAAATATTAAAATTATTTCATGTGAAGCTAACAAAAAAAATCGGAGTTATATTCATGTAGAAGAAAATTATGTTAGTACTCTAGGGTTAACTTAATATTTTGTGGTGTTTTTTTGTAGAGTTTTTTTTTTTAACGAAATAAAATGTTAATTTGCTGCTAGCTATTATCTATTATATAAATCGGGTATTTTACTACACCTTAAGTGTAATTTTTTAGTCTTCCAATGGTAACACTGTTCGGTCTGTACATTAATATGAAAAAGGCAGAACAATATCTAATTGTGAATTTATAGAAGAATAAAAAGAGCAAGTGGACCAGAATTGAACAGATTCTCAGAGGAACACTAGTTGATACAGACGATAAATATTTTCATTATTGTTGCCGCATACCATCAATATTATTGATTGAAATTTAACAGTTTTATATTAATTGGTAATTACGATGACTTATTCATCTCTGTCGTCACTTATCTGTCATTATTCATCTCTGTCACCTGTTAAATATTTGACATACATTTTGCTTCCTTTTCTCTTTAATCTGCTGATTGAAATACCATTTTTTTAAACTTTGTTAAAATAGTTGAGAATTGGAGAAAAACTACTTTCTTGAGCACAAGTGTATGTATTGAATAATCTGTATTTAAATAAAATTTAATAAATACAATTTACTGATTTTAGCTGTAGTACAAGCTGAAAAATACGCTTATTTTTTATTTCTCGACGTTTTAACAATTATATCAGGGATGTAAAACTAACTTTTAAAATTATGCAAACTTTTTTTTTTATAACCCATCCCTGTTACACCTGTCAGCAGAGTGACAAACAGTAATTAGATGTACTTAGGTGGGGTGTTAATTATCTTAAATCAATACTTAAGATAATTTATATCGTATGTTAATAAAAATTTGATATACATACATATAAAAAATATAAAAAAACAATTTTTTTAAACACCAACTTGACCCTTCTAGTAACGGCTAACTATTTCTGATGGCGCATATCGCTTAAGTCTTCTGTGTGCCAGGGTTTCATTCGTCGGCAACTGTCTGAGTTCCGTGTTGGAATGTAGTGTTAAACGAGTTGTATGTTTAAGGCTGTTGATACGGATGACTTCTTTCACTGTTTTGACATTTAAATATCGATGTATGTATGTCCTCATCCCTCAACCCATTCAGCGTGGACTATAGTTCGCAATATTTTGGACTGGATTCCTTGGATAATTTTTATGTTCGTTGCAGTTGCTAACTTTTATAAAACATTTTTACTTTTTGCAGTACGAAAACTTACTAAACAAGTAAGAGTGCTATATTCGACTATCTATTATACCCTTTACCAAAGTGTGTAATAGTGAAAACTTTTCTTTGGGAAATCCGCTGTCACTGCTGTTCTCGATTTTTTTTTTTTTTGAACTTGGCGATCGTCGTTTAATCATAAGCAAATTTTCATCGTGAAAGCTATTTATCGTGAGACATACTTTTGCTACACTGTTGCTTGGATTGTTTGAAAATGTCCAGTCAATACATTTTCCGTAATGCGCATGTTGTTTTTCATAGTTTTGACAAAGTTCAACTGTACAAACTTTCACATCTCTGGTTGTTTAGCTGAATGAAAATCAAACCTATAGGAAAAAGGGTAAATTGCTACATTTATACGCTTAAAATGCCAACATCATCAACAAGCGGCGCTGGCTGAATGGTAGTGTAAGCTGCTTGTCAACTCGCACTTGCTGGTTCGACTCGGCTTGGTTGGTTGCTTTTGCTCTTTTTACTTTTTGTTTTTTTTTTTTTTCAAACAATACATGTGGTAAGAAATTGTACTATGTTTTTTGTCTATATCTCAGTAATTACAAGCCCAATTGTGCTTATTTCCAATACCAAAGCAGAGCGGACATTTACGAAACGATTAAAGTAAGATTTAGGTCAATAAAGTGTTTGGTGGCTTCACAATCGGTGCCCGAAAACTGGTCTTTTGTGACAAATCTATATATACCCTTTTGGCAAAGGGTATGAAAAGAACATGTAAAATATGCGGATGGGAAAATATGCTGAGCAGTTAGCCGACCACAGCCGCACGTACCGGCTGTTAGCTGACCGGCTTCGTCAGCTCTGATCATAAGAGGTACCAACGTAAATCATTCCACATCTGTCTGTACATACATATTTATCATGATTTTTAGGCCAAATTTATTTTATGTTAATTTTACATTGCGGAGTTTTGTCGGGTGTAAAGTATCTTTTCCCATATGTATATGTCGTTTATTTTCTACATATCTTTGGCTAAAACATAATAATGCCATTTAAGTCTAATAAGCTTTTAAGCGCTAGTGTCGAGTCAGTTAAACTCGTAAATTTAGAAATCTTATTACTCAGCATTTTGTAAGCTACATTTTTGTCAAATGAAGTTTCATGAAGTCGGTGCGAAGATGATAATTTTTTTATGGCTTTCTAAATCAAATGTGTGTATGAATTTATACGTTTTCAAAGTGTTGAAGCATAAATATTGTTTTTTTTTTAACTCACAACACACAGTACCTGCCGGTTTTTTTTTTATCACGGCTTCGCAATAAATCAAATGATTTTGCATAATTTTTGTTTTTCCTTTGGATTAACAACGAATGCTTATAAAAAACTAAAGTTGATTTTAACAAAAGTATTATGTCTAAAAATTCCATATGGTCTAAGAGGTTGCGTAAACAATTCAGTTGATTTCCACGAAAAGCTACAAAAGAAAAACTTGTCTCTTTTAAATGTTAAGTGTTGGTGGCGGCTGCTGCCACCGCCACCGCCACCGCAACAACTTCAGCTTCAATGGTGACCAATGCACTCTTGAAAGTATAACAAAGCCGAGCACTTGTGCTCAGTTTGAATGATAAAATACTAAAATATCGGGTTCCATTAGAGAACAATCTCATCATGGACTTGTTTTCCTTTTTTTTTTGTTTTCTGGTTGTTTTCTCATTTTCATTTACATATATACACACGTACATACATATGTATGTGTGTGCATATGTTTGGTATATTATATTTTGGTCATAAACAAGTGCGGTTGGAAAATCAAATAGACAAACATTAAAACTGTTTTTTTTTTCGTTTTCAAAACTACAAGACTATAAAGTTTCGCTGCAAAAGAAAAAAAAAAGAAACTAAAAGCAGCGCAGGAGTTTAGTTTAAAATCTAAATAAATATAAATTCTGATTAAGCATTTTGTTGTGCAGTTGATTGTTTTTTTTTTTTTTTGTGTTAAAACAAGCTGCGACTGCACCATCAGGGCAAACTAATGCAAATATTTATTCCACTAGATGTGTCCACAAAGTTATAATGCCAACACAAAATATATTTATGTGGTATGTTGCACTTAAAATTGGGGCCAACATAAATTGTTGCATGTTTGCAAGCATTTTTCTTTTCGGTTTTGTTATTCTTTTATTTGTGCGCCTTTTTTTGAAAACAATGCATAGTAGTTAGATGCTCTTTGGAGCTTTGCTACCAGGCATACATACATACATACATATACACATACATATGTATGTATAACCCCAATAAACCATCAGCAACCAATACGGCCTACCAACCTGCTACAAAAATGCCGCATACATTGCAGCAGTATTTTCAACTGATGATATCGAGTGACGAGGCATTTAAGTTATTTCGTCGGTATTATAAATAAATAAATATGATGTTGCATGTTTTCTATTCTTTGTAGTTTGTGACAGTTGTTTATTAAGAGCCTGTTGTCAGATCAAATCTGTAGATACGAGTACAACAAACACTTCATTGGTCGGGGCACCATCACTGAGCGTTTAATTTATTGTGAATGTTTGAGATTCATACACTTTGTCATTCGGTGTTTTTCCAAATGTTGTGTCGTAGTTGCTGCTGTTGCTAATACATACTTATTTGTTTGCCTATAATTTGTTTTTTTTTTCCATTTTCAATATGCAACACAAATTACTAACGATGA